>CM050522.1:75589499-76789499 GCA_027563665.1 Antrozous pallidus | reverse complement strand
CTGGTGGTTGTGTAGTAGTATATCCTTGGTTTTCTTTTTGGTTTGTTTGTTTTGTTTTTGTATTTTCTTGATGACTGATGAGATTGAGGACTTTTCATATGCTTATTGGCATCTTATTCAGCTTCTTTTAAAAAGTGCCTGTTCAAGTCTCTTGCTTTTTTTTAAAAAATTGAGTTTTCTAAGAAATTACAGCATATATTATGGATATTAATGATCTGCTTGTATGTGTTACAAATATTTTCTCCTACTCTATGGTTTGTCTTTCACTCTCTTTATGGTACCTTTGATCAAAACTTAATGATTATAATATAGTACAATCTATATATATAAAAGCCTAAGCCAGTGGTCAGTTGGCAAACTGCGGCTCGTGAGCCACATGTGGCTCATGAGCCGCGGTTTGCCGCTTTGTTGACTAATGAGTTTGACAACCACTGACCTAGACTCTCGATTCCAATAATTACAGGCTATTGTTGTTACTTATGATTAAGCCCCTATCACAGTGGTTGGCAAACTCATTAATCAACAGAGTGGCAAACTGTGGCTCACGAGCTGCATGTCGCTTGCAAGCCGCAGTTTGTCGACCACTGGCCTAAGCAACCTTTATGACCAGACAACTGGCCAGTAGCTGTGATGCACACTGACCACCAGGGGGCAGATGCTTAATGCAGGAACTACCCCCTGGTGGTTAGTGTGCTCCCCTAGCCAACCTCCTGTGGTCTATCCCTCCACTGGCTGGCCAACCTGCCATAGCCACTCCTCCTCCTACTGGCCTCCTCTCCCCACCAGCATTGGCCAACTGGCTGATTAGCCCTGATTGGCCAGGCCATGGGACCCCACCCATGCACAAATTTGTACACCAGGACTTTTGTTTATTAATATTTTCCTACCCTACAGATATGAAGATATTTTCCTATAAGAAATGTATAGTTTTGCTATTTGCATTTAGTTCTTTAATCTATCAAGGACTTTAGTTTTCTATTAGATGACTAGAGGCCCGGTACACGAAATTCGTGCATGGGGGGAGGCAGAGGATGTCCCTTAGCCCAGCCTGCACCCTCTCCAATTTGGGACTCCTTGAGGGATGTCTGACTGCCCGTCTAGGCCTGATCCTTGTAGGATCGGGCCTAAACGGGCAATTGGACATCCTTCTCACAATCCAGGACTGCTGGCTCCAAACTGCTAGCCTGCCTGCCTTCCTGATTGCCCCTAACCACTTCTGCCTGCCAGCCTGATCACCCCCTAACCACTACCCTGCCAGCCTAATTTATATCTAACTGCTCCCCTGCCAGCCTATTTGCCCCCAACTTCCCTCCTCTGCCGGCCTGGTCACCCCTAACTGCCCTCCCCTGCAGGCTTGATCGCCTCCAACTGCCCTCCCTTGCAGGCCTGGTCCCTCCCAACTGCCTCCCCTGCTGGCCTGATCACCCACAAGTACCCTCCCTTGCAAGGCCTGGAACCTCCCAAAGGCCTTCCCCTGCTGGCCATCTTGTGGTGGCCATCTTGTGTCCACATGGGGGCAGGATCTTTGACCACATGGAGGCAGCCCTCTTGTGTGTTGGAGTGATGGTCAATCTGCAAACTACTCTTTTGTTAGATAGGATAGAGGCTTGGTGCATGGTGGGGCAGCTGGTTTGCCCTGAAGTGTGTCCCATATCAGGGAGGTGGTTCCCTTGGGGCGAGGGGCGGCCTGGGCAAGGGGCCTGTGGAGGTTTGCAGGCCGGCCACGTCCCCCAACAACCCAAGCGGAGGCCCTGGAATCTGGGATTAATCTATGTCTACAATTGAAACTTTTGTAGACTGGAGCAGAGTGGAGCCAAGCCTCTGCTCACTCAGGGGCTTCAGCCATATCTGTTTGAAACATTGTAGCCTAGAGTGGAGACCTAGGCCAGCAACAGCAGGCTGAAAGTTTGGCTTCTTCCGTTGCCAGGGAAACCCAAGCCTCTGTTCTCTCCAACTCAGTGGCTGCCGTCATTTCTGTATCTTTTATAATTGAAACTTTGTAACATTGAGTGGAGGCCTGGGGAGCCAGAAAGCTTGGCTTCCTCTGTTGCCGGGGAAACCCCAGCCTTTCTCCTGCTCTCAGTGGCAGCAGCAATCTAGGTTGGGGTTTATTTGCATAATTTGCTCCTGATTGGCTGGTGGGCGTCTCTGTGGGTGTGGACATGGCAAAGGTACTGTCAGATTTGCATATTACTCTTTTATTAGATAGGATAAATATCCCAAAAAGTTAAACTCTAAATTTGATTCTTTATTCATGACATTTTAAAATTGGAAAACTCAATAAAGCTGAATTACTAAGATATGCTACTCTACTTAAACCACCCTCACTAATAAAAGAGTAATATGAAAATTTGACCATACCTTCACTACGCTATCAGCCAATCCCTCAGCAAATGGGACCTGATGGGCAAGAAAGTGTACCTTTTTCATGTGTGCCATCTGGTGAGCTCTGACCTAGAGATAAAGCTGTGAAACTGTCTCATGTAAGTAAACCCAGCTGTAACTCATTCACAGGGTGAGGCAAGAGTGTGCTTACAGTTGTATGTTTGTGAAACACAGAGATTTTTTTTTAAAATAAATTTTTTAGAAAATAATTATATTCATTTTTTGGAAGAGAGAGGTAAACAAAACGGCTTCCTCCTGCACCCCACAACTGGAAATCCATTTGAGGATGTTTACTCTCCTGGAATCAAACCAGAGACCTGTCATTGAATGGGATCACACCCAACCAACTGAGGACACTGGCCCAGGCAGCATTTATTCTTGTTTATTATGATTAATTATTGTTTTATTTTTCATACCAACAACTCTATACCTTCTTTTGCCACACCCTCTATTTTCCTACTGTACTATTATAATCTCTCTTTCTGCTTTTGTTGGCACTCAGGGATATACATTCTTTACAATAGAATAGTTCATGCTGTTCATAATTATATAGGCACTATTTGATGTGTACATTTTAACAAATCCTGGTTTCCTCCATTCTGCACATTCATTTTTAGATTCAGTACAAATGCTTATGTGAAGAGTGAATTTTTTTTTTATTGCTCAGTAATGTTATGTTCCGAGAATAACCACTTTATTGATCTATTTTTTTTTATTACTCCCAGGTTTGGAGTATTATAAATAAATCTTTTTGTAATATTAAAAATATAAAACTGGAAAACTAAATAAAGCTGAATTACTAAGATATGCTATTCTACTTAAATCACCCCATCTAATAAAAGAGTAATATGCAAATTTGAACATACCTTCACTACACTACGAGCCAATCAGGAGTGAGGGGTGGGGCTGAGCGGTGTGAGGTGAGGGGTGCCACCACCACCACCACTCTGCGGGGCCCCGTGGAGGGACGGAGCGAGTTCCATGGGCCGGCTGGGACTGCCAGCGCAGCATCTGCTCGTGCGGCGGCGTGAGGGGCGGGGCCCTGTGGAGGGATGGAACTGCCAGCTCTGCGTCCACTCCCCAGGCCGGGGCCCCGTGGAGTGGTGGCGGTGGTGCCCCACAGACCCTTGGAGGGACGGAACGGGTGCCGCGGGCTAGACAGGACCTCCAGCGCAGCATCCGCTCCCCAGGCAGAGGTAGTTAGGAGCAATCAGGCCAGCAGGGGAGCACTTAAGGGCAATCAGGCTGGTAGGGGAGCAGTTAGGGGCGATCAGGCAGGCAGAGGTGGTTGGGGTGATCAGGCAGGCAGGCAGAGGAGTTAGAGGCGATCAGTCAGGCAGTCCAGTGAGTAGTTAGGAGCTAGTGTTTCTAGATTGCGAGAGGGATGTCCAACTGCCAACAGTCAGACATCCCCCAAGGGGTCCCTGATTGGAGAGGGTGCAGGCTGGGCTCAGGGAACCCTCCCTCCATGCATGAATTTTGAGCACCGGGCCACTAGTATTTTTATAAAATGATCATATACTGCTGAATTGTACCTAAAATATTACCTCTCAATAAAAAGATGACACATGAGAAAGGCCAATGAGAAATATTACTAGAATTTAAAGACAGTATTTTTATTCACCAACAACTTTTATTGTTTGTAATACTGAAGACATATTGTAAACTCTAATGTGTTCTGTGCTCTGAAGGGCATTCCATGAAATCCATGGGAAGGACATGTGATCTGTCACTTTGGCTTAGACATTGCACCAAGATTTATAATACTGAATGGGATACCTTCCAACCACTGTGAAAATAAAGTTTAGGCACACAAATTGAGCTCGTGCTGCTTAGTTTCTTTGAGAATTTGTAAGATTTTCTAGTTGCTATTTCCAGTGAACAAGCTGTCACTTAATATTTGGTTTTAGGTGATCTTTTACCTACTTCTACAACCTTCTTATTTGTTTTTAATAAAACTCATCATACTTAACTTTTCCTGCTATTATTCAATGTGTTATTTTTGCCATTTTGAATGATTGCAAAGAAATCTGCCTTAAAATTAGTCTTTGTTTCTTGGACTTGCATCTCTGATCTCTGCCAAAGTATCTGAGCAAATTTAACCTTACCCTATGCAGTACTGGTGTCTGGGCATAATCTTCTCTTTGAAGTTTGTTTGCATCCCCCAGAGGGATTAAGTCCCTGTTGTGAGAAGGTAGGTTAGAAAGCACTGAAACTACTTTATGGGTCTTTAATTAGGGGATTTAGTATACATTTTGTTCTATAAACTTCTGTGGGAGTTTCATTCTTACAATTTTTCTTATACTGTAGTATGTTGTATTCTCATTGTAAATAAAAAATACTAAATATTTTTCAAGCTATTTGAGTATATCTGGGTGTTTTTTTTCCCCCCTATTACCTTTAACTTTTTAATAGTTTGTTTTCTGATTAGATTTTGAGTATGTATAAACTTAAAAAATTTTAGAAAAATTATTAAGAGAAAATATCACAGTAATAACTGCTATTTATGTTTGGCTGTATTTATCTCCTTATAGTCTTTTATGTGCGTATGTAGATGAAATATATAAACTTCCCCCCCAAAGTCCTGCTATATGTATGAGTTTTTCTTGCTCCTTCCCCAGGTTAATTATTATTTTCCCTAAAATTATTAATATAGCTTTGTGAAAGCCATTTCAGTTGCTATAAATTTTAAAGCATGTTTATGAGCTGTATTTACTTATAATTGGATCTTTAGAGTGTTTCCACAATTCTCCTGTTGTAGACAAGCAAATGAACATCTTTGTGTATGATGTTTGCTATTTAGGTATGTGATTTTAATGCTTTCAAAAGAAGTTGGATCATTTTCAGTTGATCTTTCATCTACTTTGTTCTTAATTTTTTATTTTTTTGCCACATCCCATTTTGTATACTCTAATTTGTGTATTTATTCAAGAGCCCATCTTTACATAGGGATCCCAGAAAACCAATAAAACCATCTTAACTTTTGAAATTTCCCAAAGCTGAGTTCAGTAGTCTGACTGAAGGTCTCAGAAGAGGGTGCTCTTGCAAGAGGGATGAACCTGCCCAGTTCCATGGTCAGATGGTACTGGCCATGCTGAAGCTCAGTGCATTTCAAACACAAGTATCTCATTACAGCTGGCATCTCTGAGCCTGCTGTGGGCACTGTTCTTGGCCAGCACTTAGCACTGGAAGAGTGGCAGCATCAGGTTCTCAAGGCTGTTTGGCACACCAGCTTCCTCTATGTCAGCGCCCATCCCAGCATTTTTAATGCATTAGCCCAGTAGCTACTTTATAAAAAGTACATAGTCAAGTTGAGAAACTGTTGTGAGACTGTCTGAGAGGACTGCTCTTGACATGGTGCTGTGGTTAGCTCAGATTTTCAGCTAACATGGTGTTAAGCAGTAACCTTAAAACTAAACAAAACACTTGGCTTTAAAATCTCTCTTAAATATCTGTTCACATTTCTGTATTGGCAGTATCATGAAGATAACTGAGATTTGGCCAACTTAAGATATTGAGAGCCAGATTTATTATTCTGAACCTTAGCTTTCACTTTACAGGACTAATTCTAGGAGCTTTGCCTGAATCTGTGATCACCATTCAACATTATTAGATATTTTTAAAAAATTGACTTTAATAAAAAATAACATTTTATGCTATCTCTTTAGAAGTGGAGTAGATGGGGGAGAAGTCATTTTGAGAGTTTTTTTACTTCAGATTAAAATATTCTTAGAGGTAGTAACTGAATTTATAGACTTATTTCTTTTCAATAGTAATATAATAAATCACAGCAAACTTTTCTTCCTGTTCCTAAAGTATGAAATTTAGGGGCCATCTGGATATAAATTACAATATAGGAGAGTCTCAAAAGTCTTGATAATTCATGATAGTGTGGTTCTTGCTGTGTTTGTGGTTCAGTGTTAGGCTGCTGGCCCTCTTGGTGGACTGTTAATCTACTAAATGATAAAATCAATGTAAGCAGCAAGTTTGTTGATTTTTTTTTTTTGAGCTTCATCCATTTATTCATCCATCCTTTCATTACTTAGTACATGTGCTTGCTGCTGGGGTTACAGCATGAATGTAGGTGACACATTCCTGCCCTTTTGAGTCTTTTTTTTTTTATTGATTTTTTTGCAGTATAATAGTAGTGCATGTTTTCCTTTCCCCCTCCCCCTTATCCTCCCCCCAGCCTCCCCTACCCCCCCCAAAAAATTATTTCCTCAAAATGCTAATCTCAGAATCTCATTTTCTTAACTATAAAATGGGAGCCCTAATAGTACCTACTTCATTTAGTTGAAAGGATTCAAGGGGAATGCATAGTACATGGGACATGTAAAGTTTTTAGTAAGTGGGAGCTGTTGTTACTTATCATTTGTTTTAAAATATTTAATTTTTTTAGAGAAGTTTTATATTCACAGTAAAATTGAGAGGAAAATATAGAGATTTCCCATATACTGCCTGCCCCACACATGCGCAACCTCCACCATTATCAACATCCCCAACCAGAATAGTACATTTGTTACAATTGATGAATCTACATTGACATATCATAATCACCTGAAGTCCATTATTTATGTCACAGTTTACTCTTGGTGTTTTATATTCTATGGGTTTAGATAAATGTATTCATCATTATAGTATTATACAGAGTAGTGTCACTGTTCTAAAATTCTCTGTGCTCTACCCATTCATTCCCCCTCCCATTATCCTCTGACAACCACTGATTTTTTTTTTTTAAATCTTCAAAAATTTTTTTAATCCTCACCTGAGGATATTTTTCCATTGATTTTAGAAAAAGTGCAAGAGAGAGGGAAAGATAGAAAAATACCTATGTGAGAGAAACACCTCGATTGGTTGTCTCCCACACACTTGACCAGGACCCAGGCTGGGGAGGAGCCTGCAACTGAGTTACGTGCCCTTGACCAGAATCGGGCCCGAGACCTTTCAGCTTCCAGGCTGATGCTCTATCCACTGAGAAAAACTGGCTGGGGCGCCGCTGACCTCTTTACGCCTCCATAGTTTTGCCTTTTCTAGAATATCATAGAGGCGGAGTCATGCAGTTTGCAGCTTTTCAGATGGCTTATTTCACCTTGCAATATGCATTTAAGCTCTTCGGTGTCTTTTCATGAATTTCTTTTTGGCAGTAAATAATATTCTATTTCCTGGATGTGCCATAGTTTATTCACCTACTGAAGGACATCTTGGTTGCTTCCAATTTGGGCAATTATGAATAGAGCTGCTGCAGACATCTGTGTGCAGGTTTTTGTGTAGATATATGTTTTCAACTCCTTGGGTGAATACCAAGGAGCATGATTGTTGGATATTATGCTAAGTACATGTAGTTTTGTAAGAAACTGACAAACTGCTGTGCCATTTTGCATTTCCTCCAGCGATGCATGAGAGTTCCTATTGCGCCACATCTTCACCAGCATTTGGTGGTGTCAGTGTTTTGGATTTTGGTGTTTCTAATAGTTGTGCAGTGGTATCTGATTATTTTAGTTTGCATTTCCCTGATGACATATGACGTGGAACATCTTTTCATATGCTTATTTTCCATCTGTTTGGTGAGATATCTGTTGAGGTGTTTGGCCTGTTTTTAAATCAGACCTATGTCTAGAGTCAGGTTTTTGCATGTCCAGTTGTTCCAGTTCTGTTTGTTGAAAAGACTATCTTTGCTCCATTGTATTGCCATTGCTCATTTGGCAAAGATCACTTGACTATATTTATATGGGTTTATCTCCAGACTTTTTAAAAAAATATATTTTATTGATTTTTCATAGAGAGTAAGGGAGAGGGATAGAAAGTCAGAAATATCGATGAGAGAGAAACATCAATCAGCTGCCTGTTGCACACCCCCCACCGGGGATGTGCCCACAGCCAACGTACATGCCCTTCACCGGAATCGAACCCAGGACCTTCCAGTCCACAGGCTGACGCTCTATCCACTGAGCCAAACTGGTTTCGGCTCCAGACTTTCTTTTGATCCATTGTCTATTCTTTCACCTAGACTATCCTGTGTTGGTTTCTATAGCTTCAAGATAATTCTTTTTTTTTTCTTTTTAATCTTTATTGTTCAGTTTATTAATTACATTGTTCCCCCCCCTTTTTTTTTACCCTATAGTTCCCCTCCATCTGGTACCCATCCCACCCTCCGCCCTCACCCCCTTCCTCTGTCCTCTCCCATAGTTGCATGATTTTTGTCCAGTCTCTTGCTGCACTTCCCACACCCCCTTAATCCCCAAGAGTTGTCAGTCCATTCCCTCTCTATGTCCGGGATTCTGTTACATTCACCAGTATATCCTATTCATCAGCTTATTAATTCACTTGATTTTTAGATTCATTTGTTGATAGATGTGTATTTGTTGTTCCTAATTTACACTTTTATCTTTTTCTTCTTCCTCTTCTTAAAAAATATCTTTCAGCATTTCTTATAATATTGGTTTGGTGGTGATGAACTCCTTTAGTTTTTTCTTGTCTGCGAAGCACTTTATCTGACCTTCAATTCTGCATGATAGTTTTGCTGGATAGAGTAATCTTGGTTGTAGATTCTTGCTGTTCATCACTTTGAATATTTCTTGCCACTCCCGTCTGGCCTGCATCGTTTCTGTTGAGAAATCCGCTGACAATCTTATGGGTGCTCCCTTATAAGTAACCAACTGTTTCTCTCTTGCTGCTTTTAATATTCTCTCTTTGTCTTTTGCTCTTGGCATTTTAATTATGATGTGCCTTGGTGTGGTCCTCTTAGGGTTCCTATATATTGGGGTTCGGTGCGCTTCTTGGACTCCTAAGTCAATTTCTTTCACCAGGTGTGGGAAGTTTTCGCTCACTATTTCTTCAAATAGGTTTTCATTGTCTTGCTCTCTCTCTTTTTCTGGCACCCCTATAATTGGGATGTTAGTATGCTTGATGTTGTCCCAGAGGCCCCTTACACTATCTTCAATTTTTTGGATTCTTTTGATTTCTTGCTTTTTCAGCTGAGTAGATTTTCCCTCTTTGTATTTCAAATCTTTAACTTGGTTCTTGGGGTGCTCCAGAGCACTTTTAGGTCTTTGTGTAATATTTTTTATTTCAGTCAGTGTATGCTTAATTTCTGGTTGGTCCTTTTTCATATCCTTGAGAGACTCCTTTATATCCTTGAGAGTCTCCTTCATTTCCATGTTGGTCTTGATCATTTCCTTGCAGGTCTCATTCATTTCCTTGTAGGACTCATTGATTTCCTTGTTGGTCTCGCTTATTTCCTTATAGGCCTCGACCTTTTGTTGGAGCCTCTTGAAAAACCCTATAACCGTGGTTTTGAATTCCATGTCCAGTCGTTTTATTCCCTCCATTTCTTTCACATCTGATTTCTTTCCTTGTCTCTGCATGGTGGCTGCTTCCCTGAGTTGGTCAATTAGCTTTGTGTGGTAGACTTCCTACTAGGGACAGTGACTCAACCTCCCCAGTTACCTGAGGTGGATATGGGTTGCACAGTCTTGCTGAAGTTAAGCTCAGGTTAATTGTTGTTAGCACTTGGAGGGGTTGACCTCCAGGCCAATTGTCTGTGAAGCTCAGCTGTTCTCAGGTTGGATGGGCGGAGTCTCAGGGCCAAGCAGACAGCATTCGCTCTGCCCTATGCGGCCCCAGGAACTCTGTGCCGGGGGCAATGGCTGCCAGCACCTCTGAGAGAGAGCTCCACCGGCTGCCGGGGAATTCAGACTCTCCCCAAATGACTCTGCACGCCCAATGTCTCACCCAGGGTCGTAAAATAAAGCAGACTGATGGTTTTCTGAATGAGAGAGCAAGTCGCAGAACGCTCTTTGCGCTGTCACGCAGCCGAGCTGTTCGCGCAAGCTGCTTTCTCCACAAGCCGGGAGACCCGGCAGCACCCAAGCTTCGGCGTGCCCTCCCACTGTCCAGTTTTCACCCCGTATGATAGTGGGTTCCCTGGACTTCGCCCAGAGCTGGAGAGTCAGTCCAGTGGGACGTCTTTGTCTCCCCGTTCGAGAAAACTGGCCGGTTTTCAGCCGCCCGCCCTCTCCGCTGGCGCACGCTCCAAACCTCTCTCCGCACGAATCTTTCAACGCTGTCCGCCACCGCTCCTCCAAGTCACAGTGTCTTATTTTCACTTTTATTTGTGGAATTTTCACTCGGCCAGCTTTCTGGTGATTCTGGAAGGTGTTTGTTCTTTCGTTAAGTTGTAGTATTAAAACTGCTGAGTATGACGGCAAGATAGGTGTTTTACCTATGCCGCCATCTTGGTTCTCCCTCAAGGTAATTCTTGAAGTTGGTTAATGTCAGTCATCTGATGTTGTTCTTCTCTTTCAATATTGTGTTGATTATTATAGGGTTTTTTTTGCATTTCCATATAAACTTCAGAATCAGTTTGTCAATATCCACAAAATAACTTGCTCATATTTTTTATTGTCATTGCATTTAATTTATATAGTTGTGAAGAACTGACATATTGAATATATTAAGTTTTCTTACCTATGAACATGGGGATTTTTCTCCGTTTATTTAGTTCTTTGATTTTTGTTTTAGGGAATATCTCATATAGTTCTTGCATTTATTTTTGTTAGATCTATGTATGAAAGTAGATGTTATTTTAAATCATAATATTATTTTTGTGTAAGGCAAGAGAAGTGTTCATATCTGTGTAGAACTCCACAATTATTCTCAAGCTAACACAGTTCAAAAGTAGGAATTAAATTAACTAGCCAAAGTAGATTTTTCAGAATCCATGCATTCAAACTTAAATCCTTTATTCATGGGAAAGCCCTTAGCTTATGCCCTATGGGGGCTATGGTTTGCCCTGAGGATTTTTCTATATTATATTGCTCAGCATAGTTACTGATCATGTTGATGACATTAAATCATTGTATTCATCAGGATTCTTTTATCTCTAAGTGGCAGAGCCCAGTGAAATCTGGCTTGAGGGAAAAAAAAGGGAATTTATTGTCTCTCAATATTGAGAAATGCAATGATAAACCTGGCTTTGGGTTTTGCTGGATCTAAGTGTTCTACTAGTACTTATGTTTTCAGAGATTTGTCATCTCTTTCTGTCTTCTATGTTGAATTCATTCTGGGACAAGTGCTTCTTATATAATGGCAAAGGGATGACTATTGGGAAATCCAAACTTATATTCTACTAGAGACCCAGTGCATGAAATTTGTGCACTGGGAGAGGGTGTCCCTCAGCCCAGCCTGCACCCTCTCCAATCTGGGACCCCTTGAGGGATGTCCGACTACTAGACTCCTAGTATCGGGCCTAAGCCTGTAGTCAGACATTCCTCTCACAATCCGGGACTGCTGACTCATAACTGCTCACCTGCCTGCCTGATTGCCCCCTAACTGCTTCCCTGTCAGCCTGATTGACACCTAACTGCTCCTGTGCCAGCCTGATTGCC
This sequence comes from Antrozous pallidus, assembly GCA_027563665.1. Taxonomy (NCBI): domain Eukaryota; kingdom Metazoa; phylum Chordata; class Mammalia; order Chiroptera; family Vespertilionidae; genus Antrozous; species Antrozous pallidus. The sequence continues at coordinate 76,777,728 of CM050522.1, read as the reverse complement.
CTCAACTACCCTCCCCTGCTGGCCTGATCACACCCAAGGCTTTTATTAGTATAGATATGACCCTTCACAGAAAATTTTACTAACCCTGCTTTACAATAAGGGCTTGACGATTGAATCATTGGGACCAGACACCAAGATTTACTTTCTTTCAATAGTGGAGGGAATAAATCTTGTCTTTAAGTTGCCCTGAAATTAAAATGAGATAATGACTTAGAAAAGTATAAAAGCACCTTATCAAGACAACTGTCTTTTTCATGTACTGAAAAGATAATAAAGTGGTAAAATGAAAAACACTAGTTTTATTCTCCCCCTTCCTTTCTTTACAGCCTTTATTTAAACTTTGAAATTTCTAAAAATTTCACTCCAATTTTCATTTCTTTACATTCAATATTATTTTGTATTGGTTTCAGGTTTTATATTAGCTACAGAATAGTGGTTATACAATTATATACTTTACAAAGTGTTCTCCGATATTTCCAGTACCCACCTGGCATCATACCATCATTACAATGCTATAGACTAATATTCCCTATTTAAGTGACAATGGGTCTACAGTTCCTTCCAGTCTTTTTCTTGTGTGTGTTGTTCATCTTTTCTTTTCTTTCTCATTTCTTCTCTCATTTTCCTTATAGTATCTCAATTGGCCATCAAAGCTTATTGAAGGGACTGGGACATGCTTAATCCATTTTACAGACCAGGAAACTGAGGCCAATTCTAGTTCGCTATGGAACTTGACTCAGCGCACAGGGAGCCCTTAGAGCCATGCTTTCTGTCCTTTCTAAGGGGCAGCCATTCTTCAAACAGAACAAACCTTCCCATCAGGCTTCTGAGCCTCTTTCTCAAGCAGCTCTTCATTGTGGACGCTCCATATTCTTTCCTCTCCCCGGTCGCTTGCTTCCATGCTTTACTGCACCCCCTTCTCCGAAGCAGGTGGTGGGCTTCTCACTCACAGGCAAGGCATGCTCTGCCGTGGGGCAGGGCGGCGTGGGCTTGCTTTTGAGTCAAGGCGGGAGCAGGAGTCTCTGCCTCTGAAGTGCTAAGGCTGCCTGGGCACCGGTTAGCACTGGGAGCTTTTCTGAATCACGACAGTCAGTTCGGTACCCTGCAGTGTGGCACCCCTCTACTAAGGTAGTGCCGCCCCTCAACTCCCGCCTCAGGGCTGCGGGTCCTTGCTCCTCTGCTTGAAGCTAAGAATCTGTGGCCAGAGGCCTGGTCTGTGTCTCAACAACCCCATGCCTGCGATGTTCTCAGGGCCCCACAGGAGTGGCTAGGCAGGCCTGCTGCCCCTCCTTGAGCCTGCAATGGACCCGGACCCCTTGGGTGGAGTCTGGTGCTGCCCAACCCGCCTCCCTGGCCCTGATAGACTAGTATCTTGTGGGCGGTGTCTGGTGCTGCCCGCCCGGGCTTCCCTGCCCCCGATGGACCTGGACCCCCAGGAGCAGGCCATGGTGCTGCCCACCCCACCTGCATATGCAGATTAACCGCCATCTTTGTTGGATTAATTTGCATACTCTGATTGGCTCTGGGTGTAGTGGAGGTATGGTCAATTTACATGTTTGTCTACTATTAGGTAAAATCACTTTAGTTACCCAAGTGGAAAAAGAGTGTCTTACATTATTTTAATCATAGTCCTAAAGGTGATTGTACTAGGCTGAATTTGGATTATAGGTCAATCTATGAACCAGTCATTCTGGTTCTGAGTTGGGTGACTCTGAGCTGTTGATTAGGGGATGAGGGAGGATGTGCGGGGGGGCCTGTTTAATGCCAACTAGCCTGAGTATAGGCATGATACTTCCTCAGAGGAAAATTTGATGCTGTCACCAGAAGAAAAAAGAATGGATGTTAGACAGCAAAAACAGATGTCTGTTGCAGTCATTAGGACAATGTTTTATTCAAAATATTTTTCAGAAGAGCACTGAGACATATAATCTAGTTTGGAAAGGTTTATAACCAAAATGATTAAGTTTCAATACTTAGAAAAATGTAGGTTTTCAGCTTTCTCAAAAATTGCCATATAAGCTTGATTTCCCCAGGATTCTACATGAACTGGGTCTTATTATCATACATCTACTTGTTAGTTAGAGTGCTTTATTCTTTGAGCACTCAGTTTATTTTTTACTTTAAAAAAATCTTTATTGTTCAGATTATTACAGGTGTTCCTCTCCCCTCCCCCCCTTGGCTCCCCTCCACCCGATCCTCCACCCTACCCCATGATACTGTCTTCATCCATAGGTGTAAGATTTTTGTCCAATCTCTTCCCACACCCCTCACACCTTCTTCCCCCTGAGAATTGTCAGTCCACTCTCTTTCTATGTCCCTGATTCTATTATATTAATCAGTCCATTCTGTTCAACAGATTTTTCATCCACTTTATTTTTAGATTCACTTGTTGGTAGGTGTGTATTTGTTGTCATTTTGTTGTTCATAGTTTTTATCTTTACCTTTTTCTTCTTCCTCTTCTTAAAGAATACCTTTCAGCATTTCATATAATCTTGGTTTGGTAGTGATGAACTCCTTTAGCTTTTTCTTGTCTGTGAAGCTCTTTATCTGATCTTCAATTCTGAATGATAGCCTTGCTGGGTAGAGTAATCTTGGTTGCAGGTTCTTGCTATTCATCACTTTGAATATTTCTTGCCACCCCCATCTGGCCTGCATAGTTTCTGTTGAGAAATCAGCTGACAGTCATGTGGGCACTCCCTTGTATGTAACCAACTGCTTTTCTCTTGTTGCTTTCAAGATTCTCTCTTTGTCTTTTGCCCTTGTCATTTTAATTATGATGTGTCTTGGTGTGGTCCTCTTTGGATTCCTCTTGTTTGGGATTCTCTGTGCTTCCTGGACTTGTAAGTCTATTTCTTCACCAGATAGGGAACGTTTTCTGTCATTATTTCTTCTAATAGGTTTTCCATATTTTGCTCTCTCTCTTCTTCTGGCACCCCAATAATCTGGATATTGGTACGCTTAAAGTTGTCCCAGAGGGTTCTTACACTATCTTCATATTTTTGGATTCTTTTTGTTTTTCTGGTTGGGTGTTTTTTGTCTCCTTATATTTCAGATCTTTGGTTTGATTCTTGGAGTCCTTTGACCTACCATTGAATTTCTGTATATTCTTTATTTCAGAAAGTGTATGCTTAATTTCTGACTGGTCCTTTTCCATTATCTTGGCATTCTCATTAAGGTCCTTGAAGGTCTCATCAAGTTTCTTGGCGGTTTTTAGAAGACTCTTGAGTAACCTTATAAATGTGGTCCTGAATTTTATGTCCTCCATTTCTTTCATTCGTGACATGTTTCTTTGTCTCCGTATTTTCACTGCTTCCCTGAGTTGGTAGGGTAGCTTTGTGAGCTAGGTGTCTCAGCCTTCCCTGTTACCTGAGGTGGACACTCTGGGTGCACCCCTTTGTGGATTGTGCGTACAGCCTTGTTGTAGTTAAGTCTTGATTGTGGTTGGTATTACTGGGAGGAATTGACCTCCAGGCCAATTGGCTGTAAGGATCAGCTGTGTGTACACCGGGAGAACTTCTGTCTGGAGACAGCCTTATGTGACAAGACTTACAAAATTGCACAAGCTTCTGTGCTCAGCTTGGATGGGGCGGAGTTTCAGGGTGGAGCCGACAGCCTTGGCTTCCAGTCAGCCCCGCCCACAAGGTTCCTGGGTCTCTGTGTCTGCAGGCAATCATTGCAAGCACTTCTGAGAGGAAGGTACCTTTGAGTTTCACCTGCTGCCAAACAGTCCAGTCTCTCCCCCAATGAATCCGAACTCCCAGATTCTTACTGGGTACTGGGATTCAATGCAGTCAGAACTGGGGTTCAGGGCCGTCCGGAGCCCTTGTCTCCTTCCCACTAGATCAAGCCAGCAGCACACTTAACAGTCTGTCCTCTCTGTGCACACTGGCGTGCGTGCCTCCGAACCTCTGCCCTTCACTGCTCACCTGAGATTCCTCCTTACAGTCCAGATTACCCCCTGTATGAGCCTGCGTCCCCAGGGTCTCGCTCGGAACTGGGGTTCAGTGCAGTCAGAACTGGGGTTCAGCGCAGTCTGGAGCTTTTGTCTCCTTCTGGCTAGAGCAAACCAGCCAGGTACTCAGCCGCCCCGTCCTCTTCGGCTGCGTCCTCTCCGCGCGTGCACGCCTGCCTCCCTACCTTAGGCTTTGCAGCTCCTCTGATTCTCCGTGTGCTTTCCTTTTTCCTTTTAGTTGTAGAATTTCCAGTCAGCCAGCTTTCCTGTGGTTCTGAATGATGTCTGTTTTGTCTTTTAGTTGTGTTTTTGAAATTGTTGTGCAAAGCAGCACTTTAGGTGTTTACCTATTGCTGCCATCTTGGTTTTGAGCACTCAGGTTCAGCACTGTGCTAGACTCCATGGGAAGTGGAGTGCAAGATCTATAAAATAGAAACTAGACTTCTTAAATGCTTAGGAGACTTATTTTTGTTAAACTTTTAAGAAGTTGTATTCTAGCTTTTGAACTTCTTTTGGTATTAGTCACAACACATTTTGCACTCCCTGCTTTATACTGCATTGAAAAAACGCAGTCCGCTCAAAGGCTTCCGTTAGAAAAAGAAAGCTCTACTAAAGATGTCACTGGGAGCTTGCTTTACCTAGTAGAAAACTTTAATAAATTGTTTGATTTAAAGACAGTTTTCTGACCTAAATGTGTTCTTAGGCATTAGAATTTTATGTTATCACATAGCCTTATTTGAATAGAAAATAGATGCAGGTGAATTGTTGTCTAGATTGTTACAATATAATTATCTTCATGGATAATTAGTAGTAAAAACATTGTAATGGAAAGACTATAGGGTTTGACATCAGTTTTCTTCTGCCACTCACTAATTGTTTGACCTTGGGAAAGTATTTAAACTGAATTCTAGTTTATCTAGTATTTAAGTGGACTTATATATATTTGGAAGACTGTTTTGCAAATTAGAGACAATCTGTATTAAAACACCTAATACTGAAACTAGTACAGATTTAACCTTCTTGTGGTGACTTAATTCAACATCATCTTTTAGTGAAAAACAAACAAACAAAAACCACCTTCAAATCAAAACGAAACAATAAAATTTTCTGCAATTGTGATTTTGTTAAGAGATTGAATCTTCTTTCTGATATAGAATTAATTTAAATTTCTTTTTTAAAGGATTCAAATACTAGAATAATAGCGAGATGAAACTTTCTGCCCAGCCAGCATGGCTCAGTGGTTGAACGCTGACCTATAAACTAGGTCACAGGTCAATTCCCAATTCAGGGCTTATGCCCGGGTTGTGGGGCATGCAGGAGGCAGCTGATCAATGATTCTCTCTCATTTTTTTTATTTGTAACTAGAGACCTTTGCACAAAATTCATGCTTGGGGGTGTATGTCCCTCAGCCCAGCCTGCACCCTCTCCAATCTGGGACCCCTCAATGGATGTCCGACTGTGCGTTTAGGCTCGGTCCTACTGGACATCCTTTTCATATCCAGGACTGCTGGCTCCTAACTGCTTGCCTGCCTGCCTTCCTGATTACCCCTATCTGCTTCTGCCTGCCAGCCTGACCACCCCCTAACCACTCCCCTGCCAGCCTAATTGATGCCTAACTGCTCCCCTGACAGCCTGTATTCCTCTAACTGCCCTCCCCTGCAGGCACAGTCTTCCCCAACTGCTCTCCTCTGTAGGCCTGGGCTCCCCGCAACTGCCCTTCCCTGAAGGCCCAATTGCCCCTAACTTCCCTCCTCTGCTGGCCTGGTCACCCCTAACTACCCTCCCCTGCAGGCTTGATTGCCCCCAACTGCCCTTCCTTGCAGGCCTGGTCCCTCCTAATTGCCCTCTGCTGCTGGTCTGATCACCCACAACTGGCTTCTCTTGCTGGCCATCTTGTGGTGGCCATCTTGTGTTCACATTGGGGCAGCCACCTTTGACCACATGGGGCCAGCCATCTTGTGTGTTGAAGTGATGGTCAATTTGCGTATTAATCTTTTATTAGATAGGATAGAGGCCTGGTGCATGGGTGGGGGCCAGCTGGTTTGCCCTGAAGGGTGTCCCGGATTAGAGTGTGTGTTCCCTTGGGGAGTGGGATGGCCTGGGCGAGGGGCCTGTAGTGGTTTGCAGGCTGGCCATGCTCTACCCCCCCCCCCCCCCCCCCCCCGTGACCCAAGCAGAGTCCCTGATATCTGGGATTTATCTTCTATAATTGAAACTTTGTAGCCTTGAGTGGAGCCAAGCCTCCTGCTCGCTCTGAGGCTGCAGCCATTTTTGTTGGGATTTATTTATCTTCTATAATTGAAAATTTGTAGTCTTGAGTGGAGACCTGGTCCTGCCAGGGTGTGCAGAAAGCTTGGCTTTCTCCATTGTCAGGGAAATCTAAGCCTCCTGCTTTCTCTGTGGTCCCAGCCATCTTGGTTGGGTTAATTTGCATACTTGCTCCTGATTGGCTGGTGGGCATGGCTTGTGGGTATAGCAGGGTGATGTCTAATTTGCATGTTACTCTTTTATTAGATAGGATAGCCAGAATTGAAACTAACCAAAATGTCTCTCACGAGGTGAATGATTAAATAAACACTGGTACACTCATACAGTGGAATACTACTAAGCTGTAAAAATGGAATGAACCATTGATACATGCAAAAGCTTGGATGACTCTTAAGGGCATTATTCTGAGTGAAGAAAAAGCATTCTCAAAAGGTCACAAATTGCATGTTATAAAACATTCTCAAAATTATAGAGTTGGGGAGCAGATTAGTAGTTGCCAGAGCTTAAAGATAGTGGAAGAGAAAGAGGTGGGTGTGACTATAAAGGGGGAACTTTTAAAAAAATATATATTTTATTGATTTTTTACAGAGCGGAAGGGAGAGGGATAGAAAGTCAGAAACATCGATGAGAGAGAGACATCGATCAGCTGCCTCTTGCACGCCCCCTACTGGGGATGTGCCCGCAGCCAAGGTACATGCCCTTGCTGGAATCGAACCCGGGACCCTTCAGTCTGCAGTTTGACGCTCTATCCACTGAGCCAAACCGGTCTCGGCAAGGGGGAACTTTTGAAGTGATAAAACAGTTCTGAATCTTGTGATTACACAGATCTATACATGTGATAAAATGGCATGGAACTATATGCACACATACACTAAGGTCAATTGGCTGGATTGGATATATTACTAGGATTATATAAGGTGTAGCTATTGGGGCACACTTGATAAAAGAATACATTAGACCTTTCTGTACTATACTCATTATTATTTTTAAAAAAATGTATTTTATTGATTTTTTTACAGAGAGGAAGAGAGAGGGACAGAGAGTTAGAAACATTGATGAGAAACATTGATCAGCTGCCTCCTGCACACCCCCCACTGAGGATGTGCCCACAACCAAGGTACATGCCCTTGACCAGAATCGAACCTGGGATCCCTCAGTCCACAAGCTGACGCTCTATCCACTGAGCCAAACCGGTTTCGGCGATTCATTATTGATGTTTCTATCTCTCCCTCTCCTTTCCTCTCAGCAATCAATAAAAAAATATTTTTTCAAAAAGATATGAAACTTGCCGAGACCGGTTTGGCTCAGTGGATAGAGCGTTGGACTGCGGACTGAAGGGTCCCGGGTTCGATTCTGGTCAAGGGCATGTACCTTGGCTGCGGGCACATCCCCAGTAGGGGGCGTGCAAGAGGCAGCTGATCGATGTCTCTCTCTCATAGATGTTTCTGACTTTCTATCCCTCTTCCTTCTGCTCTGTAAAAAAAATCAATAAAATATATTAAAAAAAAAAGATATGAAACTTGACGAAAACTGAATGACTAATTTTCTCTTTTTGAGAATGTCTGATTAATTCTGAATGTCTTCAAGAAAAACAGATTTTGGACACATGAGTAATTTCAGATGATCAACCTGTATTTTTTTCCCGTTACTTACATGTTACAGTAAAACTTAAATAAGAACCCAATAATTAATTCTCAGTTATCAAAATTTTTCTTATTTAAACTACTTGTGAGAAGAGTCAGATTCCAATAAAATAAGTTGGTATTAGATATTTATTAAAACAACCCATTCTGGAATATGGTCTCTACTTAGGTCATACTTAGCTCAGTTTCCTGTCCTCAGCAGTAATCATCACTGACACTCAGAATGATGGAATTGGCTTCTAGGACATCAGAAGGAAAGTGTTCCATTAGTTTGTTAGGTTGTATTTACTATGGAAGGAAAATTGACAAAAGTATTTGGGAAAGATTACCTACAAAGATTGAAATGAAAAATATTTTCTTCATGGCTCTCAATGAAGTAGGAAATCAGCTAAGCAAAATACTTAATTTGTTTCCTCTTCTTAATAATAAATATTTTGTCAATAAAAGTTCCTCTTCCTCCCAAAACTGAAAATATAATTAACAAAATCTAATTAAGATTTCTAGAATTAGGCCATCTGGGTTCAAATTCCAACTCTACCACTTATAACTTATATCCCTGTGTGATTTTGGGCAAAATACTTAATTCCTCTTTCTGTTTTAGTTTTCTAAACTGTAAAATGGGAATGATGTAAGTATGAGTTAGTATTGTAAAGATTAACTGAGAAAAAAAGGAATGGCACAGAGTACCTCTCAGTTTAAACTATCATTATTTTGATCCTTCATACTAGAAGTTGAGGATCATCAGCGATTTGCACTGGGGAAATGTCATTGTTCCTATTGTAGGTGTTTTTCATCTTACACTAGATAGGGCATTGGGAAAGGATCTAAGGCAGTTCTAGGCCCATGGCCTTTGCAAGGCTTGACTGGGTTTTTTTTTCTTGCCTCCGGCAGCCCCAGTAAATCCAGTTTAGGTTTTTTAAAAGTTCTTAGTCCCTGGATGGACCCTGGAACAAGCTGACCTATTTTCTCTTGAGTTTGCTGGATGGAGATTGAGTTGACTCAGGTTTTATTTAGGTTTCTGTGGACCTGCTGCAGGATAAAAGCTCAAGTCTAGACCCAATTTTAGTTGAGATTTAGGGCTGACCCTGCTACATTTTCCCTTTTTGTTTAGAAGCATATTTTTCTTTTTCTTTTTCTTTCTTTCTTTTTTTTAATATATTTTATTGATTTTTTACAGAGCGGAAGGGAGAGGGATAGAAAGTCAGAAACATGGATGAGAGAGAGACATCGATCAGCTGCCTCTTGCACGCCCCCCACTGGGGATGTGCCCGCAGCCAAGGTACATGCCCTTGCCGGAATCGAACCCGGGACCCTTCAGGCCGCAGTCCGACGCTCTACCCACTGAGCAAAAAGCCGGTCTTGGCTAGAAGCATATTTTTCTTTTACACTTTATCCATTCAGCCATATTTCTTACAAGCTTACTGTATGATAGATGCTGGGGTGGGGGTTCATTCCAGACAGAAGAGTTTATATTTCTGTTTATTAATTAAAAAATGGGTCTTTTAGCAAGATTGTGATCAGCTTTAAGGGATCATGCTTAGTTCCACAAGGGCAGAGATCTTTGCTTGCCTAGTTCACTGATATGTCCCCAGCATCTAGAACAGTGCATGGCACATGGTAGGCATTCAGTACGTATTTGTTAGACAAATGAATGAGTGGACACAATTCCAACTGACTGCAATGAGTCTTGATGTTTTAATTATTTCTTTAGTTTTATTGTTGATAAATATCTCAGAAAGCAGGTTGAATGGCTGCTTGATTTGCTGTATTTTATTTCTTAATGGAAATCCTTGCATAGAACTAGGAGAGGGCATTTATGTTAGAAGCAAAAGTAATCATGCAGTTTCCTCTCTAGCAGTTTTCTGGAAGATATTTTAGCCTTTTCTATGAGCAGATGTGCTCAGATGAAAGTTCACAGGAAGGCGTGCTCACATTTGTCTCACTAGGCGAGGAATGCCTTTTCCTCTCCATTTAGTAAGTGTCCATCAGACTTCCCAGAGTACAATGAGGCTTTTACCCCAGGCCCAGCAGCCTGTATTTTTTTGCATTTTAGGCTTTTTCTGCCACCCCTGGGAAACTGCCTGGTGGTCTGGCATCATGGGAATTTATTTCACTAAAAGCTGATTCCCCACCCTTTCCTCTAGCAGAAGCAGTGGGTGAGTGGCTAGAGCTCTGGACTTCGGTCTGAAATATGTGTCTGCAATTAATAGTCATGTGACCTTGGAGAAGTTATTGATCTTTTTTTCTTGAGTTTTCTCGCAAATACAAGTTTGATAATGCTTAACTTTTAGGGTTGCTGTGAAAGTTAAAAAATACTAACTATAAAATAGTTAGCATGTCTACTTAGTTTTCTTCTGTCACATCAAATCACTGTTTTTCACTCTTTCAGCTTCCTGACACAAAAGAACACCTGTGTTATTTTTCATAGCTTGGAGGACTATAGAGTCTTTGAAATGCTTGATAATGGTTTTCTGTACACACACCACACATACACATACAAATATATGAAACAGTGTGGGGTTTTGTTCATGTATTTACAAAGACATGGAAAAGCTGCTTTTTAAAAAACTCATATACTTAATTTAAAAGTTTTCCAGAGTGTGAGCGTAAACTGAGGGTCTTCTAAGACACTTATCCATACTCAGCCTCTTATGGAGGGCATAGCACATGTTTGTGTTTGTATGTTGGGGTGTGTGTGTAGCATGTGTTTGTGTGTGTGTACGTGTGTGTGTTGTGTGTGTGTGTGTGTAAGAGAGAGGAAGAAGGAGGAGGATGAGAATGAAAATATATGTGTGGTAAAGAGATATTTTCGCCTGCTTTTGTAACTTTAGCTTTGCTATGCAATGTGCCTAAAGTTATTTCTCCCCGGGGAGGGTCTTTTCAGTGGTTTGTGAAGGCAGCATAAATTCTCACTTGGTGTTCAAGGAAGATGGTAATGCAATTTAGTACAACCAAAGTATTTTTTTTAAACTTGTTAGAAACCAAAATGGGATTGCAGTGGCAAAGTTGTCAGCGCACTCAAGTTTAACAAGTGTTCGAAGGATTAGTAAAGGAAATGTAGTTTACTCTGCAGCTTTTATGACAAAGAATTTAAAAGGTTTTGCTCTAAGCCTCACCATGTGTTTCTTCCTTTTCTCTAAAACATACCTCTAGGTTGAAAAAAGAGATGAATCTCTTAGGGAGAAACTATTAACTCTGAGAGAGTTTATCTTTGTTTGAGAGGAAGCAGAACATTTACATTTGAATTGACTCTAAGTGTAGCTTGTGCCCTAATCTTGTTCCTCCTAGAAGTTGGTGAGGAGTTTAAGTACTTCCTACTTGTGTTTTGGTTCTTGTAGTGCTGTCCTAATTTCCTTGGGGGATCATAAATTTCCTAACTCAAAGTAAGCAAACTGCTTACATTTTGTATTGGCTTTGCATAGAAATGATTTCTGTAGCTGTCATAATCAAGTAAGTAGGGCCATTGGCCAGAATTGTCTCATTTTCATAGTACTGATTATCACACTAAAAGATATTTAACAAAAGATAAAATATTACAGGAAGTTTGACAAAGAAGGAATAAAATAACCTTCATTACAATCTCACTTTAAAGTTTTGAATATTCCCATTTGACATAGTTGCAGTTGGTGTACAGTTTTAAGTGAGAAAAAATAAGACTTTAATGTTTATCGTAGACATTCTAAACAATTTTGAAGGTTCCAGCACACTCTTACAGTTTGATGAACCAGTTCCTTACTTATTATACATATAACTTCAATCTTTTTAAAAATAAAATATATTAATACTGCTCTCATGTTTGTGGACTTTTGTGAACAAGTCTTTATTATTGCCTTCTCTCTCTCTCTCTCTTGGCTGGAGTTATGAGGAGGGATAGGGAGAGGCAGGTAGAAGAATAGAGGGCTGAGAAGGGCTGTGTCAACAGTGAACTGTTACAGATAGAAATAGCTATCTAAGCCCAAAATTTGTAAAAAGCCTTAAATTGAGGCATTTCCTGAGATTAAAAAATACTGTTACATTAGTATTATGTTCTATGATGAATTAATGTACCATTTCTTTAAAACAGTTATATTTGAGAGATTCTTAGGTTGCTTTTGATGTCTGCTTCTCTTACTGATTAAGTTTTACTTTCTTATTTTACAATGAGGAATATTCTACTGATAATGGATTTAGGTCATTTTAACTTAAAGAGAATAGAAACCATCCACCTAAAAGATTTGTTGGTGGGAGAAATTCTTTGTCTTTGCTCTCATGTCTTATTAGACAGCGGTGTCCTGGACTGGAGTTAGCTTTTGTAGCAGCTGTGAAGTCCTCACCTCACATTAAATATTCCCAGTGAAAATTTGTTTCTATGACTTGGGACTGGCATTCAAACCCACCCACAAGGAACAGGGTGTGCACAATAAATACTTCATGGCTGTCAGATGAAGAAATCCTGTTGGAACTATGATTTAAGGAAAGCCAGTGGCCTGTGTTTTTTCTTTCTCTCTCTTTCTTTCTTTCTTTCTTTCTTTCTTTCTTTCTTTCTTTCTTTCTTTCTTTCTTTCTTCTCTCTCTCTCTCTCTCTCTCTCTCTCTCTCTCTCTCTCTCTCTCTCTCTTCTCTCTCTCTCTTCCTTTCTTCCTTTCTTCTCTTTTTAAATTTTTTCCCCAGTTTTAAAGGTTTGGGGAGGTGGGCTATGTTGATTCCTTAGAGATTGGGACAAGAATCTTGCCTTTTCGAAAGAGCCTTGTGTACTAAGAGACTAGCTTGAAAATGATTTGCCTGGCACTTGCACTGGGTATATTTGGAAAGGAAAGCCTCTTTGCATTGTGCATTTAAAAAGTGTAAGTGTGCTTAGAAAAGGACAGCATTTGCTGGTCTTGGCTGTCAATGTCTTGTTGCTACTGACTGTGTTTAACCAGAAAGGGAAATTCAGAGCAGAAAAAGTCTCACTCCCAAGACTTTACAAGAAAACCCCTCTTTGTTGATTTATATATATATATTTTAAAGGAGCTTGACATCTTCATCAAGTTCACAGTGGGCTTGCTTTGTTTGCTTTCTCCTGAATGCTTGATAAGATTTTTCTTCTATTGTTTTGTGCAGCAAGAACAGATCTTTCCATGGCTGGGGTGGTTTTTTTTGTAAATCCACAATATGGTCATTGTCTAGTGGTGAATAATTGTGGCTGCTTTTTGTACAACCAGAACTAAGGCTTTGGCTGTGAACAGATTCCTTCTTAGCGTGAAAAGGGACTAATCCATGTAAATACAGCCCCAAAATAAAGCTTTACAGAAAAAGGGGAAGGCCACTAAACAGGAGGGCACAGGTCAGCAATTTAACCTTTAACCTAACAAATAAGAAGCATGAAAGTTCCAGAATTGGTTTACAAAAGAAAGCTCTGTGATCTGTCAGTTTTTCTTTTCAGGAGGGAACTGGGTGAGAGATCTGACTGACAGCTAGTGCCTTTTAACTGCAGCCTGAAATTAACTGCCAAATTGAAACTTGAATATTGGAAGGAGAATTTTTCTTAAATAAATTGAGATGGCAGAATAGGCTGCAAAAGCATTGGTCAGAAGTTTACATGGGATTTTACCCTTGAAGTGGTGGTGGCATAGACATTGTACTGTCCTCCCTTGAAGATCCCTTCCAAGTTTAATAAAGAGTATGTGGTCTGACTCTTACCAAATTAGACATGAACTTTGCAGCTTAAGGCCAGAAGAAACTTTTTTCCTCTTTTCTAGTATTATCACCGATACCCTTTTTAGACTTTTCAGGCTCCATAAATCATTTGTAGCCTTTAAAGATTTGTTAAGAGCTTTCTGTAAATATAATTATCGTGTTTTCCCCAAAATAGCTGCCTTGAGATTTCATAATGTGTACAACTTTTATGACTTGATGCACGATTAGAAACTCTGTTGTGCCTCACTGACCACTGTAAAGCAGAGGACACAGGCTTTCTTTCCTGTGCCGCTGTTTTATTCAACAGCCCAGGCAGTCAGAGCAGATACAATTAAGTTCAAGCAGCAGAAAGTGAAGCATAGGTGTTTATTAGGCAATGCAACGGGGAAATGGGAAACTTGAAATGAGGGATTGGCTTGAAGAGTTAAGACAATAAGGTTTGTGCTAAAATGGTAAGTTTTACTTCTATGTTGTTATATTAATTTACAAACTTTGCATACAGTTTGTATTTATTTAATCACAACAGGTAATCTTGTTAATGAGTGTTAGTTTTTTGCTTAAAGCATAATGCATCAGAAGTCAGCTGTTCTTTCGCTATAGAGAATTCTGGAACTGATAAAAGCTTTAATTACTGAGAATCATTCAGATTAAAAAAGAAACAATGAACTAATGACTTTAAAGTGGGCTCCCTGTAGATTAATAAGAATAGTAATTATACCGTGTAACTCCACTGTGGAAACAAAGTCCCAGGATGATTCTGTTGGCTTTTCAGTTTTCCATAGTATGATTTTATAGGTTGTATAAAACTTGTTCTTTCAAAGGGCCTATTGACCTGCCTCAGTTTCCCTAAGGTCTGTAGAGACCAGAGACAACATAAGGTTGCAAATTAAAATTAGCATATATTTAAGCGATCACCTCCAATTAGCTTAGGCGGACACATTCTTTTTCCTACCTGATTACGATAGCCTCCTAACTGGCCTTTATGCTTTCTTTCGCATCCATATTTAATGCTGTCATCTGAGGGGTCTTTCAGATGCACAGCTAGACCATAGCATTCCTCTTCTTACACCCCTCTGTGCGCTCTTATCACCACATGCTGAAGTCAAGCTCGTTAGCAGGGCAGATGAGGTCTGTGGTCTCTCCATTACCTATCCTAGCTTCCTCACAGCCCACTCCTGTCCTAAATATGCATTTTCCAGTGTGTCACAACCAAATTCCATGCATGTTTTCTATTGCCATGCCATATTTGGTTTCCCCAAAATATAAGAAGGGCTAATATCTACACAAAGGGGATCTAATGATGATGCTTTGAAAATAGCCAACATTTGTATAGGCTTTACACTTTTTTAACAGTCCCATATTCTTTCATTTGACTTCACAGCAATAATACAGAATGAGCAATATTTTCTGAGAGGTGCTCAATAAATATTTGGACGAGTGAATAAATGAATGAGTGAAATATGGAGTCAGAAAATGAGTTACAGTAAAAATTTTGCTACTTATTAGCCATGTAATTTTGGATAAGTAATTTAACTTTTCTGAATTTATTTGCTAATCTGTAAAATTAAGTCCGTACCAGTCTTTCTTGTCATTCTAGACAGTATGAGGAGTGAATGAAATAATGTACAATAAATAAAAATGCTTTTCAAACTGTAGACCCCATGCAAATGTAAGTTACTATTGTTAATATTCTTAATTTATTCCAGATTCTATAAATGAAGAGAAAGCCTTTATGGTTATATATTTGTGTTTTAATGACTGAAAAAAATTAGAATTATTTTATTCATATCACGTTAAAATATAAGCCTATTTTGATAGCACACAGAATGGTGAACCCTTGTTTTCTTTCATACGGAAAATGTCAGGGTATGTGTCAGGAAATGCCTGCACAGGTAGCGCACACCGGATGGTAACAGACTCCAATGCGGTGTTTGGAGGCTCTTCCCTTTGCTGTGTGTGCGTTTTCCTTAAGAACCTTAGGGTCGTATTTGTCTTCTAGCTCTGTTGGCTGTATGTAACTTTCTTGTTAAACTATTAGTTTTGTATGCATTTTTTTGTATTATACATTTTTGTGTGCTGTTATTTTCTCTGACTTAATTTTTCTCCTCTTATTTTTCCTTGTCCTTACTCCCTCAGTTTACATTTATATTTTTTATCCTTTTAACTATATCCATTTTTGCAAGTCATCTTAAATTATTTATGGAACATGGAGTTTAAATGGTCCCCATGTGATCTCAGTTAAACCTTGGTTTCTGCTATCTTCTATAGACCCAAGGTTTCCAAGAGTGTGTCTTCGGTCCAGACCTGGACCCTCAGCTCTCTGTCATTAGCTGCTTTTAGATGCCCACAGGTATCTTAAATTAAATTTAACAGTCACCGTTCCCCCCACCCCAGTCTTCTACTCTCACTGCTGACCATCCAGTAAAACAAAACTGAAAAGCCAGCCCTAAACTCTTCTCTAATTCTAGGGTCTTGTCAAGTTGCATTAGTACCCGTTCGTGTGCTCATGCCAGAAACCTGAAAGTCATCTGAAACTCACCGTACAGTTTTTGTTTTTATGTTTTAAAAAGTTTTTTAAAATAATGGAAAATAATTAAAAGTTATAGAAAAGTTGTAATTTGCAAACCTCACCATCAAGTGTCAGTGAATATTTGCTGCAAACAAGTGATCCTGTCAAATGACCATAATACACTCATCTGAATGAGGAAGCTAACATGGATGTAGTACTGCCCTCTGATTCCCAGAGTTGTGCCAGTTGTCCCAGTTACGTTCTTTAAAGCCAAGGGATTTAGTTGAAAGTCACAGATTACACTAAGTTTTCTATCTCTTTAGTCTCTCTTCGTCTGGAATAGTTCTCAGTCTTTCCTTGATTTTCATGACTGACTTTGGAGATTGCAGGCCTCAATTTGTGTTTTTCCGATGTCTCCTTATGACTCGATTTTAGATTAATAATCCTTGGCAGGAAAATAACTGAAGTGATGTGCTTTTCTCATATCATCAGATAGTGCAGAATTTCAACTTGTCCCATTACTGATAATTTTCACTTGACTACTTAAGATAGTGTTTAACAGTCTTCTCTATCGAAAATTTAACTCTTCTACCCTTTTGTAATTAATAAATGTTTGAAGGGAAAGTACTTTGAAGTTATATAAATATCCCAGTTCTCATTATCCTGTTAGTTTATTTGACTTTGGACACATCGTTTCTTTTCTTATTCAAGGTTATTATTGAATGTTTAGATTATTAATGCAGTTGAATAAATTACACTATTCATTTTTAGCTTTGATCAGTAGGAGGCAGCTTGTGTTCTTTTAACACTTCCAAAGAATCTTGAGTTTTTTGCTTTTCAGGTGCAATATGTTCCATGCTCATGTTTTATTTTCTTTTTCTTAGCCCTGAAATCTGCCATTTCTCTAAAGAGCCTTGTTCCTTTTAGTGGAGAATGCACTTTAAAAGCCAAAATCTGGATGCTAGGTGTGCTCACTGCTATTGGGTAATACTACCCCCAGGCTTTTTCTTAGAGCTAGAGAATATATGCTGTATTTGTGGACATTCATATATTGAAAAGTGTGAGTTCACACAAATAGAATTTCAGTCCAACACCACAAGATGCATTCTAGTTTTCTCCCTTTACATATTTGTAACTTTCTTTTTTGGCAATGAGCAGCCTAGTTTTCATTGTCCTTAATACATTTACTTATTTTGTTAAATTCCTTGTATATGACTAATATCTCATCATTGCCATCACACCCTCTACCCTCATGGATACTCTCCTTACCTGACCATGACTCAAGTACCCTATGACACTCTGCCTCTGCCACATGGATGCCTGCCTCATCCAGCTTGGGCTTTGACAACCTATGCCATATGGTCCTTCATTGTGAATACCGTCTTCACTTTGAGTTGTGACAACGATGACTGCCATCTCTCTCTGTGTTGTTGCTCTCATCCTGCTTGGGTTCTGACATCCTATATCAGGCCCCTGCATGGAAGTTCCTTTTACCTTGTTCAGGTGCTCTGATTCTTCACACCAGGTCACCTTTTAACATGGACACACCTCTCAAACTGCTTTGGCTCTGACACCCCACATCAGGCAGCTGCTCCCTTTGGATTTCCTCTTCTCCCTTCTTGGGTTCTGACTTCCAACTTTGGGCAACTCCTCTGTTTGGGCACCCTTGGTACTCTTCTTGGGTTCTAATACCTTGTCTTAGGTTGCCCCTTACAGTATGGACATCCTCCTCATATTGATTGAACTCTGTCTCCCCATACTGGGTGCTCTCCTATGTGGACAACATTCTTAACCCACTCTGGACCACTGTGGCTACTTCTTACTAAGTATAGATGTGTACTTTGGCTTTAGGATTAAATTGTCAATAAAGAAGGGAAGCGAAAGTGTGAGTCTAATATTTAGACTTCTTTCCTACGTGTCTTACTCCATTGTCTTTGTCTTAGTTCTGGTCCTCTCTCTCTCTCTCTATTTATGTTGAAGAATTTTTTTTAATCTTTATTGTTCAGTTTATTAACTACATTGTTTCCCCTTTTTTATCCCCCTATATCTCCCCTCCACCCTGTACCCATCCCACCCTCCACCCTCACCTCCCCCTCCCCACTGTCCTCTCCCATTGCTGCAAGACTTCTGTACAGTCTCTTGCTGTACTTCCCACAACCCTTTTCTCCCCAAGAATTGTCAGTCCATTCCCTCTCTATGTCCATGTTTCTGCTATATTCACCAGTTTATCCTGTTCATCAGCCTATCAATTCACTTGATTTTTATGTTCATTTGTTGATAGATGTGTATTTGTTGTTCATAATTTATATTTTTACCTTTTTCTTCTTCCTCTTCTTAAAGAATATCTTTCAGCATTTCATACAATATTGGTTTGGTGGTGATGAACTCCTTTAGCTTTTTCTTATCTGCGAAGCACTTTATCTGATCTTCAATTCTGAATGATAGCTTTGCAGGATAGAGTAATCTTGGTTGTAGATTCTTGCTATTCATTATTTTAAATATTTCTTGCCACTCCCGTCTGGCCTGCATCGTTTCTGTTGAGAAATCCGCTGACAATCGTATGGGTGCTCCCCTGTAGGTAACCAACTGTTTTTCTCTTGCTGCTTTTAATATTCTCTCTTTATCTTTTGCTCTTGGCATTTTAATTATGATATGTCTTGGTGTGGTCCTCTTTAGATTCCTATATTTTGGGGTTCTGTGTACTTCTTGGGCTTTTAAGTCAGTTTCTTTCACCAGGTGGGGGAAGTTTTCAGTCACTATTTCTTCAAGTAGGTTTTCATTATCTTGCTCTCTCTCTTTTTCTGGCACCTCAATAATTCGGATGTTGGCATGCTTGAGGTTGTCCCAGAGGCTCCTTACACTGTCTTCAATTATCTGAATTCTTTTTGTTTCTTGCTTTTCCAGCCGAGTGGATTTTGCTTCTTTGTATTTCAAATCTTTGACTTGGTTCTTGTGGCCCTCTGGACTGCTTTTAGGACTTTGTGTAATATTTTTTATTTCAGTCAATGTATGCTTGATTTCTAGTTGGTTCTTTTTCATATCCGTGGGGGTCTCGTTCATATCCTCAGAGGTCTTGTTCATTTCCTTGAGGGTCTCATTCATTTCCTTGTAAGTCTCATTCATTTCCTGGTTGGTCTTGTTTATTTTCTCGTAATTCTCATTAAGTTCATCGGCCTTTTCTAGGAGCCTCTTGAAAAGCCTTATAAACGTGGTTTTGAACTCTATGTCTTGTTGTCTTTTCTCCTCCATTTCTTTCACACCTGATTTCTTTCCATATCTCTGCATGGTGGCTGCTTTATGTGGTAGATATCCTCTAAGGGTCAGTGGCACAGCCTCCCCAGTTATTTAAGATGGGTACTCTTACTGCAATCCTTTATGGGTTGTACAGTATTTTTGAATTTAAACCCAGCTTGTTGTTGTTAGCCCTAGGAGGGTTTGACCTCCAGGCCAATTGGCTGTGAAGGGAGACTGTTCAGGTTGGATGGGCGGAGTCTCTGAGCTGCGCAGGCAGCCTCAGTGTCAGCTATGTCCTATGCGGCGCGTGCCCGCGGGTGTCTGTTGGATGGGGATGGCTGCAGGCACCTCCAAGAGAAAGCCACTAGTCTCTTCCCCTTTCCAGACAACTCTGCCTCTCCTCAAATGAGTCTGCACACCCAAAGTCTAGCCCAGGGTTGTAAAATAGATGGTTTCCGGGACCAGGAGACAAGTTTCCAGGGAGCAAGTCGCGGGTTTGTGCGACACTTGCGTGCAAACTTCTTTTCCCAGCTACTGGGTTTCTCCGCAGACTAGGAGACCTCTGCCACGCCCCGCTTCCAGGGTGCATCCCCCGGACCTTGGACCTCGCCTGGCGCTGGGGAATCCGTGTAGTGGGACATCTCCGCCCTCCCCGTTGGCGAAATCCAGCTGGGGTTGCTGCTCCAGCCCTACAGCCCGCGCGCGGGACCAGGATGGCTCCTAACCTGTTTCTGTCTTCAAGGCTGCGCTCCCGCTGCTCCTCTGAGTCTCAGTGTCCCACTTTTACTCTTATTTGTGGAGTTTTCACTCAGCCAGCTTTATGGTGATTCTGGGTGATGTTTGTTTTGTTGTTATGTTGTAGGTTTTGAATCGTTGCGTGGGGCAGAACAATAGGTGTTTACCTATGCCGCCATCTTGGTTCTCCCTCTCTCTATGCTGAAGAATTTTTAAAAGAATTTAAATTCTTTATTGTTGGAAGTATTACATATGTCTCCTTTTCTCCCATTGACCCCTCTCCGCCCACTCCTGTCCTCCCAGCACAGGCCCTCACCCCCTTAATGTCTCTTGGTCCTCTTATTCTTCTTTGGATTTACTGGAACTTGGTTGGTTTCCTTGATTGTAGTCTTCCTCCTTCCCATAGGACTTTCATCATGCTGTAAGAGATGTATGTAAAACAGATGTAATCATGTATATCCCTTGCTTAAACTCTTAATGCCTTTCCGTTACCAACAGGGTAACACTTACATCCTCAGCGTGGCATACAAGGCCCTTTATTGGCTGACCTCTCCTTTCTCTTCCCTCACCACCCCTTTGATTTTGTGTTCTAATAGAATCACTTCAAACTCTTCTGCTTCCAGGCCTTCAGACCTGGTCTTTCCCTTTGCTATAACAATCTCTTTCTTCCTTTTTTCCTGGTTTACTTTCATTGTTCTTTAAGAATCAGATCAGATTCCCTGTCTTCTAGAAGGACTTTTAAAATTATTTCTTTATTTTCTATCCCTTTGCAGACTTGGTTAGGTGACTTTCCTTTAGGTCAGTGGTTGGCAAACCACGGCTCATGAGCCACATGTGGCTCTTCCACAAAATACCACAGCCTGGACAAGTCTATTTTGAAGAAGTGGCATCAGAAGAAGTTTAAGTTTAAAAAATTTGGCTCTCAAAAGAAATTTCAATTGTAGTGTTGATATTTGGGTCTGTTGACTAATGAGTTTGCCGACCACTGCTTTAGGTACTCTGCATATCTATATATATAAAAGCCCAGCAACCCTTACAGCGGAATGACCAGAATGACTGGTCGCTATAACATGCGCTGACCATTGGAGGGCAGATGCTCAATGTAGGAGTTTCCCCCTGGTAGTCAGTGTGCTCCCACAGTGGGAGTGCTGCTCAGCCAGAAGCCAGGTTCATGACTGGCAAGTGCAGCAGCAGTGGCGGGAGCCTTTCCCACCTCTGTGGCAGCTCTAAGAAGTGGTGAGCCAAGTGGCAAGCAGGTGGGCAGTAAGGAGTGGTGAGTCAAATGGTAAGGAGTGAGCAGGTGGGTGGTAAGGAGCGATTAGGTTGGCGGTTAAGAGTGAGGGGTCCTGGATTGCGAGAGGGATATTCGACTGCCAGTGTAGGCCCATGCATGAATGTTGTGCACTGGGCCTCTAGTTTAAAAATATTTCTGCTTTAGAGAATTTCTCATTCAGTGGAATTTTTTTGTCCAATTATAAGCAAGGCAATATTACTATTGCTTGCTTTCCGGCTTTTGAAATGACCCCATCTACATAGAACTGGACATTGTAATTGTATTTTTTAGAGTGGGTTTTTACCTATGTTTCCAATTTTTTCTAGAATATCTTCAGGGGCTTCTGTTTTTTTTCTAGCAGGGTGTAAGAGATTTAGTGTACATCAGCGATTGGTTCTTTATCTCCTATTTTGCATATTCTGCATTTATTACTATTATGCTTGCAGTAGACTCTGCCAATGTCCAGTACTATCTGAGTAACTGATAAAATAAAGATATGTTTGATCAAGAGACAGAAGAGGATAGATAGACTTCATTTGGATTGTTAACCATTTGCCAAATAGATTTGTACTTTGTTGTTTACTTTGCTTTCTGGGTCAGTCTGAATTTTAATTTTTGATCTGAGGCAAGTATTAAACCTCAAGAGCCCTATAATATGTAGTATTTCTTTGGAAAACCTATGATTGGGATCAGTGAGGAATCTGTGGTTTCTGGGCCGGAGAGTTAGCTGAGGGCTGGAATGAATGTTCACTGCTTGCCATTTTTGTTAACAGAAACCAGGAGGGTTGGTTTGCCAGAAGAATGGTCAGGCTTCAAACAAGATAACGTAACAAATTGAAAACGAGTTTGTAAATATTTTCATCTGCCCCAGTTATGGCTGCCTAATATTTAGTTTACCCAAGATTTCTATTTTCTTGCAAATTATATTATCAGACAATACAAATGAGTTTTTGAAGGTGAAGGTACATAATCCCCCCCCCCATGAAAATATCTTGGAAGTTGCTCATTTAGGAGTAGTGTAATGATCTAAAAGAGGTGCTTCCTAATCTGAGAAATTTTCCAGCCCAATGAGAGGAACAGAAGTCTTTTTGAGAAGCTGACATTTCAAGACAGAAAGATGCTGCTCTGAAGTGATACTGAATGGTTTCTTTACTCTGTCATTGAGCCCTTACTGTGTCAGAAAAAGAAATCTCTTGGAAACCCTCACAGGATTTGTTCCCTAAAACCCAAATGTTAGCAGAGTAAACTAGCTAGAGCTCATAATTTGCATCTTTCATTAAGTGCCTTTTATGAAAGTGTTGTTTTAAGTGAAATATCCTCTCCACCTCTTCCCTCTCTTCTTGCTTCCCTCCCCCCCTCTTCTTTTACACAACAGCTGGGGATTCAGTGCTATCTTGCCCTGTTGATAACCTACCACTGATTATTTACAGTAAAATTTAAAAAGAAAAAAAAAGTCTTTGTAAAGCTTTTTTTTTTTTTTTAACCAGTTATACTCTGATCAGATAATGCTTTTGAGCTGTGCCAGGCTATTTAAATACAGGTTTATAGGGCAAAGTCTTCAGGATGATCTTGAGAATCAGCTCTAATTTCAGTAGTCCATACATTGCTGTGGTCTATAAAGTGAACATTCTGGTCTTGTTTTGTTTTTTAAATTTCTTTATTGGTTAAGGTATTACATATGTGTCCTCATCCCTCATCTTTAAGCCCCCCGCCTCAACTTGTGCCCTCACCCCCCTGGTGTCCGTGTCCACTGGTTAGGCTTATGTTCACACATACAACTCCTTTGGTTGATCTCTCTTCCTTTCCCCCACCCTCCCCTACCTTCCCTCTGAGGACTGGCGGTCTGATCAATGCTGCTCTGCTCTGGGTCTGTCCCTGTTCATCAGTTTGTGTTGTTCATTATATTCCACAAATGAGTGAGATTATGTGGTATTTGTCTTTCTCTGACTAGCTTATTTCATTTAGCATAAGGATCTCCAGTTCCATCCATGCTGTTGCAAAGGGTAGGAATTCCTTATTTTTTACAGCAGCATAGTATTCCATTGTGTATGTGTACCACAGTTTTTTAATCCACTCATCTGCTGATGGGCACTTAGGCTGTTTCCAAATCTTAGCTATGGTGAATTGTGCTGCTATGAACATAGGGGTGCATATATCCTTTCTGATTCGTGTTTCTAGTTTCTTGGGATACATTCCTAGAAGAGGGGTCCCTGGGTCAAATGGGAGCTCCATGAACACTCTTGTTTCAGTTGCTTTGTGTTTTTAACCAGTTGCCTGAGGGCTGTCTCACAAGTGCGCTGGGAGCCCATGTACTTGTGATCTGTCTGTGGGTTCACATGGCCCGAGTCCCTAACATCCTGGGCTTGCTTTCTTTGATTCATAAATTCAAGCAAGTATCTGAGGGACCATTTAATGCTATAGATATAAATTAAATAAGCATTTTGGTTTTTTAAAAATATTTTTATTGATTTCAGAAAGGAAGGGAAAGGGAGAGGGAGAGACATTAATGATGAGAGAGAATCATTGATCGCCCCCCTCCTGCTGTCCCCCACTGGGGATCGAGCCCACAACCCTAGCATGTAGCCTTGACCAGAATCAAACTCAGTACCCTTCTGTTCCCAGGCCAGTGGTTTAGCCACTGAGTCAAATTTTCTAGGGCAGCATTTTGGTTTTAAGTAGATGAAATGTGGTGAGGGAAATAAAGAGTAAACCAGTAAAGTCTAAATATTTGGGATAGATATAGTAGAGGTAGGCACAAAGTGCTGTGGGAACTCAGTAGAGGGAGCTGAGAGCACTTTTGTACCCATTGCTATGGAAATATACACTGAGTGGCCAGATTATTATGATCTCTGAATGCGTAATAATCTGGCCATTCATTATCTTTTCTATATAATAAAAGGCTAATTTGCACATTGTCCCCTCGACCAGGAGTTCGACCAGCAGCAACCTCCCATGTGTCTTCCCCCTGGCCAGGCTGGCCAGACTCTCCCTCCCCCATGCACGAATTCATGCACCCGGCCTCTAATATATATATCTGGCCGGACCCATTATGCATTCAGAGATCATAATAATCTGGCCACTCAGTGTATATACACTCAATCTCTCCCAAGAACCCTCCCCCCAAAAAATTTCTTCCCATTTCAGCATCAGCTCAGACCTCTCAATATCCTGAACTATATCAGGCCTAAATAAGAATGAGTACCTTAGATGTAGTTCCTTAACTACAGGTTCTCTTTGTAAACTAAAGAGAGGCTATCTGTTATCCCATCCAAACTTTAACATATCATGTTGGTATAGGCATAAGACAAATACTCTAGACACTCCTCTTTTAAAAGGCAAATAGTAGGAGGCACATAGGAGCACACAGGAGGCCCTGCTCTATGATATTAACTAATACAAATAAATAGTTTCTGTGAGAAATATTAGCATGCTATGCTTATGTAACTTAGCAAACTTAATGGCATCTTGACCCTCCTCCTGAACAATACCTTATATATATTAAATTTAATCACTCCTCTCCTGGCTTATATGCTTCTTTACTTTATGTATTTTACCTTAAACCTATATGACATTATTCTTTTTTTATGGAGCCAATTATTGACCCACACATTTTATATTTTCTTTGTTTAGGTCATTTTGTGTCTCAGACTTTTTCCATCTGTGATAATTTTATTCCTATTTGAATAATATCCTCTTGTTGCTGGCAAGTATCTGTTTTTGTTCATCTGAAAAGTTTTTTCCCTTTCTGTATTGATAATTTCTTTCTTCACGCACATTGGAGATGTCCTTTAATTGTCTTCTGGCTTCTATTGTTGCTATTTGGGAGTCACTTTTCATTCCAGTTATCATTTTTATGCAGGTAATTTGTCTTGTTCTTCAGTTTAGCAACGACATAAGCTGATGGATTATTTTTTTCTTATATATCTTGATTAGGATTCAGTTTTTTGAATCTGAAGATTGAGATCTTTCTTCTTTATATCTCTAATTGTGACCCCCCATTTCCTTCCTCCTCCTCTGTAACTTTGATTAGACATGTGTTGGACTTTTTCACTCTGTTCTTCATATTTTTTTATCATGTTTTTTGTGTGTTTTCAATCTGTCTTTCTCTGATACATTTCAATTTCTTTAAGTCTTCCAATTTAGTAGTTCTCTTTGCAGCTATGTCTAATTGCTGTTAAAATGACCAATTTAGTTAATCTAAATTAATTTTTAATGTCTTCTTTGAGATATAATTCATAAACCATACAATTCTCCCATTTAAGAAGTATAATTTGATTGTGTTTCACATTACATTAATTTATTTAAATTGTGGTGAGATATATATATATATCTAATAAAATTTATCATTTTAACAAATTAAAGTGTATAATTCAGTGGCATTGATTACATTTACACTATTGTGCTTCTATCACCACTATTACCAAAGCTACTTCATCACCCCAAACAGAAACTGTGTAACCATTAAGCATTTCCTCCCCATTTGTCCTCTCCTGAGTATTGGTAAACTCTTATCTTTCTGTTTCTATGAATATGCCTATCCTAGGTGCCTCAGATAAGTGAAATCATCCAAAATTTTATTCTTTTGTGTGGCTTATTTCATTTACCATGTTTTCATGGTTTGCATCAGAACTTTGTTTCTTTTTAGGCTGAATAATATTCCATTGTATGTATATACCACATATTGTTTATCCATTCATCTGTTGATGGACATGAGTTTTTTTTTTTGCCTTTTAAAAAATATATTTTATTGATTTTTTACAGAGAGGGAGAGTTAGAAACATGGATGGGAGAGAAACATCGATCAGCCACCTCCTGCACACCCCCCACTGAGGATGTGCCTGCAACCCAGGTACATGGCCTTGACTGGAATCAAACCTGGGACCCTTGAGTCCACAGGCCTATGCTCTATCCCTGAGCCAAACCAGTCAGAGCTTTTTTCTGCCTTTTGAATAATGCTGTAATGAACAGTGGCATACACATATCTGTTTGAGTCCCTGCTTTCAATTCTTTCGGGTATACTAGTATACATAGAAGTTCTGGATCATACAGTAATTTTGTTTTTAGCATTTTGAGGAACTGCCAACCTGTTTCCATAGCAGATGCATCATTTTATATTCTGTGAACTAATAAGAAATATATATATATATATACATATATATATAACATATATGCATATAAATAACATACATGCATATAAATAAATATATATGTATATATACATACATATGTATATATAGGTTGTCCCATAAAAATGAATATACACACTTTGAATAATTATAAAAGCAGTGTTTATTAAAATACATTTCATTTTAAAAATGGAGCTATCAGCTGTTATAGTGTGTATATATTTTTTGGGTGGACACCCTGTGTTTAAAAATATATTCTCATATGTACACATATATTTTATATTATATACACATACATAATTCTTAATAGTTCGCAGAATGTGTTTGCATGTGTGTGTCTGCTCCTAGTTCATTATGCTGGGCTTCTAGAACTCTGGTTAGGAACTAGGAGAATCTCCCTGCCTCCCTCCAACATTTAGTCTTTCACCTCAAGTCCTAGCACAGAGCTCCTAAATTGTAATTTCCTAAGTGATAAGAGGACTAGGGGCATTTTTAGTTGTAATATTTGGTCTTTGACCCCAGTTTCTAACACCCAGGGCTCCTAAATTTCTTGGAACTTCCTGGGTGACAGGAGTGTCTTTTGTTCTAAGATGATAGCTCTGGGTGGGCTCCTGGATGGGGGCTGGTCATCAGAAGGACCAAGCCATGATTAGAAGCTTGGGATTTTCAGCTCTAATCTCCTATTCTACAGAGAGGGGAAAGAGAGACTGGAAATGGAGTTAATAATTGGTCATGCCTACATGGTGTAGCCTCCATGAAAATCCTAAT
Source organism: Antrozous pallidus (assembly GCA_027563665.1). NCBI lineage: Eukaryota > Metazoa > Chordata > Mammalia > Chiroptera > Vespertilionidae > Antrozous > Antrozous pallidus. The sequence goes on along the minus strand of CM050522.1, from coordinate 76,750,563 downwards.
AGTATGGGGTTCAGAGAGCTTCCTAGTTCGTGAGCACAGCCATGTACTGGGAGGGTGACATACCCCAGCTTCACGGAGATAGAAGCTTCTGTGCTCAGGGCTTTGCCCAATATAGCTCTTCATCTGACGGTTTATTTGTATCCTTTATGTCCTTTATCATATTCCTCATTATATAATCAACTGGTAAACACAGTGTTTCCCTGAGTTTTGTGAGCTATTCTAGCAACTAATTGAATCCCAATGGGAGGAGGTAATGGGAACCTCTGATTTGTAGCTAAGTTGAACAGAAATTGGAGGTAATCTGGGATCCTACTACTTTTGATTGGCATATGAAATGGATGACAGTCTCATGGGACTGAGCCCTTAACTTGTGGGATTTGACCCTATTTCTAGGTAGACTGAGTCAGAATTGAATTAAATTGTAGGACACCTAGCTGATCTCAAAGATAATTGCTTGGTGGGGGATAAAACCCACATATCTGTGGTCAGAAGTGTTGAGTGTAGTGTTGGTGTGAGAGTAATGGAGAGACACACAGGAGAGTGTTTTTTTCCTAAAAACATTCCTACCAGCAAAACATTCTTCACATCTTTGTCAAGTCTTTCTTATTACAGTCACGGTAGTCGGTGTGCAGTGATATCTCACTGTGGTTTTTGTTTGCACTTGTCTATTGGTTAATTATGTTGAACATCTTTTCGTGTACTTATTAGGTATTTGTATATCTTCTTTGGAGAGATATGTATTCAGATCCTTTGCTGATTTATTAATTGGGTTACTTATCTTTTTATTACTGAGTAGTAAATACAAATCCCATGTCAGACATGTGATTTGCAAATAGTTTTTTTCATTTTGTAGGTTAACATTTCTCTTTCTTGATAGTGTCCTCTGAAGCACAAAAGTTTTTAATTTCGATGTTCTCTCTCTCTCTTTTTAACTTTTTAAAAAGAAATTTTATTGAGGTATAACTTACATACCATAAATTATAACTTAAGCCATTATAAAGTGAAAGTCAATAGTTTTTAGTAAACTTCAGAGTATTCACTACAGTCTAGTTTTAGAACACTTCCATTGCCCTCTTTTGGACATTTTGCAATATGAATTGTACAATAAATAGTATGTAGTCTTTAGGATATGGCTTCTTTCACTTAGCATAATGTTTTTGAGACTCAGTCATGTAGTAGTACATATCAGTTGTTCATTCCTTCTGTTGTTAGTGTTCCATCAGTTCTCTTTACCTGTTTTTTTTTCTTTTGTTGTTTGTGCTTTTGTATTAAATATAAGGAACCATTGTCTATCCTAAGCTTACCAATATTTTTACTCCTATGTAAGTTATGTGATCTTAAAAGATTTTTATGGTTTTATTTCTTAGGCTAGGGCCTGTGACCCATTTTGAGTAGATTTTTGTGTATGGTATAAGGAAGGAGTGTAACTTTATTCTTTTGCATGTGGATATGCAGTTGTCCCAGCACTATTTGTAGAAGAGATCATTATTTCCCCATTGAACTATCTTGGCTCCTTTGTTTAAAATCAGTTGACAGTTCCAATTGTAAATGTTTGTTTCTGAACTCTTAATTCTACTGGTATTCATATCCTTATGCTAGTACTTCACTGTCTTGATTACTATAGCTTTGTAGTAAAATTTGAGTTAGAAAAGTGTGAATCTTGCAATTTGGTTCTTCTTTTTCAAGATTGTTTTGACTATTCTGGGTCTCTTGCATCTTCATATGAATTGTAGGATCAGCTTATCAAGTTCTTAAAAAACACACAGTCAGCTGCTATTTTGATAAGGAAGTGTGTTGAATTTATAGATCAATTTAGGAAGCATTGCTATCTTAATAATGTTGTCTTTTAATTTATTTAGGTAATTATAGTCCTATATTTTATAGTTTTCAGAGTGCAAGTTTTGTAATTCTCTTGTTAAATTTATTTGTATATATCTTATTATGCTACTAGAGGCCCAATGCATGAAAATTCATTCAAGAGTAGGCCACCTTCCTCCCCGTCCCCCCCCCCCCCCCAGCTACACTAACTTCCCTCTGGCACCCAGGACCCTGGCTGGCTTCCCCAGAGCTGCCCGCCAGGCACTGGGACCTGGCTGGTTTCCCCCTGGACCCGGCTTTGTCCGGTCTAATTAGCATATAACCCTTTTATTATAGATTACTAGAGACCCAGTGCACGAATTCGTGCACTCCAGCCATCTTTCCCGATCAGGGTGATCAGGCCAGCCAGGGGGAGGCGACATGGGAGATTGGCTGGATGGGAGGAGGGGTTGCAGGCATTGGCCAGCCGACCCCAAACCCAGGTCAAACTCTTGGTCGAGAAGACAACTTGCATATTAGCCTTTTATTATATAGGATTCATATATTTTCTTAATTTCATTTTCATATTATTTATTGGTAGGTAGTAAATATTCATTTTTGTATATTATATTTTTTAATACTTTTGCAACTTTGCTGAACTAGTTTACCAATTAATAGTTTTTTAGTGGATTTCTTAGGATTCTCTTTATGCATGATGTTATAATCTGCAAACAGAGATAGTTTCCTTCTTTCTTTTTAATGTGGTTAACTTCTATTTCTTTTCTTGCCTAATTGTGCTGGCTAGAAAGTACAATACAATCTACACAAATAAAATAGAAATATGCAAATTGACCATACCTCTATGATGCCCACCAGCCAATCAGGAGTGAGCATGCAAATTAACCCAACAAAGATGGCGGCTTAATTTGCATACACAGGCACAGAGCAAAGACTAGACTCCTGCTGGAGTGAAGACTGAAGACTGAAGAGACTTGGCTTCTCTACTGCGGCCAGAGCAGAGAAGCCAAGCCTTGCTGCAGCTGGAGCAGAGAAGCCAAACCTCACTGCGGCCAGAGCAGAGAAGCCAAGCCTTGCTGCGGCTGGAGCAGAGAAGCCAAACCTCACTGCGGCCAGAGCAGAGAAGCCTAGCCTAGAGGCTTGGCTTCTCTGCTGTGGCTGGAGCAAAGGCTTAGGTCCCGGGTGCTGGAAGAAAACCAGTGCTGGCAGCCGGGGGGAGGAAGGCCTATTGCATGAATCTTCATGCAACGGGCCTCTAGTGTTAACTAGAAGATGCTGGGGTGAATATCCTTGTCTTGTTTCTTATGTTCAAGGGAAATAATTAGTCTTTAATCTTCAAGCATCATATTAGGTGTAGGTTTTTATAGATACTCTTTATTAATTCCTTTCTCTTCTTAGTTTGTTCAGTGGTTTTTATAATGAAAAATGTTGGATTTTTTATTAAATGTGTTTCCTGTGTCTGCTGAGGTCATCATATTATTTTGTTCTTTATTTTTTGATATGGTTTATTACATTAATCTATTTTATTTTATTGATTAAAGTATTACATATGTATCCTTATCTCTCCATTGCCCCCCCCCCCCAACTCATGCCCTCACCCCCATGTTTCTGTGCCCATTGGCTAGGCTTGTATGCATGCATATAAGTCCTTTGGTTTATCTCTCCCCCTTACTCCCACCCTCCCCTATCTTCCCTCTGAGGTTTGACAGTCTGAAAGATGCTTCTCTGTCTCTAGATCCATTTTTGTTCATCAGTTTAATCTAGTTTTGTATGTTAAAGCTACCTTGCATTCTTGTGATAAATCTCATTTGGTAATGGTGTGTAATTTTCTTCATGTATTGCTAGATTTGGCTTGCTAATGCTTGGTTGAGCATTTTTGTATTTCTATAATATTCTTGTGATATATTTTTTGTTTTGATATCTGCATTGATATTCTCATAGGATGAGTTGGAAAATTTTTCTTCATGTTCTATCTTTTCAGAGGGTTTGTGAAAAATTGGTATTAATTAATCTTTAGGTGTTTGTTATAAGTCGCCAGTGAAATATTCTGAATCTAGACTCTTTGTTTGTTTTGGGGAAGTTTTAAAATTAGTAATTCCATCTCATGGCATAGGTCTATTCAGATTGTCTATTTCTTCTTGAGTCAGTTTTGGTAGTTTGTGTTTTTCTAGAAATTTGTCCATTTCATCTAAGTTACCTAATTTGTTGGTATACATTTGTTCATAGGATTCTCTCATAATACTTTTTATTTCTGTAAATTTGGTCCTCATGGTTTTTTCTTTTACTATTCACACACTTTGTAATGCCAATGCAAACTAATTGTCATTTTCAGATGCTGTTCCTTTGTCAAAAACGCCTTTCTCTGTTAGTTTGAGGAATTGCTGTTTAAATGTCAAAGAAAATTTTTTCATATGGCCTTCCCTGTTTGTTCAGGCAGACTTTGTTTCTCTTTTCTTTGAACTCAGTGCACTTCTGCACCTCTGTCACTGTGCTTGTTTCTCACAGAGCAGCTCAGCATCCTGTGCCTCTCCTTTTCCGTCACGAGGAGCATGGGGACCCGATACATAATCGTTTCTTAGGAATTGTATGTTGAATAAATGAATTAGGTAGGACACCCTTCCTCTGAGCTTCCATACCACTTGGATGCTTCAAAGGCATCTGAAATTAAAAATGTCTACATTCTAACTCATGTTCCAATGAAGATCTGCTCCCCTTCCAATGAGCAGCACTTTTTTTTAGTGTCTGCCATGATGAAGTAATAACTGCCTGAGCTAAAGCAGACCCACTTTTTTTTTCTTTTTAAATCCATTTATTCAGGTTAGAAACCTCTCACTCTGCATATTGAATTTACCAGAAAAATTTATTGATTTAACCTGAATAGATATTTCTTCCCATCTCAACTATTGCTATCTTAAATTCCTTACCATTTTTTTTTTAAACTAGGTAACTCCCATTTTTTTAGATCTTGCCTCAGACATTAACCTCCTCAGGGTAACCTTTTCAGATTATCAGAGTAATCTTGTTTCTTATACTGTATGCCCTTGCAGCACTTACCATAGCTTATAATTAAGTTAGTTGTGTGGTTATTATCTGGAACTAAAACTCTATGAGGCTACCAGAGATCACCCACTTTTTTCTTTACCACTGTGTGACCAGTGCTCAGTCCTAATGAGAGTTAATAAATATTTATGGAATGAATGCAACATTGAAAATGAGACAATTCATGTAGAAAACCTTAAAATGGAACATTATTTTGATGATATTTTAACTTTTAAAAACTGTGATTAATTTATTGAATTCTATTTTTTGTTGGGGGTTGAGAAATTCTAAATTTTAATGGTATTTAAGGGTGGATCACCTTGGATAGATCCATTTATTGTTGATTAGGCTTTTTTTTTAAACAGATAACAATACTTATTAGGTATTTGTTATTGGCATAACAATAACAAAGCATAGGGTAAAGTCTCTCTGGAAAGCACTATAGTACTTTCTAAATAGCACCTTCTTAGTAATTATCACATTTGGTTTAAGATTTCACTTAGCACAAAATGGATTGCAGAGAACCAAATCCTCGTATATATTCAAGTAAAGGTGATGACTTTTTTCACAATAGAGCACAGATGAAATAGCTCCCACATTTGTTATTCTGAATGGAGCCTTGGGATGAAATTCCAAGCAGCAGAATGCCACTTAACATTCTGCATGTTATTTTGCTCTTTAGTAGTATAATTGTAAATGAGGCTATAAAACCGGAGAGGATATGATATTTATACCTGTGCAGGCACTTCACATGATGAAATGTCACATGGGACTGTTTACTTCACGCTGGTTATTTGGATAATGCCCCACCTGCCTAGTGACAGGAGGTGCTGAGTCTTGCATAAATCTTGAAAAGAAGGTTAGGGTTAATATAGTGAATTTTGCAGCAGGAAAAAAGAATACATCTTATAATGTGATAATAATAATTGCTACTTTTGGAGCACTGTTTTTGTGCCAGCACTGTACTGGGTCCTTGGGGAGCAGAAAGGGACCAGAGGGGAGAGAATTAATATCAGTGAGCACCTTCTGTGTGTTGGTTACTCTGCTGCACACTTTACTTTATCTCTACACCCTATCACAACTCTGCCAGGTAGGTGGTGTTATCCCCATGTATATATATTTGACTGACTCCTGTTTATCTCATAAAAAACTCTAAGACCTTATTAGAGTTCTGTTATAATGATCATGTTTAAACTTTGGTATATATTTTTTTAAGTTTAAATAGTCTTTTTTTTTTTTTAGACAAAAAAAAATTAATGAGAAGAGACAAAGAAACATCAAAGAGCTTTCCCCTCTGATTGCTGCGTTAGAACTTTTGCCTGAAAATAGGTTACATTCCTTCTGTTTTCAGCTGAATCCTCATTAACTTTACATTTTAATGATGTCCAGGGCAAATTATACCATTTATGGTCAGTGCCTTAAAGGGATGCTTAAAGGGGATTTAATTTTTTTTTATTTGAATGGTGGAAATATTTACCTCAGGAATATAAATTGATGCAGAATTCCTAAAAAATAAATAGAAAGAACAAAAACTCCTGAAACATTGAGATTGGTTTTTCATTTCCAACTAGTATGACAACTTAATTCAGAGAAAATAATTTTCAGCTTAAAGTAAATTAATTACTAAAAAGCATATTTATAATATTTGGGACTGTGTAACAGGAACTTATATTTTCAATATTTTGAAAATAGCTTCAGTTTTCCATTTACTTGGATTTAAATTCAATTTTACTACTTAGCTTTAGAAATAATTCATAGGTGTATATACTCAATAGTAATAAATGAAGACAGCTTCTCCCAGTTATGAAAAAAGGAATGCTAATATGTTGATAGACAGGTTGTATTTGCACAAGAATGAGGGAATATGTTGTAAGGTGGAACTCTTCACAGGATTCCAAATTATTCACTTTAAAAGAACAATATGAACTGCAGAGCTGTGCTTTCATTGTAAGCTTTGAATGCTTAATTATTAGATGATAAATTAGAACAAAGTATCATGTTGTGTCAAATACTGTTTATTTCTTCAACAATTATTTGGTAAGTGGATTAAGGGAAATTGGCCTGTCTGTTGAGGGAACTGTAATTGTGGGACTACCGATCTAACATTAGTAACATCAGGTATTTTATAAGGTTTGTACGTGTGTGTGTGTGTGTGTGTGTGTGTGTGTGTGTGTAATGTATTTAATTGAATCTCTTCTGTGTGCTAGGCAATGTCCTTGTTACAGGTTTTTTGAATACAAGGAGTGAAATTTCCCCCAAACTAGCTCAAGAGCGGCAGGGATGGAAGTGGAGGGGTATGCTGCACAGGGAAAAACAGGAAACACCAAGCACAATGCAGCTGGGCTTCATGAGGACAAACTAGAACTGGAAAGTCATGGCTCCTTTTCTTTCATTATGGCTTTGCCTATTCTTTTTTTTTTTTTTCCTCTACTAGCTTTCTTGGGTCATTACTTGCGTTATAATAGTTCACATTGGCATACTCAGACTATATGACCTTTCAAGTTTGGCTTCCCATGGCTAACAGACACTTTATCTATTTCCACCATAGAGCATTGGCTCAGCCGAAGCCTTGGGTGATCCCTGTGGGCACATAGGCGTTATGCTGCACTGCCTGTTTTAGGGACCATGGTTAGCAGAGAGTGAAACATGTCTGGATGGATAAGACATGGCTCTTGCCCATGTGTGGCCTTTTGTGGAGATAATAATACACATAAGGATAATTTCTACTTAATGTGCCAAAGACTTCCCTGTAGATAAAAATGTATGAACCACTTTAGTATTGTTATTTAGTATTCATCTGCAGTATTTGGAAACTAAGAAAATGGTGGGAGGGTTTGGGGTTTACCATTGAGGGTAGGTATTAGCATTTTCTTCTGGAATAAGATTCCTAAAGTAAAACTCTGAAGGGTCATAATCCGAAAATGGATCCTACTTGCAACTATGCAAGGGAACTGCTTTTGAAAGAAAATTTTTCTTCGTTGGATTTTCTTCCAGGTGCCACATTGAGTGATTGCCAGAATATCCAATGTAGTTTAAGGAAGTTTTTGCAATGTTTAGGTTTGGCCCCTTGTGGCTGATGACTCTTGATGTGCCTATTTCCTTACTTCAATATTTCAATTTTCTTTTTTAAAAAATATATTTTATTGATTTTTCACAGAGAGGAAGGGAGAGGGATAGAAAGTCAGAAACATCGATGGGAGAGAAACATCGATCAGCTGCCTCTTGCACACCTCCAACGGGGGATGTGCCCACAGCCAAGGTACATGCCCTTGACCGGAATCGAACCTGGGACCTTTCAGTCTGCAGGCCGACGCTCTATCCACTGAGCCAAACCGGTTCGGCCAATATTTCAATTTTCTAATGACCTGGTTAAAACACTACTAGATTCTGCATTTCCTCCTCAACAGTCATCATTATCGTCTTCATTTTTCTTCTCTTATAATTGAGTATTGAAATGGAGCAAACTCAAGAGTGTGTCAAAATATGACAACATTGGTTGATCTTCCATTATATATGCATACATATGCATGTGTGTATTTTTCTTATTATTCTTGGAGTGCATAAGATATGAATTATTGTCTCCATTTTATAGCTGTTGCAAATCAAGGCACAGAGAAATTAAGTAACTTACCCTAAGGTAATACAGCTCGTGAGCAGTGGATCAGTATTTTGATGGCAGGCCTGTTTCTTTCCACAGAGCCATGCTGCCTCCAAAGAAGATGCCCGTGTCAGTGACATCTTTGTTTAAGGACAATAGCTCAGCTGTGTTCGGAATGTTCAACTTCCCTGTTGGAACAGGGTTTTGCTTTAGGATCGTTCAGTTAGAAGCTTCAGTTCTAGTTCATGTGCAGCCATTTATAAGCTGTGTGATGATAGGCTGCACGACTTTCAGCTGTGTTCTGGAATGTTCAACTTCTCTGTTGGAGCAAGGTTTCGGTTCAGTTAAAAGCGTAAGTTCTAGTTCATGTGCAGCCATTTATAAGGTGTGTGATGATAGACTGCATGAGTTAGCTCTTTATTTTTTAATTTGTAAAATGGGATTATTAATGGGGCCCATCCTAAAGTGTTGGTGTGAGGAATAAAGAAGCTAGTAAATTTTTTTTGTCACAATATGTTTCTGTATGGCAAATTCACTCATAGGCAGTTGGTAGAGGAATGGTGTCAGAATAATATAGAATTTGCATTGATTTGTAATTTTTTTATCCCTCCAAATTACATTAGCTGAATTCAAAGTAGAGTAACACTGTTTTTCTAGGTCTTTACATTTGACCAGATTTTCAACTTTCTTAATTTTTGCCTTTTCCTGGGAGGCAGTAGAGGTTCTGACCTTGAGATGTGGGTGAGATTGGCATTGATAGGGCCAGGACTCCTGAATTGTGCTTGCAGCTTTTCTTTATAGGAATTATATAGTTTTGAAAGAAAGATATTTTAAAATAGTTTAGTGTTTCAATGTTCAGAAAAGTGCCTATGTTTTACCCCTGGATAGGAGAATTTGGATACTTCTGGGTTGTGCTGATGCAACAAGACTATTTTAAAGTTGTGTTTCTGCCTTCTTTAATTCGACCTGGTTTGTTGAAAGATGCTCAGTCCTTCTGGGAGCAGGCGGGGCGTTAACTGTGGAGTGTCTTTGTTGATTGATGAGACACTGGTGTTTTGTGAATGCAGTGGGGTGTTGTATCCCTTTATTGTAATTACAGAGAATGTAGAAACATAGAGTAGCACACAGAGTCTGAGATGCAAGGCTTTCCACTCAGTTTGGAGTTTAAATCCTGTCCTTCGATAGCCAATAAGTTGACTTGATTAAGCAAAGCATTTGATTATTTTTTTGGATTTCAGTTTTCTCATCAATAATACAGAATTATTAAGGTATTTTGAGAAATTACTGGCATAGAAAATTTGATGACATAAGGTATTCAGAATGCCTAACTTATAGTAGGTATTCAGTAAATGCTTATATAAGAGAGCTATAGACAATAACAGAAGTATAGTTATAGCCTGTTTTGTACAATAAATATTTCTAAACACTTTATATTATTGTTTTGTAAATTAACCACTGTTAGAATAGAAAATCTTTTTAAAAAGTGTGAATTTTGTACTGCAAAAAAAAAAACACAATTTCATTTATATGACATTAAAAATTATTTTGAAATAGCAATGTATACCTGTATAGAAATTTGTTATAATGTAATAGTATTTTAGTATTTCATCAAATTTGAAATGGATGGTGTGTTATGTTAAGTCACTTAAAAAAATCCTGTAATACAAAGTGTTAAAAACTTAGACCCAAAGTACAATACATTTTACCTACCTATCTGGCTTTTGGACCACTTTTCTTTTGGAAATTTTAAAAATATATTCTCTCTTTTTCAATAGAAAAAATGTTATTAGCTATTTTTTTTACTATATTTTTCTTAATAATTTTATTTGAAAATATAAATGTGTTACTTTTTTTTTTTTTTTCAATTGCAGGCTGCTAAATCTCCTGAATAAAACACGCAGAGTCAGGAAATTTGCATGAGCTTGGCTGCACTAATTCTCTTATTTTCTTCAGTCTTATTAATTCATATGTGAACCCAGGGGTATTTGTGCCCATTAGCCTTTCCTCCCAGTTATTTTTTGAAAGTGCACAGTTGATGTGAGAGTGTTGTGAACTCTTTGGAGACACAGTGCCTTGGACATACTTGGGTAAATTTTGTTCAGGATCAACACATAGCAGCCTACCATGATCTGCCAGTGCCAATAAATTGCCAATAAAATTTAGGATTCAGCAAAGAATTTGTATCATCCTTGAAACTTAATATATACCATGTGCCTAAGCCAAGAAAAAAATAGTAACTGCTAAATACCTACTGTGTGTCCTGCTGGATACTTTATAAATAAGGTCTTTAATCTTTATGACTCTGCAAGATGGAGCATATTTGTAATTCTATTGATGGAAAAGAAGAAAATTGCCCCCAAACACATTGCTTTTGCCAGGCTTTGTAGCTGGAACACGCCTCACTTTTATACCCCATATTAATAAAAAACACAGCAGATATAATGGAAATCAATGTGTATTTTGAAGGAAAGATAGTGATTTCATTCTACATAGTTTTTTTCCCCCAGTGGAATACATGAAGTGTGTTGTGGAGGAGTGGCATTTTGAAAATTTTTTGCTGTAGAAAGGTATTTAGATTTTCTCTAATCTTTTATAGAAATTAAGAGGAAAATTCAGAAATATCCAAGATAAAGAATGAAGGAAATTAGTAGTTTCTGGGCAGAGTCTAGGTTAACTAGACTTTTGGAAGGACTCTTTGATTTTTGAGTTTATTTTTATGATTGGATATTTGTGTGTGGTGGGGATAGCGAAGTATGATGTATATGGTAGGCCCTCATAAAGCTAGAGGAACAACAGATTTTTTCCCTCCTCCATGATTCTATAGTTGAAAGCTTTCTTTTATCATTTTGCTGCCATATGTGTTTGTGAAAATCAGCTGCGTTGTAAAAATTCTTACTTCCTGGAAACCAGAAACCCATTCAGTATGTGTCCCTACCCTGACCACTTCCTTTTCGTTATTGCTAAATGACAGTGCTGTTCTTGTAGAATTCCAGGCATTCATCTAGCTAGGATTCCTTTTTCACATTTGCCATTTGGTGCTTTTTCTCCTGTTTTATTTTGTCTCTTTGTTCTGATTAGGTCACCACGTATAATAGAAGAGACATTTGCGTTGTTGTTTTTTTCCCCCCTCTAGTTATTTTAGAGGGAGAGTTTACCAGTGATAAGAGCTGTTTATGTCCTAAGCGATTGATTTGTAATTAATGTTGCCTGGGCTCTCGCATGTTGGCAGAATTGGTAACAGCTTGCCGTATTTTTTTAATTCACTTTTCTTTTTGGTATTTTGACAATGTCATTCATATCTCATGAAAAAGTATCTCAGACAGGTTAAATGTGTTAAAACATGGAATGGAAAGGATGGAAAGAGACCCAGTGCTGCCTAGAAACCTTGATCTTCTGCCAAAGTATTTAAACAATTTAGTGTTTTGGTTTCCTAGCTCCAAGCTGCCTCTCAAATCCCTTGCTAATTAATCCAGTTAATGCTTTGTAGACTTACTATATGCAGTGCTTGGCTTGCTCCTCTATCATCGAGAAGTCCGTTTTGTTTCTTGGAGCAAACCTAAGCTCTGTTCGGGGGCAGAGCTACACGGGGTCGGGTGAGGGGGAAGGCTTGCAGATATCAGTAGTTTTTTCTTTTCAAAACCCTTGTGAGAGTGTACGTATGTATATACACATTCCCTGCTCTGCATAGTACTGAGGCTCAAAATATCAAGATTAGGGAATGACATAAAATATGAAACTGTTTTTTCACACCAAACAAAAGAACTGATTAAATGCCTCCTTCTGTGTGGACTTATTTGACTTATCTAAACCTTAATTTTCTCATCTGTGAAATGGGGGAAATAATCCTAAACTCCTCATAATGGTATTGTTAACATAAAAGGAATATCTTAAATGCTTAGCAAGTGCTCAGCACATGGTAAATAAAACTCAGTCAATGATGACTTATGTGTGGAATGGGAACAAATTTTGGTAAAATTTTGCAGGAGGTAGATTTGTTTTACCTAGTTTCCTTTTGCCAAAGAATTTTAAAATGTCTTAATTTGTGTTCAAGGAATTAAAATCAAGTGATCCTTCTTTTAACAATAATGATAATGTAAAATAAACAACTGTATTGTGCATAAAACTGTGGTTTTAAGACTCATTGATGTGAGTTATCAATACAAATGATCTTTTTAAGGTCTAAAGGATGACTTTCCCTCATTTGTCCACTTGAAAGCTTAGGTGCAGAAAAATATGTCTTTCTCCTCCACACCCCCAATTAAATAAAACATGGAGGCCAATTCAGTAATCTTCACTGCTGGTGAAGCTGCTGACGTTTTCTGCTAACCTATTTCTGAAATCCATATATTATGCCTTTTAAGCTCAGAGTATGTCCTGCTGATTCAAAATTAATAGGGTCTTCATTTGATCATTATAGGAAATTTCACATTTTCCCCCCTAAGGATTTTAGAAAAGAAAATTGGCTGCCAAGCATGCAACATTCTAATTGTTTTCAGCTAATCATTTTTGTTTTTATGTCTAGGCATAACAGACAAGAAAATGCAGAAATCATGTTAACAGTTTGATGAATTATCACAAAGTTAAAACACCCATGGAACTCCCACCTAGGCCAAGAAATAAAACATTACTAGCATTTGCAAGTCATTCTATATGTCCTTCCAATCATCGGCCCGTCATTCTTTCTAAAGACAATCATTATTTTAACTTCCAGTAGCATCCATCATTTTTGCCTGTTTTTGAATATATATATATATATATATATATATATATATATATATAATGGAATCCCATACCAGTAGAGTCACGAGTATTTTTTTCACTTTTTTTCTTTTTGCTGAACATTACATTTATGAGATTATACTCGTATGCTCCTGTGATTTGTTTTTAATCCCTGCTATTCAGTATTCTATTATATGAATACTAAGGGCCCAGTGCACAAATTTGTGCACTTTGAAAGGAACTGGACAGCGAGGCTGCAGTAGGCACAGAGGCGGGTCTCAGGCCATCTTCGACGCCCCCGCTTAGCCCCTCCCACCACAGCCCCCAGGACCCCTGTCTTTTGACAGTGCAATTCCACTACCTCACTCCCACACGCAGGGCGATTAAGGCCGGCACCAGCAGAAGGTGTGAGCGGGGCTGGTGCTGGCAGTTGGTGTGACACCAGGTGTGACCACACTATGTGGGAGCAAAGAATTTTCAGTAACCACCAGAGGCTCCCCCTGATGACAGCGACCAGCACCTTGCTTTGGTCACGGGACGCTGCTCACCTGCTTTCATCATCCCTGCTGCAGCCAATGCCTGCCATGTTCCACACACGCCCCCTGGTGGTCAGCGCACGTCATAGCGACCAGTTGTTTGGTTGTTCTACTGTTTGGTCTATTTGCATATTAGCTTTCTATTATATAGGATATTTATATAGGATGCCACAACTGATTCAGTCTACTGTTTATAAAGACATGAACATTTCCCCTTTGCTTTTGTATATTTCTAATAGTGAAGCCATATGTCATTATTGTGAATATATCTGATGCTTATACACTCACTTTTAGTTAGGCTTGAAATTGCTAGGTCATAGTGTATGTGCATGTTTAACTTGAGTGTAAGATACCAAGCAGTTTTCCAATATGATTGAACCAATTTGCACCCCCATTTGTGAGAAAGTTCCTATTTTTGCTCCACATCCTGACCAACACTTAATTACTATTAAAAGTCTTTTCAATTTTAGACATTCTGGAGATTGTATGTATTCCATTCTGGTTTTAATTTGCATTTTCCTGATTACTAATGCAGTTGAACATCACTTAATATATTTGTTAGTTATTTGGCTATGTAGTTATTTTTTTAAGAGTTCTTTGTAGATTCTGGATATAAGACCTTTGATGGTTATATGTGTTAAAATTATCTTCTATCCCATGGCTTATCTTTAGACTCTTGATGAGGTCTTTTGCTAAATAGAAATTTTTGCTTTTCATGTAGTCCAGCTTATTAATAATTTTCTTTATGGTTACTGCTTTTTGTGTCCTATTTTAAAACTCTTTCCTTATCCCAGAGATTGAAAAGATTTTCTCCTTTGTTTTCTTCTAGAAGTTTTAACATTTAATTTTACCTTTCACATGTAGTTTTTCAGTACACTGGGAATTGTTTTTGTTGTTGTTTTTGGAATTGTATGAAATAGGGTGGTGATTGCTTCTTCCTCTTCCTCTTTCTCTTTTTCTTACTATTTTGCCATATGGATCTTCAATGGACCTAGCACTGTTTATTGAAAAAAATCATGCCTTCTCTACTCTTCTGCAGTGCCAATCATTGTATATTTTTAAAAAGTAGATATATTTAAAGGCCTAAGGTAAGGATTTACATTTATTTTTGGCCCTTAGGCTAGGAGCACTAGCAATCTCCCATTCTTTCACCCCATCCGTCCTTTCCCAATTAGGGATTTTGATTATTTGAAGATGTGCTTCAGTCTCCTTGAGGATTTTTCTATTTCCTTTTCACTTTTTCTTATAGGGTGTGATTATTTGGGGTATAAACCCAAAGCCTGAAGTGCTTCCTGGAACTCCCTCCCTTTTGTGGGCCCTAAATTCTACTTTTGTCCTCTTTGCCCTGTTGGTGATTTGAAACCTCTGATCAGCTTTTGCCTCTCTGGAATCAGTCCACATCATGAGGAGCAATGTGGCCCCTAATGGTAGAATATTTTTAAAAAACTTTTTTTTTTCCTCTTGAATCTTGGCTGTTTAATTTTATGTCTTTTTGGCAATTCTTTGATGCCTTTGAACAGATATTCCTTTTTATATTTTATTCATGTGTTTTATTATTTTCTGAATAGGAACATTGATCTAAACCCTACTTTACTTTAAATAGAGTGGAAATAGAGCTAGCATTTTATAAATGTATTTTTATTTCTTGATTTTCGAGAGGGAGGTGGGGAGGGAAAGAGAAACATCGACTTGCTGTTCTACTTATTTATGCACTCATTGGTTGATTCTTGTATGTGCCTGACTGGGGATTGAAACTGCAACCTTGGTGTATCAGTACAATGCTCTAACCATCTGAGCTCCCCGGCCAGGGCACAGCTAGTATTTCAAAATGAGTTCTTTATTCAGGCAGTGGTTTAAATTCGTTATACTGTTTCATAATCATAACCTTCATTCAGTGAGGAATATGGCACTATTCCCCTTTTCCTTATAAGGAGCTGATGCTTACATAGGTTAATGAAGTTGTCCGATGTTACAACAAAATCTTTCCTCTGAGGCATTAAATAATTTTGGTCTAGGCCTTCTCTTTCACACATTGGACTTTAGAATAACAGTTACCTTGATATTCTATGGCAGATATATAAGAAATATAAGTGATATAGAAATAAGTCCAAATAGAATGAGTTATTATGTGGAGATATGTGTGTGTGTGTATGTGTGTATATATATATTAGACTACAGAAAACCTATAGTTTTGTATACATGAATAATTGGATATGAATACTCCCACACAAGTAGTTGAGTTGTAATTAGCTTTTTTTTTCAATAAAAAAATCAATTTCCAAGTATATGCTATACAGTACAGACTTTGATTTCTTGTTAAATCTCTCTATAGATAATTTTCAATCCATGCTGTATAATTAATCATGGGTTTGTTAGAATTATGGAAGTTATTTTCTAGCTTTCAAGTTATATTTAAATGATTTTATATTTTATAGTTTATCTGTTTTCCTCCTGCTTTGGTTCATTATCAGTGTGAAAGAGGAATTGTAAAGGTACTTTAAAATATATATATATTATTGATTTTTTTTACAGAAAGGATGGGAGAAGGATAGAGAGTTAGAAACATCGATGAGAGAGAAACATTGATCAGCTGCCTCCTGCACACCTCTCACTGAGGATGTGCCTGCTACCAAGGTACATGCCCTTGACCAGAATCGAATCTGGGACCCTTGAGTCTGCAGGCTGACGCTCTATCCACTGAGCCAAACCAGTTAGGGCTGTAAAGGTACTTTTTGATAGACCTCCAACTAAGAGAATCTATTTGATATTTGAGCCTCACATTTGATGAATGGTTGAGATAGTTGTTCACAGAATTTGTGCCAAAGTTGGAAGGTTATGGGGACACACCAGGTGGGATGCCAGATGATGGTAGAGAACAGGTATAGATTAGATGGGGAGCCACTGGAAGATGGTATCTTAAACCAAGACTTGAGGGGCAAGATGCGTAAAGCAAAGGAAAGCAGTATTGAGAACCTTAGCCAGGAGAATTAGGAGTAGCATGGAATATGGTATGAGGAATGGTTTGACATAAGTCATCTGGTAGTAAGGTGATGAGGGGGAAATGTGTATTGTGACGGTGGTGGGTGGGGAGAATGTGGTGGCCTACAGGAGGTTTTCTGGCCCAGACATTTGGAAATAATTTTTTACAATCAAGAATCTTCTGTATTAATAAATGTTTCTTAGGTTATGCTGCCTTAATAAATGAAACAAAGGGGCTCCAGAAATCTCAGTAGCTAAGGAAAACCAGTTGGTTAATTTCCCACAGTACATTTTGGTTGGTCACTTTTGGACCTCCCTCAGGGATACTTGCTAAAGGGACAGTCCTCATCTGGAACATGCCTTCCTCCTGGTGGAAGGAGAAGAGAAACGATGGAGCGCTGATGGCCCATAAAGTTTTGGCTGCGAATGGGCAAAGTTCACTTACAGTCACATTTCTTTGGCTACAACTTTCACAGAGAAGGTCATTGCAAGTCACATGCCAACAGGTAGGGTACAAAAATTACAACCAATCACATCTTCCTTTTCAGTTTAGATTTTCATGTGCTAAGGGGTACCATCTTGTAGAATTAGAGCCAATTTACCTCATTTCATTGATTCGGGTACACATTTTATTCCATAGTTTAATGTCTGAAATCATGATGCATCATTCAGTAGATTGGGTCCTGTTATTGCTGCAAGCCAGGCAGCTGTTATGATGTCACTGCCTAGGCATGGAAGAACTTGGCTGTTAGTCGAGTGGTACAGTTGGATATTTGCAACTATTGACGTTTCAGGACCATTTGAGAAATGAATATGAATCCTGATTTTCATCTGAAAACTTTTTGTGGACATCCTTTATATCTGGATCCATTATAGAATTGGTGTCAGCAGTGTGGGAAAAAGTCTTGGAGGCAATAGTGGAGCATTTAATTTTCTTTAAAGATTACTACATCACCAAACACTGCTGGTAGCAGAGGGGATGATACTGTGTGGGAAAACTTCGATTGAAGACTCTGAGTTGAAAAGTGATTCAAAAGGATGTTCTCTGAATGTGAAGGCGTTTTAGAAATACTTTCACTAACTTATTATATTTTACTTTCTAAGTATACATAGTAGTGTTAGATAAAAATATCTATTCTAAAGAACTGAATCAATAGTGTAAGTTAATGATAAGAAACCATTGTACCATAATTTTATTTCCCCTCCCTCTTTTTGAGAACAGTAATAGGCTGATGGTGCATTTTACTCTCAATGACTTCTTTTTTTTAATCTTTATTCAGTTTATTAATTACATTGTTCCCCCTTTTTTATCCCCCTATAGCTCCCCTCCACCCTGTACCCATCCCACCCTCCACCCTCACCTCCCCCTCCCCACTGTCCTCTCCCATTGCTGCAAGATTTTTGTCCAGTCTCTTGCTGTACTTCCCACACCCCTTTTCTCCCCAAGAATTGTCAGTCCATTCCCTCTCTATGTCCATGATTCTGTTATATTTACCAGTTAATCCTGTTCATCAGATTATTAATTCACTTGATTTTTGTATTCATTTGTTGATAGATGTGTATTTATTGTTCATAATTTATATTTTTACCTTTTTCTTCTTCCTCTTCCTAAAGAATATCTTTCAGCATTTCATATAATATTGGTTTGGCGGTGATGAACTCCTTTTTCTTATCTGCGAAGCACTTTATCTGATCTTCAACTCTGAATGATAGCTTTGCTGGATAGAGTAATCTTGGTTGTAGATTCTTGCTGTTCATCACTTTGAATATTTCTTGCCACTCCCGTCTGGCCTGCATCGTTTCTGTTGAGAAATCTGCTGACAATCGTATGGGTGCTTCCTTATAGGTAACTAACTGTTTTTCTCTTGCTGCTTTTAATATTCTCTCTTTGTCTTTTGCTCTTGGCATTTTAATTATGATGTGCCTTGGTGTGGTCCTCTTAGGGTTCCTATATATTGGGGTTCGGTGCACTTCTTGGACTCCCAAGTCAACCTCTTTCACCAGGTGTGGGAAGTTTTTGGTCACTATTTCTTCAAATAGGTTTTCATTGTCTTGCTCTCTCTCTTTTTCTGGCACCCCTACAATTCGGATTTGGTATGCTTGAGGTTGTCCCAGAGGCCCCTTACACTATCTTCAATTTTTTGAATTCTTTTGGTTTCTTACTTTTTCAGCTGAGTGGATTTTACCTCTTTGTATTTCAAATCTTTAACTTGGTTCTTGGGGTGCTCTAGAGTACTTTTAGGTCTTTGTATAATATTTTTTAATTCAGTCAGTGTATTCTTAATTTCTGGTTGGTCCTTTTTCATATCCTTGAGAGTCTCCTTCATATCCTTGTAGGTCTTGTTCATTTCCTTGTAGGACTCATTCATTTCCACGTTGGTCTTGATCATTCCTTGCAGGTCTCCTTCATATCCTTGAGGGTCTCGTTCATTTCCTTGTAGGTCTTGTTTATTTCCTTATAGGTCTCGACCTTTTCTAGGAGCCTCTTGAAAAGCCTTATAACCTTGGTTTTGAACTCTATCTCTAGTCGTCTTTTTTCCTCCATTTCTTTCACACCTGATTTCTTTCCATGTCTCTGCATGGTGGCTGCTTTATGTGGTAGATGTCCTCTAAGGGACAGTGGCTCAGCCTCCCCAGTTACCTGAGGTGGGTACTCTTACTGCAATCCTTTATGGGTTGTACAGTATTTTTTAATTTAAGCCCAGCTTGTTGTTGTTAGCCCTAAGAGGGTTTGACCTGCAGGCCAATTGGCTGTGAAGGGAGACTGTGTTCAGGTTGGATGGGCGGAGTCTCTGAGCTGAGCAGGCAGCCTCAGCGTCAGCTAGGTCCAATGCGGCGCTGGTGCGCGGGTCTCTGTTGGGTGGTAATTGTTGCAGGCACCTCCAAGAGAAAGCTGCTAGTCTCTACTCCTTGCCAGACAACTCTGCCTCTCCCCAAATGAATCTGCACACCCAAAGTCTCGCCCAGGGTTGTGAAACAAAGCAGTCCGGTGGTCTCTGGGACCAGGGGGCAAGTCGCCAGGGAGCAAGTCGCGCGTCTGTGCTGTCGCACACTTTTCGCGTGCAAACTGCTTTTCCAAGCAACCCGGTTTTTCCTCAGACTAGGAGACCTCTGCCGCGCCCGGCTTCCAGGGTGCGTACCCCAGACCTCGGACCTCGCCTGGCGCTGGGGAATCCGTGCAGTGGGACGTCTCCACCCTCCCCGTTGGAGAAATCCAGCCGGGGTTGCTGCTGCCAGCCCTACAGCCCGCGCGCGTCCCTGGCTCCTAACCTCTGTTTCCACGCGTATCTTCAAGGCTGCGCTCTGCTGTTCTTCTGAGTCTCAGTGTCCCACCTTTACTTGTATTTGTGGAGTTTTCACTCAGCCAGCTGTCCGGTGATTCTGGGTGATGTTTGTTTTGTTGTAGTTTTTGAATTGTTGCGCAGGGCAGAACAATAGGTGTTTACCTATGCTGCCATCTTGGTTGCTCCCTCAATGACTTCTTAAGTTTTATGAAATACTAGAGGCCCAGTGCACAAAATTCGTGCACGGGAAGTGGGGGATGTCCCTCAGCCCAGCCTGCACCCTCTCCAATCTGGGACCCCTCAAGGGATATCCGACTGCCCATTTAGGTCCAATCCTACCGGGATCGGGCCTAAACGGGCAGTTGGACATCCTTCTCACAATCCAGGACTGCTGGCTCCAAACTGCTCACCTGCCTGCCTCCCTGATTAGCCCTAACTGCTTCTGCCTGCCAGCCTGATCACCCCCTAACCACTACCCTGTCAGCCTAATTGATGTCTAACTGCTCCCCTGCCAGCCTGTTTGCCCCCAACTTCCCTCCTCTGCTGGCCTGGTCACTCCTAACTGCCCTCCCCTGCTGGCCTGATTGCCCACAACTGTCCTCCCTTGCAGGCTGGTCCCTCCCAACTGCCCTCCCCTGCTGGCCTGATCAACCCCAACTGCCCTCCCTTGCAGGGCCTGGAACCTCCCAACGGCCCTCCCCTGCTGGCCATCTTGTCTACTTGGGGGCAGGATCTTTGACCACATGGGGCGGCCATCTTGTGTGTTGGAGTGATGGTCAATCTGCTTATTACTCTTTATTAGTTAGGATGGCAACTTGTTCTTGCACACTTAAAAAATGTTCAATATTTATTGGGTAAATGAAGCCAAGGTTTCCCTCTTAGAAGGCCTTCTTACAGTTAATGCCATGAGATTAAATTTGAAACAACTTTCTCCATTCTAGTTTTAATTAAGATTTATAAAAGATGGGTGAGTGATACCAATGTTCTTGAACTGAATTTTTATTTCACTTTTTGGTACCATGCATGAAGTTAAGCTTTTTTCAAAAAGGTAAACTTATGGTAGGGAGATGACCTTTGTTTAGTTTTGTAATTATTTAACCTTATACTAGAGTAGATGGCTAAACATTCCCCCAGCCCCCCCCTTTTTTTTAAACAAAGTAACAGTAGTACCTTAGACAGATTGAGAGGTTAGCTGGTGTCAGAAAAAAAAAATTGTATAGAATATATAAGAACCCATCTACTAGTAAAAGAGTATTTTTGCCATTTTGACACCTTTTCTTCAGTTTGTGACCCTCTCAGTTTTGAAGTTACATGTGTAACTTGAATTTAAATTATATACATTGCAAAAAATTAAAATTATTAATATGTATTCTCAGTGATTTTACAAATCTAAAAATTGATGTAACAGCAAATCAGGTACATACTTCCTTCACATTGCATTCAGCAAACTACTAATGAGGCATTATGGTAGAATTTACAAGGATGAAGCGAGTACTTTAAAGAACTTTGAATCTCCTGTTGGCAAGTGACTGGGCATTAAAGGTATTGGTATCCCTACTCTGGATTTGTGTTGTGTGGTGCTGTGATTTAGATGTCAAGAGAATAAGTTTTGGAATCTATCTTGATCTGATTTTAAATCCTAGTGCTGTTTGTTCCTTTGTCAACTTGAGCAAGGTACTTCACCTCTGTAAGCCTCAGCTTTTTTCAGGTTGTTGGTTTGAGTATGTAGCCCACTATAGAAGTTCAGTACCTGTTAGCTGATTGTAGCCACCATAATTCTCATCTTCATGTCAGTGTTGTGAAGGAAATTTGATTTTGGTGTTTAATATACCGAGCAGGATTCCAATTCTCCCTCTGATATTTATTAGGTATGCAATATCACAGTTTACTTCATGACTCCTCATAGGATGTCAGTCTGAATTTAGGATTTTTGCTCCTCTACAGTTTTCCCGTTTTTGAGTTGTTTGTGCTGGAAATCTGGGAGTCATTCTCTCCCTCTCTGTCTTGGTCATTGTTCTTTCTCACTCACTTGCTTACATTTCATGTCCAATTCTACCTCTTCTCTCAAGACTGCTCACTTCTCTTCATTTGTATTGCCACCAACTGTGTCAAAATCTGCACCACTTCTCACTCATACTAGCTGGGCCACCTAACTACATGTGGTATTCAGCTTTGGCTAATTTCAGTCCATTATCCACAGAATAGCCTGGGTAATATTTGGAAAACATATCTGATTCTCTTCCTTCCTCCCTCTCCTTGTTCAAAATTTCTCAGGGAATTCCTTTACACCTGAATAAAGACAAAAATCCTTAATGCCTCTGGTGAAACCCTGTATAACTTGGTGCCAGCCTCCTTTTCTGGCTTCATTGTCCTTGTGTTCAGTGATTAACACATGGCCGCCTTTTATTTCTTCTTTTGACCCAAATTCCTTCTGTCTCAAGTCTGCCTCTAATCAGGGTTGCTCCCTCTGCCTACACCACTAGCCTTTGCCATACTTTTGTCTATACTATTATTACTTTGCCTCCTTGAAATGTGGGCTTATATGATAATTCCTGCAGGAAGCTATTTTAATTTCTTAGCTTAAGTTGAGGCTCTGTTATTTGCTGTTATATAAATGCTTTCTTTTTGTAAGTGTTTAAACTCCCATTTGATACCTTCCTTCCATGGGCACATGCGTTTTGAGTCCATTTTCTGTTCACTTCTCAGGTATTGCAGAGTTTAGCACAGTACTCCTGGACACATGAGTACTTGGTATGTATTTGTTGAAAATGTGTATTCTTGTTGAAATGGGAGAATATTACTTGCCTCATAGGATTGATGTAAGAATTAAATTAGGACATAAATGGTACTTATTGTATATTATGTGGTAGATAGTGAATTTGTAGTGTTTATTCATTTCTTCTTTTCCCCTATGTGCTAAGAATTAAGAAAGGCCTATCAGTAATTTTCAAACTATAGGTTGTGAAGCACTCTTGGATAATGGAATCAGTTTAGTAATTCTTGAAGTGCATTTAAAAAATGAAATGGAATAGAATAAGAGTTATCATAAAAAAATTACATATAGCAAGAAAAGTATTGTTCCTGAAACATTTGGTCTGTAGTTGTGTGTATGTATCAGGTGGAGATATAATGTATTTCTTAATGTGGATAATGGGTAAAAGAGGTTTGAAAGCCACTGTGGTATCTGTAGCACAGTCTAGTGTAGCCTCTGGGCAACCCTGTGTTAAGTTAGGGTAGCTAAATGAAGATGTACCCAGCTCTCCAAGCATTGTAATCCCACAAAGCCTTTCTGACTTGTTACAGCATTCAAGGTCCTAGAATCCCCCTTCGGTATCAATGTCATCACCCAAACTTCTGGCATCACTAAGTCCCCCATCCTTATGTAGAGCCTGTGTCTGTTTTTAACCTGTATGTTTTTGAAATAAATTTTTACTTCTGTATGTCATAAACGATGGTTTTCACTGTATTGAAAAGGTATCTCCAATATTGTTAGTATTTATTATGGTGACATCTGTCATATAAACTATATAATGATGATGTTAACATTATATCATGTCTGTCATAATGACATTCTCTAACAGCTCAAATTACTGCTCTTATTAAATTTTATTGTTCTGGCAACTTTATAGGCTAATATTATTAGTTTGATAAAATCAACTGCTATAAAGACAAATAAAAACCTAGTTTATATGTTGTGTCCTAGACAAACCCAGACAAAAGGAAACCAAAGCTTTTAAGGATTAAGATTATAATAGTTATTATTGTGGTAGCTTGGTAAGTGATTCCATTTTAAAATAATTTTTATATAGATTTGATAAACATTTATATAACGGAACTATGATTTTCTTCTTTAAGGCTAGTGGTCAGTTCCAAACCTTTGATGCTGTTGGTGTTCTCTGCATTAATCATTGTTTTATACTCTTGTCTCTAAGGATGCATAAATTATGATAATAGAAGCAAGGGGTGGGCTGGAGCTTGTGGTTGCTGCTGTGTTATTGTGTCCACTGGGATGGTATTTTGTGTGCTTGTCCTCTGCAGATTATTGGGCTAAGGAACTCGATCCTGTCCCCTGCAAAGCTAGAGACAACAATGAATTTTAAAAGGCATGAGAAGGCAATCCAGTTAAGTGGTCTATTTGGAACTCTTACAGACTTGATGGGACAGAATTATTATGGGGATATTATGAAATCTCACACAAGGATAACTTGTCTCCTTCCTTACAGTTAATCTGTTTTGTAGGTATTAGTGGCAAATGCTCAAGTGTTTGAAATTGTTATCTCTCATCTTCCATAAGGAAAGAAAGTGCTTCAGTCAGAGTTGTCTTCACATTACTGATTTCTGTCAGCCATTGCAGACCAGTGCTCTGAATATTGTCCTTAGGACAGGGGCTAAGTAATGGTTTCTTCTTTGGTCTTTACATTCTTTTTCATTTAAAAGTTGACATTTATTCTTTAATATTTGGGAAAGAAAAATTTTAAAATGCACCATAAAAATTTCTCAACACTCAGATAATTCCTGTTATTTTATTATGTATATATTTTCAGTCTGTTGTCTATTTAGACATGAGAGAATAATGTGTATATTTTTTATGAGTTTCAGAAGAAATGAATATTTTTTTATTTTTTAAATATATTTTTATTGATTTTTTTTGCAGTATAACTTATAATTAATAGTAGTACATGTTTTCCTTTCCCCCTTCCCTTTATCCTCCCCCCAGCCTCCACTACCCCCCAGCACATGTCCCCATCCTCCCCCCTCCCCGCCCCAGTGTCTTTCATTCATTGGTTATGCTCATATGCATGCATACAAGTCCTTCAGTTGATCTCCCCCAGTATCCACCTCCCATCCACACAAGCCTTCCCCCTGTAGCTTGACAGCCTGTTCAAGGCCACCCTGCCTCTATATCAATCACTCTCCCCTGTTTCTTTTCTTCAAAAATATCTTGCCTCTGCATACTAGAAATAAATGTATAAGAACAAAAAATGTTTCAGTCTCAGTTTCAATGTCCAACTGTTCTGAGTCCCAGTTTCAGTGTCAAATAGTTCTTTATGTGTACATGTCAGCAATGGTATCCGGATGGTGGACACGTCGTGGCAATGCAAGATCCATCCTCTGGTTTGGTCCTGGGCTGCCTGCAGACATGCACAGCTACCAATTGCTAGCATGGCAAGGTGTCGTCAGTGTCCCCCATCTCTGGACCATCCTCGTGACTGGAACAGATCCGTCAGTTCCTCACAGTCGCAGGAACTCACATGGTCTTGGAGTTGTTCTCTGAAAACACACAAACACATTTTCGACCAAAAGTTAACAAAGGGATCCTCTCTGCAAAATAGACTTGGGATTCTTTTTAATTTTTGCCTAAATGATTTTCCTTTGGCTTATTTTGACACCATGTGTGTTTTTTCATGGGTGTCCTGCAGTTGATTTTACAAATGGAATTTACTTTACTGGAGTAAGAATTTTCTAGATGTATTTTACTTACTCGATATTGTTTTCCTTACATGATATTACCCCACTGCCCCCTCCCCTTTTTTGGTTAATGGGGGCTTTTGGAAATATTTTTATTGCAGTCTTGGTAATTTTAAATTTTAATTTTTGCACACAAATATGACTGCTTTAGGTTCTTTGGATGTTAGGCAATTTTACAGTGAGATGAACTACTAATCGATTTTTTAGTTAATGTTTTAGGAAAAGCTTTTTGTCCAGTACACTAAAATTTTCTTGAGTATTCACTTATTTCACTTGGCCAATTTAAATTAATCTGAAAACTTGATTACTATTTTCTTGTCAATTTTAATACTCAAGCAGAAATCTTAGTTTACCCTGTAAATACTAGTGGAAAGGAATATTTGCAATTTTGAGTAGGTCCTGAGCATTCCTGCCTGAAATGAATATTTTTAAGGAAAATACACATTACTAAATAAGTGGAGAAGAGGGAGAAAATGTACCTAAAACAATGTCCATGGAGGAATTTGATAAAGTTGTCTAAACACTGTTTCTAAAAAGTTGCCAGTTCCAGATGGTCTGGCCAGTCAGTATTCACATCTTTTCAGAGAATGCCTGTGCTATTTAAACTGTTCTGAAATATGTTTCTCAGTGATATGCTTCTTCACTTTACTAAGTTGTTGTAACCCAAATACAAAAATGACGACAAAAAAAGTACAGGACAATCTTATTTATGACAAGGAAACTGACATATGTAATAATGATAGTGCTGTTACTCCTGCCATTTTTTTTGAAACCTCATAAGAAATTTTGTATGTTTTGAATATTGAATGTTATATTATTCACTATGAATGAAATGACTTACAAATTAAAACTTTAATTCTGCAAAAGACTGTGATATGTACAATATAGAAAACAGCAATAAAATTTTTTATTTTCAGTTACCTATTGTTGCCTAGAAAAGTCACCTCAAAATTTAGTTACCTAACACTGATTTATCATGCTTCTTGAATTGGCTGGGCTTCCCCAGGCAGTTCTTTAGCTCTGTTAGGTGTCGGCTCGAGTCACTCATTCAGCTGGGAGCTCATATGTCCAAGATGGCTTCACTCATGGGTTTTACCCTTCACCTGGGTGGCCGGAACAGCTGTGTCCTGGCTGACCCTTTCTCTGTCCGTGTGGCCTGTCTTCACTCAGAAGTCCAGCCTCAGGTACATGGCAACCAGATCCTGAGAGGATGAAAGTAGAAGCAGCCACACCTTCACAGTCAGCCCCAGACTCTACAGTGGCTGAGCGTCATTTCCTCTGTGTTCTGTTATTGAAAGCAGGTCATGAAGTCAGCCCCATTAAAGGAGAAGGGAAACAGAATACACTTGATGGTGAAGTGGTGTGTGCCAAAGAGATGGGACTAATTATTCGTGATATATATATTTTTTAGTATATTTTATTGATTTTTTACAGAGAGGAAGGTAGAGGGATAGAAAGTCAGAAACATCCATGAGAGAGAAACACCGACCAGCTGCCTCCTGCACACCCCGCTACTGGGGATGTGCCTGCAACCAAGGTACATGCCCTTAACCGGAATTGAACCTGGGACCTCTCAGTCCTCAGGCCGATGCTCTACCCACTGAGCCAAACCGGTTTCGGATATTCGTGATATCTTTGAAGACAAACTACCAAAGTAGCTTAAATAGAGCACTTCTACGCTTTGAGGCTCTCTGTGTGTTTCTTCCCTGACTCTGCCCTCCTATCATCCCTCACTCCCACCTCCAGGTAACTACTGCACCTCCATTTCAAACATCATTTTCTTTTCATGATCATTCTACCATTTATGTAGGTATCTCTAAATAATGTTTTATTTAGTTTCCATGAACAATATGAATCTTTTTTAAACTAATCTTTTAAGTTTCTATTTAGAATACCTACATTGAAGATTGTAAAACTCAAAAAAGCAAAATGAAAAAAAACTAAAATAGCTTCTGATCTTAATCCGTGGGTATAATATGATTATTGGCAACTTTCTGGGATGTGTTAACACAGGTGCCCACATCTAGATCTCTGAATCTCTTTGTCTCTTGATTTTGGATGGTTAGGGCTACTTTTGGTCCTTGAATTTTGGATTGCCAATAGCAAGAACGCAGATTTGCAGGAGGTTCATCTAAATGTTTATCTGACTCTTAGGATGGTTTGAGTTTGGATAGTGAAGGATAACTGTGTGTATGTGTAAATGTCTGTGTGCATGTGTTTGTATGGTGTGTGATTTTTAAGCAAAGGAGGCATAGATTGTATAGTAATTTAAAATTTAGAATGGAGAGAAGGTCTCAGTAGGTGGTTGTTAAATACTATTCTGTCATAGTTCTCAAACTTCAGTGCGTAGCAGTCATCTGGAGAACTTATTAAAGCACAGTTTGCTGGACCACATGCTCAGAATTTGATTAAGTAGGTCTGGTATAGGCGTGAGAACTTGTATTTTTAACAAGTTTCTAGGTGAGGATGATTCTGATGACTCAGGACCCCACTTTGAAGACTTAGGTTCTATAATATGATTTTTAATGGATGTATTATAATTCATCATATTAATACATTATAATTTATTTAGTCAGTACTTTTGCTATTATAGACAATATTGTAATGAGCATCATTATGTACGTTTATTAAAATTTCCTTTAATATATTTTTAGAAGTTGAATTACCTAGTCAAAGGATTGGTACATTCTTAAGGTCTTTAGTATACAATTTCTAATCATATTCCAGAAGACTGTATCTGTTATATTCCAAGTAGGAAAATATGAGAGATTTAAATGAACATTGGAGGAGGTTTCCAAAGGGGACTCCCCAAACAATTTAACATTAAAATAAGTGTATTGCCTTGTTAAGGTTATTATTTTGTGAGATATACCATTTGGATATAAAAATTCTAATATATTAAGAAGTTGACACCTTTTCACATAGATGATTAACATTTTTAAGTGTATGTCTTCAGATGAAAGTATCTACTTTTCCTCAAACCTTCCTACATGTGGACCAGCATGCTCTTTATAATCCTCTATAGTGAAATCCCTGTAATTGTACATGTCCTATGGTAATTTGGTATAAAGAAGAATTATTGCTTAAGGAAGGTAATAATCTCTGATCTTGAAGGCCAATGATTGGGCTTAAATTTTGTCCCTGCCACTTACTTTGAGACCTCATTAATAATATAAGCTCTAAATCTCAACTATGTCATCTCTGAAATGATGCAGGTAACAGCTGGAGTTGTTCATATAGACTGGATATTTCTGGAAGAGGATAGTAATCTCTTTGTGGAATCCATACAGTTCTGCCAGTAGTGACCTGCTCCTTGTAGACTTGAGGGACCATCGCAAGTGATAGACCAGTGAGCCATCTATAGCCATCCAGTGGCCATGTTTTTGCCCCTAAGAGTGGGTAGGAATAGAGTTAGCAGGAGTACAGCTATCTGTGTTTAGAAAACCTATTTTCTTCTTTCATGCAATAATCTTTTAACTTTTTCTCTGGATTGTTTTGAGGATTTGGATTCTAAAGTATGTGAAAGAAAGTTCTTTGAAGACTGCACAGTGTTTTGTGAACTCAAGGTAACATTATGTTTTTGCTCTATTCAAGAGACTAATGAAATGAATCACTAATGGCCCTCAATGGTAGTGTTACAGCGCCAGGTAATTATTTATTTTTAAATATTTGTTACAGATTTTTATTACAGATATTTGTCACAGATTTTTGACACTTAACACTCTCAAAAAAAGGTTGTATTAAATAAATTTGTAAAATACTTATTTGTCTTTGTAAACCTCCTTAAAAATAGCTTCCTCCACAGCATTTAACATCTTTGGCCAGCCCAGGAAGCTATTTTCAACCTTTGTTTTTTTGTTTATTTTGTGGGGAGAGCTTGTTTTGTACTCTGCAAACTTGAGGTTAAGTTTGGGGAATTCATTTAACCTCTAAGACTCAGGTTCTTCATGTATGACTTTAAGAATTATAGTGCCTGTCTGGTGGGATTGTTGTAAGTTTAAAAAAGAAAATGTTTTAAGTCACTTTGGGGCCCATTGCCAAATAGGTCCCCAATTATTGTTTCCTTTTTTCTTTATCCTCTGAATATGTTGCTGTAAGTTTTCCTCTTCTTTTTGAGTTACTATAGTAGTTTTGTGTTTTTTGTACAGATTGCTAGATTGTTCTGAGAGACTAAATTATAGATATGTATAGATATTCTATAATAAAGGAGAATAAGGTAGTTTGGAAAATTGGATAGGTCATAGCAATGTGTACCTTTAGGAATTCTTTTAGAAAGCATGCATTTACTAAATTAAAAAAAATGTCCCTCTTTTTGTTTGGGGAGTGGGAAAAGGGGAAGATATTAGAAGTTCTTCCTGGTCTGCAGCAGAATGATTGTTTGTAATAACTGACTTTCTGATCTTTCTGAATTCGATTTGTTTAGTGTGTTGCAGTTGTTTGTAGTCATGTGAATTTATTGAAGCAGTTATGTGATCAAATATGTATCTGGGTGTGTGTGTATGTGTGTGTCAGGCCCCTCACATTTGCTGATTATCTAGTTAGGAATACTGCTTATGCTGGTCGATGATTCCTGCTGATTTAAAAACAGAAGGTGCATCTGTAGATAGTGCTTAGATTGTATAAAATTGGTTGCATTAGCATCTGACACTGCAGGAGAGCAAATTATATCTTGAACGAATAATTTTTAAGAATACAGCTATTTGTGATATCTTTGTGGTGAAGGTATTGTTTTATTTTCATCATCTTAGTTTCAATAAGATTTGTCTGCCTAGCCACATCAGTTCTTTTCTAGTGGGATTTAGTCTTTATAAATTGCATTGTTTTTAGTTTTATATTT
The DNA here is from genome assembly GCA_027563665.1 of Antrozous pallidus. Classification (NCBI taxonomy): domain Eukaryota; kingdom Metazoa; phylum Chordata; class Mammalia; order Chiroptera; family Vespertilionidae; genus Antrozous; species Antrozous pallidus. Next base: position 76,720,287 of record CM050522.1, on the reverse strand, counting down.
TTAATAAAGGGGATTGTAAGCATTAAGAATTATTTTAAGGAATTTTAATTTACTTTTTTTTCAGGTACAGTTGGGATCATTCTAACCTCACAAAAACATCATTCAATTAATAATATCTAACTGATCAGTTTTAAAAATAGCTTATTAGTATTAATATTATTATAATATGCATCTTTAGTTCCCGTTTAAGTATTTTTCTAGCATCACTTGAACACAAGAAACTAGTGTGTATTGTTCTATTAATAAAGAAGTGATTGTTCTCTGACTTGATTGTTTCAATTGTGTGAATCGGAGAGCAATGTTTTTTTAGCATGACACTTTGGGAACTGCTCCTTGGTTAGGATACTTTTGTCCCAAGGTCTCTTTGAGTCAGTTCCTATTAAAAGTGAAATGTGACAATCTGTATAACAATGAGAATATTTGAACAATACAATATTTGTATTACTATTGTATAGCTTTGAGGAAAACTTCATACTGTGTCTAATTGAATTTATTATGCTTGATGAATTTTTTAAACTGAAGAGTACCTTTTTTGTTTACTTGACCATTGAGTTTATGTTTCTAAGTATATGTAAAAGATACAATAAAGTATGTACATAGCTGAAAATACACAATCTGAAAGATAATAATATAGTAGTTACAGTATAGCATTGTCAAAGAAATACTGCTAAAATTACATTTTCAGTAAGTTAGGTTCTAATAAATGGCAGCAGAGGAAGGAGTAAAAAATATCAAATTAACATTTGCTTTCATTAATAGTTCCTGTGAATTTTTATAAAAGAATTGATCACAGTGAATTTTTTTGGTAAATTATCAATGTCTGTATTACATATTTCCTTAAGAATGCCTTATAGTGTCATGTTCAGAAACATATTATTAACTTAAAATAGTGTTCTTTCCCTTTTTCAAGAGAACAAATAATTTAGCTGCTTGATACTAGTTACATTATGTAAATTATTATGGTAAATGTAACATTATGTAAAAAGTCTCCAAAGTAGTTATGTGAAAATTTATGTCAGTGAAATAATTTTTGTTAGTTTATGCAAGTATATTACTATGAATGAAGTTTAGTGATGATTGTAGCAGCCTCAAGTAAGAATTTATTTTCTCTTAACATTGTAACTATTGAGAGACACATTTGCCTAAGTGACCCTTTTCGAAATCTAAGCTTTGGAAAAGAGAGGGAAGCTGTGAGAGTGAATTTTGAGGGCTTGGTAAAAGTTTGGATTGTGTCTCTGTGGAACTCTCTTAAAACGTGGTATTTGGTGAGTATAAAGGAAAGCTGGTAAAAATGTCTGACCACTCTGCTTTTGCCTAATGTTTTCACTTGCTACACAGTCCAGTACCTGTTTGGATTCGTTGTGCTTTTGGTGGATAAAGGTCTATAAAGTCTTTTTTTTGGGGGGGTCTAAGGAAAATTGACCCAATATATTCTGGTATGTTCTGTCCTACCAAATATCACTAGCTATGTCATGTCATATTTAATGGGTATTAAGAAACTTGAAACGTTTCCCCAAACATTTTTAAGAAGAGGGTGGCTTTGCCTGCTGCTCTTAGGAGTTAGACATAAAATAGCTGTCACAGAAACAATTGGCTATCCACTTGAAAGGTTTCCTTGATTTTCAGTGATGTTCTCTTTTCATATGATTATTAACCATTATAATATCTTCTTTTGTGACATTTGGCCTGTTTAAAAACTTTTTTTTAAACCTGCTTTTCTATTTATTTCTTTCAAATATGTATTCTGGATCCTAAACCATACAAACTTTTTCCTCCACTCTGATAATTCTCTTTTTCATAGTTTGGAGATTTGTTCATTTCGTTCGAAGTAGATTGACTACCTAGGTCAGTGGTCGGCAAACTGCGGCTCGCGAGCTGCAGCTTCCCTCTCTGTTGACTAATGAATTTGCCAACCACTAAATAGGTAACTCCATACTGTAGGGAAGCAGATACAATTCTCTTATCTCATTTGATTAGGTAATGGGTGTCCTTAATTCCCCTGTTCATCTTTCCTCTCAAAACTGCCCTAATTTCTGGGCAATTTCAGAAGAGATTTATTGTATCTTACCAGAGAGAGACCACAAATCATGTTTCTTGATGCCCTCTTAGTGCCTAGCACACTAGTAATAATGGGTGTGTAAAATAATCCTGCAACAAATGACCCACTGTTCATTGGACCCTTTTTTCACTTTGAAAGGGGGTAGTTTGACAGCCTCATACTGTTGGACCTTCTTGGAAAGGGCCAATGGTGAGCATCTGAGGGCCAGGACAGGTTAGGAGCCTAGCATGAGTTAGTAAGCTTACTCTCTGGCCTAATTAGTATAACAGTACAAATGGAAAAGATCAGGCATCTCACTAGGGAAAGGAAGGGGAGCAAGAAATAGAGCAGGGCTGATGGGAAGAGTCGGGATTTTAAGTACTGCTCAAAAATATAGCATAGGTAAGGACTCTATTCTATGTAAATAGTGGACCATGGGGAGGAACTGAATAGTTGGTTACTTCGGAAGCTGTTGTTTTTATTTGCCTTCTACATATGGGTAGCACTCCACAATCTGTGTTTACTGCACTCTGTGAATTCACCTGTCTTTATCCCACCCCGACATTATAGCTGGAAATAACCAACATTGACAAAGTCTTATTCCTATTCTCATGGCTGAGTTGCTTATTTATTCAAAGATATCTATGTGAGGGACTGTGAGTAAGTCTGAGAGAAACAGTAAGATTTCCTTTGCTGCTACACTTTGATCTTAGGGTTCCCTGAGCACTTTGCTTTAGGCACCTTGAGGTTTGGCTTCCCTTTCTCTGTTTCTCTCTCTAATCCCTCCCCACCTTCTTTCTTTTTAGACTAGTTTACCAGCCTCTTAAAATACTCTTCACCAACCCTGTCACCCCAGAACACCTCACATTTCTTGTGTGTCCCGCTTCTGCAGCCGTGGTTTCTGGATCTGCTCAGTATGGATGCAGAGTCTAGAGGTTGGGTAAACCTTGACAAATTCCACCCAGGAGAACATTGCCTTGTAACATGAAAGCACACACGTCGTGGTGTTTATAAGACTTTTGAGGAAATGTAAATTGAAGAGGAGAGATTGCATAGAATTACCCAAAACCAAGAATCCTTCTGTTTTCTCCTACAAGGTTTTATCTGAAATGGAGTCAGTGCCATCACAGAATGCAGATATTATAGTAATGGCAAGAGGGAGAAAGCCCCCCAGACGATGAGGTGAAACTACTGAAGCAAAGTCATGGAACCAGGCAGAGAGAATGAAAAGAGTCTTTAAAATTCTCATTACTATGTCAAGTGTGTAGGTCTAGTTTAGGACAATTATTGAGTTAATTGCTGTGTAATTGGAAATATTTATTTCAATGTTCAGACTCCCTAAATCCTTAATTTAAAAGGCATAAATAGAATGGTATTTAAGTAGCCTCTGCTGCTTAAATTTAAAATTTTACTTCATTAAATGGACTTTAGAATTGTTTTCTGTCTTTGTGAGAGTCTTGTTAACTCTGTTGGGTCGTAGGCTGCAGGGAAAACCAGGAAGAAGTGCTTTCCTCAGGAATATCTTTCTTTAAAAGGTAATTAAAGATGTGGATGTTTCATCAAAGCAATGAGTTGTCTAAGGATTTTAGATCACAGAATGAGAGAATTTTAGAGTCAAGAAAACTAACTTTGTCAACACTTTCAGTTTCTACTTGAAAGAATTCAGGTTCAGAGATTTATTTACAATCACATAGTGGTAGAATCTAGGCCTGCCCACTCCCAATCCAGCACTTTAATGTTAATGCCAAATCTTTTTCAGGTTAAAATGGCTGTTGAGGTTGTCTTAAAACTTACTAAGAAATGATTATGTACTATGAGTCAAATAGTATTGTAGATCAGAGGTGGGGAATGCCCGGCCCCTGAAATAATTTGGCGTGGTTCTGCCAAGGCATTAGGGATGAGTTAATTAAATGTTTGACCAAATATATAGCTGGCTAATTTTTAAGTTGATAATGTTGTATGGCCTGCTTATAAATATCCAAATGGCCCTGCTGTAGATGTAGAGGGTACAAAGATAAGTAAAAGTGGTTCCACTGTCAAAAGATTATGGTTAGGTAGAGAATGTCAGCAAGTATAGCCCAGTGTGTTAAGTCCAAGATAGAGGTTTGCACGGATGTGAATCATTCAAAGTCCAGTTGAAGATAAGAGAAACCACTCTATCAGAAAAAGGATTGCATGGAGAGATTTCTGTCTTAGAGAGCATTGGAAAGACGGGAGGCATAGGCTTTAGGCTGACTCGAAATGACTTTAGCACTAAAGAAGTAGCACACCAAAAGGATAACTCTGCCGTGTCAGGAAGCTGGGGGAGTCTGGAAGCTGCCACTCCAAATGCCAGCCCCAGGAGAGTCCTATCTTTGCTATTTGGGTTCAGGAAGTCTCCACCAAGCTTGTTGCCTCCAGAACCATCATGGCATTCCTTCTAGTTGTGCATCAGGGGAGTAGGTTCCTCATGTTACCTTCTGGCACCCTTCTTGCCTGGGCTCTGATTTCAAGTCTCATCAGGTGAATCTGATCAGCAGAATCTAAATCAAACCTAATATCATAGTTGCAGGTGCCTTTGGGAGAGTTTTAGCTTTCCAGCATTTGTCATACTAGAAGGCCCACAGAAGGAAACTATAATGGTGTCATAATAGTAACTTAATAGTAGTAGAAACAACAGTGACAGTAGCATAGTAAAATAGTCACACACTCTCACACACATATAATTAATTACACACACTCATATAAAATTTAATAGTAACATAATGCTCATAATAGAGTGAGCCAGTCTATAGAGTGTTTAGGATCAATACATAAAAGGGGCACCTAACCTACTGGTGGTGAAGAGGAGAAGTTAGAGAATTTTCACTGAGAAGTAACATATCTGAGCTATCTTGAGTTACTTCATAATGCAATGGTTAGCATTTCTCATTTTAACAGTGGCGTATCAGGTCAGTTGAGTCTATTGATGTTCCCCTTTCAATTTTTTAATTGATGCTTGAAACAAACGTAAGAACAATTACTTAATATTTCCTATTATTTCCTTGTGATAGATTCTGAGGAGTGCAATTACTAAGTTAAGGAGTGTGCACATTCTTAGTGCTTTGGAAACATACTGCCAAACTATTTCCTCCTCAATCCCCTCTTCCAGTATTTATGTGCAAGGCCCTGTTCCAGGTTCTGGGGATATTGCAGTGAGCAAGAGAGGCAAAAAGCCCTGCCATCAGAAAGCATACATTGCTAGTAGAGAAAAACAGACAATACGAAAGTATGTATTATGCTGAATGGTAAGATGTGCTAAGGAGCAAAGATAACACAGGAAAAGAGAATAAGGAATGGTGGGATAGGGAACTTATAATTTTAAATAGGATGATTGGGGAAGACCACACTAAGAAAGTAACTTTTGAATGACTTAGACTAGAGTGGTAGTGGTGGAGATAGAGAGAAATGGTCAGAATTTGCATATGTTTTGAAGATTTAGTTGACAGGGTTGGCAGACAGACTGGATCTGAAATATGAGAGAAAGAGCAGGAGTTCAGTTTTGGACATGTTAAATTTGAGATGTCTGTTAGAAATCCAAATGGAGATGTTGAATAGATGGTTAGATGAATTAGTCTGGAGTTGGGAGAGGCCTGAGCTGGAGAAATAAATTTAAAGTTGATAGTGCATATTTATATTTGAAGTGACAAGACTGCAAGAGACCAGCAATGGAGGACACCGAGGAAGACAAGTGAAGAAGTCCAAGGACTGAACTCTGGGGGCCTTCAGTAGGAGCGGGTCAGTCAGCAAGGAGCCCAAGGAAAAGCCAGGAAGCAGGGAAGTGGGATGCTGAGGAAGTCACATGAAGAAAGTGGTTTGAGGAGGAGGAAGCAGTCAAGGTGTCAAGTGGTATTTATAGGTGAAGTTGGATGAAGCTGAGGATTGATAATTGATGTTAGCAGCGAGAAGAGAAGGTCATTAGTGCATCATTGGTGCATGTGTAGTTTCAGAAAAGTGATGGGCAAAACTTCTTTGACACAGGTTCAAGAGAGAGGGGGTAGAGGAATTGGTAACAGTATAGACACTCTTTTGAAGAATATAGTGTTAAAGAGAATGAAAGTTATGGGGTGGTAGTTGTGGGAGATGAGCTTGACCTTTTAACAAGTTTAAAAAATACCTGTATGTTTGCATGCTAATGGGGAAAGGTCCAGGAGAGAGGTGAAATAATGGGAGAACTGGGGAACAATGTCTGAGTTGGTGAGGGGGTGGGCTCTAGTTCACAGGGTCCTTTGCAAGGGCCACAAGCACTTCTTCATAGCAACAGGATGAAAGCAGAGTGTATGGGGTCAGACGTAATAAGTGCGTAGAAATTGTGGTGGAAGCTTGTGAAAGTTCTCTTCTGATTGCTTGGTTTTCTGAGTGTTGGGGCATATAAGGTAATTAATGGCAGTTGAGAATGGAGAAGGTTTGAGGTTTGAGGGGAGAGGAGAAAGTATGAAATAGTCACTGAGGGGAATGAGAGTGAATGAATTAAGGAAAATGTAGTATAGCTGCCAAGTTGCATTAATGCTTACTTAGAGTGAATAATCCAAATTTAAAGCTAGATTAATCAGGATAGCTGTGGGTTTTTCTCCAGTTCAGGAAGGTAGAAGGGCGAGGGTGGATAGTTGGGCTTAACAAGGCTTGCAATTTTGCCAAGCGAGGGTGACAAGCTAAGAGAGTCACGAAGAGACTAAGGGAGTATCTGAGATTGGGTGGAAAACAAGGTCCTTGGTGGGGAGGAGGCTAAGGAATCAATAATTCAGGGTTTTGGTAGGGTCATCTATGTGAATAGTAAAATTGGTAGGGATGGTGGAAGTAGTCAAAGAGTAAGTGGTAGTGCACCAGGATCCTCATGATTCAAGGGTCTGGAAGTGGCAGCAAGGAACAAAGGCCACTTACCCTACCTCCAGGCCCGTGGGAGGAGGAGGGGAGAGGAAACACGCACTACTTGGGAGGGCTCCAGAGGAAGCCAGCATTTGCCAGCAATAAGTGTGTAAGACTGTGCAGCAAACTTAAAGAGAATAGGTTGAGACTAGACAGTTCTAGCTTTATAATAAAAATATTTTGAAACATGTTAAAAGGTCTTTAAAAAAATCAAACATAGAATTACCATATGATCCAGCAATTCTACTTCTGGATATATACTCAAAAGAAGTGAAAATAGGGATTCAAACAAGTATTTGTACACTCATGTTTATAGCAATATTATTCACAATAGCCAGGAGGTAGAAGAAACTCAAGTGTCCATAGACGGATGAGTGGATAAACAAAATGTGGTATATGCACAGAATAGAATATCATTCAGCCTTAAAGGGAGGAAATTCTGACATATTCTACAACATGGATGAGCACTGAAGACATTCCGCTAAGTGAAATAAGTTAGTTACAAAAGGACAGAGGTTGTGTGATTCCATGTATGAGGTACCTAGAGCAATGAAATTCATAGAGACAGAAAATAGAGTGGTGGTTGCCAGGGTCTGGGGGCAGAGGGGACAATGGGGAGTTATTCAGTGGGTTCAGAGTTTTATTTAGGGAACATGAAACAGTTCTGGAGAAGGATGGTAGTTATTGTTGAACAATAATGTGAATGTACTTAATGCCACTGAATCATACTCTTAAAAATGGTTAAAATGGCAAATTTCATGTTACGTATATTTTTAAAACAACCTTCCTCCCTTCCTTCCCCCTGTGCCACACACACACACACACACACACACACACACACACACACACACACACGTATGTGGTTTAAGGATTTTAGAGTTTAGGGACTGCTAAGGACTAGGTGAGTGTAGTAGTTCAGATAAGGACTAGGCGGCCATGGCTTGTTTCCAGGAGAAGAATGGCAGCGTTTTGGTATAGGAAAGTCTTCCGGTTGACAGGTATATCATGTTTCCCTTGCTGGGGTGTCAGCTTTATCAATATTGTGTGCACTAATTTGACCTTAGCATTGGTGTTCTCATTGTGGCTTAGAGGTACTTGGAAACACATTTTCTTAAGTAGGAAAACCCTTTCTCTATGTTCTCATTTGTTCTGTTTAGCAACTGATTATTTTCATAGATGATACAAGGCTAACCTTTACCCTTTCAAATTATTCTGTTTTTAATATGAATTCAGCTTTTAAATATTGTATTTACTTAGTTGTATTGAGTGCTAGTTACTTTGGAGTCATTTTGTTTATATCCTGAACTTGGCAATAAATAGAGAAATTGGAAAGCTCTCATTTATAATCTGCTAAAACCTGTTTCATGACAACATGTTTTAATTATTTGTCCAGTTGTATTCTTATTGTTGAGTCACAATAATGACGAGAAGACAGATCAACAGGAGGATGTAAATAAATAAAGCCAAAAAGGAAAGCCAGTGTTGGATTCTTGGGAGTCTGATGGATCCAGGCTGAATCCCAGCTCTGTTACTTAACTCTGAATTTGTTCTTAATGAGCCTCACTTTTATTATTTATAAAATAGGGGTACATCTACTTACCTGCAGAGTTGTTGTTATGATTAAATAAGATAATAAAATAGACTGCCTTTGGCAACGACTAGTATACCTAGGCATTCAGTAGGTGGTAGGTAGCTGGGAGTAGTGTAATTATTACTGCAAAGATATTTAATGGGACTCTGTTTCTGAAACCCATAATGCAAACTTAAAAAGCAAAGGAATTAGCAGAAAGGTCCTTCAATTTATACAAAGATTCACCTCAGGGTTTCTGTAAATCTGGGAGAGTCCCTAGTGCATTTGATGTTTACAGATCATTAGCAAACAGATGCCAGGAGGCAAAATAAACTGTAGCTTAAGGATTTTCGAACCACTGACGATGAAGAGAAAATCAGTTTCTGATAAAGTTATAACATTTCTAAGTAATGGCAGATGATGGGAAAATTTTAATTGGGTTTATAAAAGTTTATTTCAGGAACACATGTATTTCCAACTTAAGGCACATCTATACATCTGGAGCCATCTAATTTATACTGCTTGCTTATTTCTCCATTGGGGTTAATAATATAACAACAACTAACATTTATTGTGTGCTTACTATATGCCAGTGTGTCTTTAGGAAGCCTGCAGCATTCAAAGGCTTGTTTTCTGTTGGATGTTTTAAAATTGGCCTTTTATCCATTTGGAGAGACTAGGTATTTAATGAGTTTATTTCATCCTTTTTTTCCTATTGTGCCAAAAATTTGTTGGGTACTTAGATAAGGTATTTTGTAGGAGACAAAGCTAAGTAGAACACGGGTCCTGACCTCACAGAGTACTTACTCACTGTCCCCTACACTGTTCAGAAAGCGTTTGTGGGAGGTGTAGCATGAGGTGAACCCTGGCCTAGGCCTGGACTCCACACCTGGCCCTGTTAAGCTCTTCTCTGAGGCCTTTCCTGTCCCGGCCAGGATTAGGTTCCATGCCCCTCTACCGATTCCTAGCATAGCACTTGCCCAGCCTGTGGTAATTGCTTGTTTAATTCTCTGTACTCTCGATTAAGGTTAGTCTATAAACTTTTTGCGAGAAAAGACTATGTCCTATTCATTAATTGGATGAGTCACATCAGAATATTTGTGCCATGAATAAATACTAATTTTTTAACTTTAGCCAAGTGATAACCTATTGCTTTCTTTAACTGATAAAATTGATTATGATAGTCCCAATATTATAGCTTTGTCATGAATATAAAATAAGAAATTTTATACAAAATACCTGTCTTAGTGCCTGGCACTTAATGGGTAATCAATATTTTTTTGTTTTTGTTTTTGAGTAAATAAGTTATCTCTTTTCACCTAATTGACAGGTGGGATATATCTATTTATGAAGACTGACTGCAGTGATGTCATGTTTGCAGGACACAAAGGTCACAGCTATCATTTAGGTTAGATCTGAAGTAGTTATTCTTATTGGAGTAAAAATATGACAATGGTACTCATACAAAAAGATGGGGTAAGATGAATTCTAACTCATAAGTTAAATGGAAGGTGATATTATAACTATTAGGAAAAATGTCAATATTCATCCATCAATTTGATAGATTTTAGGAATTAGTTCCAAATGTAAAACTAATTTTAAAAACCCTACATATTTAAATAACCATCAGTGTTAATCCAAACTGTAATCAAATTTAATTTTTTGGATGAGAAGATGAGAATATGCTGCAAACCAGTAAAGTTGAAAACTAGGATATTCAGTAGGGAAAAGGTAAGAATATATGAACATACTTTTTTGACATTTATTTCCCTTCCAGCACACTCTTTCTTTTTCATTTTACAGCTTCCTTTGGAATTTGACTAATGCTTGAATTTTGGGTTTATGTAGCATACATTTGGTTAAGGATCAGCTTTATTATATTCCTTTTGTAGATGAAATTAGTTATCATTAAGTAGTAGCATTTACTGGTCAAAATATCACCATTCTCTGGAAAGGAAGATGAAGCTCCCTAGATTTTATTGCATAATGTCAATGGACTCATTATTTGTACAACAGCTGATGCGGTTAAGACTTGTTGATTCACTTAATTGGTAACTGTACTACATTCATAACTCCAACAACTGAAAACAATAGGTCAGTGTCTGCTGTTTATGCATAAATAGTCATTGGAGCAGGATATGTCTGAAAGGCATAATATGCTAGTTTGAGGAGGAATCTGGCACATGAATGGTTCCATTGCTTGCCATGCTGAGGTGGGTTGCGCTGTCCTTCCCCAAATAATGCTTTTTGGGATTTTATTATAGGTGTAGATGGTGACCTTTCTTGTTTTATCAGGCTGGTCTCCGTGGAGCAGTTTTTGAATGTATTTTCAATGCCAGCATTGAGGGAAAAGACTAGGATAGAAAGAAGCATGAATTAAAATTGGTGATGACTCAAAGTTTTTATGTCAGACAGTCTTCATGTTTTTGAGAAAAAAGTTAATACCTGAATAGATTTTTTTTAAAGTAAGAAATGCCATTTGTACATGAAAACCAAATGTTCACTTAAAGTACTTTGAAATTATTTTTAAATTAGGGAATTATATTCCTTTTTAATTTCAGGATAAAAATCTGTATTTTAGAATCAGTAATTTTTAATTTAAAAACATTTTAAAGGAAAGTCAACAGAAACCATTTTATTTTTAATTTTTTTTTATTGTTTAAAGTATTACAAATAGTAGTACATATGTCTCCTTTTTTCCCCCCATGAACCTCCCCCCGGCCTCCCCTACCCCCCAGTACAACAGAAACCATTTTATTTGATTATTGAGGAAAAGGAAAACGTTTATTTTTTTAAACTATAAAAACATTTATTTAAAAAATATATTATTTTTAATAAGTAAATTTTAACTGTCCTAAATGGAATAATTTACTAGAATAATTGTATTTAGTTACAATGCTAACCTAGTGACTCAGTTATTTTACCATGTAAAGTTATGTGAGGCTGGTTTTTTATAACTATAATAGGTTTAATAGGTAGTGTCCTTAAAGCTTTTTATTAGTTTAGTGCAGTCCAATTTGCAGTCATACTGTCAAGAAACTTTAATTTTACATTATACAAAAATATTTAACTTTTCTTCTTGGTGATTAAAAGAAAATTTATTTCTGATTGTGTTTAGGGGAAGATTGAGGTTATCCTCAAAATGTACAACTTCTCAAACTATTTTCTGAGAGTCTACATTTTAGTGTATAAAAATTGAAAATGTCATTAGGGAAAGAGCAGTGTAATGGACTATTACTGGTTTGCAGCATATTCTTCTCATCCAGAAAATTAAATCTAATTACAGATTGGATTAACATTTATGGTTGTTGGGGAGAAGAAGATAGTATCTTAAACTCTATGAAATTGAACGAGATTATATCATTTATAGCTAATTTTGAAGTCTCACTTATAAAGGGCAGATTTTTTATAATTGTTATCTTTAAATGCACTCAATAATTTTGTCTCTTATTGACTGAAATATACTAGAGATAATGACTGGATAAATTTAGTAGGCATTCAATGCAGTATTTTCTATCTTATTTCCTAACATGTTAAAAGTGAAAGCAGTGTACATTCCTGGGTTAACGGCCATATTTGCAGCTTCTCTTAAGTTTTCTTTAAAAAGCTTGGATTATAGAAGATTGTAACATTTGGTTAGTATGCAGTTGTTAAGCCTTTCACAGAAAATGAAGACAGTGTATTTTTTAATAATTAAGTTAAAGGGTCATGCTTTGACCCTTTAAGTGGAGTCACTGGTGTGACAGAGAAAAATAGGAAAATAATTTGGTGAGGGTGTGTGTGTGTGTGTGTGTGTGTGTGTGTATACAAATACTAGTTACTGATGCACAAATGAGCCCTCATACACAACCACAGTACTTTTATGAATTATTTGCATTTCTGATTTAAAAGATCTGTCTGCCACGTTTTCTAGGAACTTTGAGCCTCAGGCAGAACTCAGGTTTGGAGCCCGTGTAAAGTAATTTATAGCGCCTCTCTAGTAAGTCTTGCCCAAACTCTTATTCTATTAATTAAACATCCTGTGGCAATCTGATATATTTTAAAGATTTAAAAGTATATTATAGTAGAAAACTAAAAAACATGGACTACTGAGATTGAAGAATATTAGCCTTTTTTTAAAAAAAAAGCAAGACATTTTTGAGATCAAACTTTTTTTTTCTGTAAAGACATAACCTTCTAAGCATGCTCATGTTCTGTGCCCGAATGAGATTGTGCTGTGGGGAGTCTGGACGGTGAAATGTCTGTTTTAAATATGGAGATCTGTCTGTGGCCTCCAGAGGAAGCGGTGCGCTTGTTCTGCGTGGGGACAGCCTCTTGTGTGGCCATGGTGCTGGGACAGGGCCAGTGGCCCACGCCATGGGCAGGACGGGCGGCTTTCTTAGGCTTACGTGGCTGAGAGAAATATGGACTCTCTCATACCTTACATCTTACTGGCAAGGTATTTTATTATGGTTTTCGTTGTTGAAAGATATTTTGCTAGGAAATGATTTTTAATTTTATAATAATGTATTACTTAAATTTGGAGAAAGTTGTTGTGAGAGAAGGATGAGGGGGGAAAGAGGGTGCTGTGTATACTATGTTCTTTATTTTCTGTCAGGGACAAGTCTTAGAGAAAAAGCTTGACATATGCCAGTAACTCTATTCTTACTGCCAATTGCCTAAGCAAATTATGTTACTTTTTTCCAAGGCAGTTTTCTCATCTGCAGATTTTTGTGTTTAAAGTTAGCTGTTTGGTGACACTGTATTTGGAGGTGAAGGTATGAATGTGAGAAGGTGTTTTGGAGCATTGGCAATTACAGCATTGGATGGTGGATAAAGAAATAGATACATAAATATTAGGCCGATGCACAGTTTTCCAGTGTATGTTATTTTCCATATAAAGATATAGAACATTTCATAAAATGTTCCCAGACCATTTAAAACTCAGAAATGCAGCTGATGCAATGAAATACATAGAGTACTTGTAAAAACATACAGACACGCAAGTGGATTGCTGCCAGACAGAAAATTTAAAGGCGGTTTGCTTAACTGCGGGGTGCTAGGTTTTGTACATGTGCCATGCTGAAACTGTTAGTAAGGCGGGTGTTGTGTTGCTTGAGAAAAGCAGATTGTATTTGGACCTTTTTAACTCAGATGTTTCCAATGTCGATATTTTGGTGACATTATGGCATAACGATCAACTCACTGTGAAAAAGGATTTCAACCCACTGTATCAAATAGATATTTCAAAGAAATTCAAATTATTTTTAGTTTTTGTGTTAATTTTTTACAAAATGCCTTTCATAGTTTTATTAACTATGAGACTGGTTCTCTGAGCTAATTGAAAGGAACTTTATAGGTTGGACTTTGGTTTTAAAAAACATTGCCTTTTAAAAAATATATATATATTGTTTCAGAAGAGTGTTAAGGACCCATGAAATTTGCTTTTGTAACTGGAGGTCCTTAAAGAAAGGAAGTAAAAGTTTTATGCTTGAGTCATAGTAAATAAATTCATGTATTATCTTGGAACATAATTCTGTTAAAATCTGGGAATCTTACTCTAGGGTTAATCTTAGGACATTTGAAGCACGTAAGCTGGTGGTGTTTATTGTATTGCCCGCCATTGAGGCAGTGTTTAGGATAATATGGTTTGAGTGACCCTCATCTTAAAATAGGTCGATTTTTCTTTTTATCCGTGTTTCCTCCTCTTTTTCAATTCTGCTATGTTATATATATGAATTAAATACATTTTAAAGTGACAAGTTAATCATTAATATACTTTCTTATTAACATAGTTATTAAAGAGATTTTAAAACTTTAATCTATAGCAAGAAATATATAGTTTTAAATTAAAAAATATACCACAAATTTTGGTTTCTGATGTCCATCCCCTCACCAAATGGTCATATATATATAGTTTTTTATTTTATTCCATCTTATTTCCATTGATATCTGTGATTCCCAAGAAGCATAACTATACAAGGAAGGGGACATGATATTAAAGCTTTATATATGAGTCATTTTTGTTTGAAGTTTTCTGGTTGAAGAGTAAATGTTAATCACATGACAAATGGAAGAAAATGAATAAGCCTTAGATTAGCTTGTGGCTTTCCCAACCTCTGTTTTACTGTGTACCTCAGTGATTTAGAAGTACATTTTCTTTCTTTTTAAATCTATTTTTGGTCTTGGGAACAAATTTTAAATCCTAAAATACCACTTGTTCCACCCCACCCCCATCAAGTCATTTTTGTGTTTTAGGAATTATAGCCATTGCCCACTATTGAGGCTCCCTTCCACTCTCACCCCACCCCACCCCAAACACACTTTTAGAGGTCTGTTGGGCATTTAGTTGTCCCTTTATTATCTTGCTGGCTAATTCTTCCCTTGTAGACCTACCTATTGCCGGTACTGCCCTCTGACCTCCTGTCTTAAGAGGACCACCAGGTCCTTGTGCGATGTTAGCCCTTCAGGCCAGAGAGAAGCAGACTGTGTGTCCATTGGCCTCTCAGGGAGCCCCGGCACAGTACTGCAGAGGGAATTGCACCAGAATTCTGTTCGTCATACTGTGGAAGCGCCAGTTCTCCCTTCTAGTGTTTGAAGATGAAGGTTAAAAAAAAAGAAATGGATCCCTAGTTTTTAATTCAACCAGAAGATAACTCAAGAGCTGAAATGGTCTACAGATCCTTCACGTTTTCTGCACCACCCATTTTGGGACTCTCTGCTCTTGATGTGAGCTTTTGAATATTCTTGCTTTTTGTTATTAGTCTTAGGTTTTGAAAAGAATGCCCATTGACTTTAATGACAAAATAGGTATTCGTAGGATTTAAATATGTGAATAGACCCTTAGTTTTCTTTCTCTCTTTGATTCTTCCCTACAGAACAATTAACTGAGTTTTGGTTGTGATTTGAAGGGTTTTAACTTTTACATGGATTCATTTTCACAGAGAAGTAAATTGGTGTTTTAAAGCATAGATATGAAAAATGAGTAGCATGTATTGTGATCACGGTGAGAAAGGACCCTCAACTATTGTGCTTTTCCATAAGCCTTTTGCATTGATATATAGTTTTTCAAATAGATATTATTCTGATACTCCCTTAATGTGTCTCTGAGGAACCAAACCATTCTTCTATTGGAAAAGATTGAATGGTTTCTTAATCAATAGCAAATGGAGTGCTAATAGCTTTTAATTAGTACACTTCTATATTGACTTAAAGACAGTGGCATTGGATTATCTTGCAATTATGATTGAAGAATCAAGTGACCCCTTTAATAACTCCATTTAAGCTGAATGTCATGAAAGGTGTTTTCACTTATGTATTTTCTAGTTTCTGAGCAAGTTTAAATTTGTTTACACTGGTAAGCTAAAAGTGTATTGTTTTGTTTTGTTTGTTTTGAAGACTTTACCTAGTTTTATCTGTATTTTTAAGAGCTTTATTGTTAGTATTTTGGGAGGTATGTATTTTATTGTTAAAAGCAAGGAGTTTTGCATTTGTTCCTTGAAAGAATTCTCTTACCCTCACTGCCCTGACTTCCCCCTCCCCCACCCCGGTCTGAAACTGGAGTTAAAATAAAGGTGGTTTATCAAGCCTACATCTGTGACAATGAAAAGGAGGCTTCTGATTGGAGAAGAAAAGCCAAGCCGCGTAAGACTCATTTTCTCTGGAAAAATTATATTGAGGGCGATTTGCAGCTGGTGAGGTTTTTGCATTAGGTAATAGTTTCAAGTTCACAGTAGCATCAGGTCTTTAAATTTTTCCTTTTTTTGTATTTCTGGAGGAGGGCAATGGGAGTGCCTTGCAGAGCCCTTCCTTGTGCTCATCAACATAGCAGCCTCAGCTGCCCCCCTTGGATCCCCTGCCAGGGCTGCTATCATCTTCTGATCAAATATTAATGTGTGATCCTCTGCTTGCTCACTAATCCAAAGCCAATTAATATTATCTGTCAATTATTTACAGATCCTGAGGTGCAGAGGCAATTCCCAGAGGACTACAGTGACCAGGTTCGGAATGCGTAATTAATTTTTTACATGACAAAATTTATTTCAGAGTTGTTCAACATATTATTACTGTTCTTTTTACTGAAAGAGATAAATGAATTTTTAGAAAGGAAGAGAAATAGTAATTAGGAACCCAAGACAAAAAATAAAACATTCAAGTAGGATTGAAAATATTGGAGCTAGTTTGGGGTATTACCTTTAGGGGAAAAATGCAGAGAAAGTAAGGAAGAAAAATCTATCACGAATTTTACTTTTTACTTTAAGCTATGCTACAGTCTGCAGTTCATTAGATAATCATTTGGATTTTTTAAAGTTATTTAAGTATCAAGAACCAGTTTTAAAAAGGAGGGGAGGAGGGAACTTTATAACATATTCTGGGATTTGAAATAGGTTATGGAACTATTTGTTGTGGTACTACTCAGAGGAGAAGATTACACATGCAGGAAGGGTCTTGAGGGGAGGGTAATTGTAATGATGGTAGGGAAAGTTAAGATTAGCCAGTTGGTCCTGCCATCTTGAATTTCTTGTGTTCTGCAAGCATGGGATGCAGTGGAAGGAACTATTTAAATCACAAAATACTGTTGAAGTTCTGATGCTGCACTGATCTTGATAATTAGATCCAGGTTATGCATTCTGGATTCCAGCTTCACTCTTAAGAAACATTAGAGAAAAATAAAACAAACAAAAACAGAAACATTAGAGATGTTTTGTAGGTTTTGGGGACACCTTACATTTTTAGTTCAAATTTGCAATTTGGAGTGCTTTTTAAAGTAGTTTTTTTTTTCAAAGCATCTTTGACTATACTGAATGAAAAAACATATAAAATTTTTCACATGTGGAATATTGTATGCAATCTAACATGTATTTGAAGTATAATTACTTAATTTTGTTCTTTTAAAAAAGTCCTTGAATGGGAATAAGTACAATGAAATAGAAATACCCAGTATAGTAGTAGTAACACCTTTACAGTGTGACCATACGACAGAAGGCAAAGTATCTGATACATCTTTGTGAGCACGGGACATACTGCGACCAGGAATATAGCTGGATAATCAGCATAATGAGATGCTTTGTAATGAGATTTTATTGTACAAGAACTGAAGAGAACTGGTGTGGTTTGCTTTGTGTGTGATCCCAAGGCTTTTAAATGAAATAAAAAAAGACTACTAACCTTCTTACTCTACCTCTGGCTCCATCTTCCAACTGGACAGTTACATTTTTATCTTGCCTTAAATTGCAGTGCAATTGAGCCCATTGGATTTAACCTACACAATCCAAAGCTTATAGGACCTTTTTTATTAATGATTTTCCTTCATTAAACAATATTCAAAAAGTGGAAAATCTTAAAGTATTATTTTTAATTGACTTGAGGCCATAGTTCTTAAAAAATCATTATTTTAAAATCTTGTGTCTAGGTAAATAAATGACCTTTGTGGTTCCATGATCTGAATTACTCAGTGAGAGGAAATTTCATAGGTGAAACTTAAAATAATATGGTTAATATCTGGATCAATTTTTGAAACATAGTTTCTTACTATATTTGAAAATTTTTGATCATCTTGTATTTTTTGCTATAACTTTTTTAAAAAGTCACAAGGATAATATGTTAAATATAAAATATATTTAGAAAACATCGATAAATAATAAAAAGAATGAAAATATCTATAATTTTACTACTCAGAGATAACCACCATGATAGTTTGACATTTGTTTTGCCATGTTTATTTCTCTGAATATATGTACACTAGAGGCCTGATGAACGAAATTCGTGCAAGAGCGCTGGCTCTGGCCCCCACCTCTGTCCCCACCCCCACCCCCACCTGTTATGGCTGCAGCCACAGGGCCTCTACTGTCTCTGCTGTGGCCTCTGCCTGCTGTGGCTTTGTCTGGAAGGAAGGACGTCTGGTCTAATTAGCATATTATGCTTTTATTATTATAGATGTTTGTGTGTTTGGGGAGAGTTAATGTATATATACATAAGAACTATACATACGTATGTACATATAGTATATTTGTGTGTATAGACTGTTATTAATTCTGTCATTGCCCAGTTTATAGATTAGATATTATTATGTTATGAACTTAGTTCTCTTTATTTTGGTTAATAGATGACCTTAAAATTGTTTAATATATTGAAGTTGGAATTATTTAAAATTATAGTAAGAACTTAAAAAGTAATGATAGCCTTCAGCTATTTTAAAGTGTTCTTAGGAATCAGTGTTTATTTTCTTTTTTTAGAACAGTGACATAGTTTTGAAATTTGGAGGATGATAGTCATGGGCTAGATGTAGGTTTAGCAGAGTGTGCATTGCACTGCCCTCCTTAGCATCTCTTCTAACTTGACTCAACACATGGTTTCCCTTCTTTTCCACATTTAACTCAAGAATGAAAGATGAATGAAAGATCTACTTTATTTTTGATGAAATTACCTCCAAATTTTCAGATATTTATTTGAGAGTTGATTTACTGTAGGAAATGATACCTATATATTTCTTATTTACCTTATTATTTGGGTTCTGATCTTATATCTTTTCTTAGCATTTCTTGGATTAAACAAAATTATCTTTCCCTTCTAAAGGAATTCTTAGAAATATTTTTATTACATGCAAACCTTAAATGCTGAATATGTACTTAATTTAGACAACATTTCTAGTATTAAAACATTTATGATGTAACCCATAAGGAATATTTTATATAATTCACAAAGTAAAGCACTTATTAACTCTTTCTCGCTCTCTTTCTCCTCCCCTAGTTTTTCTCCTCATTCGCCTCAACTACCAGTGCTTGTTTTCACATTTGTGTATTTCCCATGTACCAGCACACTTGATCAGAGATGCTTGCTGCTGCTAGATGTTTTATTCTGTGTGTTCTTTGTACCTTACAGTAAAAGAATCTGTCACAAATTATTGTGGCTCACTGCTTTAGAAACTGAGAAAAAAGGGAGGTTAGATTGACATCTGTGACTGAATAATGATGACCAGCCTTTTGGCTCTCCTTGAGCCACAAAGCTAGCACTGCCTTTAGAGTGGAAAAAGAAGTAAGAAGAAAGGGGAGGGATAAAAGAGAGTTACAAATCTGTGGTCCCGGAGATGTATTACTGTTGGGCCAGTTGTCTGCATGGTATGATAATCCATTTTGATCTTCTCTGTCTTAATTGTCTGCTAAAGACAAATGGGCAGTAAAAGTTCATCAGTTTCATCTTTTTGCTTCTCGTTTAGAAGCAGAATAAATGATCCATCACTAAGAAGTAGACGTTCTTTCTGACACGGAAGTAATGCAGACCCAACACGTTTTATTAAAATGTTTTCCTCTCATTATTTCAGTCCTCTCAGCTCTGAGAGATCTTACTGTTTCATAAAAAATGTAATCTGAAATGTAAATAAGGGTCTTGATACAGAAGGAAGAAGTAATGAGCAGCCTGAGCCACATTTTAGGACTCTTTATTGTAATTACTGACAAAGTGATTTCTCTGTGCCCCGTTTCTTTTTCTTCCTTAAGTTGTCTGTGACACCCTCAGACCACAATGACATCTATGGTTTAAAACCATTAAATCACTGCAGCACTCAATATTTCATTTAAAATCTGGTAAGCCTGCTATCTTTAAGCCTGAAAGTGTAGCCTTTGTTAATTCCAGAAAGACATACAATGCTTACATTTTTAAAAAGAGGGAAAACAAACAACAAGAAAGACAGAAGCAAGGCCTTTTTCAGAGTTCACATTACTTACTCATCTGCTTTGTTTAATGCTTAACTACTTTAAATACTAAAACATCAACAATGGTAGGATCTTGACTTGAAAAGGATTCTGCATTAAAAAAATCTTTTAACAACTTATAAAATTTTGAAAATTGTATCTTTCATAAGCATCATATGAAGTAGTCTAAATTTTATTTTAAGGTTAAGATTACTAAACAGATGTAAATTGTCAAGTGACTTTGGTTTTGGTAGCTTAAACCAGATTCTTTGTAATCTTTTATTATAACTTTAGATAATGTGGCTCTTAACAGAGCCTGACCAATAGAAAATTTTTGTTAAAGAAGAACACAATCTCAATAATAATATATATCTTTAATTTCTAGAAACGGTTTCTTAAAGATATCAACCTGTCAATCTAGCATTAAAAATAAGAAAACAAAACATGAATTATCTTTCCTTGCTGGAAATAACCTTTTAGTTAATTAAGTGGATTTATAATTATTCTGTTATGTTTACTGTATTCATTCATAATTATCAAAATAATTGGTAAAACTTTACTCATTGTGATTAGTGCAGCTTTAATGAATATTAATTGAATTAAGGAAGAAAAGGATAGTTAAATTAACATGTTAACACATTATGGTCACCACTCATCAAAATCCTATCTTTGGCTTGAAAACATTATATGATTTTTCAGAATAAAACAATGAGCCTTTAGTAATTATACCTTGTAGTATGGGCTAATTTGGAATAAAGACATAGTAACCTATCAGAGAGAAAATTTCCATAAGTAGCCTTGTAATGTGTCAAGTATAATAGGCATTACACATACCGTTTTAAATTGTTAGTTATAATACGATTAGTTCTTGTACTAATGCATGTAGAATTGAAAATTTCTTCTCACAGTTGCACTTTTTATAGCCTGTTTGTTCAGAGAGTGGTGATTAGAGATGAGTGTACTAGAAGTTGCTTCTCCAGTATGCTCATCTACATTTTGATGAAATATAGTGAGTGTCTTAGAGCTCTTTAAATAGAGGTCTCACTACACTTACTGCCCCTGTATATGTATATTGCTCTTTAGAGTTGCAGCTAATTTTTCTTTCCACTGGCACTGAAACAGAGGTTATAATGAAACTAACAATCTTTATGCATTTATAGAAACTATAAAAGTTTTATGGAAATCTTTATATAGAAACAAGCAGTGTTTCTTGTACAGCTCTATAAGCAATGTAGAAACATGGTACATTGGGAAAAATAAAAAAGGTACCCTGTCTTTTATGGTTTTATATGGTCTATGTGATTTTAAAATTTCACTATAGGCAGTTAAGCAAATTATAAAAACATACATCACCTATATACTAAAACGGAACAAAAATATGTTGCATAACTTAGGCTAATTGTGATGGAAATTGGAATTTCTGAGTTGCATATGTAATTGCTTAAATATGGAGTTTTCATCTGTTCATGTTTCAGGTATACGCTAAAGAAAACACATCTTAAGCTCTTAGTTACAGTATAACCTATGTAAATGGATTGAAAGAGTCATATTAGAAAGACATCCGACTTGGTGATTGCCTCATTCTTTTGGGGAGCTCTGGTGTATGAAAACTTTCATGTAGTTGTCTTCCAAATTTTGAGAAGCCAGAGACTAAACATTTCTATTCAAAAAGTTGTTCATGCCCTGATTCCTTGAAAGAATACTATCTAATAAAAAAGTTAAAGATAGAATCCACAGCTCCTAAATTTTTTGTTACTGTAAAAGGAGGCTTCATTGTATCAATATTGTATGACACCCATGTATCATATTTACAAAAAATGTAAAACAAATGATAACATTTGATTTTTTTACCCCATTAATAATAGGTACAGAAACATAAGCAGCAGAGTTCCTGGTCTGTATAAAATGTGACGTTGATTCCACACAGTGCTGCCAGTCCTCTTGTAGTGACTTGCCTCAGCCATAGAATCTTCATATTGGAATTGAGATTTTGGGTTTGTGGGCCTTTGAGTCTCATATTCACCAAGCTCACAAAGAATGAAATCAGATCTGAGTGTATTTCTCTTGGAAACTTTTGAACTTTCTTTTCTTCCCCTATTCTTCTTCAAAGTGGATGCTGTCATCCTAACCTACTCATACAGTCTGTTCAGATTAGATCCACTTTAGATGATGAGGTCAAGTTTGGTCCTGGAAATTTTTTATGACACCATATAGCAGGGAACAGAATTTGTCAGTTCACTTGAATTTCATCCAAAAGATTTATATAAGGGTCAAATGGAACGCACTTTAAAATGATTCCACACACAACCTGGCCTTAAAAAACTAGTAAGTGGCTGCATTTGCTGATTCCCTTTCCCCATCCTCATGTCTGTTTTTGGTGGCAGAAACTGTCTCAGAGGGTAGATTTGGTTTTGTGCATTAATTGAGTGACAGATTGGTAAGTGTAGTATCTGCAGAATGTGACCCAGACAAGAGGAAGAGAGAAGTAAATCCAGCCATTCTCTGAAGGACCTTACTATCTACTAGGCTACAAAGGCAGTGCATGTCCAGGTAATTTGGGTGATTTGGCATTGCCCGAAATTGGGAATGCTTCTGAAAACTAGGATGCCATGTAATTACATTCATGCAATTTCTTGTTCTTTGTGGTGTGAAACCGTAGAAGTTAGTAGCATTAGTAAGGATGGTTCAGAGAAACCCAAGTGAGAAGTCTTGGAACTGCTCTTAGAGAAGATAATCTTTTAGGTTCATCTTTTCTAAGAGGCATTGTTGATGCATGGATTTTTCAACTTCTGGTTCCAAAAGGTCACTTTCCATATTTCTTAGTAATTTGGCAGTCTGAGATTCTAGGTAGAAATATAATGTTCTCATCCACAGATATAAGCTCTGAATCTTTTCAGACCCCAAAACCTGGGAGGTGATTGCTTAACATATTAGCAACAGAGTATCCTGCTGAATCAGCTTTCTTCAGGTAGTATGCCAGTCTCCACAATTGCTACCAAATGTAGCCATTTTGATGGACCACATTACAGATTTCGAGAAGACTCATTGATAGATTACAGATGTATAAACGCATCTCAGATTAAACATGTGCTTCTCTGTATATGTTTAAAAGTGTCCTGTTTTTTATTATTGGTGTGTTTAAATGTTTTTCAAGTTATAGGCTCATGGATAGTTAAAAAAATACTAAAAAATAATGTGTCACGTGTTACCTCTTATTTCCCCCTTGCTATTACAAGTCGAATTTATAAAATTGTACAAATGTTAGTCAGGTCAGTGCTTTTTAAAGTGTTTGGGGAAAACATACATAAAACATCATTTTGTGTATAAGAGAAGCTATTCTGTTATATCTATATCCTGAACCTCCTCCCCCCCGCCCCATTTCCAGAAAAGGATAAATTTAAAAATGGAATGAGGTTGGATGGGCTTATTTATTTATATATTACTAGAGGCCTGGTGCACAAAATTCATGCATAGGTAGGGTCCTAGGCCTGGGCAATCAGGGCCTATCTGTGGTAACCAGCAGGGCAATTGAGGGGCATCTGCTGGCATCCACATTGGCTGGCCTGGTGTCCCTCACTTGCCGGCCCCATCCCCCACTGCTCCTGCCAGTCGTCTCCCTCTGAAGGAGGAGACTGGCTGGGTAATAGTGGGGCAGTGCTGGCCTACTAGCTGGCTGACCCCATCCCCCTCCACGACTGCTGCTGGTTGCCTCCCTCTACAGGGTGACTTGTGGGGCGATGTGGGGCGCGGGGGGCGCTGGTATCCACCTTGGCTGGCCTGGGGCCTATGAGTTGGGGGAAGCTCCTGCATTGAGTATCTGCTTCCTGGTGGTCAGTGTGCATCATAGCGACCGGTTGTTCTACTCATCGTTCTGCCGTTTGGCCAATTTGCATATTAGGCTTTTATTATATAGGATTTATACTTAATTTAAAAAATTAAATGTATTAGGGTGACATTGGTTAAGTGTATATTTCTATGATACATGATCTGTATATTGTATTATATGCTCACCACCCAAAATCAGATAATCTTTCATCACCATATATTTGGTCATCTTTACCCTTTTACTACTCTCACACCCCTTCCCTTTGCTAGCCACCATACTATTGTCTCTGTCTATGAGTTCTTGTTTGTTTTGTTTGTTCATTTGTTACTTTCAGTTTTATATCCCATATGTGAGTGAAACTATATGGCTCTTCTTTTTCTGACTTATTTTTCTTAGCTTAATATTCTCAAGTTTCATCTATATTGTCACAATTGGCAGTATTTTACCTTTTCTTATGGCTGAGTAATATTCCATTCAATATATGTGCTATATCTTCTTTATCCAGTCATCTATTGAAGGACACTTTAAATGTTTCCATGTCTTGGTCATCGTGAATAATGCTGCAGTGAACATAGAGGTCCATATATCTTTGCAAATAAATGTTTTCACATTTTTCCAGGAGATACCCAGAAGAGGGAATTCTGGGTCGTATGGTAATTCTATTAATTTTTTGCAGAACCTTTATACTGTTTTCCATAATAACTGTACCAGTTTACATTCCCACCATTAGTGAGGTTCCTTTTTCTCCACAGCATCTCCAACACTTATTTTTACTTGTCTTCTTGATAACAGCTGTTCTAACAGGTGTGGAGTTGGATCTCATTGAGGTTTTGATTTGCATTTCCCTAATAGTTAGTGAAGTTGAGCATCTTTTCATATATTTGTTGGCTATTTGTACTTGCTCATTCATTTTTTAAAAAATTGATTTTAGAAGGGGGAGGTAGAGAGAGGTGAGAGAGAAACATTGATTAGTTGCCTCCTGCATGTGCCCCAACTAGGGACATGCCCTGGTCAGGAATTGAACCTATCACCTCTCAGTGTATGGGATGATACTCTAACCAACTGAGCCATATTGGCCAGGGCTTCTGCCCATTTTTTAGTTAGATTATTTGGTTATTATTGAGTTATATGAATCTATATATTTTGGATATTAACCATTTGTCAGAGTTATTTGTAAAATATCTTTTCCCATATAGTTGGTTGCCTTTTTGTTTTGTTGTCAGTTTCTTTGTTGTGCACAAGCTTTTTAGATTGATGTAGTCCCATTCATTTATTTTTGCCTTCACTTCCCTTGCTTTTAGGATCAAATTCATAAAATGTTCTTTAAAACCCAGGTCCGTAATTTTAGTACCTATGTTTTCTTCTATGTACTTTATTGTTTCAGATCTTATATTTAGGTCTTTGATCCATTTTGAGTTAATTTTTATACATGGGAAAAACTGTTGTCTAGTTTTATTCTTTTGTATGTGGCTTTCCAATTTCCTCAGCACCACTATTGAAGAGGCTTTTTTCCCCCACTTCATTATGTTTTTGGCTCCTTCATCAAAAATTTTTTGCCCATATACCCATGGTTTTATTTCTTGGCTCTCAATTCTCTTCCATTGGTCTTGCGTCTGATTTTCTGTCAATACCATGCTGTTTTGATTATTGTTGCTCTGTGGTAGAATTTGAAGTTTTTTCTGAGGATTGCTGTATTTGGGGTCTTTTATGGTTCCATAACAAATAATGATGATTTTTTGTTCTATTTCTTTAAAAAATGTCATTGGGATTTTGATGGGGATTGTATTAAATCTGTATGTTATTTTGGGTAATATGAACATTTTAACTCTGTTGATTCTTCCAATCTATGAACACAGAATATCTTTCCATTTCATTGTATCTTTTTAAATCTCTTTTAATACTGTTTTGTAGTTTTTAATATATAAGATGTTCACATCCTTTGTTAACATTATTCCTAGGCATTTTATTCTTAATATTACAATTGCAAAATAAATTGTGGTTTTTTTCCATTTCTTTTTTTTTTTTCTGAAATTTCATTGTTAGTATATAGAAATGCAGTGGATTTTTTTTTTTGTACATTGTTTTTATATCCTGCAACTTTATTGTATTTGTTTATTGTTTTAAATAGTTTTTTGGTGGATTCTGTAGGGTTTTTTGTATAAAGAATCATGCATCTCAAAAAGTGACACTTCTTCCTTCCCAATTTGAAAGCCGTTTATTTCTTTCTCTTGTCTGATTGCTTACAGTACTATGTATATAAAAGGCTAATATGCTAAGTATCTGTCAGACTGGTTGCTATAACACGCACTGACCACCAGGGTCAGACACTCAGCGCAGGAGCTACTGTGATGCACACTGGCCTTTTACAGAGAAACACCACCATGATCCTGGCACCCATAAAGCAACACTCAGCTTCCCCCAAGTGGGACACAGGCCCTGCCACCACCCTGGAGCAACAGCCCACCAAATCACAGCCGATGCTGCTGAGACACCACGGTGCAAAATGCGGCCCACAGCCCAGCCCAGCCTGGAAACAGTGGCTATGGGCACTGGGTAATGACATCACGTATTAGTACCCAGCTTCCTCCCTCTAGTGACTAGCCTCCTTGCAGTTTCTTCAGCCCAGGAACACGGCTTGTTTTATAGCCAGGTGCAAACATTTTACACTTAACCAAATGACTGTAAAACATTTTCCTGTGCTCATCTCATTTGATCCTGGGGTAGGTAGATAGGAGACTCTGTGGAATCCTTTATAAAATGGGGATTTAGAAAACTTAGAAACTTGACCCGACTGAAAAGAAGTAAGAAATGGTGGACCCTGAAAATGACTTCATGTTTTCTCACTGCACAGAATATAGTCAAACACTGCTGCAGTTAAATATTTTACCCTTTGTTCTCCCTGCATGATCTAAAATAATAATCTGCTTCATGTTGATATTTACTGCTGTGTTGCTGACAGTTACCAGAGGGAGAAGTTGAGGTGCTCCACTGGGGTGGAAAAAGTTTAGCTAAATCAGAAAGCAGGTCTAAGAAAGCAAGTTTATTCTATATCTATAAAAGGCTAAATTGAGTCACATATGTGTGATACATATAAAGCTCTTGCTGGCATCAATCGCACGCATCTGTTGCGATCTGTCATTGTTGATCGTGAATGTGGTTGACACTTCTATTATAGAGAAGGGTGAATAGCAATATTAAAATATTTCTTGTAATTAATTTTCTTTCAGTGTGCACTGGGCCACTAGTGTTGAATAAGACTTGTCTTCTTCCTGATTTTAGAGGAAAAGCTTTCAGTGTTTCACTATTGAGTATGATATTAGCTGAAGTTTTGTCATCTACAGCCTTTATAATGCTGAGGTACCTTCCTTCTATATCCATTTTATTGAGAATTTTCATCATAAATGGATGTTGTAACATGTACTTTCTGCATCTCTTCATAAGTTCATATGATTTTTATCATTTTATTTAGTTAATGTGGTATATTACAATGATCATTTTATGTATGTTGAACCATCCTTGTACTCCTGAAATGAACCCTACTTGGTTTTGATGTATTATTTTTAAAATCTATTGTTGTATTCAATTTACTAGTATTTTGTTTAGGATTTTTACATCTGTGTTCATTAGAGATATTGATCTGTAGTTTTATTTTTTTGTGTTTTTGCTGGGTTTTGATATCAAGGTTATGTTGGCCTCATAAAATGTGTTAGGAAGTATTGCCTCTTCTTTAATTTTTTGGAACTGTTTGAGAAGGATCGTTATCAAATCGTCTTTGAATGTTTGGTAGAATTCACTAATGAAGTCATCTGGTCCTGGACTTTCATTTTTTGGGGAGGTTTTTGATGGTTGTTTCTATTTCCTCACTGTTGATTGGTCTATTTAGTTTTTCCAGTTCTTCATGATTCAGTCTAAGAAAGTTATAGATTTTTAGGAACTTATGTATTACTTCTAGATTATTGAATTTAGTGACATATAGTCTTTCACAGTATTCTAGTGTGATCCTTTGTATCTCTGTGATATCTGTGCTAACTTCTCTTTCATTTCTAATTTTGTTTATATAAGTCTGTTTTCTTTTTTCCTTAGTGAAGCTAGCCAAGGGTTTGTCAATGTTATTAATCTTTTCAAAGAACTAGCTCTTTAGTGTATTAACTTTTTGTATAGTCTTTTTGTTCTTTATTTCACTCAATTCTGCTCTAATTTTTATTATTTTTTTCCTCTGACTTTGGGCTGCTTTTGTATTTCTTCTAGTTCTGTGAGATGTAATGTTGGATTATTGCTTGAGATTTTTCTTGTTTCTGGAGATAGGCCTGTAATGATATAAATTTCCCTCTTATTACTGCTTTTATTGCATCCCAGAAGTTTTATTTTATTTTATTTTATTGACTAGGGGCCCGGTGCACGATATTTGTGCACTGGGGGTGGGTGGTCCCTCAACCCAACCTGCCCCCTCTCACATACTGGGAGCCCTCAGGGGATGTCCAACTGATGGCTCACCCCCAGCCTTCCCAAGGCTCTAGGCCTTGGGCACACAGCCATCGCGCTGCTCAGCTCAGCCCTGGCTGCCTGTGACCACCAGGCCCCGGGGGCAAGCACCACTTCTGCTCACAGCCCCCCGAGGGCTGGGCATTCGCCGCCACCGTCGTTTCATTTCCACCCCCGGGGATCTGGGCGCTTGTGCCACTTGGCCCCGCCCCCACGGTCAAATTTTCATGTTTCTCTTTTATTATATAGAATTTTTTTACAGAGAGGAAGGGAAAGGGATAGAAAGTCAGAAACATCGATGAGAGAGAAACATCGATCAGCTGCCTCCTGCACACCCCCTACTGGGGATGTGCCCACAACCACGGTACATGCCCTTGACCAGAATCGAACCCAGGACCCCCCAGTCCGCAGGCTGATTGAGCCAAACCGGCTTTGGTGCATCCCAGAAGTTTTGATATGTTATATACTCATTCTCATTTGTCTCTATATTTCTTTTGACCTAACTTTTTATTTCTTCTTTGACTCAAGTCATTTTTTTTAGTAGTATGTTATTTAATCACCACTTATTTGTGGGTTTTATGCTTCCTTTTTACAATTGATTTCTAATTTCAAAGCATTGTGGTCAGAGAATACGCTTGGCATGATTTTAATCTTCTTGAACTTGAGGCAGAAGGTGGCCAGAGATATCTTGCTAAAACCTGATTCAAATCACGTCTCTAATCAAAGTTCTTGATCAAGGTTTTTTGGCTCCCTCAATATTTACTCCAAATTTCTTACCTTGGATTTAAGGCCTATCACAATCTGACCTTGATCCAACCTTTAACCTGGTTTTCTACCATTTTCCTTTATAGCCAGACATGGAACGGCTCACCATTTCTCAGCATAGTTTGTTCTTTCCCACTTCTATATTTTTGCTCATGTTTTAACAGTTGAAGTGCATTCCTCATCCTACCTACCCTACAGTATGCTTTGGTTCAGTTTAGCATTAAATGTCTTGCTTGTATCACTTCCTCTGTAAAACTTGCTCTTTCTGAATTAGTCACTCTATCCTCAGCATTTGGGGAGAACTTAGAACCTTGACTCCTTATATTTTGTTTGTCTGTCAATCTGTGAATTGTTCAGCTATAGGAATGACTGTAGTCAGTGTTAGAGGTTCTTCTTAGCAACCAGGATAAATTAGGGGCCAGTGAATAATTATGAATATGAAGTATGTAATACGTAGACATGGTTGCTTAAGGAGTTCAGATTCCAGAAAGGAGAGTACATAGGCATGACAGTGGTGATTAAGAGCATGGACTTTGGAGGCAGACTGCTTGGGTTTGAATCCCAGTTCTGTCATTTACTGGGGTTTACCTCTTTTGGATTTCACTTCCTCACCTGTAACTTAGAAATAATCATAGTGAAGACCTCAGAGGATTGTTGTGAGGCTCAAGTCAGTGGTCGGCAAACTCATTAGTCAACAGAGCCAAATATCAACAGTACAACGATTGAAATTTCTTTTGAGAGCCAAATTTTTAATTTTTTAAATATATTTTATTGAGTTTTCACAGAGAGGAAAGGAGAGGAATAGAGTTAGAAACATCGATGAGAGAGAAACATCGATCAGCTGCCTCCTGCACACCCCTACTGGAGATGTGCCTGCAACCAAGGTACATGCCCTTGGACTGGAATCGAACCTGGGACCTTTCTGTCCGCAGCCTGACACTCTATCCACTGAGCCAAACCGGTTTTGGCGAGAGCCAAATTTTTTAAACTTAAACTTCTTCTAATATCACTTCTTCAAAATAGACTCGCCCAGGCTATGATATTTTGTGGAAGAGCCACCACACTCAAGGGGCCAAAGAGCCACATGTGGCTCGTGAGCTGCAGTTTGCTGACCACTGGGTTAAGTGATTTGAAATACGCAGGCTGCTCAGAACAATACCTGGTACCTAGTAATAGCCAATAATTATATAGTGCCTACTATTTTTAGGGGTAGATTTAAGCTAGCAGGGTAACCTGGTTTTGTTAGGTATTAGGGTTATGTGTGATAATCTTTACTTCTAGAATTTCTGACTGACACTAGGAAGAATTCTGGAAAACCTTTCCTTTGTAAGCCTAAACTGTTTCAGAGAAAAATTTAGAGAAATCACAAAGTAAAGGAGAGTACTTATCAAGTGAAGATGAAGAGTGAGAATCAGAAATAGTGCCTGAATATTTTATTTCCATAAAAATATGGAAACTGTTTAAAGGGCGATGAGGGGGGGGTTTCAAGTAACTAATTATTTTCATTTTATTTCCGTTTTGAAAACTGTATATTGAGACTTGCATGTTAGTGACATATAGTCTTTCACAGTATTCTAGTGTGATCCTTTTTATCTCTGTGATATCTGTGCTACCTTCTCTTTCATTTCTGATTTTGTTTATATAAGTCTTTTCTCTTTTTTCCTTGGTAAGTCTTGCCAGGGGTTTGTCAATTTTATTAATCTTTTCAAAGAACCAGCTCTTTAGTGTATTAATTTTTTGTATAGTCTTTTTGTTCTCTATTTCACTCAATTCTGCTCTAATTTTTATTATTTTGTTCATAACTTCAGAAATTTATTATCAGGTCCCATGCATGTCTTTGTAAATTGCATATAGTACTTTGTGTTATGTTAGCTTTCATGTTAAAAATACTTACATGCATTAGTGTTAAGATTTCTCTGGCTACCATAATTAGAAACTGTCTAACTTTGGTCAGTTTCATATTTCAAGTGTGATATAACACAAGCCCAGACTGTGGCTTAGTGTGTATGTGTGTGTGCGCGTGCGTGTGTAGAGCAGGTAGGTAGAAATGAAAGGGTACTGTATTCATAAAAGAATTAAGATATTCTTTTAAAGAAAATTTAACTTATCAAAGATAATTTACTTATATATCAACCTTATAAAACATGTTATTTGTTTCACATGGCTGTTACCTCTAGAATATTGTTATCTAGCCTGCTTGTCTAGTAAATACCAACTTTACTCATTTCTCAAAGGTCAGCTCCACTGTCACCACTTCTGAGGAGTCTTTCACATCACGTGGGCAGATCTGACAGTACCTTTCTTTTCCCGTGACTTCTTCTATCAGAACACTTATAACACTTTATTGCACATACTTGTTTACATATTCTCTTCCTCCCCCCAGGCAGGAAGTCAGGGATTCTTGCCTACATCTCTAAGACCTGGTACTGTACATGGGTGTTAATAGACTACGTGTTTGATATATTATAATAAACTAGAGGCCCGGTACACGACATTAGTGCACTGTAGGGGGAGGTCCGTCAGCCCTGCCTACACCCTTTCGCAGCCCGGGAGCCCTCGGGTGATGTCCAACTGCCTTAGTGCCACAGAGGCCGGCGGGAGAGACTCCCACCACCACCGCTGCACTCGCCAGCCATCAGCCCAGCTTCTGGCTGAGCCGCGCTCCCGCTGCGGGAGCGCACTAACAACCAGGGGGCAGCTCCTGTGTTTAGTGTCTGCCCCCTTATGGTCAGTGCACATCATAGCAACTGGTTGTTTCCCCATCTGATTGATTTGCATATTACCTTTTTATTATACTGGATGACTGAATAGTGTTCACACTGATTTTTGGTCTCAGAATTTGAATGAGGAAGGACAAATGAAAACATATTTATTAAATCCCATCCTGCCTAGTAGAGGCTTAACCAGTGGCATTTTAGATTCTTGTATTTGGATGTATTTCAAACATGATGCTTTTTTAGTAACATCCAGTTTTAGGAGTGTAAATTATAAATTATTGAGAACAGCATTTTTATCAGAGAACTCTTCCAGCCTGCCAGATGCTTATCTTTTCTGGAGAGCTAAACCCCTGGTAAATTAAGAAGTATGTCTGAATTTTTTAAATGTTCTTTGTTATAATAAACAGATTTAATGGCTAAAGTACTTTTCATTATTCACATCTCAGTTATTTCTTAACAAATATCATTCACCTTAAAAATTTTAAGTGCCTTTTTTGGGGGGTATGTTTGGCTCAAAGCAAAGCAGAAATCAGGCATCCCCATGTTTTATGAAATTGGAAATGTCACTTTGGTCAAAGACTTTACTTTTTCAGCCTCAGTTTTTAAAAAATATGTAAAATAAGAAAGCATTACTAATTTTTTAGAATTATGAGATGTTGGCATGATGTGTGCACAATACCTGAATTAGTCTAGTACCTTGGTCGGCAAACTCATTAGTTAACAGAGCCAGATATCAATAGTACAACGATTGAAATTTCTTTTGAGAGCCAAAGTTTTTAAACTTAACTTCTTCTAACGCCACTTCTTCAAAATAGACTCGCCCAGGCCGTGGTATTTTGTGGAAGAGCCACACTCAATGGGCCAAAGAGCTGCATGTGGCTCGCGAGCTGCAGTTTGCTGACCATAGGTCTAGTATAATAAGTGTTTTTTTGTTTGTTTGTTTTTTGTTTTGTTATTTTTATATAGCATGAGGAAAATAGAGCAAAGAAAGAACTTTGCTGCTTCCATGTAGTTGATAATGTCTGGTATTGCATAAACTCATAGAATGAAAGTCTGTCTTTAATGTAGATAAAAAGTCTGGAGTAAAGTAATACAAAGTAACTCTCCTAAGACCACCCCCACTTTCCACCACCAGGCAAATGGAGCAACTATTTGCTCTTTCAGTATCCTCCAGACAAGCCAGGGTTTTCCCCTTCTCTAAGACTGAGGATCATAGACAGTATCCAATCCAGGGCACCTTCAAGAGTGAGGTGGGGCACAGCACCACGATTACATAGAGATAATGAGCATAACCAGCAAGTGCTAGGCAAGCTGGCATGTAAGGCTACCCTAACCTAAGAGCTTTGACACAACATACATTTCTCACTCCACTGCTGCAATTGGAAGCTTCATTTAGCATGGAGGACTACCGCTGCACAGTTTTAGCTCGATGAGTGTTTGTAACTCTGGAGACAGAATCCTGATCAAACAGGGTCAAAGTATGAGAATCGCTCTTGAATATCTTATTTGTCATTAACAAAGTAGCAAGCTGAAGATTGTGGGAAGAGCTTGAGCTCCAAGGACAGATGAACTTGGTGCACAGCACCACGAATCTAGCTTTTCCATTGCTCTACTTTCAGTTAGGCAAGTTATTTTACCATTCTACCTGTAGCTAATTTTACTCAGCTTTCAAGGTTCAGTTCATGAATAGGAGGGTGATTATGTCTACATAAAGCTATTGAGTACATGTAAACTTCTGGCATAGGATGTGACATATATTAGCTTCTTTGTCAGTCCCCTTCCACGTGGCACTTAACCCCCTACAGAGAGCAGATGACCATTGATATATGAAATACAAAATAAAGACTGAATCAGAATAAGTATATAAGGTAATTAGATTCTTTAAATTATATACATAGTTTTTATAGGTATAACTGGTAATCTTTTGATATAACTAATATTATATTCATACAAACTTTTATAGTTTTCTGTGGTAAAACTATTTATATAAGAAGGATTGTTTTTCTGAAGAATCCATGGCACAAAACAGTTGTGAATTCTGAATTGTACAAATGTTTTATTTTTAATTCTTTGTATTTTAAATATTTTCTTTGAAAAAAGAGAGCATGTTGTGTGCAGGAGATACTTGGCCATTTGTCAAAAATCATGTGTGACTTGTTGGATCACTAGAGAACCAACACCACTGGCATTTAACCCTGCAGGTGTTTCTAAATCTGAGTGTTGGGGGTTGCTGAGTTCGTTTGGACTGTGTTATATGACCATGCTCCTTGACACTCTAGATCAGGGGCTGGCAAACTGCAGCCAGCTGGCCAAATCCTGCCTGGGGTTGGCTTTTGTGTGGCCTTCCAGCTAAGAAAGCTTTTACCTTTTTGAGGAGTTTTAAAAACAAAACAAACAAAACAAAAAATAGAAGAATCTGTGACAGAGACTCTAAGTGTCCTGCAAAGCCTAAAATATTTACTGTTTGGCCCTATTTTAGTCTGTAAGTTGTACATGAAACGAACCAGAGATTTCATAGGAAAACCTCAAATTGATGACTGCAGTTCGAGACTGCCTTGCAAGTCTTAGGGCTTTTCTTTTAAATAGTGACTTCGCTGTTGAATTATGAGAACACATTTTTGTTGGTGATAAATGAACTTGACTGATGGAAACTGTCTTGTGTGACTGACAGTTTGGTCAGAGGGGTAGAAGGCCTTCTGTAATGTCTGGTATCATTAAAAAATGTTTAAGCCTGTTCCAGTGCCATTGTTTTAGTTTATCTCAGGCAGCCTCAGGTAAACACTAGCATCTATATGTTGAAGCAGGCTATATAAAGTAGAATAAAACACATATGTGGAATTGAGTTATTTTCCTTGTTTGCATTTTGTCCTCTGAAGAAACATTTTCTAGTTGTAAAGGTTGTAAAATCATTGAATGTTAGATTTAGAAAACTATTTGAATAGTATATATTTTTTTTATTTCAATAGTGTATCATATCACCTGCCTTCTTTCTTTGTAATGAGATGTCATCAATCTGGTGTAAATATAAATTTCATCAGTCCTTGAATCTTCCTGATATCATTTTATCAGAATCTGCAAGTTGTAGGAAATAAAAGTTGATGTGAAATAGTTCTGTAATTACAGATGACTGTTGAGTGAGGTCTTGTTATAATCCATTGTTAAATGATTCTTAAAAGTAGATTTGATATTTACATTCTGATTTTCATATTCTGCTCATACTGTTTGTTGGCAATATCTGACATTCCCTGCCACTGGGTAAATAAAGCCTATTATTTCCCTTTCAACATTGTAAATGCTTACTCTCTCATTCAAGAGCTAAGAAGCAGAAGGTTAGGTATATTATCAAACTATGATCCTGTCTATCCAAAGAAGCTGGGAACCTTGATTAATATGCCTTGTTAACTGATGATTTCAATTCCATACTGGTAGAGCCTGAATAATTTGTATAAACCAAGCAGTACAGATTCCTTATTTTAGCACTAAGACTTACAAAGGCTTCTTTTAGCAGCCTTTAATTTTGTACTTATGTATGTGACATAGCCTGTGGCTGTGATAGCTTCGGTGAATCTCCAGTTGTTTGGGGATGAAAAGAGGAGGCAGCTGGAAACTCGGTAGCTACATCTAGCCTTCTACCTAGAGAAGGCCTTGATTTCAAGTTTATCTAAACAAGCTCGACTAATCCCAACTATCTAGGGGGATCCACTGTCAAAACAAGCAGCGTGGCCCCGAGGCAAACACAGCTCTACAGAAATGAAGGCTGGGGCTCCCAATACTCCAATGACTGCATACTGCAGGCTTTTTTCCCTCCTGAAAGAGGGTAAGAGAGGTAGAATTTGCATAATGCCTTTTCATTGGGAACTTTTGGAAAGCTGACAGACCTCCAGCTTATAGATCTGTAGCCACAATACAGAGTCTATAGGAGAATCCTTGAATGACTTAACCATATTGAAAGAAAATATAAAAGCGTCCAAGTATAGCCAAGTGAGAGAGGAAAAGAGGCTGATGCATTGTCTAACATCTGCTGTACTTCTCGTTAGTTTTGTTCTTTGCTATTCTGTGTGGACTTTGGAGAAGCCTAAGACAGCCTAACATGAATCCTATAATCTTCCTTCTGAATATTTATGTAGCTTGCCAGCTTCTAAGCTGTCCTTTGCGTTTTCCTACTTCCCCCTCATTTTCATGCTCTCAAATGAGGCCAACATTTCAAAAGCTAAATAAATGTTTGTGAATGTTTATAAAAGATTTGCATAAATTTGTCCTTGTCTGACAAAGATCACTTTTTTCTTATGCCAGTTCTGAAAATTTTTTTTTAAGGTTTTGGTGCTTGTCTTGACAACAAAGTCCTGCATCCCAGAACAATGATTGCTGATTAAGTGGGTATGCAATTGTGACTGAATAGGCTTTCAAGATACTGGGTAAAAGGGCCTGTCATCTGAAAACTGAATTATAGAATTTAGAAAGTGTTATTAGAAGTACATATTTGAATCTATTTTTTGGTACCATATTATTAGATAAGACAAAGAATTCTTACAAGTTAAAAGTATAACCCCCCACCATTTAAAAATTCTGTATAAATTTTAATAATTAGACTGTTTCGATAACTCAGAATAATTACTTTTCTATGGTTGGACATATTTAAAAATAATTTCTTATACCTTTGGGCACTTTTTGGAAACCGTAACTCTACCATTTATACGTATTAACATGTTTATTGGGGCAATGATTAGAGGGAATATATATCAGCAGTTCTTTTAGGCAGCTGAATGCACAGTCATACCTTGAGAAAATATAAACTACATGAAATATTTGGTGTTAAGGCTTAATTATAGGATGGTCGGAAACACACACACTCTCTCGCCTCTCTCTTCTCTCTCTCTCTCTCTCTCTCTCTCTCTCTCTCTCTCTCTCTCTCTCTCTCTCTCTCTCTCTCTCTCTCTCTCTCTCTCTCTCTCTCTCTCTCTCTCTCTCTCTCTCTGCCAACACATTTGCTGAATTCATTTATCTTTTAAAATTAGAATGGATTTTGTGGGGTGGCAGGGGATGTTGTATGTAGAGGTGCTAATTTAGTTCAGAGATATTCGAAGATTGGCAGGAGAAAGAGGCAACAGCCAGTTCTGTTAGTCCTTTGGTTGTATTGGTTTAGAGGTTTAAGTTGTCATTAAGGCACAAACTAGAGCCACTTCTCTGACACAGTTTTTATCACATCTGCTAGGCTGGTGTCCCAGGAGGAGACGTGGAGAGCAGTGAATTCAACACGGGCCCATTATCGACTGCTTTTCCGTGTGTTGTAAAAGGAGTGAGACCTCAGGGAGGCTTGGAGCCTCCTCCTGTGTAATGTCCAAGTCAGATTTGAACGACTGGTGGCAGGAAAGCTTTGGCCTTGGGGTGTGAATTCTAAGAAATAGAGGCACAATTAAGTTTAAAAAATTCAAGGACTTTGAGCTTGATAATGAAAAAAAATTTAGATTAATGTGAGCAGAAAAGTTGCCCATCTGTGCACATTTTTGTGTGCATTTAAAATATTTAAAAGCTGACAGCTTTTTAATATGCTTATAAAACACTATTTCTATCAGTGCTCTTTTTTTTTTCTTTCCTTTTTTAAATACTGTCTTCCTGAGGGCAAGTTGCTTCTTCAGTGAAACCATGTTTGCAGTTTTACCGTTGGGACCCTATTCCTTTGGTATGTACTGACTTATGGCCTCCTCCCTCACTTTCCCCAACCTTTCTTTCTTTTAGATATTGACAACATAAGTGTGCAGAAAAATGTTTAAGGAAATAAATAAGGCAAAACATTTTAGAGTAATAATAATAAGTCCGAGTAATTCTGTTACTGATGGCATCGAATGTTAATTGTAAGAAATTCTAACCAAAGCATTTGTTTGTTTTGGAAGTGTTTGAAACAAGTGTCAAGAAATTTATTGGTGTTTAATATTGACCTTATAAATATAACTCTCATTTTCAACCCTTTTGCTGTAAGGTTTAAAGTTAATAAAATAAAATCTTAGAATAAAGGATTTTATATGATATTTAATTTGTGAACATTTTAAAGTAGCTTTTTTTGAAGAAAGGAAAAGATAAAAAGGATGAGGTGGTTTTGTTAAATTGAAATTCTTTATAAGATTATTTTTTAAAATATCTTTTTTAAAAATATATATATATTTTAGATTTCAAAAAGTCATGAAGATTTACACATAAAAGTACTTTTAGAGGTAGCTCTTGTTTTCTACTTATGTACTTAATGTCAATAATTTAGATATAAAGTTTATGTGATACATGTTGTAGAATATGACTTTCTGTATTTTATTGTATTTTACCTTTGTGCATATTATGTATTATACAAATTAGCATAATTAAATGTGTGCAAGACTCAAAATTAATTCAAGTTATAAAAAGTAAACTGGGAGTAAATATTGAAATATGCCAAAGAGGGGATGCAGAATCTAGCATTTGAGCAGAGTTGTTAGAAATTTGACCCAGCTTTTATGTTTGGGTGTTGAAAGAAAGGCCTTTTTGTAAAATCCCTTATTCAAAGCTTTTTTTTTTTCCACTGAAAAAAATAAGTAAAAGTTTGTTGTAACTATGTATAGATCTTGGGTTTAATTAGGCATATATAAAGAAGGAGAAAATTATATTTCCTGTTTTTATATTTAGTAGGGAATTTCTGATCAACATTCTTGAACTTGGTATTAATTAAACTCTAAGAACTTACCATTCTGTTTTACGCTTCTTAATCATAGGCAAACCTCTGGCAGCTTTCACTTGGAATTCCTGGTTTTAACTTGAAATGGCTTAAAGTTGAAATTCAGTTAGCTTTTTGTATGTTTGGATTTTGTGTGTGTTCTGTTTTTAACTTTCAACTTGAGTTTTAAGATCATCAATCAGAGGCGTTTCTTTCAAGTCAGTTGCACTGATCTCAATTGCAGGACTTAGAGGGTCAGCACTTCCCTCATGCTATTAAAAAATGTCTAAGCATAGAAATAGAGTATTTTAGGAATTTGAGCTCCACTGATCTTTTCATCACACATCTACATTTTGAAATGAGCAAATAAATTAGATGTAGGAAACTCAGGAAATGTTCTCCCACTGTCTCCCGCCTCTCTCTTCTTCACTCTCTTTTTGGACAAAGGTAAATTATCCACTGCTATATAGCTTTCAGCAAGCTACAAAGAGGCTGATTGTAGCTTTACATATTTGAAAATCCATTCATTTATTCATGCTCTCTCTTTTCTTCATTTAAATGTTTTCCTGCACATATTTTCTTTTTCCTTTTGAACTATTGAGAACATGCCTCATCTCCCAACATTCTGTAACCCCAGTGGACATTATAATCAGCCTGTGCTTTTGTCTTTCAGATGGCATTTATTTGCGGGGTGTGTATGTCTGTGTCTGTCAGTTGTTTTCAGCTGCCAAGTACAACTAATTTTTATTTATGGATTTCAATGAAGCAACGAAAACAGTGTTTGACATCTGAACTGATGGCTCTTGCAGGATCTCTTTTACTCTCCCTACCCTGCACCCCAAATTCAGAGTGAATTGGGTTAGCCTCCTTGTTACTGATAATTCCAGTCAGCTACATTGAGTTCAGTCTTCGAAGTTTTGCTTCCAAATAGGATTCTATGATGAAAAATATACATATTAAAGATTTCCCAGCTTTTTAAGAGAAATGGTCCAGTATCAGCATGACACAATCTACTTTTTCCAGATTGGGGTAAATTCCCTTGATGGGCTTTCTGACTGGTTGAGAATTCAAATTGGATGAGATGGAGATGAATCATAAAAAGATTGAGATGAATCTTGAGTTCATTTCTGATTTTCATTTGCAAGTGAATCCAGTGGTAGGTGTGTTAATTGCATATTTTGATTCATAGTCTGAAGCTGCGTATCTCCGTGTGGGCAGAGCTTTGTAGATGTTGCTTTTCTACTACACTGTGCAGTCTGCTGTTTAATATATGCATCACTGAAAGGTTTGTGCGACTGCCTGTCATCCACTCCCCCCTGCCCCCTCCGCTTTTACCTCTTCCCTTTTGAGGTATTGGAAATTTTGTTTGGAAGAAAAGCCCTTTTGGAAATTGGCTATTTCATAAATTGTCTGGTGACACAAAGGGGTTGGTTGCTGTTTTCTTGTCTCATTTATTTTGAAAACTTTGCTACTGAACTCACCTTAATCAATGAGCTCAGTGTTGCCTCCAATAAGTTATGTGTTGAATATATTGATTGGGAGGGATTTTAGAAACCCGTCTGGGGTTTATAATGTCAGCAGTGTTTTGATTATGAAAAGAGTTGGAACCTAGGGACATGGAACCAGGTGGCGAATGTCCTAAAGCCAGTGGTGACATGGTGGACTGGTTTCCTCCTGGGATCTGGTTCATGCCCTGCACTTTAACTGTGGTGACTGGCTACTATAGATTCACTTTTTTTTTTTTTTTTGCTCATTAAAATGTTAAAAAATCAAACTGTACATAAAAAGATTTGTGAAAATATAAACTTGGGAATTGATCTGGAGAGCTGACACCATCTTCCCCACCCCCAGCCTTAGCAATGAGGTCATTTACATTTTATCAGCTGCACTGCATCTCGAAGATCAGATTTATGTAGCAGAAGTTGAGATCCTCTGAAAGAGCTGTGTAGGTTAGAGAAAGTGGGGAGAAAACAGGAAAATTATCATCTGCAAAGAAATTCCCCTAGCCAAAGACACTGGTTTAGAGAGAAAGAGGGGTTGGAATAACTGGTTAATTACTGTTTTTCCCAGTAAAGTTAATGCAGAAGGACACTCTGCTCTAAATATAATGCTCAAAATACGTTTAAATCAGGGTTTTAAAGTCCTCTCTTTTGGAGAGTGGTACTTTTCACATCCAAGCAACTGTTTTCCTTTGGAAAACAGAATAAGGTAATTAAATGTGATATAGGAAAACCAGAAGTATTAAAAATTTGTTTATTTCAGCAGATTTTATTTACAAGAAACATTGCTTGTTATTTCCTCCCTCTTCCTGTCTTCCCTTCCTAAACCAAGAAGTAGATTTTTCAATTTTGATTGAGATAACGTGTAATATGCCTAACACAGAGTAGATGCTCATTTTTGTTTTCTGACAGCACACCACCGTCTTGTTTGACTTAAATTGGAATATCAAGCTCTTGTACTATCACAAACATGAAGAAACATATTGTAATGCACAAACATGTGCCTACATTTGCCTATATCCCCTTCTTTCCTTCCCTCTGCCCCACTGCTTAATTAGACTTATCACTGCTTTCTTGGGTAAAACTAAGTTTTTTGGAGGTGGGTTATACTCAGCCTACACTTGGTGTTTTGATATTTGTTCTAATATTATCTGACAGACGAGTTCACAGTTGGTTATTACTCTTGATATTAGAGAGTGGTAAGTAGTTTCTATATTGTACTGACTAATAAGTTGTGTATATTAGATTCCTTTGACTCTGAGGAACGCAATGCCTTCTCGTAGCGATGGGGGTTCTTTCTTGAAAAAATCTTGAGGTCTTTTGGCAGCTCAACTCTAGCATCGAGTAGAGAAGCACTTCTACACCTGGAACTTTTGAGGAGTAAAGGATAACTGTTTTTGTAGCTGATCTTGGCAATGAGGGAGCATTAGTACTGAGTTTTAAAGAATGCTTGGCACATATTTTGAAGTCAAGAGATATTCTGTGGTGTTTAAAACCTGAAGTGAAAGGAATTATGTAAGGATTTGGTTTTGCATATAAATCATGTGTATGTAGGTTTTAGTTTATTTTATAATTGAAACTGCAGACATTAAAATGAATGTTTTATATGACTTATTTTTCCAATATTTGCCTGATAATAGCATTATGCATTGAGAAATTGCTCTTGTTCTTCAGATTCTCTCTTAGCAATAGCCATTTATTTTAATGAGTTTGAAACAATATATAAAAACATTTGAATGCCACATTATGAAATTAACTAATGTGTCAATAATGCCTCTTAGAATCCACTTTTTTCATTTTTTTGTTTACTATTTCTTTACTATTTCATGACATGCCTTAACAGTCCTGTGATGTATATAGTCCCAGTCCAAGATATTAAAAAATAGGATATGCTCAATTGAATTATGTAGGTGGAATATGCTCTGGCAGAGCAAGTCAATGTGCTTTCTGCTTCATTGAGTGGGTTATTAGATTGATGTGGTTTATTTCTTGAATGATAGAACTGGTTTTAAAGCTAAATGAAGCGAGAAGCGTCAATCCAGTTAGCATTGATAATTCATTATTATTGGTTAGAAAAATGCTACATTTGTAAACTGACCTTTAATTTATCACTGGGATTAGGATTTGCAATGGACAAGTTTAATTTGAACCAGCTTCTCAATGACTGAAAATTATGTTCTTCATTTTGTCTTGAAGTTGGGATTTTGAATAGTTAAAAAGCAAATCAAATGCATGAAAGAAATACTTTTTAAAATTTATAACATTGGTCAGTGAACTTAAGCACCAACTGTGGGCTAATTCTGAAGTTAAATTAAGATAAGCTAGAGAAAATTCTAAGAAGGAAGTAATAATTACTTGTATATATGTTTAGTTATGTGTGTAGATGTTATATAGATGAAATGTGTCCATTGGGAAAAGTCACACACCCTACTGTGTATTGTGTCTCATACAGTAATGTGCTTTTCTTAATATAAGAAGCTTCTCTTTTGTAAGTAAGGCTTTGAAATGTTACTCTGCTTTTTCCCCTTTTTGTATACTTCCCTTGAATAACATGCTTGGTTTTAAGTATCAACATATTTATTAAAAGATATTTAAACTGGTAGTTTGCTTTGAATTTTTACAAATTACAATCAGGTAAGTGTGTCCAATTATGATGGTATTTAACTAAAAATAGTACATACTTAAAATTGATACAGTTTGGCTACAAAATAAATTTATGCCAGAAATCACAACTTCTTTATAAAGTATGAAGTTTCACACTCTAAAAAATGTAGTTGACAATGTTCAGAGACAATTATCTTCAAGTTGGCTTTCTATTCTGCTTGTGCTTTGGCCTATTGATGTTGGGAAGCGTTGTCTAATCCCAGCCCGCTCTGTTCCTAGGTAACAGGCACAAAAAAAAAAAAAAAAAAAAAAAAAAAACGGTGCCAGCAACAGCGGCCCTGCCAGGCCAAACCCATGTGGCTTGGTGTTATTCACTCTGATCCATATGGTCAGGCTGGAGATGGTCCCTGGAGGGGTGTTAACACTCAGCAACTCAATCGCCCCCCTCCCTTCAGAGCTTTCCTGCATGACTCCTGCTGCTTGCCCATGTGTGATTCTTGATTAATTTTTCATTTTTAATGAAGTTTGATCATGTTTATTATTTCTCATGATTGACTGCCTGGTACTCCTCCCATGTAATTGATAAAGCCCATATTTCTTCATCTGTCTCCTCTTTCTTTAGGGTAAAGTTGCTAGATTGTGTGCCATGGTTAATGTTAGATTTATTGGTCCCATT
This sequence comes from Antrozous pallidus, assembly GCA_027563665.1. NCBI lineage: Eukaryota > Metazoa > Chordata > Mammalia > Chiroptera > Vespertilionidae > Antrozous > Antrozous pallidus. The sequence goes on along the minus strand of CM050522.1, from coordinate 76,676,878 downwards.
GGATGTATAAATTATCTCTTTTTCTCTCCACAGGAAGTTCTACAGACTTTGACCAAGTTTTGTTTCCCCTTCTATGTGGACAGGTAGTGTCAGATTTTCAAACTTTACTAGAGAAAAAGCGTCAATAAACCTGCTATGGAAAATAAAAACCATACCATTCTTAACATTCTGTCTGCATAACCATGATTTAAAATGCCTGTGTTTCAAGGAAAGTTGCAGTAGTCTCCTTTCCTGGGGATTTTATTGACACTGTCAAAAAGTTTAACATTAGTTAGTTTGTGAAATGTAGTTTGCATGACATTGAACTTTTGATTTTGGTTATCAGACTCAAACCATGATTAAGAATGGTTGGGTTTTAATTTTTATTTAAATATGAATATGTTTTACTTTACCAAGTAATATTAAGTAACATTATGTGACTCCATGGCCTTATGAGTATTATATAGACTGTTTTTCTTAATCGGTATAGGCCTATTTTTTTAAAATGTGTTCCACTATTTATAAGATATGCTGCTAAGTATAGTCTTGCATTTTGTTTAGGTGGGCTAAGAATAATATCTCTAAGGAAATCAGCATTCCCTATAGATTTTTAGACTAATAAAAACAAATTTATCTAAACATTTCTTTAGCATATGCATTATGACAAATTATTTCTTGGAGTGGTATGACTATTAGAGCTTGAAGATAATTAAAACAATCTTAAGGGTTTTTAAAAAGTGAGCCATGGTTAATAGCTTATTTTTAAAAGAAGCTTATTTTTAAATGGTTTGTTACAAACAAATTTAGAAGAGCCTTTTCCTCTTACTTATAATATTGTAATTTATTAACAACACATGGATACAAATTTTAAAAATAACAAAATAATAATCTTAATCTCATTTTCAAGAAATGTCTATTATGTTTTTATTATAGTTTAAGCATTTTTTGCAATCACTTGTCCACTAGATTGCTGTTTGTGATTTTCTCTTAATGCAAAATTGAAGTTTGAAACTATACAAATGTTACATCTTAAAAATTTCACGTTTAGTGATGGGTTTTTGTAAATATCATTATAAGTAATAAGTGCCATAATATGTTTCAGAAATGCTACAAAATGTGCCCATCTTCAGGAAGGTTCTATCACGTGTTTTACTGTTGCCAAATAAGGCAGGCCGTGGAAGACTTGGGTGACCTAGAGTACCTGTGGGTAGTTTGCTGCTTGGGTCTTGTCTGCACTTTGTAGTAGCAGTGTCCATGTTTATTTGGCATAAACCTAAAAATGGTGTGGCTGGGAACTAGTAGCCAAAGGAGTTTAAAAGAGTTCTAAAAAGCAGCTCTGGAATGATGCCAACCACTTACAATCACTGTTTGCCCTGGTTCTCATGTGTTATTTCTTAAGCCAATCAACCACTGTAGTATTTCCAGCCTTGGGCCTTTTCAACCGTGGTACCAGTACTGTTTTAGTGGCAGGTTGATGCTCAAAACAGAATAGCCTTAATTTTAAGAGGGTCAGTCTTTGTAATGAGAGTCCTCTTATCTCTTCTTTATCCTACTCCTTCTAAAAATAGCAAGCAAGGTTTTGTTTAGAGAGGTTTAATGCAAACTTCACATTTATATGTATGAATTAGCGATGCATGAAATCTCCTCTAGTCACTTATAAAATGTACTATAAATTATGGCAAGGGCATATTTATACAAATTAATAAAGATGAAATGTTCTTAAAATGTGATTAACACAGAAAAATAAGAGAATACATTTTTACATGATTGCTTGTTAGAATAATGATCTGTTTTGGATAGGTATTCCTTAATTGACTTTGTAAACTAACATTAGAAGAAATTTGCAAAGAGATTAAATCTCCCCCAATGTGCGCTGTCTCTCCCTCTCCCCCCTCTCTCATCACACCATACAGCTCTACTTACCTACCTGTCTGGGGGATTACATTCTGAAATGGAAGAAAAACAGGAGCTTAAATTTTAGTTCAAAAATATTTTTTGCCACCAAAGTCTGATGCCTTTTGTTGCTGTTGTTAGAAAAATATTTTTCTTCAAATTACTCTTTTCCAATCATGATTCCCATATTTTTTCACAAAAAAATTTGGGACAGAATTGTCTTTCTATGGATATATTTTAATCCTTGTAATCCTCACCATGTATAGTGGTTCTTTCTTATGTTGATAACTTTTATTGATACAAAAACCACTTATTTTGGAGAGCATATTTTTATCTTTTCCCCTGCTCCTAACCTTGGCATACTTCAATGCAGAAGAGAATAATCATGAAGTTTGTTTACAATACCAGTAAATACAAAGATTTTAATGTCACTTTTTTTTATTAGTTTGCAGTTAACACTGACAAATGGATATGCCCAGACTCTGAGGCCCAAAAAGCCCGTTAGATATATTTATGATATTGTTTGGCTTCGAAAATGTCAGCATGTGAGATGAGTAATGCCCCAGGTGATTATGTTAAAAAAGAAAGCTACCTAATCTTTTTGGTATCTGTGCTTTCCTACCCCAAGGAATAGTAATACAACTTTCTGACATTTCTAGTCTGTTTCAACAGTGGGATTTTCATAGTCATCATCAAATCACCCTTTTACATTGACATCTTGCTGTCTCTTGTTTTAAGATTTTTCTTTCTGAAACAAGGACTTATGAAAAATAATAATGCCAGTAGCTCTTCAAAAGAAAGTGCTTCCTCATGTATCATATCATTTTATCCCCCTTATCATAAGGGATGAGAACAAGTACTGTTTATCTTCATTTGAACAAAATCTAACCTGTAAAGAAATTGTGACTTGCCCCAGGTCCTCTTGGGCGGCTAGCAAAACCTGGATGTTCATCTCCCAAAAGAATACATTTTTCAGCAGAATACCGTGTAAGAAGACCAGTCACCAAGGATGTGTGTGTGTGTGTGCGTGCGTGCGTGTGTGTAGAGAAAGACAAAGAAAGAAATTAGTATTTGAGTTCCTAATTGATTCTAGTCAACGTGCTGGACATTTTCACGTGAAGCCTCATTTATTCTTCCCAGCAACTTTAGGAGGTAGGTGATGGTGCTATCTCTTTTACAAAAGAGGAAAGGAAGGTTCTGAATGTGTAGCCTTACGTTGTGGGTGATAAGGAAATGGTATCAGACTTGGAGCTCTGCCCTTCATGTGTTTCTCAGTCTAGTTCAGGAAGTATTAGAAAGACACATTTAGCCATATCTCTCCAAAAGGATAGTGCAGTTAGGGAAGACTGAGATGGAGAGAGTTGCTTACAGTGGGGGAGACTTGTGTTGAGTCTGCAGGGAGGACAAGAAGGGGTAAATGGAAGGGAGAGCCTAACACCCCCTGTGCACTGAGGAGCAAAGCAGAGGAGAAACCATGAGTGAGCCTAAAGATTGTTTAGCCAGAGCAAGTGGGGCCTGCTAGGGAGAGGGTGACGTGTACCTTGATAGCTTGGGCTCTGGCTACCAGAGGCCTTGAATATGTGTGAGAATCAGACCACAAGATTCTAAAGCTGAAATTCATTTGCTTCAAGCATCCCCTCTTACAGCAGGGAAACCAAGATCTGTAGAGGCGGAATGACTTGCTTATGGTCATTACCCTGTAATTACAGAGCCGGGGAAGAAGCAGATAGTCTTGTTTTTAATACAAAGTTATTTCTCCCCTACACTGAACTTGAAGCTCTTGGTGGAGAGCAGTACTGAAATGACATTGTTGAGATCTCTGTTCACTCTAAAAAAATGATTATTATTTGCTATACTGGTGTCCTTTTAGTTTCTTGAACATGCCTAGCTTTTCCTAGCCCAAGAATCTTTGCATAGTTCTTTTCTCTGCCCAAAACACCCAATCTGGTGCCTCTGGATTGGCTGCTCAGTTCATCCGTCAGGTCGGTATTATTGTCATCACTGAGATGCTGTCCCTGACCACATTATCTCAGTACAGAGGGGCCTCCCCTTCACTTCCATCTTCTGTCCTTCTTTGGTTTCATGCAACACTTTGCAAGCAGTGTGCTTTGTGGTACACTTGTTTATTATTCCTCTACAACTGGACAGGAAGTCCACAATGGATGAGTGTTTGTATGTCCAGTATTTGTTGCAGTGGTCAGGATAGTAGTTAATTGCTCAGTAAGATGACAAACTAAAGTGAGGTTGGTATGGAAAATCCCGTTTCTCACAGAAAGATTGCAATCAAACTGTCCTATCCACATGCTTCATGCCCTTTGTGCATTGAACCTGTAAACAACCTCAAGATTAAACAAAATGTTGCAAGAGGGGACTTGAATAGCTAACAGACATTTACAAGGCAGCATGAAGGTTCAAGTTTGTGGTTCAGATAGTCATTGCTTTTCTGCCTTTTCCATATTCATCTAGGCATGGGAAGCACAGCTAAGGATGGTCTTGGCCCTGTTTTCAAGGCTCAATTTTGGAAATACTCAAAATACTGCTTAGTGGGAAGTATAGTCTGTTTGGTGAGACAACTATCTGGCTTTCTTATGTATCCAAGTTCCTTCAACTGAGCTGAAAGCTTCTGGGGAGAGTTTTCATTGTGTTTAGTGGAGTCAGGAGGAATGGAAAAGACTTTGAAGTAGAATTTTTGTTGTAGTCCTGATTACTTTGTGAAAACAAAACCCCCCAAATAATCCCGAGCCTCAGTTTTCCCAGATACAAAACAAGAGAATTGGATAAGGTGGCTTCTTTGGTTCCTCCCAGTTTTAACTATTCTGATAATCTGATTCCTGTGGATTCTGATCCAGAGGCAAACATGGTAACTGCAGCCTTTAAGCAGACCCTTTTCTCAAAGTCATTTTTATGGAGAAAAAGTTAGTAGTCTCATTGTACGAATGACACATTCTGCAGAGATTCAGAACCTTCAAGTTAACCTCTGTTTGCCTTTGTCTGACTTTTATTTGAAATTGTCCAAGGAAAAATATTTTTGTGTTTAATGGTTAGGGGCTTTTAATGACTTGTACTTCACCCTGTAGGAATTTTAAAAATGTGACTCAACTGCGAGTAAGTGCCTCCTTCTACGGTGTGGTACACCAAAACAATCTTTTAAAACATATATATATATATATATATATATATATATATATATATATATATATATATTATTGATTTTCTACAGAGCTGAAGGGAGAGGGATAGGAAGTCAGAAACATCGATCAGCTGCCTCTTGCACACCCCCTACTGGGGATGTGCCCGCAGCCAAGGTACATGCCCTTGACCGGAATTGAACCCGGGACCTTTCAGTCCGCAGTCCCACGCTCTATCCACTGAGCCAAACCGGTTTCGGCACCAAAACAATCTTACTCACTTTATTTATTTATTTTTATCCTTACCTAAGGACACACTTAGAGAGACAGAGAAAAACACCAATCTGCTGCTTTCAGTAGGTGCCCCACTCGGAGATGGAATGGAAACGGAGGCATGTGCCCTGACTGGGAATCGAACCAACGACCTTTTAGTGCATGGGATGATGTTCCACCCAACTGAGCCTCTATGGCCGGGAGAATCTTGTTCACTTGATGCAAGCATGAACAGCTCATTTTGTCATCTGGAGGTCTACCCTTTACTGAAAAGAGACCACAGACAAGAGAGAAAGAAAGGCAGCTTTCCTTTTTCTACTCACAAGTCCTACAAGGCTGAGTCAGGAAGATTCTAAGCAAATGCATGGTTTTAATAGGCATGGTAATTTTCATTCAGATGGTAACTTAACAGCTTACATCTCTTTTATTAATTATCCTTACTATGGACTGGCCTTTACACTAAATGCTTATTTCACTAGTTCCCCAAACATCCTTTGGGTTGGTTGGTAGTTTCTCATTGTTATTCCAGGTGAAGAAACTGAGGTACTTAGAGGTTAAGTAACTTGCTAAATTAAGTCTCAGTTAGCAAGTGATTGAGTTGGGATTTGAACCGAGTAAATGACTAATGAATCTTTCTTTGAGCCTATAAGGTAACTAAAAGCATTTTCAGCATTTTTAATGTTAGTGAAAAGATAATAGGAAAATTAATGACAGTCAACTCACCAACCAAGCTGTGTTTGTTCTCTGTCCTTTCCTTAGAGCTCCTGGGTCTTTTCTTCTCATTCAGTCCTGTCAATATCCTTTCCTTCTAGGATGCTTCATTGTAAACACAATGGATGTGAAATCAAACCCTGAATTAAAATAACTAACAGTCATATTTTATAAAACCACATAATAGTATTTCATAAAAGTGTGACCTTATTCATAACTTAGAATCATCCTGACCTGTTGCTTTAAATATTTTAATAATACAGATTTTTATCCTCCCCCAATGAGGCCCACGTTTCCCCCCAATCACTTTAATTACATGAGCTAGAATCCTGTTTCTCACACATCTTCAGTTCTCAACCTTGTTAAAATTAATCATATAATCCCCCTTTAAAACATAGTATTAAATCACCATAGTAACACAGTATCCAAGCTTTATAGATAAAACATAACAGCCATAAGAGGGTAGCATTTGGTGTCCCCTTGACAGCTCTATAACTTTTATAGAAATGTGTTCCTTCTCCTGGCTGTGTAAGGTGGAGGGATAGCATTACTTACACCTGTTTTATCACCATGTTGCTTTTAAATTGCCACCTTGTTTTCGTTCAACTTCCTAGTTAAAAAAGGAGAGTGGAGCATTTCCTTTTCTTCCTGAATTATTTTCTTATACTCTGTAACCACTTTCCAAGGGATGGATTGTTTCCTTACATATGACAGGTAGGGTCCACTGACCTTTTGTGCTGAGATACCTTGAAAACTCCTTTAATTTTCTTATGCACCTTGTATGAGGGAATTTTCAAAAGGAGAGCTATATATATTTAAAAACTTAACTTGTATTGTATCCTAAGACTCAAAAAGTCTGTCTTTGGAAAAGGCCTGGTGAACCATGACTTTTTTATTCCACTGACAGTTTAGAAAGTAAATTATAAGTGAGAGCATCTACTTGAATATATGACCAATTTGAATATATTTTGTAAAACGCAACATGTAAACTAAGAGTTCCTTTGAAAAATGTAATGTCAAATTCTGAAATATCATATTAGCATAAATTTATGTATTAGAATTTGGAATATTTAAATTTTTAAAGAAGAATCCAAGCTAACTGGTAAACTTACTTTTAGAAGTGGAGTTTAAAACATTTTATTTCTTCATCTGCAATGTGAGGGTAATGGAAGGCACCTTTCAGGGCTTGATGGGATGGTTAACAGTGCTGCCTGCCTGCGCTCAGTAAGTAGGAGAAGGTATGGCGGTAGCTCCAATGAGGTAGGTGGTCACCAGAATGTGCTGCTTGCTGCTCCCCGCCCCCCTTTTTTACTAGCTCACAATCTGTTTCCTTAAAGTGTGTAAATTTTCAGTTCATTTATAAAGAGTTCCACTGAGAGAGGAAATGTTACAGGTTCAACGACTTGTCATGATTAGATACTTTATCAAGAAACGTACTGCACATTCATTTTTCCCTTTGTTCTGTCTCTGCCGCAGCCTCACAGTTAGCCAAGTTGGCCAGAACTTCACGTTCGTGCTCACTGACATTGACAGCAAACAGAGGTTCGGGTTCTGCCGCTTATCTTCAGGAGCTAAGAGCTGCTTCTGTATCTTAAGGTAAGGGAGAAGGGCTTTGGCCACTGGCTGGCTCTGCGAAACAGTGTCAGCTCTTGCGTTGTTATTCTGTAATTACATTTTCCAGCTGTTCTTTTTATTTTCCTATCTGTTTCCCACAAGTCACTGCACTTGGCGGGAAGGACTTGACAGTGTTGTCCTTGCACTTTAAGTTCTGCAGATAATTGTATTTATTTATTTGTATCACATGCCTGGGGTGGGAAAGGGACCATCGCTTCTGTGGAGTACGTGGAAGCCGCAGAGCCAGCATGGCTTCGGTTCCCCCTGCTGTTATCTGGAGCTGTCAGAAGCCAGCCTGTGAGGCTTTCCCTTGGACATTTTGTGTATGTAAGATTATTAATAAAGTATGTGTCTGTGACTCAGACGTCTCGCAGACACTGATTGTGTCCTCCTCAAAGTAACACCCTTGCCCCCTTCGGGTCATTGAGTGAGTGACTGTTTCTCAACTTGGCTACTTCTGGAGAGGTTTGAAAAAAGGGCCAAATCCTTAAGAAGGCTTCTTTCGGTCTTCTAAACCCCCTTCAACCACCAGGGCCACACTTGCCTAACGCTCTGTTTCCTCCTGCCCGAGTGGTAAGCGTGTTCTGTGGTGGGAGGATGTGTGGAAATCTGATTTTGGAGCTGCTGGCTCTGTGGGCTCCTGCTGGGTGCCTCCTGAGGGGGAAGTAAAGGCATCCACACACTCTCCTCTCCATCTGCCTTCGTTAAGTAGGTGTCAGAGGGGCCTGCCTCCTGTCTCTCTCTGCTCATGTGGAGCAGCCCAGGGCAGGACAGCGGGGAGGCGCCCCTGACAAAACCCGGGTCCCCAGTCCTGGGGATAAAAGGCCAGACCCTCTGTGAATTCCAGAAAGAGTAGTTCTCTGGTGCATTTGTCTCTGCACTTTCTTCTTCCTCTCACCAAAAAAGACAACCCCCCTCACCTCACCCCTCAAGCCCACACACCCTCTCACCACGTGGCAGGAGGGAGGGGGGGGGGGCTGACTTTTCAAGTCTCTTTGCTCAATAATTGTTGGTCCAGACTGCTACTTTCGTGTTTCTCTACACAAGTATTATTATTATTTTTTAATTAGCAAAATTAACTCTCTTCTTCACCAAGGATAGCATCTGTAATCGGGTTATTAGAGGGAAATGTGGAAAGACCTTAGGAAGGAAGTACAATCCAGCCGCTTTGTGAGATGACGTGTGGACAGCTGTTCTCAAGCAGCCTCAGCAGCCCAGACCCAGGGATCGTCTGCCCAGGGTGTTAGATTCTGATATAAATAATTATTTACTTTTTGACTTAGTAATGTTGGTCTTCTTTTTAAAGAAAAATTTCACTTTCATTTTTATCTAATGTTAGATTTGGCCTTGGCCAGGAAACTGTATAGTATGTGGTCCTTTGAGGATATGAGGGTTTAAAACAAGTTCTTAAAGTTTTGCAGAAATATTCCCTTCCCCCCAATATTTGGAGTTATGATGTTTCTTCATTTCAAAGCCGTGTGTGTGTGTGTGTGTGTGTCTGTCTGTCTGTCTGTCTGTTGGGGAGTGGGGAGATGACTCTGAACTGGCACTACCACATTTACTCAGCAAATTCCTGGGAGTGGAAAATTATTTATTTAAAAATGAAAATGAAAAAAAAAATTGCTCTCCTCTGATTCTAGCATTTGATTTTGTGTGTCTGTATGGAGGGTTATGGATTTTGTGCTTGTGAGAAGCTCATTGAATAGCCTTCACACTGTCGTCATTTAGAATGAAAAATAGCAACAGTTAATGTGTTTTCTGTTTGTTATACTAGCTTGGAACTAGGGGGAAAATTTGGTGGTTTAATTCATTCATTTATTACTACTATTAGCTAACCCCTGGCCTTGAGAAGTTCTCAGTACTCACTGGGGAGATAGCTGATCAATCACCACAGTATGCTATATAAAATGCATAGAGTGATCCCATGGTGTAGCGTCTTCTTACTATGGCTTTCTAATGCCAGGGAATAGTGACTGTGGTGATAAAGAGCACTGTAGGAATTCTGAGATACCGTTTCATGGACATTTAACATGGGTTGGGGTGGAAGTAAGTCTCACTTTATCTCATCCCTTGCGCACACATACAAAGGGCACAGAGTTACACTTCTCCCTGTGCTTGGTTTGGGAATGTTGCTGGGGTGAGAGGTGAATGGAAGAGTCTACTGTTAACCCTGGGTGACTGGTTGGAAACATGTCCAGTGGAGAGTGGAGAGGTCTGCCAAGAGAACACGAGCACTATTACATTGTCAGCATTGTCAGCATTGTCCTCGTTTGCTGCTTGGTCTCCTTGCCTTTTTCAGGTCTTTCCTTTTCGTTAACCTGTGCCTTGAGGTCCAGTCACCATTCTTGATGTGCCCAGTGCTCTAGCTTAAGTCTGCTCATAAGCCACTCTGTCTTGCTTTCCATTTTTTTCTCATGAGGGATGTAGCTCCTAGTGATGGCATCTGTGCAGATAAGGCCTCCATTAATCCTAGGCCCTTAGGATCCTTTCCTCCCTGACTGCTTTCCTAGTACAGAGGAACCACTGGACCTTTCTGCCTTTACACATTTACCTATTCTCCTAGACTCAGCAGGGCACTCCAAGCAGCCTTCTCCAGGCAGAGGTAGCCATCCCTCCCCATGGAGCACCCAGAGGCTGTGCATACTTCAGTTATACACTCAGAAGCCTTGGTCATCCTTCCTCCTTCTCCCACTGGATAGTTAACTCTTCAGGGGTAAAGATTGTATGTTAAATAACTTTGTATATCCAACCCTTAATATAATGGCTGATCAAAATAATGTATGCATGGCTTTCAGAGACTGGGGGATGCATTCCATTTGAAATTAGAGGATGGTCCTCACGGGACACTAGTTAAAAGAGAAAATATGAAAAATAGTTAATCGCAGAAACATGATTCATATTATAAAACTTATTTCATATTAGTTGTAAAAGGTACACCTTTGACTGTCACAGTAATGATCCAATGTTAAGTGACAGGGTTTGTGTCCACAAGGACCAGACCATCAGTATTATAAATTTAAACTTAACTTTACAATGAAAGGTGTTTTTATCTTAATCTTTACCCGCAGATATGTTTATCAATTAGAGAGAAAGAGAAAGGGAGAGAGAGGGAGAAACATTGATGTGAGAGAGAAACGTGTATCGGTTGCCTCCTATATGCTCCCTGACCAGGGACCAGACTCCCAACCTGGATATGTGCACTGACTAGGAATCGAATTCTTAACCTGTTGCTATACAGGACAACAATCCCACCAACTGAGCCACCTGACCAGGGCTACAAAAAAAAAGTTTTTAGGTAGTCTTCATATATTAACTTATTGGGTTCATTGTTAAGAGCATCGTCTATTCCTCCCACTAGAATTTAAGTTCTGTGAAAGCTGAGAATTTTTATCTGTTTTGTTCACAGATAAAAGTGTATTAAAGAGTGTAGTTGTACTAGAGTATAAACAAGTCTCATTAACACAAATAACCATGGTACATAAAGTCAAATTTTCTCTAATGCTTAACTAGTTTCTTTCTATTAAAGCATTTTAATTTTCCTTGAGATTCATCATAATATTATTTAACTAGTTGCTGGATGGCACTTAATATTCTATTAAAAAACACCAGCTAGAAGAACAATAGTTATGGGTTAAGTTAGTTGTTCTTCATTATAAACTCAGGAATGTGATAGAGTATTTTAGTATTTCCAGACAGCACTATCTATAGCTGATGGTGGTATAAGTATTACCTCTGAAATCTTTCAAGTATAAAACAAAGTGACTTAGAACCAAAATTTTTTGTGGCTTTTGATTTGCCTAAATGACACATACTAATCAAGAGCATAAGAGTTCAAAGCCATAACCATGTTGTTTGGAGGTGGTGGTGGTGGTGGGGTTGGATTATGGAAGATATTTCATGTAATGATAATATGTCTTTACTCTTTATAAATGAACTAAAATATTTGTGTTCTACATTTCCCCCTCTTTTGTATACATATCTTATTTAAGCTCTTGAGAAAGTTTGAGTAACTATCTTTATGCCCAAATAAAACTGTTCAGAAACTAGAATACATTTTTGGGAGATATGACTTGTTTCATAAAGACAGTATCTAAAAATTTTGTTTAACATTAAGGTTTAATAAGTATTTTAGTACTTAGCACATATCAGGAATGAGCAATGCATAACACTTGGTCTTTGGCCTTTATTTACCTCAAAGTGCCTCAAATAGACAAAGATCTAGCCCTAGTTCCCTATAGGATGAGAACCTTTCAGATGTCCTGTTCATCCAAGATTTTGATGAGCTGAACTTTGAGCTTGGTTTTACAAGCTGAAAACAATATATACATTTTGTCCTTTACCAATTTTAAAATTGAATAGGCTTCTGGGTACACTGTTCCCAGGCAACCTAAGATTTTGATACCCACCTCCCATTTCACTTCCACCCTTACTGTCTTAGGAGCTACCCAATCTTTGGGAAGGGCTTATCTAAATAAGTAATTAAAATATGTGGTAAGTGCTATTTGAAAAAAAAATATGTATGTGCAAGGCTCTAGGGGGTCACAGATTAGGCAGGGCCCATCTCTGGCTTGGAGGATCAGGGAAAGTGTTGCTGATGGTTTCCAGTTAAACTGGGTCTTATAGAACCCGGGGGGGGGGGGGGGGGCGGGGGAGATTGCCTGAAGGAGAAATGGTGTGCACAGCCCCAGAGAAATGGAAGGAAGAGCAAGATGAAAGAGTGATGAGAGTATGAAGAGAGGGCAGTAGCAAGAGATGATGCCATAAAAGTCCGGGGGCCGGATTGTGAAAGACTTGCTCCAGATTTTGGATTTCCCCCTTGGCCAATGGAGTGCCAGTAGATAGTCTGGGGCAGACATTAGAAGTATGGATGTCTGTAGACCAAGGATAAAGTGGCGTCTTGTATATGAAATTGCTGTCTACCTGGGTTTGGGTTTTCTAGTTATTCTTAGAAGGAATGCTGCACATCACTCTGGGAATAGCACCTTGATTTAGGTTGGGATTTTCGAGCCTCAACTTCAGTTTTTTTGTTGTTTTTGTTTTGTTTTGAACTTAATGAAATATGTTCCTGGGCCCTTGTTGGGGAGTTTTTGTCCTTCTTTCCATACAAGCTGGCAGATGGGCTGTGTTTAAACATTAATTGTGCTAAGTAAGAACCATCTTCCTTCTGGAACACTTTCTAACTTAATGGCAGGAAGAACTATTGCATTTTTTTTCATCTGCATTGTACTCATTTATACTATAAACACAGAAAAGCTCAGTTCTCCTAGAGAAAAAGAAATTAGTAGTAATACAAGAGTCTGGTTTTTAAAACTTTGGCTTTTCTCTCTAACTCTTCAGTATTTTTAAAACACATTCAGTTCAGGAGAAAAATCAAAGGACTCTTTCCTTAGGCAGGTGTGGTGGCAGAAGCCCTTTTGGGTTTTGTTATCTGCTTTAGTTTAAAATCAGTGTGGGGGGTGGGGAAGGCAGTTGGGAAGGAAGGCTGTGGGGACAGCTCCCAGATTTTTACCTTGAAAGCAGGTGCTGCTGAAATATTCCAGAAACAGATGGAATCTCCTATTCTTGTTTTAAGCTATTTATAGTTGTCTCGCCTGAGGGTACCCTGCTCTACAAAATGCACAGCCTGATGTCTGAGGGCAGTTTGGGCATCAAAGCTGGGGCTCCTTTGGGAGAAATCAGCCTTTCTTCCCAGTGCCGTAAATGCCATTTGGGAAACCTGGGTCTTTCATACTATTTAACAGAAGACTTTCCTCTGCTTTGTGAGTGGTTCCATCTCTCTGGAGCTGTTTGACTTCTTTTTAGTTCTCCCCCCTTTAAAGTACAATGGGCACAATGTTGTTTTCCAGATAGTACTGGAAGAAGGCCCAATTGCTGTGGCAAATTATAATTCCAACCCTTGTGGGTGCTGGCACATGGCTTCTGTTGGAAGCCGAAGCCATGGGGTAGAGCCTGTGGATGCTCTGGTTTACCAAGCCCAGGCCCTTTTCTGAGATCCTCGGTGTTTTAAAGGCTTGGGGAGGGAGGGGGGAAGTAAGAGGAGGAGAGGAAAGGGGAGGGCAGCTCGGGGGGTGGGGATGTGTGTGCTCATCAGACACATCACTTTGTAGGAGGTTATAACTTTTCCCCCTTAATTAAAAAGAAATGAAGTCATTGGGGGTATGTTGCATGTTTATTGTCACGCATATGCCTTCATGCTTAGAAATGTATAATCCTCTGGGGAGCCACAACTCAACAGTAGTAACTAGTTGTGCTGTTTAAAGAAAATCACCTTTGAAGAGAAAAAAGGGAAAGAAATGCCTTTCCTGTCCTAGCAGCCTGCTAGTTGAAGGCTCGGAAGCTGGACAGTCGGAAAGACGTGTGTCTTCTGTGCCAGCAGCCAGCACAGGGCTGTCACCATAGGTGGAAGCTTCTTGTCTCCTTCTGGTCCTTTTCCAAGGAAACCAGCCTGGCTCAGCCTTCCTTCACGCAACCTGAGCCCAGGTTGTGGGTATTCAAAACTCCAAGACTTTGGCTAAAAGAAAATTTTTGTTTTGAGACTGAATGAGTTGGACATTACAGAAGAAAACATGATATTTTCTCGCTTTGTTTCAAAAGCAAAGCACTTCTTTGTCTTAATGCTCATGAAGCTTACTTATTACAGGGAAACAGTGAAAATACCCTAGGAATCCCAGGAGTAACTTTAGTTTTTGTTTCTCTATATCCCACTCATCTTGTTCGTCTAGTAACTGCTGCTGGTGGCTGCTAATGTTGTTATAGCATTTTGTAGATGGATAGACTAAGTCAGAACTCCTCAGCACAGAGGATATAAAAGGGAAAGGGGGGAGTTAGCATTTATTTAATACTAGAGTGAGGCTGGCTGGAAGGAGGGGCCTCAGGAGGTTGGGGAGGGAGCAACTGGGGCCCAGGTTGGGCCAGTTGGCTGCCACAGTGCACATCATAGTAACCAGTCATTCCAGTCGTTCGGCTTTTATATATATACAAGAGGCCCAGGGCACAAAATTTGTGCACTCGAGGGGAGAGGGTGCCTCTGCCTGGCCTGCACCTTCTTGCAGTCCAGGAGCCCTCGGGCCTAAGCTGGCAGTTGGACATCCTTAGTGCTGCTGTGGAGGCAAGAGAGGCTTCTGCCACCACCTCTGCACTCACCATGAGCCCGGCTTTTGGCTAAGCCGTGCTACCCCAGTGGGAGCACACTGACCTCCAGGGGGCAGCTCCTGCATTGAGCATCTGCCCCCTGGTGGCCAGTGCACATCATAGCAAGTGGTTGAGTGGCTTTAGCATATTATTAGCATATTATGCTTTGATTGGTTAAATGGTCAACCAGACAACCAGACACTAGCATATTAGGCTTTTATTATACAGGATAGATACCGGGGTGGCTTGCATAATTCTCATTTATTCTTAGTACAATCTTATGAAATTTATCCCCATTGTAGAGATAAAGGTGTGGTGACTGTGAGAGATACAGTGACTTGCCCAACATCTCACTGGGAGGATTAAAGGAACTTGGTTTGAACAATAACAAAAATCCAGCCTGAATCTCCTATTCTCAACTGCTTTGGGCTTATTTCTAGTAAATTTCTTTTCTCTCTGATTCACAACTTCCAATTTTAATTTTTTTGCCACCAAAGCAATCTTTACTTTCAATAGTTTGTTCATCTCTCCATATATATTTAGTTAAAAAGAGCCATGATAGGTAGCTTGCTATTGCACAATAATATCACATGTGAGTTAAAGGGCTCTTAGAAATAATATATTAAAACCCATCCTCATTTTCTAAACAATGAAAATGAGACCTGAAGAAGGAAGGTTTTTATCCTTAGTTCTTTAGCTGATTGTTAATGGTCGGTCCTCTGACCCCCAATCCAGAGATTTGTCCAGTATATGGCAGTGATTCTCCCAACTCTAGAGAATAAGCCCTAAATCACCTGAGACTAAGGTTTTTCGACTCAGTAGAACCAAGGAGTCACATTCCCTCTTGGCCAGTGTCACTGCAGTCTACAGGAACAATCTTACCAAATGATTATAGAGTAAAGAAAACGATCAGTTTTGTTTAAATCTGATACAAGGTGTGTTTGAATGGAACACAAGTAAAACTGAGCCTGCCTTCTGAAAGAAAGAGTCTGAAGACTTCCACATGAGGGATTCTTTTGAGGAAATGGAAAAACATTCTGTAGGAGAGGCCAGTGGTGCTTTTTGGTAGAGTTTGAGTGTCAACAATTTTTCTTGGACCTCCCTGCAAGCAAACTACTATCCTACAATGGCAACAACCAGCAGAAGGATTTATTTTTTATTTGAGCCTTATCTTTGCTTTTCACTGGGCAGGAGGTAGAAAGGAAAGTAACTCAATATGTTTCACACCTAAAATTGCCCTTTGAGTCTGAGCTACACTCTTATTTTAAGAGCAAGACAGATTTGTGAATACAAAAAGGAGTCTGAATGTAGGTTGTCTGGCCCTTCCAGTGATCAGTTTTAGAAGCAGTAGGAAGCCTAACATTTCTCCCTCATCAAGAGAGGCTCCAGAAGACTGAGGTAGTAGTGTACCTCTTTACTTTCAATATAGAAATCATTATGCCACCTGAAGTTTGAAGAGCCTACAAGTCTAACAGTCAATTATGAGCCACTTATTTTTTCAGATGTTAATTTTTGAGATTATACTACATAATAAAAGGTAATATACAAATCGACCAACAGCAGAACGACTGGTCGCTATGGCACACACTGAACACCAGGGGGCAGATGCTCAATGCAGAAGCTGCTCCCTGGTGGTCAGTGCGCTCCCACTGGGGAGGTCCACTCAACCAGAAGCCCTGAGCTGGGTTCACAGCTGGTGAGTGCAGGGTGGTGGCGGGAGCCTCTCCTGCCTCCATGGCAGTGCTAAGGATGTCCGACTGATGGCTTCAGCCCACTTTCTGCAGGCCTAAGCCAGCAGTTGGACATCCCCCAAGGGCTCTTGGACTGTGAAAGGGTGTAGGCCAGGCTGAGGGACTCCCTCCCCCAGAGTGCATGAATTTTATGCACTAGGCCTCTAGTGAAGATATAATTCCTCATTAGAAGAATTTTAAAAACTTAGAAGTTTATGAAAAGCAGTTTATCGTCCTACAACTCCAATAATGACTAGGGATCCTGATGTAGGTAGTTTTTTACATACTATATTGTAAACATCTTTACATATCATTAAATATGTTTTCCTGAGGATGTTTTTGACTGTATAATTTATTTGTGTGAGACTGATTTATAAGGGAAGAAGCTCTTAATCTGAAAAAGTATTTCTTGCTAAGACTTATGTTCTTTTAAAAATGCGTTTGTGTAGTGAATTTGTCATTCAGCTAATTACTTTGGTATTTTTGTTTATCAGCCCCCCCCCCCAACTGCTTTTAACCTTAACTTATGCACTGTTGCCAGGTTCTTGACAATGAAGAATAGTTATTAACCTCTGAAAACATTGAACATAAAAGTATGAAAATAGTATCAAGAGTCAGATTTACATCAAGTGGTAAATACACTTAGTTTACTTTTCCATTCCATATTTCACTTTGTACATTTACATCTTCAAATTCTCATCATAGTTAGTTTGGCTCAGTGGAGAGAGCATCAGCCTGCAGACTGAGGGTCCCAAGTTGAATTCTGATCAAGGGCATGTACCTGGGTTGCAATCTCGATCCCTGGCCCTGGTTGGGGCTCATGTAGGAGGCAACCGATCGATGTGTCTCTCACACATTGATGTTTCCCTTCCCCTCTCTCTAAAAATCAATGGAAAAATGTCCTCAAGTGAGGATTAACAAACCAAAAAGAAAGTAATATTTTTTATTAGCATAAGTTACATTGAAATTTTTTTTAATGATGTAGCATAAATGGAATACTTTTAAAGTTAGATAGCAATATAAATTTTGATTCTTGAACTTATTACATTCTGAGTAAAAAATTACTTTATATCTTAAACATTTATGTAGAAATTTAGGAAATTTTAAAATTAAATTTTGTATTATTGTATGCATTGGTTTCATACTATGGCATTAGAGTATGAATAGGTTTTAGTTCCCATTCATAGGACATGAAAGTATCAGAAATCTTCATAAAAACTAAGAGCAATTGTTGTCCTTTAACTCAATTCACAAGTGTTAGATTACTCCTATGGTGATTTTTAATTTCTTATCTATAATACAAAGCAATATTTATTACAAAATTAATTCTGAGAGGCATTGTTTATGGTTTTTAGTCCATTCTATTTCAGATGTCTTTGAAGTAAAGTGGGTGGAGCATTTTATGTGGGGTTAATTGTCCCATTGTTCATTTATTCAGTCTTGGTATTTTAACTAGCTCTTTATGTGTATTAATGAGCCCAAGATGCAGCAAAAAATGCTGGATCTAAAAAACTTGACATCTTAAAAAAAACTTATTTGAAAGTGTGGTGGAAAAAGAAGTTGGGTGAAATTTAGTGTCTTGTAGTGGTTTTTTTTTTTTTCCCCCTGAGCTCTTAATGACTGGTTTCCTTTTATAAAAAAAAAAGTCTAGTCCCATAGGAAAGCGAGATTTTTTGGAGGGGATAAAAAACAAAAAGCCACTGCAAACAAAAACAACCTCAACTTAAAAGGCTCTAAAGTATATTTGCCAGTGTCCAGTTTTCTGCTGGGCTAGGATATTTACTGTCAACTCTGTAAGAAAAAATAATTTTGGATGTCAATTTTAGAGAAATTTATGTCTGTACTTTTTCTTTTTTATTAGTATATGAAAATAAGCTAAATATTGATAATCCTCATTAAGTAAAGATAATCATATTTCCTGACCACTGAAAACAATACTTGTTTTTCTATTTATATTTTTAGTCTTTGTTAAAGTTCTCTAGGGATTATAATTCTAGATATTTTTATTTGAAGAGGTAGCTTAACTTTAATATAGTGGGATTCACTGAACTTGACCTTTCCTCAGATTCAGTACTTGTGTTGTAATGGAAAGAACATTGATCCTATATTTGTTTTTTTAAATCTTCTTAAAATTGAATTATAAGAAGGTTTTATTTGACCATCATTCTTTGTCTCAGTACTTCAGTGGTAAATTGAGGATAATATTAATTCAGAATATGTTGTAAAACTTAAGTAAACGGTGAGTGATTGATAAAGTTTTTTTGTATTGTATTTACTGTGTAAATGTTTAATGGAAACCCTGTGCCTTTCTTTTGTACATTGTGAAATATAAACTGCAAATAGAAAAGTACATTGATTGTTTCATTATATACCCACATATATGCAAGTGTATGTGTGTATGATGTGTGTATGATATATATATATATATGTGTGTGTACATATACACACATTTAACATATATATAAATATGTACACCATACACACAGAAGTACAAACAAATGATTACATAGCAAATACCCATGTAATTACCATGTAAATTAAGAACTCTATATCCAGAATAATTTTTTCACCTATGTGTATATCCCTAAATAATATGGAATAGTTTTATCTAGTTTTGAACACTGCCTGAATTGAATTATACAATTTGGAATTGTTATTTTGAGTCTCCTTTTGATTAACTGTTGAACTTCATCCATGCTGTAGTTTGTTTTCTTTGCAGCACAGAGCTTTGTATTGTATGGCCATGTTTCTGTTTGTTCATGCATTCAACTGTAGGTGGCCATTGGGCTGTTTCCAGTTCATGGCTTTTATGAACTTTCTTGAATGGGTATCCTGGTACATATAGGCACTAGTTTCTTCAGTGTATCAGCCTGGGGACTTGGATACCTATCTTTAGGGATATATATCCTCAGCTTTATTGGATAATGCCAAATTGTTTTCTAAAGTGGCAGTTGTGCCACTTTATTGTCTGCCAGGTTGGGTGAGCATTACCGTGTCTCACACTGCTGCCCTTACTTCTTGCTTTTCTTTTTTCTTTTTTCAATATGTTTTTATTGATTTCAGAGAGGAAAGGACAGGGAAGGAGAGAGAGAGAGAAACATCAATGATGATAGTCATTGATTGGCTACCTTCCACACTCCTACTGGGGATCAAGCCCACAGCCCAGCATTTCTTCATGACCAGAATCGAACCTGGGACCCTTCAGTTCACAGGCCAACGTTCTATCCATTAAGCCGAACAATCTAGGGCCTCCTTGCTTTTTGAAGAAGACATGTAGCATGCTCTTCTCCCTCTCACAGCCTGTGACATCTAGGTATTGGCTTTGTTTAGTTTCCCAAATGAGGAAATTAATATAGGCCATTAATATGGCCTCATTGTTGGAGAAACAGGCAGTCCCCGGGGTTGTGAGAGGACAGGAGGCATGGCCTAAGAGCATGGTCTGGAATCAGAACAATGCTTGGGTCCTAGTCCTGCTATTGTGGAGGTGTACTTTTGGATGCTCCATTTATCCTTTTGAGCCTTAATTTTCTCATATCTACTTTTTTGGCAAGGATTAGAGAGAATAGAGGCAAAAGGTCATGGTAGAGTAGTTATTAGCACCTTTTCAGTATTACACAGTGCAGGAGTTATTAATAAAAGAATAGACAGTTGTAACATGTACATGTCATGTCATAAATATGATTTGTGTGGGCATGTACATAGCTAAGTCTATATGAGTCTGGTCATGTCTACTTGAAGATGACACTTGGTGGCCATGAGGTGGGCATTTACATTCTGTTGGTCATGGTCTAACATGGTTCAACATTCCTGGGAAATAGTTGGCAGTTTATCTTCAACACCCTTAAAATGATTCCCACTTTTGGGTATCTGTTTTAAGGGAAACTCAAAGATATATGTACAGATACGTAGATGAAGGAAGATGTTCATTCTAGTATATTGAATGACAAATTAGAAATAATTTATGAAGAAGGATAGCTAAATTTAATTAGATATCATGTGACCATTAAAATTATGTTTTGGTGATTATTTAATGACATGAAAAACATCTTGGATAATGTTATGCCAAAAAGCTAATGACAAACTTTTGTGTATATGTACATATATATCTTTATTTTGTAAAGGAACTCATTTAAAAACCTGGGTGATTGGATACCAAAATATTAACAATGAGAAAATTTAGGTATGGAACCATGAGTGTATTTCATTTTCTTCCTTGTTTGTTTGTAATGAAATAGTTCTTCCTGTAATTTTATCCTGTCAAGCTCAATCTTGATATTCACTGCAGTGTAGTTTACATATGTTTTAATTTGGAAAAAGTGTAAGTCCTTTCATTTGGCACATGTTTCCAAACATAGAATGCCACAAATGGCAGTGCTTTAACCACCAGAATGATGACTGATGCTCCAGAGTATGTTATTTCCCCCTCAATTTGTGGAATGGATTTGAGCTCCGGAATCAGACTTAGGTCCAAATTTTGATTCTACCACTCTCTCACTGTAGGACTGTAAGCAAGATAAGTCACTTGTCAGAGTCCCCATGTACTCTTTTGGGAAATAGGAAATACTTCACATTATTAAGTAAAGTTTTTGGTGCTTAATCCAAAGTAATTATTCCTATGTTGCCTTGCAAGATTTGAAAATACCATCCGTTAATAAATGTGCCATTGGTGTAAACACAGCTTTATAGGGGGAAAATGGCTTTATTAAAATTTCAGATTGATTTCAAGAAGCCCTTAATTTCAGAAACTTTAAAAGTAAGAGTTCACCTTCATTGAGAAATGATTGTATTAATTTCACAGTGGAATATTTAGCATCTGATTTATAGATTATCACTATTCTCCACTCACCTAGTTGACCTTATAATTTTCTCAGAAATTTCTGTCTTACTTGTGAAAGGACTAGGAACCTATTCCCAATGCCGCCTCAAACCTGCTTTTTATGGCCTCAGGATCTCTGTCATAACCCGTTTTATGCTTTCACAAACTGAGCCCCTGGGGAGCTGTCTGCAGTTTTCAGTGTGATCCAGCTGAATTCCTCCCTTCCCCACTCAAGCCCTTTGAATTGCCAGGTTTTTGTTCATCTACCTTAAAGATGGGCTGAGATTGCTGAGCACAGCCTCTCTGGTGGTGCAAAGTGAGAATTGTTTTTAATTGAGCAGAAACATGTGGAAAGATCAGGAATATCTCAAGGGATTACAGAAAAATTCCAAATTTGTACTACTTACAGCTTGTGTTTAGAACAGGGTCTGCTGGGAATAAATGTTAGTTAGTGTGGCCTGTGACCTTAAAAACTGTTGACATGGACTTCAGCCAGAAACTAGCCACAGACCTCCTTTGTTAAACTCATTCATAGCTCCTTGAAAACTCTAGTCAGTGAAAAGTTGCCAGCTCCAATCCAAGCAGAGCTCTCTCTCCCCCCTTCTTCCCCCTCCCCTCCTGCTTTGGAAACAGAGGACGCCCCTTAACCACCAAGGCTTCTTTAATAGGACTACATGGCTTTAAATGCAATTGGAATTGACAACTTCCTGGCTTGGGTTTGCCAACTGGCAGGGCTGTGAGGCTGAGGGGACAAACAGCATTGGGGCGCTGTGCACTTGTGTGTGTGTGTGTGCAGAGGAGACTGAGCTCCAGAGCACTTTGATACCTTCAACTCTAAGAGCAACGTGCTGGCCGAGGTTGGACGTGTCTTCCTAGGATTTCTGGCTGGGAGAGACAATTCAGAATTATTGCTCAATGCAGGAGAAGATAAAGCAACTGCCATTTCTTTTTGCAGATCATCCTAGCCTTTCTCTTCTTCCCTCAAAACCCTTGATTTAATCTTTTTGTTAGTGTTGTGTTGCTCAGATTTAGAATAATAACTGACAACTCAGATGAGGAATTATTGGTTCTTTTTTTATGGCTTTCAGCACCCACCCACTCTGGAGTTTTAATTAATAAATTTTAGTTTCTATCAAGCTGAAGGGAGCAGCCAAGATCTCTCTTCATTTTACTCATTGAAGAAACTGAGGCATGAGGAGGTTAAGCAGTTTCTTCTCCCCTCCATCAACAGGAGTAATAAAAAAAGGCCTTAAAAGATATGCTGCCTCTGCACACCAGCATAGTAATTGATACAATCATTTCTCAATTAAGGTGAATGCTAATATTTCCCCTAGTTCTTGTTTTTAATCCAAAGATGATGATATCTGAATTTAAAGACAGGGAGTCAAATAGAATGTTTTGGGAAACGAAGAAATCTACCTACAACAGGAAGCAGGTATTCTGCTTACGCAGTTTTGCTTATTTTTATGTAACATGATGTGTAGGGAAGCTGTCTTAGTTATATAGATTAGCATCCTGAGAAGTACTGTCGTATCAGCCCGAATCTCTTTCTACTTAAGCATTTATTAAATTTTGGTTGTTTGAATATAATACTTATGTTCAGTTATGCTGTTGAAGTTGTTATTTTTATCATAAACACTCTAGCAAACTAATCAGTTCTAAAACTGCTGAGGTTTGGCGGGATTTCAACCAGGCATGTGTGGGCAGTTAAAAGAAATGCCCCATTGGCATAGGAACCAATGGCACGTAGGCTTAGGAATATGGAAACTCTGGAAAGAGAAATTATATAATTTCCTAGAGGCCTTACAAGAATTTAGTTGTAATTAAGGGAGAGCAATGTAAGAGTACCTCATCTGTAGTAGGTGTTCCAGAGATATTTGTGGAATGAATATAATTGGTGAAATAACTTATTTCCCAATCCTAATATTTGCTTGTTTATACACACTCAATTAATTTCCCTTCCTCAACATCCTTAGAGCATTTATTCCTCCCACAGAAGGTACATGAAGCCTCATGTTTAACCACCTAAAGTTCTAAAGCAGAGATCCCTTAGATTTAGCCAGGACTGGATTCAAATTCTGACTTATTCCCCATGCAATAAGTCACATCACTTGGCTTTTCTGATCTTCATTTCCCACATCTACAAAATAAACATGAGACCTACTTTGTAAGTCGTTAACATAAATATAAAAATGTTATATAAAACATCTAATTTAGGAGTCAGCAACATGGAGTCATTTTTCTGAAAGGAACTTACTATTTTTATCATGTGCTTTTTCTCTTATTCTCTATCTTGAGAGAGGATCTTATAAATTTGCTGCCTCCTCAACTATCCCTGCTCATTCATGGAATATAATGACTTTGTCGACTAGCTAAGAGTGATTGTCCCAAGCTCTAAACAGAAAGTCTTGAATAGCCTATGGAAATTGTTTAGTGAATTTTTTTTCTGTACCTATGCACTGTACTAAGAGTAGATTAGATTGTTAGAAGATAATGCTTAAATGTATAAATAGGTGATTAAGAAAACTGAATTCTATTTTTGCTTGCTTTTAACAACTAAAAAGATGATAGTAATTTCAAACATTAAATAGTACAGAGAATTATGGAGAATTCCTTGAACTTGTGTTAAGAGTTCCCTTGCACACGGGGATGCTCCCATCCTTAAATACCTTGAGGTTTGTTTTACAAGAATTAATTCTAAAATTCATTCCCATTTGAGGTGATGAATCTGTTGGGTTTCATAGCCTCTGTATCATGTGAGTGTCACCTTGGTGTTTTATGTGAATAGCAAATTACAGAAGCCCCTTTTCTCTCTCCTGCATAACCAGATCATAAGAATGTGCTCTGGACCAGGTGGAGGAGAGTGAGGAACTCTGGTGTGTAGAGGAAGGAAAATTATTTGTCAGATTTTATTTTACTGGACTGTTTTCCCCTTAAGAGTTCACAAGATGAGAGCATGTCATGTCTTCTCTAAAGACACTCCCCTCCACCCCACCATGCTACCTCGTTTTCTAAACTTTCATTAATAGCTCTTTGCAGCTGAAGCAAATATTTTAGATCTTTCTTGTGCTCTCCTCCAGCTGGGAGTGTCTTTCACACATCAAAGGCAGATATGAGCCTCTCATTAAAAGATAGCATGAGTCCATCATCTCAGAGGAGTGGGACCTGAAAGCCTGAGATAACTTCCAGCTACAAGTCATATCTAAGTTGGACTGAGATTTTTCTGTGGGTTACCACGTTTCTTTTCTCAATTTGTCAATCCAGGATGCTTTAAGTCTAGCTTTCTCTCTTCGTTTAATTATATCTGAAGATTATCCTTGTTCAGAATAGGAAATCAGTTGTAGAGCTTAGGAAATATAAATGCTTTAAAATATATTTTTAATAAAAAAATGAGGATTCCTGAAGCTTAGGAACAAAGCACAGGTTTGCTTGTTATTTTTTCTCCCTCCTCTGTTTACTCCCTCACGACACTTCCTGCCCCAGTGTCTGTAAGGTAATTATTTGAAACTTCTAAGTCAGCTTTGAAAACTCCACAAATCCTTCTTTTCCTATTTCTTGCTAATGAAAAGCAATATAGAAATCAAAGCAGCTGAACAGATTTCTTGAGATTATGGAAGACATCTGGTTATATTCATCAGATTTTATTTTTAAAAACATTTCTAGATTGGTTGAAGGCTCAAATGTTATAGTCCATGTAAAAGCCACACTAAATGTTTTTAGTTTCTCTTAAATGTATCTGTGCACAAGCATACACGTGAATGTGTTAAAGCGAAGTAGTGCAGGTCCCATCATTTGAGCAGTAGCCACAGCAAATCCAGATTCTTTCCCATTGTATTTACTTTCCTTATTTTGGTCAATTTCAAGCTCTTGTAGTATTTACTAGCCAAAGGTGAAGGTTGTCCCTCCATAAGTATTAGGATGGCCTGCCAGCCAAATCCCAGGCAACCCAGTGAATTACTCTCTTTGATAGTAGAAAAGTCTAGTTCAAGTTGCTCTGAATGGCATTTAACTATAAAACAATAGCCTTCACAAAAGTTGCTGGTGTCCTTCAAATGGTTTCTGTACCAGTAGCCAATTCCTTTGGCACTTTAGGATATGAGGCTTGTTCCATTGATAATTTGGATTGCAAGTTTTTGGAGCATTACATAGCCAGTTAATGGTGAGTGGGGAGAGAAAAGTACGTAGATCTATTGAAAATGCATGAAGCAAAAATTGAAAAGCAGTCAAGCAAATAAAACATTACCCCCTCCATACACATATGCACGCATGTATATGTACACACACACACACACACACACACACGCACGCGCGCACACACACACACACAGAAGCTGTTGACTCGGCAGTTTTTCATTTTTTACAGCTCTAGGGACAGGTTTAAATTGGGAAAAAAATTTTATTCTCTTGTGTTATGTTGAACAGGAAGGCAGTGTTTGATGTAATCTGGCCCAGATGTCAGCAATGCTCAGTGTTGTGATGATTATTTATCTTCAAGTTTTTGCTTTGTAAAAGGAGAATCAGCAAACAATCACTTAGGGCTGTAAGTTATGACTGGTTTTGAGATCCTGTGAATGTAACAAACAAACGTATAAATTAGTTTAAATATGTTTTAGATTTAATTTCATTTTAGCTATTAATCTTAAATCCTCTTTAACAAACACTGGTTACGAGTCCCCTGATGGATGTTAATATGTTCAGTGCTTTACATTCTGGATATTATTCCTCTTATTTCAATTTCTTATTCTTCTAGGAGGTTTTCTCAGCTCAGACTGTTCAACTAGTGAACTCTTTTAATGTTTTTTTTTGTGTGTGTGTGTGTGTGTGTGTGTGTGTGTGTGTGTGTGTTTAAATGGCTTTTGAAAGAATTTTCTCACATCAGTTTCCCAGAAGGATGTTTTTGTTTTTTAGTTTTTTGTTACATAAGCACTTAGCATGTATATGGCAAAATTTCAGGGCTGGTTAAAGAATGGCAGTCCATTTTCTCACTGGAATTCAGGTGTATTTGTTTTAAGAGTATTGTTTTCAAAATACTTTTCAAAAGTTAGGAGCCGCTCATGACTTATACAAACCCATTGTCTGCCCGTTTGAAGTGCTTCTGATGGGTGCTAAGTCCCTGAAGAGGGTGCAGATTGAAATTTTTATTGGGGATGGCACAGGGAGAGTCCTGTTGTCATGGAATACTATTTTTAAAGATCAAGGGCTATATTCAGAAAACTGCTCCTGTTGTTTTTTCCAAACACAACTGTTTGTTTGTTTGTTGTTGTTTTAGTCAATTTAATTCGAACTACTTAATTATATAGTGAGCTGCCCTTTCAAGACTGAGTTCAATTTAAGGTTAAATTAAAAGATTAAAATTTTTTTTATATTAGATGCCAACAGTAATTCTAGCCTAGTATAGTAATAATTCTAATTTAGGCAGGATTAACTGCTGTGTTTCCTCAGTCACCTCATTGGCTTTCATGAAATATTTATCTTAAAAATGCTGAATAAATTGCATGGACATTTTATAATTTTAAGATCCATAATGTCACAGCATCAGTAGTTAGTTGATTAAGGAAACCTTCATTGATAGCAGTGTAATATCTGGGAGAGATTAGTGTTAGGATCTGGTTCAAGTTCTGCCTGCCCCATGAATAGTCCAGGTGACATTGGGCGAGGAGCCTGACCTGTAAAAACCTCATCTCTAAATGCGGGAGTTGGACTAGATAGTTAGTTATCAGTGTCCCTTAAGATTCAAATAACATGTGGATTTTTAAATTTTATTCAGATCATCTTGTTAAATCCCATGAGCTCATTAGGGCTTTATTGCTATAATTCATGTTTTTTGGACAATTTTTTCTTATTCCAATGAATGTGTTTGAGATGCACGATCAGAGGGATTATAGAAGTTTTTTGTCTTTCTAATGTATGGCAGTATTTAAAAAATTTTTAAATTGCAATTCATTTTTATCATTGTCACTTTCAGAGGGGACATTAACTATGAATCCTTGTTCATTTTTAAAATTAGGTAGGGACAGTGGCTCTGGGCTGTTATCTTCTTTTCCTTAACAGCTCTCCCTGGGGAAACTTAAGTCAGAGGGCAAAGGACTTTTTCTTTGCAGCATCACAGCATGACCTAGCCTGGAATTCTGATGTCATAAGAGAAGAACCACTGGATTAGGACTGGAAAGACCTTCCCTCTAGACCAGCAATTTTCAGCTGATGAGCTGCAGCAAGTACACTGGTGTCTCCGCAAGAATTTTTAGAAACATGCAATACCTGACTTTTTAGTCTGGAGACTAACCTCTTTTCCCTTAGATTGTCAAATAAAACAATGACAACAGCCAACACAACAATAGCTGTCCGGTGTGAATGAATTAAAATTATACTTTTTTGTGTGTGTGAGATAGGCAAAAACTATTTTTTGGTGACCACAGAATTTTAGTAATTAGTTTAAATGTGCCATGAGATTAAAAAGGTTGAAAATCACTCCTCTAGACCCCTCTCAGAGACTCACGGAGTGTGTGACCTTGGGTAAGATGCAGAGTTTTTCTCATGTAAGATGGAAATGATAATGTTAGTCCTTCTAAGCTCACAAGGCAGCTTCTTCCAGGTTATCTGTTCTCAAATACTTCCTGAAGACCTCCTTTTCATTTATTAATGCCTTTAGCCTTGATAAAAATAAAATTGCTATTGGTGTGCAGGAATTTTACTTCTCATAAGAATTCCAGTCTGCAGTGATATTTCTGGAAGGTAGATGTTATCTTGAGAATTTAGAATTCTTGGTTGACAAAAATAACTTCTTTAAAGAAAATATATCTCAACACATAGTATTTTGAAAGGGTAATTCCTACAAGTTCAGGCAAATCCTGAGTGCTGTGTATGCCATGAGGGTGATATGAGGAAGTCCTGTAGCTGGATTTTTTTTACTGGGAATTTAAAAATCACTGAAAACGAGCTCTGTGTGTAGTGAGAACAGGAGCTTTGGAGTCGAGACAAGTTTGGGTTTGCTTCCCAGCTCTCCACTTACTAGCTTATGATCTTTGTTAAGTTACCTTACCTCTTGAAACTAAGTTTTTTTCATCTCTGAAATTCACATATGAGCATTTATTTCAAAGTATGAGATAATGTTTGCACATCAGCAAATAGAGGGTGTGGTTGAACAGGCTTAGAGAATCTAGAAGTGGTTATAGTAAAATTTGGAGTATTTTCACTTTCACTAACTGGTTAATATTGGGAAGGAGCCTTTTAGATGGATATGTCCTTTGGTTTGTACCTTGATTCTTAGGGGAAAAGAACCCAGAATATAAACTCAGAAGGTTCAAGTCTCAGCTCTTGTTTTTACAGCTACATTTTCATGAGCATATTCTAACTTTGCTGGGACCTTTTCTCCCCATTTATATATTGAGGACAGTAATAATTCTTGCAAAGGCTTGTTATGAGTATCAATTAATAACAGATGACATTATTTTGTGGTAATCTAATATAGCTTTATTTTTCCACTGAAATTTTCCCAAGCTTTGTTCCCAACCCTTCTCTTGGGATGTGCTAATGTTGGGGAGTAAGACAGAAATTTGCCATAGTAGAAGCCCATCATGTTTAGGGAGCTGAGTGCTTGGTACATTCACGTATATTATTTCATTTAGTCTTCATAAGAGCTCTGCAAGGGAACAATTATCTTCATTTTATAGAAGAGGAAAGAGAATCTTGAAGAATAGTTTATAACAAGATAATATTAATTATTAACAAACTAGAGGCCCAGTGCACGAAATTTGTGCATGGGAGGCAGGGGATATCCTCACCCAGCCTGCAGCCTCTCCAATCTGGGATCCCTCCAGGGGTGTCCAACTGCCTCTTTAGGGCATTCGAACATCCTTCTCACAATTCAGGACTGCTGGCTCCAAACTGCTCACCTGCCTGCCTCCCTGATTCCCCCTAACCGCTTCTGCTTGCCAGCCTGATCATCCTCAAAACCACTACCCTGCTAGCCTAATTGATATCTAACTGCTCCTCTGCCAGCCTGTTTGCCCCCAACTTCCCTCCTGTGCCAGTCTGGTCACCCCTAACTGCCCTCCCCTGCAGGCTTGATCACCCCCAGCTGCCCTCCCTTGCAGGCCTGGTCCCTCCCAATTACCCTCCTCTGCTGGCCCGATCACCCACAACTGTCCTCCCTTGCAGGCCTGGAACCTTCCAATGGCCCTTCCCTCTGTGGCCATCTTGTGGTGGCCATCTTGTGTCCACATGAGGGCAGCCCTCTTGTGTGTTGGAGTGATGGTCTATCTGTAATTACTCTTTTATTAGACAGGATATTGTTGGTATTTGAACTGAACTCTGACTCTTAAAATCCATATTCCTCGTACTGCTGCCCCATCCTGTACTTTCTGCCTTATCTGACTGAAGGAGATATTTATTGGGTAGATTGAAATGCTGCATACTCACTATACACAGCGGGGATGCAATGATATACAACACACACACACATTCCCCATTTTCACACAGCCCTCCATCTGAAGGTAGACATAATTAAATAATCGTTGGAATATTGAACCCTGCTAAGGAACGTACAGGATATTAGATGACTGCAAATTACTAGTTATTTATGTATTTTAAACTTCTGAATTGTTGACTTGTATTGGTTTCAGGGTTACATTATAATTGGATAGTCATTCTGGGTGAAGGTAGCATCCTGTATCTTCATCATCTAAAAAAAACAAACTTGTTAAAATACACATAAAATTTTAATAACAACCCAGGTTTATTAAATGCTTGCAATTTGCTCAGTGCTTTCCATATCTTCCCTCATTTCATCCTCATAATAACTTATGAGAGGGCGCTGTGGTCCCCATTGCACAGATGAAGAAACAGGCTTGGAGATACTACATAGCTTGCCTAACGTGATACAGGTAGAAAGGGACGTGATTCTTCTGATTCCAGACTGTGCATTCCTATACAGGTTCAATCAAGTAAGTGTATTAGGAAAGTTTGTCTATTTCTTTTTTTTAAATTAAGCAATACTATGACTATGATTTTTAAGCTTACATATAATAAAATTCACTCTTTGCAATGTACAGTTTTGAGTTTTAACAAATGCAGAGAGTTATGTATTCTCTACCCCACAGTCAAGATATAAACAGTTTTATAACTCCCCCAAATTCCCTTGACTGCATCTTTGTAGTTAAACCCTTCTATTCCCAACCCCTGACAATGATTGATCTTTTCTTCATATCTAGAGTTTTGCCTTTTCTAAAATGTGATTATATGATATATATCTTTTGAGGACTGGCTTCTTAGAGTACAATGCGTTTGAGATTCATCCATGTTGTGTGTATCAGTGACTAATTTCTTTTTATTGCTGAATAGGTGTTCCTTTGTGTGGGTGTAACCACAATTTATCTCTTTACCATGGAAGGGCAATTGGGTAGTTTCTCCTTTTTGTGAATATGAATAAAGCTGTTGTAAACATTTATATGCAGGTTTTTGTGTGAACACAAGTTTTTGTTTCTCTTGGGTAAATAACTAGGAGTGGGATTGCTGGGTCATGTGTTGAGTATATGTTCAATTTTACACAAAATTGCCAAACTGTTTTCCAAAGGGACTATCAATTCTGCATTTCTATCAGCAATGTATGAGAGCTCCAGTTGCTCCAAATTTTACCAGCATTTGGTATTGTCGCTATTTTCATATTTTAGCTATTATGTTAGGTGTTATTGGGATCTATTATGGTTTTAATTTGCAATTCCATAGTGATTTTAAGCATTCATGTGCTTATTTGTGATCTGTATTTTATCTTTGCTAAACTGTCTGTTTAAATCTTTTGCCCATTTAAAAAAATTGGCTTATTAGTTTTTTTTATTGTTGCATTTTAAGAGTTTTTTAAATATTCTTGAAACAAATCTTTTGTCAGATATGTGATTTGCAGATATTTTCTTCCAGTCTATGGCTTGTTCTATTTATTCTCTTATTTTTCACAGAGCAAAAGATTTAAATGTTGATGAAGTCTGACACAGTTTCATGTTTTCTTTTATGGGTCATGCATTTGATGTCTTATCTAAGAACTCTTTGTCTAATTCAAGGCCACAAATATTTTCTCCTGTGTTTTCTTTTGGAAGTTTTACATTTTTATGTTTTATATTTAGATCTATGATCCATTTTGAGTTAAATTTTTAAAGATGTGAGGTTTAGATTGAGATTTTTTTTCTTTGCACATGGACATCTAGTTGTTCCAGCACATTTTGTTGAAAAGTCCATCTTTTCTCCATTGAGTTACTTTTGTACCTTTGTCAAAAATTGACTATTTTTGTGGGTCTGTTTCTGAACTCTATTCTGCTGTTTTCTGTGTCTATTAATACCATACTGTCCTGATCACTAGCTTTATAGTAAGTTCATATGCGATAGTATGAATTTTCCAGCTATGCTCTTTATAAAAATTGTGTTTTAGTTCTTTTGCCTTACTACCTAAATTTTGATTTTCTATTTCCTTTGCTTTTGATATCTACATAAAATTACTATATTTTGATTAATATTTGGTCAAATATATAAATCAATTTGGGGACAGTTGACATTTTAATAATATTTGAGTCAATATGTGAACACAGTACATCTCTCTATCTATTCAGGACTTATTTAATTTCTTTAAAGAAATCAGCAGCATTTTTCCCCACAATGGGATAAAGGAGTCTCATGTAATAGTTTAAACAATAAAGAATTTAAATTTAAAAGAAAAGGAATCAGTAGTGTATATTTTATTAGATTTATACCTAAATGCTTTTTTCCCTCTGGGTTTTTTTTGTGTGTGTGTGGGGTGGGGGGGGGGAGACACTGCTGATATAAAGTTGTACAGTAAAAAAATTAAATATTAATTTTTATTACTTTCACTGAAACTTGCAATGTTTGTTTTCTGAAAGCATTTTCCTACCATATAATGTCTTTAGCAAAAAAAGATGGTTTTTGATGTTTGCTCTTCTCTGAGTGTTCATCTGTTTGTGCTCTCCTGGCCCCTGCACCATTTTGTAATTAGGATGTCAAAGCAGACACCTTCAAAGGGCACATCTGGGACTGTCTGAAAAGTCCTCTTCTCTGTACAGGTGGATTAGTTTTGAGACAGAATCCATGTTTCCTTATTTCAACAGGTGTCATCAGCTCTTTAGAATTTCTTTTGTTTTGCTCTGCATATGAGAATATAATTCAACTCCTTTTACTTCAGAAACTTTAAAGTATAGATACCAACTTTTTATTGATAAAGATGAAGCTCTGTAGTAGACAGTGGGGAAAAAAAAGGATGGTTTCTGGTTTTTACTCTTAGATGACTAAAGAAGAAAATAGTATAAAGGAAAATAACAGCAGCAGTTACCCTCATTATATTTCCTTCAGGGTTCTTCTGTCCCATCGCCTGTTCATGTTGCATTGTTGTGTGCCACACACACAGTGCAGCCAGGTGGAGAGAAGATACCATGCCCGATACATTTATCATCCCATTTAGTTCTTGTGACAACTGTGTAAATTACAGATGACGCAGTGATCTGGCCAAGGTACATTCCTGAGTGTCGAATGAGAGTGACCTAGCCAAGGTGCCGTGCTGCTCAGAGGGTATGCCTGGAACACAAGCCCTCGACCACCAGGCCCTGGTCTTTCCCTCCCTCCTCTCCAAGATAATCTCTAACTTTATTACCTCAAGTGGCTAACTTTTGGGGGTGATGGGAATCTTTTGAAAATCTGCTGTAAGCTCTCCAGGAACCATCTTCAAAAAAATTTTTTTAATGTTTTATAGACATTAAGGGTTTTTACAGAAGAACCCCTTCTGTGGTCTCTGGATTGTAGTTTTAAAATTCATACTCAAGATCTCTTTTTTTCACACTAATTTTTTTTTCTTCTGGTTGTGAACCATCCGAGTACTCTATTCTTTCCTTGGACACTAATTCGACCATGCCTCTCCTAGGCTTGCATAAGAACAACTGGTAAACACCTGAGGCTCCTCCTTCTACTGCCTTCATTCATTCTTTTCATTCTTTCATGCTCTGTGCTGGGGATTTAGCTGTGAATAAAGTCCTATTTCTGTCCTCAAGGGCTTCATGGTCTAGTGCATTTCAGAAATAGTCATGCTTGGGATGGCTAAAGTTCGCTCGAGTGATGTAGAGAAACAGCACGCAGTGTGGAAGAATCTGAATTTGTAGTCAGGCTTAGATGAAATCTTAGGCAAGTTATGATTGAATTATCCTGTGCCTTTGTAGAAAGGGAATAATGATAAAATCTACCTTACATCATTTCTAAGTGAGACCTCTCTTGGTAAAAGTGACTTTCTCCAGAAATTTATAATACACATAAGTTTCAGAAGAATACCTGTGGTAAACTAAGCCTTCAATAAAATTTAGTCATTATTACCAATTAAAACTTTTTATTCAACAAATATTTGAGGGTGGGTCAATCTGAGAGTCATTTCCGTTAATGGAGGAGATGAACATATAAAGAAATGTCATAGCACAACACACATGTTGATATTCAAGGTCTGTATTTGCTAATATCCAGGAAAAATTTACTTAAAATATGTTTAAACAGTGAAAATATGTTTGGCTGTGCAGTTTTTTTTACTAAAAGTTGTACTTGGTTTTCTTTTGTCGTTTGCTGTTTACCTGTTCTAGCTTAGAAGTGACCACATAGGTATTTGCTCAGGGGATACTGTCACAATCTCCAGGACACAATTGGTGACAGGATTAAGTTATGCCGCCTTTGAAGTCAGACGCAGCCTGAAAGCACAAGAAGTTGTTTACAAAGGAGTCCATCGATTCTCCCTCTTTCTCTGGAAGCATCGGAGCAGTGAGACTCACACAGTCTGTTTGGCACTGTGGCTGCTCTCAGCTGGCCTGGGCCCTCCTGCCGCCGGCAGGGAGAGGAGGCACCAGAGCTCTGCTGTAGCCGCGCAGAGCCGCCTGTAGATCTGCTTATGGTTAACTGGGGCCTTGCAACTGTGTGCCACAGCCTGCTGGGTTGGTTGCAATATCTTTCCCTTAATATTTTCCATCTGGCCAACAATGATCCATAAAGACAGACACAAACCAGGGTTTGAATTATGAGGAGTGTGATGCTAAAACGCTTCCAAATCACACTCTAGAACCTGTAGTCCTGGGCAGCTAGCTGCCTTTGCCTTCTTTCCTGGAGAGGAGGAAACTTGCCTCAAGTTGGTTTACAAATGTTCAGTTACATCAAAGACCTGAACTATCCCTATCCCATTTTAAGTGTTTTAGAGGCTTTACAAATTCTGTCTCTACATGTCGCTGAATTTTAGCATTTAACTCACAATCATACTACTAATATCAAAACTTTTTGAACAAAAACATAATGAAGGTCATGAGAGAGTTTCATATTCAACGTCTCAATTTTTAATTATACCTAAATCTTGAGGAATTAGTGAGGCTTGGGCATAATTGGTGCCATTGCCTCTGAATGGCATTACAATGCCAGAGCCATTTGACTATAAACTTAGAACTCATTGAAATTGAGATTTTAAAAGTAATAGTTGCCTTTAAATTTCTCTTTGCTAAAAATTTCCCCCGAAGATGCTTTTGAGCCAGATTGAAATGGTATACAATAAAGCTAATTTAAAATGTTAGTCAAAATTAGAATGCAAGTTCAAATTTTGACAACTTTGTATCAGCTATCAAGGCATTTGATGCTAATTTGCATTTTTTTACAGCTTGATTATTATTATTTTTAGGAGTTGCTAATCATCTTATGTCTTTTTATTCTTAAATTTTCCTTTAAACTAGGAAAGGTGAATTGCTCCTCCCTTTTTTAGAGGACAGACCTGTGTGCTCAGAGAGGTTGTGGTCCACCTTCTGTGGCACAGCCTTGAGGAAAAGGCTGGGGAGGCCTGGCCAGACATTTCATGCTCAGACCTCAAGTCCATGCTGCCACCTCCTGTCTGCATCCCAGCTTTCAGTTTAAATCAACGAGGCTTTTCATCTGAAGTTTGCTCAGTGAATATTTTTGCAATTTTATTCTCCTCTGTCTTCTCTTCCCTTTCTCTCTTCTCCTCCCCTCTCCTCCCCCTTACTCCCCCTTCCTCCCCCTCACTCCAGGTGGTTAACTCTCAGTGCCAGAGTTGAAGACAGAGTTGGCCTGGAGCCAGCGTTGAGAATTCAGCGTGTACTTTGCAGTACCACTAAAGGATGAAATTCATACTAAAGTCTCATTAGCAAAGTTTAGGTGTATGCGGTTTCAGAGGTTGATTAGGTGCTCCACATGTGTGATCTCTTTCCCGGGTCCCCCCTCTCTTCAGTCTCTGATGAGTGGTGCTTGTTTTCCACTGTGGCTCTCAGTTTCCAACTCTAGGGGTTAGGATGAGAAATGCTAGTTAATTGGAGCCACTCAATTGGCTTTAAAAATGGGAGTGACCACCAACTGCTAAGACTACAAAGCTTAGAGTAGTTCAGGGCCTTTGAGAATAAGGAAGGAAGGAACATTTTGACTTTTCTTCTTTAACTAGGGGCCTGGCACATGAAATTCATGTGGGGATGGGTGGGAGGAGAGGCAGAGTGTCCCTGGGGAGGTGTCCCTCAGCCCAGCCTGCACCCTCTCCAATCTGGGACATCCCTCTCACAATTCAGAGTGCTGACTCCTAACTGCCTGCCTGCCTGCCTGCCTGCCCCTAACCACTTCTGCCTGCCAGCCTGATCGCTCCCTAACCGTTCCTCTGCTGGCCTGATCACCCCCAGCTGACCTCCCCTGCCAGCCTGATCGCCCCCAACTGCCCTCACCTGCCAGCTCGATGGCCCCCAAGTGCCCTCCCCTGTCATCCCAATCACCCACAACTTCCCTTCCCTGCCAGCCTGATCACCCTCAACTGCCCTCCCCTGCTACCCTGTTCGCCCCCAGCTGCCCTCCCCTGTTGGCCTGGTTGCCCCCAACTGCCCTCCCATGCCAGCCTGATCACCCACAACTGCCCTCCCCTGCTGGCCTGTTCGCCCACAACTGCCTTCCCCTGCCAGCCATCTTGTGGTGACATGAGAGTGGACATCTTGTGGCGAAGTCGTGTGAGGGCTAGACGCCATCTAGGCTTTTACTAAAGAGGATAATCTGGGAAGAAAGCAAAGATCATGAATAATATGCATTAGAATAATATGTTATAGATAGTTAATAGTATGTTATAATTATATATGCTGTAGTTAGTTATAGTTCCATTTGTTCAATAAACATGGGTTCAGTAAACATTTACTGCATTCTGCTCCAGCTTAAATATTCTGCTCGTGGCAATGCAGATGAGAGGTGTTCTTATAGGAAAAGATGACCAAGCTAACAGTTTCAGTGTCACAGAGTACAAAAGAGCAAAGCCCTGGGGGAGGTAACTCACCTAACTTGGTGACGTCAGAAGTGAGATGGCTCTTCAAGGGCAAGTGAGAATGTTACCGGTAAATGGGGAATTGGGTAGGAGCAGGGATTAGAAAGAGCATAATAGGCAGATTGAATGGCACAGGCAGAGGCCCCAAACCAAGGGAGCGTAGTGCTGCTGCATTGTGGCAAATCTGGAGCAGAGTTGCTCTGTGGGAGTAATGGAGAGCAAGGTTCTCACATCCCACATGTGGTTTTTGGACTTGAATCTGAAGTCAATGAAGAGTGACCTGTAGAATCTTAAGGGTGTGGTATCAGATTTGTGTGTTGGAAAATCATTTTGGCTCCAAGGTGGAGGAACTCATTATAGGTCAGGAGAGAAGCTTGGGGACCTGCATTAGGGCACTGAGGAAGGGAAAGAGTTAAGGCGGGGAATCAGTGAGCAAGTGAGTGAGCTTGCAGTCTGAGGCAGAACACAGTTCTCACAAGTGGGCTATGCTCTTGGAAGGAGTGTCATTTGTAATTTAAGTCTTGAAGGCTTATAATTTAAAAGCCCTGTTTTTGTATTTAAATTGCTAGCATTTTGCCTTTTTTAAATGCTCATGGATGTTTGATAAATAAATGAACGAATGAATGCATGCACGCATGCCATTCCTATTGGGCAAAGGGGACTAATTGTCTTTTATTTTCGTTTTGCTTAAACTAATATTGTTTATCTTCCCCAATCGTACATTCACAAACAGCTGGACTGAGGAAGCCCACACATATACTGGGTTACAGCAGGCAGCCAATCTTGGATTTTAAAACTTGTCATAGATAAGCAAGAGTCAGTTGTAAATAATCACAGACTAAACCATTATATAAAAAATATAAAGTTAACTCTACCATAGTAAGTCTGAAGAAAGTTTGAATGTATCTTAAATAACCCTGACAGTAAGAAAGGCTAACGTTTGTACTAGTTGCGGGCTTAGTAAAAAGCCTGTATTGTGATGAATGAGAGGCATAGAGAGGCAATTCTTCTGATCTTTTGCTAGACTGAGCTGGGCCCTCTATTTTGATTACTTTTGAAGTTGGGGGCCCCCTAATGAGAACACTTTAACTGGTCTCAAACCTTCCTTCCTTAAAGAGGAGCCTTTCTCCTTGGAGCTCAGGCCATCTGAGACAGCTGCCTCTTCTGTGCCCCAGCTCCCCAACCCAACCCCTCTTGTTTTCTCCAAAACTTAGTTGAGGGTTGGGGTGAAGAAAACCTTTTTTCCTCTCTTGCCAATTCACTATACCTGCTGTTAGGGACCTTCCCCTGCTTGAATATGTGGTAATTTTGAGCTACATTCTGATGTGAAGGTTACCTTCTTTAAAGAAAAGTTCACATGTTTAATTGATGCTCATGGCATGGAGGGAACAGAGTAAGTTGTCAATTTTCAGGATAGAAATTAAATTATAGCCTGCCTTTAAGAGCTACAGTAGTGGAAGG
Organism: Antrozous pallidus; assembly: GCA_027563665.1. Classification (NCBI taxonomy): domain Eukaryota; kingdom Metazoa; phylum Chordata; class Mammalia; order Chiroptera; family Vespertilionidae; genus Antrozous; species Antrozous pallidus. The sequence goes on along the minus strand of CM050522.1, from coordinate 76,638,832 downwards.
AGAGCAGGCCTTGAACCCACAGACTTGAGTTCAAGTGTTGGTTTCCTCATTTACTAAATTCGTGACTTTGGACAAATACTTAACTGAGTTTCATTTTCCTTCTCTTTGAAAAGGGAATTAATAACACCAGCAGAATCTCAGTTGTTACAAGGTTGAAGATCGAATAAAATAATAGATACTAAGTACCAGCTCTGTGTTTGCCACCTCACAGAGTACTTCCTGCAGAACAGTTTTCATCATGATTGTCACCCACCACAGTGAGCAGCATCGGGCAGTGTGGAGAGACTGGGCCTGGGAGTCAAGACAGGTTTGAGTCCCTGCTTAGCCATGTTCTCTCAGTGTGTGTGATGCTGAGCAAGGTACTTAGTCCCTTTGAACCTTGGCTTATAAAATGAGATGGTGATTCCTACCCTAGAAAACTAGTTAATGAATGTACTGCACTAGGACAGAGCTTGTCAAGAAGTGGACACTCCAATTGCAGTCCTTTGTCACTATCATCTGGCTTTCCTTTGGAAAGAGCATTTTTCCAACAAAGACTCTAATTCCAATGGCAGTTCAGTTTTGGCCCCAAATTTGACTATTCCTAAGCAGAAGAGTACCCAGCAAATAATCATTTCAGTCCTTCGGGATCAGGATTGTATGAAGGACCAAATGCAAACACACAAGTCATTGATTTGAATCTGTGCAGAAGACTGTTGTTTCTACTACCTTTTCACTATGGGAAGGATATCAGAACTTTAGCCAGAGCTGCAACTGTAATCACATTATTTTGCTGCTGCTCAGTGGAGCTAAGAAAGCTTAAGAGTATTACCATCTGGGCAAAGCCAACCAATGGTGAACTGTGAACTGCTTACCAACTTAACAGAAACTCTTGCTACCTCATTCATTAATTAGGCCTTTATGGCACACCTTCTCTTGGTTGCCTGGCAACCATAATAGCAGTCATTAAATTCTGTCATTTTGTATTAACCCTTTGGCCCTGGGTGAATTGGGAGCCCCCACCTTAACACTAATGCATTTTACATTAGTACATCTACCTGGGAAATCCCATTCCCTTGACATATAAGCTGTAAAGAGCAAATAGCCAGAGTCCAAAGCCAGAAAAATTCCCTTTTTGTCTTCACTTTAGTGTATGTGCTTTTAAGGCTTTACAAAATGTATCTGTCAGGATGGAGGCCATTTCCCAATTTGCTGACAGACAGACATAACATACACCCAGCAAGATGAAAAGACAGCTAGTTTCCCAGAGAACAGGAGCTGACTGTGACTTCTGTGGGCTTATGGAGGAAGGAGCTGCTGTGAAAACCAGATGGGAAAGTTAAGAGTTGTATGTTTCCCAAATTGCCTTTGTTGCTGCTTTGCAAAAATTTGGACTGTGCCTGCTGAAGGCATAGGGGCTATTCTAACAACACACTGTTTGTATCTCAGCAGTGGATAGAAAGGTAGGGGATAAACTACATACTGTGGCAAAAGCTGGAGGAAGGGGAGTGGACAAAGGGCAGCCTCTGGGAGACTGTCAGGGGCTCTTGCAATGCTCTGTCCTGAGGTTATTTGGAATTTTATAAATATAGAAGGTGTCAAAGTCCTAAATTAAAATAGACTTTAGGAATTAAAAATTAGTCCCTTCTTGAATGGACTAAAGTAATTTGATGTGGTGTAGGTAAAATAATTCAATTGCACAGAAATATTTATTTTTCTTCTATTGGAAGAAAATACAAATGAGGTTAGGTTTTGATGTTAGACAAACTTAGTTCAAATCCCCACTCCACCTAGTACCTGTGTGATCTTGCACATTTTTTTAAACTCCATTTTCTTATCTATGAAATGGGGTAATCATTTCCCTGCAAAGTATTGTTATAGGGATTAAATGAGTGTATATCACACCATAATGAGGACTTGGCTCATGGTATGGGCCCTATTTATTTTTCAGTAAACAAGTATTGAGGCCACAGCAATGATCAAGAAACTTTCTACTCTCATAAAATTTACAGTTACACTTAATATCACATCATCTTTGTCCCTCAGTTTTCCAGTGAGGCCCAGGGAGCGTGTCACTTGCCCAAGGTCAATGCCACTGAGCACTGTGGGCTGCAATGTAACCATATATTTACCCTTTCCCAGTATATTTTGCACAGTAACTTTAGCAGACAAAAAGAGAAGTAAAATGAAAGGTAGCCACATTTCACTCACCCAGAGTTATTGTTATAAAAATTAAAAACTGGATTTTGTATTTGTATTTATGGAACATGTAATTATAATAAGGTAGCCCTGGCTTTAAAATGTTGGCATAGATTGTTGAGAAGTTTACATAAAAATTTACTCCTCCTGCCTCTGTCTCTGTAAGAATGTATGTGATACAAGAGCATCTGGGATTTTAAGTGGCCACTGATTTGTTAACAAAGCAGTAACTTCCCCAAAGGAGTTTTGCAAGTTGGGAGAACTCACAGAGACAATTAATTTTGTTCTTCGGAGCAGGGCCTCTAATACATTAGTTTGCACTTCATGGAAGCTTAAGTTATAACCCGGGAGCTAGCCGTACCATGATCCAATTTGATATTTAGTTTCGATTTTATTAGTAGTTGTCTTTAATAGATGTCTTGTCATGTAGGTTTCCTGATTATTAGTAATTTAAATTGACTCTGAGAATGAAAGGAAACCACAGGCATGAAACTGATGGACTGTGACTGCAGCGGCCTTCCAGCTTTCAAGGCAGCTGTGATGCCTCTGCAGGCTCCTTCCATTGCCTGTCCCGACCCCCTTCCCCCCTTTTAAGGCTTTGAACACTCTCAGCTAATGCTGAGAATGAGAACATAATACTGTTACTGTATGAGAACCTTTAAAAGTAAATGGGCATTGTAAGTGTCCTTTCCTCTTTGAAGATAAGTGTTGTCCGTGGGTCCACTCTGAGCAGATCTAATTTGACCCAGTAGTAGATAGATATCTGTGAAGATGCTAACAGAAAAACAATGTCACAAGAGAAGTAATTTCCCTTGTTCTTATGCTTGTGCCTTTCCACAGGTCAATAATTGCTTAGAGTGTCTTTGTGAAGGGAATAGGTGAAAATTTACTTTTCTCTGCTATGCTTTTGGTAGTGGCCAAGATCACATATACCCTAAAAGAGGCTGCTCCCTAGAGTGGTCCAGAGCAGCACAAGCCATGCCCTTAAGATTTGTTGTGGCTTTAAGAGCCAGTGCTGGAGCACTGTTTATCCTGAGCTCCAGTCTTACAGTTGATCGCCCTGGAATCGGGCTACCTTAGGTTACACTGAGGTGGGCTTAAATCTAGAAATTTGCTGCTTAACCTCTGGAAATCGGCTCTCAATTGTTTGCTAAATAATTCTACTCATTAACTAAGCACCTCCTTTGTTCAAACATATATGTAGATGAATGAATGATGGGAGGAAGCTATTATGTGGGTGAATGAGGAATGAAGGAGCTATGCTTTCTACATGTAGTCTCTAGTAAGATGGTCTGATTGAGGCAGTTTTTATGATGAATTTTGGAATTTCATGCCAGTGCCACAGGCTGCCAACTCAGGTCTCTTAAGCCATAGAGTTATTTTTGCAACAATTTTGTATTTTCAGTTCTCTTGCTAATCTAGAAAAGTTGTAGACAAGACATATTTTAGATGTGAGTGAAAAATTTTTAAAAGTCCATGAAATCCATTGTTGAGAAATGTATGTTCCTGGGAAACCAACCCGTGGTCTCTTGTTATGGAGAGAGGGCATAGAGTGGAATCCAATTTCAATTGCTCTATTCCTCTTGTTTTCTCCATTGTTTTATAGTTTTGGTAATGTACAGGCAAGTGAAAGTGAATGAAATTGTGCTGTTTTTCTCATACCAGAGAACTTACGGCTCTGGTCTCTCTTATAGCAGTTTTGGCTCTGAGAGTGTTTGTCCCCCCATCCGGGCGGTGGACAAGGTGGTCTGTAGGGAGCCACTTGTATACTTTCTCAGTCCCCTCCATCTCCCAGACACATTGCGCTGGTGCCTATGACTTGAGTGCATTCTACAGAAACTGTTGAGGGTGAGTGCTGGTCACCTCCAGGCTGATCCAGTTGGCTGTACATTCCTCGGCATATTGCTTTGTCTTTCCTTTACTTAATCGATTCTAGCATGCCTGTTAGGTGAGAATGCTTCCAATTATGCATGCTAATTTTAAGAGTTAATTCCAGTTTTTAGATGGCTTTTATTTGTAAGCCTGAGCTAGCTTTTTAAAAAATATATATATATTTTATTGATTTTTCACAGAGAGGAAGGGAGAGGAATAGAAAGTCAGAAACATCGATGGGAGAGAAACATTGATCAGCTGCCCCCTGCACACCTCCAACTGGGGATGTGCCCACAGCCAAGGTACATGCCCTTGATCGGAATCAAACCCGGGACCCTTCAGTCCGCAGGCTGACACTCTATCCACTGAGCCAAACCGGTTTGGCCTGAGCTAGCTTTATAGACATCATTTTGTGATTTTTTAAAATCACCTTTTCCTGTATGAACAGATATAGTGGCAAAATCAGACAGATCTAGAGTCAAATCTCAGCTCATCTTTTATGAACTCTGAGTAAGATATCTTTGAGCAAGTTATTTCACTTCCACATTTCATCTTGGAGATAATAGCATAATTAATGAATTAATCAATGAATTAATATCCTGTGAGAATTAAATGCAGTGTATATGAAAATTATTGGCATACTGTGATGCATAGGGTGTCTAGTTTTTATTTCATATTTTCACTCTCTTCATTTTAAAATGTATTCATTGTGTTTAATTTGCGGGAAAATGGAATAGTTTTAAATACCATACCAAGTAGTTTGTGTAAAGCTGCAATGAAAAGCCTAAGATCCTATGAGCATTTGCTGTGGAGAAATGGAAATGCTATTCTGAATTGACCTTAGCCCGTGGTCCTGAGCTCTAATCTCTGATTCCCAGATGATAACAGATGTCTCTTAAGTGATTCCAGGTGTTCTGAACATAGTGGAATCTCTTATCTGCACCTCCACAGTTACTCCTTAAAGTTCTTTTATATTGCCTCTTTAATAGTATTTGAAGGCTCTCGATTCCTTGACAGCTGCTGGAACTCTAACTTCCTACTTGAAGGGACACTGCTTTTAGTCCTCAGGTGATCTCCAGACTTTCATGCTGTACGTTTGATTCGGGCCCACATGCCAAATAGTTATAATATATTCCCCTTTTTTATTAAACAGATTTTGTCATGTCCAAGAGATTTCCTGCCGATAGCAGCTCTAACTTTTTCTCACCATCAAGGCATTCCCTGGCCCTTGTTAACTCTCGGCCAGGGGTTTTCTGCACACTTCTGTTCACTGTATTCCCATTGGCATCCCATAGGTTATGAAGCCTCCCAAACCACCTTCAGAATTTAGTACTCCCTCTTCCATAATTTTCTGTTTCATGTATACTTGAAGTTTCAGGCCTTTAAAGGCCCATGTTTACTTTGGGGGAGTTCTCATTTATCAAATATATAAGTATATAGACTTATATACTCATCAAATACTGATAAGTATATACACTTCTATAGCAGGAACTGAGGTATATAGGTAGAACTTTCAAATTAAATTTGAAATTAAATTCAGTGGCTATGTGGAAGGCAGAAGCATGTAGCTATAGAGTTGGAGTTGATTTCTAAGCCCACCTCTGCATTTTAATAGCCTTTGACCTTGGACTAGTTACTTAGCCTTTCCAGTCTTCTCGTATAGAGCTCTATTTATTTTGTTCTTAAGCTCTCAGTTAAAAGAAGGGGAGTAGAAGTATTGGCCTTAGATGGTAGAGACACAGACATTTCTTATTATAACTGGAGGGGAAGGATGGGAAGGATAGGTATAGATTTGTATACTTTGACAACTGATATAGTTGTCGTCATGGTGGTAACAGTGGCTAAGATTTATTTACTTTGTACCAAAGACCATTCTAAATACTCTGAATATATTATCTTATTGAACTTTCATAACAACGCTGTGAGTTTGGTAATAATCTTACCTGCAATTTGGAAATGAATAAACAGAAGTGCACAGAGGTTAAGTAACTTGCCCAAAGGACAAAACTAGAATAAGCACATAGGTGACTGGTTCCAGAGCCCAGGCTTCCACTGGTGTTTAATATATATTGAATGAATGAATGAATGAATGAATGTGTCATTGGAAAACAGGCAATTCCTGTTGGATAGCTTCTATTTTTGATGAAGTAGGTGGTGAGATCAGATACTAAGAGGGAAAGAGCGTATAGAGATTAGATGTTTGAGTAGAGAACATTTAAAAAAGTCATGTAGACTGACCAGTGAAAAAAGAATTGCTGGATGGTGTTAAGGCTTAGTTGATGCTGTAGACTTTATAAATGTAGAATTTTATAGACATACATTAAGATTGTGTGGAATTCCCCCCCCCCCCGCCCCCAGCCATACATATCACTTAAATATAGACACAGAGAAGATAAAATAGTTGGATTCATTCAGGGATAAGGCATTTGCGTGCATATGAGATGAAAGGAAAAATACATGGAACTTTTAGTTTCCTGATATGATGAATCATGGAACTAAATTGGATTAGTCAGAAGTAAGGAAAGGAGAGTCTGATAAATGGGGAGAAGGAAGAGACTGCCAGTGACAGAGGTTAAGGATAGGTATGGTAGGAATTGAAAGGTCAACAAATACCCAGGACAGGAAACTAGGTTCAGAATTGGGGAGTCTTAATTATTGATTTCAGAGGCAAAACGGGTTTGGCAATAGGAAGGTTGAGTGGAAATTAAAGGAATAGATGGCTGAGGTGCAATAAAGAAGATTGTCAGAATGATGACTGGTCATTGAAACACCTAAAAGGCCAGGGTGTTGGATGACTATTCTGTCAAATGTATAAATTGTATTTCTGCTCGTAGGTATTATTTCACAGTAGCAGTGGAGTTAGAAGGTGTAACTTTATTAATTTATATATACATTTATTTATTATAAATGTATAAATATGTACATTTGTTTATTTCTTTTTATATATACTAGAGACTCAGTGCACGAAATTCATGCACTGGGGAGGGAGGAAAGGGGTCCCTGAGCCTAGCCAGCACCCTCTCGCAGTCCAGGAGCCCTCGGGGGATGTCTGACTGACAGCTTAGCGTGGGAGTGGACCTAAGCCATCTGTTGGACATCTTTAGCGCTGTCACGGAGTCGGGAGAGGCTTCTGGTGAACCTGGCTTCTGGTTGAGTTGCGCTCCAACTATGGGAGTGCACTGACCACCAGGGGGCAGCTCCTGCATTGTGTGTCTGCCCCCTGGTGGTCAGTGCACATCATAGCGACCAGTCATTCTGCCATTTGGTTAACTTGCATATTAGCCTTTTATTATATAGGATTCTCAAGTACAGTTACTCATCCAAGCTAGATAGGGGAGATAAATGGAAATGATATCTTCCAAGATATTTTAGTTATATAATTTTACAGGTGTGAGGTATCCCTAACAACATTTAAAAATTATAAGAATTTCTTAAAAGTTCAAACCAAATTTGTTTGATACTGAATTTTCTTTAGAAAAGCTACCTTTAGGTGAATTAAGAGTGCAGCACTTGGGCTATTTTTCCTTGGATGGAGAATGACCAGAAGGAATTCCCTTGCTTGATAATTTTGTTGAACTCATCCTCAGAATTTGGTTGCTTGTAACTGAACAAAAGGCCCTCAAAATTCTCAATACATGGTACCTTGTTACAAAGTTGGTTCAGTATTATAAAAGACAAAACAGAACAAAAACTCTTGTATAATAATACCCTGCAATTGCATCTCCTTAGTTTTTATAACTTCATTGCAAGCTTTAAATTAAGGAAAATAAATGTTTGTATGCATCTCAGTGTTATTTATATAGTTACGTAAGGAATTGGAAAATGGTAACTCTGAAATAAATGCTGATACTTAGGCAAGTGCATGGTATGATGGAAAGAACATTAGCTTTATATGTTCCTACCAATTGCTGGCTGCTTGAGAAAGTTACTAATCCATGCCGAGTGTTAGATGGTTTAATTGTAGTGATAATTTTTAATTCATTGAGTTGTGGCAAGAATTAAATAGCATGTGTAGATAAATGTCTGGAACATAGTAATTGCTGAGCAAATGTTAATTTTCCCCTTAATATCCTTCTCCCCTTTACATAATTTTTGGCTGAGGAAACCAGATTTTTAAATTCTTTAGAAATTCTAAGTGAAAAGTTTGCCATACATTTTCCAGTTTTCATGAGTATGGCCAACTTTTATGAGAAACTGCAGTAGATACTATGATAAATACAGTTCACATGCAGGTACATTATATCTGCCAGAATTGGCCCCCGCAGAGGTTAGCGTATATGCGTGCGTAGTAGCCATGGTTAACCAGCAGCCATACACGAAGGAGAAGATAAGATTTGATGCTGGAGGAAAGCAGGCATGTGCAGAAAACTTAACAGGGATATGGGGAAGTGCCTGGGGAAGGGGGTAAGAGACCTCTAACAGTGGCTCTCAGAGGTCAGATTCAGAAGTTAGCAAAGCAAAGAAATCCAGCCTGTGGAGAATGAGTCGGAGAAGGCTTCAGAGCAGAGTTGATCCCACCGTGAGAGTCAATGCTTGGTCGTTGCAGGAATTCCATCCAAAAAGTATAAGAACAAAGAACATGCCTTCTCACCTCGAATCTGGAGCACTGGTGCTCAGAGAGGAGGCTGGTATGTGTGTCGGGGTAAGATGAGGAAAGAGAAGTCCCTGGAACCAAGGTGACCTCATATAGAGGAGCCACTGAACTGACAGGACACTGTCTACTCCATTAGGCCTTTCCCCTGATAGGGCTGCATAAATGCTTGGCATCCCCACTGTTAGACATAGAACAGACCTGGCCATTTCAATCCTGCTGGCTTGTGGAGTGACAGCTCTTGATATGTTGACCAGCTGGCTGAAGCTTACTGATTCCAGTGGAGCAGTAGGCAACCTACCGATAGCGAAAAGGGGCTGAGGCAGGAGTAGTTATCCCAATACTGTAAATGAAACTCAAGTCATGTATTTAACCAAGAGTAACCTATTGAATATGTAATACCTGGGAGTGAATTGTCAAAGCCAATGACACCATGAAGAAATCAAGTGATTATTTATTAAGAGATTAGAATCCAATTAAAAGCAAAATTCAGTTTTGGGTACTGAAAAAAGATGCCAGAAGTTTTTCTTTAAAAAATTTTTTTTAATTTCCAATACATAATCAGTACATGCTCATTGTTCATCCGATTCCCCAGGCCAAATTGAAGGTGCTATAAGAAAAATAGAAGGGGGAAAGCCCGTATAACCATTACCACCTGCAATCAGCAATTGTGATTTATTCTTTTAGTTCTTTTTCATAAATTTATAATATTTTATACATGGTTATTTAAAATTTATTTTTCAGTCAAAAATTAGACTCTTGTACATTATACTAAAAAAATGAAGAAAATGACCTATAATCCCATTTACCTAGAGAAATTAGGTGTCCAGAAATATTATGCAAGCAACATAGCAACATTTTCTTTGCATCTACATGAATATTTTATTAATATAGTTGTGATGCAAGTATCCTTTGACCATCCCTCAATTCCAGTCCCCTATCTAAAATAGAAATTTCATGCATAATTATTACATGTACTTTTGACTCGTATGAAAAATGGAACATACCTACAAAGTCTGATCAAATGAACACCTGAGACTCTACTGCTTTTTAGGAACATGACCAGTGACATTAAAACTAATCCTACATACATGGGTTGTTTCTAGTTGGTTTGCCTGCTTATGACAAGCACTGCTTTTATGAATAATTAGAACAGAAATTCTCAAGCTGCTAGCACATCTTCTGACCAACCTGCACATTTGTCCATATATTTTGCTTGATCTTCTGTTACCACGGATTTACTTTCCAGATTCTTATCAAGAGCAAAACCCTGCATCTATATACTAGATCCCCTCACCTTTCACCTCTCACCTACTCAAAAGTTTTTCCATCAACAACAACTCCTATTTATTCTGGGTTATCACTCCCAACCCTGACCCACAGAATTTCATTGTACAAGCATGTGGCTATTTCTCCCACCTTGCGAGGGAAGGGAGAACTATTCTATTGAATAAATATTTGGTCATGTAACTCCTGAGAAACCCTACTTTTCTGTTTTCCTGCCACCTCCCTGGCCTATTCTTCTGAAGCTCCCCAAATGTTTAACACTGATGTGCTCCAGGGTTCATTCCTTGAACTTTTTTTTTCTTCTTTGAGTATATTTACTTCTTGATTGCACCCATGCTGTGCCATGGCTATAAATACCATCTGACAACTCCCTATGGTAAATATTGATCTCAAACTTGGACTTTTCTTTGAACTCCAATTGTCTATATTTCCCCTTGACTGTATGACAGGCAGTTTTATGTAAAACTAGAGGCGCAGTGCATGAAATTTGTGCATAGATAGGGTCCCTAGGCCTGGCTGGCAATCAGAGCTGATCTGCTGGGACAACCGGGGGTTGAGGGTCCCGCTGGCACCCACCTTGGCCTGGGGCTGTAAGCTGGGGGCAGTTCCTGCATTGAATGTCTGCCCCCTGGTGGTCAGTGCATAGCGACCAGTTGTTCCACTGATCATTTTACTGTTCGGTCAAGTCTTTCCTATCTCAACAAATGGCAATGCCATTTTCCATATGATCATTAAAAACATTGGAACTGCCGTTGACTTCTCTCTTTTTCTCACACACTCTGTATTCAATCCATTGGCAAGCTCAGCTTTAGCTTATATTCAAGTATGTGTAGATCTGGCCACTTCTCCCTGCCTTCACTGCTACCACCTGGTTCAGACCATCACCATTTCTTACTGTGTTACCATAACTGGTTTCTTTATTTCCAATCTTAATGTCCTAGATGGAACATCATTCCTCATCTGATACTAGAATACAGAAATAATTTAAATTACTATTTTCCCAATTCTCCCAAGGATAGTGGGTTGCTAATATTATTTTTCATGTATAGAAGTGTTAATTTATTACATTAAAAGGAATACTTAAGGCATTAAGACACCCCCCACTTTTATTGAAATATGTGACATATAACACTGTATTAGTTTAAGGTGTGCAATGTAATGTTTTGATATATATCTCAAAATGTTTATCACAATGTATTAAGGCTTAATTCTTTCCTTAGAACCCTGGTTGAGAAAGGATGATAGTGTCTTTATTTAGCACCGGAGGGATCTTTTCAAAAGGTGGTCTGATTAGACCAATCCTTGAGCTAGAATCTTCCCGTGATTTCTTTTTGGAAAAGTTCATAGTACAAGCCCTAGGTGATCTGCCTGCTATTTACCTCTTCTTATTTTGTTTCTGTTACTCTTAATCTCATTCTGCTCTAGCTACACAGGCCTCTGTATTGTTCCATCTGTTCTTCCAGATAACTACATGATTTCTTCTCTCCTCCTCTTCAGGTCTTACTCAAATGTCACCTTCTTAGTGAGGCCATCTCTGACCCCTCCGTTTAAAATCACATGCCCCGAGCTCCTTCTCTGATTTGTTTCACTATTTCTATATTCTCATTTCTTTAATCTTTAATTTATCCTAGGTCTCATTATCCTAGGATCGTGGTCTGCAAACTGCAGCTCGCGAGCCACATGTGGTTCTTTGGCCCTTTGAGTGTGGTTCTTCCACAAAATACCACGGCCTGGGCGAGTCTATTTTGAAGAAGTGGCATTAGAAGAAGAATAAGTTTTTAAAATTTGGCTCTCAAAAGTAATTTCAATCATTGTACTGTTGATATTTGGCTCTTTTGACTATTGAGTTTGCCGGCCACTGTCCTAAAAAGTTAATTTCCTTGATACCACTTCCCCTTTCACAGTATTTAACACTTATACCCATTGCTAAGATATCATAATGAACAGTTTAATATACTTGCTATCCATCCATCAATACATCTTTTGTTTATGCATTTCAAAATAAGTTGCAGGCATCAATACCCTTTATATCTAAGCACTAGAATTCAGTATTTGTGAATTATTCTTTTTCCTTCTTCCTAGAGAAAAGTTATATACAATGAAATGTGTCTACTATTTGGTGAGTTTTGACAAATATGTATACCTGTATGATCCAAACCCTTATCAAGATATAAAACATTGCTGTGACCCCAGTCAATTCCTGTGCCTATTTCCCAAAGGAAGCAATACTATGATTTTTTTATATGTGAGTTTTTTCTGTTCTAGAACTTCATATATATAAAATCATTTGGACTTCTTTGTGTAAGGCTTTTTCCACTCAGTGTATTGTTTTTGAGATTCATGTGTGTTGTTGGTTTATCAAGAGTCCATTGTATGATTATGCTTTCTCCTGTTGCTAGACAGGTGGACCATTTCAGTTTTTGGTTATTATAAACAAAGCTGCTGGGGACATTTTTGTACAAGTCTTTATATTTCCATTTCTCATAGGTAAATATAGGAATGAAAGTGCTGGGTCATAGGATAATTATAATTTGTGCACCAGTGGGGCCCCTTGGCCTGGCCTGTGGGATCGGGCCGAAACTGCCTCTCTGACATCCCCTGAGAGGTCCCAGATTGGGAGAGGATGCGGGCCAGGCTGAAGGACCCCAGTGGTGCACAATCAGGCTGGGGTGTGATGCAAGAGGCTTCAGGGCCTGTCCGGCCTGTCTTGCCGGACCCCAGCAGCAAGCTAACCTACCAGTTATAGTGTCTCCCGCCCCTGGTAGTCAATACACATTATAAGCAGTTAAGCAGCATTAGCATATCATTAGCATAAATACACTTTGATTGGTTGAATGGATGACCAGACGCTTAGCATATTAGGCTTTTATTATATAGGATTGTCAGACCTTTACTCAAAAGTGGTTATAGTATTTTACACACCCACTACCAATTATGAGAGTTCCACTTGTTCTATATCCTCACCAATATTTTCTGTTGTCAGTCATTTTATTTTCAACCATTCTTTCTCATTGTGGTTTCAATGAGCATTTCCCTGATGACTAATGAACATTTTATTTTTATTTTTAAAAATATATTTTATTGATTTTTTACAGAGAGGAAGGGAGAGGGATAGAAAGTCAGAAACATCGATGAGAGAGAAACATCTATCAGCTGCCTCTTGCACACCCCCTACTGGGGATGTGGCCACATCCAAGGTACATGCCCTTGACTGGAATCAAACCCGGGACCCTTCAGTCCTCAGGCTGATGCTCTATCCACTGAGCCAAACCGGTTTCAGCTACTAATGAACATTTTAAATGTGTTTATTAGCACATGAAGAAGATAGTTAAATCTTTTATTTTTTTTATTGAATTGTAGTAGTTCTTTATATATTTTAATTCTGATTCTTTATCAGATATATGTGTGTGTGTGTGTGTGTGTGTGTGTGTGTGTGTGTATATTGCAGATGTTTTCTCCCAGTCTAGAACTTGCCTATTCATTTTCTTAGTAGTGTCTTTTGATGAGTAGAAAGACCTTTTCATGTTGACAAAGATTATCAATTATTTTCCTTTTATGATTAAAGCTTTTCTGTTCTAAGATACCTTTGCTTGCCCCCTACTCATGCTCTTACATTTGTTCTGTCTCATGTTGAACATATGTTCTATGTTTTTATCTAGGAACATTATAATTTTAACTTTTGCAATTACTAGGTGTACCGGTTAATAGTGCAGATTTTGTAATCAAAGAAAACATAATTTAAAGAGAAACATCAAAAGTGCTGTTCAAAGTAATGTCCATCGCTAGCTACACATTTTTCCCATCTTTCAGGTAATTTGCAGATTCCGTCCCAACTTTTCTTGTTTTGAGGCAAACCATTCAGAGATCCAATTTTCCACTTCTTCCAGTGTTTTGATGTGCTGCTCAGAAAGTGCGTGTGCCATCGATAGGAACAAGTGGTCATCTGAAGGAGCAAGGTCTGGTGAATACAGCTGATTTTTAACTGGTTTTGAAGTGTGTGATGGTACATCATCATGAAGCAAAATTATTTTGCCGTGTCTTCTAGAACATTCTGGTCATTTTACGATCAAAGCCTGGTTCAAATTGATTATTTGTTGTCGGTAGTGGTCAGTATTAACGGTTTCACCTGGGTTTAGAAGTGAATACTACACCACACCTTCCTGATCCCACCAAACACAGAGCATTGTCTTCTTTCCAAAGTGATTTGGCCTTGCAGTCCATGTTGATGGTTGACCTGGCTCAACCCATGATTTTGAGCATTTGGGATTCTCAAAATAAATCCACTTTTCATTGCCAGTCACAATTTGATGCAAAAAAAAAAAAAGTCTTTCTTTCTACCATTGAAGCAACATTTTACTGATGACTTTTCGGTTTTTCATTTGTCTTTCGTTCAGTTGATGTGGCACCCTTTGTCCTAACTTTGAAATCTCTCCCATTGCTTGTAAATGATTGGAAATTGTTTGCTGAGCAACGTTTAATCTTTCTGCAAGTTATTGTTGAGTTTGACATGGATTTTCATCCACTAATGCTTCTAATTGTTGGTCTTCAAACTTTTTTGGTTGACCTGGATGTTCTTTGTCTTTCACATCAAAATCATCACTTTTAAACTGTTTAAACCAATGTTCACAAGTATCTTGAGATGTTCACCACAAGCTTCCTAAAGTATATGATCACTTTCAGCAGCACTTTTCTTCAAAATAATGAATTAAAACTTCTAACTAATGCTCTTTTTTTGGCATGAAATTCGACATTTTTAAGCATAAAAATATCTATGATGTTAACACCTTCAGCAAATTTAACTTATGACGTTTTGAAGCTTGCTGTCAATACAACAAAATAGCATACATATCAAATAACATTTATATCTCAACATATGTATAACTCCACCTATTGAAAAAAAATTCACATTATTAACTGGTGCACTTACTAAATCTGTAGTCTATTTCAAATTATTTTTGAACATGGTAGGAGGTAAGTGGTCAATGTTTATTTTTCCCCTATATGGTTACATAGTTATTTCAACATCATTTGTTGTAAAGATTTTAACTCGCTATTTGATTGTTTCCATGCCTTTGTTGTGATTGCATAACTGTGAGTCGATGCTATTGATATATTTATATATCCAACCCTGTCTTGATAACTGTGGTTTTAGAGTGTATAATGAACATCGGTAGTATATGTGCTCCAAGTGGTCTTTTTCTAGATTGCATTAAATAGTGTAGTTTCTTTCTAGGAAAATAACCTTGTCACTTTCTACAAGAACATCTGGTAGGATTTTGAATGAAATTGTGTTGAGTTTGTATTTCAGTTTAGTGAGAAAAAATAATAACAAAATATTGAATCCTTTAATCTTTGAACATAGCAGATGTCTCCATTTATTTATGTCCTCTTTAATTTCTCTTTGCAGTATTTTTTACTTTTCAGTTCAAAGGTCTTGCATGACTTTGTTGTTTATTTCTAGGTATTTTATGTTTTTTATAATTCTATAAATAGAACTGTTTGATTATTTCATTGTATATTCCAGTTATTTGCTGTATATTTACAATTGATATTTTTTGTTTATTTACCCTATATCCTGTGATCTTGCAATAGCAAGGAAGTTATTAGTTCTTATACTTCTTTATAGATTCTCTAGGGCAGTGGTTGGCAAACTCATTAGTCAACAGAGCTAATTATCAAAACAATGATTGAAATTTCTTTTGAGAGCCAAATTTTTTAAACTTCTTCTAACGGCACTTCAAAGTAGACTCGCCCAGGCCATCGTATTTTGTGGAAGAGCCACACTCAAGGGGCCAAAGAGCCACATGTGGCTTTCGAGCCGCAGTTTGCTGACCATGTCTCTAGGGAATGTAAACAATCATGTAATCTGCATTTAGAAACAGTTTTACTTCTTCCTTTTGGATTTTTATGCCTTTCATTTCTATTTATTTCCTTATTGCACTATCTAGGAGTTCCATTTCCATGTGGAATGTTGAACGGAAGTGATAGAATGAATATCTTTGTCTTGTTCTTAGTCTTAGGGGAAACAGTGTTTTACCATCCTATCTAATAAAAGAGTAATATGGAGATTGACCATCACTCTAACACACAAGAGGGCTGCCCTCATGTGGTCAAAGATCCTGCCCCCATGTGGACACAAGATGGCCACCACAAGATGGCCAGCAGGGGAGGACCATTGGGAGGTTCCAGGCCTGCAAGGGAGGGTAGTTGTGGGTGATTAGGCCAGCAGGGGAGGGCATTTAAGAGGAACCAGGCCTGCAAGGGAGGGCAATTGGGGGCGATCAAGCCTGCAAGGGAGGGCAATTAGGGGAGATCAGGCCAGGAGAAGAGGGAAGTTGGGGGCAAACAGGCTGGCAGAGGAGCAGTTAGACATCAATTAGGCTGGCAGGGGAGTGGTTAAGGGGTGATCAGGCTGGTGGGTAGAAGCAGTTAGGGGCAATCAGGGAGGCAGGCAGGCAAGCAGTTTGGAGCTAGCAGTCCTGGATTGCGAGAAGGATCCCGGTAGGTTCGGGCCTAAACTGGCAGTCAGACATCCCTCGAGTGGTCCCAGATTGGAGAAGGGTGCAGGCTGGGCTGAGGGACACCGCCCCGCCCCCATGCACGAATTTCATGCACTGGGCCTCTAATTAAGTATAATAAATAAGTTCTGTATATTTTTAAGAGATGCCCTTAAAATGAGGATATTTCCTTCTATTCCTAGTTTATTGAGAATTTTTTAATTTAAATTTTTTATTTATTGATATTTTTAGTCATGGAGAGTTTTTAAACAACCTTTTAAGTAAATATTGTCTTTTTCTGCATATCTTGCTATGAATATCTGGTTTTCTCCTTTATTATTTTTAAATGGTAAGTTGTAATTGATTGATTTTAATGTTTTACCAATACACTTGATAATGGTATTTTCTTTTTGGCTAACATTTGGTTTAGAATTTTTTTGTCTGTGTTCTTGAGAGAGATTTGTTACATGTACTTTTATGTATTTGTGCAGTGATGTTGTCAGGGTTAGTTTTCTTTTAGAAGTTTGAATTTTTTGCCATTCACATTTAAATCTTTAATCCACCTGGAATTGCTTTTCATAGATACTATACAGTGGGGATCCAATTTCATTTATTCTCCCCCCACTTGGATATCAAATTGCCCCCTGTAACATGTTTTGAATATTCATTCTTTCTCCTAGGGATTTGCAGTGCTAATCTATCATATATCAAGTTTTCCTATATGTTCAGATCTTATTTCTGACTTTTAATTTTGTTCTGTTAGATAATTTGGCTATCCCTATGTCAATATCTTGTGTGTTGATTACTATAGCCTTAAAATCTGTTGGAAAGGTTTCTTCACCATCTTCTTTTCTTCAAAAATGTCTTGCTTTTCTTGTGTCAGTCCTTTATATATTTTATTCATTCTCATGTAATGAAAGATTTTCAAAGCAGGTGTAGTTGTCCAACATAGCAAAGCAGTGCATAAGCTGCAGAGTGTCCTTTGGTTGGTGGAAGGCCTGGATCAAATAAGCCCTGGGCTAGGGCAGGCATTGCTATAGGAATGCAAATCTGCAGGGGAATGAGTCCCAGGGAACTCGAGTTAACTATGCAGTGGTTACTCATTTTGGAAAACAAAGGAGAATAATTTTAGAATCTGTCCTGTAGGACATTGAGTTCCACTTTTAAAACAGGATTATATAATGTTGGTCAAGTCCTTAATCCTTCTCTGCCTTGTTTTCTCCATTGGAGAGAAGGATACTAAGTTATAGCTTTATGGCCAAGGAGATGTCCTAAAGAGATAGTATTCCCAGTGAGCAGAATATTATCTACTAACCAGAGGCCTGGTGCACGAAATTCGTGCATGGGGAAGAGGGGTTTCTCTCAGCCCAGCCTGCAGCCTCTCCAATCTGGGACCCCTAGAGGAGTGTCCAACTGTTGGACATCCCTTTCCCAATATGGGACTGCTGGCTTCTAGCTGCTCACCTGCCTGCCTGAGCGCATCTAACTGCCCCCTCCTGCCAGCCTTATCACCCCTAACCACCTCTGCCTGCTGTCCTGATCACCCCTAACTGCCCCCCCTGCTGGCCTGGTCACCCCCAACTACCCCCACCAGCCTGGCCGCCCCTAACTTTTCCCCCTGATGGCCTGGTTGCTCCACACAGCCAGCTGTTCAGTTGTTTGGTCATCCCTCACTAACCTCCCTGCGGGCCTGTTCGTCCCATGCAGCCTGCTGTTCTGTCATTTGGTCACCACTCACTAACCTTCCTGCCGGTTTTGTTGCCCCATGCAGCCTGTTTTTCGGTCGGCCATATCATTCTTTTGGTCACGTTGGACCCTGGCTTTTTATATATTATGATGATGATTTAGAAGTCACTAGGGAGGCAACATGGTGTGGTGACTTTTGATCCAGAAAGATTTGGGTTCCAATAGAGCTCTAACATTTAACAAGTGATCTCAGACACATTTTCTGATCCTCTTGAGCCCCACTTTCCTCAATACTTAGAATGTAGAACATAAGCACATTGCTCTTTAAAGCAAAGGGATAACTTTTCATGTTCTCTGTTCAGTCGCTTTTCCACCTCTCATCCCCTAATTAGGGCTTTGATTTTGTACAAGAAGCAGGGCAATATTCCCACTTATTCATGATCCAAGATTCATTTCCGTTAAGGAGTTACTCAGTTTTTTCCTCTCCTGTATGATATAGTAATGATACTATTTAATCTTGGTAACTTTAGTCATCTGCAGGTCTACCTATCCTTTGTGTTCTTTCAACCTATTGTTGAGAGCACAAGTAACCTAAATGAGATAGAGGGTCATATCTAAACTAGAGGCTTGGTGCACAGATTCGTGCACTGGTGGGGTCCCTCAGCCTGGCTTGCAGACATCCCCAGAGGGGTCCCAAATTGCGAGAGGGCACAGGCTAAGCAGAGGGACTCCACTGGTGCACATTTGGGTCTGGGAGGGACCGCAGGAGGGCTCCAGGGCATGCCCAGCCTGTTTCACCCAGGCCTAATCAGCCGGACCCCAGCAGCAACCTAACCTACCAGTTGGAGCGTCTGCCCCCTGGTGGTCAGTGTGTGTCATAGTGACTGGATGTCAAATGGTCAAATGGCCACTTAGGCTTTTATATAGATGGATTAGTTAAAAGGTTGTTTTTAAACACCCTAAAGGTTGTTTTTACATTTAGAATATCTTTCATTTTCATTTCTAAGTTTAAGGCTCAAGTGCCATTGGTGGTAGGGAAGAAAGACAGGCAACTCTAATATTCCTTCTTAACAGCTTTGTAAAGACAAGGCAACTCTTAGCAGTTTTACACCTCTTGTCATTCTATAACGCTTTCTGGGATTCCTGATTTTTGTACTGAGGCTCAAGAATCCTGGAAACCCACCCACCACAGAAGAGGAGAGGTTGGGGGAGAACTGATTGAAAGTTGGTAAAAGCTAATGGGCAAGATAATGCCCGTTCAGTTGTGGTCACCTCTACTAAAGGAAAGATGTGCCTTTAAATTTTCTCTCTCTATTGATCCCAGCATAGTGATTTTTGCTTAGAGAAACCTCTGTCCAATGTGCTTGCTTGTAAATGCAAGAAAGAAAAAAAAAAGAATATGGAGCTTTTGTGGAGATGAAATGAATATGCATGTGTGCATATTTCCTCCCCTTTCCTAAAGAAGGGTATCTGAGGAACAGTATATAATCTATAAGCAGTTCTTCACCATGTTGGAATTTAAGGATTCCTCTTAATGCTAAAGGCTTGTTTCTTTCATTGTTTGTATAGCTCTGCTTTCCATTTTAAACTTAACCAGCACTAGTTGTTAGTTTAGTGACAGATATCTGATGAGATGTGACTGTTACATAGCATCTTACAAAGTTTGTTTGGAGTGAGCCATATAGGGTCCTGGTGAGAATAAACCTTCTTAGCTTTGCACTTTTTTATTTCTTGTTTTCCTATGCTTTGCCTAACTAAGCGTGACTGGATGTGATGTGGATAAGATAACCATCGTAATTTAGAAAGGAACATGCTCAGTCCCTGCCTCTTCTCTATCTAATGAATTCGTGTAAAAAATATATCAAAAGAAGTCCTCATAGAGAATCCTCAAAGGGGAGTATATTTATTATAAGAACTGCTGATTCTTTAGGAATGCCTCCTAATTCGAACAGCAACAGCTGCTTCTGGTTAGAATAAACTTCATCTATTTTGTGCCCTGTCTCTGCAAGAGGATGTTAAATTTTGGTTTAGGATTATTTTCTTGCTTTGTTTTTTTTCTCTCCCTTTCCTCAATTATAATGCTCTATCCTTCTCAGTGTTCACATGATTTGAACAAGCTACTGTACCCATCCCCCACCTTTAAAAATGACTTGTGTTGAGATTACAAATGCTAATAAAACTCTTTTGATAATGTGTTTTGTTTGTATTCACAGTGGCAGTGGAGTGTATTGTACAGCAGTAATGAAAAAAGTTGAGACACATTGTAGTCATGAATTCTAAGTGCAATAATTTAAAGTACCGGGAGTATTTCAGAAACTACCATTGTCCCTTAAATGAAACCACTGTATTAACGTATCATAGCATGCTGTTCTAATCACTTTTTTCCAAATACCAGCTTTGAAAGAAACATGGTTGGATTTTTTTATATGAAACTGAAATTGTGTAATTGAATGGCTCGGCAGAATAGGTAAATGAATGTAGCAACATGCATTCAAATATGTCTCTTTGGTTTGTAATGAGCTGATTGAAGTCCACAGCTGTAAGACTTGCCATTTTATTTTCTGATTTTACATTCTGGACCCAGACAAAGGTGCCAGTTTTTTGTATTCACAGAAAAAAGAAGAATAAAATTGTTTATAAAGTCAAGCAGCCCTTTTGGGGCGTCATATTGGTTTCAGTGCTTCTGGTAGCCTTTATTCAGCTATCCTTCTATAAAATAAAGGATCTTCTAATGTAACCATTTCTACTTAATTTTAGAGTTATTAACAACTCTTATTAGGGAATAAAGAAATTCTGTCACAACTGATGGGGTTGGTTGCCTGCCACGTGTGTGCACACACTTATGTGAGAGATAATTGGTGCCTGCATCTCACAGCACTTATTTCAGTAATTACACTTGTTGATTTACGTGTCTTTTCCCCTCTGAACACTGAGTAACTTAAAACGAGAGTCTCTGTCTGATTCACTTGTTAGTCCCAGGACTCAGCAAAGGGCCTCCCAGCTAATAAATGTTTTACCCATTGAGCCATAGACTACTAAGCCAAATGGATGTCTGAATAGATACCAAAATCTACAGTGGGCAAAGATTGTTGGGTTTGGAGCTAAACACATCATTTCCAGTCCTGGTTAGTAAGGATTTATGGGGATTTCCCATGGAATCCAATTGAAAATTTGATGTTTCAGGATAATTCTAGATATTAAAGATAGCAACTACTGTACTATACATGCTCTTAGACCAGAGAAACCATATTCTTTTGCACACGACTTGGTAGGAGGTACAACAGAAAGAAAGGAGAGAATAATGCTGGGGATTGCTAAGCCATTCAGTACAGACAGAGATATCTACACTGGGATTGTTGGGATGTGCTTTTGGCTCTGTAAATGTGTGGCTCTGGGCAAGTCCCTCCTATTCTCTGGACTAATGTTTCTTTATGCTACAAAATAAAAGCATTGAACAGTTTAAAGCAACTGGCTATTCTTACACCTCCTTTGCCTCACTTAGTAGGGACAGGGGCAGAGAACTTGGGTTCTGCTTTTTCGGGTCACGGAACAAACCCTTGCCACCACTCTTAGTATCAGGGTCAGAACAATGGGCTGGGTATTTTTTTTTAATCTGCTATAATACAGAGGTATGATACATGACAGCCCCAGTGTAGACAAACTGGTTTACTTCATTCACATGTGAAACGTGTCTCAAATAATTCGTTAGTAAGTAAGTAACTAATGAAGCTTGTGAATGATATACCATTTTAGTGCATAAAGTGCTGAAAGTATTTCTGTGGTACCCCCTGACTTGGGATAGAGCGATAGCCAGCGCCATGGAGTTGAGGCACATGGGAATGCCCATGGGAATATGTTCTTATTAAAACTTGTCCTTCATTGGACAGCAGTGGGGAAACTGTATAGTATGGCTTAAAAGATCATAATAGAAGCCAGACTCAAGGCTACATACTGTACTATTTTATTTACATGACATTCTATAAAAAGCAAAATTATAGGAGTAGGAAACAGATCAGTCCTGGGATTGGGAGAAAGGTGACTACAAAGGGGCAGTACTCCAAAGTACTGATGGGGTTGATACAGAAGTGTTCTGTGGCAGTTACACTACTGTATGCGTTTGTCAAAACCCGTAGAACTGTATGCCCAAAAAATGAATTTTAATTGATGATAAAAAGAAATGAATTTTTAAAAGGTAGATGGTGGGAAGACAGGTAGTAAACAGATGATCTTGGTGTTAGTGTTGTAAGAGCTATGGTATACATTAATAGACACCCCATGAAGGTTGTGGGAGATTGGATGGGGCACAGGGAAGTATTTTGGGGATCCTGAAAATGTTGTGTATAATGATTGTGGTAGTTATACAGCTATATATAATTATCAAAACTCCTCTAACTATACACATAGAATGGGTGGCTTTTGTTGTACATAAATTCAAAATTGATTTTTGAAAAAAGAAAAAGCATCATGAGCTTTAAAAGCAGAAAACCTTTATTCAACTCCTTACTGCAACTTTACTAGCTTGTGATCTTGAGCAAATCTCTTCACATCTTTGAACCTCCATTTCTTCATCTGTTATTTATAGATGAAGATACCCATCTCAGTCGGTGAGGTGAGGAGCAGAGGCAATGTCCTTAAACTGTGTGGGCCAATGCCTGCCAAAGCTGAGGTACTGGGTATTTTTATTCCCACCCCATGAACAGCTCAATGTGCAGAACTGGTCTTTAAATTAACTAAAGCTGCTCTCGTTTTAGACCCATAAAAGTTAAGTTCAAATTTTTGTGAAAGGTAAAAATGTTAACATCCATATGTTTGTTTAATGCTAGCTCTTAGAGTGTCATTATTGTTGCTATCTTTTATATCACTACAGCACACTAAATCTTCTAGGGTTAAGTCTTATTTAATTAGTCAAGAACAGTATATGATATTCCTTCAGCCAGGAAAGCACAAGGAGTTATTTGCAGTGTTAGCTTGAAAAGAGTCATCCATTGAGGAGTAATTGAAAAAATATTGGTGACATGTTTATGATCCCCATCATTTCCCCCTTTGCTTTTATTCTTTGAATGAAATCTTTATCTTGTGTCAAGTGGATGGATATTAATAAAATCTCTATTGACCCTAGCCCACTCTTTTGTGACAGATACAATCTTAAGAGTAATTGTAAAGAGTATACATATGCTTCTGGCATTCAGCATTTTAAAGACATTTAAAATAATCCAAAATACAGTTTTGAATCACTCTTCCAACTGAGACTGCAAATCCATGTCTCCTGCCTAGCATTCATAACAGAAGCTACCTCTTTTTTTGAGTGCCTACTTTGCTCTGTGAACTGTGATGTGTCTTTTGAATTATTTGCATTAAATTACTTATATTAAATTGCTTGATTTGTTCTTTACCATGCCTTGTAATGTAAATAGGAAGTATTGTCCTTTTGCAGAGGAAAGCGGACTTGGAAAGATGAACTAACAGCTCAGGGGGCACCCTATAGTGAGTGGGGGGACCACACCCGTCATTCCAGGCTGTCCAGCTCCACCACCTCTCCCACCACATCACATGGCTGCTTCTTCTGAGGGAGGCACACTCTTCAGGCCAACCTTTGCCTTTTCTTAGATCCAAATCCTCCTTTATTGTGTTCAGTAATTAAAAGAGCCCTGGCAGCAGCCATCACTTTTGGAACCTCCTCTTTTCTTGAGGACTTAGGCCAGCTAAATGGGTCTTAAAACCTTTAAATTTATCTGCTTCCAGACTTCCCTTTTCAATTCTTTCATTCTGTTGTTAGAATGATCTTCTAAAAAGACAAATCTGATCAAATGCCTCCTTGCTTAAAACCCTTTTTTGCTTTCAGGAAAAGAGCTAAACTCTCATCTTGCACATAGAACTCCTCACAAGCTGACCTTTTTGGATTTGTCTAGTCACATCTTCTGCCAAGATTCCCTTCTCCATCCCCCATCAATGCCACCACCAAAAAGGAAGCTCACAGAGAGAGATTCCGCCTCACCCTTAGATGTGATCCAGCCACTCCAAGCCATTTGTAGTTTACCGTGCCTCTAATACTTTGTTCCCTCCCGATGGAAATATACTTTTCTTTCATCTAATTTCTCTTCCTCATTTAGCTGATAGCCCAGACTGTTGATATGCTCTTCCCCAGAGTTCCCCCAGCTTTTGGTGCCCAGCTGTATCACAGCGTCATCATAGTGTGTTGTGATTACCCGTCCACGTGCGTGTCTTCCCCACGAGACTTGGGTTCCTTGAAGACAGACAGCACTGTGTCTTGTTCATGTATTTATCCTGGCTGTCTAGCACAGGCTGGCATATACAGATGCTTACTAAATATTTATATGAAGGATCTAGCCTTGTAGATTTGGCCTCAAAATCTAATGGGGGAAAATAGATACTGACCCTTTTTCTTTTCCCTCTCAACTTAAGTGACTAAGAGGGATAAATAACTATGTCTCGTTTTCTGAGGCGACCCCACCCCAGGGTTTATTGAGACTGACTGCTCCCACATTAAGGAAGGTCACTGAAAACCTTGTTAGCCAACCACCCGGCCCTGAAACAGAGATCCGTGGGCACACGGTGCAGTGGAAAGAGCATGAGGCTCCGTATGACCAGTTTGTTAAACAGTGCAAACTTCTTTTTCATTCCGAGGGCCTATTGGGGAACTGGGTGGTCACAGTTATTAAACATACTAAAAGAAACAAAAAGGGAGGCCTTTGCTACTTTGCCTGACCAATCTGCCTCCCTCCCGCATGCAGAATGACTTAGAAGTCAGTGGACAGAGAGGAATCACACGTAGGCTGTTTGTGTTGTTGATTTTTTTAAAGAGAAAGTGGGAAGGTACTTTAATTTAAAATGTAATAAAAGTAATACATATTTATTATAGAAAGTTTGGAGAATATAGGGAAACACAAACGTGAAAATGAAAAATTATTTATACATATTATAGAACCTGCTTTTATATCTAAATATATTGTAAATATTTTTCTGTTTGATTTTAATGAATATATTAGTTCATAACTTATTGTGAACTATTGTACATTTAACTTTCTTTTAAATATTTGCAATTATGAATACTTAAAAGACAACAATTTTTAATTTTTATAATTTAAAATTTAAAAACATTTTAAGTCATTTTCATGCTCAGTACATAAACCATAGAAAATGTAGAAAAGAATGTACAAGACGACATTATTTACAATTCTATAACATAGAAATAATCACAAGTTTTTATCGTCGTCTTTCTATAAATGTGTGATTACATATGATACATAGCTATATATATGCTGTTGCTTTTCTAGCTATATTATGTCAGGAGCATTTTCCCATATCATGAAAAAATATTCTAAAATATAACTTTCTGTTGCTTGGCTTTATATATTTTAATTACATAATTTACGTAACCATTCTCCTAGCACATGGTTTAGGTGTGTATATCTTATACATGATAAAGCACTACCACTTAGAATTGTTACCAAAAAAATTGAGTCACAGCATTTACGGTAATGCTGGTGATGGTATAGTAAAAGCAATTCGTGCATACATTTTTCTGATCTTTATTTTAATAATCTGCTTTTAGTAGTTACTCATTGAAAGGCTTATTTCCTATTCTCTTTCATATTATATGAATTAAGAATGTATATCAGAGAAATCTATTTCTGTAGGAACGTTGCTGTTTGAGCCTCTTCTAAAGTTTAACTTGAGGGAGACACACAACTGATAGCAGAACTCGGGATTTATGACTTATGACTTGTTCAGATTTGATTTGTAACCAAATACTTCGTCTTCTTCTGTGCTACCATATTTTGAGAGGTTATTAATGATGCCAGCTGTAGCTTTTGTGATATTACAAACTTCTCCTCTTGGCTGATGATAATGCAGTCAAGCATAAGCGCCAAGGTTATTTAAAACTAAGGAGTTGCCTGGCAGTGTGGCTCACCTGTTCAGTCCTGTTCAGGGCACACGCCCCGGCTGCGGGCTCGGTCCTCAGTGGAGGTGTGCACAAGGCAGCCGGTCAATGATTCTCTCATCACTGATGTTTCTGTCCCTCTCTCTCTATCCCCTTCCTCTCTCTGAAATCTATTAAAACATATTTAAAAACACATGAAGGAGTGGCTGAGGGGTAGGATTTTATTTTATCTTACTTTATTTTATCCTGGTAACAATGGAGTGTGACTAATGGCATCTTACGTTCCAACTCTGTGCTGGATTCCCAGCTCTTCAACTTGCTTGGGATTGGGTTCCTACATCCTCCTGCAGGGCTCACTTGAGGCAATTGCCTGTCTCATGCTGTGTCTGTGTTATGTAGTCCAGAGGGAATGTATACCTTACCTCCTTTCAGAGAGACCCAGCCATTACATCCTACATTTTCCAAGTTTTGTTCACGTTGCCTCTATCAGATCATTCCTAATGCCATAGAAGTTTCACCCCAGAGAACTGCCTTAGTGGAAGTTACACCTTATTCAACTCTCTACCCAATGCCTGGCTTATATTAGGCAGTGAATGATAATGAATGAATGCTTGCGTTCTATAAAATGAGTTCAATGATTATCCTATTTTGAAATTTGAAAACAAGCACATGTGAAGTGCTGTCTGATGTGCCCTTCACTGATATCATTTCCTGAGACAGATTGATTTAAGAAAAGTGCCTACTGGCATAGTAAATCACACAAACCTGGACCTGACCCTGACCTACTTTGTGGCTGTATGACTCTGAACAAGTTACCTATCCTTTCTGAGCATCAGTTTCTTCATTTGTTGCCTGCTGACATAATGGTGCACACTTACCGAAGGGTGGGACAGTAAATAAGCAAATGCATGTAAGGCTCCTGGTGCTTGGTAGTTGCAGAATAAATGGTGGTCTCTGTTATTACTATTTTGTCAGTTGGATGTAACAGGAGCAGAACAGCAATAAAGGTACTTGGAACTAGATGAATCTTGCAGTTGGATAGTTTATAATTAACCTATTCAGCAGATTAACTGTGCCACTGTGTGATTAATTTTGTACAAAGAAATTTGCTTCCCTCAATCTGAACCAGGTCTGCCACAAAATGAGATACCAGTGTAGGTTTTCTTTGAGTAGGAGAATTTGGTGGCGGACAGATGCCTGTGGTAGAATGAAGCAAGAAGGGTTGCTTGGCTTGCAATAATGCCTGCTTTACCTTACCTCAAAATCCTGTTTCATTTCCAAAAACATTTTGGGGAGAAACCTCTCAGTGAGAGTTGCTCTGTCATGAAAAGTAACTTGAGAACGGTTTCCTGTCTGTCTTTGTTGGCAGCTCCCTCACCTTAAGGTCCTGCTTCGTACGCAAAGAGGTCTTTGAACATCAGCTGTCTCTAACAATCTCTGGCCTTATCACTTATTTTAATGTCCCTTCCACAGGTCACTCTTGGATGTGGTGCTCTGGGCAGTCTCACCCCAGAATGCTTCCCTTCCTTTATTTAACCTCTGACCTGTGAAAACAAGAGTTAATCAAGAGTTCTAAGGTAGCTAAGAGGAAGGGGAAGTGTTTGGTTACAAATTAAATATGAACAAGTCATAAGTCATAAATCCCCAGTAGTGCTACCAGTTGTATGTCTCAAGTTGCATGTGGCACAGAGTGTTTGGGTTATAAATTCAAGTTCAGGGCTCTCTGATTGCTTGGGGGTAGGTGTTAGGTTCATTTTCTTTAGGCCTAAAACTCTTTGCCTTCTAAAATGTTACTTTTATTGGACCAGCGACATTCATATCCTACTTTCTCTGTGTGCCTGTCTCTCCTTCTTCCTTTCTGTACCTGCCTGCCTGTGTTGATTGGTGTGCTGTTCTGTGAATTGAGACAGAACTGCTTCCCTGAAAGAAGTTAAGCATATGGAAAAAGTTGCCAAGGAAAGGCATTGAAGCATAAAGCGTAAATGGGTTTAAGAGACAGCCAGACACTTTTATAGAGAGATTTGCGATTGAATCATACAACATTCAGGCAGAGATCTGGGGTGGAAATGAACATAAATGAGTGCTATTTGTGGAAAACTGATGCCCTGTCTAATCTAGCATTTCCTTAATTGTCACCATAAGCGTATATTTAAAGCTTTATACTTTAAATTGAAAACACGGTCTGTTTAAGAATCTATGCCCCGGGCCATGGTTTTTCTGGATAAGATCTTAAAAATACACATCTAAGGTAGCAGTGGGTCTTCACACGAAGACTAGAAACTTAAAATCTTTCTCCTGCCATGTTTGATTAAAGCATTTTAAATCAAGCTATTTATATTTGTGTTTCTGAATCTAAAACATACACTTATTCCTAAACTAATAAAGAGCTGACACATGACCAGTGTCCCTGGAGTTGGCAGAATAAAAAAATACATGGAATTGTTGGGAGGCAGCCAAAGTTGGACCACTCAGAACACGTAGAGCCGATGGGCTTTGCATTCAAGCTTTCACTCTATCGGGTAGCACTGTGAGAACCACAAGGTAAGGATTTCAAATCCTTCTCAGGGCTGAACTGTCTAATTGATCATGTTGCACAGCTAACATTGTGTCGTGTGAAGCAATTAGGATACAAATCATACCGGGCCAATTTTGTGTCTAGCTCTGCTTTTAGCAACTGTGTTGTCCTAGGCCTGTGGCTGGCAAACTGCGGCTCACGAGCCACATGCAGCTCTTTGGCCCCTTGAGTGTGGCTCTTCCACAAAATACTACAGCCTAGGTGAGTCTATTTTGAAGAAGTGGTGTTAGAAGAAGTTTAATTTTAAAAAATTTGGCTCTCAAAAGAAATTTCAATCATTGTACTGTTGATATTTGGCTCTGTTGACTAATAATGAGTTTGTCGATCACTGTGGACCTAGGCTGTCACTTCGCTTCTCTGAGATTCAGTGTTCTCATCTGTAAAATGGGATGATAATTCATCTCATAGAGTTGTTGTAAAGACAATGGGGAGGGGGAGGGGAGTTAGGTGCTAGATTTAGTCTTTTTAGCCACAAACATTTTGCCTTCTAAAAAATTACTTTTATTTAACCAGCTCCTTTCTCTTTGTGTGCCTCTCTTTTTTTTTTTTTTTACCTGCACCTAATACTTGATGTTTTCCACCTGCCCCATTAGCTTCCATTCCTAGCTCTAAAATGAGAATAATATCAATTGGCATCTTGGTGGGATAATTAATTTGCTTGTTTACCATTGAAAGCAGGGCCGGACTTCTTGTGTAGCCATTTCTTCACAAGAGTGTGTGTGTGTGTGTGTGTGTTTCCAGTAGTGACAATGTACTTCTCTTTTAGTCTCTGAGAGCTTCCATAACGAGGGCCTTGGTTAGAACCTCACTAACCCATTACATTATATTACAGTAGTACTTTAAGTCATAAAATAAGATGTTCCGAATAGGGATGGGGGTGGGGGGACAGAAACAAAAACCTTGCAGGTGAATGAATTCAGGAGTAGTCAGCATCATAAACTCCCTTCAGAAATGATGAAAGGCCTGTGTGCTCACCCTCTCTGGGCTCAATGGAAAATATCTGAGAATTACACTGAATTGTCAGCGCAAGTATCATTACTACAAAGATCTTCTGTTACCAACACTTCACCAATGACAGCAAAAGTGCCTCTGTGCCTTCCTCCTGAGCAGCAATCTCCCTCCGTCACGGTGACACTGCCACAGAAAAGAAGATGACAAACCCACTCCTTAAAAGCAACAATTATTGAATACCCATCAAGAAAGCCTGTTTCTAAAATCAAATCCAGCTGTATGTTTGGATAGATTTATATAAGCACAGATGTTTTATGACAGCTTTTTGTGTGTTTTTTCCTAATGCAAATTAATATTTCTATTCATTCAGTACATACAATACATTTTCCTGCATAGATATAATAGTTATCACTATGGGATGTTAATTATGGACATAAATCAGAGATTCTTGAGCCTAACTGGATACCATAATAAATTTACAATTTGAGATAAGCAGCTGTGAGCAAAGCAGAATGCTAAAATTGGGTGATACAGGCTCTGGTCTCTCAAAGAGGGTTGTCTTTTATTTAGGTTCTCCTGACTTCTGATCATATTAGCAATAAGAATACAATTGTATCATGAAAAACAGTACTTACTTCATTCCATGCACGGTGGTGGATGTATTCACATATTGTATTTGGAAATGGGCTGTAATCATCAACTCAGTTTTTAATTCCACAGAAATGTTCATTGAAGATGTGTGCTTTTTTCAAGGGGAGGGATGTGTACACCTAGGTGCTAAGGCTGTAGTTTGAGAGCTGTAGACCAACGCACATATATTGGTGGGAGTACTGATTGCTGAGTATAATGCGGGAGAAGATATGTCTTACAGAAGGCAGTGTGGTTGAGATCTAGGGTCTTTCCTACTTTCCATGAAAAGATAGGAGAAGTGCAAGAGAGGAAAGGTCATAGTATTGCCTTTCTCTTCAGTAAGTTTGGAGAGAAGAGTATTTTCTGAAGACTAGGAGGAATGTGTTAGAGATGAGAGAAGGAGAAGTTTGGAGCTGACCCTGTGGGGAACTTTGGGCCTGATACACTGACAGATTTGAGGATTCTTGGCAATTTTAAAGGCTCACCTGCACTTAAAAAATTAGGTTGCCAAACTAAAATAATCAGCCTGGGTTTAATTCACTTTATTCACTTTAAATATTTTCTCATTCTCTTCTAAATATTTGTCACAGACTCCAGCAATCCATTAGCAGAGATCATTTTTATTTTTAAAAAATATATTTTATTGATTTTTTTGTTTTGTTTTTACAGAGAGTAAGGGAGAGGGAGAGAGTTAGAAACATCAGTGAGAGAGAAACATCAATCAGCTGCCTCCTGCACACCCCCTACTGGGCATGTGCCAGCAAGTAAGGTACATGTCCTTGATCTGAATTGAACCTGGGACCCTTGAGTATGCAGGCCGATGCTCTATCCACTTAGCCAAACTGGTTAGAGATCATTTTTAGTTCTGGATTACTTTCCTAACCAAAATGATGCAGCCTAAATATGGGGCTCTGCCTTGGAACAAGTGTTAGTTGACCGCTCTATAGCTCTAGTGGTAATAGCCTTAGCGGAAACTTTAGCAATGAGTTACATCTATCCAGGGAAGTTCTGATTTATAGACTGTTTGACATGGGCCAGGCACACATTAGAATTTAAACAATCATTACACAGTCATGATCTTTGCTCTCAAAAGGTGGCACTAATGGAGAAGACTAACAAGCAGCTACACTAATAAAATATGCAAATTGACCATACCTTCGTGGTACCCACCAGCCAATCAGGAGTGAGTATGCAAATTAACCCAACGAAGATGGGTTAATTTGCATTCATAGGCACCGAGCGGCTGGGGGGCGGGACGCAGGCATTTGCACTGCCCCAGCTGCATTGAGCCTCTGGGCAGCGTGGGAAGGTGGCCCCAGTGAAGGCAGTGCTGGCAGGCAGGGGAAGGAAGGCTCATTTTTGCACGAATCTTCATGCCTCGGGCCTCTAGTTATATTATAAACTAAGGTGAGTCTTAATATCGGGGAAGCCCAGGAGGGCCTTATAGTCAAATGCACCTATTTAAATGGAGACCAATATTTTATAGTAAAAATGGGGGGAAAATTTAGTTAGGATTTATCTTGGGGGAAAAAAGAAACTAAATTTTTGAAAATAAATGTTATTCCTATAATGCATTATTTCTAGGATACACGACGAGTCAAGTAGTTTTTAGGGGAGGAGTCATCATTTTTATGACATCTTAACACTTCATGTTTGATTTTTACAGCATCCATCAAAGCAGTAATTTTTCCAAAACTATGTGAGGTTTTCCCCAAGGTCTCTCTTAATATTTTGATTTTGAATTCATTCTCTTTTAATGTGACTATTGTGCCATCATTCTTAGTTTTCTTGATTTTTCTCTTTGTTCCTTGTTGCCAGGTCTTCATTTGTTGGTCACTTTGCCTCAACTCTGAGTAGGTGTTCAACATCTAACAAGGGCTTCATGAAATCCTGAAGGTTTTTCAAGAGTTCCAAGTATTACTTTGTGATCAATTTACATTTGTTTGTAGATGTTTAACAATTGAGACCCTTACAGAGGAGCAGGGCTTGATGTTAGATCAAACCAGGGCTGAGTGGGAACTTACTGGTTTAGGTATCACATTAGTTGAGTATTTTTCTTACCACAGCTTGTGCTTTCCCATCTGCTCTGAGGACTGCAGGGCACGGGGAGTTCCTGCGGAGTGCTGACCCGGACAGCCAGAGTCAAAGAAAGAGAGCTTCCCAAAGCTGGGATTGGCAAGAGGGTTAGTAGGCAGAGAGGGGCAGGAAGAGCATTGCTGGTGCCAGATTGGGTGTGTACACACACCGGTTACATTCATTAGGGGGTGTATATCTTTTCATAGAAGAGGAAACTGAGTCTTGGAGAGATTGCTTTCCAAGGTGTCACAGCTAATGAGTACCAAAACACATTCATCCAGGGTTATTTGACTCAAGTCTGTGTTCTCCCCAGTGTATGCCATGCTGCTCTGCATTTTTAAATTCCGGGTGTTTTTTTCTTTTTAATATGAAAGCTTTAAAAACTCAGGGCCAAAAAGCCTTAACCAAAGAATGCTTTGCCATTCAATGAATCTTGTCAAAATCTGTTGATAGGAAGGACAGAAAGAAAGGATACCTCCTCTTGAGTACCCAAGGTAGAGTTTGAAGAAAGCTCCTCAGACAGTGGAGAGTCACCAGGCAAACGAAAGGCCCTCTGCCGTGTCACTCTCCTGAGCCCGCAACGCTTTATCCAGACGCGAGTGGAGCAGCTCCGCCACGATCCTCCCCGGAGGATCTGCATTGTCATCTTGTAATATAATGGTGCTCGAGTGTTTAGATGTGAAACTTATTATCAATGAACTTTTCTTTTTATTTCTCGCCTACATTAGAGACAGAGCATTATGTTGGTCTTTTTCAAATAATGGGCCTGACGAGGTTATATTATCTGAGATTTCCTCTAAGATAGCAGAGTGGCCCCTGGTGCTGACAAGGCTAAGATCCACTGGGCTGTGCTGAGGTGTAAAATGAGGGGGAAATAATCACTGTCTGCCTGGTTCTGAAAACTCATGCTCAGAATGTTACTCCTTTTTCAGCTGTCCCTTTGGTTCCCCGCTGATTACAGACTAAGGAGGCCCATCAGTCTGACATGTGAGCAGCCCTCTAGAGTCTGGTCCTTCTGCCCTTCCCCTACCCGACCCCCACCCCCTGCCCTGCAGTCTGCACACCCTGTTCGCTGGCTGTTCGTGACACTAAAGTGGAGTCCCATCACAAGAGGTCAGTCACACATTCTAGTGTATGAGCACACAACAATGGGAATGATTCCCCTGGCAGTGCATGCAGTGGAGCAAGAAAAGGGACTTTTCGAGGAGGAACTAAGATGGCGGCAAAGGCGAAACACCTATCTTGCCGTCATAATCAGCAATTTTAATACTACAACTTAACGAAAGAACAAACACCTTCCAGAATCACCAGAAAGCTCGCCGGTGAAAATTCCACAAATAAAAGTGAAGATAAGACACTGTGACTCGGAGGAGCGGCGGCGAACAGCATTGAAAGATTCGCGCACGGAGAGAGGTTTGGAGCGCGCGCCGGGGAGAGGGCGGACGGCTGAAAACCGGCCAGTTTTCTCCAATGGGGAGACAAAGACGTCCCACTGGACTGATTCTCCAGCTCTGAGCGAAGTCCAGAGAACCCACTATCACACGGGGTGAAAACTGGACAGTGGGAGGGCACGCCGAAGCTCGGGTGCTGCCAGGTCTCCCGGTTTGTGGAGAAGGCAGCTTGCGCGAACAGCTCGGCTGCGTGACGGCGCAGAGAGCACACCGCGACTTGCCTCTCATTCGGAAAACCATCAGACTGCTTTGTTTTACGACCCTGGGTGAGACATTGCGCATGCAGACTCATTTTGGGAAAGTCTGAATTCCCCGGCAACCGGCAGCCGGTGGAGCTCCGCAGCGGCTCTCTCTCAGAGGTGCTGGCGGCCATCGCCCCTGGCACAGAGTCCCTGCCTGGGGCTGCATAGGGCGGAGCTAACGCTGTCTGCTTGGCCCGGAGACTCCACCCACCCAACCTGAGCACAGCTGAGCTTCACAGACAATTTGGCCTGGAGGTCAACCCTCCAAGTGCTAACAAAGATTAACTGAGCTTAACTTCAGCAAGACTGTGCAGCCCATATCCACCTCAGGTAACCAGGGAGGCTGAGCCACTATCCCTAGTAGGAAGTCTATCACACAAAGCTAATTGACCAACTCAGGGAAGCAGCCACCATGCAGCAACATGGAAAGAAATCAGATGTGAAAGAAATGGAGTAAAAAAAACGACTGGACATGGAATTCAGAACCACGGTTATAGGGTTTTTTAAGAGGTTCCAACAAAAGATCGAGGCCTATAAGGAAATAAGCAAGACCACAAAGGAAATGAATGAGTCCTACAAGAAAATGAACAACACCCTCCAGGATATAAACGACACCTGCAAAGAAATGATCAAGACCAACGTGGAAATGAAAGAAACCCTCAAGGATATAAAGCAGACTCTCAAGAATATGAAAAAGGACCAACCAGAAATTAAGCATACACTGACTGAAACAAAAAATATTATACAAAGACCTGAAAGTGCCCTGGAGCACCCCAAGAACCAAGTTAAAGATTTGAAATACAAAGAGGTAAAATCCACTCAGCTGAAAAAACAAGAAACCAAAAGAATCCAAAAAATTGAAGAGAGTGTAAGGGGCCTCTGGGACAACCTCAAGCATACCAACATCCGAATTATAGGGGTGCCAGAAAAAGCGAGAGGGCAAGACAATGAAAACCTATTTGAAGAAATAGTGACTGAAAACTTCCCACACCTGGTGAAAGAAATTGACTTAGGAGTCCAAGAAGTGCACCGAACCCCAATATATAGGAACCCTAAGAGGACCACACCAAGGCACATCATAATTAAAATGCCAAGAGCAAAAGACAAAGAGAGAATATTAAAAGCAGCAAGAGAAAAACAGTTGGTTACCTATAAGGGAGCACCCATACGACTGTCAGCGGATTTCTCAACAGAAACGATGCAGGCCAGACGGGAGTGGCAAGAAATATTCAAAGTGATGAACAGCAAGAATCTACAACCAAGATTACTCTATCCAGCAAAGATATCATTCAGAATTGAAGGTCAGATGAAGTGCTTCGCAGATAAGAAAAAGCTAAAGGAGTTCATCACCACCAAACCAACATTATATGAAATGCTGAAAGATATTCTTTAAGAAGAGGAAGAAGAAAAAGGTAAAGATGAAAATTCTGAACAACAAATACACGTCTATCAACAAATGAACATAAAAATCAAGTGAATTGATAGGCTGTTGAACAGGATAGACTGGTGAATATAACAGAGACATGGACATAGAGAGGGAATGGACTGACAATTCTTGGGGAGAAAAGGGTTGTGGGAAGTGCAGCAAGAGACTGGACAAAAATCTAGCAACAATGGAAGAGGACAGTGGGGAGGGGGAGGTGAGGGTGGAGGGTGGGATAGGTACAAGGTGGAGGGAAGCTATAGGGGGATAAAAAGGGGAAACAATGTAATTAATAAACTGAACAATAAAGATTAAAAAAAAAAAAAAAAAGAAAGAAAAGGGACTTTTCTTGGTTGGACTCAGTTCCTTCTTCACCTCAAAAGTAAGCAGCTCACCTAGCTCACAGATTTCAACATAGACAGTTTTCACACAGCAGTTCCTCAACCTCAGGCCCGCTATTTTGCGTCTGCACAAACCTTGTCTGATGTATGGAGGAGGCGATTTAAGACCTTTTTATAGGTGATCTTGACCGTGAGCCGTTTGACTGTATGCACTACCTCCAGAACCTGTCCCTGCGTACTACACAGGGGCCAGGTGGCCGCTGCGGCGAGGCTGTTTGTAGGAATGCTGCAGGCGCTGGCCAGCGCCTCTCAGGTTTAAGACTTCGGCTGTCTCACACAGACAAAGGCCTCTTCGTTTGGTGTCAGGCCTGCGAGTGAGAGCAGAGCCTGGGACCAAGTAACCTGGGCACAGTTTAGTGAGAAGCTGGGACCCAGGCCAGCGCCTGGGAAACAGGCTTTTCTATCAGGGCTCTGCTGATTAGGTCTTGATAATGCTCCGTTATAATTTTATAATCGATCAAAAGCCTAAGCTACATAAAATAGTTGGGAAAGAGGGCCAGCTCCTCCTCTAGACCCACATTATATCGCGCTTTGTTGTGTATGTGCCTCTTTTTCCCACGAGGACCATGGCCTGCTTGAGTACAGGGGCCCTTTGTGTCTGTATCTCGGGTCCCAGCCTTGGTCTGAAGCCACCACGCAGGATGCTGTGGTGAGGACTCGCGTGGTAGCCTAGAGGGACACAAAGGTATCACGTGGAGCAGGCTCCAAAACGGCCAGAGCTCCTCTGGCTGTCCGGGGAGTAGCAGCGTAATGGGTGTTTGTTTCCTGTCTCTGGACGGGGAAGTCGTGTTTACTCTGCGATGACAGACAGGCACAAAATGGAGCGGAGGCTCTCCGTAGCCTCACCTGCAAGCTCGCAGGCGGCATGGAGCTGTGGTGCCAGCACTAATGAAGCGCACAGGAAACGGCACTGGATAAAGTTCAGCTGTGAACCCTGGCCTCCCAACAGGGGAAGAGGGATCCTTTGAAGAAGAAGACAGCTGGGTTTTGGTTTCAAGACCTTAACACTGCCATCACCAGATATTCATCTGTCAGTGCACAGGGGACAACATGTGGAGAACAGTTGTGTCCGGTCAGGCCAAAGGGAGAAAGAAATGGCTGATTTCCAGAGTAACTGTGAATCCTCCTATGGCTGAGGCTTCTGCTTAGCATAGCCAAAAAGAATCGATTTGCCGAGGCTGAGGCTGAGAACCTGGGCATTCTGCGGAGGGCCAGGCGGTCCTACCACGTCACCTTCCTTCATCCTCATAGCAGGGCCCGGGCAGGGAGGCTGGAGGTTCGGCCCAAGCTCTGCTGGTCAGATGAACATAGTGGCCAGAACTGCTTCCATACGTGCCGTCCACACCAGGAACCCAGCCTGCCCCAGGTCACTTCAGTATTTCTAAAAGGAGTTCAACTTTTCTCTTATTTATAGGAGGCAGCAGTTTCCTTGCAAGGAAATACTTTCTCTTCTTGCTTTTTATAATCCTCCTTCCTGATTTTCAGTTCCTAGATTTAAATAGTGGTGTGTTTTTTTCTTTCAGGAAAAAGAAATTTGTAATCCTTGGTTGAGTTTGTTTACTAAGAGTCCTCTAATCTGGACAAGAGTTTTCTTCTGAGGGGATTTATTGTTTCTACTAGAATGGCTTTTAACTCAGCTGAGGTTTATTTAACAGACTAGGAAGGGAGAAATTTATCTCCTCCCTAATCCCTCTTGAATGTTTCCATCTCTCTGCCAAAGTGAATGCTGTGTAAAGTGGCAGCACTGGTTTGCTCTGTAATAGTCAACATGCAGCTGCCAGAGCTGATTGAAACATATTAACATAAGTGATAATGCTGTCCTAGAAGTGAAAAGTTAAGTTGCTTATCAGTATATTCTGATAAACTACTTAAATTTTACAGTAGCATGTGCTGGCTTCAGACAGACGTCAGCGATAGGGAGTTGTGCACTTTATCTGTCTCCTCGATTGCCCCTCACTTCATATATTACCCTCGGCGCTGTGGCTGGTAATCTGTGCCGGGCGCTGATTTCCCTGCGCCTGGCGGGACTGAGTCGAGCAGAGTCGGCGCTCCCCTCTGCGTCCAGCTCTGTCAGCCGCGGACATGTCAGCTCAGCAGGGCGGGCCCGTGGGGGTGGGCCAGCACTTGGTACAACACTTCTCACATGACACTTTGTTGCTTCGGAAAGTTTCTTATAGAGAATAAAGCCGTTTAAATTAAGTGACAGAACTTCTTGGGCATGGGGAATATATTTCAGCAGCAATTTTGAGGCTCTAATGTGCCTTTGCTGTTAGTCTTTTATTTAATTTTGGTTGTTGCGTCAACACTAAGCATTGATGGCATTCTGTCTGTGTGCTTGGCCCTGGGAAGACAAGGTAAAGCAAGACGTGACCCTCCCTCCCTGCAGTCTGTTGAGAGAACAGACACACCAGTGAACGTTACATTGATGTGTGGAATGTTATAACAAGAGTAGGCACATGCCTGGGACAGCGTGAAAGAGAGGAAATCACTAAACATCAGTCTGAGGCTGAGTGTGAGAACCTGAGCACTCTGCTGGGGGCCAGGCCTCCCTTTGACCTTCCATGAAGGTGAGAGGGAGAAAAGGGCCAAGTCTAGACAGGGAGAGGCAGGCTTGAGGCTGCCTGCACATGCTGAGTGAGGCTGCAGTGAGAGGACGCCTGTGAGGAGGTCCAGAGAAGACAACCAGAGAGGCAGTCGAGGGCCTGACAGTGGAGAGACTCGAGCGCCATCCTAAGAAATCCTGCAGCAGTGGATGACTGCAGGAATGGAACCCAGTGTGCCACTTGGACCTGCATTTTAGAAAGACCGTTCTAAGAGCAGTATTCTGCGAGGACGATGGTTAGTTGCTGCTGTTGTCAGAGTAAGGGGACATGGTGGAGGGCAGCGGGGCTGGGGAGTTAGTGCTCATCCCACAGTGAATACAGGAAGTAATGGAATGTTTGGTGTAACAAGATGAGTGGTTTCAGGCTCATGGGGCCTTTGGGACACCTTGCAGCTGCCAGCAGTGGAAGCGCTGCATGTGTGTGTGGCTGTGTGTGTCTAATCATGAGAAACTTGAATAGAAGATTTCCTGGAAAGGGTGGGTGTGGTGGGAGAGGCCTGGGGGCTACTCAGAGTTAGTTCCTGATTGCAGAGTCTGCTTTGAATGTCTTCTCTATGAACCTGTTCTAGCTCTGAGGCATAGGAATAATTTATAATGAACATTCAATCCTCCGTCTTAACCAGGCAGTTTTTTAAAATCCCAGAAATAATTAGCATTTCGCCAGTCTGGGTTTCCAGCACAGACTACAACAGGAAGACTCTGTAGGATGTAGAGAAAAACTGAAATGTACCAGTCTCGAATTCACTCCTGGTTAAAGTTTTGACCTGCATACTAATATTTCATGTGTTTTCTCTTCTTCCCCAGCTATCTCCCATGGTTCGAAGTATTTTATAAACTACTTAACATCTTGGCAGATTACACGACAAAAGGACAGGTATTTGTCTTCTATTCTTTTTAACGAGTAAACTTTAATTTAACTTTTATGACTATAAAAGTAATATATGCTTTATATTTCACTAAATCATTGACCAGAAATGTAAGGCATGCTCATTATAGAAAGTTCGGGAAATTCAGAAAATAATAGGAGGGAAGAGAAAACCACTCCTACATGTTCATACTCTGCTTCCACCCCCATAAGTGTCACTAGCCTCTTGGGATGTATTCTTCCTTTACTTTTTGAGTTAAATATATAATAAATAGATCCTTAGCATTCAAAGTTAATATTCATATTATCTAATGTTTCCAAGCAACCCTGAAAGTTCATGACAGGTATTGTTATAATTTTGCTGAGGCACAAATCTGAATTGCCCATATCATACTCAAAGCTGGGATTTGTGAGTGAAGCATGTAACGGGCCAATTGACCTAGCTAGCTGTCTGAGTTCCCATTTTAATAACACTTTGTTGTGCTTTTACCATATTTCTCTTAAGGGTCTGAAAATTGGTTAAAAAGCTCAGCTATACCTTACCATGCTTTTGGAAGAAACAATATGCTAAGTATCGTCCATGGATGACAAGGGTCAGCTGGAGCTGAATTTAGACTTCGTTAGTTCACATTTTATCACATTTTCACCAGGTACCCTAATAACCGAAGCATTTTCCCCATGCTAGTGAAATTGTTGTAAACATTTTTCATGGCTGCATAGCATTATATCATGAACTTTGATTTACTAAAACATTTCTCTGTTGGGAGTTATTATTTGGGATTTTTTTTATTATTATAATTACAGCCATTAGCATAAAGTGTTTTCTTCATTTTAGATTGTTTCCTTAAGAGTAGAATCTCAGATGGGCTTTGTAAGGTCAGTGGACATAAACATTTTCAGAACATTTGCTAAACTGCTTTCCAAAAGAATTGTGCTGTTATCTTTAAAAATACCCTTTACTGGCAGAGTGCCTGAGTTACCCTCCTCTCGCCAGTATTTGTGAAACCCATTGCTTACTTAACAAGTGAACGAGTGTCATTGTTTCCATTGTATTTCTTTGATTTTCAGCGAGTTAAGTATTTGTCCATATGTCTAACTTCCTATATTTTTCTTTTTGTAAATGCCTAAGTTTTTAAACTAAAGTGATACATTATTATTAAATGATAGAGACATTTTCCCTCTCAAATTTTCTATAGGACATTAGTTTTGAGAAATGTCCCATAAAAAAAGTACCATGGTAATATTGGGGTTAGGGGAATCTGAACAATAGAAAACAGACCACTGAGGGTTATTCTATAAAATGACTGGTCTCACTGTGAGGTTCACGCAAACGACAGGAACTGTTCCGGACTGATAAAGACTAGAGAGTCATAACTACAGGCAGTCTGTGATTCTGAACTGGATTATTTTGCTATGATTGGCACAGTGGACAAAACTTGATAGGCTCCACGGATTAGATGGTAATGTATCAATCTTAATTTCCTGACTTTGATGATTAATTGCGGTTATATAAGGGAGTGTTCTTTTGCGTTTCTGGATAATGGAGTAGAATATTAGCAAATCACTCTCAAATAGTTCAGAAACTAAAAAAAAAAAAAAAAATTGTACTGTCCTACAGTTATTCTTTAAATTCGAAGTTGTTTCAGAACAAAATTAAACCTGTTGATGCATGCACTTATACATTTCTCTCCTTTGTGAGAAACTTGAGTATTTTATCAGTTCAGATTGAAACAGGCTTTTAATCTGACTCATCCTCTTTTACTTTCCTTAAAATTCACTACCAAACTCAGCTGCCAAGCAATGGAGAGGGCTCTGCTCCTGGCTGAGCAGGTTACTAACTAACTGGCGATTTGAGCCAAGTGGCTTCGCCCTTCAGAGCCTCAGTTTTCCGTCTGTAAAGTGGGGTGGTTGTGAGGATCACTTAGGTTTTAAAAAAGAATACAAATGTGAGCTTATTACTGTTATATTAACAGAGAATGCCACAGAATGGGAGAAATGGCTTTTAGATGATTCTGGAAGCAGTGTTCTTTTGAGCATTTTAAAGGTGACTCTTTTCAGTCGAATAATTTGCACTGCTTTGTATTTAATTTCACTAATTAAAATGCACAGCCATCATTCTATCTTGCATGCTGTTATACGTAGTTCATTTTTAACTTTCCATAATTGGAGACTGCCATGTGTACCCAGTGAACACTCAATAAAATTAATTGAGGGTAATGATGATGAAGACAAGATCTATAGTGTCATCGTTATGTCTCCCCACCACCCCCGACCTGTAAGCGAGGATTGTTTGCATTTAAAAGTTGTTGCTATGGAGTTGAGAGGATAGATTTGCTGAGAGCTTATGGTACATGATCCATAAAAGGCAGCCATGGTAGGTGTCTCACTGAGTAGAAAATGTCAAACTTGGTGTGGGAGGATCTAGTTGGCACTTATATTGAACCATAAACAGTGTCTTTTGTCCAACCCTCCTTAAATATCAAACTTGTTTCCATCCTGGGGCCAGTACCTCCCAGCCCCTCAGTCATGAGGAGCCCCAGCCTACTGTGTGCCCAGGCCTCCCACAGGTCTCTGACTAAGGGCCCAGCCTTGATTTGGTTACCGAGGCCTTTTATTTCTTTCAGGAGAGTCAGTGGAATGAGCTTCTGCAAACTCTGCACAAACTTCCCATCCCTGACCCAGGAGTGTCTGTTCATCTCAGCGTGGTAAGTGGGCAGAACATCAGCCATCACTGAATAACATTGCACTATTAACAGTAAGAAGGAGTTAGCGCACAGGGTGGTCTTTTGTTATCTGCACCTTCTACTCCCTAACCCCGAGTTCTCTGAGACCTCTGGGCCCAAGGCAGGCCAGGGGGTTGTATTTCTTCCTTTCTCTGGGATTCCATGAGCAGTGGGTCCCAAATGTCCTCAGATCCTCTCTCCCTGGCTGTCATCCCATCACTAGCATCTCCTGGCCTGCCTCACGTTTTGCCCCCCAGCATTGCTGTGAGTGTCCCTTTGCTGAAGCCCATCTTGCTGCCCTCTGAGCCTTCAACATCACTTCTCCCCTGTCTACTAGGGTATGCCGTATTCATCCTTCAGAATTCAACTCGGATTTAATTCCAAGGAATCCTCCTCTGTACCCACCGTGCTTAAAGATTTTCTTTTTTGTCCTATCTTGTACACTTAGCAGTACTGTCATGCCACATTGGACTACCTGTTTTTCTATCCCCCCATGGACTCTAGGTCCTGAGGACGGAGATAGAGAGTGCCTGGCATAGTTCCTGGCCTACACTAATAACTTGTTTGAGTTTTTTTATGTATATGCTGCATGTTCTGTAGTGTGCTAGGGTGGAAAATCCTCTGAACTACAAATTGGGAGATTTCACTCCTCATTGTAGTTTTGCCCATAAATCTGAGTCTTGTGTGTGCTTCCATATTTCAGTTACTAGAATCTTCCAATTCCCTGGGTCAAACCCTTGTCATCACTCCATTAGTATTCTCAGATGGACCTGCTTTGGCCAGCTGTTGATTATACAGGGGCTATTTCCCTTATGTTGTGGGGTCTGAATGTTTAAAACATTTTGTCTTTCAGCTTCACTAGAACCAGCTATAGTATTGGTCTTCAGTGGTGATTATCTTGCTATTTGCCCTCTTAAAGAAAATGGACATATCTCATTGGGGTTTGGTTTTTTCGTGATGATCAAATTGAAAGCAATATTATTATTACCAATAACTAATAATATGTCATTTACTAAGTTCCTAATATATGCCAAGTATGCCTCTCTAATGTTCACAACAATTACAAGTAGATATTAGCATCCTCATTTCATTGATGAGACTTAGAGAGGAAAATGTACTTGCCTATCCTAAGTTTTGTGGTTAATTGTGAGAAGATGGGGTTTTCAAATGTGGGGCTAACCTTCCAAGCCTTTGCTGTTTCCACTAGGCCGTAAGTGTTGAAAGAAGGAAGGGAAAAAGGAATTAGTAGAGGTTTTTACTCACTTTAATGGAGCATGGGAAGGAAAGGAACCTTGTTGCAGAAATTTACGTAGGGAAGACTGTTGGGAAGATGAAGGAATGAGCTTTAAACCTGCTTCGCCAATCGCCGCACAGCTAAGCCGCCTTTGCCTTTGCCGCTGTCCCTTTTTCTAAACAGCTTGGTCTCACCACTTCAGTCTGTAATGACATCCGACAGGTAGCTGTGGAGTAGCCTGGCTGGGTCACCAGATGCTGGGGAAGAAGGGCCACTCCTTCCCCTGAGTGGCCGCCAGGTCTCAAGGACAAACCATCGCAGAGGCAGGAGAAACTGCAGGGAGGGTGCAGCTGTTTCATGCCAGTGGTTTCTAGGAATGTTTTTGACCTCTGGTCGCAGCATTTCATGGGCGATGGAGCAAGACAGAATCTCAAAGGACAGCTTGGTGACTACTTGTTTTGGGAACTGCATTGGCTCACTAGTTACAATCCGTTGCATCTTAAAGGCAGATTTTTTTTTCTTTCTTGTTCACAAGGAATTCCTTTCTCCATGTGGTATTTCTGATTTTGAAGCACTCATTTCATCTAGATCAGAAAGCCTGAATTGTTGATAAAATGGCAATCCTGGATATTTTTTTGCTTTAGTCACAAGAAAATATTTCCTTGTGTCTGATACAGGTGATTGAGAAAAATGTAAACTAGCAGTCGAGAGCAATAATCATGATTTTCTATTAAAAGACCATTTATGGAATTCTAGGCATTTTACATATATAACATTATTCTTCACAACAGTTCTGAAGTAGATATTACGATTCAAAAACTGAGGCTATTAAATGAAGTTGCTAAAAATCATATAGCTCTGAAGTGCCAGCTCTGTGGTCCCTGTTCTTTCCCCTTCACCGTGCCAACCATTACTTTGTGACTCCAGCTCCTTGTGGGCATCCATTACTGAGCATTTCCTGGTACGTCCTTCTGGCCATTTGGAATAGAAGTTGGTGGATTTGGTGTCAAATTTAATCTTGTATTTTACTTTCACCATTTTAATCCTTAT
Organism: Antrozous pallidus; assembly: GCA_027563665.1. Lineage (NCBI taxonomy): Eukaryota > Metazoa > Chordata > Mammalia > Chiroptera > Vespertilionidae > Antrozous > Antrozous pallidus. The sequence goes on along the minus strand of CM050522.1, from coordinate 76,594,595 downwards.
TGTTAGTTGTTGACTAGTTCCCATACTGCGCAATCTCTGTTGTAATACTTTATAGGTGACATTTTGGCACAGACACGCAGACTTTGGAATAATGCATTGCGGAGTTTGGTTTTTGTTTTTTTAAGTTATCTTTTTATAATTTGTTTTTACTTTTTCGTTTATTATTTTAATTCATGTTAGCTTCAATTTGCATTTAAAAAGCACAGGCAAAACAGCCTGTTGTAGTGGAAAGAGCACAGCTCTAATTATCCAGACCTGGTTTTAGTACTGGTTCTGTCACCTACAAGCCATGTGACCTTCACAAGTTACTTTCACCTCCCTAAGCCAGAATTTACCCATCTGCAATGTGAAGATAATTTCTACCTTAAAATTTGTTATAGAAATTAGAGGTAATATTTCTAAAGTACTCGGCATAAAGCTTACAATGTAGCAGGCATTAAATAAATGTTTGTTAAATATTAGACCAACAACTCATAGTATTATTGTTGTCATTGTCATTTCAATTGTCCCCTGTGCCTTTTATTTCAGGAAGGCTATCCAACTCATTTTTTTTTTTTTTAGAGACCCACTTATTTTGCAATCGCCCCAGAATGGCGGGGCAGAAGGACTTCCTTAAATGTCACTTGGGGGTCCAGGTTTGAACTTAGGCCATGGTTAAACCAACCTTCTCTGCATGTGATCTTTCCCGGCCTTTGCATAGTCCCCTCCTTAATTGATCAGCACTGGGCTCTCTCCATTCCTGCTTGCCATTGTCTTCTGAGTGTTTCATAGCATAGAGGAGGTATCATTAGTTCAATCTGTTGTCATTTAACTCAGGGAAGCACTCCTGTTACACACATAGCGATGCCTCCTTGAAAGTTGTTTGAACTGGTCAAGTTTTGAACTCCACTGAGCTGGAGATTGCACTAGAAGTCATGAGGCTTATTGGCAGAGCATGCATAGTGAGGAGAAATCCTCCATTCTTAACCCTGTAATAGTCTCAGTGCAGTTATCCTTCAGCTGGAGCTGTCCTTAACATCACTTGGGCCTTCGGGCAGATTTTGCTGCAACCTATAGTCGGATATAATCTCAGATGCTGAAATGAAATGGCAGGTTTGGTTGGTAAAGACCATTGTTGAGTGAACCTTGTGATATCTGGTCCCCAGAGTCCACTTGCCTCATTGAACAATAAATTATGAAGCTTGCAGCTTTCTTGTGTTCAGAAACTTGCAAACATCGTATGGGAATTTAGCCTTTAACCCCTTTGAGCTGTTCATTTGTATCTCCCAAAGTAGTTCATCCTAATAAAGAGGGAATGTGCAAATTGACCTCATGCCGTAACAAAATGGCTGCGCCCACAGCAGAAGTGGGGATCCCATAACACAAGATGGCTACACCCACAGCAGAGGTGGGGATCCTGTAACACAAGATGGCTGCGCCCACACAGGAGGCCCAGTTCCCGTAACAAGCCTAAATGAGCAATCAGCAGGGACCTGAGGCTGCATGGTGCTGGGCTGGGGCAGGGGACCTGAGGCTGTGCCTCCTGCCTGGTGGGCCTTGACAGGGAACCTCAGGATGTGTCCCACGCCCTGGCGCTGGGCTGTGGGACCTGAGGCCATGCCCCCACCCAGCAGGGCTTGACAGGGGACCTCAGGCCATGCTCCCTACCTAGCGGGGCTTGATGGGGGATCTCAGAATACACTTCCTGGCCTGGGCCAGGGGACCTCAGAGCATGCTCCCCACCCCCGTCCCAGACCTCAGGCTACAACTCCTCACCTGGCACTGGGCCAAGGGACCTGAGGCCACGCCCCCCACCTGGTGGGCTTAACGGGTGGGGCCGGCTGGGTCTGGATCTAGCCCAATGGTGTTGGGGCCGGCTGGGTCTGGATCTCGTGCAATTTCGAGGTGCACGTGGGTGGGTGGGGACTTGATTCTGGTTCCTGTGGCATGCCCCAAACTCTGACAGGAGGAAGATTTTCATATACATTTTACTAATTTTCTTTCACATCTGACATTTTTATTATAGAGAAAGGGCAAATAGCAATATTAAAATATTTCCTCTAATTCCCCTTTAATGTGCATGAATTTCATGCACCGGGTTACTAGTCTTTTTTAGAAAAGAACTCCTACCAAACTGATGATTTAATGCATCTGCCTTTAATCCAGTATTATCCAAAGAAAAGATTCCATAAGCATTTCCAGTGAGTGAAATTGCTTCCACATCTGAGTAAAAAATTATCTTCAAATCATGTACCTGACCTCTGCATAATATGCTTGTTGGTTATTTTTGCAAAAATAAATAGGTTTTCTTTTCTTTTCCAGCATTCTTATTTTAATGTGCCTGATACCAGAGAACTTCCCAGCATACCTGAGAATGTGAGTACATGGGAGAGAAAAAATTAAATTTTTGTTTTTTGTAACTTACTTTTAAAAGAAAATAAAAGGATATATTTTCCCACTATAAAACAATGCATTATAGCCAAAACCAGTTTGGCTCAGTGGATAGAGTGCCAGCCTGCAGACTGAAGGGTCCTGGGTTTGATTCTGGTCAGGGGCATGTGCCTTGACTGCAGGCACATCCCCACTAGGGGGTGTGCAGGAGGCGGCTGATCGATGTTTCTCTCTCATTGATGTTTCTGACTTTCTACCCCTCTCCCTTCCTCTCTGTAAAAAATCAATAAAATATATATTTTTTAAAAACCCAACATATTATAAAGGCAAAAACAGTAGAGAATATTTGAAAAGTTTAAAAACAAGGAGGGATTATTATTCATATTTTTCAAAGGCAATCACATATTAACATGTTGATGTCTCATTCTAGCTTTTTTGGAATGTATTTTTATATAGTTAAGATCACCTATTACATAAACATTTTTCCATTTCATTTATAAGAATCATTTTTTTGTGGCTGCATATTATTCCATTTGCAATTTCCTCACTGTTATGCATTTAGGTGATTTTGAGATTTTGCTGTTGTAAGTAAAATGTTTCCATATAAAGATTTCTTGAGTAGGGTAAATTTATTTTAAGTAGAATTATACTTCTACTATATTTCTATATTCACTTTTAAGAGAGTAAAATAAAGCATTTGTGAAGATAAGTATAAGGACTCCCAGCCCCACTTCTTAGGGACTTAAAAGCAATGAACTTGAGTCTGAGGGAGCAGAGGTTAATTTTTGCATTCTGACAGGCTATGACATACCAAGCTTAGCCTTAAGACACATTTCAAAATGCTTTACTCAGATTATAAATAATGCTATGTAGAATTAAATATAAAATCACCACCATTTAGACACTTGATTAATGTTTAATTGTGGCAAAATGTACATAAAATAAAATTATCATTTTAACCATCCTTAAGTGTACATTTCATTGGTGTAAATACTCATATTGTTGTGCAACCATTACCAATATCTATCTCCTGCACCTTATCATTTTCCCAACTGAAACTCTGTATCAGTCCATTAAACAATCCATTAAACAACAACTCTCCACTCCCCACTTCGTCCCAAGCCCGTGGCAAATACTATTCTGTTTCCATGAATTTGACTACTCTAGGTACCTCATCTAAATACAATCATACAATATTTATCTTTTAGTCTTTGGCTTATTTCACTTTGCATAATGCCTTTGTGGTTCGTTCAGTTCGCAGCATGTGTCAGAATTTCCTTCTTCTATAAGGTTGAATAATCATTGTATTTATATAACATCCTACATTTTGCTTATCCATCAATGGACACTTGAGTTGTTTCTACCTTTTGGCTATTGTGAATAATGCCACTCTGCATATTTGTGTACAAACATCTACTTAAGTCCATATTTTCAATTCTGTGGGGTATATACTTGATTATTTCTTTAAATTACTGGAATAAGTGGTATATATTTTTCCATAATTACTACAGATTCACAGGAAGGAAATTGTTTTAATATTGTCTATGGAGCAGACAAATTATAAATGTTAAGTAATCAAGTTTAATTAGTAAAGTTTTGTTATTGTTGAATATGAATCAGAGGCCTTGCTTCTTGGGGTGGGAGGGTCTTAAATATCAATATCAGAATCTTTTCTTCTATTTTTGGACGAGTCAGTTTTCTCATACTGGAGAGTGTAAATTCAGTTACCAATGCTCTAGAAGCTGAGTGGGGGAAGTGTGGGTCATGGCATTTCAACATTAGTGTGTATGACTTTATTTAACACCCCATTTTTTATTTAATGCATTATCCCCTGTTTTCAGCTATACCTGGTGTCCCCCAAGCCTTTACGGTTTAGTTCCTTTAAAAAGTACATTATACCACTTATTTATTCTTTCACAGGGATGCTGGAAGGCCACTTGCCTATCTGAGTGAGCTGAGAAAGGAGAATCTTGGAATCAAATTATTCTTAATTTTATTGGCACCCTTCCCCTCGCTTTCAGAGGTCTGGTGCCTTGATTCCAGAACCTTTTTGGGGGTCTTAGGTGTGAGTTGGCCTGGATGCTTCCGGCCCTATTCCCTGGCCCCAGCATTGATACTTTTCTGGGCCACCAAGTCAGTCTCCTTTAGTTTTCAACCTCAGTTGGCACTCTTGACAGCTTGGACCAAATAATTTTATTATTTTTATTTATTTTTTTATTGTTCTTAGAGAGAAAGGGAGAGGGAGAGAGAGAGAAACGTCGATGTGAGAGCAAAACATCCATCAACTGCCTTTTGCACACTCCTCTCCCCTACTAGGGATTGAGCCCACAACATGGGCATGTGTCCTGGCTGGGAATCGGACCCTGGATGACACCCCGCCAACTTAGCCACACCCAGCCAGGACAGGCATATAATTTTTGTTGTAGGACTGCCCTTGTACATTTGGGGATGTGTAGCAGCATTTTCTGGCTCTGCCCACTATATGATGAGAGCACACATCTCAGCCACAACAACCAAAACTGTCCCCAGATATTGCCAAATGTCCCCTGAGGGCAAATGACCCAGGTTGAGAACCGTTCCTTCAGTAACATCTGCTTTCTGGCTCCCCAAAACTTCCCATCTTTCTTCCATTACTGTCTTTCTCTAGTGGTGGTGGTGGTGGTGGTGTGTGTGTGTGGAGGGGAGGAGTATGTCTTTTAAAATTATTTTACTGTGACTTTTCAGGGATAGGAGGGCACATGTATCATGTGAGAGAAAAGACAAATATCTACCCTATTTTACAGAAAATCCCCACAGCATTTTAACTACGCTTCTCCTACTAATAGACATTTATATTGTTTCTAATGTTTTGTTATTATAAACTAGAGGCCTGGTGCACGAAATTTATGCATGGAGGGGGGGTGGTCCTCAGCCCAGCCTGTACCCTCTTCAATCTGGGATCCCTTGAGGGATGTCTGACTGCCCATTTAGGCCTGATCCCGGTAGGATCAGGCCTAAATGGGCATTTGGACATCCTTCTCACAATCCAGGACTGCTGGCTCCAACTACTCACCTGCCTGCCTCCCTGATTGCCCCTAACTGCTTCTGCCTGCCAGCCTGATCACCCCCTAACTACTACCTGCCAGCCTAATTGATGTCTAACTGCTCCCCTGCCTGCCTGTTTGTTCCCAACTTCCCTCCTCTGCTGGCCTGGTCATCCCTAACTGCCCTTTCCTGCAGGCTTGATCACCCCCAACTGCCCTCTCCTGCAGGTCTGGAACCTTCCAACGGCCCTCCCCTGCTGGCCATCTTGTGGTGGCCATCTTGTGTCCACATGGGGGCAGGATCTTTGACCACATGGGGGCAGGCCTCTTGTGTGTTGGAGTGATGGTCAATCTGCATATTACTCTTTTATTAGATAGGATAGAGGCCTGGTACATGGGTGGGGCCAGCTGGTTTGCCCTGAAGGGTGTCCCAGATCAGGGTGGGGGTTCCCTTGGGGCATGGGGCAGCCTGTGCAAGGGGTCTGTGGTTGTTTGCAGGCAGGCCATACCCCCCAGGAACCCAAGGAGAGGCCCTGAATCTGGAATTAATTTAAGTTCTACAATTGAAACTTTGTAGCCTGGAGCAGACCCAAGCCTTCTGCTCGCTCTGTGGCGACAGCCATTTCTGTTTGGGTTCATTTAAATTCTATAATTGAAACTTTGTAACCTGAAGTGGAGGCCTAGATGCTAGAGCTGCAGAAGCTTGGCTTCCTCCATTGCCCTGGCTATCCTAGCCTCTACTCTCTCCAGCTCTGTGCTGCTGCCATTTCTGTTGGAATTATGTATCTTCTATAATTGAAACTTTGTAGCATTGAGTGGAGGCCTAGGCCGGCAAGGGCAGGCGGAAAGCTTGGCTTCCTCCAATGCCAGGGAAACCCAAGCCTCCCTCCTGTTCTCAGTGGCTGCAGCCATCTTGGTTGGGGTTTATTTCTCCTGATTGGCTTATGGGCGTGGTTTGTGGGTGTTTTGGAGGTGCGGTCAATTTGCATATTACTCTTTTATTAGATAGGATAACTAGAAGCCCATTGCATGAAATTCGTGCACAGGGCAGGTGTCCCTCAGCCCAGGCTGCACCCTCTCCAATCTGGGACCCCATAGGGATCGGGCCTAAACCGACATTTGGACATCCCTCTCACAATCTGGGACTGCTGGCTCCTAACCAGTCGTCTGCCTGCCTGATTGTCCCTAACCACTCTGCGTGCCAGCCTGATTGCTCCCTAACTGTTCCTCTGCTGGCCTGATCACCCCCATCTTCCCTCTCCAACTGCCCAATTGCCCCCAACTGCCCTCCCCTGCCGTCATGATCACCCCCAACTGCCCACAACAGCCATCTTGTGGCAGCCATCTTGTGACGACACTGATGAGGGTGTAACGCTACCTAGGCTTTTATTATATAGGATGTTAGAGTAATAACTATTGCCCAGGTTTGGTTTTTCTTTAATTTAAAAAATTTTAAGAACAGAGAAAATTTAAAGCATCTGAAAATTCTGATAATTTACTACTTTTCTTTTTAAAAAAAAAATATTTTTTATTGATTTTTTTTTTTACAGAGAGGAAGAGGGATAGAAAGCTAGAAACATTGATCAGCTGCCTCCTGTACACCCCTTACTGGGAATGTGCCCGCAACCAAGGTACATGCCCTTGGCCGGAATCGAACCTGGGACGCTTCAGGCCGACGCTCTATCCATTGAGCCAAACCAGTTTCAGCAACTTATTACTTTTCAAAACCACAATTACTGAGATTAAAAATAGCTTAGACACAAAACAACAACTACCCTATCTTTTTCATAGCCCCACCTCCAATTCCTGTCTGTACTATATGCCATCTCCCCTGTCCCTACCACTTTAAAAAATTTGCATTCTCTTTGCTTTTTTTGCCACTAATGAACCAATTCCCTGTGCATGACCCATTGTCCATTAAATCCTCCTTTGCAAACTGGTGGAAGGCTGGCCTTGTTTATTTCTAAGTAGGAATAAAGACAGTCTGCCAGACTTCTAACATACATGGTCCCATTTAAATCCTTCCAGCTTCTCTGTGAGAGGTAGACGTGAGCCCCATTGTGCATATAGAGACCCTGGGCTCACAGACCTGAGTTTACTAGCCCAAGGCCTGCTCCTAAGTAGGGTTCAGTGACCTAGGTTTGTTAGAACCAAAGCATTTTATTTCCATTATACCCACCCATCTGGCCTCCCTACAGTTGATTTTGATATTCATGAGGAAAAAGGAAACGAAATGATTTTTTGTAGCTCAAATATGAAATGAAGCAGGCGAGCTTTTTCTCTAAGGAGAATCTAAACTTTTGTAGGACCAATTTGTGTGATTTTTTTTTATAGAGTCACTGTTGAGCTCTAGCCATGTTGAAATTTGCATTTTAATCTCTTGGTAATTTTTCAAGGATTAATTTAAAATGACTAAATTGCTGCATTGCAAATTGAAACAAGCAATAACAGTGGGGTTGTTAATACGATGCAGTATGCTGTAGTGGAAAGAACATGAGTTTTGGAGACAGCCAGACACTGGGCTCTACCACTCTGGGACCTTGGGCCACTTACTGATATTCTCTGAGCCTTGGTATTTTTATCTAATAAAGAAAAATGGGAAGGACAAATGAAACATTAAATGTAAAATTCCAAGTTCAATGTCTGGTACAACATGATGCTGCTTTTGAGACTTCTTTTCTTTCCCTGCTTTCCTTGGCTGTCCTGGAGTTCTCGAGATCTGAGTTGCGGCTAAGTGCTAGCGAGCATTACTTCTTACGGGTTTGCTGGCATTCTTATTGGTGAAGACCGGGCTTTTCCTTCCAGGAAGTGTGTATTTGGCCACACAAGTCTCTCAGCAGGCACCACTGACACCATTGAGGCTTGGGAATGGTGTAAGGAATGGAGTCTAAGATTTCAGTGCTGCAATATGGGGATGTTTAGTAGCATTTTGGGGCTCTGCCCACTCTATGATGAGAGCACACTCCTCAGCTATAACAACCAAAAATGTCCCCAGATATTGTTGCCAAATGTCCCCTGGGTGCACATGACCCATGTTGAGAATCGTCCCTTCAGTAACATCTGCTTTCTGGCTATCCAAAACTTGACATCTTCCTTCCATTACTGTCTTCCAACACTGATTGATTTTCTTCTCTAAGGAACATAATGAACTTTAGCAACTAAGCAAAGAAAATGGTAAAAGGACTTTGGGATATGGAACTTGATTCTGTCTTCAGATGATCGTATTCTTCTGGATGCTTCAGAAAAGGTTCATAAGAAATTAAGAAGCTCGTACCCACTATGGGTCAGACCAGACACAGTGTGTTATACCATGAAACCTTCACAGAAGCCAAGTGGTGTGGTTGTTCTTCCTGAAAAGCTTTGAAGAGGAAGTAAAGCTCAGAGAAGCAAGTTGTCGCTAGTCATCCAGCCAGTAAATGCTAAAACCAAGATTCACACTCAGTCAGTCTGATTTCAGCACTGAGATGCTGTAGAGTCCTGGGCCTCCCGCTCCAGAGTTCCCTATACCCTTCTAAAAAATCACTCATCATAAGTGTAATTAATTATGCAAATCTTTGTCCAATATCCTCTCTCCTTCCTGAGGACAGACATCAGGATTTTTCCATCACTGTGTCTCCATAATTAGTACTGAACATAGAACACAGTAGATGTTCATATATATTTATGGAATGAATGAATTAATGAATGAACAATGTAGCCACCTTCAGGAGAAGGAAAAATAATAGTTTCTCCTGGCTTTGGAGCCATTGGGTCTACAAGACATTAATGAAAAGCAAAGGTAGAGAATTAATATTTTCTACTCTCAGATGCCTGTTGAAGTTAATTCTCATTATTTCTTCAGTTTTTTTTGTAAAAATATTTTCTTCCTTTTTACTGAAAAACTATCACCATATAATTGCTCACCAGGGTTTTCTCTGTCTATCAAGATAACAGATGTAGGAGTGAATTTTATACAGGTAATAGTTAAATGAGCATACATCTTTATGAATTTTGAACAGTTGACCTGCATTAAGAAAGTCACAGATCATGAACAGATATGTAGTAATAATTAAATTGTAAACTGGCTGGAGAAGAGATTTTTTTTTTTAGCCGCCAGGTTTTTGAAGTGTACTTTTGATTAATGGGTAAGCATATAGACTGTCATTTGGAATATTAAACAAACCTGTCTTAACTATCTGACCAGTGTCATACCAAATGGTTAATGATGCAAGAAAAGCATTTAGAATGGACAGTTACATATAACATTGCCCAGACTCCACTTTGTCAAAAGATGCAGCATGATATAGAAAAGATGTATGAACTCGTAGTGACTTTCACAAATAAAGTTGGGGTGGCAGTACAAGACCTATAATCAAGTACCGAGATTATAGAGAATTCCATTGTTGCTCTTAAGAGTTATCAGGTAATTGTTTATTCTAATGGTTTTTCCATTCACTCAAAGGGATAAAATTTGACCTTGGGGTAAACTCTGCTTTGTTTCCTATTATGTACTTACTTTGCTTATGTAAATTTGTGGGATTCTTTCTCAGACAGATTATTTTAGAATCCAAATTTATAATTCCCTTTTAAGGATCCCACACAACTAAGGGAACCTAAATTCTTTTTTTTACAACAGTCAATTGAGGCTTTTAAAGGTTTACATTATGGTAAAATAATCTGAGCAGGAGTTATTTCAGGAAATAAGACCCACTGTCAAAACCAAGCCTCCTGCCTTAGAAGCCTCTTCCAGACACACTACAGTAAGTCTTTATCATCTATACAGTGTATGAAGCTACAAGTCACAAAGACTAATAAAATGACAGACCGTGGGGCGGACTAGCATCTGTTCCAAAGGCTCCAAGGAGTACCCAGCTTAGAGTCGGTTCTTTGGTTTGAGGATTATCTCATTTCCCTAAGGTATTGAACGTAAGACGCTTTTTCTTTAAGCCCCACTGTATCAGCCGGTCCCACCTCCCTCCCCACGCCCCCTCCTGCTTCCTGACCCGGGGTGTGGGTCACAGTGAGCCCGAAGTCCCCAGCCACCTGGATCAGCCCAGGAGCCAGCAGCGACAGTTAGATGCAAGCAGCCCTGTGGGTCTTCTCCTGGGGGAAGTGGGGTTTTGTCAGGGGACTTGCCTTCCTCTTTGTCTGGATTTGAGGCACAGAGGGTTGGAGCGAGAAGGGACTCACCACTGTTTCTTTGTGGAGATGAGAAATAAAAGCTGGGAGAACCCAGCTGTGCTGCACACGCCTGTTCTGAAACTCACCTTCAGGCTGCTGGGCCCCTGTAACCAGAGACCTTCCAGCTTTGCATCCCTGATACCCAGACTCACAGAACAGGCCGTCATATATTCTAGCTGGACGGGAAAGTGCTCAGAAGGAGGACATAACAGTAGATGTAACTGAAATAAATTCATGCTTAACTCCATTAATAGTAGAGGACTGTCCTTAACCCTGAAAACATAATGGCACTGAGAACACTGAGCTTTTTTTTTTAACAAGGGCACTGGGCAGTAGTCCCTCTAAGCAAGAAGGAGAAGTAATTGTCAGGGAATAAAGGGGTTGGTTACTTGGGCTTAGCCATGAAGGGCATTGTAATCCATCGTCATTCTTGACAGGATTGATGGATCTTTAGAAGGAGGATTGATCCTTCATTAACTAAGGAGACTTGCCTTTAAAAAACTGTTTGGGGAAAACAAAAATGGGGGGGAAAAACCTGTTTGGGCAAGTGGAAAGGTGTGGTGCACAGTCATCCAGATTCTTTCTCCCACCCTGCTTCCCAAGTCTAATTCATTGTCAAGTCCTGTAATTCCTCTTTATAGAAATCCATCCCATACACATCCAAAGCTTTCATCTGAATAGTTTGTTTGTTTTAATCATTCTTTCCTGGATTATAGCATAGCTGTTAACGATTGCCCTGCCTCCCGCTTGCCCTCTCCTGTGCATTCTCCACAGGACCTGTAGGAAGATCTTTCCAAAGCACAGATGTGATTGTGCCCTGATCCTTCAGCAGCTCCCGCAGGATATGGTCCCAGCTTCCCTACCCAGCACGCGCCCTGACCTGCACTATCCTCCTTGCCTTTGCCTCTGCCTGAGATATGCTTCTCCCCGTCCCCTGAGGGAACTCCTGGTGGGAGGCCCAGACCAGATATCTTCCCTGACAAGTCTTCTCCAGCCTTCTTCCCATATCCTCCGGCAGAGTTGAATCTGCCCTTCTTAGCCAGCACCGGAACGCCTGCAGCCTGGACCACAGTACTTTGTCCCCTGCTTTCGGGGTTTCATGTCTCTCCCATCCCCAGACTATACTCCTGGAAAATGGAGTTGTGTTTAGTGCATCTCTGCTAAGCCAGCTCCCAGAAACACAGAGTGGGAGTTAAATAAGTGTTTGTTGGTTGGCAGGTTACAGAGACAGGAATGAGAGGTTGAAGACTCGGTTCTACTGACAGAGTGCTAGGAGAGTAGCATGCCTTGTGTTTTTTATAAGTATAAGCTCACAGTATGTTTTCGCTGCAATTCTGACCTGGGACAGTTTGTCATGGAAACCCCTCTTCTTATTCCCCATTCCCCACCCTCCTATCTTCTCCATCTGAGAAACATAATTGACCTGTCTGTGAAATGAGCACCTGCTTCTATGTACAGTCTCTCCCCACTGCCCATTACCGGATGAACAAACTACCTATTTCCTTACACTTCTAATAATGTAGCCATAGATTCCATTAAAAGGTCCTCCCCATCCACCCGGTTATTTTATCTGACTGAATCGGCAGTGTCAATTCTTTTTCTGCGGGCCCTTCACCATTCCTAAGTAATTGATCAGTTCATCTAACTCAGACCCAGGTTTTCTGAAATCAAATGCTTTGTTCTTCCTGATGTACCACCTGGCCCTCTCCCAGGCTGGTGTGTTTCCTCCTCTTCCACGCCGCTCGCACTCGAGTATGGAGCAGCGCTCTTCAGGCAGGTGCTTTCTCCACTCATTGGTTCATTCCTTCATTAAACTGCCAGATTGTGGATATGTCATCTCACCCAGAGGGACCACAGTCTACTGACAATTACACTGGAACTCCAGTCAAACAATAACAAATTGTAAGATAAGTGTCTGTTTTTATTATAAGATAGAGACAAATTGCCATAGAAGCACAAAGGGAGATTTGACAAATGAGGAGTCGAGGAAGCCTTCCAGGAGGAGGTGACATTTCAGTGGGTCTTGAAAAGTAAGTGGGAAGAGAAGGACATTCTAAGCAAAGGAAAGAACTAAAAGCCTGGGGTGTGACAAGGTAGGGCCAGTCTCAGAAGTTGAGGGTTAGTGTGTTTTACACTGCTGGATGCTTTAAGACATGGGGAAGGAGTCCCCCTCTCCAAGGGGTTTTCTTCTGAGACGAAGCTAGGGAGGAACTGCGAGGAACTGAGTCCCCACTGTAGCTGCCTCCAAAGCCCACTCTCCCCCCATCCCCGCCCCCAGGTGCTCCCATGGCCAAGTGAGGGTCCTGGGGCTGTCGCCACTCCCACCCACCCAACGCCTAGGCAGTGGCGTCCCAGAAGGAAAGAGGCAGGGGAGAAAGCAGATGAGAAAGACGGCTTCTGTTTAGACACAAATATCTTGGTAATCAGCACAGATGGGATGAGAATACCGAAAAAAGTACATGACAGTTTAGAGAGAATTTGGCTAAATGTTACGTATTTTTAATGTACCTGTGTGGAGTTTTTGGAACAAGCACCTGAATCTTTCAGAGCATGATTATTGGGCCTGGGGGTTGTACCTCAACCAAGTGACATTTTGACTTCAGAGATGTTCCCTTCCCCATCCACAAAAGTATCCTTGTTATTTTTTTTTTTTCTCCCACCAAAATAAGGCGCAGGATTTGTCTCTGACGCTGTGTCTCCTTATTTGGACGGCAAGCTGTGTAACATATTTCTGCCCAGCGTGAAGCTTCTTGGCAGACTCTTGAGGCCACGTTTTGGTGGCTTCAGAGTTATCTTTGGATCTGTCAAAAGTGCTAATGGGCTTTCTGGCCTTCTTTAAGCTCCTCATTTCTATTTTCTTTTTACTTCCATCCTCTTCTAAAAGAAAAATGCATGTAATTCATCAGCAGTTAAGCATTTTGCTGAAGTAGTCAGCTGAGGGCCTTGTATTTTGTTTGCGAGAATAGCTCTGCCATGTCACTTCTCCAGAACAGACCCGCCCTGACATCATTAGCTCAGCACGCCTCAGGCCGCTGAGCAGGGGAGAAGCTCCTTGGCTGGTTCAGCCTGCCTTGTCGTCTTGGTTTGCTTCTTGGGTTTGTTAAGAGGCAGGTTGGAGTGATGGTTAGAGCAAGAGTTTGGGCTTCAGGAGATCTGATTTTGAATCTTGGCCCTTTCTAGCAGGGTGACCTTTGGAAAACTACTTAACCTTCCTGAGACTCAGTTTTCCTGTCTATAAAATAAAGATGATAATGCCCTTGTCAGTGTTTTGGAGAAGATTAGAGAAAACCAAGGTAAAGTGCCTATTGTCTGGCATATAAGGATTTTTTCCCCCTCTTTCTTTAGGCATACTTTTGTCCTTTGTTACTATGCTATGCTTTTTTTTTTTCCCTGAATACAACTTTACCGGTTATTTTCATGGTATAAAAGAAGAGCATGACCCTGGTTGTCATTGCATACCCCAGAGCATCATCCCATACACTGAAGAGTGGCAGGCTTGGTCCCCAGTCAGGTCGCATACTGGTGGCAAAGATCGATGTTTCTCACATCAATGCCTCTCTCTCTCTCTCTCTCTCCCGTCTCTCTCTCTCTCTCTCTCTCCCCTCCCTCCCTCCCTCTCCCTCCCCCTCCCCCTCCCCCTCCCCCTCCCCCTCTCCCTCTCCCTCTCCCACTCCCTCTCCCTCTCCTTCTCCCTCTCTGTCTCTCCCTCTCTGTCTCTCGCTCTCCCCCTAAAATCAACAAACATATCTTTAGAGAGGATAAAAAAATTATAAAAAATAAAAAAGAAGAGCACAGGTTTAGAGACAAGCCCACCTTAGACTGAATAATGCTCATCTGCCTACTCTCTAAGCTTGGTCAAATTACTTCACTTTCTCTGTGCCTATTTCCTATCTGTATAGAGATCATAATACCTGCTCAAGGAGTTGTTTCAAGATTAAGTGAAATAATATATGTAAAGCCTTGTATGTTGTAGTTTAAAGTACTTATGTGGGACAGTACAATGTAAGGGAAAGCAAATGTGCTATGGAGTTGGAGCTGAGTTCAATTCTGACTCCCAGTTACTGGGTCTCTTCCAGACTTACCATACTTTATCTATATATTGGAAAGAATAAGACCTCAGTGGGGTTTTTGAAGGTTGCATAAGATTATAAATACACGGTATCTAATATGGTGCCTGGTACTTGGAAGGCAGTCAGTGTATGGAGCTATTAATTCACTCTTTATTTATAAAGGTCGATGGTTAACCTGGTACTCCAATCAAACAATAACAAATTGTAAGATAAGTGCCTGTTTTATTCCCAATCCCTGCATAATATTGTCAAAAACCACTTTATGCTATTTTGCATATAAAATCCACCTGGTTTACTTGAATTTATGAGTTATAGATCTTTCATTATTATAAATTGCAACCCCTGGCAATAGCATTCCTTCCTTCCCCACCCCCTTCATTTTCAGAGGATTTTATTTGTGTGGCATTGAAAAGCTGTAACATTGAAGAAATTAGCATATTTATGTGTATTATTAAAGTCAGGTGGGTATAGAAAGGGTTGCAGAAATGAAACACATTACATTTCTCCTAAAATCTGAAGAGTACCAATCTATAGAATTAATTAAAGGAATGAAGCCTAGGCTACAGACAAAAGCTAGTTAAAACACCGCTTTGTCACAACTTGCTGCTGCTTGCCTTTGATTTTTTTTTTTCTTTTTGAGTAAAATACCTGGAAATTGTAAATCTTCTAAATTATTTTCATTTCATCCAAGTCATTTTAGAGAATGTAAACTGTGGAGGAGGGGGACACCAGCCATGATGACAAGAGAGGAGCATGCTGGCCTTTGTGGGTGGGATCTGTTGGACAGAAACGGTCTCTGCCAGAAGCAGTTTGGTCCCTGGGTTCTTTGTTTTGCTGAGATGTGTGGCACAGTGCACTGGGAAAGTTCTGGGATCTGGGGTCCGAAGCTCTGAGCTGCAGTCCTGTCTTCATTGCATACTAGACTTTTTGATGTTGGCATATCTCTCGAGCCGTGGTTTCCTCATTTGGAAGGTTGCAGACTTCCTGTCTTGCTTACCTTCAGGAACTTCTATGGAAAGCAGCTCAGCACTGTGAATGACCTCATGTTGTAAACTGTAATCACCACACAGGTATGATTGCTCAGACTGCTGCGTCCCTAACATCTCTCCGACTTTGCACTTCATGATTTTATACATGAATGGGATTCATACTTGGTCCTCAGGTAGAAAGAATAGGGCAGGGGAAAAAGAGAGTATCCTTCCTGATTATTTTCTGTTTCTCATGCTTTTATTAGATACTGCTTGTAATAAGAACCAATAAAATAAGGCATCAACCTCCCTTCTTCTCTCTCCTAGAGAAATCTGACAGAATATTTTGTGGCTGTGGATGTAAACAACATGTTACATCTGTACGCCAGTATGCTCTACGAACGCCGGATACTCATCATTTGCAGCAAACTCAGCACTGTGAGTAGATAGTCTTAAGATGGGCTTTTTAATTATTGTATTTCAATTGAAGGATGTATTGGAAAGATTAAGGAAATTTTTAGAAAAAGAAATCAGCCACAATCCCCTCAGATAGTAACATGTCTTCTTCATTAATTATTCATGTCCCGTTATGGAGCCAATGCACATTTCATTTATTCTTAGAGTTTCATAATCACTTATAGTTTTCCATTTGATCTTGTGTTATGAACACTTTGCATACTTCCACATACGTGTCCATTATTGTCAGTTGTTACGTGTCTATATCTTATTCCATTATACTGATGTGTCATCATTTATTAAATCTTTCTTCTCTTGGTGACCATTTCGGTTGCTCATAGGTTAACCCTTTAGTATGTCACCCTGCAATGAATGTCTTTTGGCTACTTTTGACCACTCCTGAGTGGAATTCTATGTATGTGTATGTGTGTAAACATACATATACATACCTACACACACTTCTTGGTCATGTATAGTGGGATATATGTCATAGCAGCATTTGTTTTTCTGTTTTAAGCCCTGGGAGGGCCCACATGGCCATTAACAGAGAACTGATAAATTGTGGTATAGTCATACAATGGAATACTATATTGGTAAAGCTAACATTGTCAGCATGATTGGGTCTCTAATATAGAATTTTGAGTAAAAGAAATGTGCTGCAGAAGAACATATAGTATGATTTCATTCATAAAAAGTTCAAGTAAGAAAAACTGAATGGTACATTATTTAGGGACACATCAAACTACAATGGGAGAAGTGATGAACACACATTTTAGGTAGTAGTTTCCTCAAAGGGAGTGAAAAGAGTATAATTGGGAAGAGATGGACAGGGGACATCAAAACTATTGTTTTTTGTCTTGAGCTAGGATAGTGATCAGGAAACCTTTCTATAATGGGTCCAATAATGAATATGACTCAAGGCCAGGTGATCTTTGCTGTAACTACTGGACTCTGACCTTGTAGGTTACAATCAGTAAACTAGTATCTGTGGTTGTGTTCCAATAAAGTTTTATTTACAAAGATACTGACTGCAGTTTGGCAACCATTGAGTTAGGTGCTAGCTTTTGGAGTCATGTTTTTTTTCTTCTTCTATTTATTTATTTATTTATTTATTATTTTTTATTTTATTTATTTATTTATTTATTTTCCTCAGCAGTGTGTTTATTCAGGAACAGCCAAGAACTGTAATTTGGGAAGGAGAGAAATGTGATTGGGGGGAGGCGGGGAGAAAGTTGGGAGGGGCTGTTTTAGAGAAAAGTGAGAATTTTAAAGTGACAGTGTTTCTTATAGGGTGAGTAGCTGGAATAGCTGGTTCCTTGAAAGACATGCATTTACACCAATAGCCAGAAAGCTGGAAACAAGTCAATGTCCTCCATTAAATGTAAACATTCATAGACAGAATAGCATTCAACAGGAAAAATAAAGTACCTCACATAAGTGTGACTGATGTGCATGAGCTTCAGAGTAATGCTGTGAGCATGAAGGAAACCAAAATTTAAAACCTTTGAGAAAAATTCATGACAGGAATCATATAAAATTACAGAATCTGTAAAAGAAACTAACATCAACCCTTCCTGCTGAGAGCAGAGGGAGAGACTTAAAAGGAGCACACGGTGAGAATAACTGGTCGTCACGATTCTGGCTGTTTGAAGGACACGTGAGGGACTACCACAGGGGCAGCCCCGGCGCCTGTTAATACGTGGAAGTCGCTCAGGTGGAAGCGTGGCTCCCCAGCACTGCTTTCCATCCTGCTCCTGTGAGCAGCACAGCCCTCCCAGGGGCAGGAAACTCGGATGTGGGTCTTTCCGGGCGGCATGGACTCAGTTCCTCAGCTGGTCACAGGAGCAGGCCACGCTGGTCTCACTCCTGTCCGCACTTCCTTCCGGTGCAGCAGCACATTCAGATGGGACAGAGCATGCTCAGACACAACTGCAATAACCCAGCGACCATTTGCTGAGGACGCCTCCCCACAGGCCACTCGTCCCCAGCCTTCTGCCACCGGAACAGGCACGGAGGGCACACCCTCCCTCGCCGCCCAATGTCTCCAGCTGTGTTCAAACCAATGGTTTCGGCACAGCCCCTGCCCTCCTACAACCACGAACAGCAGTCACCCTGCTGGAGCATGAAGGCACAGGACCCCTCTGTGCAGCACCCGGCAAGCAGCCTCGTCAGAGTGGGGCGCAGTGGGTGGTGTGACCGCCCTGGGAAGGTAACCGACCTGCACTTGGGAAGCACCAGGGGTTGTCCCAGCCTGGCCGCCTCCTGCGGGCTGGCGTCCAGGGTGGACGTGAGGACCACAAAGTGCTATCTGTCTATCTCAGGAGGCCTCGGAGAAGGGTAACCCTTCTTTTCAAGAATCCATTACCCGGCCAGACCTTAGCCAAGAAAACCGAGTCCAGATCACGCCCCGTCGGTCAGAAAAAAGAAACATCCGAGGAACTCGGAGCGGATGGCAGAGGTGCGCGATGGCTTGAGAGGGGCATGAATTCGGGTGAAGGAAGAGGCTGAGTGGAAGTGTGGCTCCCCAGCACCCGGAAGAATCCATGGGGCAGGATCTCCCTGCTGTGGACGCTGAAGCATCCAGCTCACCATCAGCAGAGGGCTTCCCGACAGAAAGCAGCATGTTCCCTGAGGCGCGTCTCAGGCTTCTCCCGTGTGGACTCTCTGGGGCCCAACAAGGTTAATATCTTTAAAGAATCTCTGGGCTAAGCTGTCATGTTAAACGGACAAAGGGCAGAGGCTGACAAGTTGCCCAAAGTCACTGCACATTCCTGAGGTCATCTGGTATGAAGTTTTCTGTGTTGAATGATGTGGGAGCTTTGGCTAAAGGATTTCCCACACTCCCCACACTCGTAAGGCCTTTCTCCCGTGTGAACTCTCTGATGCTGAATGAGGTTGGACTTTTGGCTGAAGGATTTCTCACACTCGTCACATTTAAAAGGCCTGGCTCCAGTGTGAATTCTCCGGTGTTGGTTGAGAGTGGAGCTGTGGCTGAAAGATCTCCCACAATCCCCAACTCATAGGGCCTTTCACCAGTGTGAATCCTCAGGTGCTGCACAAGTTTGCACTTGTAGCTGAAGGATTTCCCGCACTCGCTGCATTTGTAAGGCCTCGCCCCGCTGTGGATCTTCTGGTGCTGGACCAGGTTGGAGCTCTGGCTGAAGGAGCTCCTGCACTAGCCGCACTTGTAAGGCCGGGCGCCCGTGTGCACGCGCTGGTGTTTGATGAGCGTGGAGCTGTAGCTGAAGGACTTCCGGCACTCCCCACACTCGTAAGGCTTCACCCTGTTGTGGATCTGCAGGTGCTGAACCAGCCTGAGTTTGTACGTGAAGGCTTTCCCACACTCACTGCACTTGTAAGGCCTGGCTCCGGTGTGAACCCTGTGGTGCTGGATGAGGTAGTAGCTTTGGCTGAAGGATCTCCCGCATTCACTGCACTCGTAAGACCTCGCTCCCGGGTCGGGCGCCTGGCCACCAGGGGGCTCTGGTGGAAGGGTTTCTCACAGTCATGACGACTCAGAGGGGGGAGCTGCTGGTGCTGAAGGGGTTTGTATTCGTGGCTGAGTGGGGCCTCGTAGTCACACCCGGTGTAATGGCTCCCCCCGCCGTGCAAGGCCTCCTCATCCCCACGCTGGGAGCCGCCAGGGGGCGGTGACCCTCCGAGAGAGGCCTGGTGCCGCAGGAGACGCAGCATGGCCAGGAAGTCCTCCCCGGCGGTCCCACAAGCTCAGGCGAAGGGGCTCCCCGAGGTGTGGCGCCCGCAGCTCGTCAAGAAGGAGGCCGCGTCCACCGCATCCATGTCGCTCCAGAGCGGCTTCCCGTCTCCGGGCCTCTCGCGCAGCCCCGCGGCGAGCCAGGGCTGCCTCCCGCAGGCCGCACAGGCCCCTGGGAACTCCGGCAGGCACAGCACGTCTCCCCCGACCAGGACACACTTCTCACTGGGGGGAGCCTCCCGAGTGGCTGGATCTGGACTTGGTGTCTGGCCCAGCGATGCCCGTGGGACAGGAACGCCCTGCACAGGCAGCACTTCCTCCTCCGCCGCCTCCGCTCCGCACCAGCACCCCAGGGAGGTCACCAGAGCGAAGTACTCCAGCGTCACGTCGTGGTAGAGGCATCGCTGCGCCTCGTCCAGGAGCCCCCACTCCTCCCGGGAGAAGTGCACGACCACGTCCTCGAAGCTCACCCGGCCCAGGATCAGGCTGCACCTATGGCTCGGCTTCCCAGGAAGGTCCGAACGCAGTCCCGTGCTGAGAGCGTCCGGTGTTCGCTGCTTAGACCTCAGTCGGGCGCCTCGGCGCGGCCGCGGCCGCCACCATCCGGGTCTGTGGGCGGAGCGCGGCGGCGGTTCGTGTCCCCGGTGCGGACCATCCCGGGTGGCGCCTAGGCCGTGCCTTTTCTGCGATGGTCACGCACCCCTCCGGCGTCTTCTCCGCCTCGTCGACCCGGCCGCGACCCCCGCACTCAGGCACCGCCACCGGGAGGAACACACCCAGACGGCCAAAATGACCGCCGGGGAGGAGGACCTTTTTTTTTTCCTTTTAAAATATGCTTATTTGATATACATACTTTAGTATATGCACATATTTGAGAATTTTTGAAAAGTTAAAAAATAAGATATTAAGCCCTTTTGTCATGAAACTTTACTACGATAGAGACAAAGTAATTCTTATTCAAAAGCTAAGAGTCAAAATTGCACAAGATTTTGCTGTGACAGTTTTATTTTTATTTTATTGATTTGAGAGAGGAGAGAGAGAGAGAGAGAGAGAGAGAGAGAGAGAGAGAGAGAGAGAGAGAGAGAGAGAGAGGAGGGGAAGAGAGAGATTGACTGCTTTGTTGTTCCACCCATTTAGGCATTCATTGGTTGATTCTTGTAAGTGCCCCAAGCATGGATTGAACCCAAACTCTTGTGTATTGGGACAACACTCTAACCAACTGAGCTGCCCGGCAGGGCTGCTGTGACAATTTTAGAAACCAGAAGAGTCAAGTAATGTCTTGAACATCTAAGGGAAAATGATTTCTAACCGGAGATTTCTATACTTACCTAATGAGAGTCTCAGCAGAGCATGGCAGCAGTCCATACCACACCTGTCAACCTCATGGTTCTCCCCTCTTCCCCTCTGCCTTCTCCACTGTGGATGAACTATTCGCCTCTCTCAGGCCAACCACTTTGCTATCCACCTGACTTGATATAACAAGTATTTTTCACGGCACTGTTGTGAGCACTGGGGATACAACAGTGAACAAAATAGGGGAAAAAATCTCTGTTCTCATAAAGCTTACATTTTAGTAGGGAAGACCATGAATAAACAAGGTAAGTTAAGTATATAGTAATCATAGTAGGATTTATAGTAGTGTAATGATAAGTGGTAAGGAGTAAAATAAGCAGAGGAGAGTGGATGGGGAGTGGTAAGGTGACAGGGACTGCAATTTTAGATAGGTGGCCCAGGAGTGCCTGATTGAGGAAGCCACACTGCAGTGTCCTTCCTGACTAAAGGGCATTCCTGTCACAGTCTGCATCAGTATGTTTTCTTTCCTTCTGGTACATCTTATGAGCTTACTAATATGGTATAGCTAGAGGCCTGGTGCATGAATGTGTGCACAGGTGGGGTCCCTTGGCCTGGCCACCCCTGATCTCGGCCAATAAGGGCCAGCAGGCTGGGGGAAAGGATTGTGGGAGGTTGGCCTGCCACAGGAAATTAGTTGTGGGAGTGCACTGACCACCTGGGGGCAGCTCCTGTGTCGAGCATCTGCTCTGGTGGTCAGTGTGCATCATAGGTACTGACCAGTCGTCCGATCCTAATGGTCACATAGGCTTTTATAGAGAGAGAGTAGAGGCCCATTGCACGAAGAGATTCATGCAATAGGCCTTCTTTCCCTTGGCTTCCAGCACCAGTTTTCCTCTGACACCCAGGACCCAGGTCTTTGCTCTGGCCAGAGTCTGCCTTCTTCGTCTTTGCTGCAGGCTCAAGCCAGAGTCTGCTGTCTTCACGGCAGACTCCAGCCGGAGTCTGCCATCTTTGTGATCACTGCTTTGCTGCTGACGCCAGCCGGAATCTTCTGTCTTCATCTTCACTGCAGACTCTGGCTAGAGTCTGCCATCTTTGTCTTCGCTGCAGACTCTGGCCAGAGTCTGCTGTCTGCTGTCTTCATCTTCTCTGCAGACCCCGGCTGGAGTCTCCCGTCTTGGTCTTCACTGGAGACTCTGGCGAGTCTGCAGTCTTTGTCTTCACTTCACCAGAGTGCCGCTCCTGTAGATCCCTTTGCCCTCTGCCCTCCTCTCATGGCAGGCATCCTACCCCACCCAGCCACTCTGCACCTGGAACAGCTGGGCAGCCGCCATCTTTGTCCTTCTAATTTGCATATTCTCTCCTGATTGGCTGATGGGCATAGCAGAGTGATGGTCAGTTTGCATGTTTCTCTTTTATTAGCGTAGATATCTCCCAGAGTTAACAGAACTTCCTTGATCCACTTCTGCTTTACTCCATTTCTGTTTTCCCTTTTAGAATAGAATTGCTCAAGAGAGTTATTTCATTTTACTGTTTAATTTCTCTCCCATTCACTCCTTAGTATTCTATGGATTTAGCCCCCACCTCTCCACTGAGACAGCTTTTGTTCGGGTCACCAAAGACCTCATGTCAAGTAAAATTAAATCGAGTTAATACTGGCAAAGCTCTTAGAACAGAATCTGGCATGTAGTGTGTGTGTGTGTATGTATATATATATATATATGTTTATTATAATAATATCTATAATGGGAAGTCAGATATTGTTTAAATTTTTAAATCAAGAAATAAGGACATAAGTATTATATGTGATTACTGTGAATAAAGGGTAAGGAATATCATGAGGTGGTCTGCTGCTCTTTAGTATAAGCCTTTTGTGCCTTCTCTTTCATTTCTAAGACTGTTAACGTATTGCTTTAAAAACTTTTTGTAACAAGCAGTTGATTCTTAACTGAGTTCTCCACTTGACTGATGGATGGTAGACACCTCTCAAGGGAGAGTGGCCTCCTTATGTCTCACGTACAGTCAGTGGCATCCTGATCAGCCAGGTGCATTTTTCCAGGGTCAAAGCAGCTAAGTAGACATCAGTTTGCCCAAGGCTTTGGACCTCTCCAATTTCAGAATCTTAACAGTTTTCTAATTGTTGCCTTTTATTTTCTCAGTAGTGGCTTTTTATTATCTTTTTGATGAAAGGCAGAATACAAAGGCTACTTTAGCTGAGGTTTCTGAGGACCCTCTCGACAAATTGAGGTTCCTGTCATACCTTGGCAAACTATCTTTTTCTCCATTTTTTAAAAAGATGGATACTTAATGCTCCTCAAACCCATTAAACAGCTGAAAGATAAAAGCTGTCCAACACTCTGGAATGCAATTTTCTATAAAAATGACTCCTGTAGTAGAGACAAACCCAGCAATATTTAGTTCAGAGTCAGGTAATATTCATTTCTGGCTTTCTCGGTCAATAATGTGATAATTCTGTATAAGAAAAATGTAAGTTTTTGTTTTCTTTGCTCAGTTCATGTATATTGATTGTTTTCCTTTATAAATGATAAATAGGGAAGGCTTAACTAAATCTTGTTCTCTAATGTAAATACTTCAGTTGATTTCCTCTAGCACAAAGGCCTCATTTTTCTTCCAGATTCTCATATCTCGAGTTTAATTCATATTGCTTTTTGGTAACTCTTATGGATAGCAGGTGGGTATAAAAGATGACCTTTATACAGATGATATGTAATTCCAACACCATCCTGTAAGGTTGATTATATCCCCATTTAACAGCAAGGGACATGCAAATAAGTCATCATGATTTAGTGTTGGGGTAGAGACCTTGGCTTCAGACAAGGGACAAATAACCAGGAATTGCACATACAAAGGAATCTTAGCCCCTTTAAAGTACTTGCCTTAGGGACCAGGTCATGTTTATTGGTTGCCACCTCTCAAACTATTGTCAGAATCTTTGTGTGTGACTATCACAAGGGCCAGAGGCACACTGTTAAAAAAAAAAAAAATCTGTCCCACTGAGGGAAGTTTAGAGTCCTCATCAAGAGCCAGCAAATTAGTCTGAGCCAAATTTGATGGATAAGGTTGCTTGTTTGGTTAAAAATAAGTCCTGATTGTATAATAGAGGAGCTTCTTTTGTAGTTTATAAATAGGTCCAAGACTACCAAAGAGCTGTACTGGCAGCACCCACAGCCTCAGCATGCAGAACACCCTCGTTAAAGTCATCCTCTATATTTTACAGGGTAGGGCCTCAGTTCTCCCCCATACCCTTTTAAAATTCTTTAGAGTGAACCTTATTGAGCCACTACTATGTGCCAGGCCCTGGATAATCATATTTTTTCCCATTAGCTCTTGCAACAACCCTAGGAGCTACTTTTATTCTCTTTTGCAGATGAGAATATTGGCACTTGGGGAAGTTGAAGTGCCTTGTCTAAGATGACCAGCATTGGTGGAATTAAAACCCACTTCACTTGGCTCCAGTCCCTTCTTACTACCTCATACTGCCACCTTGGTAACTCTCCATTTGTCATATGTTCCCCTTGACACTTTTCCCCAGAGAAACATTATCAGTATGATTCTGTTGATCTTGGATCTGAAATCACAGAAGGAATGTCAGTCTGGCCATTGCCTTCTAATGTACATCTAAGCTTCCTTCAGAGTTAGTGAGCACTTTCTATGTGCCTGGCACCACTCAGCACCAGGGAAACAGAAGGCTGATATGTCCATTTCTAATGGACACACGTACTCTGTTAGCCAGAAACCCATTTCCTTGAGCACTTTTCATCCAACTCTGTCTACGTGGTACTGGCTTTCGCGGTCTCCCAGCCCCACCCATGCTGGTCCCCGAGGTGAGCACCGCCTGGGTGGGTCCCTAGATCTTACTTTCCCTGTCTTACCGTGGCTGCAGGGTTCCTGTGCTGCAGCTCCTGCCTGCCCTGGGTATATCTGTCCAAATCGCCCCTCCCATAATTTAGGGCTACTGCAAGAAGTTTTAAAAACTAAGACTATCCAGTACATGATGACAAAGGCATAGTCACTTCTCAGAGGAACATATCTTTGTTTTATTCAGCAAATGCTTTTTAAGACAGGTTCTCAGAAGCATAGTTTGGTGGTAAGACCATGACCTACTAGTAATTAATTGAGCCTCCACACCCAAGTATTTGTGTGATACCCATAACTCTGAAAAGAATTATTACTTTTCTGATAGTCTGATAGCACCCCATTTGGGGAGAGGGGAGGAACTAAACTGGCATCTTTTCCCTATCAGTTTCTTTCTAAGTATTAGCCCTAGAGAATGTGGATTTGGAGTAGGCCCTGGACACTGATGGCCTAGAGAGTAGTGGGCAATAGTTCTGTCTTCCCATCAGCACCCTCAGGTCTAGCCTTTAGTAGATGCTTCTGTGTTGGTGTGAAGGGATGGGTAACCACCCGGCTTTCTGCCCGCCCACTCCCATCAACAGCTTCTGTTGTCTTAGCACCATCTGGTCTTGTGACCTAAGAAAGCCAATTTGTGAACTTGCAAGTTTTTCAGATTTGGCTTCATTTTCACTTCTGTGCTGGTGAACTCCACCGGTTGTGACCATGCCAGCCTGTGTAAAGTTCAGGCACTTGAATGATGTGTGTAGAGCTTTCCTAGCTGTTCTGGCCTAGAAAGGACTAGTCCTGTTTGCCTGTCTGCAGCCCTGGAAGCAGAGACGAGAGTGGCAGCTTAAGAAGGCTTGAAACACTGGACCAGGGCCAAGGCCTCTGCCTGCACACTCCACTCTGCATGTCCCAGCCGTAGGAACAAACTGCATTATTTTGTTTCAAACTGTGCTCATGGGAAGCCAAGACCTTGTAACTGGAAACTTACCAAACAGAGGATTCTAAGACTAAATTTAGTGTTCTATTTAAAAAATAAAATAAGTCGAACATTTTGTTTGTTCATCTTTTATATGTTTAAAAAAAAACACACAGAGAGATTAACCTAGTTCATATTAGCAACCTAAGAAGAGTATTCAAAGTGAGAAGGAAACTAATCCTTTTGGTGAAGAGGGAAAGCCTTAACAGAACGTAATGAAGCGGCATGAAATATAGACTCTGTAGCCACACTTCCCAATAGCATAGCCTCTCTAATCTCCATCATATAAAATTTTATTGTGGCTCAGAGAATATTAAAAACTGTTAGAAATAAATTAATGGAACTTCCATCGGCAGGAAGTAGGAAGAAAGATTGGTATGTTTTATTTACATGGTTTTTCTCTGGTTTTTAAATGTGAATGCAATTAAGTGCTTTTGAGCTCTGTTCCTCATTTAATTATCTGTGAGCTGGAATTAAGAATCTTGAGATGTTCTACAGACTAATATTTAGAGTAGAAACAGTTTAAATGGTGAGATTTTAAATTTGCTGTGACTTCAACCAGCCATGGCTGTCTCCCTAACTAGTTCTTACCTTGCTCTCCTGCCTCTTCTCCCACTGCTTCAACAAGCATTAAGCGTTTTGGACTCGACACAGGTTTTGGATTGCTAGTAATCGCAAGTGCTAATTCATGGGCTAGTTGTGTTAGAATCAACCTAAGACTTGTTAAAAATCCAGGTACTTGGACACCACCTCTAGACATTCTGTTTCAAAAGGTTTACCATTGAATCAGAGAATGTCTATTTCTTAAGGTTTCCTAAATTTTTGGTACACAGCCAGATTCAGAAACAGTGAATAGACTATCTCTAAGACAAAAAAATATATATATATCTTTATTCTCTTCTTCTTGTTATTTTTCATTATTAGACTCATTTTCATTTTGAGACTACATAAGGGAGCCTGTTTGAGTTTGTTTAGACATGAGTACAGACCCATATTTTAAAAAATACATTGTTTCCGTAGTTTTCCTTGGGAGAGCTTTGATTTTGGGATTGCCTACTCTAGAGCAGGACAGAGCTAAAAACAAAACAAAACAAAAATAACCTATTTAAGCTCTTAGGAATGTTGGGTGCTGATACAATCCACCACTGTAACTTTGGGTACATGGGTCTAGTCTAAAGATGGGATGTTTCTATTTAGCCATTGCATTGAGAACATGGCAGAGAATCTTGTTTATTATTAGTGTAGTCAATTTGTGAAATAAAATATATTGTTTATATTATAGAACTCATTTTTATATGACTCGTATGAATCACATCTCTACCAAAAATTACTAATGGGTAATATTCAAGTCACTGACACCTTAATATACTTACTTGAAAAGCTCTAAATGGCACCCATAAATACAGACACCACTGGATTTCATTAAAGAAATTTGAACACTGACTGTGTGTTAAGTCAACAAGAACAAGGACTCCTTTTTCCTCTGGTTTCAGAAGGCTGAAAGGTTGGTCATTTTGGTGAGCGAAGGTAATGGGATGTGAGGTTAGGCCAAGCAGTCAGGGGTTAGTACAGATCTTAGGAAAATTCACATTTTTTTCTCTTCTGCTCTCTTGATAGCTACATAGTCTCCCAGCTCGATGATTCAGACAGCCCAGCAGCTCTTCTCTTTTCCCAAGATAAAGGACAGCAGGGCTGTAGGAGAGAGCACCAAGCTTCAAGTCATGATGGTTTTGTTCAGTTCCTACCTTTGTACTTAATCCTCCCCATGTTATTCCCAGTCACTCGGCCTTGGGCAATTTACCTGACCTCTCTGAGTCTCTACCCTCTTCTGTAAAAAATGGGAATAGTATTAATACCCTTTTCACAGTTGTTGAAAGGATTCAATGGTCATAGATATGATAGCATATAGCCCACTCCTGGGCATGTGCTAATCATTCAGTAAATGCTGATTCTGAATCTCACCTTTGAGGGACAATGAATCCTGACTTGACTTTCAGAAGCAAGGAGGACATAGAGATCCTGAAAGAGGTCTGAAGATGTAATCAGTGTAATTGGTGATAGTAGATGGTGAATGAATCCAAGCAACAGAGGATAGTCATGGCAACTCCAGCGAGACTTTCTGTATCTACCCACTTCTCATTAGTCACATAGTCATTGACTAACATCATTTCTTGTTCAGGTCTCCACAGTCATCATTACTTAGCACTAGAATGGCCTCCTTCCCTCCCTCTCTTCTTCCTCCTTCTCTTCTCCTTCTTCTCCCTCTCCCTCTCCCTCTCCCTCTCCCTTTTCCTCTCCCTCTCCCTCTCCCTCTCTTCCTCCCTCCCTCTCTCTCTCTCTCTCTTCCCCCTCCCCCTCCCTTACTCCCCAATTCTTGCCTTAGACAGAGGTAATGATTCCTTCTTTATATGCCAATAGACTTGCACCTCTATTATAACACCTCTTGCATAATGCTTTTGTGTTGAAGTTGATTGTTTGCATTTTGATCTGTCTCTGTTAAATTGCTTGAGGTCATGGCATGTACACATAGTGGATACTCAACTGTCAGATTATAGCACAGAGGCAGTCTCCTGTGACCTAAGAGCAGTTTCTGGAGCTAGACTCTAGGTTCATATCCTAGCTCTACCACTATTTCTGTGACCCAGAGTTCCTAAATGACATTTAGAAACCTTCGTTTCCTCATCTGTAAAATGGGGATACTAATGCTACCTGCCTTATAGGACTGTGAAGATTGAGTTAACTATGTGATGTGCTTAGAACAGTGCTTGGCAGATTGTATATGCTGAGTTAAGTGACCATGATGGAGGCTGTATTGTAACTTTAATCTTTCTAAGTTTACTATCACTTTCTAAGGTTGGGTTTGGCTGACAAAACTACCCAGAGATTCTTTTTCTTTGCCTGTGCCTTTAAATCTAATAACTCCTACCACCTGAAGGTTCCTTAGTTTCTCTTCTGTGTATGGATACCTGACAGATGGGTACTCACAATCCTATATTCACTTCTTTTAAAATATGTGATTCGTCAAAGCAATAGTGTAAATTAGCTAAACATAAATTATGATTTTAGAATATTTTCCAAAAAATATAAATATCCACTTTACTAGACTTGAGGTGGCAAATAGATTTCTTCTTGAGTGCCTACTTGGATCCACTGCCAATGGTGGCATGTCTGGAGAGACCCTCAGGCGATGTCCTGACACTACATGGGTTTGTACTGTCTGTCACAGGCACAGGACGGAGGAGGGCAGGACCTTGCTGCCCCTACATTTAAATGACATGTTGGCAATCCCAGTGTGACCTTGCCTTTTCCTTTTTCATCTTAAAGAAAAGTGCGCCCTTTTCTCACTCACATGCTGCAGGTATTGACTCTGGTTTCCCATATCGTCGTTTCTGCCTCAGCTTTGGTAGTGAAGGCTTTTCTCTGGCACTGTTACTTGCTGTGAGATTTTGAAGTGTCAGATCTTGGCATGAAAGCTTCCTTTCCTGGTTAATAACTTAACTCTAATTACTCTACTCATAGCTTCTTTTTTTTTTTTTATTGTCTAAAGTTTTACATATGTCTTCTTTTTTCCCAATCCCCCCTCCTCCCCAGAATTTCCCAGCCCGGGCAAGCCCCCACCGCCCCAGAGTCTGTGTCCATTGATTATGCTAAAATGCATGCATACAAGTCCTTTGGTTGATCTCTAATCTCCCTTCCCCTACAATTTGTCTGTGGGTCTATTCTTATTCATCAAATTATGTTGATCATTATATCCCACATATGAGTGAGATCTTGTGATACTTATCTTTCTCCAACTGTCTTATTTTGGTTAGCATAATGCTCTCCAGTTCCATCCATGCTGTTGCAAATGGTAAAAGAAGTTCCTTTTTTTTTTATAGCGGCATAGTATTCCATTGTGTAGATGTACTACAGTTTTTAATCCACTCATCTGCTGATGGGCACTTGGACTGTTTCTCACAGATGATTAGTGACTTTGAACATGTTTTCATATGTCTCTGGCCTTCTGTATGTCCTCTTTTGAAAAGTTTCTACGTAGATCCTTTGCCCATTTTTGATTGGATCGTTTATTTCCTTTTGTTAAGTTGTATGAATTCTCTGTAAATTTTGAAGATTAAACCCTTATTGGAAATATCATTGGCAAACATGTTCTCCCATGCAGTGGGCTTTCTTGTTGTTTTGTTGATGGTTTCTTTTGCTGTGCAGAAACTCTTTATTTTGATGTAGTCCCATTTTTTATTTTCTCCTTAGTCTCCATTGCCCAAGAAGCTGTGCCTGTAAAGATATTGCTATGACATATGTCTGCTATTTTGCTGCCTATGGATCTTACATTCAGGTCCTTTAGCCATATTGAGTTTGTTTTTGTGTATGGTGTAAGTTGGTGATCTAGTTTCATTTTTTTGCATGTATCTGAACAAATTTCCCAGCACCATTTATTGAAGAGACTGCCTTGACTCCATTGTATACTTTTGTCTTCTTTCTCAAATATTAATTGAGCATAATGGCTTGGGTAGATTTCTGGGTTCTCTGTTCTGTTCCATTGGTCTATATGTCTGTTTTCCAGGCAGTTTTGAAATCCGTGGCTTGGTAATATAGCTTGATATCTGGTATTGTGATCCCTCCAACTTTGTTGTTCTTTCTTGGGATTACTGTAGCTATTCAGGGTCTTTTTTTATTCCTGGTGAATTTTTGGAGAGTTTGTTCTAGATCTTTGAAATATGCTGTTGGTATTTTAATGGGGATTGCATTGAATCTGTAGATTTCTTTGGGTAGTATGGGCATTTTATTGATGTTGATTCTACCAATCCATGAGCATGGTATGTTCTTCCATTTGTTTATGTCTTCCTTGATCTCTTTTTTCAATGTCCTGTAGTTTTCCGAATATAGATCTTTATCTCCTTAGTTAACTTTATTCCTAGTATCTTAATTTTTTGGGTGTAATGATAAATGGGGTTATTTTTTTCATTTCTCTTTCTGTGAGTTCATTATTGGTGTATCAAAAGGCCATAGATTTCTGGGTGCTATTTTGTATCCTGTTATATTGCCAAATTCATTTATTAGGTCTAATAGTCTTTGATGGAGTCTTTGGAGTTTTCTATGTATAGTATCATGTCACCTGTGAATAAGGGCAGTTTTACTTCTTCTTTTCCAATTTGGATGCCTTTTATTTCTTCTTCTTCTCTGATTGCTATGGCTAGTACATCCAGTACTATATTGAACAGGAGGAATGAAAGTGGGCATCCCTGTCTTGTTCCTTTTCTTAGGGGAAATGAGTTTAATTTTTGCTCGTTGGGTATGATGTTGGCTGTAGGTTTGTCATATAAGGCTTTTATTGTGTTGATGTATGATCCCTCTATTCCTTCTTTGCTGAGAGTTTTTATCAAGAAAGGGTGTTGGATTTTGTCAAATGCTTTTTCTGCATCGATTAATATGATTATGTGGTTTTTGTCTTTCAGTTTTTTTTATAAGATGTATCACCTTTATTGATTTGCAGATATTGTACCATCCTTGCATCTCCAGAATAAATCCCACTTGGTCATAGTGTATGACTTTTCAATGTAATGCTGAATCCAATTTGCTAGAATTTTGTTGAGGATTTTAGCATCTATTTTCATCCAGGATATTGGCCTTGTGGTTCTCTTTTTAGGTGGTGTTTTTATCTGGTTTTGGGATTAGGGTAATGCTGGCTTCATAGAAAGAGGATGATTTTTTTTGGAATAGTCTGAGGAGGATAGGTTTTAGTTCTTCTTTGAATGCTTGGTAGAACTCCCCTGTAAAGCCACCCAGACCAGGGCTTTTGTTTGCTGGAAGATTTTTGATCACTGCTTCAGTTTCTTTGGTAGTTATTGGTCTATTCAGGCTTTTTTATTCATCTTGATTGAGTTTTGGGAACTTGTATTTTTCTAAGAATATATCTATTTCATCTAGGTTCTCTAATTTTTTGGAATAGTACTTTTTCATAATAGTTTGTATTTCTGTGGAATTGGTTGTTACTTCACCTCTTTCATTTCTTTTTTTTTTCTTTCACTTTTCATATTTAGTATATTCAATATATCACAGTCTATCATCTGAAGACTGAAGATTTTTTTTAAATTTTATTTACAATATAACTTATATTTAATAGTAGTACATATGTTTTCCTCCCCCCCCAATATCCTCCCCCCAGCCTCCCTTACCCCCCAGCACATGTCCCCACCTGCCCCCCTCCCCGCCCCAATGTCTTTCATTCATTGGTTATGCTCATATGTATGCATACAAGTCCTTCGGTTGATCTCCCCCAGCATCTGCCTCCCCTCCACTCCAGCCTTCCCCCTGTAGCTTGACAGCCTGTTCGAGGCCACCCTGCCTCTATATCAATCACTCTCCCCTGTTTTTTTTCTTCAAAAATATCTTGCCTCTGCATACTGAAAACAAACGTATAAGAGCAAAAAAGGTTTGAGTGTCAGTTTCAATGTCCAACTGTTCTGAGTCCCAGTTTCAATGTCAAATAGTTCTTCATGTGTAGATGTCAGCAATGGTATCCAGATGGTGGACACATCGTGGCAATGCAAGATCCATCCTCTCTGGTATGGTTCTGGGCCGCCTGCAGCAACGCACAGCTGCCGACTGCTAGCATGGCAAGGTGTCGTCAGCGTCCCCCATCTCTGGACCATCCTCATGACTGGAACAGACCTGTCAGTTCCTCACTGTCGCAGAAACCCACATGGTCTTGGAGTTGTTCTCTGCAAACACACAAACACATTCTCGACCAAGGGTTAACAAAGGGATCCTCTCTGCAAAATAGACTTGGGATTCTTTTTATTTTTGCCTAAATGATTTTCCTTTGGCTTATTTTGACACCATGTGTGTTTTTTTTTTATGGGTGTCCTGTAGCTGGTTTTACAAATGGAATTTTAGGCCCTCCTTAACCTCCCGTGACACCACAATACCCTTACATGATATTATTCTACAATGTCATTATAATATTTGATATTTGACAACAGCATATTATACAATTATCCCAAATAAAGTTACAAACTAATTCTTTGAATGTTGGGTAGCAACTTAAAAAAAGGATAGGAAAGGAATTAATCCCTTTCAGAAGGGATTAAGGCACTGGGAAGGCATCCGAGCATTCTATGTTGGCCCCTCTGGCCCTTTTGCCAAGAGGGACCCTCTTCTTATTATCCAAATACACACAGCTGATGCGTGAACTTTCAGTTCAAGCTGTGGCTGAAGCCTCTAGGCAGCTGGCACATTGGATCTGTCTCTCGACCAATGGCGTGAGCTGGGCCCTCTCTGGAGAAGAAACCTGGGTCACCCGAGATATGTGATCAGTACCAGGACCCCGCCAGCAGGCAAGGGGACCCCAAGGCAGGTGCTGGACGTGGAGGCCATGGGGGCATAGACTACAAAGGAGACAGGACTGAACCTCACATCACCCTGTTTGGCCCCGGAGGATGGCTGGTTAGCCAGAGACAGGTAAGATTCCTCAGGGAAGGAACAACCTAAGACAGGCACAGTCGCAGAGGGGCCAACAGGAGAGAACTAAAAGATCAACAGAGGTGGGGCACAGACCCTCATCCACAAACCTTGCAGGGGCTTGAATTCTCACCCCTCCTGAGGAAGGTCTCCTACCCCCACGGCTGCTACGCCTCCCACGCACAACTCACACCGGGACCCAGGTGGTAGACAGAGACTCGGCCAGCAATAGCTGCCCTATATCTAAATTTAATTTATTACAAGGAATGCTGAGGACCTACTCAAAAATGCAAATATTCCTTTCCACAAGTATTTACTGGGTAAACTAAGATTTCTGCTTGAGTATTAAAATTGACAGTAAAATAGTAATCAAGTTTTCAGATTAATTTAAATTGGACAAGTGAAATAAGTGAATACTCAAGAAAATCTAACTGTACTGGACAAAAAGCTTTTCCTAAAACATTAACTAAATTATCTATTAGTAGTTCATCTCACTGCAAAATTGCCTAACATCCAAAGAACCTAAAGCAGTAATATTTGTGTGCAAAAATTAAAATTTAAAATTACCAAGACTGCAAGATAAAATTTCCAAAAGCCCCTATTAACCAAAATAAGGGGGGGGGGGGGACAGTGGGGTAATAGTATGTAAGGAAAAATATCCTATAAGTAAAATACATGTAGAAAATTCTTACCTCTTTCATTTCTGATTTTGTTTATTTGGGTCCTCTTTGCTTCTTGGTGATCCTGGTTAGAGGTTCATCAATTTTGTTTATCCTTTCAAAGAACCAGTTCTTGGTTTTATTGATCTTTAGTTTTTTGTGGGGTGTTTTTTTTTGGTGTGTGTGTGTGTGTGTGTGTGTGTGTGTGTGTGTGTGTGTTTTGTCTCTATGTGATTTATCTCCACTCTGATCTTTATTATTTCCTTCCTTCTGCTTACACTGGGCTTTTCTTGTTGCTCTCTTTCTAACTCATTGAGTTGTAGGGTTAGATAATTTATTGCCATTTTTTCTTGTTTTATTTATTTTTTTATTTTTTAGATAAGCCTGTAGAGCTATGAACTTCCCTCTCAAGACTGCTTTCACTGTGTCCCATAGATTTTGGATTGTTATGTTCTCATTGTCATTTGTTGCCATGATGCTTTTTATTTCTTCTTTGCTCTCTTTGGTCACCCAATCATTTTTTAATAACATGTTATTTAGACTACAGGTGCTTGGTTTTTTAAAATTGTTTTTATTATAGTTGATTTCTAGATTTATGCCTTTGTGGACTGAGAAGATGCTTGATATGATTTCTGTCTTCTTGAATATAAAGAGACTTTTCCTGTGTCCCAATATGTGGTCTATCTTTGAAAATGACCCATATGCACTTGATAAGAATGTATATTCTATTGCTTTGGGGTGAAATGTTCTGAATATGTCAATTAATTTTATCTGATGTAGTGAGTCATTTAGGATTGATGTTTCTTTGCTGATTTTTTTTAGAGGATTTGTTCAGTGGTGTTAGTGGGGTATTAAAGTCCCCTACTATGACTGTATTGCTGTCAATCTCTCCCTTGATACCCTTCAGAAGATTTTTTTATATATTTTCGTGCTCCTGTGTTGGGTTCATATATGTTTACCAGAGTTATATCTTGTTGAATTGCTCCCTTTAGTGTTATGAAGCAGCCTTCCTTATCTCTTTTCATGGCCTTCACTTTGAGGTCTAATTTGTCATATGTAAGTATTGCTACCCCAGCTTTTTTTCATTTCAGTTCACCTGAAAAACCTTTTTCTATCCCTTCACCATCAGTCTGTGTAAGTTGTTTCTTCTGATGTGGGTTTCCTGTAGACAGCAGATATATGGATCATGTTTTGTTATCCACTCCACTACCCTATGTCTTTTGATTGGGGCATTTAACCCATTTACATTTAAAGTTATTATTGATAGGTACTTGTTT
Source organism: Antrozous pallidus (assembly GCA_027563665.1). Lineage (NCBI taxonomy): Eukaryota > Metazoa > Chordata > Mammalia > Chiroptera > Vespertilionidae > Antrozous > Antrozous pallidus. The sequence continues at coordinate 76,559,312 of CM050522.1, read as the reverse complement.
GAAGCAATTTTTATTCTTTATGCCTGTGTTCCTTCTTCCCTTCCTATTCTTTTTTTTACAGCAGACCCTTTAGCATTTCTTGCATTGCTGGTTTGGTGGTAATTAACTCCATTAGTCTTTTTTTTTTTTTTTTTGTCTGTGAGTCTTCTGATTTCACCCTCAATTTTGATTGATAGCCTTGCTGGGTATAATATTTTTGGATTCAGAACCTTTCTTTGCATGACTTTGTATATTTCATTCCATTACCTTCTGGCCTGGTATGTTTCTGTTGAGAAATCAGTTGCTAGTCTGATGGGGGATCCGTTGTAGGTAACTTTCTGTCTCTCTCTGGCAGCCTTTAAGATTCTTACTTTGTTGGTGGTGTTAGCCAATTTAATTATGTGTCTTGGTGTCTGTCTTTTGGCGTTCATCTTGTTTGGGACTCTGTGAGCTTCTTGGATTTGTGTTTTTTCTTCCCTATATCTGGGAAATTTCATGTCATTGATTCTTCAAACAGGTTTTCTATTCCTTGCTCATTTTCCTCTCCTTCTATTATGTGGATGTTTCATTTTGTATTGTCCCAAAGTTCTCTTTGGCTCTCCTGCTTTTTAATTTTTTTTTCTCTGCTTCGGTATTTTTTCCTATCTTGTCTTCTAGCTCACTGATGTGGTCCTCTGCTTCTTCTAGTCTACTGTTGATGCTTTCTATTGAGTTCTTTATTGCAGCAATGTCATTTTTCATTTCTTCTTGGTTCTTCAGTTCCTCTTGGTTGTTACACATATTGTTGAATTGTCTTCCATCTTTTTTAGCAACCTTATGACTATTGCTCTGAATTCTTTCCCTGGCATATTGCTTGCCTCCATTTCGTTTACTTCCTTTTCTGGCGATTCTTCCTTTTTTTCATATGTGGGCTATTTCTTTGTCTCCCCATAATCACTCCTCTCTTGGTGTGTGTTATGTATCTCTCTCCTCTTGCATTGACTTAAAGGCACAAAATACAACACAAAAAGACACAATGCACAGGGCACCAAACACAAATGTATTCATAATACTAATAATCCCAAATAAAGGTGACCCCCAGAAAAAAGATAATTAGGGGATAGAAAAGAGTTCAAAAATGATATTAAGAAAAGGAAAGAAATGTAAGAGAGAAAAGAAAGAGAAGAAAAAGTGGGGGGGGGGAGGCAAATACATGTATATGTGGAGAAAACTCCAATAAAACAACAACTAATCCCAAATATCTAAACTATAAACACCCAAACAACAAACACCCAGATAATTCTGTGGAAGCACACCTTATTTATAGAAGGTAAGGTCAAGGAATTGAATGAATGGGGAAATAGCCACAATTCAGTATAGAGGAGGTAGAAAGAGAATCAGTGTATAAGAAGAAAAGTAAAAAAAACAAAATACAAAAATGAAAATATATATATTAAAATATCTATAAATATGTATATAAATATGTACATATAATTTTCCCCTTCTTTAATCTATCTATGTATTCATTTACTATTGGAAAAGGAGAATAGAGAGTAGATAGACCAGAGTTGGTAATTGGGATTAAGCTATTAGTAGAAGAAAAGACCAAGTGATGAGAGGAAAAACAGAAGCAAAAAAAGGAAAACAAAAACAAAAACAACAGAACAAAAATAAACAAAAAGGCCAAACTAATCAATAATCAAATAACAACAATAAGACAGAAAGAAAAAGGCAAAAAAATAAAGGAAGGAAGAAAAAATTGGATGGTGAAGAAAGAGAAGAGAGGAGTGTATATGGACTTGGAGCTGGAGAGCAGAAATTAGCTATATGAGTAAAATGAATTTTTAACAGGGAGTTAAAAAGGGTAGAGAAAAACTAAGGCAGGATCAGGGTAAAAGAAACAGGATTAAAAAAGGGGGGGAAAGTGAAGAAGCGAGTGTTGGTATAAAGCAAAAATTGAGATAGAGTAAAATAATGCTTAAGGAAAAATAAAAATAAAATGTAGAATACTAATCCCAAAATAAAGAAAAATAAAACTTTAAAAAAGATAAAATAATAGTAGTAATAATAATAATTAAAAATATGATAAAAAAGATAAAATCAAGTGAGGAAAAAAATTTTAGTTTAAGTAAAAGATAAAATGTGAAGTAGTGAAGGCCCATTCACTTCCTCTACCATTCTGCTTGGGGCAGGTCTGTTTCTTGTCAGGTAGTCAGCACAGTATTGAAGTTCCCTGCAATCCACCGCTCCTCTGTGTCATAAACCACAACTCTGTTTTCAATCAGGTGGGATCTCTTTGTTTCTCAGCCTGCCTTTAGTTGTATTTATACAAGTCAATTTCTGATACAACTCTTGGGTGGCAGTATTTCTGTATTAATATCCTTTGCTAAAAGACCCCTCTATCCTGTGTTTAGATTACTTTTCCTGCAGCATTTAATACTGGGTGGGAGGGACAGATTGCACCAGAGCTGGTTTTCTGTTCATCTCCCCCCACTCTTATCCCCAGGTTTCACAAAAACAACTTTCCCCTGCAATCCTGGTAAGTGTTTTTAATGGGAAGATCCTGTGGACTGGACTTAGCAATCAAAAGCAAGGATTGAAAAAGAAAAGAAAAAAAAGCCAGAGGATGCTTGTAGGCTCATGCCTTTTCTCCTGGCGCTGTGCAGCCCATATGCTAGTAGAATTTCAGGCTGCCTTTCTGGGCCACGCCCTTCTGTGGGGCAGTTTCTAGAGTCCCCTTCTGCCAGCAGCCCTGTGGACCCCCTTCTACATTCGAGGGCTACACTGACTCCAACAGTCATGGATTTTGTAGGGCCCAGCCTTCCTCTTAAACTTTAGTTCCTGTTGCACACATTTCACACACGTTTCTCCCTCCTGCCTAGATCCCATATCTCACCTTTCTCTAGGCAATATCTGATCTTTCCATCCATGGATTGCCTCACCACTTGTGTTTAATTTGCCAGTTCCGGGTGAATGTTATTTGAGTCAGTGGTTCTACTTGCTCTGTGAGAGGGTGTCAGGCTTGTCCATGTATATGTGCTACTTTCTTCCCCTGGACAGACTTTTTAGGTGTCCATGGTCCAGGAGGCTGGAGTCCCAGTGTTCCTGGCCTCACAGCTGAGGCAGCTGGTCCCTGGGCGTTGTGGTAGTAGGGCCTTGGGAGATATCCAAGTTGTCCCCGGTTGAAGGTAAGGCTGGGCTTCAGATCACAGCCACTCTCCCCTTCAAGATGGTGTCGTCTCTGAGGCAGAGCTGGCCACTTCAAGAGAGATTTCAGCAGCAGTAGATGCTACCTGGCCAGGAGAGCCCAGTCCGCCAGTACCCACAGTCCCTGGAATATAGCTGTCCCTCACTCACAAACACAGACACTCCCCACACGTCCACACACTCTCCTTTCATTCTCTCACACACTATCTTGCAGCCTGCTTCCTGTCAGCAGCCATCTTGGGTTGCCCTGGCATGAGACCATTTTTTCCTCATTGGTTCTTTATAAAAGGGGGAGAGAGAAGTGATTGAGTAGGCAGGTGATTTCATGGGAAAGCTTCCTTTTGACTGGATGATCTTGCTGTTAGTGGAAGACATTTGACTTGTCTCCATGTTGGTGTTACTTTTTGGGACATTTTTTCTCCCTTTCTCTAGAGAAGCAAGACGTAGGATGCATTCCACCCAACTGTAGGAAAAAAATACGACTTGAAGAAAGACTGTGCTTCCTCTACAACCAAAAGTAAAAATAAAAATAAAGAAGCAATACATTTTTACTTCTAAGGAAAGTAGGACAGAGCCCAACTTTTTTGCTATTTTCCTTTTTGCTATTTTCCTTCTTTCCACTCCCATGTCCAGCTTCTGTCTAGACTAACTGAAGGGCTTTGATTCTGAGGTTAAGTTTTGTTTGTTTGTTTGTTTTGTTTTTTGTTTGTTTTTGCTAAAACATCTTAGTTTCTTAAAAGTCAGCTCTATCCTCTCAAAATATAGTAAAATAATCTGAATGTACCTGAACCATTTGTAATTAAAGGTTTTTCACATACCCTTGGAAGGGGTGAGTAGAGTCCCTGCAGATTTTACTTAAAATTCATCACTGAGGGTTTAACATTTGAGAATAAGTAAACACACAAACACACACAACAAAACCACAACACCGTTTAATCATGGCACCATTTATTTCCTGATGACTAGAAAGATAGTTTATAGTGACATAAAAGAATGTAGTTCTCAAATTGAGAAAGCTGACTTCCACATACATGTTATACAGCTGTTCTACATAGGATGATTCTTGGTTGAAATTAGTAGGCTTAAAAATGACCCATCTTTAAATATAGTAATCTGGTATTCTTTCTATACTGTTTGTTTTATCAATTTCCTGATGTTTGGGTTCAGAGGAGACTTTCCGATACATCTAACTCAGTGATGAAGCAGATATCAGTTTGATATTTTTTTAACATCCTGAGTTCTAGGATGTGATTGTGACCATTGATTTTCTTTCTTCTGTCAGATTTTGGAACTTGGAATCTCAATACCTTAGAAATTTACAGCTCCTAATTATGATCTATTAAGCAATGGCAATTTGTTAAAAGTGTCTGGTAATCTTGCCTACCATTCCTCATGATGTTCAGCTAGAGGCATTCTAACATTCCCCAAACATTTACTCAGCACCTGCTCTGTGTCAAGCTTAGTAAGAGATAAGGAGAGGAATCAAATGTGTGCTCTGGCCCCAAGGAGCTCACATCTTCAGTCTCATGCCCCTAGTCTCCTAAGATCATCTACCTCTACCTCTGAGGTCTCAGGGTGTCAGGGGCCAAGCGCAGAGGATTGCTGTCCTCCACACTCAGGTGATGGAGAGAGAGGTTGAGAGGTGATGGGTGCTAGATAGCACATGAATTCCAAGTGGGCCCTATAGCTGCAGAAATGAGAAAGCAAGACCAGCTTTGAGACGTTCCCTGTTTTACTAACGCTTAGTCAGTAGAGCTGACAGTGAGCTGACGCAGAGGAGGCACATATTTCACATCAAAGGACAGTGATTCCTCTAGGTCCTAAGTTGTCAAAGCTGGAAGGGGGCAGCGGGATCATGTAGGGCAGTCTTATTTTCCACAGAGGGAAAATTGAGACCCAAGAGAGGAAGTGGCTTACTCAGATCAAAAAAGAGAATTAGTGGAAACTCTATGCAAGTATGTGAAAAGGAACATGACGGAAACCCAGACTTTCAAATGGGTGTGCCAAATTAGTGTGTAAACCATCACTTTGACAATCATTGCATCGTTGTCTAGAATTTCCTATGGATTAAAGACATTATACCACCTTAGTTAAATGTAACTAATCCCCAGAAAAATTGTCAGATCTGTGTTTGTTTTTAAAATGTTTATTTTCTGTTAATTGGTATTTTACCCTAGACTTTTGTCCATCTCACAGCAAGGCAAATGCATTTCTACCTAATTTGGCTATGCTGACAGGAACAGTATCTCATCTAGTTCAGAATCCTCAGCACAGTGTATGGGCACAGGGTAGGTACTCGAAACATTTGTTAATTTATGCATTGTGGTAACACAGTGGCCATTCTAGTCTGACAGGCCTGGTTGTGAGTCCCAGTTCTGTCACTAGCTGTGTGGCCTTGGGCAGGCTATTTCACCTCTGAGACTGTTTCCTTGTCTATGAAATGTGGTGATGAGGGTGTATTTTTGTAAACACACACACACACACACACACACACACACACACACACACACACTCCTTTAAAATACTTTGCAAGATTCTAAATTCCCAACGTGGTACCAGGCACATACACTGTTGGGATTTCGTTTTTGTTGTTGTTTTGTGGGGAAAGGGGGTGATTCTTACTTTTATTCTGTGTTAAATTTCAGAGCTAAAATTGGGATCTAAGAATGTGACAATCTGGGCATTATCTCTGAGAAATACCTTAAACTCTTAAACAAACAAACAAAAATGTGTGATTTTTTTCTGTCATTGATCACTCCTCATTCATGTCCTATCCCCACTGCCTTCTCCCTTTTTCTCCCTTTGCCTCAAAGAAAATTAATGAAGCCGTATAGAAAGCTCCAAGATAGAAGTGACCTTGTGCATCTTTAATTGAGGACAGAATTTACTAAAAGTGCCTCCGAAAACCCACTAGTGGTTTACTTTACAATATGTGTCCTGGCTAGACTGGCTATTGGCTGTATAATTTGTCTAGTTTTGTCTGGAGTTTTAGACTATTCAGCTGCTTCAGGGCAAAATCTTTTGGGGTGTCATTAAATGGGATTGATAATTGGCTTCTGATGAATATTCATTGTGACTAATGACTTTGGGCAAATTTTACACATACTATCTTTCTATTCTCCCACTGAGTGAGAGTTTGATAGGATCATTTCCTTCAACTTACACTTCAATTAAAATATGCACAATACCCCTTTGTTGATTACTATCTAAATCGTATACTTTCATTACTTTTAAATTTTGTATTCTGTAAGAAATGAACAGAGACCTTTAGGGTCCTTATCTTTTAAAATAGGGTTGGTTTTAAGAGTTATTTTTAAAACAAGTGGCTAATGATAATATACAAGACATAATATGGTATTTCTGATTAAGCATAGATATAACACTTTTCTTGTGGTCAACTCAGCCACTTTTCCTAAATAATGGGATAAATTGTTTGCGCTATTTAGTATTTGGTAAAAGAGCTCAACAATCCCCCCAACACTTTTTTTTTCTTAATCAGATGGGTAAATGCATTTTGTTCCAACGGCAGAGACTTGGCCCTTAGGAAAACCCCAATGAGAATGATGATCAGACACCTTAAAAGTTTGTTTTCATGAGAGATCAGAAATTTCAAAATCTTGGCATCCAGGTTGGCAGGGGATTTTTTCCCTTCCTTTTTGAGGTTAAGGAAACATGAAAAGAACATTGTATGAAGATAAGATCTCTGTCATTTTACCACGTGAAAAAGGCGTTAGACTCAAACCAATTTAACCTAAAAAGAGACAGGTGTAATCAAGTTCTGTTTCAACCAGGAACATTCTATTGAATGACGTTTTCAAAGAGAACTCCAAATGAATTATGTGATAACTTACATTTGTGTGGCACCTTGTAGGTTTTAAAGTGCCTTTAATTCTCTGATGTGTTGTAGAGTTATATATGGAATGAATGGGTGAATTAATTCATTGACTTGATTTTCCAAGAAATGGCATATCTTGTGTCTAAGCTTACTGGCATTGTTTTAGAATTTGAGTCATATACCCCACTCTGTGATATTCATGAAAATATTGGTCCAATACTATTAAAAGCCAAGCCACGAACTATCTTTAGTTAGGGGCATGTCACAAGAACAGGGAGAACTATTCTATTTTTTATTTATTCAGGAAAGATTGCATTAGCTGGCACTTACATATATGTTGCAACAGGGAGACCATGGAGAGGAAAGAGAGACCGGTCTTTCTGTACTTTACAATGAGAGGACACACACACATTTATAGCCAGCCCCATTGATAGTGGGGTACATGCCAAGGAGAGCCATGTGAGGAAGGTAGCACTTGGAGGAGTTGGCTCTGGGCACAAATTGAGGCCAGTTTAGAGAAACGGTGGAGAGAAAGAAGGAAAAGGAGTACATAACGCCTCCTACATCTGCAAATGCTTTATTCCAAGGATAAACCTGGAGAAGGCAAGAGAGACTGTGGCTGGAGATGCTGCTCTTCATGTAGACTGGGAACTGGTGGAGACATGCCTGTTTCCGGTGTGTCGCCAAAGACTTCCCAGTAGGGTGTTAACACGACAGGACCTGCACTTTATGTAAGAGTACTTTGGCAGCTAAAGGGTGGGCAGAAAGAGCTGGGGTCCAAGGCCAGTGTCACCCGCCAGCTTGACTTCAGGGTGGAATCAAAATAAAATTGGTTCATTTTCTACACTTTCAACACCCGCAAAGATTCCCATCTCTTCTAAAGCTGAAGAGATTAGTCATGTATAATATGACAGCTTCCTTTATATGGAAGCATATTAAAATGGGTTGAGAAGGCTGGGTTAAACCCACAAGCCTTGGTGTGTCACTGAGAAAAGCTCTAGAGAGCTTGCTGGGCCAGCTCCTGTGCATGACATGTACCTGGTTTAAAGAACAGTGTCTGGAGGAAAGAGGTGGGGGGCAGGGAGTAGCAGCCCTGGATTTAATACACAGCTCGCACAACTGTGAAACATCAGCAGAATATCCCATTTAAAGCTGTTCGTGTTACACTAACCTCTGGGATTCTTTTAACTGGGCCTTGGCACGTCACTCTTTCGCCACGTAAATGTCTTTCTGTCAACAAAGGCCAGTTAACAGCTTCCAAAAGAAGCAAAGTCCTCATGGGAACAGGTTTCCCAGAAACCAAAGAAACACAGAAAGAAGCATGTGTTGTTGGCTTTTGTCATTTCATAGCCGTATCTCCCAAGGTGTTGGTTTTTTCCTTCTTTCACTGTATTGAATCTTTAACAATTTTATTCCATTATATCGTTGTTTCTAAAAATTTAGTTATATAAAATACTGATTGTATGATGTATCTAGCTCTTAAGAAAAAAAAAGAATATGAAACAGGGGCATGTCAAAACAATAAGGAGAGGAAGGATTAGTCAGTTAACAGTGCTGGGGCCATTGATTAACTATGTGGAAAAAATAAATTCTCACCTCAGTCCTTAAACCTAAACTCATTCCAGATGGATTAAAGTTAAATGCTGGGGAAAGATTTGGGGGACTTTCTTAGTATAAAAGCAGTGGAAGGAAGAGATTTTTCTATGTTAACTTAAACCTTCTTTTCACCCCAAAAAATTCAAAGAAAATTAAATAAGGATGAAGTATTTTTCCCCAAAACATTGCAAATGACTTTAGTGTCCTTTGCATATCTGCTGTTTCTTGCAAATCAATTTTTAAGCATACTAGTACTCATTAGAAAAAGTGGCCTAGGAATAGGAAACAGACCATTTACCTAAAAAAATATAGTTAAGAGATATATGACAAGATGTTCAACTTTAGTCATTCTTCAAAACAGAGGAATAAAAAAAAATCAGGATACATACAGTTTAAAGCTAACTTGAGTCCAGTTCTTAGTGCTGATGAGGTATAAGGGGACACTGCAGCACAGGGCTGGGCGAGTGTAAAGACCTTCCATCCTTCATCTATTTATTATGTGAATGCATTTATTGTGTTTATGTTTTTATATTTATTAAGTGCCTTAAAATGTTTATTTAACTTTTGTCTCTTAATTCTATATCTAGGAACGAGATATAAAAATTATTGACCTGATCTGATTATATAACTTAATGCTAGAAGAGTGATTAAATACAGTATGGGGAATTTATTGAGTGGTGTTAAAAGATATGTTTTCAAAGAGTATTTAAAGATATGGGAAAATGCCAGCAAATAATGTTGACTTGAAGAAAAAAGAACATACTGGCAAAAAAGAAAAAAAAGAACAAATGAACACTGTAGTTACAATAATCCTAATTTTATTAGAAAAGGAAATACAAGTGCATATGTATGTAATACCCCAAAATGTTAAATTATTTTCAGATGGTGAAGACTTTTGTTTCCTTTTATCCCTTTTTCCATTTTCTAAATTTTCTGCTGTCATTGTGCATTAGCTTCATAATCAGGGAAAAAATAGATTGTTTTTTGAAAAGCAGGCTCTTATTAAATTTGAATTAGGGTGATTGAGTTAATTTATTTTAAATACTTTGAGAAGTATGTATTTAATTTTATTGCTCCACTCCAATAGGACAGTGTCTCACTTTGACTGCTAGTGCTAAGCCTCTGATTTGCTTCTCTCGCAGTTGACGGCCTGCATCCACGGGTCTGCCGCCATGCTCTACCCCATGTTCTGGCAGCACGTGTACATCCCTGTGCTGCCACCACACCTGCTGGACTACTGCTGGTAAGCCGCTGCTTCCGCCTCTGCTTTCCCTCTCCAGGAACTGTCATGGAAGTTAGGTCTGTAACTTGTAATGCAGCTGATGACTCTAAATGAAAAATATTAGCTTCAAAATGCACGTGGTTTTAGGCCACACGATTGCACGGCCCTTCTGTTTCCAAACAGCTTTCATAGATGCCATGGCGTTCTTAAGAGTTCAAGTGAATAGATAATACTTTTCTCATTTCTCAATTTGGGGAAGCCAAAGCACCAAGTAGTATGTTTTTTGTTTTTTTTCTGTGACAAATTAGAAACTGGTGACAAGAACAGTTGAGATCCCTAAAGTCTTCAAGTTTCAACCATGCCCTGGCACGTTCTGTAAGACTTCCTCTCAACTGTGGTTTGGAAGCACTAGCCAGACTTCAAACCCTCTGAAGTTTTTTTGATGGGAATTTCAGTGTTCAGTGAACTGTGTTTCAGCGGGAAGCAGGCAGGCTTGTAAGTTAGCTCTACCACCTTGAGCAAGTCACTTGGCTTAAGACTTTGTTTCCTCATCTGCAAAATGAAGTTCTATACTTAAGTATATAAAGATGACATGATATGACAGATGAAGGGACAGCATGAAGAAAAACTGGCTCATGGTGGGTGCGCAAGCATGTTTCTGTAGGAGCCTTGTCATCACCACTGTCTTGTCTCCAATACATCACCAAGAAGACTGATTCAGATCCATTCTCCTTCTGAACAATTTATTTCTCCAGGGTAATTTGGTTAAAGAAATTGTCTCTTGACAATTCAAGTCAGCAAAAGTTGATAAGGAAGCACTGTGCATAAGGCTGCCTGCCAGAAATTGGGAACTTCAGGAGAAAGGGACCCATTGGTTCAAAGTGACTGAGTACGGTCAGTCATAATTTTTGCTGATTCTCTAAATCATTTTGCCAGCCTGCCACTGAAAAGGTTCACCAAGGTAGCCAGATCGTCCTGGGACCTGAAAGATATTCCACAGTACTTCTAATTTTAATGTTGAGCTCACCCTCATTCCAAGAAGCCATGGATACAACAAAGATGTTGCTCAGGTCCATCAAGTGAAACTCAACGTCCCTCTCTAGTGCCTAGCACTAAGTGAATTGGCTCATCTCTCTGCTCTACATCTTTCTTATCAAGGTGGCTTCTTTTACCCATGCCTTTCCCCTACCTCCTATGAGATTAAGAGTCTTCCTCTGTTTAGACTTGCTGCTCCTTTTGAGCTTCCATGTCTCTCAAAGAAAAGACCCGTGTTTGTTAGCCAGCACTGTTGTTGTTTGAATCCAAGATTGAGGGACTGGCAGAGGCAGACACACAGGAAGAAGCAGGCCAGGGGAGTGGAGGAGAAGAAAGAACAAAATACATACCCAAGGAAGGCAAAGGGGAGATACTTGAGAAAAGTAGATAGGAAAGGTAGAAAGGGGGCATATGTCTTCTAAGACAGACTCACACAGTGTCACTCAGTCCTCTTGCCACCCCCGCCCCTCATATACAATACCCTCATAGGCACACGGCCCCCATACTGATACACAGACACAGGTCCCTTCTCCACAGGCACATGTTTCAGGGGCCCTCACACCGAGGGACATTCATAACCCCCACACACCTCACCCAGAGATGTGCTCTAGAGGGAAACCTTGGGGTTCTCCCTGGAAGAAACTCACCTGTGTGTCTCGATGCTGTGCTTTAGATATGAACGCCCAGCAGTTCCTGTGTTCAGGGGTTGGTAATAGTAAAACTTTAACTTTCTGTTATTTGGGAAGTTTTGATTGCTAATTTGTTAGCTAGTTTAAACCCAGCAACTTATATCCCCAGAACTGTGGAGAAGAAAATGCTCTGTCAGTAACATCAATGATCACAGTAGCCGCTGGTGCTGAATGTATCCTATGCCCTAGTCACTGGACCATCTCCTTTTCATCAGTGATAGAAACCCATAGTTATTGGCTCCATTCCACAGGCTGTTAAACCAAGGCCACAAGAGGTTTAGTAACTTGCCCCAAAGTAGGTATTATGTACTATATGATTCCATTTTTATAAAAACAAACAAAATCATGGTGTATATTTAACATAAAGAGTAAATGTGTGTACACATACACATAAACACACACAGAGACACACACGGACAGAAATCTAGAAGGAAATACACCAAAATGTTAACAGTGATTTATAATGGGGATAAGGGAGAGGAATTCTGCATGATTTTTATTTTATTTTTCATATTTTCATATATTTCTATGAAGAAAGTGTGGTTTTTATAATTGAAAAGTTTTACTTTTAAAACAAAATCAGTGAGTAGATTCTAGCCAGTTTTTTTCCAAGCTGCCATCTCAGATCCTAGCCCTCCTTTCTTATTTGCTTAGAGGATTCATTAGCTGTTTGACTCCTTCCTGTGGAAGATGTGAGATCCTCTTTTCAATTCCCATCTAACTGTAGCTCCACGGAGAACTGGGTCACTAGCCTGGCTGAGAGCAGTGATCCTGGCAGGTCTGACTTCTTAGAAGGGAAGGCTTGTCAAGGAAGTGGCTAAGCCCTGTCAACCCAAACTTCCACTCCTAAAAATCAAAGTTAAGGCCTGTATTTTTCTGAGCCTGAGTGAGTTTTGTGATTAAGTTCCATCTTGGAAGTTTCTGATGGTGTGAACTTGGTCTCCTGGTCTTTTGTTTTCATAAAAGGACTATTTGACATTTGACCAAAGGATGATTACAGGCCGGTGGGGATTGGTATCTGTTGATTAACTGCAGGATGTAAAAGTGATGAAGTAAATGACCCCAAGAGAAAAACATGTCCTCCATTCAAGGCTTGATTTGATCACCTTCAGCCTGCTACCACTGATTTGGCCAGAAACTGCAAATGTGAAATTTGAGTCAATGCTGATAACTTGACTCTGTTGTGCTCAATGGCTTTCACCACATTGAGTTGAATCCTCGGTGGTAAGAGTCAGCAGGGATAACTAGCATTTTAAGTAAAGTGCTGGGAGCCTGGAACATGTAAATCTGAAGGAGGTTTGTTCCTCTGCAGATGATTTAAATGTTAAGTACGTCCCCATGCAGGGGATACACGAAATGGAATCTGAAAACTATTATCTCCTGTAGAAATGAACTCTCAATTTACTCACTGCACAGGAAGGGCAGATTCTAGTCATTTTCACTGCCAGCAGGTGCCCTTTCTATGCATAATAGACTTCACAAGTGTAATTAACACATGAGGACCACTGCTGCCAGGTTTCTGCAGGTACACGCTGCTAGGAGTGTTCAGGACAACAGTGTGGTGTGGGCTTTAAGAGCTTTTTACAGTGTGCTTGAAGATGAGGTGTTCATTGATTTCAGGACAAAGACATGTTAAAAGGGGCTGAGCCCAGACCCTGCTGTTGGTAGCATAGGTCCTGGTCCTTGAGCTCAGAGACCCCAAGAGCTGTCATGCAGCCTTTGGTAGAACAGAGGCCAGTAGAGCAAAGCTCTGGGATGCAGTGAGGAAATGGAAAGTATGATGCTGAAAACCCAGCAATTATGTGGAAGACTTTAATTGCATATTCACAAATACAACGACCAATTATCTGAGTTAACTTTAATTAGAGCTATAATCACGGATTTTAATTATCTGAATAAATTGATTTAGCACAAATGGTCTTCCCTAAATATTTCCCAGCTTAATTTTTTTAAGTCTCTTCCCATTTCTGAGGAGGGCGGTAGAGAAAGCACCTGGGCTTTGGATTTAGGCAGACCAGTTTGCATCTCAGTTTCATCTCTTATTAGCTGTGTAACCATTAAAAATCTGTTTTGCACTTCTGATCTGCAATTTTTTTCTGTAAAATAGATTTAATTTACCTACTTTGAAGGAAGGCTTTAGGAATTAGAGATATTGGTCACCAAGTGGCACACAGGAGCCATTTAGTGAATGGCGGTTGCTCTTATCATCGTTATTACAAACATGGGACATGGATTTGGGTTTCCAGAGGGTTTAACTTGCATTAAACAGTATTCTTGCTTCTGTAGTCTGTGAGCTCAGGGAAAAAGTTTATAATTTATCTTCTCTTTTTACCCCTCAGATTGTTTTTATTTTGATTTTTTTTATTTAACTTGAGTTATTGTATGGTTGTTTTCATTTGCAGCTGTGGCATAAGAATGAAAAGAAAAGAAACAAAAGCAGATGGCAGAGAAAACGAAAGGAGTAAGACATTTCCAGCCCTTATGAATATTTAAAAACATGTGCTGCTAGTTCCTTTCTACTTTAGATCTGTGCCATTCTCCTAACTTTGAAAATGAAAATGAGGATGATCCCTACCTTGGCTGATGGCAGCCCTGACCTTGGCCAGTGTTGTCAGAGCCTTCTCACTTCCAGAACAGGAGGATTAACTTGCCGATGAGAATCAGCATTCCCTTTCATTAAAATAATCACTATCTATTGAGTTCAGGGGGTGTGTCAAGCTCTTCATAAACATTATTGCAAATCTTCAGAATCAAGATATAAGGCAACTATTATTAGCTCCATTGTATAGATTCGGAAATTGATGCTCAGAGGGATTAATGACATACCTACTATCAATAACTAAGAAATGTTAGAGCCTGAACTTGCACTTCAAGGCCACCTGATATTAAAGCTTTGTTGACTAACACGCCAAAGTGTTAGAAAAGAAGTTGTATCCATCACCAAGATTTTGTGAAAAAATTCTTGTAGGCTTCTTGATGACTTGCATTATGTAAACTTATGTTATCATTGATTAATTATTCATTCATTCAGCAAATATTTATAGAGCACTTACTATGTATCAGGCAATATGCTAATTAAATGTTGCTAATAAAAGGTCCATATGTTATTTCCCATCTAAATTCCCTTTTTTCCCTTATTTATTCAGAAGCAGTACTAATTAAGGACCACAAATCATTTCCCAAATTTAATTGTTTATTTGGGTTATTTTGGACTCTTGTTAACACACTTTTGTGATAAAACATTTCCACATCAGATCAGAACAAGTTCTTATGTTCCCCCAAAGAAATAGCCAGGTCAAGAGCCAAGTTGGTAACTAACTTCTGATACTTGCTGAGAGCATGGTTGAACAGAAAAGTTAAATCAGATATACACACAATTAAGGTTTGCATTTTGCATTTGTCTTTGTAAAATGCGTTATAGTTCCTGACATTTTTTTCCAGGTGACTCTGGAAGCCATTCTTCTACTCATAGTGTATACTTCCTTTCTCTGTGAGAGACTCTGGCTCTAGGTTCTTTATATGCAGTGCATGTAGAGTTCTGAACCAAACCCCATGTCCCATCCTATATTCCATCTAGGGTTCTTAGCCAACAGTCTGAAAATATGCCTGATCTCAGGATGCACAGTCTACATGGGTGATGGGGCATCCATCGGTCTAGACACAGCTGTGAAGTGACATCTGGATAACCAAATGGCTCCACTCCAATTTTTACCTTCATTGATGCCATGAAATGTTGCATAGGGAATAAATTGCTAAAGTAAATAGGACTGTTGATATTCTTGGTGGCAGAAATAGAATTCAGTGAAGTGTGGTGTGGTATGGTGTGGTGTGGTGGAAACAAAACTTGGCTTTGGTTCTGGCTTCCCTATTTATTAGCTTTGAGGTCACTGAATCTCTCTGAGCCTACTTTCTCTTCTGTCAAGGAGGAATAGTAATTGCTACTGACACAAAATAGGTTCTCTATTAAGTAGTGGGTTCTATTTTTGTTGTTAATGACTATATATGTATTTATAATCAGTATATATTACTATGTATGTATATGTTTGTGTATATATATGTGACCCAGCAAAGTCCAGTTGAAATTCCCAACACCAGGGTAGGATGGAAGTGGATAAGGTAGACAGGAGTGGCTGGCATTCTCTTATTTATTCTGAATGCTGTGTTATGTAGGTTTTGTTAAAGGTTTCCATTTGTGGCAAGTACTCTTCCCCCAGCCTCAGCAGCGATATTCCCACAGTGGTGCTGAGACTGGCAAGGTGTCCCTTTACCATGGGAATGACCCTCCCCAGGTAAGGAAGGCAGTTGTCTGCAGCCTACCCACCCCATGACCCTCCACCTCCTCTGCTACTGCATCTAAGCCTCTGGACCTGGCCTGCTGGTCCCACCTTTCAGACCTCGACTGTAGCCTGACGTGGGACAGGACAGCAGGCTGCCTCCCCCGGCCCAGTTTTTGACTGGCCTCCCTGGGGCAGAGCTGGCTCTCATCTCTGCTTGTATGACCAAGCCTGAGCCTGGTTTTCCATTTCTTGGAACACATTCTGTGTGTAATTCCTCACTCCTCTCTGATGGGAGCCTATCTGGAACCCAACACTTAGAAAACTCTGAAACTTCTAAAGCATGGTGAGTGGTCTCAGCAGCAAAGACAGTCTAGATATGTTCCTGGTCACCAATCGTACAAGGATCCACAGACCACGTGATACCCTCATCACAAAAGCTGCAGCAGTGGAGGGCTTTTGTGATGTGTCCCTGCCTCTCTGAGTTTGGGCACAAGGGAGGATACACCAAGCACAAGCACAGGGCTAGGCTCAGCGTCATCTCTCAACTGGATTTGTTTTCCCCTCACACAGGAACAGACTGAGAAGGAGGCTAAGAAGGAAATTGGATGCTGTGCATCTTGGCATGCGGCATGCCTTAGTCCTGGAACACAAAGAGAAAATCTTTTTTTCTTATCACCAGTTGCATTTTCAACTTTTATATTTTGGGGGTTTTTTTTGTTTTGTTACCTTCTCTTTATTTTTTCATATATCTTTTTCTCTTTCTCTCTTCTTGTTTCTTTTGTACCTCATTCATTCCTGCATTTCTCCCAGGTCCACGGGCTGCTGGTGGCCGGCATGCTGAGGCTTCCCTTTTGCAGCCGGCTCTCGCTATGGTTCTCATTGACTCTCCGGGGCAATCGAGGGCCTCTTTGTCCTGACCTTTCCTCTTTACTAACTTCTCCTGCCCCAGTGCTCTCAGCCATGGAGCCTTTCCTGATGTTTTGCAAGTCTGTCTCCTTCTGGGTAGACCAAGGAGGCACAGAAGGGAGGGCTGCTCCAGGCTTTGATGGTGACCTTACAGGTTTTCTTCCAGGCGTTATCTTTGTAATTCAAGTGTGCATTTGGTTGAGTTCAGTGGCGGAAGCTCTAAAGGCCTCTCTCCCAACCCCCAGAGTTATTACCCCCCGCCCCAAAGCTGTAGGGCCACACTCAGAGGGCATTGTCCTTCTCTCCCCGTTCCCCAATCAGCTCCTATGGTATACACATGGCTCACATTAGCAAACCATTTCCAGTACCCACCTCCACACACACCCAGCTCCCCCACTGTGGTGAGACCTGTGGTTCAGCTGCCAAAATTGCAGGTGAAAAGTAGGCAGTCTCTGCCTCCTCTCCTAATCTAGACTTGCTCCTTTCCTCTCAGGGATCCTCATCCTCTGCTATGGCTCATAAATCAGGAAGGCAAAAAGTCGGATACCTTTTCCCCGAAGAAACCTTGATTAACTCATGGCATTTGCACCTCTTCGACTTTCCAAGCCGTGTTTTCTGCCTCTCACCAGCTGTGACCTTGGTCAGGTCACTTAACCTCTTTGAGCTATGGGTTCCTCTGTGAGTCACAGAGATCAGGTTTGCAAGATTGCTGCGAGGATGAAACGAGGTGATCACAGCACCTGTAAACGTCCCCGCAGCAGGGTCACACATACAGTAATGTCTGCTGTTACCCGTAAATAGGCAGGAACCAAAACGCTCTTTTTCTCTTCTCTATCCTCAGACCACGTGGTGCCTGACACATGGTAATACTTGTTGGCTGTCTGACCAGCATATAGAAAACAACACATAATAAATGCATCATAAGATGTTAATTTTCTCTTTCCCCTCCAATTGTTTTTAAAAGTTCACATGCCTTCGTGACTGTTTTCCTCTATGGACACCATGAATCACGTATGACAGTAGTTCCCTCTTTGGCTTGGCAGCGGGAGAGCTCAGACAGGTCTGTGGGCCCCCGGCAGGTGTGCAGAACCTCACAGCACACAGTTGAAGTGCTAACCTCACCCCAGCTTGCATTTTTTTCCTTTTACCCCTCTTTTCCTACTTTTATTGCTATATTGAACATATTTATATAAATTACCTTAAATCTGGTCTGGGATTTTAAAAAAAAGTTACCGATTAATTCATTAAAGCTAGTAAGGCAAGTGTAGTTTTCTCCTGGCTATGAAGTGTCCACTTGCTATTTGATTTTTCAGCTATAAATATCAAATGACCATTTTTTTCTTTTTCTAAATTTATTTTTTATGATTTCAGAGAGAAAGGGAGAGGAAGAGAGGGAGACATCAATGACGAGAGAAAACCATTGACCAGAATCAAACCGTGAGCCTGGTTCATAGGCTGACGCTCAGCCTCTGAGCCACGCCAGCCAGGCCCACGTTTTTTTCTTAAGTGTGACACAGTGGTTAAAGGAAGTTTAGCAAGAATAGCATAAGAGGCTTTGAAATAGAAGGATTTGGGCTGGAATCACCATCAACTGTGTCCATGCACAAGTTTCTAAGAATCCCTTTTTTAATCTGTGAACTAGAGGGTGCAGGTTGGATAATTGGAGGATGAAATGAGATAAGTTAGCTCAAGCCCCAGCACAGGCCTTGGTGTTTGGTGAGCGCTCAGTACGTACGGAGCAGCCCCACGGTCCTTATTCTTCCTGCTCTGCACATGGAAACAGGAACCCGGCCACTGCCCCGGCGACTGACAGTCTAAAATAATCACACAAATCAAATGTAACGTATGCCAAATGGGCAGCCCAGATGAAGCCTATAAAAAGTGGGGCGTTAGCAATCATTGGGCACTCTGAGCCAGAGGTCTGAGGGGGCAGTAGGACTTAAGGGATGATGGGGACTGAGGCCTACAAAGAACCCAAGGCAGGTTTAGCACAAGTTCCTTGGTGAGGGGGGTGTTCGGACAGAGTGTAGAGGGGCTGGGACTGGCACAGCTGCTGGCTGGCTGGCAGGAACAGGTTCGACAAAGCCTTCTAGCCTCCAATCACTCCTCCTTCCCAGCCTGGCAGTTGCTGGCCTGGGAAATAATAAGCTTTATCTTAGGAAAACAGACTTGGGTTCTAGTCTCAGTTTTATCGTTTATTAGCTGTGTAACCTGAGTGAGTGTTTAGCTTCCCAGCCTTCATTGCTTTTTCTATACATTGGTGGTAGTAACAGTATCCCTTCACACTGCTGCCTTGAGGATCCACTGAGAAAATGCCATTCGTTAGCCTAGTGCTGGCAAAGGCGCAGTAAACGGGCTGCTCTCCCTGGCTCCCTGTGCAACAGTGGCCGTTATGTTAGCCTCCAGACCATCTCTCTGGCCACTTTCAGTGAGATCAAAGCTGTGGTTATTTGTGTTCTCCAACATGATGTGTTATGTGCTCTTTATTCTCTTTCTTTCTCCCTTTCTTTTGTCCTTGAACCTCTCTAACAATGCCAGGCCTCGTTATTTCAGAACAGAATTTGAAATGCTTGGACAAGCTGTGTTTACACTTCTGTTTCTTTTCCAAAAAAAAAAAAAAAAAGGCAAGAAAAACTCTCAAACAGTAAGACCTGTTTCGGAGTGTTCCTTTCTTTGAAAAATGGTGAACTGAGGAAAGCCTTGCGGAATCCACTTTGCCCAGCAGGGCATTTGGTTAAGAAGGTGGTGTGCCTCAGAAGTAAGATGGGTACTCTGATGTGTAAATTGTAATGCTAACTATGCATTTATATGAGGAAAAAAGGAAAGAAAAACAGTGGATCTTCCAAATCCCTGGGCAGCTGTAAACTAGTTGCTTTCTGAAGTAGAAGAGGTGTTGCTCACCTGGGGGCCTGGGCCCTCCTACCTCTACCCAGACTTATTAATGGCCCTGCAGTCCCCTCCTCTCCTAGTCTCAGGAAGCTGTATTTTATGTAGTTGAGCAGCCAGTATTCTTTTGAAATTTTTTTTTTAATTTCACCTGACTCTTTTCCAATTAGTTGCTGCTCACCTCAAGGGAATATAATTAAGAGTACTCAAGTTATCTGGAGGAAAGGAATTAAACAAATTGTGAAATCGCCGTAATAATGTACAGAGACTGCAGCACCATTAATAAGTCTGCAGCATCCATATTCATGCCTGGTCATCGCTAGGAATGAGCTCATGCTGTAGGACTTACCTGGAAGAGAAATGGTGTATATTCCACGCCTAGAGTTCATAAGATTGAGTGAATATCTCCCTTGGTAAATCAGGATTGCCTTCTTTCCTTCAGCTGAAGTACTGAGTGTGTGCTGTAGGGCACCTTGAACAGGCCAACAGCCCTGAGTTTAGATATGGTTCTACTGTTTGCTAGCTGTGTGATGTGGGGCAAGTTACTTTACCTTCCTGAGTCGGTTTCTTATTCTGAAAATGTGGAAAATAGTGCTATCTTAAAGATTTGCCTTGAGAATTATGGATAAGGAATGCATTGAAGCAGCTGGGTTATAGTAGCTCAATAAATATTAGGTCCTTTTCCCATTAAGAGGATTCAAACTGAATATACATTACAGTAAAGGTTATCATATTGTCACTACTTAACACCATCAATGGAACTCCTTTCCTTTGTAGGAGAGAAGGGAAAAAGAATGGCTTTTACTCTTCCAGGATGTAACTGATGAAGTCAGTGGAATAATTCCCAGAGAGCAAAGGCCTAGTACAGATACACCGTAATCTGCTAGAGGTGTATAGTGGTGTCCCACAATCGCTATTAGCCACAGAGTAGTTGTGAAACAATTGTCATGGCCTGCCTATGCACAGACCTGGTCATACTGTTAATATGATCACCACTTTAATGATGTGTGTTATTGGTTCTGTATATGTTGTGTCTAATTGTCATTTAAAATGTCTGCAAAATTGCAGTCAGGTTCTGCATTGAAATATAAAGTCGCTGTGAATGCTGGGAGATCCCAGAGCAGAGAATACAGCGGTGTTTTTGTTTTGTTTTGTTTTGCTGTTATTGAAACAGATATTTGCATTCATATTTTCTTGAAAAGCAATTGCAAACAAGTTTTTTCTGGGACCTAATAAAGGAAGATAGTTTTTAGTAAATGAAATTTTATTATGTTTTGTTACTGAGATACCCTTAGGAAAACGTGGACATTGATGGCTCTGAAACAGAAAATGATTCAGTTGAGTTGGACTCTGAATGTGAAGAACTTTTTTAGGAATGGCTCAATTCCTTTTGCTCTATTTTTCTTTTAATGTATACTGAAGAGTAATAAGTACTTTTTAAAATTTGTCAACCTACATGATAAGAGAGTAATAAATCAGTTTTTGGGCAGTTTTTGCCTTCTTGGTGGTGCATAAAGTCAAGAATAAATGCCTGGCCAGAGTGGCTCAGCTCGTTGAGCATTGTCCCGTGCACTGAGAGGCTGCAGTTCCGTTCCAGGTCAGGGCGCAAACCTGGGTTGTTGGTTTGACTCCCCAATCAGGGAGCACATAGAAGGTAACCAATTAATTTTTTCTCTCATCAATGTTTCTCTCCTCTCCCTTCCCCTTCCTTCCTCTAAGCATGTCTTCAGGTGAGGATTTTTTTTTTTAAAGAGTAAGTGTTGTCCTCTGAAGAAAGTGATTAGCAACCCTACTGAACTAAGTATGTAGACAGGTGACAGAGGAGTGTGCTGGGAGTGAGACACCCATGTGTAGAGGGGATGCAGGTCTAGCACTCCATATTCATCATGGAGTCTCAGCCATTCTCACCAAGGTTTGCCACTTATCCATCAGAACCAGGCGGGAACAGAAAACCATTCTTTTGGCAATAAGAGAATGGGTCCAGAGGTGCCAGCCATGCCAAAGGCCCAGAGAGAACCCATTTGGACATAATGACAATCACTTACTGAGCCTACCATGTGCTGCTCCTATGGTAGGCACTTTACTGATTGTCTCTATCCCTGCAATGGTCCTGAAGATTTCCACGGGGGCAGGTACTGCTGTTCTGGAAATATATAACTATATATTTAAATATGTAACTAAATATATAACACTGCCAAAATAGAACAAAAGATGTAACAGACAGTCCCGCCCTTTAATTTAGTAATTCCATGTTTGGGGATTTGTGCACATGAAGTTGTTTTCATTGAATGTAACTTACAATGAAAAAATGGAAGGGACTTAAGGTCTAATTCTAGGAATAGGGTTCAGTAAATTATGTACATCTATACTTCGTGGAATATTACACAGTTTTAAAAATAATCACATCTATTGTATAAAAGATGGGAAATGTTAATGTAGCCAAGGAGAAAATAATAAAATATATGCACTCTACAATTTCAAAGATATGAAAATGTTTGTTAACATGGGCCACTATTGGGGGAGAATAATACAAAAATAAAAGTAGTTGTGTTAAGATGACATGAAAATGGGTGAGTGATTTTTCCCCCAAGAAAAACTTCTCCCTGCAATAAAAATCCATAGAAAGCAGGTTTCAGAGAAAACTAGTCAGTAGCAGCAGTGACTATTGAGGTATACTGAGAATAGAAATTGTTCCAGAACACACCTAGAATTACATATTTACTACTTTGAGATGTTAAGGAGATTCTGGGTTTCTTTCTTCCTTTCTTTTCCCTTCTTCTCACTTGGAATTTGTAATTAGTGTATCTGCAGAGCAAAAATACAGTAGATTCAGGGAAGTGTTTGAGGCTTTGTAAGCAAATGACGACAATGTAAAAGGTATTTGTCTAAATTTGCATTCGTATAAAACATGGAGCTGCTGTGATTTCAGAATAAATGTGTTTTAAATATTTTCTAAATACAGAACTGTTGCAGCCCTAACAATACTTGGCTAAGAAACTACAATTCTATGATAGGCCATTGTTACTCCTTGGAAAACAATTGGGCTTTAAAAAAGGTCTACTTTCCAATACTGAGGAATGTGTCCACTTTGTCCCTTGCATCTGTAGTCCTTTCTGTAAGACTCCTTTTCCTCTCTTTTGGGATATCATTGTTTTTTATTGCAGGACAAAAGGGCATGGCATTAAAACGGACATATTTAAAATTTTAGAAAATATTTTTCAGATAAGAGCCTGTGTTTCTATTGAATTATACAGTCTTTTGCTGTATGTATGTATTTTCACTGCTTTCTCACAATTGTTGGGATGGTTTTTTTCTGTGCATTAATTCATTGATTGGGATTCCAGTTTAGAGATGCTAATTAAAACTCAAGGTCATTGGTCAATTGCATTATCAAACGTAGGAGCTAGAAAATTTGATAAGATTTTATTAAACATTATGGATTTTTTTTTTCCCTTCTGTGTGTTAGGCTCTGCTCTGGACACATTAACAAGTGGCCATTTTTCTGGAATTCTGCACTCTTCCTGCTTCCTTTCATTATATTAGGCAAGGTTCCACTAGATGAGACATTTGTAGTCCTAAGACTTCCTGCCAGGTTCAGACTTTGTATTTTTGACATTGAAGCTGTCGTTTTCCTGAAGCTACTTAATTAGAAACACATTCATTTCGGTGTACACTGGGAAAAAAACTTGGTCAGCAGAGCCAGGCACACTGGGAAGTTTGAGCATTTGTGTAGCTGGCAGCTAAACTAATGGTTTACAGTTTAAGGGGGAAAATATCGCAGGGCATTGCCTGGCCCCTGGAAGCAAAGAGAAGCTGAATGGGCTCAGCAGATACCTATTTTTAAAAGAGAGAAGAGGAAGAAAGAAAAAAAGACAACCCCACTTTCACTGCAGTTGTGTATATAATTCTTTCTTCAGCTATTGTCAAATACAAAAGTCTTCTAGGAGAATAGTTCCCAAACTCTGCTGCTAATATTCAGTCTGTTTTACAGGCTCCCAATATATATCACTGCTGAGATCATAGTAAGGAGGACATTTTATATTCTGGGGAACGATTTTTGCTTGAAGAATTTTATTTGTCAAATGGTAATGAGAGAATTGTGCCCTTTCTTATTTTTAAATGTTTGAGCAATTTTAAAATGCACAACTGATGTTTTAGAACCTTCATTGCCTACCCATTGCTTCGGGATCAAAGCCTGAACTCCTTAGCATTAAATTGGAAGCAAACCTCTCCTTTCTTATTTCTTACCACTCCTGGTTTCCCCAACCCTGTCTCCAAGAAAGCCAGCCTGCAGGTCCGCTCCCACTCGCCCAGCTGCCCCAGGGGAAAGGTACTTGGTCACCTCAGTCTGAGCCAGATATCTTATCTCCAGGCTCATAAAATACCCTTTGCACCTTTCACAGGATGAATCACATATATATGAATCACACTGGAGAGACATACAGAAAAATTGCCAGGCGCTCCTACCCTCCCTACTCCTTGACCTCCATCCCCAACCCCCAAGAAAAAGGTCGTGTAGGAGGAGGGTCTGGGGATTTTAGGTTTGGTATTACAAAGTCTTTATGGCACAGAGGAAGAGACTTTGAAGTCGAATTCTAGGTTTTCCATTGACTTTGTTCTGTGGCATTAGATAAGTGGTTTAGACTCTCTGGACCTGTCTCCTCATTTATAGAATGGAAATAATACCTACCTTGTGTGGTTATTGTGGGGATTAGGAAGATAAATTTGAGCTTCCTTATATATAATGCTCAGAACGTTTGTCATTGGTAAGTAACATCATAAATGATAATGGCGTGGGGAGTGAGGAGTAAAGGGAGAGGGGGTACACAGAATCCTGAAACCAAAGAAAGTCAATCCATGATGCCCAGGCTTTCAAACTTTTGGAGTTGGGTTCTGGTCTCCTGCTCAGTCTCCAACTTAGGAGCCCATTGGCTGTGAGTGAAGCCACTGGAAGGGGCTTTGTGAATTGTAGTGGCATCCACTGGCCTGTGTGCGGTCGGGAGGAGCTGCTTGCTGGTTGCTCTCTCTGTCCTTTTTCAAATCGGACTGGACAGTTAGAGCACATCTCTTGATGGCAGAAGGAAATAGCAAATAAAAAATCATTCTACATTCAACCTTGTTAACTGCTTTTCCTATTATAATTGTGGCAATAATAGTTCCCATTTGGACCAGGAACTGTACTAATTACTCAGTGTATATTTTCTCTCATCCTGATAGCAGCCTCTCCCAGTTTGCTTCTAAGATCCCGTTTTAAAGATGAGGCAACTGAGACCAGGCAGTTGCCTCGCTGCTATTTCAGGGACTAACGCCCGAGTTGGTTCTCCTGACACCCGTGCGTGCGGCTTCCAGTGCTGCCTGCATTTTGAAATTCTTCTGAAGTTTCTAGGCTTGGGAACAAAATGTCACATTAGGATTTTTGTTGTGAAAGAAAATGTAACTGTGCATACGTTTATTAAAACAGTTTTTCTCCAAATAGTGAACCATCTGTAATTTTCTGTCGGAAGCAACAGACATTAAAGCAGCTGTGTGTCTCTGTTTCTCTTCACAGTGCTCCCATGCCCTACCTCATAGGAATCCATTTAAGTTTAATGGAGGTAAGTTGGCGCCTTTCCTCCCCGCATCTCCTTACTGGGCTGTTTTGTTTTGAAAAGAGCGTGTGGATTCACAGCTCTCCACGTGGGAGCGTGTGGGAGCAGCGCTGGGTGCAGAGTGTCCTCTCAGGGCACGGGGTGAGGGGGCCATTTAGACCCTTTCCCTGGGCCCTTGTTCCCAGTGTTTGTCCTCTCTGCATGGAGATTGTCACTTTTCATGGGTGAGGGAGCAGAATTCCAAGAGACAGGTGAAAAAGTTCCTCAAGAGTTTGGACAAGGGAAGGGAAATGATTTGCCTTTCAAAATGATGTTTATTCTAAACCACTACAACAAGGTTACATTTTTTTATTGTAGAAAATGTGGTATAAAAATATATAGAAGTATAAAGAGGAAAATAAAAATTATCCATAATTCCATTATTCTAAATTCAACCAGTTAGCATTTTACTGCTCTTCCTCCTGGTCTTTATTTTATGAATATATATTTTGTATAAGTGTACTTAATTGATATGTGTTTTATATATAACTTTGTTATTATATGTTACTTCATATTATGGCTGGGGATTTCAACATGTTTTTATTTATTCTCAATAAGAATAATTTTCAGTTTGCTACCTGTCATTCCACTGTTTGGATATATCACAACCATTTGGACAGTTAGCTTGTTTCTACTTTTTCACTAATATGAGTAGCATTTCAGTGCACATCTTTATGCATAAGGTTTTATCTGTATTTTGACTTAGTTTCTTAGCATAGAACCCGTAATGTAGAAATGCTTGGTCAAAGCTATAACTGATGACAGATTGCTTTCTGCATGGCTGTACCAATTAGATAGCAGTTCTTTTAAAGGACTTATCTGGGCTTTTGTGAGTGCCATTGATTTGTAGATATGAACCCCAAGCTTTTGCCTCCTCGGGAGAGAGCTTAAATTTGTACCAGAGCAAAATGGGGTGGGAGATGGGGGGCTTGCCTATTTTGCACAGGAGATAAGCTCTCAGCGGGAAAATCTAAAGCCATATCCGTCTGTGATGATGCTTTGCATGTCTTAAAGGAAGTGCTACTTCTCTTCTTCTGTTCCCTTCATTTCACGTCGACGAGGACCACCTGCTTCTTCGCTAACTGTTGCACACTGTGCTATTGTGCTTACGAAAATGAAACAAGTTGGTTATCGAAAAACCTGTTTGTTTGACATTGAGAATCTTGATCAAAATAGACCACAGAAATCTGCTCAAATTTCTAATTTGACAGGACGGCCATGTGGCTCCTACATTCTGTTAACAGTTCCTCCTTGTCATCACCCAGCCCTGAGCACATACAGTACACAGTTTATGGACTATCTTGGGTGGTGTATTTAGATCAGATTGAAGAGGGTTTTTTTTGGGTGTTTTACCTTTGTTTGTCAAATTTGGGGGGTGTATTTAAAGCTCCTGGGTGAAAATTTTAAATTGAACACCTTCTAATAGGCAGTTAGTGCCAATTGTTACAGAGTTTGAAACACTAATCTAAATACCATTTGGTCTATTGGAGTGCACAGCTCCTTTCTGCCTCTCCTCCTGCCCACCAGTCTGTGCTAGCAAGGCTGTATCAGATTCCTTTCATTCCCGGTAACATCAGCATTGTCCACGTTCCTAGTTTCTGCCTGCTTTTCTTCCAGACATGCCCTCTCGTCATCTTGTTTAGGGCCTTCCGTTTCCGCGATCAAGGTAACGGCAGTCACTCTGAGCTGTGATTCTAACTAGCACAGGCTCTCTGAACACAGGTCCAAGCATTTCAAGTACCAATTGAACTTCATCTAGGTTTGCTGCAGATGTCTCAAACTCAGTGTCTCACACACACACCCCAAACTATATCACTCCCCTTCCAGTACCCTCTGAATGGTACCAATGCCTGCAAAGTCACCAAAGTGGGGCACACTGAGCATGGCTGAGTGCTCCTCTTCCTTCTTTCTAAGTAGGTACCAACTCTCTGACATGTCTCTCGCCATGTTCCTTCCTTACGGCCTTCATCAACTTTTTATTTGCTTTTCTTAAATTCTTACAAAGCCTTATTCATTCATCTGCTTAGCAAAATGAAAGCCTCTTAGGTTCCAGACATTTTTCTCGGCCCTAAAGGTGTGAAGGAAAATGTAAAATCCAGCTCATAGTCCTGGCATTGAGTGGGTGGACCTCTACTGGCTCACTCTACCTTTAGTGGCCCTCTTTCCAGTCTTGCTCTGCACTGCCCCTGAGTCTGCTCAGTCTCTTTGCTGCTGCCAACCCTGCTGTCCTCTCAGTGTCCCTTCTTAGCCATGTGCTCACTGACCCTAGCCATCCCCATGTGCTCACTGACCCTAGCCATCCCCGCATCCTCTGCATGGCTACGCCCTGCCCTTCTCCAGCTCTTTCAAGAAATCCTCCCATTTTGTCATCGTCTTTCACTTACTGTCCCTCTTGCTCTGGGTGGTAGCTGTTGCTTCCCCATCCTCTTCACCCTCTCTTGGAGCATGAGTTGGGAACAGGGACTTTGTTTTGTTTATCGTGGTATCCTCAGCACCTGTCGGGGCACCAGGCAGTGCTTTCAGAAAAGAAGGCTGAGTGAGTACCTGGGAAGCTGAATTCGGAGCACATTTAGAGCTCCCCAACAGGCATGAAAGTTTTCGGAGAACCCAGCAAAGATAGACAGAGTACGTTATTTTACTTTCATATGATTGTAAGTGACTTAAAACAAGGCCTTTTGTTAGTAAAACATGAGGTGCAAAATATACTAGCTCTTGGGATGGAGTTTTGTGAGTGGGTGTAAGTCACTCTGCTCAGCCTTTGAGAGGCTTTAAGTGAGAAGATTCGGGAAGCATTGGCCAAGATAAATCTTAGTCCTGTCAATTAGCTAGAGTAGGGAAGAATTTGCCTTACTGAACTCCTGCATGGTCAGCTCTAAAAAATAAAGAAAAAGAAAAATAGTAGTAGCCCACACTTGAAGCCAGCTGAGACACTTTCTGAGCAAAGTAGCATTTCCTGGGTGTGCTGGGCAACCATGGACTTCCAGTCTTCTCATCACCTCCTCAGATTTGGGGCGCTGTAGTCGTGCTTTTTGATTGGGTTTATGTGGTTCTACTATACCCTTCTATTGAGAGGGCTGCTTTCCATGAGATTCCTCCCGGGAACTATGGGCTGTGACACTGGGGGAGGAGCTCGTACCGCGGGCCACAGGGGACCTGGCTAAGGAAGGAGCTTGGGGAGGCCCATCTCCTCCCACATTCTAGTTTTCTTACTGGCAATTCAGCAAGAGGCTTATTTTTGACTGTCTTGTTATTTTTTTCTTGAAAGCTATAGGCACCTTATTATGCCTTTGCATATGTGCCAGAATTTTTTAAACTTCAAATGAATGTGGCAGATGTTCATAAAAGTTTAGAAAAAGCTACCATAGGAAGACTTTTTAACCATTTTTATGACACTCAAATTTGTTTCACAAAAAGAAATATAAGTTATAACCTAGTGTTCTCATTTGAAAAAGGTTATTTTGGGGAAAGACCTAATTCTAGTCTATATGCTCTTACAGGATGCCCTTTGCTGTGAAATGGTAACCTCGTCATCTTAAAGAGTCTGCCTTTCTTTAAAGTGTCACGCATATAGCTCATCGTCATTCTTATCCCTCCTGCTGCCTTTTTATATCATTCTCTCATTTAAGCAAACATTAATTGAATTCTGGTGGTAAGTTAGCAGGATAGCCAAGGATATTGGCACAGACCTAGTTTCTTCTTGGAGAGAATGATCATGTTAGCTGGCAGCTAGGAAATACCAAAATGTGGCCTGATTACACAGTGACTGTTTCCTTTTATTCTCTCGACCTCAGTTTAGTTTAGGAATGTTTCTGTAGCCCTTCTTCTGTGCCATGTCTGGTAGTAAGTGCTTCTCCTCTTTGATAAATGAAGACCTTCCCTTCTAAGCTTCACAAACAATGCTTGGTGACAGGCCTCAGAGTGACATCAGGCTATTTTATATCTTTCCTGGTGACACAAGGGTCAAAGAGGAGGAGGAAGAGGTGGTAGCAATGACACAGTTCCAGTCAGAGGCTCAGGTTTGTCTAAAATGAAACTCCACCTAGACACAAGGGGCAGTGAGGGCAGCCGGTCAGCAGGAGGGTGTTCAGGATGCTGGCTCCCCTACCTCCTGCTTGTGTGACCTTAAGCAAGGTAATAATTGACCTCCGACCTTTTTTCTTACCTGTAAAACGAGGGCAATGGCTATACCTCCCCTATAGGATTGTTGGAGGATCCAGTGAGATAATGGTTATTGGGTGCCTAGCCCAGCACCTGGCACCTAAAGAATTCAACAAAAGCCAACAGTCATTGCAGTTTTTATTTTGTCAATGGCATGAAAGCCACTTACATTATTAAGCTGATGGCTTTTAAGTTGTGTTTCAGGGACTTTTAGGTTCCAGGGATCATTGTCATCATTCTCATCTCCTAGGGAACGAGAGTTCGAATAAAATTGTTTCGTGCCTTCCCTGTTTCCTCCATGTCTGCAGGGCTGGAGGCATTGTACCAGGGATGGGGGTGGCACTTTTGTAGAACTTGATAAATTTACTAACAGTTCCCTGCTTGACCACCCTCTGCTGTAAACAAGGCCTGGTACTTCATCTCTCTGTATCTTGGTTTCTTCATCTGTAATAGCAGTCATCACCCATCTTTTAGGATTGTGACGAGGATTACGTAAGTGAGCCCCGTATATGTCCAGCACAGCCCAGTCTCTGGCCTGCCGTAAGTGTGCAGTACGCACCCCTTCCACAGTCATGTTTTGAGAGCCTTCAGTGTGCCAACCATGCCCTTGTACAAGGAGTCCATATACAATAGTGAATAGTCACCTTCAGAGACGTGTGTCTAGAACAGGTGTAAGCAAGTAGAAAGAATTGCAGTGAATTTGGGATGCCATAGGTTCTGGTAGGACAGACACTGAACCTGGCCTTGAGGGCTGTGCCTCTCAGAGGAAGGGAATGCCTAAACTGAAATCTAACATAAATAAGAATTCAGCCATGGGAACAGGTAGGTAGCGGCATCTACAAAGACTTAAAGTCTTGCCCATGGAGCTTTCCAGGAAGTATGAGTAGTTCAGTGTCTAATAGGAACATAAGTATGAAGGGAGAGAGGAGAGCTGAGGCAGGCAGGCAAGGGCCAGCCATCCAGGGCCTTGTAAGCCGTGTTAAAGAGTCTGAACTTTATAGGGCAATGGAGAGCCATTGAAGAGTGTAAATAGGGGAGGGACATGGTCAGGCCTTCTCCTTCTGGGCCATTAGAAACCCAGTCCTTCCATATAAAATGCTTGGAAACTGCTTAACCATGTTAATAAAGTAAGTTGATATTTGTAAAGATCAAGGTAATTCTTAAGTAAATTACACACCATGACCACATATATAAAATTCAGATGTGTTAGCGTCCCAAACCCAAGCTTCCGAATGGTTCCCTTGCTACTAAGTCGTGGCAAAAGTGTTTGTAGTGATGGCTTTCTTCGAGGTTTTAAGCACCACTTTTACTAGATTCTGA
Source organism: Antrozous pallidus (assembly GCA_027563665.1). NCBI lineage: Eukaryota > Metazoa > Chordata > Mammalia > Chiroptera > Vespertilionidae > Antrozous > Antrozous pallidus. The sequence continues at coordinate 76,528,596 of CM050522.1, read as the reverse complement.
CTTTCCCTCTCTGTTTCCAAGGACTTTTTATGAATTAGATATTTTTTCTACAGCCCAGTTTGAGGATATAAATTTAGGCTATATACTAAGTGATAGTTCCAGGCAGTAGGAACAGGGGGAGTGAGACCCAGGTACCATGTGCGCAAGCTCACTACCTCTCACCGCCCCCCCACCCCGCCCCGCCCATGTGCATTTTCAGGAGGCCTGTTACAGTGCACGCAGACACAGGATAAGCTCACAGCAGTCCTCTCCCTTTGTCACCATTTGTATCTGGGAAGGCTTAGCTGGGGCTCTTGGAGCTAATTTTGCAGATGCACCAACTGCTTACAACAGCACTCACACCATCCAGGCACAGAATCTAGGTGCCGAGTCAAAGTTCCTCTTGGTTTCTGGGATCCATATCTCCCCAACCACCCAAGGAGAAAATCTTTAATCCTTCGTTTGATCCTTTGTTTGTTTGGGGGATATTTATTTTTAAACAATTTCATAGTGAGTAAAGAAGAGTGTTTCCTGCTTGCCATTGTACCATTTTCCTTGCAGGACTCCACAGGTAGATAGTGGTAAGATGCTGTGATTGGTGCAAAACTCTGAACTGGAATTATATTTCTTTATCAGTGGTGGCTGGTTTATGTGTCCTCACAAGAATTTAAAAATTCAGTTATTTGCTAGTGCTAATTAATCATATTCCTGCTTTATATGATTAATTTGCATGAAAAATTCCACCTGGTAGTTTCAGCCATAGGTTCATGGAGAGAGCTTCAGCAAGAAAGGGAGAGGGCTGGGAGGAAGCTGACATGTGAGTCCTTGCTCAATCCAGACACTGTATCAGGTACTTGACCTGTTTCAATTGTGAGCATTTCTCAGAATCTCTTAGGAGCTATCCATATTTGCAAATGGGAGACGCCACGGCTCAGGGATACAATATAAGTTGCATCCAGACCCTCAGCCCTCTGAGGTTCTGCTCTCTGCACCCTGCCGTCAGGCTGTGTGGATTATGCCAGTCCTGAGCAGAGAGGCCCCTCCTTTGCCTGAGCTTTTTCTCAGGGTGGCCTTGGTGTCATGTACTGAGAGCTGAGGTAAGGAAAGGGAGCACTGAAGTCTGGCAGCCTCCTGTTTCTCTGGAGAAAAGCTCTGCGCACACTTGTGACTAGGGCTGGGTTATTTAGCCTCTCCACGGTTCCATTCTTTCATCGGAAAAATTAAGATAATGTTATCCATCTCAAAGAGTTGTGATTATTAACTGACATAGTGGATGTGAAGAGCATTTTAAAGATGCTATACAAAATGTTATTCTTCCCAGTTGGTAATCTATATATATAAAAGCCTAAGTGACCATTACGACTCGTCAACTGGTTGCTATGATGTGCACTGACCACCAGGGGGCAGATGATCAATGCAGGAGCTGGCCCCTGTTGGTCAATGTGCTCCCACAGCCAACCTCCCGAGACTGGCCAACCGCCAGAGGGACTGGCGGTCCCTCTCCCTGGCCAGCCAATCCTGATCGGTCCCGATGGGGACTTAGCGAGACTGCCTTAATCGGCCGGATCAATGGCCAGGCCGAGGGAACCCACCCGTGCATGAAATCACACACCATGCCTCTAGCGTAAAAATAAGAGGCAAAGTTTAGATCTGTGGAACCGTGACATTTGCTTAATTATATAAAGAAAAGAAGTAATCAGACACTAAGTGGTTTGGTTTTGCTTGAGTTTCTTAGCATGTTATTTGTTATCCTGGAAATCATCATATGTGAGTCTGTCTCATCCAGAACATTTGGAACAAAAACTGAGCAGCTCTTCACCTGAGGGCAGGGAGGTGGTCCTGCATCTCACCTGAGGGGTTTCCCCTGGGAGCTCCCTCTTCTGAGTGTCTGCGTTTTAAATGCCACTTACCCTATTGTTGGAATTAATATAAGACAATTTAATATAAGTTAATATAAGACAACTTAAAGCACTAGTAACTTATGTAATCAAAGGAATAAGTACTTCTGGCTGACTTCAGTATCTCTTGCAGTCAGTACATTTTCAGGCTAATTTGTTGTGACTGAAATGTTCTCTTGTGAGATGAGATGGGCCTCTGTTATGTTTCAGAAAAACTGAGTAACGTGCGAGGGAGAATCCCAGCAGGAAAAATGTGAAACCATCATTGACGCTTTTGGTTTCCAGTCATTATATGTAAGTTCCATTTAGCAGTGTTAAAACTGACTTCAAAGGAAACGTAAAGTTTATCATTTGTTACAAGGAGAAGCTTGAACTAATCAACTTCCAATCAGATGAGGATACAGAGTAGTGTGTCTTAGGACAGACACTATGTAGCAGGATGGACCAGGATTCAAATTCTAGCCCCACCACTACCAGGTGACTTTAAACATAGCTCTTCGTTTAAACAGGAGATCAGTTAGCACGGAGGTAAAGGTAGGGTGACTGTCACACAGGTTGACCGCTTTGTATAAAATTACTATTATGTTGTCCTCCTAAGAGAAGCGTATTGGAAATACTGCACTTGAGTCATATGGTTTCTAATTGTCACCCCTTTGAGGGAGATGCAGATTTTGCAGAAGGAATGTTAAGGTGCCTTTCTGAGCTTCAGACTCCTCGCTTATACTAGTAAGTGTGTAAGTCTCCCACTTTGTAAGAGTTTTTAGAAAGGAGTAAATGAGCAAATTTGTCAGGTACCAAAAAAAATGGAAGTTATTATAGCAGTCCCCCTTATCCACAGGGACACATTCTAAGACCCCCAGTGGATACCTGAACCCTGTACAGGATTTGGCAAAAGTAGGTTTACAGTTATATGTGAAACACAGTTTATGCTTGTATTATTATTAATTATTGTATGATTTTCCATATGAACAACTGTAAACTTTTACCCGACCCATATATACTGTTTTTTCATATAAATATACCTGTCATAAAGTTCAATTTATAAATTAAGCATAGTAAAAGATTAATAATAACCAATATAAAATAGAATAATTATAACAACATACTGTAATACAAAGTATGTGATTGTAATATCTCTCTCTCTCGCAAAATATCTCAAATTTTCCACTTAATATTCTTGGGCTATGGTTGACTGCAAGTAACTAAAACCATGGAAAGCAAAATCACAGGTAAAGGGGGACTACAGTGTATGTGCATCAATAGTATGTGCATGTAGAGTGGATCATTTTTCTTTAAAACAAGCTAAAAGACATCTGCTTAAGATTGGCTCTGCAGGAGTGACGATAGGTGGAAGAGGGGAAAGTAGGGATGGGGGTGTGTGGAAGGAGACTGCTTTGGGCGGTGGGTGCACATGCAGTGTACAGATGATATTTTGTTGAGTCGTACACTTGAAACCTGTATGGTTTTGTGAACCAATGTCACCCCCAGTAAAATAAATAAATAAATAAAATTCATATGCCCCCCCCCCCCCCAAAAAAGATCGGCTCTGCCTTCTCTTTCAACCTATTTTTGTATTTTTTAATGAGTGGCTTTCCTAACTTGACATTAGCTTAAAGGCACTTTTAACTGAGCACAGCCACATAGGACTGGTGACTTCTTTTCATAAACTCCTTGCAAGTGATTAGGGGTGGGGCCATTGGGGGAGCTAAGAGACCAACAGCGTGATGATTGAAGAGCGGTACCCTTGGCCTAGTCAAATCCCACTTGGAATCCGGGCACATGTGGTTTTGTTTAACACCATGCTCCGTAGACTCATGGCATGGGTTTGTGACCATCAGGCATTTGTTGTTGATATGTGAGGTCACCACAGTGGGGGTGTTTGTCAACCAGATTAAACTTCCTCCTAATGACCTAAAATAATTGATTCAGAAGGCCTTTAAATGAGCCACGGCAATGTGTAGGCAAACTGAATGAAACCCAGCATTTTCTGCACAAATTATTGATGTTGTTGTTTAGGATTTTTGTGTTTGTTTTTGGTTTGGGGGCAGGCAACGAGCCTGAGTTTGAATCCCAGCTCCACCATTTGTCTGTGTGCAACTTGGGCAAGTTACTGAGCTTCTGTGCATGTGTGCCTTTGTGTCCCCGTCTGCAGAATGGGAACAACTGCCTTAAAGTGATGACAATTCAAAACAGTATGACTAAAGTTCCATGCACATTAGCAGGCCCTCACTCAATAGTAGGTATTATTATTAAGAAAGTATTTCCAATAGGTATCTCTGAAGAAACTAGTTTAATGATTTTATACAAAGTGGTCAAACTCTATGTAGTAACCATACCTTTTTTTCCTGCTAAACTAATTTCTTCATAAGCTGTTCTCTATACTGAACTTGAACATCCCTAGAGAAACATGTGACTGAAATTGAACTCTATAAAGCTCCCCTTACATATTGTTTGATTCTCGTCTAATCTCAAAGTGAATTTAGAGTTGAATATTTAAGATATATGCCAATTTATTTACCAATGAAGTGGGGGGTTTTCTTTGCCAATTGAATTCAGACATTAATGACCAGGCAAAGAGTGGGGCCACCAAGTTATGTTTGTTTAGAATCAGAGGCATTGGCTCAGGGCTTTTTCTAGGTATGCTGAGCAGTGACACTAAAGTTTTCTTTTGTGGTTGGAAGTTATCAACATTCCACAAGTTTATGTGTCCTGCCTAAAATTCTTCCCTCCATAAACCCAAATATCTGGAAAAAACTAAAAGCTTAGGACTGGGGTGCCTAGACTCCTGGACACATCTTTAACCAAATAGAATATGTTAAACCTTGGCATCAATTGCTTTGAAAGATCCAGCAAAAATAAATCTATATCCTGCCTCTTCAGCATTTTATTGCAGCTCTTTTATACTGGCCGAATGGGTTAAATTGTGAAGCTTGGTAAGTACATATGCACATTACCCATCCTTCGCTTTAGAAGGAAAAAAAAAAAAAAGGAAGAAAAAGATAGCTATGATTTTGGAAGTCATCCCAATTTTTAAAAATAAGAGAATTTGGACATTTTGGCATATGGGCTTTTTTAAATGAAATTTCATGGAACTGAAAACAGTCAATTTTAGGTTTCCAAAAATTGTTTTGATTTTCATTGGTATAAATTTGCTCCACATGGTTTTAGGGAAGTTCTGAGAAATGCATTTGAGATTTCAGGGTTGATTTTTTTTTGTTGTTTGAGATTTATTTTTTAAAAGGTGATTTTTTTTTCTAACTCAAAGTATAAATTGGAGGAGACAGAGTTCCATTTCTAGGACAGTTTTTGGTAATGACATTGTTACGCATTGCAAACAAGTGGACTTGGGCTGAATTATTGAGCATCATTGCAGCACCATTTGGACACTGCAGTGCAGATTGCTCTCCCCCATCTCTGGGGTAGAGTTTTGAGGCCAAGGGATTTGGGCCACTCCATTAGCAGCAGCTGCTGGTGATAAGCAGCATGAGAGTCACCTGTGTAGGGTCAGGCTTATTGAACATCAAGGTTCAGCAGTGTCGGAAGAGAGGGAAGATGCCCAGGAGGGGGCACCAGGCCACCTGCTGTGTGAGGATCAAAGGGTTGAAAGGTCAGAGGGCGCAGCTCCCTTAATCATATCTGTCTGTGCAATAGCTACTTCAGATTGTAAATCTTAGTGATTTCATTAAGTCCTCCTGGCTGCTACTGGGGCATTGAAATAATAAAATTTTATATCTGTAGCCTTTCCTGCCTCTGGCATCCAGGCCAATACATTCCCTGCAAAATGGGGGGTGTCTTCCTGAAAACCTTTCCTGGAATGGCAGCGCTGCCCTAATGATGCTGCAGACTGGGCAGTGCGGCTCACAGGCCTTCATCCCCTGGAAGAGTTTGTTTAAGAAGAAAAAAAATCACTCAGACCATTTAGCAACCTTTGGGACTTAGGTGGCACCTCTCTTCTGAAAAGCAGGTCACCAAATATGACCTGTTGCTAAATGCTTCAGCTTGTGCGCAGGAGGCGAGGTGTGCTTTCCCAGTGCTGCTGCTTACGAAACAGGCCCGTTCTAGAGGCTCCGGGGGCCTTTCTGCCGGGCAGCCCCGAGCAGCTGGACAGACATTACTTCCCACTCCGCAGACCTTTCGGGGTTTTTTAGAGACACGTCTCCTGAATATGACTTTCCAAATATGTTTTCTAGATCTTACAGTTGTTATGGGCCTTCAGGGCTCCTTGGCTCCTGGGCAAGACAAATCACAGTAATGGCTACCCCTTTACTGCCCATATGTTTAGGACCCCCTGTAGTTTGTTTGAAAAGTTAAGAGATTTTCACAGTGAAGGTGCCATTTCTGAAATTTAAAGTGTTCCTTTTCACCGGGAGATAAGTTCACTCTGATTAAGTCCGTAATTCTCACTAAGCCATGTTTATGGGAGCAATAAACAATGTTTCAGTGTGCTTGTTAAATTGGGTTTCCAACCTCTCCACTCTTTAAAAATTGACATTTCAAATAAAAGGCAGGTGGAGATGGGAGTCCAGGTTTTCTGTGCTTAGTGATGAATGAATGATGGCAAGTGGCAGTTATGTGGGAGGAATGAGGCCCAGTTTTATTAGAAGGTGACCCCAAACCATTTTGGGACTAGGAAATCAACATCTCTTTATACCCCCAGTGAAACTCTTAAATTCAAGTTTCATCGTTTCAAGTTGGATGGATACTATTTTTGAAATACTGCCAGCTGTATTATATTCATTATTTAATCTTCACAAGTCCGTGCTCTAGTAGTGGTAACCCTGTTGTACAGGTGATGAAATCTGGACACAGAGAAGTTAAGTAACTTGTCCAAAGTCACACAGCTAACAATTAGCAGGACTAGAATTCAAACCCAATTATTTTGTTGTGTGAAATGTTTTAGTATGTACAAAAGAAAAATTTGACACTGGCCCGCTGTTAGGATCTGTTTGCTATTATGTATCTAGGCTATGATAAGGCTACCCTTGGAAATTACAGGAGAAATGTGTGACATGGCTCAGTATTTGCTAAGTCAGAAAGTAGAGGGGGCTACACAGTGGGGACAAGGGGATCAGGCTTTGGGATCTGGCAGTCCCAAGCTCAAATCCCAGCTCTGTTATTACTCCAGGGCCTGGAGAAGGAGCTTCAGTTTTCTCTTCTGTAAAATGGTAATAATAATACCTATTCCATGATGTTGCTTTGAGGATCAGAAGAAATAATATATTTAAAAACATAGTATTTAAAACTCTGTGGTATTTTATAGATGACAGTGGTAAGCATTCTTGCAGTAAGGTTAAAAGAGTTTTTTTTAAGGGGAAAAGTGACAGGTACACATGAAACAATTAGAAACATCACTAAACAAGTTTTTTTAAATATATTTTTATTGATTTTAGAGAGGAAAGGAGAGGGAAAGATAGAAACATCAATGATGAGAGAGAATCATCAATCAGCTGCCTCCTGCATGGCCCCCCTAACCTACTGGGGATCGAGCCCACAACCCAAGCACATGCAGCTCTTTGGCCCCTTGAGTGTGGCTCTTCCACAAAATACCATGGCCTGGGTGAGTCTATTTTGAAGAAGTGGTGTTAGAAGAAGTTTAACTTTAAAAAATTTGGCTCTCAAAAGAAATTTCAATCGTTTTACTGTTGATATTTGGCTCTGTTGACTAATGAGTTTGCTGACCACTGGGGTAGGGCAACAAGTTTTAATTGAGGGTCCAAGTCTATGTTGCCCCTTGTCCTGGCTTAGGAGCAGAGAGGAAGGAGTCAGGAGGCTTTATGGAAGAGCAGGGTCTTGGGAGATAGAGATAAACATGGTGCTCTGTGCCTGGGCCTTCTTCACAGTTTACCCCGCTCTCTGCCATCTCAGCTCTTGTCTGTACTTTGCAGACGTGGTGTGAGAGGTTGACACCATCCTCATCCTCTTTTTACACATGAGGAAATGGAGTCTGCAGCAGTGGGGAAGCTGCTTCAGTTTAAGGCAAAAACACCATCAGAGTCAGAGGTGTCCATTCTGAGGGCAGAGAGGAGACCAGGCTAGACTTGTAGAATGAGCCCCAGCAGAGCTGGCAGACCCAAGCTCTTAGAAGGAGATGGGGTGGCACTCACCAAGCTTCTGTCTTATGGCTGGCACTCTATGGCATGCAGGGCCTACAGCATCTCCCTTCCTCTTCTCAACAATCCTGAATGGTAGGATTGTGACCCCCATTCAGAGAGAATGAAATTGATGCTGAAGGTGGTGAAATGCCTTGCCTAAAGCTAACTAGCTAGTGAGTGAGTGAGCCACGACACCAGCCATGGGACTTCCTGACCCTGGGCCCAGGGCCAGCCAGGGAGGGAATCAGGCAAGCTCCATGTGAATGGAGATGGCCCACCAGTGAGGTCTCTTCTACGCATCACCGTGTCTTGTCTTAGTTGGTTATTATTTATCCCACCACTCCTCATCCGCATCCCCCTACACGTAGGCTGGGAAACCCTTGAGTTTAGAGATCATGTCTTAGTCAGCTCTCTGCCCTTAAGACCCAGCAGAAAGTTAACATGAATGACTGACTGAATGGGTGAATGAATGAATGTCCAGTGGATGGGGTAGTCAGCCCCGTTGCTGACCTGGCTTGGAAATCTCTGGATTTGTTAATGAGAGGCAACGCTTATTACCTTGTGAGGAGTGGGTTTGGCCTGACCCAGGAGGTGCTTACAGCTCTTCCCTCCCCTGCCAAGCTTCTGTTTCTGTTTAAAGCGCTCTGGGAAATTCCAGCGGCGTTTTCGGGGGTCCTCTGAACTGTCGGGCTTGGATTTTTAATTTTGTGGAACAGGAAGGACCAAATCAGTGACTCCTGGCTCCAAAGAAAAGCCACTGCGTTTATCAACTGCTTGGCAGCTCAGTGACCTCTGGGGCCTGAGGACGGGAAGGAAAATGTCACTCTTCCCTCTGTGTATATCCAAGATTTCAGGAGGGAATAAAGAGTTTAGAATACAGAATATTTGCCTTTCCTTTTCCTGTCCTTTCTACTTTCCCTCTGATTTCTCTTTCCTTTCCCCCTAGGCAGCCACCGGCTCCCCACACTGTTCTTTGTTATGTGCTCTCATATGTGCACATGCATTTGAGCACACTTTGTGCTGAATAGTGGAAAGAACATTGATTCAGATTCTTTTTCTGACAAAAGCCAGTTGTACAAATATAAGCTAACTGTCTAATCTTTTTAGCCTCCATTTTTTTATCCATCAAATGGGTACGATATTCTATAGGAAACCCTCTCCCCTGGGAACTGTAATGGAGCCTGGGCCAATCACCAAACTACCTAAGGACTATTCTTCTGGTGTTTGCCTAGCAAACATCTGTTAAATTATAGTTCTCAGTACCTCTTTCGATCAAAACAATGTCAGAGCAGTTAGTATAAGAGGAGCTAGGTAGGACAGAGGTATTGGTATTCAACTGGGTTCATTGTCCAGTCCCACTGCTTCTAAATTGGAGGACTTTGGACAAGCTGTTTTACTTGTCCACCCTCGGTCTCCACTGAGGTGTCATGAGCATTATATTAAATGGCACATGTGAAGGCTTGGGCCATGGGAGGAACACATCAGCCCTAGCTTTCATCTCACTTTGTTGCTGTGAAAGTCGGTAAGAGGATGGATGCAGAGCACGTAACGCCGTCCTGGCCCGCCGAGGCCCCAGCAAAGTCAGCTGCGACTCCGCATATCACACAACCAGGAGTACAGTTAACCTAAAAGGTGAATTCATGAAGCCCAATAACAGTCAGTGAGGATAAAGTTTGGATTAACAAACTATTGTGTAATTTTTTATTTGGTTTTATCCATGTCTATTCTTGAAATTTGAAAACGAAACAAAAAAAAACTGCAGAGAGGTCAGACTTAAGGGAGACAAGTGTAATGAAGGAGACTTGTTGGTTGTACCTTCTCATAGAGGAACACTGCATGTCTTGGAGCCAAAGCAGTGTGCTGTGGGCGTGATAACCCTCAGACTCAGGAGGAGGCTGTAACCTCTTGAGGCAAAGTGTCCTTGCAGGAAGTCGGTCTGAGCCCATCCCCTTTACTTGGTGGTCTAGTTGCTAGTCTCAGAGGTGCTGGCGTGGCCATAGGAGAGGAGACTGTGCTTATAGGCCACAGGGGTCATTCCAGCAGAGATAAGTCCTGCCTGTGATCAAGGCCAGCACCCTGAGCACATGGGAGCATGGCCATGTAGGTGCAAAACAAGCATTTCTATTTTTCTTTTTACTTTATCTTCTCACAAGTCTATGTACTGAGTGGTTATAGCCCCATTTTATAGATGAAGAAACAGGCTCTTCTAGGTTTTATAACCTGCACTGAGTCCTGAGTAAGAATTGAACAAGATAGAACCGAAAACCTAGTCCATCTGATTCATGTTCCTGCTGCTCTCCCAAACCAAGCTGACTCCAGACAAGTGTCTCAGAAGGTACCCAAGAAGGTTGCAGCTTTGCTCCTCACTCGAGAGGGGCCAGGACAGATTAAAGAAGCCTGGTGTGTTCTGGAGGTGTCTCCCTTTGCAAACTAATTGACTGACAGTGAAAATATTCTAGATTGAATCCTTTTTTATCAATAGAATTATTGCTATCTTGTTTTTCATAATAAGTTAATACCTAGTGCTTGTTAGATACTAGATACCTATCCTAAGTACTATACATGTTAACTCATCTAATCACCATAAGAATCTTATAAGTAATGACTTCATATTACTTACTTTTTGTATACATTTTACTGAAATGTGAGATTTATAGAGAAAAGTGCACTCATCCAAAGTGTTCAGCAAGATGTGTGTTTACAAGGGAGGCACACCATATAACCACCACCAGATCAAGAAATACCACCAGCCTTCCAGAAGTCCTTCTTGCCGTCTTGTAATCATTCTTCCTCCCACCCAAGGGTAGCCATTATCCAGGGTGTCAGTACTATTTTAATCCTGTACAGATGAGGAAACTCAGGCATGGGGGGTGAATAAAAGGTTTGCCCAAGGTAGCACAGTTGTCAATGGAGGAGTTTGGATTCAGGCTCTGGCAGTCTGGCTCCAGGAATGTGCTCATATTTTTTAGATAGCCCAGAAAATACCAGTAGGTTGGTGGTAGTTTAAAATAACCTTTGGTCTGAGAATCAGGTGTTTAAATTCTTAGTCTTGGAACTCGAATCCATTTATTGATATAACTTTCAAACTGCAAGGATGGAGACTCCCCTCCCCATTTTTTGCTTACTCACTGCAGTCAGGCACTGTGTTAAGTCTTTATGCAAACTAGCCCAACCCTCACAACCTAGCTGTGCAGTAGGTGGTATTAGCCCCACTTCATAGATAAGAACTTAGTAACACAGTAGCAGAGGCAAGGCTTGAATCTGACTGTCTGATTCCAGAACTCACGGTCATCTTAACCACCACATTAACTCCTCTCTCGCCTCTGTGACAACTGTGAATTAATTCTACACTAATTAATCATGGTAATTTCACATAATTGTTATCATTGCCATCATTATTGTTATTCCCATTACACTTCCTTGAGCAAACTCCAATTTGCTTACACTGGGCTTACGTTGTCCGTTTGGGCTTACGTTGACATCTGCTGCAAGGCCTGCCTCCCAGTAGAGTGAATCCAGGCACAGTACTTCATTCATTCTCCAATTAGTGTGTCCTTTCCCTCTGCAGGCATGGTGTTGGGCACGGGAAATGCAGGGACAAATAAGATGCCCTGTCCTGACCATGGTCCTGGTGGAAGGACAACAAAAGAACCACTGCATGTTGCTCATTTACCCCACATGTGCCACCCCAGGACCCACCACCTCCATCCTAGATCAATGCTTAGCTGAGGAGCACAGGTGGAGCTGGGCCCTGCTCCACCCCAATACTCAGCTTCCTCAGCCGGGAAGCGCAAGTTCTCCTGACCACCCTTCGGATCTCTGGGTTACATTGTCAGTACAAACACTTGCTCTTCATTTTAAGACATGGTTCTAAGTCCTATCTGTTGTCATTAGCTACCCAGTCTTCTCCCTGGACAGGCAGGATCACCTCCAATCTGGGTGGGGACTGGTTCAGTTTGAACAAGGGTAAATGACATTTTATATTTTAGGGGGAAACACCTTGTTTCCATATACCAACTTTAGAAAGTCAGGCTCAGTAAAGTCTTCTTAGCTATAGTAGAATGATTCTCAAATGGACCCAACTTTTATGTAGGGAAGTATATCAGAATTTCTAGGAGCATTGGATTTCCATGTTTATTTTGAGGACATAAGTAGAAAACAAAGTTTTAAAATATCCTAGACTAGACAAAAAAGGAAAGAATAAGGCAGGGAGCCAAACACAGCTGCAAATCAGAGTGTACATTGGGTGATGGCCTAGGGAAACGTTACCTTGTCGTGTAGCATCACCATCATTCATGCATTGTTATTTTTTATAGCCTATCATGATTTTAGTCTATGTTCTGGACATAGTACTAATGTGTTTATCAACTTCATTAAGGTATAATTTATTTACAACAAACCATCCATTTAAAATGTATGATTTGTTCATGAAACTACTGCCACCACAGTAAAGATGTAGAATATTGCCATTACCCTCAAAAGATTGTTCCTTTTTATTTAACAAATGTTTATGTTAAGCTGCTCATGTGCCAGGCACAACTCTTAAGTTCCTTAAAAAGATTAAACAGTGCATTTAACCTTTATAACAAGCTGATGAGGTAGGCACTATTGTCCCCAATTTATAGAGGAAGAAACTGAGGCCCACAGAGATTCAGTAAAGTGCCCAAGTTTACACAGCTGGTGAGTGGTGGAGCTGGATTACAACTCTGGTCTGATTCTGGTTCCTTGTTCTTCGCCTAAAGGTTGTTCTTCCTCTCATTCATTCATTCATTCATTCAAGAATTGCCTAACTTGGCATGGATACTGACAATACAGAGATCCATCTCGTGACCCCAAGAAGCCCACAGACGAGGGGAGAAATTGAACACTTGTATAAAGAACTCTAGATTGACTTCTTATTGTGGTTGTGGGAATAGCCACAGGGATACATAGGGAAAGGCAAATGTCCGGCTACCTCTGGCCTGTGGAGTGAGGCTAGCCAGGCTCCCCCGAGTTCTCAGGGACTCTGGAGAGGGGACACACAGGCAACTGAGCCACTGTTGCCTAATACCAACTTTAGAAAGTCAGGCTCAGTAAATGCCCATTATGGATGTCCTGGGAATCATGCAAACTCTTTCACATACATGCGCTTACCACATCCTCACAACTCAATGAGGTGGGTACTGGCATGATCCCTGTATTACAGGTGAAAACTTGGGGGATCTCTGAGGTCAAGTGAATTACCTCAGGAAACCCAAGAGGTAAGGGACAATCCAGACATGACACTTACTCCTCCTGGCTGCCATGACCAACTCCTTGTCCTGAAAGGCAGGGGTCAGACTAAGTCTGTCTGTCTGTGACAAAGCATAAAGGGAAAGCCATTTTTTATTAACAATGTTTATGGGAAGGTGCTACTTTTGTGTATTTCTCTATGCAAGAAATGCCATTTGGAAAGCATTGTGCATGTCAGTATTTCTTTTTTCTTCTTTCTGAAAAAAAGCCTATAGAGTCTGGTGAGGGTAGGGTTTGCAGCTGGCAGGAGCTTTGGCATATGTTGTAACTAAAAAGAGAGGGAATGTGTTGGTGGGACAAGCTACCGGAGCGCCGTCTCGGTGTGCTGCGGTACTAGTAAGTGTTTTAATTGGGTAGAGTTTTTGGAGGACTATTTTGACATCTGCTCGTGTCTTTGCTGATTTTTCTCCACTTAGAGTAGGAAACACAAGCTGTGGATGAAATGACTTTAAAATAATTGGAAGTAAAGCTATCTTTTTCAAAGTTGAGTTTGAGAGGGACACTTTTTAAGAAGTAGAAAGTAAATTCGACTTCTAGGAATCCATCCTAAAGCACAAGGCTTTTTGCCTATGGATGTCACGACAGTGTTACATATAATGATGTCTTAACAACGGGAGATAATCACCAACAGGGAGACATAGATGGGTTTGTTCCCACGAAGTGAAACATTTTGTAACAATTAGTAATGATCTTTATGAAGGTTTTAACGAAGTGGAGCATTGCTTATCTGGTAATAAATGAGAGAGTCAGAAAGAAACATTAAGAATTGTTTCAACTGTGTTTTTTTAAAAGTAGGGATGGGGCAGAGGAATGTGGAAAGAAATTACACAGAAATGTTACCTCCAAATGGAGGGTGAGGGTAGCCATCATTTTCTTCTTTGAACGTTTGTGTCTTCCCATTTTTGTAGAGTCGGCCTCTGTAATTTGTATGACACAAAAAGCAAGGAACACAGGTCCTGAGCCGGTTGACACAACTGCACACACAGCGTCGGCACTTGTTCTGGGACGCCGTCAGAGTCAGGCTTTTGAGTCAGACCCGGTGCAAACGCCAGCTCTGCCGCTCACTAGCTGTTTGACTTGGGCAGTTGGTTGACCTCCTTGAGCCCCGTTTCCTTCTTGTTACCATGGTATCTCCCTCACAACATGGACAGGATTAAATGACCTGACACCCTGTAAGGATCCAACTTCCTTCTTCACAGCACCTCCCTCTCCCACCCGCAGTTTGAAGTATTTATTTTGTGGGGTTTTGTGCCTTTTCCGTTCCCCCTGTTCCATGAGCCTTTCACGGATAAGGTACCATCCAGCCAGCCGCGCTGGCCTCCGATTGTTTCCTTGGGACCCTGAGCTTCAGGGAGGGCCTGAGTCCACCGCCAACAGGCCGTTGGGAAGAGGCCTGGCCACCAGGAGGGCAGCACTGGCCTACAAGAGGAAACCGTGCCCGCCCAGCTCCTGCCTGGAGCCTGGCACTTGGGCATTTCGGTTTCTAAGGGGACCCTGGCCTGCTCAGTCAGAAAAAGGGGCCAGGTTTTTTCCTCTTCTTCAGCTTGCTGCCATTGTTGAAAAAGTAAACACTCCACATGGCTTAACCAGCAAGCCCTCAGTCAGGAGTGGAAAGGAATCAAAAGCCTGTTCCAGCCCAGCCGTGGAGAGCCCACAAGGGCTGCTCTGTGCTGCTGGGAACACAGAAACTGCCAGAATTTGGTACCACACCAGCATCCCGCTCACCGCCTTTCAGCCCTGCAGCCTCTCCAGTGGCCAGGCCCCGCCCCCTTGTATGTGAAACACTTTGGACGATCAGAAGAGAAGAGAGATAGGTAGGTAGGTACATAGAAACATAGATGGATGATTTAGGGTGCAGCAGCCCTCAGCTCAGTTGTCAAAGCCTCCCCGGCTGAGCTATGGCTCGGTCCCCTTCCTGATTCCGTTTCTGGTGCCAGCGTCTTTGAAGCGAGAGCCCAGCAATTACTAAGAAAGGACAGAAGACTTTTGCGCTAAAGCCACTGGCTCTACAGCTTTCAGCCTAATCAGGGCTGGCATATGTATTATAAAAGTAATAATAATAGCTACTATTTAGAAGTCCTACTGTGTGCCCAGCAGCCCCAGGGGGAGAAGTGGGATAAGGAGGGCAGTCACAATTATCCTCTCAGCTTTACAAAAGAAGAAGCCGAAGAGTAGCCACATAACCTTGGGGAAGGCCACATCACCTCTCCGAGCCTCATTTTCTCCCCTGAGGTGGGGATGGTGATACCTCTCCTGCAGCTACATTGCTGAAAATGAAAGAATCTTGGTGAAAATGCCGTGTGAGCTCTGAAGTATGTGTTAGTGAAAAAGGTTGTCATTGAGGCTGATTTTGTAACTTCCCGCTAGCACAGTGGTCGGCAAACTCATTAGTCAACAGAGCCAAATATCAACAGTACAACGATTGAAATTTCTTTTGATTCCCGAAAACTGACTTCTGCGCATGGGCCACGAAGTTTCCATCACACTGTGCGTGCGTGCCTGCACGTGGTATTTTGTGGAAGAGCCGCACTCGAGGGGCCAAAGAACTGTGTGTGGCTCTTGAGCTGCAGTTTGCTATGTGTTTAACCTGTCAGATTGCAAAGGGAGGCAGCGAAGGAGATCTAGGCAATCAGGAGTCTCAATGTTCTCATCTGTAAAATGGGGACTGTGCTTAGTAAAACACTGGTGATGTGTGTGTTTTCAGTGCTGTTTGCTGATAGCGCTTACCTGGTAAAAAAGGCGGTCAGTTAATGTGAGTGCTGTGGTTTGGGGGAGAATAAATTTCTAAGTAGCCGATCTTGTTCCTCCTCTGTAGGTCCCAGCCCATAGTAAGCCTTTAGTAAAGTTTATGAATTGATGGGTAGGTTTGTGGCCGAGGCCCCCACGGCCTGGAGAAGGTGGTAGCAGAAGTTTGAGGCTCCTGGTCTTATTAAGTGGAAGGGTTCCAGGATTCTGCCCTCTGGGAGTGTTATTTCAACTCCAGGAAGTTTCAGACCAGCGAGGCTCCACCCTCCTGCTGGGAGGAATCTGGAAATGTTTACTTAGGTACCAAGTTCTGTCCTAGAGGCTGGGGTTTGAGACAAGGAAGTAGACCAATGTTAATGAGCACTTACCAAATCATTTTGTTGGTGCTGCTTATTATGCAGTGGGGAGCCAGACAGGTGAGCCCCTGCGGGAGCCCACACCCCACAGTGCAAGTGTCACTTTGTTTCCTATTCCCTTTCCCCAGAGAAGGCCAGGGGAAGGTGTGTGTTCTTATGGTGCTCCGGTGATGTCTGTTTTGGAATTTTTTATTTGCAGAAAGTTCAAAACATGGCCCTGGATGATGTCGTGATCCTAAACGTGGACACCAACACCCTGGAGACCCCATTCGACGACCTGCAGAGCCTCCCAAACGACGTGGTGGGTAACGAGTCCTTGGGGTCTGACCTCGTGGGTGGCTGTGCATGTGACACATCTGTGTGGAAGGGGAAGCAGGGAGTGTGGGGAGACACCTGTGGCTCTCCTGTGGCCTAAGGATTGCACTGCAGTTCTCTGTTCTCCCTGGAACCTTTGTCTCAGTTCAGTGAGGGAAGTTGGGAGTGGTTCATTTCCTACACCTTTGCTCACAGCTCCCCAGGAGGTTTTGAGGGAGTCACTGTGTCCCATGAAGATGTTCCATCTGTAGCATACACAGTGGCTTTCATTCACTGACTTCCTGCCCCTCTAAGCTCTTCTCCATCCCTCCTGAGCACCACCTAATCCGAGCCCTTATTTCTCTCCTGCACTGTTACCAGCAGCCTCTGACTAGTTCTTGGAACTCCAGACCTTCTTTCTCAAGATCTTTTGAAGCCTCAATTTAACTATATTTCCCTAATTTACTTATATTTAGTTATAGTTATGTTTAACTAAATCTAGCTATAGTTGAAACCATTTCATAATTTTTAAATTTTTTCTAAAGACAAAAAATCCTTCCATAACTTTCCACACCTATAGATTAGAGTCATGTTTCTTTCTTTTTTAAAAATATATTTTTATTGATTTCAGAGAGGAAGGAAGAGGGAGAGATAGATAGAAACATCCATGATGAGAGAGAACCGTGGATCAGCTGCCTCCTGCAAGACCCCCACTGGGGATCAAGCCCACAACCCAGACATGTGCCCTTGACCGGAATTTAACCTGGGACCTTTCAGTTTGCAGGCCAATGCTCTATCCACTGAGCCAAATTGGCTAGGGCTAGAGTCATGTTTCTTATATTGGCTATGGAATCAGACCTTTCTGTTGGGTTTTATTTATTTAGATGCTGGCTTCTTTACTTACTAGCACTTGGGCAAAATTGCTTAAACTCTCTGAACCTTAGCTTCCTTATAAGGTTGTTGTGAGAATTAAATGTATATAGTATCTGGAGACCATATCCTAAGAGCTCTATAGACTGTGGTTATATTAATGAACTAGAGGCTCAGTGCACGAAAATTCATGCATGGGGTGGGGGTTGTCCCTCATCCCAGCCTGCACCCTCTCCAATCTGGGACCCCTCAAGGGATGTCCAACTGTCCATTTAGGCCCGATCCCGGTAGGATCAGACAGTCTGACATTCCTCTCACAATCCAGGACTGCTGGCTCCCAACTGCTTGCCTGCCTGCCTTCCTGATTGCCCCTAACCACTTTTGCCTGCCAGCCTGATCACTCACTAACCACTCCCCTGCCAGTCTGATTGATGCCTAACTGCACTCCTGCCAGCCTGGTTGCCCCTAATTGTTCTCCCCTGCAGGCCTGGTCATCCTTAACTGCCCTCCCCTGCAGGCCTAGTACCCCCCCCCCCCCACTGCTCTCCCTGGCATGCCTGGTCCCCTGCAACTGCCCTTCCCTGCAGGCCTGGTCACCCCCAACTTCTCTCCCCTGCTGGCCTGGTCACCTCCCAACTGCCCTCCCATCTGGCCATCTTGTGGAGGCCATCTTGTGTCCACATGGGGGCAGGATCTTTGACCACATGGGGGCAGCCATCTTGTGTGTTTGAGTGATGGTCAATCTGCATATTATTCTTCTATTAGATAGGATAGAGGTGGGAGCCAGCTGGTTTGCCTTGAAGGGTGCCTGGATTAGGGTTGGGGTTCCCTTGAGGCGTGGAGCGTCCTGGGCGAGGGGCCTGTGGTGGTTTGCAGGCCAGCCACACCCTCTGGTGACACAAGTGGAGGCCTTGGTTTCTGGGATTTATGTGTCGTCTATAATTGAAACTTTGTGGTCTGGAGCAGAGCCAAACCTTCTGCTTACTCTGTGGCGGCAGCCATTTCTATTGGGTTTTATTTATCTTCTATAATTGAAACTTTGTAGCCTTAAGCAGAGGCCTGGGCCAGCCAGGGCAGGTGGAAAGCTTGGCTTCCTCCATCTCCAGGGGCAACTCAAGCCTCCTGCTCTCTCCAACTTTGTGGCTGTGTCATTTTTATTTATCTTCTAACATTGAAACTTTGTAGCTTTGAGTGAAAGCCTGAGATAGCAAGGCAGACAGAAAGCTTGGCTTCCTCTATTGCTAGGGAAACCCAAGTCTCCCTCCTGCCCTCTGTGGCTGCAGCCATCTTGGTGGGGTTTATTTGCATATTTGCTCTTGGTTGGCTGGTGGGCATTGCTGAAGGGTGTGGCAGAGATATGGTCAATTTGCATATTACTCTTTTATTAGATAGGCTTATGTATGCAAATGATGATTATAATGACACTCAAGGCCTTCCTTTATGATGTGACCCTCCTGTTTTCTCTGAACTTTAACTCTCTCCTCACTGCTTCAAACCCTGTGTTATGGCTGTTTGAAACTGTTAGTATTTCTTCCAAACTTACCTATTGTTTCATAACTTCATACTTTGTATACAGAGTTTCTTTTTTCCCCAAATGTCCCGCCCATCTGTCAATCTTAAGACTCATTCTTTAAGACTTAACTTTAAAAATCAGGCTGTAAAATCTTTCCCTGATCTCTCCAAGTAGATTTGACTGTATCTTCCCCTGTGTCCCCACAGCTCTTTATTGTGTTTGTATAGTTATACTTATCTTCCTGTAGGATAATTTATTACACATTCTGGCTTTCCCTTTTAATTGTGAGTTCTTTGAGGGCAGGACAAGTTTTATTCATCTATGTTTCCCAGGGATCTAGCAGCCACTGAATAGATAGATGGAAGGATGGAGGGGACATATGGATTGGGTTATTTTGGTAGATGAAATCTTGCAAAACATGGCATTTGTGCTGGAAATTTTATTAAAAGAGGCCTTTGTTCTGTTTCTAACCATGATGGAGTAATTGGAACTAGATTTTTGCCCCTGCCATTAATGACTAAAACTCAGGACAAATATGAAAACAATTGTTTTCACATACTGGACAAAAGTAGTACAGGAGTACGATCCCTGAGAGAAAGGAATTAAGATGAGTTCTGTGGTTCCCCCTGGCTTTCTGCCTAGAGGCATTTTCTGTACCCTGGGCCAGGAGTGGGGTCCCCAGCCAAGCACAACAGTCTTTCTGAGTTGAGGGGTTACAGATCTGAATTTGAGGAAGAGGTGGTTTCAGTTTGTGGGCCAGATATTCAGACAGAAGGCAGCTAACTGCTTAACAAAAGAGCTTCAAAAGTGTGAATTGGGTCTTCTTGACTAATCTGTCTACCTATAGAGGGAGCTCACACAGACTGGGAATCATTCAAGCTCTGACCTGCCCGAAAAGGAGGATATTGGTTATCACTCAGGACATTCATCAGAGACCCTAGAGGCCAAACCTTGGTAGATCTAAATTAGTATCTAGAGCAAGAATAGCCCTTCTCTAACAAAGCTTAAAAATCAGGCCTTGAGGAGCTGGTAATGTCCTGATTCTTTATCTTAGTGCCAGTTCCATCAGCAAGTGATCCTCAAGCAAAACACCAATGATATCTGTACTTTTATGTATGTGTGTTAAATTTATATAAAAAGTTTTAAACAAAACTATTTCCTTTTTTAAAAAAAGTCTTAAAAGGATCAACCTTATATACAAGAAATTCAACCGCCTGTCAAAATAAACTTCAACCTTCATTAAAAGAAGACAACAAAATCTAACACTCAACAACGTAGCATTCATGGTAACTAGCGTCCTGTCAAAAAAAAAAAGTACCAGACGTTGACAATCAGGAAAATGTAACCCAATACCAAGAGGAAAATTTATTAATAGAAACAAATTCGGAAATGATAGACACAATGGAATTAGCAGGCAAGGACCTTAAGATAGATATTTTAAAGATTAAAAATATGCTCATGAATTTAAAGAAAGACCTGGATTTAATGAGGAGAGAAACAGAAGATATCAAAAGGATGAAAGGGAACATCTAGAGGTGAAAAATAGAATACCTGGACTGAAAATTTCACTGATAGAATTAAGTGGATATTAGACACCACATCTTAAAAGATCAATGAACTCAAAGACATATCAGTAAAAACTATCCACTATGAAACAGACAAAGGAAAAACACTGGAAAAGGTTAACAGGCCCTTCAGGACCCATAACCCAATATAAGGAGGACTAACATACATGTAATTTGAGCCCTAAAAGGAGAGGAAGGTAGGAAAAGACAGAAGAAATATTTAAAGAGATTCTAGCCAATTTTTTTCAATTGTGATGAAAACGATTAATGCAGAGTTCCAAGAAGCACACTGTACCTCAAGCTTAATGGACCCAAACAAAACCTCACCAAGGGTAGGTCCTGAAATTACTCAATACCAGTGGTAAAAACAAAAGCTTAAAATTAGCTAGAGGGGGAAAAAAAGACACACAAATGAAAGAAGTAATGGCAGAGGACTTCTTGTAAAAAAAAAAACAACCTCACAGCCAGAAGATAATGGATTGACATTTTTAAAGTAATAAAGGAAAATTTTCTCAAACTAGAATAGTATATCTAGTGAAAATATCCTTCACAAATGAAGACACAATTAAGACCTTTTCAGAAAAAACAAGAAGTGACAGACATCATTGTCAGCAGACCTGCACTACAATAAATTTTACAGGAAGTTCTTCAGATGAAATAAAATAGATACTCTAGAGAACAGTAAGTGGTGAAGAATGCCAGAAATAGTAAATATATGGGTGAACGTAAGACTCCTTTTCTTATTTTTAATTTCTTTTTTTATATATATATATTTTTTTTATTGAATTTTTACAGAGTGGAAGGGAGAGAGAGAGAAAGTCAGAAACATCGATGAGAGAGAAACATCGATTAGCTGCCTCTTGCACGCCCCCTACTGGGGATGTGCCCGCAAGCCATGGTACATGCCCTTGACTGGAATCGAACCCGGGACCCCTCAGTCCGCAGTCCGACGCTCTATCCATTGAGCCAAACCGGTCTCGGCTTATTTTTAATTTCTATAAAAGGTAATTGAGCAGTTAAAGTAGAAATCATCCATATGTTCATAGCAGCACAATTTACAATAGCTAAGATCTGGAAACAGCCCAAGTGTCCATTAGTAGATGAGTTGGTAAAAAAGATACATGTAAACCATGTATCTTATTTTCTATGCAGCAGTAAAAAACGTTGTCTTACCCTTTGAGACAGCATGGAGGGACCTGGAGAGTATTATGCTAGTAAAGTAAGTCAGAGAAAGACAAGTATCACATGATCTCATTCATAAGACTTAAAGCAGAGAGGAATGGGATAGACTGGACATACCTCAATGCGGGTTGGAGAGACAAGAAGTGATAAACCAAAGAACTTGTATACTACATGCGTAGCCCATGGACACGGGCAATAGGGTAGTGAAGACCTGAGGTAGCTAGGAGCTGGGAGGAGGGGGGAGGAAATTGAGTGGGGGAGAGAATGGGAGTTGTCTCTAATACTATCAACAATAAAAAATATATTTAAAAATAAAATAAAATAAATATAGAGTTGAAGATGGAAGAAAAAAAAAGATCCAGAATCATAGAAGCATGAAACACACTGTTAAATCTCAGAGGGGATGTGGGGCTGAGTGGTTGGATGGGAAGAGATCAACCAAAGAACTTACATGCATATATGCATAACCCATGGAAACAGACAATAGGGTGGTGGAGGCCTGCGGTGAGGGGTAGAGCAGGCTAAAGGAGACATTGGGAGAATAAAGGAGACATATGTAATACTTTCAACAATAGATATTTTAATAAATACAGTAGAAATCACCAATTTATTGTTTATAATAAAATAGCTAGAAGTAAAATACTGTAGTATATGACTACAGTAGCACAAGGGACAGGGCAAGGGTGAAGAATGTAGGTTTGCTGTTTTAAGGTTCTTAAATTATATGGAAGCCAATATACTATTATTTGCAAACAGACTATTAAGTTGGGGATGTATATTGTAAACTTTAAAGGAGCCACTAAGGAAAATAAATGAGATAAAGATATCTGGCTAATAAGCCAATATTGAGCACCCAAAAGATTTTTGAGGAAAAGGATAAAGGAATCAACATAGATAGGACAAAAGTTAGCAAGATGATAGATTTACCCAACTATATTGACTATTAAATTAAATGTCCATGGTTAAAAAGTCCAATTAGAGGAGATTAATAAGTTATATTTTAAAATAAGACCCAGTTATATGTTGTCTACATGAATTCCACCTTAAATATAAAGAGTCAGAGAAATGAAAAGTAAAAGGCTGGAAAAGATATACGGACACAAATCAAAAGATAGCGGATAGAGGCTAAGAGGCAAATCTTCCTTATTGAAGAATTCCAAATAGTATCTGTAAATATTCTCCTCCCTAGGAAAGGAACTTCATACTCCTACCCCAAACATCCACACACATGAGTGTGGGCTGGACTTAGCGACTCACTTCCAAAAAGAAAGAAAAAAAGAAAGAAGACTATGTAAAGGGAAAAGGAGTAATGTTAGTGGAGAAATAGCAAGTACTCCTTTAGTCTAATGATCGGGATTTATATCACCAGTGATGTCATATGAATATCATATAATCCTAATATGATGTCATGAGAGGGATCCATCACTTCTCTGCTATTCTTCCCAAATCCCCGGTCAAATAATGGCAGAGATGTCAGATGAACCCAGATTTAGAGGCATTCTATAAAATGCCTGATTAGTACATCTCAAAACTGTCAAAGTCATAAAAATATGGGAAAGACTGAGGAACTGTCACAGACCAAAGGACTCTATGAAGACATGACACCTGAATGCTCAATGAGATTCACATGACACCTGAATGCTTAATGAAATAAAAGGTCACTAATTGGAAAACTCATGAAATCACAATAAATTTTGGCATATTAATAATAATGTACCATGTTGGTTTCTTAGTTTTGACAAATGTTTTATATAAAAATAGTAGAGGCCCACATCAGAAAAAAAGATGCACACAGACTGAAAGTGAAGAGATGGAAAAAGGTTTTTCAAGCGAATGGAAATGACAAAAAAGCTGGGGCAGCAATACTTATATCTGACAAATTAGATCTCAAAGTGAAGGACATAACAAGAGATAAGGAAGACCACTTCATAATACTAAAGGGATCAATTCAACATGAAGAAATAATTCTGATAAACATATATGCATCCAATACAGGAACACCCAAATACATAAAAAAAAAAAAACTCCTTGAGCATATCGAGGGAGAGATTGACAGCAATACAATAATAGTAGGAGAGTTTACTATTCCACTATCACCATTGAACAAATCCTCTAAACAAAAAATCAGCAAAGAAACATCAATCCTAAATGACTCACCAGACCAGATGGAATTAATTGACATTTTCAGAACGTTTCACCCCAAAGCCACAGAATATACGTTCTTCTCAAGTGCATATGGGTCATTTTCAAAGATAGACCATATGTTGGGTCATGGGCAAAGTCTCTTCAAATTCAAGAAGATAGAAATCATATCAAACATCTTATCAGATCACAGTGGCATAAAACTGGAAATCAACTACAATAAAAGCAATCCAAAAAAAAAAAAATCAAACACATGGAGACTAAACAGCATGCTATTAAACAATGACTGGGTTACCAGAAAGATCAAGGAAGAAATAACATCGTGGCAACAAATGACAATGAAAACACAACAATCCAAAATCTATGGGACACAGCAGAAGCAGTCGAGAGGGAAGTTCATAGCGCTACAAGCCTAATGCAAAAAAAAAACAAGAAACAATGGTAATAAATTACCTAACCTTACAACTCAAAGAATTAGAAAGAGAGCAACAAGAAAAGCCCCGTGTAAGCAGAAGGAAGAAAATAATAAAGATCAGAGTGACGATAAACAACACTGAAACCAAAATAACAATACAAAAAATCAACAAAACCAAGAGCTGGTTCTTTGAAAGAATAAACAAGATTATGAACCTCTAGCCAGGCTCACCAAGAAGCAAAGAGAGAGGACCTAAATAAACAAAAACAGAAATGAAAGAGGTGAAATAACAACAGACCCCACTGAAATATAAAGGATTGTGGAAAAATACTATGAACAACTCTGTTCCAACAAACTGGACAATCTGGGGGAACTGGACATATTCCTAGAAAAACATAACCTTCCAAAACTCAATCAGGAAGAATCTAAACAGCTCAATAGGCTGATAATTATGGAAGAAATTCAAGCAATAGTCAAAAAGCTTCCAGCAAACAAAAGCCCGGGGCCAGATGGCTTCACAGGGGAGTTTTACCAAACATTCAAGGAAGAATTAAAACCTATCCTCCTCAGACTATTCCAAAAAATTCAAGAGGAAGGAATACTTCCAAGCTCCTTTTATGAAGCCAGCATCACCGTAATACCAAAACCAGATAAAGACAACACAATGAAAGAGAATTACAGGCTAATATCCCTCATGAACATAGATGCCAAAATCCTCAACAAAATTCTAGCAAATCAGATCCAGCAGTACATCAGAAAGATTATACACCATCGCCAAGTAGGATTTACCCCAGGAATGCAAGGATGATACAGTATCTGCAAATCAATAAATGTGATACATCACAAAAACAAATTGAGATATTAAAATCACAGTCATATCAATTGATGCAGAAAAAGTATTTGACAAAATCTAACACCCTTTCTTGCTAAAAACTCTCAACAAGGTAGGAAAAGAAGGACCATATGTCAACATAATAAAAGCCATATATGATAAACCCACAGCTAACATCATACTCAATAGGCAAAAACTAAAACCATTTCCCCTAAGAACAGGAATAAGACAGGGATGCCCACTCTCACCACTCCTGTTCAACATAGTACTGGAAATATTAGCCATTGCAATTAGACAAGAAGAAGAAATAAAAGGCATCCGAATTGAAAAAGAAGAAGTAAAGCTGTCCTTATTTGCAGATGACATGATATTGTACATAAAAAACCTGAAAGACTCTATCAAAAAGCTATTAGACTTAATAAATGAATTCAACAATGTAGCAGGATACAAAATTAACGCCAAGAAATCTATGGCATTTCTATATACCAATAGTGAACTTGCAGAAAGAGAGACTAAAAAAGCAATCCCCCCAAAAAATAAGATACCTAGGAATAAACAACTAAGGAGGTAAAAGACCTATATGCGGAAAATTAAAGGACATTGAAAAAAGAGATAGAAGAAGACATAAACAGATGGAAGAACATACCATGTTCATGGATTGGTTGAATCAACATCATTAAAGTGTCCATACCACCCAAATCAATCTATAGATTCAATGCACTTCCCATTAAAATACCAACGGCATATTTCACAGACCTAGAAAAAACTCTCCAAAAATTCATCTGGAATTAAAGACCCTGAATAGCTGTAGCAATCCTAAGAAAGAAGAACAAAGTAGGTAGGATCTCAATACCAGATTGCAAGCTGTATTCCAAAGCCACTGTTCTCAAAAAGCCTAGTACTGGCACAAAAATAGATATACAGACCAATGGAATAGAATAGAGAATCCAGATATCAACCCAAACCACAATGCTAAGTTAATATTTGACAAAGGAGGCATGAACATACAATGGAGTCAAGACAGTCTCTTCAATAAATGGGAAAATTTATTGGGAAAATTGGTCAGATACATACAAAAAAATGATACTAGACCACCAACTTACACCATACACAAAAATAAACTCAAAATGGATACAGGACTTAATCATAAGATGGGAAACCATAAAAATACTAGAGAAATCCACAGGCATAGAAATTGCAGACATATTCCGAAGCAATTACTTCACCGATACTGCTCCTAAGGCAATGGAAGCTAAGGAGAAAATAAACAAATGAGACTACATCAAAATAAAAAGCTTTTTCACAGCAAAAGAAACCATCAACAAAACAACAAGAAAGTCCACTGTATGGAGAACATATTTGCAAATGTTATCACTGATAATGGTTTAATCTCCAGCATCTACAGGGAATTTATACAACTTAATAAAAGGAAGATAAATAATCTCATAAAAAAAAATGGGCAACGGACCTAAATAGAGTCTTTTCGAAAGAAGACAGAAGGAAAGCCAAGAGACTCATGAAAACCTGCTCAAAGTCACTAATTGTCCGAGAGATGCAATCAAAATGACAATGCGGTACCATCTCACACCTGTCAGAATGGCGATCATCAACAAATCAACAAATGACAAGTGCTGGCGAGGATGTGGAAAAAAGGGAACCCTTGTGCACTGCTGGTGGGAATGCAGACTGGTGCAGCCACTGTGGAGAACAGTATGGATTTTCCTCAAAAAACTAAAAATGGAGCCAGTAATTTGACCCAGTAATCCCACTTCTAGGAATATATCTCAAGAAATTAGAAACACCAATCAGAGAGGATATATACACCCCTATGTTCATAGCAGCACAATTTATAATAGCTAAGATTTGGAAATAGCCTAAATGCCCATCAGCAGATGAGTAGATTAGAAAACTATAGTACATTTTCACAATGGAATAGTATGCTGCTATAAAAAAGAAGGAATTCTTACTGTTTCCAGCAGCATGGATGGACCTGGAGAGCATTATGTTAAGTGAAATAAGCCAGGCAATGAAAGAAAAATACCACATGATCTCACTCATTTATGGAAAATAAAGAACATTATAACCTGATGAATAAAAATGTAGATGCAGAGACACTAAAGCACCCAACAGACTGTCAGATTACAACAGGAAGGCTGGGGAATGTTGGGGAGGGAGGGAAATAAATCAACCAAAGGACTTATATGCATGCATGTAAGCACACCAATGGACACAAGTCACGGGAGGGGGGGGCATGCAAGGGGGTAGGGGAGGCTCAGGGAAGGTCAATGGGGAGAGGGGAAGAGATATATGTACTAATATATGTAATACTTTGAACAATAAAAAAATATATTTAAAAAACCCAAAAAATAAAAAGTTAAAAAAACAGCTCTTAGTCACAAAAAATAATAATAATAAAAATAAAATACTAGAGGCCTGGTGCATGAAATTTGTGCATGGGGGGGTCCCTTCAGCCCAGCCTATACCCTCTCCAATCCAGGATCCCTCTCACAATCTGGGACCACTGGCTCCTAACTGCTCTCCTGCCTGATTGTCCTTAACTGCCCCTCCACTGGCCTTGTCACTCCCAGCCGTCCCCCCTGCCGGCCTATTTGCCCCCAACTGCCCCCTCCGCCTGCCTGGTCCCCCCTCACTAACCACCCTGCTGGCCTGGTTGCCCCATACAGCCTGCTGCTCAGTTGTTTGGTCACCCCTCACTAACCCCTCTGCTGGCCTGGTCACCCCACACAGCCTGTTCAGTCATCCATTCCGTTGTGATGGTTGCTTAGGCTTTTATATATATAGATATATGTAGATATTAGGGGAAACTGAAACTGGTTGAGGGGTAAATGGATACTCTGTTATCTTTGCAACTTTTCTGTAAACCTAAAAATATTTAAAAATATAAAGTATATTTTTAAGAACAAAGTAGAAGAGGGGAAAAGGGGGACTAAATGGTGATGGAAAGAGACTTGACTTGGGGTGGTGAATACATAATACAGTATACAGATGGTGTATTATAGAATTATATCCCTGAAACATATAATTTTATTAATGTCACCCCAATAAATTCAAATAAAAATTAAATTAAATTAAAATTTATTTTAGAAGTATATACATTATATACCTCAAATTAATATAAAATAATATTGACCATAAACTATAATTGAAAAATAAATTTTAACGTATATTTTTAAAAAGTAAATACGAGCAACTTTTTATAAATTAGATGAACAAATTCCTTAAAATACACAAATTACAAAATAACTCAAGAAAAAATAGAAAAATAGCATTGTTTTTATTAAAGAAAGTTGAATTTGTAATTAAAACTTTCCCACAATGAGCCCGGGAGGCATGACTCAGTGGTTGAGTATCAACCTATGAATTAGGAGGTCACAGTTTGATTCCTGGTTGGGGCACATGCCTGGGTTGAGGGCTCAATTCCCAATATAGGACGTGCAAGAGGCAGCTGATCAATGATTCTCTCTCATCGGTGATGTTTCTGTCTCTCCCTTTCCCTTTCTCTCTGAAATCAATAAAGGTATATTTAAAATAACAACAACAAAAAAACTTTTTCACAAAGAAAATTCTAGGCTCAGAGAACCAATGCAATCTTACACTAACTTTTTCAGATGACAGTGAAAGGAACACTGCCCACCTTATTTCATTAGATCAGCATTACCCTGACATGACAACCAAACAATTTACAAGAAAAGAAAACTGCTGACCAATGTACCTTATAAATCCTGATGTAAAAATCTTCAACAAAACATTAGCAAATTGAATCCAGCAATATGTATAAAGGATAATATATCATGATCAAATGAATACAGGTTGGCTAAATATTTGAAAATCAGTGAGATTTACCATAGCAACAGACTAAGAAAGGTAAACTATATCAAAACATGTGCCAAAAAAGTATTTGGTGGGAAAATCAACACCTGTTCATCATAAAAGCTCTTAGCAAACCAGATGTCTTCATTGTGATAAAGAGCATCTAGGACAACCCCTGGTTGAGTAGCTCGATTAGAGCATCATCTTAATACAGGAAGGTCACAGGTTCAATACCTGGTTAGGACACATACAGAAATCAACCAATGAGTGCACGAATGGGTGGAACAACAAATCTCTGTCTCTCTGTAAAAATCAATAAATAAAAATTTAAAAAAGCATGTAGGAAGAATCTACGTCACACTTAATGGTGAAGGACTGAATACTTTCCCCATGTGAATGAGAATAAAAAAGGATGTCGGCTCTTATAATTTCTATTCTGCATTTTACTGTGTTATGGACCACCCGTGAGTGACAACCACCAAGGAGCCAGATCAAAATTTTAAGAAGCCTTTAATAACGAACTCGAGCCTGGGCCCACGTCTCCACTGTCACAGCAGTGAGCAACGTGAGCCCCGAGCCCCGAACCTCGGTAGCAAGTACTTTTTATCTCCAACACAGGGAGATTTGGCAATTTGTGATTGGCCGGTTTCACACAAAGAAAGGTAGCATAAGGTCAGTTACAGTACAGGGAAGCGGGAAATTTCAAATTTTGTTCCCAGGCTGGTGACTCCTGTTGACCCTGTATCTGGCTGTGCGGTGGTCTGGCAGCAGGATGTCCTCAGGCAAGGGAGGGCTGAGTAAACATCACAAACAGCTAAAGGGAGTTTCGGTGGTTGTGTCTGGTCTGAGCGTGATGAACCACGTCCTTCTCTTCTATCCTCCTCCCCCCATCTGAGTCTGGCTATCACAACTGGAGATACTAATCAGTTCACTAAGACAAGAAAAAGAAAAGCTCTAAAGATTAGAAAGAAGAAAAGTTGTCTTTAATTAGACAACATAACCACATATTTGGAAAATCCTAAGGAATCTCGTAAGTGAATCTAGAAAATATGCAGGATAAAGTCAGTATACAAAAATTCAAATGTATTTCTATATACTAGTAATGAGCAATTGAAAATGAAATTTTTAGTGTACCATTTAAAATAGCAAATTAAACATGAAATAATTAGGAATAAATTTACCAAAATATGTGCAAGATTTGTATAGTGAAAACTATAAAACATTTTGGAGGGAAAATAATTAATAACCTAAACAAATGAAGAGATTAGATTTTGGATTAGAAGACTCAATATTTTTAAGATGATAAATGTTTCCTTAATTAATCTGTAAGTCCAGTATAATCCCAATCCAAATTCCAGATGGTTTTAGAAAGGGGGGGAGGGGCAGAGAAATACTTGATGAGCTGATTTTAAAATATCAATGACTATGCAACAGATCTAGAATAGCCAAAACAGTGTTGAAACAGAACAAAGTTCCAGGACTTATATTATCTACTTTCAAGACTTACTATAAAGTTACAGTAACTGTAGCTAGACATACCGTTCAGTAGAACAGAATAAACAGTTCAGAATTAGATCTACACATAGTCAGTTGATTTTAACAAATATATAGTCGAAGTAATTCAGTAGAGAAAGGATAGTTTTATGTGTGTGTGTGTTTTGCCAACAAATGCTACTGGAACAATTGGATATCCATATGGTGAAAAATGAATGTTGACTTTTACCTCATGCACGTACTGGTTCAAAATAAATTATAGTCCTAAACATAGAAACAAAAGGTATAAAATGAATAGAAAAAAATATAGGAGAAACCTTCATGAGGCAAGAGTTATTAGATAAGACACAACAAAGCACACACCATAAAAGAAAAGTGAGAAATTGGACATCGTGAAAGGTAAAAACGGACGTTAGCACTTCCTTTTGAAAAATAATTTTAATTATATGTTAATTTTTTTCGTTGAAGTGTATGTGTAGATACTCATCTCCTGAGTTAAGCCAGCAAGTCATGTGACCCTGTACTTCTCTCTTCTGCTGGGAAACTGGAGAATTGGCAATGACTTCCTAATTGCATGCCTTGTCTTCAGTGTCATCCAACTCCGATTAGTTTTCTAGTCTTTGTCCTTGCCTCTCCCTCAGTAGTTAATCCCTGTCTTTTGTATTCTCAAAGCACATGGGAAATCCTTCTGTTAGAGTTATGGTGGAATTATTGGGCTATATCATGTCTTTGGGAGTTCAAAGGCAAAACTAGCTTAGAAGGGCCAGATGCACATAAGCCCAGGGTCTGCTTGCTGCCTATCCTCTGGAGTACCTCACAACTCTCGAGATGCTGCCTCGGCCTTCTGGGAGCTGGTGTGCTGTTCTTGTGAGTCAACAAAGCTTTTGATCCCAGAAGCAAAGAGCTAGATCGACAAGCACTGTCTGGCCTAAGCAATCTGCCTTTTGCAAAATGTCTAATAGTAAATTTTACAAAACAAAAACAACCATTCTTAAAACCCCAATAGGAAGAAAAAATGCTGCCTGGGAAGATGAGCAGACTTTGATTATACTGAATACCTTATGTAATATACCATATTTTTCCATGTGTAAGATGCCCCGATGTATGAGATGTTCCCAACTTTTCCAACCCAAAATTAAGAAATCAACATTTTAAACATAAAGCAGAACACGTTTTTATTTAGCAATCACCACAGGTAATGTTTACATACCACTGTTATGTTATTACGCAGCATATCACTTTATTCAGCCTCTGTTGCATCATTGCTCTCTTCTTCATCACTATTAGTTCCAGACATATCAGTTGCTGGGCAGACCCTGAGCAATGGATGAATGATTACTTTAATACACGTTTCTGTGAAAGAGGGGGCTAAGACACTACTTGGCTATCGCCTGCCTCCTTTGGCTTTTATTGTCCTAACAACTTGAACTAAAATTAAGCTCTAGATACCATCAGCAAAGTAAGCATCCTTGAGAAAGCACATGCTCCTACAAGGTCGAGTCTAAAAGACTAAACATAGAGATTCTAGCAAAACATCTCGGGGGATTGGATTTGTTTGGAAAAGTCAAGGTAGGGGCTGCCACCTTCAGCAAGGTGACCTTTCAGAGAATCCTCCTTATAGACATTCAACCAAGTCCTGTGCTTTCCCACGTCAGTTTCTTCAACTTCTGTTGTATCGCTGCTGTCTTTGAAGTCACTGTCTATATATGTGTGATTATCCTCAGAAACCGGTGGCATTTTCTGAGCTAACTTTGCTCGTGTTCTCATGGCCAGTTCTTCTCTCCTCATGAAATTGAAGCACCACTTTCCCTTTCCTGTAAAATAACAGTGTTCATTTCACGTGCAAACATTCTTGCCTGACAATGAATAAGCTTGGTTGAGACACATAAGGCACTCTGGTGCTGCTCCATAATCCAGGTTTTAAGCCTCTGCTCCAAGTTTGCCCATTTCGCTGGTTCTCCTCTTCAGGCCTTCTTTTTTGGCATCTTAAGGAGTTGTTCTTCCTGTTTTCTCCACCGCCTGATCATACACTCAGTGGGAGGATGTCCAAATTGTCTCTCTGCAGCTCTGTTTCTATGCTCTTTTGCATACCTGATTACATTCAGTTTGAATTTTGCAGAGTAAGGCAATTGCTTACCAGGATTTATCTTCTTATTTTTTGACATCTTTATGGGCTCAGAATGCTCCAGTCCCTGTTGCATCTGCACACTCTCCACCTCCAATTACAGCATCAGCTGGTGTCAGTAACAATAAGACTCGTGATTGGAGAAAGCCTGGTTGACAAGGTATGGGCTGCTACACACCAGTGCAGCTCCCTCTTTGGGTACTTCCGTGTATAAGATGCCCCTCAATTTTCAGTCAAATGATTTTAGAAAAAAAATAGTGTCTTATACATGGAAAAATACGGTAAATCTTTGTGTGTATAGCCCTTGTAGTCTTAAGTACTCCTTGTGCATATGTTGTTAGTATTCACCGGCAGAATGTTTATTTGTTCAACAGTGATTTTCTATGGAGAGATGTTAGTTACAGGGGACAAGCTTTCAGTTATACCATGAATATGTTCTGAGGATCTACTATACAGCATAGTGACCATGTTAATAATACAAAAAAAGTATTTACTGAAGTAACGGACATGTTAATTAGATGACTTGTGGTGATTATTTCATAACTTTTATGTCAAATCACCACATTATACTTCAAATATGTACAGTTTTGTCTGTTATACGTAATAACCCAGCCATTTCCTGAGCACTTATTATGTGCTGTGCTTTGCACTGGATATATGCACGCGGAGATGATTAAGACATGGACCTCATTCTCAGTGAGTCGCAGAGCTAATGGAAGGCTAGATTGTCATTCTTGTCCCCACTTCTCCAAAACCAGGCCATTCTCTTGCTATAAATGAAGGGATATTATGGAACATGCATATATCACTCCCCAATTTAAAACCCTTTAATGGCTCCCCGTTCTCCCTCTGGGTGAAATTCGAGCTCTAGAATATGGCCCTTTATGATCCAGTCTGCCTCCCTCTCCTGGCACATCTCTTGCTGCTTTCCTACCCGCTTGCACTTCACACCAGCAGCTTCGCCTCCATCTGCTGGAGCCCCGGACACTTCTGGTTCAGTATCCCAAATGGGCAGATCTACAGCCAGTTCAGGAATGGAGATTATTTTTCTAGCCAAGTGTTTTTTGGCTGTAGGCTCAGTGTGTTGGGCCTTAGGAACATGGAGATGTGGAGGAAACAGTCGCTGTTCCTGGAAAAGGAGAGAGGAGCATACTGGGAGGCGGGAACAGAATGAATGGAGGCTGGAGGTGTGAACTAAAGTGGATGTGTTTGGGCAGGGATGAATGGTTTAGTCCAGCTGGAACATAGGGTGAGTGGTTGGGAGAGACAAAAGGTGAAACCAAAGAAGTAGACAGAGGGACCAAATTGGGAGTGGCCTTCTGCCATAAACACACATTTGAGCTTCATATTTTGGGCACTGAGGAATCAACTAAGATAATTAAGCCAAGGAATGATGGAATAAGACCTGCACTGAGTCCCAGACTAAAGGTTGAGTGTTGGATCCAACCTCTTGTTGCTTCTCTGGTTCCGAGAATCCGGCCAAAGCTGCACCTCACCCCAAACTACTGATATTAGACTTGGGATCAGGGGATAGTTTGCTGAAAAGAATTCTTACACGTGCCCTGTCTTTCATCCTTCATTCTTGAAAAGGATTGCCTGAAGGTCTCTGTTCTTGTTGGACCACTCACCAGGAATGTCTACTCCATGACTTACTCATTTCAGGCAGGAAGGGAAGGAGCATCATGGCTCAGTGGGCCTTGCCCTGAGTGTGTGTGCATGATTTGTCAACAATCGAGTATTTTATGGGAGTTTATGGGACTTCATTAAAGACGCTGGAGCAGGAGCACTGTGGGACATCAGAAGAGACCTCAGCAATAAACCGCAGCTCCAAGCTTTGGAATGCAGTAAATGTTTAAGAGACTTCCTTCCTTTCATTACTGAATTTTACTTTACTTTCATACCAGTAAAGAGTTGTGTTTTAATGGTTGAAATTTCTTGATTCCGTTTTCCCCAGGTCTGTTTAAAAGCCACATTTTATCTTTGAGGATGTTTGGCTCGTGGTAGAGGAAGTGCTGCCAGCAAATTCAATTAACTGGCAGAGCTCACAGATATTGTACACTGATTTCTTTTTTTCTTCTTTTTCACAACTGCTACATAAACACAGCTGGGTTTAATATTTGTTGTAACAAAGATTCAACTTGAATCATTTTACTCTGGGTAATTAATGCATGGAATCTCGGCTACTTTTTTGTTTGTTTGTAATCCTCTGCATTTCTCTACTCTGGCTATCCAGATAATGAACTGTGCTCCTCTAGGTCTTTGCCCTGCCTTAAAACTGCTTAATATTTGGCCGTTCCCACTAGAGAGCAGATGCTTTTCTTTGAAGAATTGAATTTCTGTCAGCTCTTTTATGCATCATGTGTTTGGAACTGTAAGTGGATCAAGTTGTTCATCGCAGCAGGGACACTGTGAAACACATCTATTATACACACTTCCCACCCCCTTTCCTGTATTTTCTCCCCTGAGGAGATGGAGATGCCCAAATCCCCTTGGGAGATATCTCACTCCGTGTGGCTGCATCCATGTGATCCACCCTGGATCTGTCCTGGCCGCATCCCTAAGCATGGAGATCTATAGCATTCAGCCCAGATTGCTGCTGAGACAAATCCTGCTTTTATCTGTGTAAACACCAGGCACTTCATTAACTCCCAAATACACACCCAAGTTCGGGTCACTAAGTAAACCCACCAGGCTTAGCATAATGAGTGACGTTTCAGTAAATGATGCTCTAGAAAATGTTCATTGTGAGCCCATTCTTTTTTTATGCTAAAATAATGGCTTGGGTAGTTTTGACTTTGGAGTTGAGCTAGCATGGAAAAATAGGCACCACCTATTAGGCTTCAACTGTGTGCCAGCCATTGTGCTTGATGCATTGGAAATCTTGACTTTTAAAAAAATTATTTTTATTGATTTCATAGAGGAATGGACAGGAGGAGAGAGATAGAAACATCAGTGATGGAGAATCATCGATTGGCTGCCTCCTGCATGCCCCATACTTTGTATTGAGCCCACAACCTGGACATATGCCCTGACTGGAATCGAACCATGACCTCTTGGTTCATAGGTCTATACTCAACCACCGAGCCACACTGTCTGGGCTTGACTTATTTTTTAAATCTTCACCCACGGACATGCTTAAGGGAGAAAGAGGGAGAGAGAGAAACATTGAGTGGTTGCCTTCCTGTACCATCAATCCCACAACCTAGGTATGTGCCCTGACTGAGAATTGAACCCTGCAACCTTTCCTTGTATGGGACAACACTCCAACCAAGCCATGCCAGCGATGGCGAAAATCTTCACATGTAATCTACATAACAATTCTTTAAAAAGTAATGGTAGTTACTTTACCCCATCCAGTTAACAGCAGCTGACTCCAGATTGGAACTCAGGTCCATTGGAACCCAGTGTAAAGCAACATATTATTTGTTTGGGTATTGTACCCTCACATTCCGGGTTTGCTACACAGTCATTCATTCATTGGTTAATTAGCCAATGCATTGATTTATTACACCTGCTTATTACATGCTGCCATTTCTCCATTTGATTCCCCCCATTCCATGGCAATTCTCAGGCCAACTGGCTTTCATGGACAACTTGTATCTGTCAATCTGAACTGGAGGTGATTTGAGTCATTTATTTAGTTTTGTTTTTCCCCTCAAAATTCAATGCAAATACAATCCAACTTCCCCAAACAACCTACCATTTTCTTAGAGCTTTCATTTTGCATATTTCAATCCCTAGATTCAGCTTTGAACTGACAGCTAAAAAAAGAAAATCCAAATCCAAATAGTTTATTTTGTCAACACAGCTTTGAAAAAAAAAAAAAGTCTTGATGTTCCTGCTGTGATATGCTCAGCTTTTGGGCCTCAGATAGTGGTGCAGAGGGGAAAAGTGCATTTTGGTGCATTTTTAATAGATAACATTCAATTTGCAGGAGTCATTATGGGATATCACATGTCTGACTGAAATACCACTGATCTGTGGAATTAATTGTAGTTAAATGGGAAGGTGGCCTTTGCTCACAAAGAAAGTCATTAGTCTCTTGATAAACAGTTTTAGTTATGATTAACTTGAGTCTTCTTCCAAACACTTTTCATTAGAACCAGGCATGGTGTCCTGGTTCATTAGATATAGAGCAGCCCCTTCATTTTTGATTTGCTGTCCATTTTGTTGTTGAAAGATTTGGTGTGTGTTTTTTTAATTGGTAGAGGATATGTTGTAAAAAAGAAAAGATCCATGTATAACTTTCCTTTTGCAAGTGCATCTCTGTTTTTTCAAAGGTAACTTACATTTTTATTTTGCATATTGTGTTTGCAAGAGAATGGCTCTTGGTTTATTCATGTTGACAACTGAGAAGCCTTAGACCTAATTAAAAGAATTTCCACGGGCACCTTTACTGAACCATTTCATTACGCGGCACTGCACAGCTTGCATTGTGAAACATGGTGATGGTGTAGATCTGACCTTTAAACTTAAGCTGCCAGAAGTATGGGGAGAAAACCCTCCTTTGAAAATACTCCCAGATACATACATATATAGGCATACGTGCATGCATATATTTGGTTAGAAATAATCTTTATATTGAATGACCACATAGTAATTTAAATACACATTTACCTTGAGTCCATCTTCCTATAGCTTGGGCAGATAGATTTTCAGCTGCATTAAGAAAGTGTGTGTGTGTGTATGTGTGTGTGTGTGTGTGTGTGTGTGTGCGCGTGTGCGCGCGCGCCCATGTTTTGAAGCTAAATTGTTTTAGAGAGAAGCCAAAGATAATTTCACTTCCTCTGGGCGAAAAAAAAAATATTTTTTAAGTGTATAAGAAAGATAAGCTTTACAAATAGAAAAATGCAGAAGTCTTTGCTGCTGTATGTCTCAGATAAAAAGCTGAGGTGTAGGGGTTTACACGCGTGGGGAGAGCTGCAGGGTTTGTGCCAGAATCCTCCCGAGCTCTATTTGGCAGATAGTGGAAATGGGTCTTTTTGTTTTGAAATTGTATGTTTTTACTTCAAGAATATCGTCCTAAAGACTTGATAGTTTGTTCATAGCATGCTCAACAAAGCCATTATAGCACAGTGAAGTAGCCTTCACATAATGAAAATTAATCCTTTTGTCTGAGAAAAAAAAAAGCTGCTTAGTATTGTAATGCTTGCTTCTAACTTTCTGACTTAATACTCAGCCTGTGAGATGTCAGGAGAGTCGGAGGGAGCAGAGACCTGGGCCCCTGGGGTCAGAGCCAGCTCCAACTCTGAGCGCCGTCTAACTAGCACAGCCCCGACTCCCCCATGGAGAACAGTAACTTTGAGGGGAAAATGGGATGCAGAAGAAGCAATTAAAGCCAACTGAGGTCAAGGTACAACCATGTTCTCAAGAAACAGAAAAGCAAAGAGCGAGAGGAAGCAATAATGGAGATATATTAAGTTTGGGGAAAATAAACCAGTATCGGGGACAGACTCAATTTGCTAGCCTGAGAAATCCTGGCAGCAGTGAGAAGTAATGGAATAGCACCAACCTGAGAGAAAGACAGACTTGGGCTTGGCATTGGCCTCTGCCTCTGGCTGCACCAGCCACCAGCGGCTGGCTGTGTGCCTTGAGGCTGAGGCGCACTTTCCTCGTCTCTGTAATGGGGATAACTGCCTGCCTCGCACAGTGCTGGTGTGAAAACACCTCCCACGGCCGCTGGTACCTAATGGAGTGCTTTGTAAATGCTAGTTCCTATCCCTTTTTCCTGGTAAATCCCTGGTTTTCCCAGAACCTGTTACTGGGAAGAGAATCAAGTGGGATTGCCTTTACATAGCAAGAATTTTTGCTTCCAATTTGAGGCAAGAGCAAACCAAGGCACAGGTAGACAACACCGCGTCTGTGTGAAGACAGCAGAGGGAGGCCATGTAGATGCGCCTGAAGGACAGGACAGCGCGGCAGTAAGTAGTCCCTCTGCCCCTGTCCTCACCCAGACATTTTTCAGGAGACCCTGTAACAGAGCCCAGGTGCCTGCTTTATTCAGGAAAGGGAGAATCCATTTGCCTTAGTCCTTGAGGGCCATATTTTAAAGGCACAACAAAAGTGTGATTCTATTGTCGCCCCCTCCCAGCTGCTGCTGGGTATCTGAATTGTCCAACAAAAATCTTTAAACTCCAGATCTGACACTGAGCAATTAACACACCTCCTCGGGGAAAGAAATGGGGCCCTGCACAGGCTGGCTTGAGCCAGACATTTAGAAGAACTGTCCCTCTACTTGAGGTGCCGCGGAGGATGCTCAAGGTCCCTGCCTTCCTAAGTGCTCGGTCTAATAGAAGAGAGAGACGGACATCAGGTTGTTGGAAAATGCGTTGTTGCACATCGCTGTGTGTCCCTAAAAGAAAGGTATAGTGAGAGTATAAAATGGGGCACTGTATCTAGTCTGAGAGGGTCAGTCTGAGGAAGTGATATTTGAGCTGAGACCTGAAGACTGTGTAGTACTTGATCCGGGACCCGGTGTTGGCCAACATGCTAGCCGCCATCCCCACGTGACAATTTAAATTGAGTTAAATGAAGCAAAATTTAAGATTTCAATTCCTGAGTCACACTAGCCACATTTCAAGTGCTCAGTTGCAGCTGCCACGTTGGATCACACATACGCTAGATTCTTTACGGAAAGTCCTGTTGGACGGTGCTGAATTCTAGGGAGTGACGGCAGTGAGAGCTCTCCAAGCAGAGGAGCTAGCTTATGTGAAGGCCTTGGGGTGTGAGGGAGGCCAGTGCGCCCAGAGCCCCAACAGTGTGGCTAAAACCAGGGATGCAGGAGCCCTACATCTGAAGACGCTGGGGCCAGATCACTCAGAGCCTCGCAGGCCAGGCTGGGACTTCAGTCTGTCTTCGGAGCAGTAAGGAAGCTGCTGAATGATCTCAGGGCGCCAGTGCTGATGGAAAGAGATGGATGGGAGAGTCTTAGAGGAGGACAGATGAACAGTTTGCCATCCTTATTCTCCCCTCTCTTTCCCGCAGGTCACTACTAAGTGACAAATCTGTATTTGTTGAGTGCCAATATGAATTGCAAAGGTTATTTTCATCCTAGTGCTGATGAAGATATGTAAACTTCCAGTTGTACAAAAGGCTAAGTGATAGGACAGTGGTGTAGACAATACAAGAGCGCCTTTTGAAGCAGTAATAAGCTAACTTAGGCTGGTCTGGGGGAGCTTAACTGTATGGCAGGAGCTGGGCTCTGGTCCTATGCAACTCTCTCCAGCAAAGCTTCAGCATGGGGCCTGCAAGCCACAGGCCAGTGTGCCCCGGGAAGGACACACTGTAACAGAGGACATTACAGAGCATCAGAGGCCCTTTTTTTTTTTATAGGAGGGTTTTGTTAGAGAGTAGGATGAAGAACTTCCCAGGCTGAGGGATGATTTCTTGGCCTCTGAAATCAAAGAGAAGACAACATGGGAAACAGAGTTGGAGCCAGGCCCATAGAAGGCCTGGAATATTGTGCTAAGGAATGTGCACTTTATGTTAGCAGCATGGAACCACTGCAGATTTTCGAGGAAGAGAGTGATAAGATTCAACCTGCTGTTTCAGGAAGACAATTCCATGCATAGGATGGATTGGACAAAAAGAAAATAGAGGAAGGGCCACCAGTTGTGAAAGACTATTGCAATAGTCCAGGTAAAAGATGAAGCCTGAACTAATAATGCCAAAAATCCAGGCAATCGGCAGGGCCGTTATCCATTTTACACCCAATCTATTTCAGGCTTCACAGTGCATGTTGGTTGCAGATGCCTCATTTCACTGAAGCGCAGAAAGGCTAAGAGAGTAGGGAGGCCAGGTTTCTAACCTTAGACTTTGGCTTATGTGATGCAAACTCTACTCCCTCCTGCATGTGGAATGCAGGGGATAGAGAAGCAGGTGAAGCCAGGAGGCCTGAGAGGTAGAGCCTGCAGTGACCAGGTAAAACAGGAGCCCGGGAGGGGAGGGATCACTGCTTTTGTCATTGGGCATGTTCCGTTTGCAGTGTTGTCCACGTTAACTCATTCAGCATCCACAGGTCCATTCGCCTTGCAATGTGGGTTTCACCTTAATGATGACCTTCTCCAGAAGGGGACAGAATGAGTGTCAATTTCTCCCTCAACCCTACCCAACTAGACCACTTTCTTCTAATGAGCAAATGTGAGCCTGGGCCTGCCCCAAGGCAGAGGCTCGGCCACTGGAAGTGCCTTGCAGGAGGTCAGGACACTCGCCATCTGTTCTTTCATTCAGAAGAAACTGCTGGGTGACCTGGCCCTGTGGGCCTTCTGGGAACTCAGAGTCTGGCAGGAAAGACGGTAGGCATTGCACCTCCCTAAAGAATCACCTATGCAGTCCCAGGGGCCAGGCCCGGTGCCATTAGCCAGGTCTCAGGGGTTAAGGAAGGCTTTGCAGATGAGGGGACATCTGGCTTCCGTCTTTCCCTTAACCCAAGGCAGTGTTTAATTTGACTATTAAAGAAAAATACCTCATTTAAATTCTTTATTATAAAAGTAACATATGCTTTTTTATAAAGGATAATCAAAACAATCAAAAGTTCATAAAATAGAAAGCATCTCTGCATGGTTAATGCTTGATACATGGCATTTTAGATTTATATTACAGATATGTACATATATAATTCTTAAACGCTTCATGCTGTACATATTGCTCTGCAGTTCTCGTGTGTTCCTCCCATTTGGCAATATTTTGTGGACATCCTTTCATGTCAGTTTACAGACTACATCCACATTCTGTTAGCTAAACTGTGCTCCATAGTGAGGATGTGGTATAGCATACTTCATCAGCCCCATTGATGGACGCTTGGATGGTCTTTCAGAGGATGAAGAGATGTTCTCAAGCAGGACAGGAAGGGACAGGGACAGTTCCCTCTGAGTTGTCGGCACGTGTATTTACTCGGAGAGTTGTATGTGCTTCTAATAGAAATTCATATCAGTTGAGTAAAACTTGCCAGGGGCTGTGAGAGGGAAGCCAGGCCAACTGAGGAAAGCTTCAGGCTGCTCTGAGGAATTGGGATGGTTTTCTGAAGGGTGGGGGCATGGAAGGATTTGAGGGAGAGATTGAATTGATCAGATCCATGTTTTCCCAAAATGATTGGGACAGCTCTGGGTGGATGGCATTGAGGGAGAACTGGAGGCAGAGTCTGTCTAGGAAACTACTGCTCCCCCACTCTGGGCCAGAGAGATTGATGGAGCTACGGGCGCAGGACCAGTGTCATGGGTTCTGAGAGGAGAGAGCAGGTTCAGGACATAGTTAGGGTGGTGTTGGTAAGACATGAGAATGGTGGAAATGAAGGAGGAGGAGGGAATCCAGCATCGGAATCTATCCTGGGAGGCTGATTGGAGGATGTTGCAATAACCACATGGGAGACGCTGATGAATTCAACTCTGTAGTCCCTTCCCTTTGTTTTCTGCTCCCTCCTCTGATGCCTGATTACAGGAGAAAGCCATCCTCATCAGCATTTCCACCACCCCCAACTTAAGCCCAATGCACCCTGATGTCAGGGATCTGATCAGACCCTCCAGGAGTACTCAGCAAGCTCAGCTTTAGATGTCTGGCTGGGTTATGTGAGCCTTAGATTTCTTCCCTCGGTTTCAGTTAAAGGACAAAATACTACCATCAGTTATCAGATGTGTATACACTTGAAGTTCCCAAGTTTGAAGTGCTGACAAAAGCTTTCACATGTTGCAGGGTGAGGAGAGGTCTTCAGAAGTCTTGGCCTAAGTGGTCACAGGGGCACCAAGAGCCCAGGACCACTTGGCTGGTTTCAGACCAGCTGGGCAGGTGGGAAGGCACACACTCGTGTTTGCTCAGTTACCATCAGCGACTACCTCTTTGTGTAAAATGGTAATGAGGCCATTAGGAGAGGCTTACCTGAAGAGCAGCTTGTGAATCCTAGGTAATTAAACACCTCCTGAATGAACGGGAAAGGCCAGGGAAGGTTAAGTGAGGAATAATCTGCGGCACAGGTGGCCCAAGGCCTTTGAGGATCCGGAAGAAGAGTGACAGTGGCTTGCACCGTTTCAAAGAATGGAAATGTCCAGGAGGGACAGGATTTTTATTACTTGGAGGGTGGGGAGTAGGTGGTATTTTTAACATCTTAATAAAGCATGTATGCATTGCTGGTGGGAATGCAGACTGGTACAGCCACTATGAAAAACAGTATGGATTTCCTTTAAAAAAAATTAAAAATGGAAATGTCATTTGACCCAGTGATCCCACTTCTGGCAATATATTGTAAAATTCCCGAAACACCAATCAGAAAGAATATATGCACCCCTATGTTCATAGCAGCATTATTTACAATAGCCAAGATCTGGAAAAAGCCCAAGTATCCATCAGCAGATGAGTGGATAAAAAAACAGTGGTACATTTACACTTTGGAATACTATGCGGCTGTACAAAAAAGAAGGAACTCTTACCCTTTGCAATAAATAGCATGGATAGACCTGGAGATTATTATTATGCTAAGTGAAATAACCGAGTCGGAGAAAGACAAATGCCATATGATCTCACTTATATGTGGAATCTAATGAACAAAATAAACCGATGAACAAAATAGGACCAGAGGCATGGATGCATGGAACAGACTTACAGATCTCGGGCGGGGGGCGGGGAGGGGGAGGGGGGAGGCGTGGGGGACTGGAAGAGATTAACCAAAGAACATATATTCATATATGCATAGTCCATGTACATAGACAACAGTGTGGTGAAGGCCGGAAGGTGGGGGAGGACCTGGGTAAATAGGGCTAAGGGGGAGGGGATAGGAGACATCTGTTATAGTGTCAACAATTTTTTTTAAAGCATGTGTCTTTTTCACATTGCTATTTCAGGTTGAAAGTCCATGGCAATCTGCCTGGGTGCCAATGGCCTGCGTTGCTCCTATGGAGCACCCACCACTATGATTCAGGGGCTCATAGGTCCCAGAGTAGGGAAGGTCAGAGTAAACCGGGTATTGACACTCAGATGTTGAGACAAAATCCAAACTGCTTCCAGAGGAAAATTGTTTCCCTTGGCCTGCCTCCAAACAGAGATGGGGTGACCACCCTCTCAGTGCATGCTCCTGTCCCTCTGACTTACTAGAGGAGAATGTCAGTCCTACCTACACTCTGTTGACTGTCCAAGCCTATGGTATGCCCCCACAACAGCAACACAGGATTCTTTCCCCTATACGCAGTAAACATTTATTGATGGCCTACTATGTGCTAAATACTGTGTTCCGTGTGTCCTTTTGGCTTATACATGAATATTCATAGCAGTATTATGTATTAACTACTCCCCCCACTGGCCTGATCACCTCTAACTGCCCTCCCCTGGCAGCCTGACTAACCACCCTCCCCTGCCTGCTCTTATCACCTTCACTGCTCTCCCCTGCCAGCCTGATCGCCCTTAACCACCTCTGCCTCAGCCCCCACCACCATGCCTTTGTCCAAAAGGAGGACTGGATGACCAGAAGATGTCCAATCGACCCAGTCTAATTAGCATATTACCCTTTTATTAGTATAGATGAGCATTATGCTTAGTGAAAGAAGCCACTCACAAAAGATTACATACATAACTGTATGATTGCATTTCTATGAACTGTCCAGAATAGGCAAATCCATAGAGACAGAAGGTGGATTAGTGGCTACCTTGGGCTAGGGTGGGAAAGGAGGATTGGTGGGGAATAAGAAATGACCACCAATGAGTCTTCTTTTGGGGGTGATGAACATGTTCTGGAATT
This sequence comes from Antrozous pallidus, assembly GCA_027563665.1. Taxonomy (NCBI): domain Eukaryota; kingdom Metazoa; phylum Chordata; class Mammalia; order Chiroptera; family Vespertilionidae; genus Antrozous; species Antrozous pallidus. The sequence continues at coordinate 76,484,273 of CM050522.1, read as the reverse complement.
AGATAATAGTGATAGTTGTACAACCTTGTCACTGAAAAATCCACCGAACTGTACACTTTAAATGAATGAATTTTATGGTATGTAAGATATATCTTTTTGGCAGCAGTTCTCATGTGTCAGTACTTTCATTATTATATACATAAAATTAAAGTAAAAACAAACAACTAAACAAAATGTAGCCCCTCCATTTCCATGGTCAGCACACTGCCTTGTAGTAAACCAAGTTTATATTCCACCATCAAGTGTGATTCCTCCATTGTGCACTTTGTGATGGGTCATTAAGAGTATCTTCAGCCCCGTTATGGTGGCTCAGTGACTGAGCACGAAACTAAACCAGGAGGTCACAGTTCGATTCCTGGTCAGGACACGTGCCCAGGTTTTCAGCTCAATCCCCAGTGGGGGATGTGCAGGAGGCAGCTGATCAATGATTCTCTCTCATCATTGATGTTTCTATCTCTCTTTCCCTCTCCCTTCCTCTCTGAAATCAGTAAAAATATATTCTAAAAAGGAACATCTTCAAATCCAGTGGTCTCATCATTACCCCTCAAATTATCCAGTGAAAGGTGTGAGCATGGAAGAAGTGGAAGACACTGGACCTGTTGCACTGCCTTGAATTTCATTTGCAATTTTAGTGGAGCAACCAGACCCCCAATGTTTCTCAGTATGGAAAATTTCATTTTATCTTGGTTGAGCTGGAAAAAATTTTCTGATAATTCAAGAGGATGAGTGGGCAAAAGCTCATTTTTCACACAAGGGAAACCTTTTCGAAGAAGATCATGACTTTCAAAAGGTCCATTTGCTGAAAGTTCAGTAACTGGAATACTGTCCTTCAGCCGAAATGCAGGTCATCTTCAGCTCGATCTGCGAACAGCCTCTCAGGTCTCTTACTATAAGATATATCTTAATAAGCTAATAAAATCCCTTATCAGAAACTTAGTAATAAGAAATAATGTTCAGCCGAGACCGGTTTGCTTCAGTGGATAGAGCGTCGGACTGCGGACTGAAGGGTCCCGGGTTCGATTCCAGCAAGGGCATGTACCTTGGCTGCAGGCACATCCCCAGTAGGGGGCGTGCAAGAGGCAGCTGATCGATGTCTCTCTCATCGATGTTTCTGACTTTCTATCCCTCTCCCTTCTGCTCTGTAAAAAATCAATAAAATATATTTTTTTAAAAGAAAAAGAAATAGTGTTCATAGAACAGTTCTAAAGGTATATATAGTCCATCCCAGATCAGTTATTCTTAGTGGTTTTTGTTTTAGTTTTTGTTTGTGTAGGATTCTGAGGAAAGCTATGGAACCTATGCCTCCTAAAATGATCAGCACTCCTTCATATTAAAAATTTGTAGATGATTCATGGACCACCTGAATCTAATTTTCTATTTTATTCTTAATTTTATCCTTAAATAATGTCAAGCCATTAGATAGTCCTTTATCTAAGCCCCTATTTCCTGAAATGTACCCATGAAATGTCACCCACATGCTTAAAAACAGTCATTAGCTTTATATTTCTCTCAAGATGAAGAAATTCCTTAATATTCTCATAGACTCCTCTGATTCCTGCTCTCACCTCATTCTACACCATACTCCCCCTCATTCTCTCCACTAAAGCCACAGCCCTTTCTGTTCTCTGGACTCCTCACCACAGAGTCTTTGCAAACACTGTTCCCCATGTCTGCTACACTGTTCCTCCCTCCCTTGGCCAAGATGACTTCTTCATCTGATCCTTCAGGTCTCAGTTCAAGCCTGTCTTCCTCCAGGAAGCTTTCCTTGACCTCCCTGGTGAACTGTCAGAGGCTGATCACAGTAGCAGTGTCATAATATTGGTGTTTCCCTCACAAGAGTATAAGCTTTAATGAGGGCAGAGCTTATGTCTAGTTTTGTTCACCATTGTATCCTCAACACCTAACACAGCCCTAGGCGCTGAGAAAATAGTATTTGTTGAGTAAATGAATGACTTGATGCTACCACATTGCACAATTCTGGGGACACCTTTCACATGGAACACGGCGGGAATGATGTGCCCAGCAGTTTTGCAATCCTGAAATGAAAGGGCATATTAGAAACAAACCCAGAAGCTTGATGCTGTCTGATGTTGAGGGCAACAGCCATCACGTCATAGTCATTCCTACATGGGAAGAATCTCATTTAGTTCTCCCTTTCAGGAAAATCTGTGTTCAGCTGGGTAACTGGTTGGTTTGTAATACATTAATGGACCCAAGAATCTCTTAGGGATTCTACTTCTTATGTAACCCTTTTTGTTTTGACTACTAAGAGGCTCTTAAGTCAAAAGTTAATTTCTAGCCACTATGTAAGATCTTATGGCTTATCTTTATGTATTAACTCTATTCCTGGCTACTTTTCCCATTGCCATGGCTTTCTTAACTATTTTATTTTAGCATGTGAGTGTTCATCTATAAGCTGCTACTATTCCTTTAGAGCAGCGGTCACCAACCTTTCAGACCTCACGCACCATCAGTGGTCTGTGGACCACCAGTTGGCGACCACTACTTTAGAGTATCAGCTGTGAACTATATCATAACGTACATTTATTTATTGTACACTAGTGACCCAGTGCACAGATTTCTGCACATTGAAAGGAAATTAATTAGAAGGTGGCCAGTGGGGATTAGGTGAGATGGGCTGGACATGCCCTAGATCCAACCTCCTGTGGCCCCTCCTCAGCATCTGCGGAGGGAGCAGGGTCCCTTGGCCTGGCCTGGGGGGATCAAGCTGAAACTGGCTCTCCAACATCCCCTGAGGGGTCCTGGAGTGCAAGAGGGTATTTTGCAAAGTTGCTGTGGTACAGGGTGTGGAACACAAATGCAATTGTGCAGTATACCATTCAGCCCCAGCAACAACATGACCCACAGCCAAAGGTGGAATTGCCCGGCCCTCGAGGAATCAGGCTCCTCCTTTCTGGTTTTGGGTGCATCACCTAAGAATCGCTGCTGCCAAGTCACTGCAGCTCAGCACCTTCTGTGTTGAGTGTCTGCCCCCTGGTGGTCAGTGCACATCATAGAGACAATTGGACAGTCAGACACTTAGCATATTAGCCTTTTATATAGATAGATAGATAGATAGATAGATAATATATTAAGTATTATAAATCACTTATTCTAATATTTGTAAATAATGTGAAAAGGGAATGGAATTGGAACTGAAAATCTTTGTGTAATTCGGGGTCAGATGAACAGGCTCCCATTTGTATTTTGACTTGGACACTTCTTAGGTTTGTTCCCAGGCATGTGATCTAACATCTCTGAGACTGTTTCACCCTTATAAAATGGGAACACTGATTTCTTCTTTGCAGGATTACTGAAAGAATTAAATTAGAAATTTAATGTGAAGCACTTACTTGACTCATTGTAACTACTTAGAAAGTGGTTTTGTTTGTGTTTTCATTAGATATGCTCTAATAAAAGCAGCATTCATTTAAATGTCAAAAACTTGCCCCAACACTGAATGCATTTTTGCTTTCCCAGCAGCCAAAGTATCAAGTCAATTCCAGCCAGGGATTTTCTAGAGCTCTTAGCCAGCTATCCTCCTTCAGCCCTGCCCTCAACTTGTCTCCTTTCTCTCGGTCACCAGATCTCTTCACTGAAGAGCCGGCTAAAGAAGGTCTCCACCACCACTGGCGACGGTGTGGCCAGAGCCTTCCTCAAGGCCCAGGCTGCTTTCTTCGGCAGCTACCGGAACGCCCTAAAAATTGAGCCCGTGAGTAACTTGTTTGCATGTTATAAGCCCATGTTTGGTCAGGGCTAAGAAACATACCTCAGGGACCACAAGAAACCTGCAATTCGTCTGGTTGCTGAATTCACCTTGAGAGGTTGTGCATCTGTATCACGGGGGCAGGAGGACAGGGAGCGTCCCTACCTCGTAGCACAAGGAAGCCTCGTGGACATGAGTAAGGCACACTAACTGCTCCTGTGAATGTAAAGATCCCTCTGTTAACTACAGTTCCCGGCTCTCACTGCGGATTCACAGTAAGACTGAGATAGCAATAATCATCTCCATTTTACCAGTATAGAAACTGAGGCTCAGAGAAGAGATGTGACTTGCTAAGCAGTGAAGGAGCCAGGTAGTCCCACAGCCATGATTTCCCACTGCCTCACTTCCCTTGTCTGCTATAGGGACCTCATCCCCACCCTTGAGAAAGTAAAGCATCCTAGGGATTCACTTCTCAGAGGCTCCTGTGGTGATCTTGGTGTGAATGACTATAAAGTATCCTGAGGCCTGGGAAGTAGTGTTATCCACATCCATGGCACTTCAACCTTTCTAAGCCCCATGGCCTCATTACTATCCCCTGCCTGCCTGTGATACCCTAACAATAACAACTAGTTATTACTGTTAGGAATTAACCTTAAAACCAATGTAAATACCAACTCTCCCAGCTTCAGTGAGAAGTTTGTACCAACCAGCTACCCTCGATTCAGCCTACTCTTGGCCAAGGTAATGGAGAAATTGGCCCAGGGGCCTGGATCACTCCATGGAGCAGAGACATTTGGAGGGGAACCTGGCTGAGAGCCCTTTCCCTCAGGAGGGATGGCAGCCACAGCCAGCCTGGTTGGAGCGGGTCACCTTGCCTGTAGGGGAAGGATGTTTTATCACTGTGACTCCGTCATGTGTCTAAGGGAGACAGAGAGGAATAGCAGACTCCGTGCTTTTTCTTCAGCCAGGTCACATTCTCTGACGTGGCCAGGGCCGTGGTGCACAGGGAGCAGCAGCCCAATGCCACTTCCCTCCTTGCTTCTCATCTTTCAGCAACACTTAGGCCTGACTCTCTGCTGCCTGTGCTTCAGGCACCGTCATGATCACATAACAGAAAGGGATGCACTCTCTTTTTCCTAAGAAATTCTTTCCTAGGTCCTCTAAGGCCCTTCCGTTTAAAGCAAGTTGACCATGTCCGGCTTGTCTCTGAGGGAGTTGCCTCTGATTCTTTGTCCTGACCTTGGGCCCAGCCAAACCAGCCAGGTATGGTGTCGTTTTGAGAGCTGGTAGAATCCAAGGAAAATACTGGCATCTTCCCATCTCAAAAATGAGAATGAGGCAACTGGCTCAGTCCTTTCCTTGGGAAGCTGAGCACTGGCAGACATGAATAGTCCGCTCTTCCAGTGGACTATAGTTGCCATGAGTATGTCTAGAATCCATGGGCGGTTGAGTCTTGGTATGTATTGCTGGGCATATCGTTAGGCACAAGTTGCTCCTCTGGAGAAGTTTATGGTTGTACTTGCACTTGTCACACGGGGCGGGGGGTCGGGGGGGCGGGGGGATGTTGACTTGGACTAGCCTCCAGAGTGGCAGGCTCCCAGTGCTGAGGGCATAGAGCAGCCTCCTCAGGCCACTTGTGTTTCTCTGATTATAAAAACACCAGCTCCTGGTAAGAAATAGTTAAAGTAACTGAGGACTTGAATGAGAAAACACCCACAGTCCTATCATCTGGAGTTAAGATAACCTATTAGCATGTTTCTACCTAGGTCCCAGGATTTTGGGGGTCCTTTTTATTTCCTTTGGATTTTGGTTTTGGGATTTTACTTTTAGGCCGTTGAGAAATTACCAGCAAAGCAATCTAGTCCCCAGTTGTTTGGGCTTGCCTTTTAGTATGTTGTAAGCATTTATTCATAGCAAGTGAATATTCTTCTTAAAACATAATTTATAATGGCTGTGCATATCCCATCAGGCGACTCAGGGCTCACAGTCTTGGCTGTGGGACTCTTAGAAGGGCAGCCTGGGCCCCACTCGCAGGGACTTTTATAAAGTTCCTTCGATCTGAGATCAGTGCCCAGGCCATCACATCGGCCCAGCGCGATGGCTTTTGTTAGGCACCGTTCACAGTTTTACACCACACCGTGGTGAGCATCTGTGGGTAAATCTTTATGCTCTGAATCATTCCCTGAGGCACAATCCCTGACCTGGACTGACTGGGTCAAAGGATGGAGTACACTGAAGGCCTTTGATATTCAAGGTGAGGGAGAAAGATGGTGGCCAGAGCAGGTGGTGGCAGACGGGAGTCGCCTCTAAGGCAGATTGCCGGGCAGATCGGAGCAGCAGCCAGCAGTGGGAGAACAGGCCAAAGTGGAGGGCTTTGTGGGGTGTGGGTGTGGCTTCCCACTGGGCCAGTGGGTGCAGTCCTGAGACTCGGTTCACTGCACAGTCCCAGAGACTTGGTTTTTAAACATGAAACATGATGGACCCAAAATGCTCACTGGTGCCTCTCTTCAGGGCCAGGGGAATGGTTCCAAGGGACGCTCTTGAGGGTCAGGAAGTGACTCAAAGGGTGGCCGGCGACAGCCACGTCTCCTACCTGCTCAGCAGCCTCCCCCAAGGCCAGAGCTCTGTTCATCGCTCAGGTGTTTCAGTAATTCCCCTCCACTGCCCTTTACTGTCCATTTCTCACATTGTAGGTGACTTTTGGTAAGTAGGAGAGCTAGGGCACAGACGTGGGCCATCCTGACTCCAAAACTCAGGTTCCCTCCACCACACCCTGTCACCTGTCTTTGTTCTGGTTTGCACATGTTCCACTTTTATAACTCTTTCTTTCTGTGCTCCCAGCCCCAGGCACGGGTCGTGGCAGAGCGCCGGCATCAGTGAGTGGATTTGGGAACAGTGGATGGGAAGACATAAAGGCACAGGGAAGCTTCTGGGCTGGGGCTGGCGCTGGGTCTCGCTCAGCGTGTGTGCATTGCATCCTGCCCTCTCTGTAGCTTTAGGTGGCTGCTGCCGCAGAGGGGAGAGTGTCTGCAAATCGCAGGGCATGTGACCCATTTCTCAGTCACCCAGAGAATATGAGGTGCAAAGCCCAAGATATTTAACAATATCGGCCAAGCCAACTTGTTCATCTCCACTTAAATGACAGAACCACAAGCAGCCAGGCAGCTCCATTCGGAAAACCCCCCTTTATCCATGTCAAGCGCAGCCAGGCTGCAGCTCATTTATTTAGGCCTTTCTTGCTCTCTGACACGCCTCCTAGCAGTTGCCAGGCAACTCTGGGAGTAGCAGTGTGTGTTAGGGATTAACTAGTTAGGGCTGGGGTCCTTTTTGGCAAGAAGGGGATAAAAGACAAATGATTTTAATTGCTAAGCCAAGGATCCTTTCTCAGCTTGGTGGAAGATTGCAACTTGTGGAGGATGTGGGTAGCAGTGTGGTTCTTGAATTTGCCTTGAAAGCTCCCCTTTCTCCTGCCTATGCAGAACAAATGAATTTTAACAAGAATCTTACTTTTACTTCTCCTTTGTTTAAAACTATGTCATCATGAAATCTGAATACGACTAGCCCGCTGCCCTCTCTTTGAAGACATTTCATAGCACAGTAGCCTTAGTTTTAAAGAACTTTCAAAAATAGACTGGGTCTTCTAATTTCATCCCCTTTTCTGTTGAGTTTCTCATTTCATAGCTCATGCTACCTGGATTCAGCTTAAGACACTGCATGTGAAAGTGTATGTTCCCTTGTTTGTCCACTGCAGATCCTTGGTAAATGTTAGATCAGAAGGCAAAAACGGATGGCTGTTGGTACTTTAAGATGCGTCCTGTTCTGTGCCAGCGTCTGGGAAGGCCAGTGTAGATGGAACATCTGTGATTGTTTATTCAACAAGCTCATGTGGTGCTCTCTGGACCAACCTGCTGGCTGGGCATCCCCAGGATGCATGGAGCACAGCCCCTGCCCACAGAGGTGAACGCTGGGCTGGGGCAGCCGACAGCCAGCGGGTGTCTGTGCAGGAGGCTGGCAGGCAGCAGCCAGCTCCTCCAGTCCGGCTCGTTCCTTCCATCCCCAGAGGCCTGGCTTCCAGCTTCAGCTGTGGGTCCGCTGGCATCACCTTCCTTACAGCCCCTGATTGGGCACATGATTCTGCTGAGTCATATTTATCTACCTAAAATCCCTGGAAGACAGAGAAGTTAGGAGAAAAGCAGATTGATAGCCTGGCTTTCAAGCATGAATGGGCAAGGCTGTGTTGGAGCAGGTCAGAAAACACCATGTATGTCTGTCTCCTGAATGAGTAACATCATTGAAGTCATAATTTAAAACAAAAAACAAAAACTTTTTATCTGTGATTTTAGTGTAATAAGCAATAGGAAAATATTTGTAAACTAGAAAAATTAAATTAGCACTATAGTCACATGGAATTAACGAAAGTACCTCAATTAACTTTTGTGTAGTCTCTTTAATTATTTTTCATTTGCACAGTGTTTATATAGCCTCTATCAGATTTAAGTTAAAAGTTCGTTTCTCCTCATTTAACATGACACATGCATTTTTACATAGCTGCGGACTATTTTATCAAGTACAGCTACCATAATGTCTATAACCACGTTCTCATGTTGGACGTTCAGATTATTTCAAATATCTGGGGATTATAATTAATATGCCACTAAACATCTTTATGAATAAAGCTTTGAAATATCCTATTTCAAAGCCTTCTGAGGAGAGAAATACAAGTCTGCGTGCAAGCCTAACTGGGGGTGCCAGTCACAACATGGTAGGAGAGCAAATTTTCTTTGACACAGCCTCGGAGCAGCTCAAAAAATGGAAAGAATGAAGAGCCCTTCGTGGGGCACGCTCCCTGCCCTCTGCCTAGTCCAGCAGAGGATTCCCAGGACACCTGTGAGGGACCTACTCGTTTATCTGTGCCTCCATCTGGTGCGAAAGGAAAAAACGGTGTGAGGAATCTTAAAACAATAGGTTCTGGTGCTGTGCCTCCACACAGTCTGGGAAGGGCAAAGCTAGGACTTGAATCCACATCTGTCCTGGAGCCCAGGCTTTTTGGTGTTTTTAATTGTAGTAAAAGATATATAACATAAAACTGGCCATCTTCATCATTGTTAAGGATGTAATTCAGGAGCATTCATTACATTCACAACCCTATATGACAGAAACTCTATATCCATTAAACAATGACACCCCATTTCCCTCCCCCAGCCCTTGGGAACCTCCGATCTGCTTTCCATCTCTACGAATTTGCCTATTTTAGATGTTTCATATAAGTGGAATTATACCATATTTGTCCTTTTATGTCTGGCTTTCACATTGTAGCATGTGTCAGAATTTCATCCCTTTTTAAGTCTGAATAATATTCTAACCTTATGGATATACCACATTTTGTTTATCCATTCATCTGTTGTTGGACACGGGCTATTTCCACCTTTTAACTATTGAGAATAATGCTGCTGTGAACATTCCTGTACCTGTATCTGTTTGAGGGTCTGTTTTCACTTCTTTTTTTTTTTTTTTTTTTACATTTTTTACAGAGTGGAAGAGAGAGGGATAGAGAGTTAGAAACCTCAATGAGAGAGAAACATTGATCAGCTGCCTCCTGCACATCCCTCACTGGGGATGTGCCCGCAACTAAGGTACATGCCCTTGGTTGGAATTGAACCTGGGACCCTTCAGTCTGCAGGCCGACGCTCTATCCACTGAGCCAAACCAGTTAGGGCTGTTTTCACTTCTTTTGGTGTATACCTCTACTTGGAATTCCTGGGCCATATAGTAATTTCATGTTTAATTTTTTGAAGAACCACTGAATTGTTTTTCACACAAAGCCCATGCTGTTTTTAAGTGGTCAGTAGTGTGTTTGTGAAGCATGGCTATGTACTTATGAATGCTCTGTAGGAAAAGTTTGTGAAAGACTTTCTTATTTTCTAGTTTATTTTAGTCAAGCAGACAGGGAATTATAGCCCAAACCTACAGGCCTAGCTAACAGACACACTGAAAGCAGGAATTTATGGGCTAGAGAAGGGACCATTTTTTCATGTTAGTATTCATCCCAAGTCAAGATCATATCCTGGGAATGAAGCAGGGGTAAGGGGAAGTGCCCTTACCACTGGGACTCAGGGTACCCATAAGCTCTGTGGCTCTTAAATGGCTAAGGAGGCCACCAGGTGTGATGGAAAGAGTATCGTCTTTGGATTCACTTGGGTTTTAATACTGGCTCTTATCATCGACTAGAAGATGACCTTTAGGTCACTTGACCTCTCTAATCCTCAATTTTTCATCCCTGAAATGGAAATAATGCCAACCTTGTAGGACTATTGAGAAAAATAACAGTATGTGTAAAACTCAGCACAATGTCTTTCTTGGTAGTCGATATCAACTAAATGAGAGTGACAATTCCTAGAGGGCAAGAAGGTAGGTAAAGGAGGAAGAAGAGCCTGAGACCACCATGTCCTGGAATAGTGGTGGCCATACTTATCTGCAAGTGTCAGACTCCTTGAAACTATTCAAAAAACAATTAAATTCTGGACTGTTTGTTCCTATCCTTTCCTGTGAGAGTTTGGCTTCTATCTCAAGAGATACAAAAAAGATTTGTAAGAAATAACATATTATTCCCTTCGATATATATTTGATATTTACTTATGCATGTTATTGCTCACTAGTACTTACAGGCAAGAGGAGGATAGGTACCAAGAGTTTAAAACTAAGAAATGCATTAGAATCAGTTTTAAAAATGCACAGAGAAAATATTGAGAATCTCTTTTTTTCTATCTCACCAAAACATTTTTGCCTATTGCGATCAGAGGACCATTGTTTGATATTGGCACCAAATCTCCACCATCCACCTCCCCGGACACTGATGTTGCTCAGGACCACAGTTTGAGAGTCCTGGCGCCTGGGACCCACACAGTGAATGACGGCTGCACTGAGAACCATTGTTCTAGAAGTAGACGACCATAAAAAGTAGGTCCTTAAGTGAGAGATGAGAACTGGCAGGAAATACACTTAAACAGGATGATCAAGCTGCACTGAATGATTTGAAAGAGCATCACTAAATATGATGAGAATTAAATCCTCCTATGTTCTAAAATACTTGAAAAATAGAACACAGTTAGTGTATCTTAGACTATCCAGAAGGAATTCTAGGCTTTAAATTCTTAAGAGTTTTTTAAATCTCATTTAACAATCTGGCTGCTTTCCTACTTTGTTCCCATAGGGTGGGGCCATTTTTTGTACTTCTTGGTATCCTTGACATAATCAAATATTAGTAGGTACTCACTAGTGTGTGTTGAATGAATGAATGAACAAATGAATGATGCCCGTTTTCCAATGCTATGCAAAAGAAAGACTGGTGGTCACATTTCAGTGTTGCACAATATCGATGCTTAGTTTTTGAAAAAGCATCCACAGCTTCATCTCAGAGCATGAGAATAGTAATCTGGCACAAACACCAGGCGTGAATGTGTAAATGTCAAACAAAGGCACAAAAGGCAGCTGCCTGGCAGCCCGTTAGGACCTGCCGAGGATCGCCCTCTGTGAAGTCACCACATGCAGGAAATGCTCGGTTCTAGTTAGGAAAGTGCAACAGGCAAGTACATTATGAAGTAAGCTGATCCCGTGTGGCTGTTTTAAATGCTGGATCTTTGTGGAAGCTGTAGCAAAGAGAAATGGTTGCTGTTTCTGGTGTTTTCGGTAAATGAAATCACTTTGGGTCTTCTACTTTTTCAGTGAGACTCTGAAAAGGAAACCTTTCTGATCCATTTTCAAGCAGTGGTAACATGTACACGTGATGACTTCATGTACATGTGAGCCTTTTAACGGGTTTTTGCCTTATTCTTTCTTATACCCCAGCCGTAGTAGAGGCGCAGGAACAGAAGGTGGAGTGAGTGGTGGGTTTGCTCCATGGAGGACATTATGGAACTTATGATGATTAGAGGATACAATTATAAATTTCCTCCTCTCTACTCCCCATTGAACATGCATCCACATGGATTTTTTTATGGGGTGTGTATACATTCTCAGAAATATACAGCTACATCCCATTCAGTCTTATGCTCCCCTCACAAAGCAATGGAATCTTGCTCCAGAAAGGGGTGGAGTGTGGTGATTACTCACGTATCCTGGGGGCAGAACCTGATACAGAGAAAGTGCTCAATAATTATCTGTGGAGTGACTGAATTGATAATAGTTTTTAGTTATAATGTCTAATTGTTTGGGAGCTGAAACACAGCTTTGTTAAATAAATCATTAAGACTGGAAGTCATAGGAAAAGAAAATAATATGAAGCATTTATTATATACTAGACTCTATATATATTCCCTTATTTGGTGTTTATAGTCTTCATATGTAGAGTGTAGTGTGACCCCATTTTCCTGATTGGAAACCAAGGTAAAGAACAGTTATGTTACTTTTTAAGAAGTGGCAGAGCCAGGATTTGAACCTTCCATCTGCCTGATTCTTAGCAACCACGCTCTTTCCCCTGACCACTGGCCACAATGGTGATTACCATATAGTCCGTATTGTATACAGTTTCAGGGCATTTCAGAAGAAAACTGAGCTGGTTTCCTCTTAGGAGTCAATGTCTCTAATCTGTGCAAATTTTTCTTGTCTTGAAAAATGCAGGTTAAACTAACACCATTTATAAACTATTTTGCAAAGGGGAAATGTCAACATTTTACATATCTTTTTTAAAACATTCCTTTAATAGATCACTTTAATTGCTTAATATTTTGTTAAAGTTTTTGACATTTATGGTGATAATTGGTAAAAAGTAAACCACTTGCCAGTGCAGCCCTCCCTCCTCCTTTCCTGGGCTGACACCTAGTGGCGAACTTTCTCACCGCAGTGTTAGTCCTAGTGCTGAACTTGCTTCAGTGCAGTTGTTTTTAAATTGATTTTAGGATTTTTTTTTTTAAAAACCCAGCATAATAAAAATAGCTACACTAATAGAAGGTTAATTCATGTGGGGTTATCATAACAATGGAACTTTTATTTGATTTAACGAATTTTAAGTCAATCATAATCAAGCTTTGATAGCAGAAAACAAATAGTTAACATCCTGGGGTATTTGTATCCCCACAAACCTGACCTCATGACCACTGTGCTGTGGGCACTGACTTGCACACACTGACAAGTAAGATTCGATCACTGTACTTAAGGACAGTGCGAGGCTGAGACGGAAAGCAAGCAGAGTTGCCCCGAGGTGTGGTAACTGCTGTAGCAGAGTGCAATCCAGGCATTGGCATCCAAAGGCAAAAGGGATCACTTCGCCTAGGGCCCAGGGAAAGCTTCCAGGGAGGGATGCACCTGGGATGGCGCCTTGTGGGAAAGGAGCATTTCCCCGGGAGCAGGGGCAGACAGTAAGTAGCTCATGCACAGGCAAGGGGCGTTGAAACTAGATGGCCTGGTCAGAGCTGTGGCCGGGGCACAGACAGAGAAAAGGAGTGTGTCTAAGGAGGAAGTGGAGTAGGGGTGGGCTCCAGGCCAGGAAAGACCTAGAAGGCCACAACAGGGTTTCAGCACCAACCCCAAAACCAGTATTTCTAGAACATTGTTCCTTGAAATAGTAGATCCACATGATGTTATGTTTTCTGAACACGTAAAATTTGGTATTGTCATATATTACATACTGTAACTTTTCACTTAGATACTTAAATGCATATTATTGAAACCCTGCTATAAAGGAATCTAGTTAGCTTGGTTTCACCCAGCATTTTTCAAAAGCCTGTTCTCCCCAGAATACCTGTTAACATTCCATCATCTCCTACTCCTCCCCACAGTTTGGGAAATGCTGCTGTAGCTAAATGAATATGATGAATTTTTCTTGCTCTAAGGCCATGGAATTAGGATACCAGTTGTGTTCATTTTACCCGTCTCATAGCTATGACCCTCAGAAAAGAAAAGCATGTCTCTTTCCCAAAGCATTTATCTGGCCAGACAGAGGTTTGTGGCCAACAGGTGATCTTGAGACATAGAGCCCAGCCACCTCAGCCGTCTCAGCCCAGGACCACAGGCTGCTACGTGGTCCCCTTGGTCCAGCAGCTTGATCAGTGTATCAGTCAGGATATAAGGAGGACAACAGAAACCCCTTCAGGTGTTTTCAAGAGAGAAAACAATTCAAGGAAATGGTTATTCAACTGATAGAGGGAGGAGCTGAGAGATAATCCAGAGATGAACAACAGCAGCAGTGGTTTCCTGGGTTCAGGGCTGGGTCACCTGACCACAGCCAGAACCTCTGGACCTGTGCAGTGGGCGCATGACTCAAAGAGGAGGAGAACCATGCTGGACAATACCCCAGGCAGGGAGACAGGAGACACACTCAGCTTCTCCCTTCCATCTTCCTCCTCACCTGTCACCAGGGCCTCCTCACATGTGCCCAAACAAGCAGGAAGCCAGGGACCTTGTATCCAGAACAGAGCAGGTTGGATCTAAGATCAGGCAGGCTCGGAACCAGATTCCAGATATTAAGGCTCTTCCGACACACATGAACGCAGGTCAGTAATAAACAACATGTGAAGCTAAGAGCTCCCTGGTGTATCGCTAAACCTGGTGCTAATCTGGAGTCTGCCTCTCCTCAACTGTGTGACTCCAGGCAAGTTACTGTACCTTTCTGAACCTTAGCTCCTCAATTGTAGAATAGGAAAGAAAATCTCTACTTAAATGATGCCTTCACAGGGCTCCCTTGACATATACTTGGCTGGTTCCTGTTTTATAATGAAACAAGAGCAGGGTATTTAAAACTTTTTGGGCTTAGCCTGGAGCTACCAGGAGTGTTAGAAACCCACAGATGTTGATTGACTGCTTCAAACTTCAGTGAATTGGCAAAGTTTTATTAGGTAGCAATTACTATCTAGTATGTGTCTAATTTCTTATCTTAATATATTCACTTCCTGAGGGCGTTGGGATGGGGAAGCTTGTAAATGTGCAATGGAGCACTCAGGTGTTGAGAGGCACTCCACGTGTGCTGGCGTCACCCGTCACCCGTTCACTGCAGGCTCAGGAAACTGGAATTCCAGGAGAGCTGCTGCTTAAGAGATGGGAAACCTTGGGAATCACGTTCTCTCTGAACCACAGGCTTTTCATTTGTTATATGGGGTAAGAATGCCGCCTCGTAAAAGTGTTTTTCAGAGTCAGTGAGATTGCAGGCATAGAGTCCTTGTTCTCTGGGAGGCAGCTTCCCTTGTGTCACTGAATGGCCGAGTCACCAAGAGACAGCCCAGGGAGGTGTGGCCGGATTTGGGGGAAGCCTTTTACTGGAGATCATTTATGTTTGGTTACTGTTCCCTGTTGGTGATGCGACCTGGCAGATCTCTGCTTGTCCTGTGCTCTTACCTCACAGTTCACTGGCATTATTCATACGCCATTTGCCTAAGACTTTCTTCACCCAAGTTCCTACTGTGATACATTCATACTGTCATCTTCACAACATTAAAAATGATCTGTAGGTTTTGAGGGTGTCCTGAGCAAGTGAGTGGCCAGCTTAAATGGCCCTTATCTATTCTTTGAAGGGGAATTTTTATCCCAAGTTAAATAATTTTATCCTCATTTGATGAATGTTACGCAAAAGAAGTATGTAAAGGAAAAAACCAATATCTATTGAACCCTTACTTCTTGCCCTTTATATTTTCTTGGTTAAGTGTGCATGGTATTATCCCCAGCTTGACAGATAAGAAACTTAAGGCACAAAGGGTTGAAACAGTTTAAACCAACTTTGAATAAGCATTTACCAAGACCCTACTATGCCAGACATGGTTCTAGGTGCTCGAAGACCCAGCAGTGAACACACCAAGTTCCAGCCCTCAAATGGGTGGGGAATGTCCAGCCCGCAGGTATAAAGCCCACAAAATCATTTGGTCTGGCCCTGCCAAGGCAGTTGGGGTGAGTTAATTAAATGTTTGACCAAATATAGCCAACTAATTTTTAAGTTGATAATTTGAATGGCCCAGGAATCCTATATAATAAAAGCATAATATGCAAATCAACTGAATGGTGGGACGACTGGTCAGTGAGGGGTGGGGCTGGCAAGCAGGCAGCTAGTGCAAGGGAGGGGATGGCAATCAGGGGGCAGAGCCAGCTGCTTGCCAGCCAGCGCTGTCCCCTGATCGGTCTACCTGGCCACCTCCCGCAGAGGGAGGCTAGACTGTGGCTTAGGCCTGCTTGGGAGCAGACCTAAGACGTCAGTCACACATCCCCTGAGAGCTCCCAGACTGTGAGAGGGTGCAGGCCAGGCTGAGGGACCCCCCGAGTGGACAAATTTTCATGCACTGGGCCTCGAGTGATGTTACAAATATCTAAATGGCCCGTGGCAGAAAAAAGGTTCCCCACCCCTGTTCTAGGTAGACACAAAGAGGAAAGTCAACATATAATGTGCCAGTTAGCCCAGGAAAGGGATAAAGAGAACTCCCCAGGTGAGTGAGTGCTGGTAAGAGCTGGAGGCAGGATTGGGCGCCTGGTTTTTTTTCACTGGGCCCAGGCTGCTCTGGTCCTCGTTGGTGGTGGTTTCTAGCATCTAGTCAAGAAACAGGAACCCTAAGATCTCACTTCTTCATCTGGGTTTGGTAATTCATTGTGTCAGGGTGGTAACTTTGCCTTCCTAGGGTTCAGAACATTTTCCTGCACTCCCTGCTGTCAACAGCATGAAGCTGTCTTTTTCATCTCTCCAGTTTCCCAGACACATTTAATCTGGATGCTTCTCAGCAGCCTGGACTCAAGCCTTCCGCTGGGAGACCATTCTGCCCTAGAGAAGGTTCTCTGTGACTGCCGGGCTCAAAGGAACTCTTTGCCTCTTATCTCTCCTGCCAAGAAGTGGTGTTTTAGGTAGCAGCTTATGGAATCTTAATATCTGTTTCCTAATCATTAGTTTTCAGTAAATCAGTTTAATTCCATAAGTACTAGTAGATACTGGGCACAGAGAAGCAGATCCAATATGGAACCTGCCCACAGATGTCAGGTAGACCTGGATTCTACTTTGCCGTTTACATAATTTTCTATTTTTTTTTTTATAATTTTGAGTAAATTAATTAATCCATTTGTGCTCCAGTCTCCTCATCTGTAAAAGTGTGAGAACAGATGTGATCTATCTCATAAGCTTGTGCAGATTAAATGAGATAACACAGCAGATGCCTAGCACATGGAAAGAACTTAATATTACGTGGGCGTTTTAAAAATAAACTTTATATTTTAGAGCAGTTTTAGGTTAACAGCAAAATTAAGGGAAGGTACAGAGATTTCCCATATACCTCCCGTCCCCTCACCCCCCTTGCATAGCCATGCCCTTTATTAACAATATTCATTTTTAAACATATTTTTTAAAAAACTCTTTAATTTAAAGCTGAGCTTTTTCTACATTCTATCCTATGAGAAAAAAAAAGTGTAGGTATGACGTTTTCTTTTTCAATGTAAAAACAATATGTGTATTTTAATTTTAAAAAGATAGTAAGAATTCTCATCATCATATTAATTACAAAGAAATGTTGACATTCAGTCTTTACACTATTTCCCACTAGATAGGTAATTACACATTTTTAAAGATCTTTACATTGTAAAACTGATAGAGAAAACTGTCTTAATCAAATGAATGGCATAACAAATTGTTATAAGACTGATACTGCCCAGGTGGAGAAATGGAGCTTCACTACTCCCCGCAGAAACCCTTTCCATCAGAACTCTTCCTTCTGCCAAAAATAACCACCATCCTGACTTCCATATTTTTTTAAAAATGGTTTCATTACCAAATGTTTATCTGTAGATGCTAGAGTTTAGTATTGGCCATTTGAAAAAGTGATAGAGCTTTTAATTCTCTTTTAACTTATATGTTCCTCCTCCACCCTTTCATTTCATTACAATTTACTTGTTGAAGAAAGCAGACCTATAGTTTTCCTAAGTGTAAGTTTTGCTGATTGCATAGTCATGGTACCTTTCGCCATATTCCTCTGTCCTTTGTATTTCCCACCAATTGGCACTGGATCCTGAGATTGGATACACTCAGGTTGAATCTCTTTGACAAGACTGAGGTAATATTTTTTAAAAGTATAGGAGAACATAGCAGGTCTGGTTTGCTGACTTTTAATATCCCATGATGCTTAATGCCTGTTTATTTATCCATTGGAAGTCACAAAATGGTGATAGACTTTAAGTTTGTCATTTTTTTTAAAAAATTCATTTCAGAAAGGAAGGGTAGGAAGAGAGAGATGGAAATATCAATGATGAGAGAAAATCATTGATCAGTTGCCTCTTACATGTCCCCTACTGGGGATCAAGCCTGAAACCTCAGGCATGCGCCCTGACTGGGAATCAAACCTCCTGGTCCTTAGGTCGATGCTCAACCACTGAGCCATGATGGCCAAACTCATTTATTGGTTAGTCTATCATAATAAAAGTATAATATGCTAAGTAGACCGGACAGCCAAATGACCTTCCTGACGACCTTCCAGACGAAGCCAGGCTGCGAGGGCCAAGGCCTTTGCACGAATTTTGTTCATCGGACCTCTAGTATTTTTATAAAGAGACACTTTCCCTCATATACTATTTTATTACCCAGGGTTACAATTCATATGGCAAAGGCTAGCTAAAGTCTTCATTCTTTCCCTTTACTTACCAGTTTTTAATGTAATATAATTAGTTCCCTATCACCTCTCAATGTGACAATTCTTTTTCTTTTTTTTAAATATTTTATTGATTTTTTTACAGAGCAGAAGGGAGAGGGATACAAAGTCAGAAACATCGATGAGAGAGAGACATCGATCAGCTGCCTCTTGCACGCCCCCCACTGGGGATGTGCCCGCAGCCAAGGTACATGCCCTTGCTGGAATCGAACCCGGGACCCCTCAGTCCGCAGTCCGACGCTCTATCTACTGAGCCAAACCGGTCTCGGCTCAATGTGACAATTCTTTAATATGTGTATTATTATTTAAATATATTTGATGGGTTTGGGTTCATTGAAATTATTGTCACTGAAACTCAAACTGTACCATCTTTGGCCAGTGAGACCTTCTTGAGGTTAGCACCTGAGTACTTTTGTGCGACCCCAGTCTTTTTTGGTAGCTCCCCTGCTGGCCGATATTACAAGCTGTTCCAGGCTCATCTTATGTGTTTCCTGTCCCCAAACCTGAAATCAGACATTATTTCCTGGGGAAGCACTGGTTTCTCTTAGTGAGAAATAATGTCTCAAGACCAAAACCTGGGTGTAAGGAGACTCACTGACTGGTCATTGTTTCTGGGCCTGTATAGTGGACAGAGCTAGGAAGTACACATATATATACAGATACAGATATACATGCATATATACATTATACTTCAAATTCAAGACCTCAGAGCTCTTATTTAACCTTTTATCTCTTACATTTATATTTCCTTTCTGCCATCCTTGAAATGCTGGTTCTCAAAGGCCAGATGATATTGGAATTATTCCATAATTACTCATTTATTTTCATAACACAGCTGCCTCAGTAAACAATTACAAAAAATTTTGTAACCTTTTTTCCATCTTTTTTCCCTATTCTCCCTCTAACCCCAGATTTTGGTAGTTGAACTATAATTACATTGCTAGAACATACAGCCATTGTACACATGTGAAAAAGCTTTAGGGAATGAGAAAAATAATTGAGGGTAGGAGTTAGTGAGAAATAACTGGGGAGAGGAACAGTAGAGGGATACCAAGTAGAAATAACAGTAGAGGGATAACAGTAGAGGGATACCAAGACAATGCAATGATAATGTCTGTTTTTTAAGTTAGGTGGTAGATTCACAGATGTTTGTTTTATTATGCTACAAAAAACAAATGTCAATACACATAGTCATTCTTGTGTAAATATAAATTACATTAACAATTAACTGAAACTCGGAATTACAAAATAGTGTTAATAATTTTCCAAATTCTGTAATTTCCTAATATTATATTTATATTCTAGCTCAGAGATTGCAAGGTCTAGACCCCTCTAGTCTAACACATTTCATACTTCTGAAGGATCTAAAAAAGTGGCTTGACCCTGTATGTTGAGGTTCTGAATTTCCTCAGGGGCCAGGCAGGGAGGATGTGGCTCAAGTTGAATGTAAGTAAATAGTCTTCCCCAGGTCACACATCCTGTTCTAAAACCTACTTGCCTGCATGCATCCCACACATAGAGACCACAGCCACCAACCATAGATCCAGTGGTTTGTCCTCCTGGCCTCTGTTACGTAAAGCACAGGGATGGCGAGGCAGGAATTCAGGCCCCAGTGTGGTACCATTTCTCTCTCTGTCATTTCGAGGAATAATGAGGCAATCTCTATTGTCTAGAAAAAGAATGGTATTATTATACTATTTCTTATTATCTATTAATTAGAACCATCCTGTTCTACACCTCAGGATGCCAAAGGATTATGGAATGTTTCCATAGAGTCCATAGTCATGTTTTGGGCATGCTATGGAGAGTGCGTGAGCAAGCAAGCGAATGAATTAATGAATGAATAAATGGATTTGTGCTATTTGCTTTTTAGTCAAGATAGGAATCCAGTTAAGAAAAAGAAGCCCACCACAAAAATGAGTAAAAGCATTTTCAAAATGTTTTTCAGAGCGTGTATTGAGCACCTGCACAGAGCTCAGCACTCCACAGCCTCATGGCAAATAATGGTAGAACTCTACAACCACACGGTAGAGCTGTGCATCAGACACAAGACTTGGCGGGTAAAGCAGTGACAGCATTATGTGTGCGATGTGGCATCTTTGACTCATGCTCTGCCCTGCACTGCAATGGTAGTGGTTCCTTTTTTGTTTATGAATACACATGAGAACCCTTGTGATTCATAGAAGATACAGTAAAATGTGGGGGAAAGAGTATAAGATTTAGAGCAAGACAGAGCTGTTATGAGGATTAAATGCATATTACCATAATGTATATAATAACCACATTGTAGAAGCTCAAAAAAACAATGTTAGTTCCCAGTCTTTCTCCTCCAGGTGCAATAGCCTTCCTGAAATATTGATCTGAATGTCAGGCTTCTAAAATGACTGTCCGGGGAGTGACGTACTTCCTCTACTTTGGGGTGTGGTAAGCCAATTACTTTCTGTGGTGGCCAGTGTGTCTTTTAGTAAGAAGGGGCCTTTTTTAAGGGCAATTAGATAACCGCCATTTTCTAGGTTTCCCAGTGCAGATTTCACCTGATTCTTCAAAGGTAGCTATGATAAAAGACAGACCCTACCTCCACACTTGAATCACATTCAGGAAGATTTCAGGCATTAATAGTGCGTTAGCCAACAGTGATAGATTGAGGTAAGAGTAGAGGGTTTGATCTGAATTGAAGAACAGTCTACAAAATACCTGGCCTGTACTCTTCAAAAAATGTTAATGTCTTACAACAAAGGAAGACCCAAGAACTATTCTAGATTAAAGGAGATGAGAGACAGGACACTGCATGCAGTGTCTGATCCAGGATTTTCTTTTGCTGTAAAAAGACATTGGGGCAAATACTGAATTCTGAATAAAGCTGTACATTAGACATTTAGTGTATCAGTGTTAATTTTTTTATTTTGGTGATTCATTTTACTGTGGTAATCTAAGAGATTCTAGGAAATCTAGTCAGGCCCTAGCTGGTTTGGTTCAATGGGTAATGCATCAACCTGTGGGCTGAAGGGTCCCAGGTTCCATTCTGGTCAAGGCTCAATCCCCAGTAGGGGGCGTGCAAGAGGCAGCCAATCAATGATTCTCATCACTGATGTTTCAGACTCCCTCTCCTTTCCTCTCTGAAATAGATAAAAATACATATTTTTAAAAAAGAAATATAGTCAGTTTGTTGTAATACCTGCACAAGATTGTTCTAATGCAATTGATATGTTAGTGAACAATTTGAGCATAATGTGAATTTTATGTTTGATTATATATGATATCATCCGTGAGAAATACCAGGTGAATGCAGAAAACTACACCCAGATGAGCCAAGATGTGGAGGAATACTCACACATGCACACTTCTAACACCACCAGCTACCTCAGTTCATTGTGTGTATTATGAGCCGTATACCTCTGTCCACAGCAATGATACAGTTTTTCATCTTCCTTCCACCACTCCACAATTTACTCAGACTACAACCCTTCTGGTGCCCAGTTCCTATGCAAACTTCATGTCTGTTTCAAGATAGAATGACATTTATTATAATATTTATATATTTCTACCCATTGAACATGTATAAAGTGGTGCTATTGTTTTTATTAGGTGTCTATCTTATTTTAGACAAGTCACTGATGAAATTTTTGAGCCTTGTGCCCTTAAGCATGATGCTTTTGTAGGAAAATATATGTCCCATTGGAGCAGAACTGACTATACTTCAGTATACAGGGGTGAAGGGACATCATGTTATAAATTTATTCTCAAATGGTTCAAAGAAACATTTTATACAGATAAAACATATAATATAGAATTATATAATCATGTGTATGTGCAAGCATGAGCACAAGCAAGGGGAGAGAGAAAAGGATGAAGCCATTGTGGTGAAATGTTAACATTTGGACAATCTACATGAAAGGTAAATGGGGATTCTTTGCACTATTCTTTTCATTTTTCTGTAAATCTGAAATTACGGTAAAAAAGTTAAAAGGGACGAAAAAGAGTAGAGCATTGGGGAAGATAAAAAGTAGTCGAAGATAAAATGTGAAAAGTGAAGGAATAAATGGGAAGGGAAAATGATGCAGCTTGGGAAAAGACCAAAGCAGAGAGAGAGAGCACCCTAAGCAAACCTTCTGTAGAGTAGACTATAATGTAGCTTAGTTTGAGACAAGCTATTTCTAAAATATTTTAGGAAGACTGCATCTACAGAATGGAAAAGAGGCATTTTGCTTTTCCAAGAAGATATTTTGGGAGTCTAGTCCAGAATACTGAAAAACAGAATAAACCTACATATATGGAAATCATATAAATTAACAGTTCTAAATTATTTACTATCTTTATTCTTTTCCTAAACAATACAAGGGTTTTAATAAACTTTATTCATTGGACAACCCCATATGCAAATCTTATCCATATTAGAGTATTAACTTTACTTTTTAAAAACCATTAACAATAAAACATAGACTGTAGTTCATTTTACGATTTATCACCATCTGTGTTCACCATTGTTTTTCTGTAGATTCACTTTTCTTATTGTTGAATTTCATCTTTACTATTTTTTTTCAGTGAGTATCACAAACTCTTTTGTCTTTGTATATGTGAAAATATCTTTATTTTGCTATGACTTAAAGAATAGTTTATCTGGGTATGAAACTACATTGACAGTTTTCCTTCTGCCCTTTGAAGAGTTTTTTCATCAGTTTTTATTGGTGAAGTCTGTTATCAATCTAATTGTCATCCTTTCTCTCTAAGAATCTTATATTTCACAATTTTACTGTAATGTATCTAGGGATAAGTTTACTTTTTTTTTTTTTGTCCTACTCATAGTGTCTTTTCAATCTGAGGGCTCATGTGTTTCCTTAATTTTGGATTATCCTCAGCCATTATCTCTTCAAATGTTATATTTGCCAAGCCTAGGGATTTTTTTTTAATTTATTTATTCAGTTTTGTTTTTGTTTTTTATTCTGAAAACTCCTATATAAATATGTAGGAACTTCCCAATCTATTATCCATGCTCCCAAATGCTTGATATCTCTCTCTCTCTCTCTCTCTCTCTCTCTCTCTCTCTCTCTCTCTCACCTTCATTCTGTTTAACTCTTTAGTATTATCTTCTAGAATGAGTGCTATTCTCCTAAAATAGAGATTGGATTTTGCACTAGGTGAAATAGCTAGTTAGAATTAAAGCCTGCATTTGAACCTAGAGATGCCTAACTTCTGACTTGGATTCTATTATTTTTTTAATTAATGACTTTATCCCAAAAGTTAAACCCCCAGAACAGTGAAATCATTTCAGATCACTGCATTTTTCTGTCTTTTGGGTGGGTGTAATTGGGAGAATGAATGTGACTTTATTCCAAGACTATGCAGGATGCCATGTGCTGGAAGACCTGAGAAGTGTCAAGAGTTATATTTGGCCTCTTTTCAATTTCCATCCCAAGTTTTTTCTGACAAAAAGAACATTAGTTTCTTTTTATCATTTATGCCACACAACATTTTCAAATTTCCCATTCTTTTGGCTATCTAAATAGATTGTTTACCAAGGTTTCTTTGTATATCACTTATCTCTTCTCAGTAATAGAATTTTGGTTTTGTTTTAATAGGCCAATGTTGTTAAACTTTTATAAGTTGTCAGCCATAGGAAAGTGATGAAATGTTTACAGTGTTATTCTATAAATATAAAAAAGTCTATTGTTGTTATAATTATTCAACATTTGTTAAGTGTCCCAACATTTGTTAAGTGTCCACAGAGTGCTGGGTGTTGAGTATCATTATCGGGGGTGGGGAGGAAGAGTTCAAACACACAGATTTTTTGGGGGGTGCAAATCACATCTCTTATAATTTCTTTGTTGTTTATCTCAAGTAGTTCATTAACATTTTGTAGGCTTCCACACAACTCAGCTTGGGCATGATAACCAAAGATAGATGACATGTATGTTATTTTGTCATTCATTCATTTAAAAAATATTATATTGATCATCTGTTATTTGACAGGGAACTCACAGGACCATACAAAAGGCAACCATTGCCCAGCCAGTACTGCTCAGTGGTTGAGTGTCAGTCCATGAACCAGGAGGTCGCGTTTGATTCCCGGTCAGGACACATGCCCAGGTTGTGGACTTGATCCCCGGTAGGAAGTGTGCAAGCAGGCCCCCAATTAATTATTTCTCTCATAGGTGTTTCTATCTCTCCCTGCCTCTCTAAAATAAATAAAAAGGTGTTAAAAAATAAACCATGAAAAACAGTTGTAATTCAGGATAATGAAAGAAAGTGCTAGGGAAGAGAGTGGCACAAAAAGTGTGATTAATAGCCAAGGTAGGTTACAGGGGGCTTCCCAAGAGGAGGAGCTACTCACTTGAAATGGGTCTTGAAGGAGTTAGAAAACAAGATTATTTTTAACAGGTAACAGCAAGAGCACCCCTTTATGAAAGTCTCAAGTTGTTCTGCATGGCTGGAATATAGGGTGTGTCTTTGAAACATGGCCCTGAGAGAGAGGAGCCAGTTTGAGGGCTTCCCAGGAAGTTTGGGCATCCTGTGCGGTCAGTGGAGCCACTGAAGGACTTAAACGGGAACACTTGCTTTTCTGAAGACATCAAGGAGGTTGGTTGGAAGGAGATGAGACCAAGGCAGAGACCAGTGAGAAGGCTGTTATAATCCTTCTGGGAAGAAAAACTGAGCTCAGAACTCTAAAGCAGTGGAAATAGAGCAAAGAGAACAAACCCGAGAGATTAAGAGATGAAATCAGTCAAAAAGGTGGAACTGAGGGAAAGGTGGGCTCTTGGCTGCCTTCTAGGATTCTGGCTTGGGAGTCAACGTGGAGATTTCTTTCACTCCATCAGGCTCAGCAAATATGGCAAATATTTCTTTCATCTCAATTTCTGTCAAACAACCCTCATCCTATTGGTTTTCTGCAAGAACAGTGTCCCAGACAAGCTGCCCAGAAAAAAAAAATGGCTTCGCTTTCCCAGAGGCTAGCTAGGAAAGTAATTCGAATGACATTGGAAACTTAGTTCTTCCAGTTGGGCCTCTTTGGAAGAATCCTCCCCTTTACACAGAAGGACTTTGACACTGAGTTTGTGACTCCTGCCTTTAGCCTTCTGTCATCTGTGTGGGTGGCGTGCTGGTCATGTGCCTCACCAGCCAGCTCTGTTCTCGTGCACCTCAAATGTCCTTTTTGAATAATTAGACTTCTTCAGTTAATTTTAGAAAACATTTCTGAAGCCTCTGATGCATCCTGCGTAGTGGCAGGTGCTTTCACATGTCATCTCATTTAATCCTCATAGCAGCCTGAGAGACAGGTGTTACCTGAGAGATAGGCTTTATGGACGGGGACCTGAGGTTCTGAGACATTAAACAATCCGAGGTCACAAAGCAGTCGGGTTCAGAAGCAAGCTTAGAAGCTATTCTCATACCACAGATCTCCTGTGTTTTTCTACTGTCCTGTGACTGTCCACTCTTATGGGTCAGTAATCAGGTTGGGCATTGATTGGCTTGGCAACAAGGAATGGAATAGCAGTGCAGAGAATGACAAATAGGCAATGATAATGCAGTTTAATGAGTGTTCCAGGGGGAGACGATAGGAGGCACACCCAAGCAGGAATCGGGGCTCAGTGAAGGAGCCCCGGAAGAAATTATATCCAAGGTGGGATTTGAGGAGTAAGAGTTGGCCAGGGAAAGGAAGGAGGGCAACCCCCTCCAGGCAGAGGGAGTGATGGTCACTGGCACAGGGAGAGGTGTGGCAGGAGATAAAACCTAAAGGTAGGTTTGGGCCGTATCAGGAGGACTTAATAAGCCCTGTCAGGAATCCTGATGTCAGTAGGGCAGCTGTGGAGGAGTTTTAAAGCAGGGAAGTTACATGACTATGCAGGCGTTTTCGAAAAGTGGCTATGGTGATAGTATGCGAAGAGAAGTGATTAATAAGGCAAACTTGGAGGCAGCCACCACTCAGGAGAAAGATGATGGTGACCTGAAGTGGGGAAGTGACTGACGGGGAGAGAACTGGACGGTGTGAGAAGCGTGAGGGCCTAGGAGCCACACGTCTCAGTAAAACTGACCCCGGTGGCTGGGCAGGCTGTTCTCATTCACCGGAATGGAGGAAAAACTGACTTGGGAAGGAAGGTGGGCTCCCTTTATTCCTGTTGTGTGACATGTCAGTGGCCATCCATCCAAGAAATGTCATTAGGCAGCTTTGAATGTGAATCCATGAGCTCAGGAGAGGTGCGGGAAGGAGATGCAGATGTGAGAGATGTCGGCATTTGGGTGGCACATAATTAACCGGGGGGGGGGGGGGGGTGTAAAACCAGAAGTGAGGAGAGCATAAGACAGAGAACATCTGTAGTTCAGACTCCGCCAGAGAGCGGGGAGCCGGCCAAGGAGCCAAGGAGGTGCATTCAGAGGAAACAGCCGGGACAACACAGGAGCGTGCCTAACAAACAGCCCTGGCCACTGAGGGGGGTCCTGGGACAAAACAGAGAATCTCGGGGGTTTAGAGCTCCTGGGAATCTTGGCTGAGTTTAGACAAGCCCTTTGGTCAGTTTGACTGGTAGCTGGTGGGGATGAGAGAATGGCGATAGCCAGCTGGTTTTATAGGGGTGAGGGGAAGTTTGGGGGGGTGGTAGGGGTGTTATTGTTGTTTTAACATGAGGAGAAACTTAAGCACTTTGGAATGTCTATGAGAAAGAACCACGGGAGGTGAGGGTATTTGGCAGAGCCGGACCATGATAAGGAAGGGGTTCTGGAACAGAGAACGGCCCTTCTGCCCGGGTCTCAGTGGGGAAGGAGCCTGGAGGGGTGGGTGAAGGAAGAGGTGGGGACGAGCCATCATGGCTTTCACGGATTCCTGTGGCATCCGGGCAGGAGTGTGCGTGTGTGTTGGAAGGTGGGCAGGGATGGGGACGGGTCAGTAGCCCGGCAGAGCGGAGGAGGTTTGAATAGAGTGGTGGAGAGCACTAGCAGGGAAACCCGGTCAGTGTATAGCTTTCCTGGGCCTCACTTTGTCCCGTGTTTGGAACGTGTTCTTAACGTGTTTCCTGCTGGGGCTCCTGGAGAGAGGGTCGCAGTGCAGGCCGGTTATCGTTCAGGGAGTGACGGAGGAGGACCGGCTAAAGCCGGTCTCTCTGCCCGTAGCTTGTGCCATTTGTCCGCCACCTACAGCAGTATCAGGTGACAAAGGTAGACTCGCAAATCGTGTCTTTCTCTTGGACTTGGAATGGTTAGCACGTATTTCAGGAATGCCCTCACAAAAGGAGGCTGGGGTTCTTGCTCTTCTCCTTCCTTTAATCACCTCCCCATTCCCCCAAAGGTGACTTGAACTCAGCAGGCCAGGCTGTACCTAATGGCAGGCCCTGGAAACGAGGGAAAGAACCCCTTTCTCCATAGAACTCTCTGAAGAGGCTGCTCCGTGCTGCGGTTTCTGCACCAGCCTCTGTAGACATGGGTGTGCTCTGTAGAAATTGCTGGTTTCAGTCCTGCTCTGCTGCTCACTCACAATTGAATTATGCCTCCTCTTTCCTGATCCTGAGTTTTAAATTACCTGTAAAACAGAGTAATCGTGCCTATTTCCCAGAGTGGCTCAGAGATGTTAGTGAACCAGTGGATGTGAAATGCCTAGCAAGAGAGATGCAGTCTGTGCCTGGCCATTTTCCCATTTTCTGTGGTTAAAATAAAGAGTGAATCTCTGGCTTTCCAGGTGTGGAACAGATTGGGTTGAAGTCCATCTGTCTTCTCCAAGTAGCTGAGGTGGAGATAAGCATTTGGTGATGCCCCTCAGTGTCCATAATGAGAGTGCACAGCACCATCTGCTCACCTGAGCACCACAGAACGCAGAGGTGCAAATGCTTAGTCACTGGGACAGGACGACAGTCCCTCAGACCCCTCTGTGCAGACAACTCTCAACTGTTACTGCCTGGCCCCGCCCCTTCCCATGGTCTGAAGCATTGTTTGCAGAGGGGTTTTTGATGAGCAGGCAGAGATTGCCCATTCATTTCTCTATCAGAGGTCAAAACTGGCAGCTGTGGGCCAATTTCAACATAACCCTTAAATGTGTTCGTTTGTCAAGTGGTGCTTTACTGTGTGTGTGTGTGTGTGTGTGTGTGTGTGTACACACACCTCCTAAATATTTGGAGACAGGGCATGCTTACTCTGTTTACCACCACCGCTCATTGTCTTACACCTGCTGCGGTCACTCAACTCTGTTCCTCCGGGGCGGTGAAGGCATTTGGTTTGCAGCCTTTATTTCTAGCTCCACTCCAGGTTTCAGTCCTGGAGTGAGCCAGGCCAGCAAGCCCACAGCTGTGGTGCTGATTCCCAGGAGCAGGCGCAGACCGGTTCTGTGTGCATTCAACACACTGAAACACTCCAGGTAAATTCACCCTCAGTCTCTGACCCTGGAATCGGGTTCTCCCTGAGTCAGCGTCTGCTCGCGCCTGGCCATGAGCGCTCTTCCACAAGGTCATTAGTTGTCACTCCTTTCTGTTTTGTTTGGGTTTTTGTGCCAGTTCTCCCTTTCATTGGGAGCAGGTTAAATTTTACAGTGTGAGATGTCTTTCCTTTTTAACTCTTAATATCCCAGGAACAAGCTGGGAACTTTTTGACTATTGACCTGTCAATCTCACCCCACTCGGCATGCCAAATAAACACTACAGATTTTTAATCAGGATGGCTTGGGTTCACATCTGTAACTTGTGTGTTATTTTTTGTCAAGTAAATGCCTAAATGTGGCCTCCCAGCTCCACATGTTAGCAATTAGATGTCCCCCCCCACCCCTATTAGTGCTTTGCATCCATGTGTCTCATCCCCCACCGAACTGTGAGCTATTTGAAGGAAGGGGACTTTCTTAATTATCTCTGTATCGCTGGCACACAGAGGGTGCCCACTGAGATGGCTCAGGTGCCGCCCACTCGTAAGCACGTTTATTTATGGCTCCCTCTCACTAGACTTCAAGCTCCTTGCAGGCAGGGAGTAGTAGGATGTCTCATGTGCCCAGTGCAGGTACAGTCACATTCAGCAGGTGCCAGTTGGTGGAATTATTAAGTGAAGTTTTCATCAGCCCATGATGTAGTAGGACCTCATTAAAAGGTAGCTGCGGTTATCATTATTAGCACACACACCAAAAATAAAGTAAAGGAGAAAAAACACCCACTAAGATGGGCATCTAGTCACCCACTTTGGCATGCAGTGTGGACATTGATTGGAAGACTATTTTAGAGAAAGAAAATGGCCTTTTATTCATTTTGGGGAGGGGAGGAGGGTTAACAAGAGTCTTTTTCAAGTGTTTGCTCCATCTTGCTGCCACTTTACTATGTGTGGCTGCTGTTGCTATGGCAATTCTTTAAGCAATTGAATAGAACAGCACTGAGTTGTTGCAAACCAGCTCTAATTGCTCCCATGCACCAGGCCTGCCCACATGACTGCTCTCTGCACAGCATTCCCTTTTTCCGATGCATATTTTCCTAAATCTCTGGGCATTGTGCAGCTCCCTGGCTCTTGTGACATTGCCATTCTCGGGCAGAGGGCACAAGCAGCAGCTCTGGGTAGGGAAGAGGGTCTGCCAATTTTCCCTGTGCGAGTGAGCAGTGTAGACCCCCATGTTCAAGGGGGTGGTGGGATGCAGGCACAGCAGGGCCTTAAAGCCAAATAAAACATTTGTGGGGATAGGTTTATTATATGTATTTCCATTGTTGGGCAATTTAGTCATCTTTTTAAAGCCAGCTGTACCATTCCCGCACCCTCCTGCCAGGAGGGCCCAGTTCATTGTGTAGCGAGAACTTGTGGTTTTAACCTGCGTGTGATCAGGAAGAACTGATATTGAAAGAAATGGAAGGGAGTCCACGTGTAATGTGTCCCTCCTGTGTGCCAGGCACTGTACTGGTCAGTGTCCATGTGCTCTGGCACTCAGTCCACAGGTACATTGGGCAGGGAGTTGGGCAGCATGGTCGCTGTCACAGATGAGGAAACTAAAGAGCACAGATTTACTGTCAAAACTAAGGTCGCTGCCAGGGGGTGCACAAGCTGGGTTAGACCTGAATCTAAGGCCTGTGCTGAATCTAAGACCTGTGCTCTTGTCACTGGGTCACACTGTCTCCCAGAAGGAGTCAGCCTTTGGGAGCCAGATCTCAGTTGACTTGTGGCACATGGCATTTAGCCAACAGCCAGGCCCTTTAACACGCAAGACCTTTCTTTAAGGAATCATGAAACTTAAGGATTATCATAGGAAAAGTTTCATTATCACTATAGCTTCTTTTGAGCCTTAACAATACACTAGGCTGTAAGCTAAGTGCCATATAAATACCACACTTAGTCTTACCAGAATAGTAATGATAATCTATGAATTAGGTATTACTTCTATTTTGTAGATGAGGAAATTGAGGCTCAGAGAAGTTAAGTGACTTTCCCAAAGTCACAACAACTTCGGGTGGCAGCACCAGAATTCAAATCCAGGCCTGATTCCAAAGCCGTTTAAACATGAGGCTGCCTCCCATGGAGCTTACTTGGAAAATATATTCATCCTTACATTTAAAACTTTGACCCGGCCGGCGTGGCTCAGTGGTTAAGCATCAACTTCTGAACCAGGAAGTCATGGTTTGAACCCTGAGTTGTGGGCTCTCTCCCCAGTGTGCAGGAGACAGCCAATCCAAGATTCTCACTACTGATGTTTCTCTCTCCCCTTCTCCCTTCCTCTCTGAAAGCAATAAAAATATTTTTTTAAATAACAAACTGTGCCTGCGAATAAGCCAGGAAGCTTAACAGCCAGTGAAAAGCTTTTCTTCCTTTTCCGGAGATATTTGTAAAATTAATTCAACCTTACGATGGTCTGGCACCTAAAGGTGCGGTATAGCAGCAGGTGTGGAGGGATACGGTACACTCTTGCCCGAGGGACTGCATGACCTGAAACTACCTCAGTGCGAAGAGTCTGTGCACACAGAAATGTTGCTTTAGCAGCTCAGTCCTGCACTACATTCGGATGGTAGGCTAGTGTCTTAAATTTTTTTCTCTCTTTTTTTGTTCCTTTTTCTTTTAATGAAGTTTGTGTAATAAAAGTAAGGGGGAAGAAATAGACAAAAACTGAACACTTTTCTCCTAAAAGTGGTATGAATCCTACTCTAGCAGCAACATTTTTTCTTAATACTTTAAATTGAACATTCTGATTCATTTAGAAAAAACAAGTTTTAATGAGTGCCTACTATGTGGCAGACACCGCACTGGATCGGGGCGGGCGGGGAGTGTGGGGGACAGAATAGTATACTGGAAGCACAGTGACAGAAATCTGGCTGTTATTGATCGTGGTGAGGTCAGAGGTAGGCAGTTCAGCGATTGGCGAATTGAGCACCTTGCTGATGATATCTAAGAACTTCATTCTTTCATTCTTGAGTCGGCTGCCGCAGATATTGGCCACACCACTGGGCACACTTACCTGGTGTTCTTAAGATGACTGTCACTTCAGGCATTACATCCTTCAGCAATCTCCAAAGTATCTCTTTGAGTGTCAGAAAACCTTTCCCAGAAGTTCTCCTGGTGACTTCATCTGATGTGTCCTTGACCAGAATGTAATCATTACCTAGGCCCTAACCCAGTGGTCCCGTGGACCACCAATTTGGCTTAGACCTGATTATCCACCCCTGCCTCTGGGATAGGACCTGACACCCTTGTTCTGACAAAGGAGGATGGGGACATAAACAAAACGGGGGATTGTCAGGAAGGGGATAGAAGGGGATGAGTGTTGGTAGGCAGCCAATAGTAGTGAGTTCTAGAAAAAGATGTTCCCCTGTCTCAAAGAGCTTGCATTCTATTGCAATTGACAGTAAACAAGGAGACAGTGTTTCATTCGAGCTGCCCTTTAGTGCCTCTACTTCAGATGAAGCGGTCAAGGAAGCCTTCTTGGAGCTGACATTTCACCAAAGAGGTGAAGGAGAAGAACTCCCCAGCCAGATTGGGTTGAAGGGAGCAATGTTCCGGGCAGAGGGAACGAGGTAACGTGGCACCTTGCAGAACCTGAGGGAACTGGGGAGCCCAGGGTGTAGCAAGCGAGGAAGCGAGTGGCCTGAGTTGCAGTTAGAGACTTTTTGGCTGGTCATGCAAGGTCTTTCGGGGCATGGATTTGGATTTTATTCTAAATGAACAGAAAGCCAGTGGGGGTTTGATTTTGTGACACAGTGTTATGTTTTGTAAAAAAAAAAAAAAAAAAAAAAAAAAAACATGCTGGCTGCTGGGAGGGGAACCTTAGTGGAAGCACAAAGAGCAATTAGAAGTCACTCTGGTCACTCAGACAGGAGATGTGGTGGCTTGAACTTCTGTGGTGAGAGTGGAAATTAGCTCTTGGGGAGATGGGATCAGGAGGACTTGCCAGGCACCGTGGGTCTAGGGGCCTCCCCAAGGCCTCTTCTGTCCAGTTTTCTCTGTGCTCCTATACGTACTTTTTTCTAAAGTAAATCATGATGTGCACTTTACAAATAAGAACGTCCTGAGAAGTGGTCTGCACTGGGTCATAGCATTCAGACCCAGCAGAGAGAAGAGGAGCCAGGAGCTGGATTCTGGGAGAATGAGGGGACCAACTCGATTAGCATCGCATGGGACTTGTTTTCCTTCATGAAACGTTTGTTTTTGAGGATGGTATTTTGAGAACTGCTGTCTCCGTGGGAATATCTAAGTTGTGTACTGCAAAGCCATCTCTGCATCTACATGTTCTTATTTAACACATGGCTGTCTTTATAATGAGTGCCTTCTGTATGTGGGGTTACCAGAGTAACTCTGAATTATTTTACAACTAAATTAATGATATCCTGGAAACATTTATTTGGCTCCTTTTCTATTTATAATATTACTACCAACTAATTGGCTCTAAGTGTTCCTACTTATAGGGTCCTCTGTGCTAGTTAAAATTCATCTCACAGGTGAATCCCTGACGCCACCCAGGGCTACCCAGTCATCTGTGAAGTTTTTCTTGTAATAACGGGAACAATCACAAAAATGTACACTAGTCATATGCCTATGGGCAAAGGGCCAGGTGAGACAACATCTAAAAAATAAATAATGTGTATGGTGGGGTTTTTTCCTGATTATAAAATAACATATTTTCATTGCAGAAGACTTGGGAAAGACAGAAACACTTAAGGAACACAGTCACTCATATTTCCAGCACCATGAGGCAACCAGCATTAAATTTCGCTGCATCTCTGGCCCTGGCCGAGTAGCTCAGTTGGTAGAGTGTCATCCCAATACACCAAAGTTTCTGGTTCGATCCCAGTTAGGGCACATATAAGAATCAACCAATAAATGCATAAACAGTGAAACAACAAATCGGTATTTCTCTCTTTTTCTTTTTTTCTCTCTCTGTTAAATCAGTCAATAAATAAAAAATGTTGGTGCATCTCTTTCCAAATGTTTTTATGCCTTTTTTACATAACTGAACTCATACAGTCAGTATTTTTTCTTTTCATTTCATGTGATCTTCATCATTCAGATTCCCCTCACACCAGGAGATACATCTTTGCAAATGGTTATGTGATTCCTCTGCTTGGATGTGCCGTGATGCACTGAACTGTGCCCCTCGAGGGGAATTTGAATTTTTGCTATTGTTTTAATGTGAATGATGTTATACTTAAGAGATTCATTGACATTTGAGTTTTTCCTTAAACTATGTTTCCAGCAATTCCCAATGCTAGATTAAAGGATATGCATATATTTAAGGCTCCTGATACACTTGCCAAATTACTTTTTATAAATGTTTTACTGTTGTTTATTCTTATCAACATTCCATTTACAGCCACCTGGGCTACAACTAGAAGTCTTTATTTTTTGCATCTTTGTATATATAATGTGTGAATTCTGTTTTAACTTTTGTTTCTTTGATTACTAATGACCTTGAACATCTTTGATTCATATTTATTTTTCTGTTTTGAACCTTGCCTTTTGCTCATGAACTGCTGGGCTCTCCGTGTTTTTTTTGTGGGGTTTTTGTGTGTGCGTGCGTGCGTTTTTTGGTGGGTTTTTTTATGAACTACAGTGTTTTATTTGTTTGGTTTTTTGTTTTTGCTTTTAGAGGGAAGGGGGAGAGAGAGAAGCATTGATCAGCTGCCTCCCGACCAGGGACTGAACCTGCAGCCTCGGTACGTGCCCTGACTGGAAATTGATCCCACACCTTGGTGTACAGGACAGCTCTCCAACCAGCTGAGGCACTCTGCTGGGGCTAAATGAACTCTTTATGTATTTGGCTGTTTGCCTTCTCATAAATTGTAGCAAATAACTTTTTCCGAACTGGGACTTTATTTTAACTTTTTATTATGAAGATTTCCAAAGATACACAACAGTACAGAATAAAGATTCCTCCATGTATCCATCACTTAGCTCCAACAACCATCAATGTCTTTGGCATATTTGCTTAATTTATTTTCTATCCCAATCTCTTCCCCTTTTTTGCTGATATATTTTAAGGCAAAATCATTTCGGCTTTTCTAAGATCTTTCAAAAATGAAAATTTAGTGTTTTTTTCCAACTCTTTTATTAAAAAAAGTTTTTAATCTATAGAGAAGTTGAAAGAATAGCACAATGAAAACCCATTTACCCTTTACCTAAGTTCACAGATAAATGTTTTATATATTTTCATTCTTTTCAAAAATATATATACACACTGCACTTTTTGTCTTGTATTTATTTATTTATTTTGCTGGACCATTTGAAAGTAAGTTGCAGATTTTATAACACTTTATGCTAAAATCTGTTAGCCTATATCTCCTAAGAACCAGAACATTGTCTATCATAACCACAAAGCTATATTACTCTCAAGAAATTTGACATTGATACAGTCATATCCCATATGACTGAGCTCAAATCAAGCATGACACATTGCATGTTTTGTTTTGGTCTGCCATGATATTGACATTTTTTAAAGAATCTGGGCCAGTTATCTTATAGACTGTCCCACAGTGTGGATTTATCTGATTATTAGTTCATGGCTGTATCCCAGTATGCCAAGGTGCTGCAGATTCATCTTGTGCATTTTCTGTCCCAGACCTGGAATCAGCCCTTTCTCCAGTAAAGACCATCTTCTGAATACTAGCGGCGGTCATTGCTACTCACCTGTCATTACTTCTAGACTTTTCAACGGACTGACTTAAGATGTATGTTTTTAAGAAGAAAGAAAAATAAGAGTTCATACTGTTATTTTCTTTTTAAATTTAAATGTTCAGGTGGGTGATTTGTTGTGTTTTGTTTTTGTTTTACTTTTTCACTTAAACTTATTTTTAACCTATGGAAAAGTTGAAAGAATAGTACAATGAATACCCATTTA
This sequence comes from Antrozous pallidus, assembly GCA_027563665.1. Classification (NCBI taxonomy): domain Eukaryota; kingdom Metazoa; phylum Chordata; class Mammalia; order Chiroptera; family Vespertilionidae; genus Antrozous; species Antrozous pallidus. The sequence goes on along the minus strand of CM050522.1, from coordinate 76,448,713 downwards.
CTCTTCACCTAAATTCGCTAATTAATAATGCTTTGTACATTTGCATTCTTTTCCGAAAACATATATACACCCTGCACTTTTTGTTTGGTTTTATTTTTATCTTTTTGCTGAACCATTTGAAAGTAAGTTGCAGATTTCATAACACTTCACTCCAAAATATGTCAGCCTCTATCTCCTGAGGATCTGAGAAACCAAGTCAGCAGAGAGGCTGGCCCAGCACTCATCCATCCCAGAATTCAGGCAGGGCTGCTCCCAGGGCGCCCGAGAAGGAAGGACGAAAGGTAAACAGGCCTCAGAATGTCATTTCAGTAGTAAGAAACTCGAATGATCAAGTTCCTCTAGCCCATTCAGAGAAGAGCCACAGTTATGTAGCTCCTTCTCTAGTTTCCAGAATACCAGAAATGTTTTAAGACATGGTAACATGCCTTCTTCAGATCACCTAAATTGCACAACCATGAGGCAACTACAAAGCATCTTATTTAATTTAATCTTCACAGCAACCCTTAAGCTATGTGTCATTATTCCCATTTTCCAGCTTAGGAAACCTAGACTCAGAGAGATGAGGTGATCTGGCCCATAACCATTAATATCAAAGCTAGTATTAGAACCAACATCTGTTGGCTCCAGATCCGTTCCTTCCACCATTCCAAGCTGCCTACAGTTGTCTGTTGTTGCCAGTCGAACTTCCATGCGCCCCGTCTGGGGCCACCCCACAGATTTGGGAGTCTTCCACTTGCATCGTTCGGTTAAGTTTCTGGCTCCTACTCCGAGCTCTGCACTGCTTGGTCGTTGCCATAGCTGCCGGCATAGCTGGTGGCCATTCAGCAAAGAAGGAGCACTGAAAAGAGAGCGAAGGAACTCTCATCCGCATGACGCCGAGGAGGACACTCACCTTTCCTTGTTTGAATCTATGAGTCCACATCCCAGGAAGCTGTTCTTGCGCCTGTGGAGGCCCCGGAGCTTTCAAGCGAAGTGAGCCAAGTGCTGGCCCATTCACTCGCACCCCAGTCCCGTGGCCAAGGGCCACGCTCCCCCTCGAAGGCAGCACAAGGCAAGGTCCTCCTGGGGCCGGGCCCTCTGCGTTCACAGAGGAAAATGAAAGTTGCTTTATTCCCCGGCCTCTTCACAGCTCCCATTATGACGATCGGGCTCCGCAGTGGAGCCGGGCTGTGGTTCCTGCCCCAGCACGAGAGACCCACGTGTCTGACTAATCCGTTCTGTGCACTGACTTCCCGGCCCGCATTTTGTTCTCTTGCTTTTGATCGTCTGTTTGCCTTTTTGCCATTCTGCTGGTTCTTGTTTGGAGCTTTCATTTTCCAGGAACACTTTGACCTGCTCGATCCTCTACATTCTTCTCTCTCTCTCCCTCTTTGTCATTTTCCTCTCTGATTTTGGTTTCCCTGTGTTTGACCACACACCGCTTCCACATACAAGCAAAATGGGAACATAACTAAGGGGTTTTGTTTCGAGAGCCCGGGGATCCGGGACCACAGCCAGCCCCAGCCCCTCAGCCAAGCTGGGCTCGACTCTTCGGTCCTGTCCCCAGCCCGGCCTCGCCCTGCCGCACGCAGGATGTTGGCTTGTGCCCTGTAGTTAACAGAGTGGGGAAGGAGTACAGATAACGGCATTGGTCAGATTTCTCCATTGTAGGAACTGGGGGTTGGAAATATAAGGGGATTTTCCCAGCTCAGAGCCAGTAGGCAGCCAGGCCGGGACAGGACCCAAGTCTGCCCTGGAGCCGGGCCTATTCGCCAGCGGCTCTGTCCTCGGCATGATCTCCGCCAGCCCAGTGTGGTTACAAGGCGGACTGTGGCAGCTGCCCTTCCCCGAGCACTTCCTCGCGACAGGTGAGCTCGGGGCAGTAAAGTGCTTTCCTGAGGCCACCCTTCCTACACCAGAGCCAGGACCGGGCCCAGGTCTGACTGCCCGTGACATCTGGTCCCTTAACGGAAGGGTCGCCTGCAGAGGACCGTGGCAGCACAGCAAAGGGACACTTACCTGGTGAAGGACTCTGGGAAGGCTTCCTAGACACAGGGATATTTAGGGTGAGATGAATAGGAGGTTGGCAGTCAGGAAGAGGAGGGGTTACGGGCCTTCAGCACAGCTTGCTCCCTGACCTGCTGAGCTCACACGGTTTTCTAATCAGTACCTACCTCTGAGAGTCTCAGGAGTGGGTTTGTGGCCTTACCGCCTGCTTCGTGCTTGACTCTTCTCCACAATCTCCCCCGCCCCTCCGTGAGGCTTTCTAGCTTGCATATCCCTAGTGCTAGGAAGCTTCCTTCCTTCCGAAGCAATTGTTTCTTCTCCTTTTTTTTTAAATCTCAGACAGAGGGAAGGAAGGAGACAGGGAGGGAGGGAGGGAGGGAGGGAGGGAGAGAGAAAGAGAGAGAGAGACATCAATGTGAGAGAGAATCATCCATCAGTTGCCTCCTGCACTCTCCCTGACCAGGGATGGAACCTGCAACTGAGCATGTGCCTTGACTGGAATCAAACCCGCTACACTGGTCAGGGCAACTGTTACACCTTTAGAATGCTCTTTAGGACTCTCTTCTTATTTTGGTGAAAAACAACCTCTTTATACCACCCGCCCTTCCATTTTGGGGGAAAGCCTCAGGGCACATCACCTGTCTTAGGAGCAGCGGCACCAGGCCAGTGGCTGAAGTGAGCAGGCCTGACTTTCTGCAGTTCCCGTCGCTGAGAGTGGCGTGGTTTGCTGGAGAGGCCAGTGGCGTGGCCTCCACAAGCCCTGGTTTCTCACTACCATTTTTTGTCGTGGCATCTTATTTGGGTCACTCTCCCCCTAAAGTTCCTTACCCATAGACCCAGAAAGTGACGGGACACGTGGGGTTTGTTCAGGTTATTCTTCCGTTACTTCTCTGGTTATTCCATCCCGATATTTCTCTATTAGCTCAGTGTGCGTGTGTGAGGGTGTGTGCGTGTGCGTGTGCGTGTGCGCGCGTGTGTGTGTGTGTGTGTGTGTGTGTGTGCGTGTGCGTGTAATGTGTACAAAGTTGTGAGCAACAAGTTCAACCCACTTTCCTGGGCAGCCACTACAGGCCTGGGTCTGGAGTAGGTGCAGGGAAATGAGAGTTCATGAGCACAGCCTCTGCCTGAGGAGCTGTTGGTGCTGGGGGGGATTCGGGGAGCAGCGTGTGGCTGCGTTTCTAGAGGCAGGAAGGTGAGATGCGCGGGCCTTGGCCAGTGCTCCGGGCTGCAGTAGGAGAGCAGAGGCTGGGGCATGTGTCTGCACTTGTGAGCTGACTCTTTGAAGAGGGCAGTGCCACTGACTGGGGGGGGGGGAGCGGAGAGGAGCTGAGGAGGAGTGAGGAGGCAGAGATCCTGCGGATACTGCGCAGATAGTTTCATCTGAAGTAGGTGGCTTCTCAGGAGATGGATGGCCCTGAGCACATAATCTGACAAGTAAATGAGTGATTTCCTTGACTGAAATCTGGAAGCAGCAGGATGGGCCGGGGGGGGGGCGGGGGGGTGTGCACAGAATTCAGAAATGGAGTGTTGAGTTTGAGGAGCACGTGGGTTCTAGCGGCGGCATCCAGGGTGCAACTGGAAAAGCAGGCCTTGGCGTTCGGGAGGCAAGTCTGGCCTAGAGCTGGAGAATCGGCACTGTCACCTCTTGTCAGTTTATCTAAAGTTGTAGAGGCTTGTTTGGTGCCACCCAAGGTGTAGTCAGGGCGCGGGCAGTTGTGCACTGGTTGGGGTGTGCCATCTGCTGCAGCCTGGAGGGAGGCTGGAAAGCAGTCCCATAGATGGGGATGCATCGCCCATGCACATAGCGCTCGGCTGCAGCACCTCTAATCCAACAGCCCTTTCCAGCAAGTGTTTATAACCCCACTTTACAGATGCAGAAGCTGAGGTTCAGATGGTTTCAGTCAGCGGTGCCAGTTTAGAAGACAGCCCCATCTGACTCCCAGTTCCATGGAGTGTCCAGGACAGCAAGTGTCCCCTCCCGGTACTTGCTCACATGCTCGCTGGCAGTGAACATGTTTAAAAGGGAAGCCTCCTCACATCCTTCTTGCTTCTTTGCCCTCAGAGCCAAAGTCCGTCCATTGTTTTATGTGTGCATTCATTATCCACCAGGGATCTTATCTGTGCCGATTACCAGCTCATACTGGTGTGAGTGTGTTCGAGTGTGATGGTGATCAGATGAGCCGTCCCTGACACAGTATCCCTGTTGCCCAGTCATGGTGCAGAGGGCCTCACTTCTTCCACTCCTCATCTCGTCTTCTGTTCCTTTCTGGGCCTTTTGGAGGCTGATGGTGCACTGTGACATGAGTGGGCATTTTGTAAGTCATAATTTTACATTGAATTTAAATAAGCTGTGTGCACACAGGGTGGGTATGCAGGCCACAGCCGGGGGGCGGGAGGGAGGATTCTACTCTGAGTTCCTCTGGCTTCAGTGTTATTTCAAGTTTGAAAATGTGTTAGGAAGAAAACAACATTAGGGCAATTGGAAGTTCAAGTCTGTCTGTCTTCTTCCTCTTTTCTTTTATACATTTTTAGATACTATTAACACTTCACCCTTCACCTGGCCCCTCCTTGGTTACCTCTGACACTTCCTTGATATTTATTTAGACATTCATTGTACCTTTGTTTTGAACTCTGTTTAAAAGAATCAGTAACTTAAAATAAGCATTTTTTTTCCTCACTGAAAATGTGCAATTAGTGAATTACATAAATGTGGATGTCCACTTATCTTTTTTATGTGTCAAAAATCGTGGTATAATTATATGAAAAAATTAAAGAAAACTAACCATCAAATCCGAATACCTGCTGTGAATTTGCAGAAACAGCTCATTTTATTACATTTACTAGAACAGTATTTCATAGAAGAGTGGGGAATGTATAGAGAGAACTTCCTGGGAGTCGTCTTGGAATTTACAAACCATGAATGATGCATTTAATTTGAAGTAGCCCTTTTTCTGTAAGCCTGGTGAATGCGGGTTTCAGACATACTGGAATCGGACTCTCTCCTCCGAGGTGCAGACAGTATGGTCTCACTGTCATCACCGAAAATAAAAGTTAAAAAAAAAAAGTGTCTTTTGCCAAAACTTTTGCTACTTCCCCAGTTTCGGCCAAGGAGCCTTGTCTTGTGTGACAGAGGCTCTAGACTTGCCAAGTCTAGCAGAGGCAGCATTTTCTCGATTATTCCCATCTCTTTATGTTTTGGGGGAGCTGTCAGGTAATGTCATCATTAACCCATTGCTGTTGAGTCCTGGATTGAGAGGGCTGTGTGACCCTGGGCCAATAACTTACCCTCTCCAAGCCTATTTCCTTGTTTGTGAAAGGGCTTTAGTTACCCTGACCTCCAAAAGTTGTGGTGAAGACAAACGTGTCAGTATTTACTAATCATAATAGCAATTATTCTGTGCCAGGCACTCTTTAAAGCACTTGACACATATTACTCGTTTATCTTCACAACAATCCTATGAGGTGGATACTATTATTTTTTCTATTGTACAGGTGATAAAACTAAAGTACTGAAAGGGTAAGCGACCTACCCAAGGTCACACAGCTAGGAGTATGAGGATCAGAATTCTAACACAGAATGTCTGGCTGTGGAGTCCATGTTGTCCTGTTTCTCAGACTTGCAGTGTCGCGGGGGTTTGATAAATGCTTGTCATATGTATGACCTGACAGCTCAGATGCAAGCAGGGAACATTCTCATGCATGCTGGGAGCAGTGGCGCAATAAATGGCTCTTCTCGCCCAGTCTTCTTGGTCACAGGCCCATGTCTAAGGGAAACCACGCTGCTAGAGGGAAGAAATAACACCTCTGACCCAGGGCCATCTTGGGATCATCATGTCACTAGGGAATCTTTAAATATTCTATTTCTAAATTCCAATCTAGTTTTGGGTATACTTACAGCATTTAGCATATGAAAAACCATTGGGAAAGTGGACTGGTTGTGTAATGGAATATTTCATGTTCCGGTTCAGCCATAAAGCTCAGGGCTGATAAACAAAGCATCTGAAGCCAAATGGCTCCTCATCTGACCCCAATTAAAATAAAGACTTCATTCCATTCTGTCCTGGCAGAGAGGAGCATATTGTTGTCTTTAAGGGAGTTTGGTTTTGTTAATGAAAGAATTTTATTTCATCCTCCCCCCCCCCCACCCCCAGTACAATATCTAATTAAATAAGATTCTATTTGTTAGGACTTCTGGGAGAGACATGTTAACTCCTTTAAAGCTGTGTTTCTTATATGCCTCAAAATGTAGAGTGTACTTATAAATCCCACTTTACAGTCCATTGTTCAAAGAAGAAATGAGCCCAAGTCTTTTTAAAGACAAACCTTATCTTCTCCAAGGTACATCTGTTTACGCCATCTATTATCCCACCTGTGTGTGCAGGTAGCATGGCTTCAGTATAAAATACCACCTATTTACATAAAGCCCCGTTTCCTAGAAGCATTTGTACTTGTACATATTGTAATTTACCAATCACCATAGATCTGTCCATATAAAATATCTCACGCAGGGCGTTGTAGCTGCGAAAATATGTTAGGTAACATAAGTTGGGTATTGATGCCAAATTGTCACGGAGTTCCTCCAGAGTTATCTTGCAGAAATATGTGACTGTCTGAAGAATTCATCCTTTAACATTAAGAGTGAATGCCAGCCAACTCTTGGGGGAAGGGAGCTTTTCTCGTGTCCTACTCTCACTGCTTTTTTGTAGCCTTTTTCTGTATGTGCTGCCGCCCAGCATGACTGTTGAGTCCACAATTAACAAGCAGAATCATTTCGGTGTCGTTATAAAGTTCTCTTCAGCTCAGCTAGGCAAGAGGAGGCAGGCGGTTGGCTTGTGAGACCCGGATTGGTCACCTCCATACCCCTGCGGAATTGCCTGCGTGGGCCACGCACGGAGCTGCAGGGAGATAGGACTAGTCTGGGCATCAGGAGAGCGGCCTCCAGCAAGCTCCTCCCTTCTCTGCGCTTCAGTTTCTTCATCTTCAAAACGACAGAGCAGGGTCAGCAGATCTCAGAAGGCCCCTTGGCTCTGCCTTCCTCGGATTCTGTGTTCACTAGAGCAGAAAGGACATGATGCTTTAAAATCCACTTAAGAATTTATAGTCAGATGCTAAGGATTTATGTTCTGAGAAATAAAGTCTTTAAGTCTATGAAACTTAAGACACTTAAACCACATTTTAAAAATTATATTACTTTGCCCTGGCTGGTGTTCTCAGTGACTAGAGTGTCGGCCTGTGCACCTACGTTTCGATGTTTTGATTCCCAGTCAAGGGCATGTACCTAGGTTGCAAGTTCAATGCTGTCCCATTTGGGGTGTGGGCAGGAGGCAACCAACTGATGTGTCTCCTCACATTGGTCTTTCTCTCCTCCCCTCCCTTCCTCTCTTCCCCTCTCTCTAAAGATCAATGGAAAAAAAATCCTCAGGTGAGGATTTAAAAAACAAGTTCTATTACTTTGCATGCAGTGGCTCCTTCTGGCATTTAGTGAGAATTCACCCAGCATACTTGAGCAGCTATTCTGTGCAGGCCTCATGCCAGGTGAGCAAAGATCAATCACTCATGGCCCTGCCTTCCCGGAACTTACTTTCTGTGGTGGGGCCGGAGGGGAGCAAAAAGCAAGTAAAGAGATCGTCCCTGCATTAAAAGAGCTCCCTACAGTGTACTCTGGGGCAGGGGTTGGGCAGGAGGAGGTAGGTAGGTGAGGTGGGATGAGGACAGGTGTCACAGAGAAGGGGCTGTCTTGCCGGACCTTGAAAGGTGAGTGCGATTTCATCAGACAGAGGAGGGGTCCTCATTCTAAACAGAGGCACAGGGGAAAGAAGGGTATAACATACTGGGGCAAAGCAATGAGCTCTGCACCATCGGAACATGGGGGCTGAGGAAGGGGCAGAGGGAGGGATAAAACTAGAAAGGGAGGCTTGTGAAAAGAAATTCCATTCTAAAGAGTATGCCGTGTTTTTCAAACTGGTAGTAATGAGTGTTCTTTGAATAAAATGGGTTCTGTGGCCATAGACTCTGGGAATACAGTCGACTCAGATCCCCTCTTGCAGGAACACAGTGTACAATAAAGACTGCATATGCCTTAGCAATACCCTATACTAAACTTGGTTTGGCTCTATGTTCCTCCGACTTTTGACCATCAAACCCTCTGAGACTGAAGTCCTGTTGATGCTGCGGAGCCAACTTTAGCACATAGAGCTTCAGATGGCAAGTTCCACTGGGCAGCTCTTGTCAAGAAAAATATAAGGTCCCATCAGCATTTTAGAAGGATCACTCTGGCCTGGAGGAGGAACTGGAGCTGGGGGAGAAGTGACCAGTATTAAAAAGGGAATTAGACACCTGGTTACACTGAAGTTGTTCAAGCTGCATTTCAAGGAGAAGCCCCTCTGAATACAGCCTACACCTTCCTCACACTGATATGCAGGCCTTGCATGAATCCTACAAGTAGGAGGCAGGCCAGGTGCTGATACTTCAAGCCCTGTCTGGCAGCCTTTCAAGAGCTTATAGGTAACATTGGTGGCTGACACTGGAATGGCTTGGTGTTAGGAGGCCAGAGGCGGAAGATGAAGACTGTTGCTAAAGGTTTCCATGGCTCCCTGAAGCCATCTACTGAGGGCCTGCTGTGTGCCAGGGACTGTGCTAGGTACTTTTACATACACTCCCAACTATTCCTTGAAACCATCTAAAAGGGAATTGCTATTGTTCCACTTTGATGAGTAAAGAAAAATAGAGAAAAGGGTTGACTATTCCAAGGTCTCATGGCTGGTGGTTAGATCCCAACCCATCAGACTCTTGAGTGCATGATCTGAACACTGAGCTGTACCGCCTGCCCCAGCTAGCCTCCATTTGAAAGCAGTGACCATCCGCCAAGCACTGTGCATAGCCCCTTCCATGCATTACTTAACTTACTCCCCCCGCAGCCCTGGGAGGCAGGTGCCATTATCCCTGCTCCGTCAGGGAGCAAACTAAGGCTTTGGTAAGTAGCCAAGGTCACAACTTGACCTTGCAAAGCCAGGAATTGGACTTCAGTCTGACTGCTCACTACTCCCCCTAAATAATTCTGAGGAGGTTGTTCAAGAAATTGGTCAGAGCCGAAACCGGTTTGGCTCAGTGGATAGAGCTTCGGACTGCAGACTGAAGGGTCCCGGGTTCGATTCCGGTCAAGGGCATGTACCTTGACTGCGGGCACATCCCCAGTAGGGGGCCTGCAAGAGGCAGCTGATCGATGTTTCTCTTTCATGGATGTTTCTGACTTTCTATCCCTCTCCCACTGTGTAAAAAATCAATAAAAATAAAAAAGAAATTGGTCAGAAATGTTTCTCTGTAGACATATTAGAAAGAAAGTGAATGGGCTTTATTTTTTGGTGTAAAAATACTATGGCTCTGGGCTAAGTTGGGCCTAATGGTTAGATCCTGGCGTCAAGCTGGATATGAGGAGCCCAGATGTGAGTGAAGGCGGTTTTGCATTAAATTCAGCATGTGTCCCCAGGTTCCTTCTATCATCCTGCCACTGAACTTAGAGCTGGGGACTCTAAGTTTATAATACCGTCTTCGCCTTCACAGGCCAGTGGGGAGACATGGAGAACTCTCAATGCAACATGTTCAGTGCAATCCTAGAAGTCTGTTCAGAAGAGGGAGAGATGAACTCTATTTGAGAGATTACTGCAGGCTTCACAGAAGATGTGTCTGCAGTGGGTTTTAAAGGATAAGTAGGAGTTTGCCAAATAGTGAAGGGGCAACGTGTGAGTCTATTTTCTCTCATGGGTTAAATGTTGATGATCCACTTACAAACAGCATTAGAATTCATAAAGAGCTTGAAATTGGTGCCCTTGCTGCCTGGATTTGCTTTTAAGAAAACTCTTTTGCCAACCTGACATGATGGAATCCTGAGATTTGGTGACTTGTGGAGGCCTTTAGTGTCTGTCTTCTGTGAGTGGCATTTACAAATGTTTGTTCATTTAGAGACCCTGGTGTATTCTGGGTGACCTGCTTCATTTAAAATCGTTCAAATGATGAAATCTGGGGGAAAGAAGTAAATGGTTAGTCTTCCTACTTTTTAATGACACTCCCCCCCGCCCCCGCCGCCCATGTAGACTGAGTGTTTGTAGTGAGTGCGGGGCTTTCCTTTGCCCAGGCATGAAGGGAGCCCGTACTGCCTTGCTCAGTGAGTAGCTGGATGCTTGCTCAGTGCTGGGCTCTGAAGGGCCAGAGAGAGGAGGACACGGGCCCTGCTTGCCGGGCGCTAGAGATGAGTAAGGAGTGAGGTGTTTAATGTGGGCATGGAGAGTCACGGGGGGAGCAGGCTCAGCCGGAGCAGGCTCAGCCGGAGCAGAGGCTGCTTGCAGTACTCTCCTGCGGAGGTCACTGACCTGAGCCTCGAAGGATGAGCTAACACCATCGCCATCAACCTGTAAGCAGGAGGGCCTGGGCGAGCACATGGCTCTGGAGGCAAATGCAGGTCCATATGCCAGCTCTGTGAGTGTCCTCGGTGAGTCTTTAATTTCTCTATTGTCTTCTCATCTGTAAAATGAGAATAAGAGTCTCTACCTCTTGGGGTTGTTGTGAGCATTAATTGAGTCATTATCTGTAAAGTGATTAGAACACTGCCTGGTGCATACTGAGGGCTGGAAGAATGGTGAGTGAACAGTCATTGTCATGTACCAGACACCATGTTTTTAAGCTCATTAGCCTCCCTATAGACCTTTATGGTCTGTGCGTTAGCCCCATAATTCAGATGAGGAAACCAAGTGTTGAAATTGACTGAGTTGCCCAAAACCATGCATGTAATAAGTGAGCCAGGGGTTGCACACCGACCTGTTGGGCTCCCAAGCCTGGGCCTCCCCATGACACCTTCTACTCACATCTCTACTGTGTGCCTCCTTCTTCCTAGCTCCTGGATATTTTGAATAGTGTTTCTGCTTTGATTGTAGTTAAATTCCTTTTACAAGAGAAAAAACGTTAACCTTTGGTAAGATATGGAATGGAGAGAAAGGATGGGCTTAAACTAAGAGAGATGTGGATTCAAATCCCAACTCTCTGACCAGCACCCAGAGTAACTTAACTAATCTTAGATAAGTTACTCTGCTTCCCTGAGCCTCCTTGAAAAGCAGGGGTAATAATTCCTGCCTCACCGGGGTGGTCCTAGAGACCAAATGAGAGGTGTGTGTAAAGCTAGTATGTGCCACATGCACATAGTAGGGACTCTGTAAATGTTCAGTGTCCCTCTGTCCTCCCCAGCCTCCGGTGTTGTCTAGACTTCTTCTTTATAATCAGAATTCCCCACAGTTATTTCACCCAAGGCTTCACATATCCACACTATCTCTTAGTTGTCAGCATGTAATTCTTCTCTTAAAAGTGTCTTTTCTGACGTGAACCCTAAACTTTTCACACATCCTTTTTTCATACCTGTACATCTCCACATACACCCTTAAGGCTCCTTGCATGGTAATTACAACCTTTCCCTCTCCCGGCATGGGGTTTTGTGGTTTTGCTTATAAAATCAGTGTCCCATTTCCCAAGGTTTGGGGCTTAACTTGAGGAGTGGAGTTGTTGTTTTTAGGCAGAAGGGAGATGGGTCTATGGAAATAAGAATTAGAAACATTTAGTGTTTATATGGTTGGCCACAGAAGATGGGTTCAGCATGCTTAGATTTTCCAATTGGAGTGATGCCCATAAGGCACTCTTCCTTGCTGCTGAGAGGAGTGGAGATGCAATGTGGGAACACATTAAGAGCCTCAAAAATGTTCATGCTCAGTTGGATTCCACAAGCTTCTCTTGAGTCACTACCACTTGCCGGGCCTGGTGAGGCCGTCATTCCTAAACCCCCAGGTGAAGGAAGTTAGCGTGGGCACAGCCACTTTGGCCCAGCGCTGGTAATGCTGTGATGAAGGAGCCTCGCAGAAAGCATGCCAAACCCGGCTAAGACGAGAATGCAGGGCTCGGCGTTGAAAGTTGTCATTCAAGGAAAATGTGTACAGGGGCCCCATCACAGAGGTGAGCAGCACCGGCGGCTGTGTGACAAAACATTGTGGGGGCTTTGGGGGGTGAGAGGGGAGGTTGGGCTGCACTAGAGAAAGGCTATGTCCTGGGAAGCCCAAAAACACATCCTGGTCCTCAGCCCCACACATGTTCACAGAATGAGAGCAACCCCACCAAGATGGCCCCCACTAAGGACCCCGCAGCCCACAGGCTGCAGTTTTATCTCCCCAGGCTCCAGCACATCAGTAACAGGGTCCCAGCAGCAGCTTCTAATGAAGTTTTATCACAGTCCCCAGTGCACCGCTGACCTGCACGCTCTTCCACGTGGTCTGATTCATGGGACATTTGTGCTGGTCTGCAGGTTTGAGGAGGTATTTATTCTCATTTTCGCCTTCCCAGGCCCACAGAAGTTCTAATTTGTGCCGGCAGCTTTGGTAATTAACAAAGTGTGTTCTGTGAAGTGAAGAAACTAACTCAGGACTGGCCACCTCGCTCCGTGTATTTATGTGTTTAGTTGTAAATACCAGTTGAATCCTTAAAAGGAAGACCTGTTTGTGTTAAAAATGAAAAGGAACCCACGCTGAGCATGTCTTGTTCAAAATCACCTGATGAAGAAGAGTTTTTTGAACTCTGACTGGTATTTAATTTTAGTGACTTTTTTTGTTAAAAGCACCAGGGAAAGCAGTGAGGTTTTCAGATCTTTAAATTTCCTTTTTTGGGAGAGCTGACAGTGTTCCTCTAAAGTTTGTCTCTTACCTTTCCACCTTTGAACAATTGATTTTGATTAGAAACATTACACCCAGCATTTACTTTGACATCCCTGAGTACAAACAGTCATTTTAATGGTTTTTTTAGAAACAGAATCATGACAGGGACATCAATCCTCTGCCTGGTGTATGAAAGCCTGGCATATTAATTGGCTGTCAGATTCTGAAGAAATAATGGATTAATGTGCTTGATCGCAACGCTCTGTTCAGACTGAAGTTTGATCCTGATGTCCCCAGTCTCTCTGCTTAATGCAATTACAGATATGCAATCCGGACATTTGAGTGGATTGCATTTCATTAATACGATTTGAGCGGACAACATTAGGCTGCTGTCGGGTCCTCTCTGACAGCTAATTACTAGAATGAAGCGTGTATACGCTAAGGAACAATGGTGCCCTTATTGAGGCCATTAAAACAATAGAAAAAAATGTGCTTTAAGCCATTCGGAGAGTTACCTCCCATGCTCGTCATGGGTTATGAAGATAGCTCAGAGGGGGAAGGTAGAGGCAAAGAGAGGGACAACAGCCGGAGGAATCTAATAGCAGGGCTCATGCTTGTCTTTAAGAGAACCCAAAAGTCGAACCTATTGTTCTTCTAAGGTAAGTAGGGCATCACCTGCTTAGTACTGATCTGGGGATTCTTTCAGGGTGTGGAAGTAGCATGATCTCTGACCACGAAGACCTGCTCTTTTGCCCATCCCCTTTGCCTTCTGGCCACCCCAAGATGTCTCACACTGGAGAAAGTGGCTGTTTGGAACACCCTTGGTTTATTAAACTTGTGGCGTTGTGACTGGGCCACATGGACCACTCGAATGTTTACCTGTGGAGGGAAGAACCACAGGGTGTTAGAAGTTCTCCGTCCTGAGGCTGGGTCCCACTCCCAGAAGCCCCGGCCTTACTAAGACCAAGCATTTGAGAAGTGTGCCCTGCCCTAGTGGCTGTTGATGATAAAAAGATGAATAAGGGATAGCTCCCTGTCCCCAAGCTCCTCAAATCCTCTGAGGGACACAGACATTAAAAAATAAATGAATGAGACAGTGACGGGTTGAAATAGATGGACGTGTTGAAAGGGAAGCCTGAAGGCTTCTCAGAAGAGAAGGTAACAAGAGGCAGGTCCTCAAAGATGAGGAGCACTGTGCTGAATGGTGGGGAGGAGAGATGGGACTCCCAGATCGAGGGCAGCTGTGCAGAGTTAGGACATGCGATTGAGAACCAAACTGAAATAAATTCTTGGCTGTGCTCCAGAGTGTGTTCTGAAACCTTGAACTGCCGTTGGCCAAGGCTCTCCAGAGTTAAGGAAAGATCTTGAACTCAGTATTAAGGATCCTAGAGACTGATCATCACAGCTCCCGCTCCCCCAAGCTGTTTGCTTTTCCTTAAAACTGCTCTGAGGAGGGAGAGAAGAAGCTGGTCATGAGGTGATTCTGGTCCCAGCAGCCACCCTCTGGTCTCCCGGCCTCATGTTCTCCCCTCCAATCCACTCTCCATATCCTGGATGCCTCCGACTTCTGAGCCGTGGGTGCACCACTCACCTGTGCTTCCCAGATACCCCTAAGGCAAAATGCACCTTGGACCCTCAGAAGTCAGCTGGCTGCCCAAGCAGCATTCCTTAAGTTGTTCACACCCCTGTTAGAAGCAACATACTAGACCAGTGGTCGGTAAACTCATTAGTCAACAGAGCCAAATATCAACAGTACAATTGAAATTTCTTTTGAGAGCCTAAAACCGACTTCTGCGCATGGGCCATGAAGTTTCAATCGCACTGTATGTACACAGCCACATGTGGTATTTTGTGGAAGAGCCGCACTCAAGGGGCCAAAGAGCCGCATGTGGCTTGCAAGCCTCGGTTTGCCAACCAGTGTACTAGACCACATGACGTAGGGCAGAGGCCGTGACTTACTTGCTCTGATCTCCAACTCCTGGCCTGTAAAAGGCACTCAGTGCAAGTTTTTTGGATGAAAGAGTGTCTGAAACCTAGAAAAATTAGGGGCAGGGAGAGAGGGTGCCACCATCTGGGCCATAATGGCAGTTCCCTACTCTCAGTTTTCGGTCTGACCAGTGAGTCACCTCTGCTCTTTCATGCGCTTGGTATTGCCAGTGGTCACCGTAACAGAGGGGCTTGGTGCTAAGCAGAGTCACAGGGAGTGGGTGTGTGAATAAACGAATCCCTGCTGCCCCACCAGTTTCCACGTGGAACGGGGACGGTGAGGCCTGCCCTGCCCCGAGAGCTGGAATGCCACCGTCAGGGAGTTTTCTGAGGACAAGGCGATGCCCCAGTCGTAGCCATCCCTTGTGCATACCCCAGTGCGTGGGAGCGTGGTTCAAGGACCTGGGGATCACCCCTCTGCTCACCCAAAGCCTGTCGCCGAATATTGGGCAGGTCTGCTGCCTCATCGGGGTTCCTCAGCGGTAGCCACCTGTGCCGTTATTCCCCCAGAGTATCATTGGGTAAGCACAGGAGCCCCTGCTTTCCTCTCTGAATTTTATTTGCTAATGTCTCCCTGGGTGACACAGCCCTGCCGAGACCCGTTTCTCTCCCATTACCTGGCCAGCGTTGGTCTAATGGCTCCTTTCCTAATGATCCTGAAACAAAGAGACGGTGGCGGAAGGTAATGCATCACTCCTGCCTCTCGCTCCCTGATCATTCTTCCTAACAGGCGTAGCTGCGCTTCACAGTCATTATCACATGTCGAACCGTCTTTGGGATACAGAGATGATTGCCAGCTCCGAAATGCTTCATTTTTACTAAAATGAAAGCAGAACAGAAAAACATCCTTGTATTAAACATTATGTATGCTAACTCCTGACAGATCTCATCCTGAAACTCTTCTGTGTCCCCCAGTCCCTCCCGGCCAGTGACCTCCCTCCGCATTCTCCTCCATCACCCCAAGTCCACTGTGCAGAGGCTTGCTCCTGAGTGCCCTGGGCTGCTGCATGCACTCTCTCTGCTGGACCACCCTCCAGGGCTGCCCGGCCAGGCTTTCAGGGTTCAGCGTGAGCACCACCTGTTTCTCTGTGATGGTTTTCCTGACAGCCCAAGTGGGGCTCATCTCGGTCGTCTTCCTCTGCCTCCCCAAAGAAGGAGACCCTGTATTTCAGCCAGTTTTCTTTATATTAGAGTGGCCTGTACGTCTTCATGGGAGGTGACAGTTTGTTCAGGTGACAGTCTCCCAGGCTGCCTGTGAAATTGTGGTTGTCAGATACAGTCCCTGCCTTCAAGGAGCTCACTAGTGAGCGTCTGCGGTGAGTATTCCTGGTGCAATGACCAGTGGGCAGTGAGAGAGAGAGCCACACAGAGCTCAGGGCTTGCCTGGTCTTTGCTGGGCTGCAGGTGCCTCCAGCCTGAAGGAGTACTTTTCCATGAGGCAGGAAGGGCACTCAGAGTCCTTCTGTGGGGAGGACCTCAGAGACCTTGCTGAGGGTGTTTCCTGTTCACTGCAGCCAGCTGAGAGTCAGCAGGCAGACACTACGCTAGGGGGTTTCCCACAGACCCTCACTAGTGAGCTCCTTGAAGGCAGGGACTACAAAGTAAGGACCACAGTGCCTGTACCTGACAACCACAATTGCACACACAGTCTGCAGGGTTGGCCAGAATAACCTGTCACCTCCTGAGAAGACCACTTGAAGGAGAAAACACCATTGGATGTGTATATTCTGGATTGTTGGCTGGACAGCCAGTCATTTTACTCGGTAGCCATGCTTAGTGTCGCCAAGCCTTGAATCTCAGAGTTGATAGGCGCCTTAGAGGACATCACCATCCTGTCCATGCCCTGTCCGTGCACATGTCCTCTGGCATGTCAGCTGACTTCTGCTAACACACATCTGATGTCACAGCAACTCATTCTTGAAGAGCCAAAATCTTATCACTGTTTTTATCCACTAGACCTAATTTTATGCCCTTAACCACAGAAGGCTAGTATTGCTTGTGATTTTCCTAGCAATGCTAGAAGAACATGGTCCTTTGCACTAAATCTTCTCAGGCCATTCCTTCACCAGTCTTTGGAGGACTCTAGTTTGTCACCATCCCTCCTCATGTGCCTAAAATATCAGATATTCCAGATGTGGTCTGATGAAGACAGAACTTGTGGCTATGTCTACTTTAGTCATGGGCTGTCCAATGCAGTGGCCACTGGCTACATGTGGCTGTTGAGCACTTGACATGTGGTTCGGATGGAGTTCCTCAGGGGTAGCCACCTGGGCCGCCATTCCCCAAGGAGTAATGTAAGGGTAAAGTAGACATCAAATTGCTAAGGCTTCATATGAGTAAAAGAATGTGAAAGTTGTTAATAATTTTCTATGAAGATTATAGGTTGAAACTATAATTTTTATACATTGGGTAAAACATGATACATTATTAGAACTTCCTGTGTTTCTTTTTACGTTTCAAATGTGTGACTGGAAAATTTTAAATTGCCATGATCTGCATTGGTTTCTGTTGGACTCTGCTGCACTTGAGTATAAATCAAGGTTTTTTGCTCCTGTGAATGTAGGCAGTCTGCATCCTTCCTTTTTTTGAGCGTTATCACACTGTTGGCCATGACTGAACATATATGGAACACAAACTTCTGTCTTGTGCTCAGCCCGCATGGTCAGTGGTTGAACCAGGAGATCGTGGTTCAGTTCCTGGTCAGGGCACATGCCTGAGTTGTGGGCTCCATCTCCAGTGTGGGGCGTGCAAGAGGCAGCTGATCGGTGATTCTCATCATTCATGTTTCTCTCTCTCCCTCCCTCTCCCTTCCTCTCTGAAATCAATAAAAATACTTTTTTTTAAAATTCTGCCCCTTGCCAAAACCGGTTTGGCTCAGTGGATAGAGCATCGGCCTGCAGACTGAAAGGTGCCAGGTTCGATTCCGGTCAAGGGCATGTACCTTGGCTGCGGGCACATCCCCAGTGGGGGATGTGCAAGAGGCAGCTGATCGATGTTTCTCTCTCATGGATGTTTCTGACTTTCTATCCCTCTCCCTTCCTCTCTGTGAAAAATCAATAAAAATATTTTTTTAAGTCTGCCCCTTTTATACCTACCATATAAATTGCTTTTAAAACAGGTCAGCCTTGACTAGTACATCTAGAGTTGATATTTTTGAACCTAAGTGTAGGAATTTACATTTGCCCCCAATACATATCAACTTCTTATTAGCTTCAGCTTGTTGTTCCAGTCTCCTGAGAATTTTTTTTAATCCTTGCTGTCACTACCTTCTTTACAGATTTGATCCACATTTTATATGCTTCTATCTAAGTCACTATCGATGATGCTGGTTGGGATCAGAACAAAGTAGAGCACACACAGTCATTGGCTAACAGTTTGCACTAGCTACAAACCCACCAGTCAGCTGTGGTTGTTCAGCCTATGTTTTTCATTTTGCATACATGGAGACCAAGTTTTTCCAGGTATCTCACTAACACCAGCTTGTGTTATATCTAAAGTAGCCCCTTTCCTCCCACCCCAGCCCTGCCCCCACACTGCCTTAGGAAAAGAAGCCAAAATCTGGTGTGACTTGTTCTTTTGGTATTAGGCACCAAATGGATTAACCAATTTTCACTAAAGTGTTAATGACTGATAAGAGCTTATCTTAACTTTTGTTTTTTAAAGGAAAGTTACAAGATTTAACTGGGCCCTTCAGTACCGTGGCCAGATGGAGAACTTTATTTGGAGCTGATGCCACTGAGGCAGAGTCAGTAGGGAAGAAGTTTGGGGACTTAGCTGAGAAGGGCTGGTCAATGTCCTTCAAGTCTTTCCTTGTTGGCTATTGCTGAAGAACGGTCTTTTCTATAGTTGGTGGTTAGGAACCAGTCATTACAATCGAGCGAGGGCTGGGATTCAGAGACAGGAGATTCTGTGTGTGCCCACCACTGTACTGACTGGTAGCAGTTCACATGGAGGGAGTGCTTCTGCCCACTCTCTCTCTTAATCTCCTTTAATCCTAGTACATTTTTGAAATAGGAATTGAACTGCTAACTTCTAATCACATGCTGTTGGCATGACCTTCATCTACAGTTTCAAACCCACTGCCCTCCTCTCTAGCCAGGTATATAGTTTTGGTTCTCCTCTACAGCTGTGAGAGTGTGTGTGTGTGTTTACCAGTGGGAACAGAAAGATATTCTCCCAGCTGACAGAGGGCAGAGGGGAAATGTATTTTCCCCTTCCTACCTTTGAAGCCTTCGCTGTAGGAAATGTGTCAAGTGTGGGAAGCTATAGTGGAGGGTTTGCAGACCTCCCGCCTGGCCGGATTGTAAGCGTTAGCTGTCTGTCCTCGGATGGCTCCCGGGCCCTTTCTCCCTTTCTTTGGGGAGAGCAGATGGAGCAATGGGCCTGTTTTCAAGCGCACTGCATGAGGGATACTCACTTTATTTCTGGTTTAGGGAGCATTCTGCCCCCAGAGGACTGAGTTTACTTTGTGTAATGTTAACATCTTGCTGTAACCCTGTCTCTTTAAGAGAGGAACATCCCATGCTTTATAGATTTGGGGGTTCCTGTCTGGAGGGTCTCTAGTCCAGTGCTATCAGGTTGTAAGATCTCTCAGGGACCAAAGGGAGGGTCTCTTACAGAACTAAAGCTGTTTGGGGTGGGAGATGGCCCGTTGGCCACAAAATTAGTCAGTGACAGCAAGTCTGTGGGTATCTTCTTGCCTGTCAAGAAGAGAAATCTTTCTTGAGTCAGACCGAACAATTCTGGTCCACTCTTCAAATTGTCTGCTGCAAACTAGACTCCTTTGTTGGGGTCTGACTCAGAGGATGTGGTGTCTTTTGCATTAGGAATTAGCTGGATGTAATGAATTCTGGGTTTTACATATTTATTACCATTGTCCATGCTCCCTCTGGTCTTGTAACCACTTCCACTACCCAGCCTGCCTCCCTCCGGGAAGAACAAGAGGGAGGCTTGGAGGTGCTGGCAGGCACGGGGGCAGAGGGGGAGGGAAGCTCTGTCTGGCGAACAGTTGAACAGGCAGGAGTTCAAACCATGACTCCTTCATCCGTCCGTTTACTCCAGCAAACATTTACTGCAACCCTGCCCTGCGCCAAGCCCCGTGAGGGTAGAGAGCATGGGGAGACGAACGAGAAGCCGTCTCTTCCCGGAGATGGCTTTTAATGACAGAGGCCACCTGTAACCAACAGGACACCTATGGGGACTGGGCGGAGGGCTGGCGGCTTTGCTGGAGATTCAAGGAGGGAGGTCATCTCCCAGGTCACATGGGAGATGACACTGAGGCTGGACCTGAAGGGAAGGAGTAGACATTTGCCAAAGCTGTGACGGAAAGCAGCTTACTTAAGCCTCCCTGCCTCAACTTCTTCATCTGTAAAATGGGGCTGGTACCATGTACCTAAAACACACGTGCTCCAGACATACCAGCATCCCTGTCAGTTCCTGCCTGCTCAATCGGAGCCGAGCTTAGTTCCCCTACTACTCCCCCCACTTTTTTTCTAATTAATTTAAAGCTATCGATTTTTAGAACGTTACATATATTCACATTTGTGTGATTTTTATTATACAGACCATAAAAATTATGGAAAACATTCTAAGGGGTGTCAGGAAAAAAAAAACCTTTAAGAAACAAACAGGGGCCT
This sequence comes from Antrozous pallidus, assembly GCA_027563665.1. Taxonomy (NCBI): domain Eukaryota; kingdom Metazoa; phylum Chordata; class Mammalia; order Chiroptera; family Vespertilionidae; genus Antrozous; species Antrozous pallidus. The sequence continues at coordinate 76,428,423 of CM050522.1, read as the reverse complement.
TTATAAGGAGCTTGTGAGGGCCAAAGCGTGTCTATAGGACAGCTGTGTCTCGGAGAGCCATCTGGGCCACCTCAGAGCAGCCGTGGGTCCCGCCATGTCTGTGCTTGCCTCGGGTCAAGGATTGTGACTTCGGCTCATAACTAAAAGGGCAGGAGGGCTGGGGTGAATATGGAGACTCCGTTAAGTTAGGACAGTAGCAGCAATAATATTGGAGGGGAACGAAGAAACCTGCAGCTGGCTGAAATGCCCTGGACTGGGTTAAACCGTGGTTGGCCTCTCTTGGTTGTAAATGCAGAAGCCCAACTTAAATCAATTTGGGCAAAAGAGGCAGGAGGGAGAATTTCTTGGTTCACATAACTGAGAAGTCCAAGGCCTCCCTTGCTAGTCGTGGCTGGATTCAGGAGCTCAATTGGCGTTGTCTGGGCTCTCCTTGACCACTGCTTGGCCTCGCCTTGCCTGTTAGTGTTTATTTTCAGGCGTTCCTTTGCTTTGTGATAGAGCCTTAAGGACCTAAAGGCCTGTGTGGTCTAGAGCTCGCAGTGAGGCCCTCCCCCTTCCAGTGCCTGGGCAGCTCTCAGAGGAGAATGCTCGGCGGCATCTGGGCCACCCTGAGCCAGTCACTATGGCCAGAGGATGGTCAGACCAGTCTCACGCCCATCCCTCCGCTGGTGCATGGGTGAGTGAGACCACGGAATATTGGGGAAGGGGCGGATATCAGGGAAGGCTTCACGATGATGCTCGTGTCAGAGCTAAGGCTCTAGGGACAAGGAGGGCATCACCAGCAACCTGACCCTCAGGGTTGTTAGTGAGCAGGTGGCTCAGTCCGATGTTCCGAGAGCTCATGCTGGGGGCCGCTCGTGGAATGGGTTCCCATGGGGGGGGGCCAGTGAGCCAAGCTGCTTCCTTCCCTGCCTCCCAGGAGTCTCCGGGGGCGTGTTGCCGCTGTGGACAGCCGCCTGGGCTGGCTGGGGGCAGAGCCCGAAGCTGTGCTGGGTGAGCTCTGTGCACAGTGTGCCACTCCTGGCGCCCGCAGCTGAGAGCCGTTTCTCGCCGGGAGTCTTCTCCCATAGCCTTGCCCTGGGATGCCCGGCCCTCTAACTAGTTCAGGTCCAGCAAGGGGACTCTATTGGAATTACTTTCCATTCCCTAATGATCAGTATCTCCTTTTACTGAAATCTTAAACACATGATAATTGTAAGTGAACTAGTCTTAGAAATAGTTTATACTTTGAAAGTGCTCTAATGTGCCCTTGATCATCTTAGCTCCTTTTATAAAGGCCCCTGTTTGTTTCCAAAAGCCACAGACTTGAGAAAGTGGCAGTGCCAAAATCTTTCTCCTCCCCTTGGCCTCCCCCCAAATCCATCCCGCCACACATCCAGTGCATCAATGACACGTTGGGTGCCAGCCACTGGCGATCCCAGAGGGAATCAGCCCCCCACCCTCAGATGACTGAGCTGATAGGCCGGGGAGGGGTGGGGAAGGTGGACACAGAAAGAGAAATCTGCCCCGTGCAGGCTAAATGTTGGTGATGGCCAGAAAATCTGGAATTCTAGGCATGAGAGTTCTCTCTTCCACACGGGAAGGCCAAGAAGGATATTCTTTGATCCATTCCTATATCCAGGAGAGGTTGTTGTAAAACTCAACGCACAGCTTCCCAGCACTGCCCCTCAAAGGTGAGTGAACTCGAAGAGAAAAGCATCTTTCTGGATGATCTGGCTCCTTTCCCTGGAAGCTGGCCCTGTGCTGTGTGAGTGTTTGTGTGTGTGTGTGAGTGTGTGTGTGTGTGTGTGTGTGTGCATGTATGTTGCATCTCCTGGCAGAGCATGGCAGGGGGAGAAGTAGGGCCTTTCAGCCTCTCCAAAGCCTGTGGTCAGGCACTGAGGTGTGGGATCCCTGCCTGCAGCCCCTGAGCCTGATCTGCTTGTGTTCAGTGGAGGAGATTACAGAGCTTAATGATTAGCTCCTCCAAGCTGCAGCTGATGCCAGCCTCTACCCCCTTTACACCTAATTAGTCTCATTAATGAGCTCCTCTGCTCTCCATAGAGAGACTTTCCTCTTTGGAATAAGAGGCAAAAATACCTTGCCCAGGTAGATTGCTGAAGCCTTTAATTATTGCCCACACCTGCTAAGCCTTGTGACTCACACCAGTGATAGTGCTGAGCTGAACGGGCGCTTGTTTATAAGCACAGGCAGACTTTAACTCCTTCAGCACCACAAAGGCTTTTGATAGAGGGAGACACATTTCCCCAAGACTTCTCACTGCTCATTGCAAGCACCCGGGGCTCTGCCCCTCACACGGCATCCCGAGATGGCTCCGGGCTAGTGAGAGTGACAAGCAAGAAATGACAGAGACAGTTACAATGGCTGCAGTTTACCTCGTGCCTACCCCAGGCCTCCTGGAACCCTCGCAATAGCACTTTCAGGGAGATAGTACTACCTCTGGGTTACAGAAGAGAAGATTGGGGCTGAGAGATGATGTCCCCTGTGCCACAGCCGAATGGTTATAGAACTGAGTGGAAACAGGTCTGCCGGCTCTGTGGGCAGTGTACCCCCAACTTTTACCCAGAGTCTATCTTTCATGCCATACCATGCCCCGAGGGCCACGGAGAAGGGCAGCTGAGGGGCCAGGAGTCACAATCAGGCAGGTAGGTTTGAGCAAGGCCCATCCATGCAGCAGGAACCTGAGCAAAGGCTCAGGTGAAAGCATGCTGTGAGCATTCACAGACCTGCAGGCTCTTAGTTAGTGTGGGGGCAAGAGGTTGGAGTCAGGAGGGTTAGGGCCAGAGAGGAAGTCCCTCAGAGCAGGGTGAAGGCTCTGGATTCCCTGTCCACTGCACCCTCCCTGTACCTAGCACCTAGTATGGAGTCGGTTCTCAGTCCGTTTTGTCAAATGGAGGAATAGCCAACCACCAATGATCTAAGGCAGGGGAGAGACAATGGCAGAGGGCAGGCCAGGGCACACCTGAGTGGATCGCTGGGCACATGCTCCGAGGGTGCAGACACTGGGATTTGAGGGGCAAGTCCTCACCCAGCTCTTGGCCTCCACCTGAGAGATTTGCTCTGGGCTGCCCAGTTGCTTAGCAGTAAGGGTGGGATTCAAACCCAGGCCCACCTGTCTGCAGAGCTCTCTGCCTTCACTGTGTGGACAGTGAGACAGACCTGACTAAATGGCCCGGAACACAGCTCCTGCCGTGGGATCCCTGGATTCTGAATGAGACATGTTTAGGATCAGCACACAAGCATCCTACAAACCAGAGCTGCCAACTCAACAAATCAAATCACTCGGACCAGATTTAGACAAATTCAAAATGAGTAAAGTAGCCAAAACCGGTTTGGCTCAGTGGATAGAGCACCGCCCTGCATACTGAAAGGTCCTAGGTTTGATTCCAGTCAAGGGCACATACCTTGGTTGTGGGCACATCCCCAGTAGTGGGTTTGCAGGAGGCAGCTGATGGATGTTTCTCTCTTATCGATGTTTCCGACTCTCTATCCCTCTCCCTTCCGCTCTGTAAAAAATCAGTAAAATAAAAACAAATAATAATAAAATAAGTAAAGTTAGTACTGAAGCGCTCGTGTCAGACTACTACAATTACTAGGAGTAACAAGTGCTATATCGCCCTAGGAGAGCGAGAATGAATCTTTTTTTAAAAACAAAGATGTGTCTCAAGGGCAGTAGTAACAGCTACCAACCTCTGTCAGTGTCTGGCTCTGAGTCAGGAACTTTACAGAAAATCTGGCTGGGAAGTAGGTTGCATTATGCCCATTCTATCAACCACAAACTAAGACTTGGGAAGCGAAAGCCTTTCCTACAATCATGTAGACTGATTGGCAGAGCAGGATTCTCAGTCCAAAGCCTGAGCCGGAACACACTCCTTCAGAAACCATCCCGAATGCACACATCAACCAAGGACACCCCCTTCATGGCAGGTGGGGCCCTGAGCAAACTGCGAACACCGTGTGCTTCCAGTGGAGATGGTCAGCATATTGGCCAGCATGCAAGGCTCTGCTGTGCCTGGAACTGGCTTCCTGAGCTCTTGGAGGCGGCCATGGGCATCAGGCAGCCTTGGGGGAGAGCTGAGCAGCTCCTTATTCATGTAACCACTCACCAGCATCTGTGGAGCACCTCTGGGTGCCTGCTCTTGAGGTTAGGGATGCAGTGGTGAAGAAAGCATAGTCCCTGCTCAGAGCCTCCACTGGATACTGAGGAAGGAGAAGGCCCTGGGGACTGAATCCCCTGGCCCTACCTGACTCCAGGGTGCTCAGCTTGGGCAGGGGATGGTCAGTTGGCCAGCTCCATGCCATGGCAGTCCACATCCACTCTTACCTCCTAAAATAGCTCCTAACTTCCTCCCTTTTATTCCTGCCCCTCTCAGCTTCTGTCGTCTCTCACCTGGATTCCCAACGGCTGCCTTAGTGGGCACCCTGCTTCTACTGGGCCTCCTGGGCAGGCCACTGGCCTCACAGATATCTGAAAAATCCTTCCAAAGTGTTAATATTTACACCACCACCACCACACACACACTCACACACACACACACACACACACACACACACACACTCACTCTAGGGCTTCCCCATTGCTTTAGGACAACTTGGTCTGCAGGCACGATCTACACCCAGACTTCCTCTCCAGCCTTACTCACAGCCTTCCTCTTCGCTCTCTGTGTGCCCGCCCTTCTGGCCGCCTTAGTTCCCTTTGCACTGTTCATCCTGACAAGGCCTGGAGAGTTCCCGCTGCCTTCCTCTCTCGGTTCACGTCTCACTTCCCCCGCAGCCTCCAGAGCAGAGGGGTCCTGGCGCCCTGTCGTACGCTCTGCCGGCAGCAGGGCCCTCTCCTGCGAAGCTCTTCTCCCTGTGACAATCGCACATGGGGAGGTTGCTTGCCCGCCCTCGGGTAGCTGGCCATGGTAGGCTTTCAGCAACCAGTGACTGAATTAATGGAAGGCAAGGACTGTTCTTCCTTGCAAGTTTGGGAAAGGCTTCTGGAAGGCAGGCCTTGAGTTCTGAAGGATGAGGACACGTTTGCCAGACCAAGCGAATGATTGACAGTATGTGTATAATGTTTGTGTTTTTAAAAGGAAAAATGTACTTAGTGAGTTCCTATCACATGCTGGTGCCTTCAGTCCTCACAGCATCCTTGTGAGGTTGGTGCCATCAGCTGCGCTTCTGAGGGGAGGCAGCTGGGTTCATGCTGGCCCAAGGATGCTTGGCTCACTGGTATGAGGACAGGCACCTCAGAGACCCCGGGGGCAAGAGTCTGCTCTAAGAAGGCACAGAGAAGCATAATCAGATTCAGTTCAAGTGTTCCCCCGTCTAGAATTTGTCCCTGATCACCCCAGCTCTGGTAAGTAGCAGGGACAGCGATGCCAACTCCAAACCCCCAACTCCAAACCTCTTCCTAGTTGCTTACTGGTAGCAGGGTGGCTAGTAGACCCTGACCCCACCACTTATTTAGGTTTCTTTATCCCTTAGAACCTTGGTCTCTTCACTTTTAAAATAGGAATCATGATAGCTAGTGGGCAAAGAACGAGCAATGCCATCTTACAGTGCCTGGCATGGGCAGGCAGTTACTCATGTGTTCTTTCCTGTTGTTTGGGCTTTCCCCCACCATTTCATTCTCCCACCTCCTTTCCCCGTTCCCACTTCTCTCTGTGCATCCTCCCTCAGCCGGTAGGTTGCAGGGGAGTTGATATCCTGCCGTCTCCACCAACTAATAGCTGCTGTTTAGTTCACACATGCATATTTTAGCCTCATAATTTCTCCTTCTGAATCAGCCCCTGAAGATTCTAATCACCTCGCTTTCTCTTCCCTGAATTCCCTCCAATTTGGAGATTCAAAAGAGGCGCTTCTCTGCATGAACATGCTGCGATTCAATTTGAAAATAAATTTCTCCTGGCAGCAGCCATCTTTCTGAAAAGTGACATTTAAGACTGACAGTGGACAAGATTGTAAACAGGTTTCCAATAAGAAAAAAAAATCAGTGTTAAGTACATTCTATGAATTTTTTTAAACAATGTGTGCGTGTACGTGTGTGCGTGCGTCTATAATTGCAGCCTTGCTGTGACGCCTTCTGCTTCAGGAAGAATTCTGAGATAGTGTGGGTCTGTTTTGAACTGTCTTTGGTTCTTTTACTTTTCAAAAATCAGCTTCATTTCATGGGACTCACTTCCATACAGGATTGGAGACATTTCATTCATTCATTTGTTCATTCATTCAACACACAGGTACTCAGTGCCGCTAATGTGCCAGGCTGTGTGCTCAGGAGGGGTGCTGTGGGCCAGAAGGCAGTTCCCTTCCTACCCATAAAGAGCTCACATCTCAAGGGGGAGGTTGGTGAGGAAGCAGGAAACTATATAATAAGATGGAGTTAGGCTCAGAGGAGCTCAAAGGAAGGCCGAAAGGACAGGCAAGGGGACAGGGAGGCTAGGCTGTGAGACCCGAGCTTGGCCTTGTAAGATGAGTAGGAGTCAACCTGATGACAAAGGGAGGGAAGGGCATTCCGGGCAAAGGGAGAAGCAGGGGCGGCTGAAACAACGTGGTGTGAGAGAAGCCACAGGCAGTTTGCAATGAGTGAGACTTTCGGTTTGCAAGGCAAGTCTTAGGAGCTATGGCTTGTGGAGCCTTTGGGGCACTTGCATGCCAACTAAGAAGAGGCTTGGAGCCCTCACAGGGGTGTGATGTGATCAGATGGTCGGAGTGGCCCTTTAGGAAGATCCTTCTGGGTGGTGTGACAGCAGGATCCGGTAGAGAAAGAGCCAGACCCGGGGAGGAGACAAGGAGGCCTGGGAGCCAACCAGGACAGCCTCCTAGAGTCTGGGATAAGAATATTTAGAAGGTAAAGGAGGTGGCCCTGCAGCAGAAAAATCTGTTATCTTGTATTTCTTTAAAATAACTGTTCATTATTATCAGCTCGTTTTATCAGCTCTTTTAGGGGGTGGGGGAATATATTGTTAGTAAAATTAATTCTACTGACACTTGCCTTCCCCATTCATCACTGCTAAATAAAGGCTCCTTCCAGGGCTTCTTGGCATGGCTCCTGACAGTCCCCTGGCCAGAACCACAAAGCACCCTGCAGCTGTCTTCCAGAGGAAGCCCGCCCGCGGCGCGAGGCTCCTGCTGTCCTGGTAGAGGGGTTATTGCAGGAGGCCTTTGGGTCCTGGGTGGGCAGTCAGGACAAGTGGGCAGTGAGACGCCTGGAGCTGTCCAGTCAAAACCCTGCCGTCCAAGTGCTCTCTTTGGGCAGCTTCTCCTTCTGCCAAACTCAGCAGCCCACTGGCCTGGGGCAGAGGGACGGGCAGGGCCGGATGGACAGCCCCTCCCAGGCCCAGTGGGCTGCTCACTACAGAATTCCAGAGCTGTCTCTCAGGGGCTTGTGAGGATTAAATGAAGTCGGTGTCGGGAAGCCACCTTAGAAGCCGAAAGGTTTCCAAATGAGGAGAATTAAACAGGTGTCGGCTGGTGTTCTGGGACTCGGCTTGGTGAGGGGGCAGGGTTTTCAAGAGAAAGACGAGAATGAAACTGGAAATGACCTGGGTGTCAGTTTTCCATGCAGCTCCTCTCATCAGAGCAAAGGAGGTTTGATGATATCAGTGCCCTTTTGAAAGGCGGCAAGTGGGTGACAGAGGAAAGAACCCAGGCTGCAGGCGTAGATGTGCCTGGATGTGAACCCCACACCACCTGCTTGTTGTGCAGGCACATGCCTTCACGCACGTGTCATATGTATTTGTTCATGTGTGTGTGTCCCACCTCTCGAGGGGGAAGTGGGGGAGCCCAGACTGGTTTGATTATTACTGTTCTAGGGCTTAAACAGTGCCTGGCTCCTAGTAGATGTAAATAAATAGTTGGGAGGGGTTCATTTGTAATTCACTTTTAATACCTCCTTTGCCCCTCGGAAATCCAGTATAGCATGTCCCTTGTGGACATGCTGATCAGTAGATCAGCAGTAAATTGAATAGACGATATCATGTTTGGTATCCCCCAAAATGAGTTGATTGTAGAGTAGCACCTCCCACCACCTCCCTTGCCCCTCTGAAGTCCAGTATAGCACGTCCCTTGTGGATTTTTTCTCTAAAACTTTGTTACAAAATTTTTCAAATACGCAGAAAAGTTGACAGAAATTTATAGTGAACACCCACATACCTACCATCTCAATTTGCCATTAACATGTTACTATACTGGTTTATTATATATCTCTCCATCTATCACTACATCTTATTTTTTAAATATGTTTCAACATAAGTTGTATACTTCTTTCTAAACAATAAATATCAAAAAAATTAATAGCAGGCCCTCAGAAAATGGTTGTTATTATTATTGTTATTATTAGGAAGGAACGAAGGACAGCCATGTTAATTCAATATTCCAAAACATAAGACACTTGCCAGCCATGGTGTTGGGAAGGGCCTGTCATTTCTTGGGAATCAGACTGTTGTTATTTTTTTATATATATTTTATTGATTTTTTACAGAGAGGAAGGGAGAGGGACAGAAAGAAACATCAATCAGCTGCCTCCTGCACACCCCCCACCAGAGATGTGCCCGCAACCAAGGTACATGCCCTGGACCGGAATCGAACCTGGGACCCTTTAGTCCGCAGGCCGACGCTCTATCCACTGAGCCAAACCAGTTTCGGCAGGAATCAGACTGTCTTACAGAAGCTTTTGGAAGACTGAATAATGTAACTGTAATGAGAGAGATTAGGGTTTTCACAGTAGATTCTGCAGAGCGAGGTCAGGTCGGGTTTGGTTACCTGGGCTTCGTTCCTCCCAAGTCCTGCTGGGCCGGAAGCAGCCCAGCTCCTCTCTCAGCATTGTCCACCACCACAGGGGCCTGGCACAGAGATCAGGACCTGAGAGGTCATGAATCCAGGTTCTAGAAGGTCAGACTCTGGGGCCCTGACTAGTGAACACCTTGGCCTCATGGGGGACAGTTGTCCATATGTCCCAGTGAAAGAGCCCAGGGCACAAATCCCCTCCCCCCCACAAGACCTGTTTTCCAAGATCCGTGAGGTCATAGTCCCCATCGGTGCATTCACCTTCAGTCGGCAAATGTTCATGGAGTACTAACCACTTTGGAAGAAACAGAGGCAGTGTTTTGGAAGGATTTGGAAAGCAGTTTTGTTTATAAGAGGCCTCGTCTCCTTTTCACCTTCCCATCCATCTTGTGGAGCAGGAGTTTGCTCACTAGACTACAGCAGGAGCAAACCAGGCCTGGCCTCAAATTGCCATCCCACCACTCACTGTTCAAGGGCCCTTCAGCTGCTAATGCACTGTCCTGCCCTCAGTTACCTCATCTGCAAATGGAGGGTGTGATCCCAGCTTCTTTGGGGTGCTGTGTGATAATAGCCTTTGTAAAACTAACAGTTTCATGAGCATGTCTGTCACCTGCTCCAGAAGGTTCTGCCTGGGCACTGGAAACAAGGTGATAAAGAAGAGGCTCAGAGCCATGGCCCTTTCGGCTCTTACAGTCTAGGTCCGGCACAAACTGACCAAGACCACCTGGGTCAAAGTCTGCTGTGTGCACCTAGAGAAGTTAGTGCTCTTCTGTGCCTCAGTTTCCCGAAGGTAAAATGGAAAAAGCAGTAATACCTACCTTATGTGGTGGTTATGAGAATTAAATGAGTGGATACATGTAAACCACATAGAAAGGCACCTGGCACTTGTGAACACATGTAAGTGTCTTATTATTGTTACTGTTATGCTAGCACCCTCCCTCCCCCCAGTGCAGTGGAATCATCTGAGCAGCTCTGTGAAGGTCTGAGCCATGGCTCAAGAATCTTCACAAAAGAGTCCCTCACACGGTGAATCTCCTTGTGATAGGAGATGCGGGGACCATTTAGCAAAGTGACCAGTAAATAGCTTTCCTTACAGGTAAGAAAACTGGGGCTCAGAGAGGGAGAGAACATGCCCAGGGGGTCACGGCAGTAAGCGCCCGAACCAGAACACCTCCCTAGGCTGGTGGCCCCCACATCCGGGCTCTTGCGTGGATTGTTGCCCAAGATCAGCAGCCAGTACTCTGGGCCTTCACCCAAATCTGGGATCTGCACACCATGTGACAATTTTTGTAGTAAAGGGTGCCGCAGGACTGAATCAGCAATTTGTCCTGGAGAAGATGATCTCTCAAATAAGGAAACCCCTGTATCTCATATATTAAAGACACTTCCAAACTATTTTAACCAAGAATCCCCAAATATTTACAGCCCACCAGCCATTCAAATAATTTTCTAGTGGAAGCATATAAGAAATTGTCTTTCTGTCTTTCCAAATGGTCGCTTTACTTACATAGGTAGAAGCAGTAGTATGTGTGCCACTCCAGCACTCTATCTGGGTAACTCCTATAATTAATATTTACTTAAAACAATCATTAGTCTCTGCTGGGCGACATCAAACCCACGTTAGCAATATTTTTAGCCGGGCCTTCCCCACACCTGCGATGGCAGGCGAGCTAGCGGCAGTGGGAACCCTGCCGTGCCGGGTAAATAAGCCTCCCTGCACCTGGACCAGCCCGCCCGGCCTGCCACTCAGGCAGCCGCCAGGGCTGTCCCGTGCGCCCGAGGAGCACCCCTCCGGCGGGGCCTCGCGTCACTTCCCTTCCCAGACATCAAAAAGGAAAACGCACTTCTCTTGAGACAATGTGGCATCTGTGCCCAGGCTAGACCCACATAAAAGGTGTCATTTCTCCCCAAGGGGTTGAGGATTTCTCAGTGAGGATGAGGAGAATCATAATGACAACCATTTATTGGATGCTAACTGCTTTATGCTCATTGTTTCCTTTAAGCCACACATCAGGGCAAGGTGGGTTCTCTTCTCCTCCTTTTCCAGAAGAGGAAACTGAGGCTCAGAACAGATGAGTCCTTCCCCAGGGCTACACACAGCCAGTAAGTGGGACTCCAGTCCGCTGTACCGGAACCCATGCTTTTTACTCTTAGCCTCAGTCCTAATGAGTCAGTGAAGTGACCAGGGAGAAGGAAAATGGAATGAACATTTATTGGGGGCTCGCCATGCGCTAGGCAATTTACACATATTGTCCCATTTAATTCTTACCATCAGAATTAGCTCATAGGAGGTAAGGGTGATTACTCCCATTTTATAAATGAAGAAACTGAGGCTGTAAAGAGTTTCAAGTTACTTACTCAAGATCATACTGCTAGCAGGTGTCGGAGCCAGAATTCAAACCCAACTCAACTCTGCGACACTAGCTGTTTTCCCAAAGACATTAGTGGGAGACACTGGCCGTGCATGCGGTATAAAGTAGTCTCATACAGAACCTAAGATTTTGTCATCTTCCTACTACTCAGCTGATAGGAGCTTTCTGCTTAAAATGTTTAAGTTTTATAAAGAACTGTTTCCCAGTTTAAAAAATATATATATGTATGTATATGTTTTTATAAATTCTAGGGTTTGTCCATAATTATTTAACTTAATGCTTATAATAATCCTGTGAAAGTAGGTGTTACAAAGCCCATTTTACAGAGAAGTAAACTGAGCTTAAAGAGACCAAGTGCATGGTCAGGGCGGAGTCCCCGGCAGACCGGAGCTCAGCCACCAAAACCAGTGCCCTTCCCACTCTCACACAGCCGGGGTCTGCTCCGTGTGGCCTGGCGAGTGAGAAATTGAGACCCTTTTCATGGAGGAAGAGATGGGGGTAGGGGAGTGGAGCCTTGTAGCCGTAGAGCCCAGCATCAGGACCCCTTCATTAAAGCTGGTGACATTCCCTCACCCGCAGGAGCAGGCCGGAAGTCATGATGGCTGGGAAACTACAAAAATAGCAGCTTTCACACTGATTCCTGCACGGGAGGAACTGGTGGTTGCAGGGCAGATAAGAATGGCTTTACAAGATGAAAATGATCAGTGAGGGCACGCGGGTCTGGAGGGGAGCGGAGTTGGCATTTTTTGGCCCTGCAAATAGCTGCCCATCTGCTCTCTGTCAGAATATGTTAGGAGTGCATCTGGATTGCTGCCCCTGAGCCTCAGCTCCGGGCTGGTCATGTGGTTGTCTCCACGACAACTCCAGGAGCCGTGTAAACTGCTGCGCTTTGAGCCAGATGCTGCTCTGCACATGTGGTCTAATTAGATGGCGCTCCTGCCTCCGCCTCCCTGCCTGCACGCGTGCGCGCGCACACACACACACACACACATACACACACACACACACACACACACACACGACGGTCTCCCTTTTCCCTCCCTCCTTCCTACGAATCCTCGGCCTCACACCCTAGTCAGTCTGTCTTGCTCTCCACCCTGTTGGCCTCTTTCTCAGAAGTATTCCTGTTGCCTGATCTGCAGTGAATAATTCAGCAGCAGCATCAGAGGGCCTGCGCTGGCCCAGGCACTGTGCTAGGAGCTGCAGGTACAGAGACAACAAGCCACCGCCGAGCCTCAAGGAGGCTGCCATCCCGTGCAGACCCTCGGCAGCCAGGCAGTGCAGTTGGTGGCAGTCAGTGCTGTAGTGGGTGAGCACAGAGGCTGTGGAACCCAGAGCAGGGGCCTAACCCAGCCCGAGGCAGGGAGGAGGCCAGGGGAGCATCCCAGGGCCTGTCCCCTAGCGCAGTGATCGGCAAACTGATTAGTCAGCAGAGCCAAATATCAACCGTACAACAATTGAAGTTTCTTTTGAGAGCCACATTTTTTAAACTTCTTCTAACGCCACTTCTTCAAAATAGACTCGCCCAGGCCGTGGTATTTTGTGGAAGAGCCACACTCAAGGGGCCAAAGAGCCGCATATGGCTTGTGAGCCACAGTAAGCCGACCACAGCCCTAGTGCATCCTTCACAGATGAGAGGGGGCTTCCCATCCTGGGAAAGCAGGGGTAGGAAGACTTGCTGGCAGAGGGCACAGCCCATGCAAAGGCAGGAGACTTGCAGCCCCATCCTGAGAACTGTAACTGACTCCCGGTTATGGGAACGCCGGGTGCTGGGGAACGAGGAGCTGAGGTTGGGGAGATGCACAGGGTCACGCCTTGGAGGGCTTCTCTCTAAGCAGGCACTCCACTTAGATCTCAGGGTTGGGGGCCAAGGGAAGGGGTGTGCCATGGTGGCTGCTGGAGTGGCCTGGCCAGTGGGGGCAAGGGGCGGGTTCGAGGATGAAGCTCCCAGTAATGCAGCACCTTTGGTAAGTTTCCCTGTGAGTGAAGTTCACTCCTCGGTCATGGGAGGCTCCGTTCAGGGCTGGGTGGGCGACTCAGGGCAGGCCGCCAGCACGTGCTGAGTAATTATCTTTCCGTCTTTCTCAGCAGTTCTGTATTCTACAGGTCCAGCGTCCACCACCTCTCAGATCTCTGGCTCTCAGGGAAGATGCCCCCCAAATAAGAAAGGAGAGAATCAGCATCTTCCTCACTCACCCCACCCGGGATGTGCCCCTTAAACCCGAGGGCCACCAGCTCCGTGTCATCCCAGCCCTGCTCCTGCGCTCATGCCCACCTCAGCTCTCCCATCTAGCCAGTGCTGGCACCTCCCTGGGGCTCAGTTTTCTATCATGTGGACTTCCTTAGGTGACCCCACCCTGACAGTCACCCTGGCTGTGCTCTCCCAGCACCCCAGTCACAGGTGTTTGCTGAGTGACAGGTGCAGAAGGTTCCGACAAGATGGTACCCCCAGCTGTCAAAGGGCATCTGAAAGAGCTGTTAGGACAGTCACTCCGTTGAACACCTGTGCGTGCTACTCAGTAGCGGCCCCTTGACAAATGGTGAATCACTTCAAACCTCTCAATGTGAAGTAGGTAATATCTCCAGCTAGCAGATGAGGAAACCGAGGCCCACAGAGGCTCTCTTGCTTCCCCATTCATGGAGCTCTGGGCTGCACTGAGCCTCTTTGGAGTCCCCAGGCACTACATGATCTAGAGACTGAACTCCCTGGGCTGCGGCTGCATTATGCGCAAAGGGACATTTTTGTGTGGAAAATTATCTGCCATGTCTTGAATTCCCTGAAAACCCAGAGAAAAAATGTGTTTGGACAACTGAGCATGCTCACACTGCTGTGGGGTGTGATGGGAAGAGCCTGACTGGGCTGTGGGGTCAGACAGAACTGACTTCAAGTCCAGCTCTGGCTCTTCCCAGCTCCATGGCTTTGGACAAGTCAAGTCCCCTCCCTCTGCAAGGTGAGGCTAAGAGCCCCTCGGTGGGGTCATTGTGCAGATCCAGCCCCCAGCCCCAGGTATCCCGTGCCTGCTGCGTCCCACTCACAGAAGACAGCTTCCTGGTCCTTTTCTCCTTCCTCTGATTCTGGTCTTGACTCTACAGACCAAGTCCTGGGCATGCGGTGCCAACTGGTGCAGCCCAGGCGGCTGAGCCGGGAGGTGTTTGGTACTGAGACAGCGGCGAGTTTGCGTGGTTTCCCTCCTGGGAAGAGCGCGGTGGCCGTGCTGCAGCACAGGATGGCCACCGGCTCGCCTGTCCGCTCCCCCCGTGCCCAGCCACTGCCCTGGGTGGCTCTGACTGCTTCCGGCGTGAGGTACGGGTTATTATTTTCGGCATATCAGAAGGAAAACGAGGTCCCAAGAGGTGACATGGCTGCTGCACGCATGCCGTGGAGCCAGAGCTCACACGCGTTTCTCCAAAGCCCACTCCCTTCATCACAGCCTGTGGTCCATCGCTTTGGATTGTTAGAGCAGCCCGGTGGCAGCTGATAAGTCAAACACGATCTTGTGATCACTTCTCTTAAAGAGAACGAATATTGTGTCGCATGAGCCCCAGGGCCAGGCAGACTCTGCTGCGAGGTCTGGCTCTGTCATTGACCAGCTCTGCCACCTTAGTCGCGCGACTTCGCCTTTCTGAGCCTCGATTTCCTTGTCTGCAAAATGGAGAGCTGACAACACCAACGTGGGTGTTGCCAGGAAGAGCAAGTGAGATAATGCGTGTGAAACCGCCCCTGGAGTCGGTGCTCAGTGAGGGGGAGCTGTTTTTAATCACTGCACCTGCGTTCCCTGCCGCGCCGACTCCCACCTGCATTTCTAATGGGAAGCAAATCTTAAGCTCGTATGCGTGAAGACCCCCTTCATTGTGTCTCCCTGGCTTCCACCAGCCTTCCCGCTCATCTGCCATTCCTGCACTAATCAGAATTTCCTGACTTCTCCCTGTGTGTCTCGGTTAATGCAGAAGGAAGGGGCTGCTGGCACAGGGGAGCCAAGGCGTGGGCTGCCGCGCCTGTGATTTGAATGTCTTTAGTGTAATCTAGCGAGTGTGGGTGGGGGCTTCTGTCAGTAGCGGAGCAGCTGGCCAGAATGGGCAAATACTGTCGGCTGGGCCGTGCCTGCCCCTGCAAATCATCGGAGTAGCTTTTGTCAGGCACCCACATTTCCCCAACTTAAATCACTGCACTGGCGCCAGCTTCACAATCACACGTTGATTCTTTGTTTCGGGCTTGTTACAGTGACAGGGGCCCAAGCTGGGAGTCGGTCCCTGGTGTTCCTGGGCTCGCACACGAGTGGTTCAGAAGGCTGTCTTGGACCGGTCAGCCCAAAATGTGGCTTGGCCCAGCCCAGCCAGAGTCATCTGACTGTGGCCGTACAGTGACCACCTTCCCGAGTCCACCCTGGTGGCCCCAGGTGTGTAGGTCATGCCTCTGAGGGTGGGGAAGAGCATGCTTGGACTAGGGAGTCACTCAGACCCAGTAGCTCTAGGACCTTGGGCCAAGCTCTTGGCCTCTGTGGAACTCCTTTCCTCATCTAGAAAATGGGAGACGTGTGAACATCAAGGTCTGGCGTGGATTCAGTGAGCATGGGGGGAGGTTGGTCCAGAGCAAGTGCTCAGTTGACACTGGGTCCCTTCACCCGAAACTCCTGCCAGAATCGAGCTGACCCGAGTTACTGTAATCTAATCCTGCTGTCCCAACCCTCCCTCCCACCCCGCCTTCCAGTGAGGACCTGGCGTTCACCATGCTCAGCCCTCTCGGTGTCGGCTGGAATTCACCCTGGTTCTGACCCCGTGAGGAGCTGGCCTTCAGACTCGCTTCTGGGTGTGGTGCTGAGGCCAAGGAGGAGGCTCAGAGGGAAATTTCCACGTGGCCAGTGGGGCAGTATCGGCTCCTGTGAGAAACGATAAAAGCACCTTTCACATTTACAAGCAAGGTTCTTGGCTGTGTTGCACTTCAGCCAATGACTTGAATGTTTTCTTGGGAATTTGGAGGCATTTAAACAAAATGCAGCCAGGTTAGGATTGCTGGTAATAAATGGGGCCAGATTCCCTGGCTGCTTTATTCTAGTTCTTTATTCTTAAACTAGAGGCCCGGTGCACGAAATTTGTGCACAGGAGGGGGCAGGGGATATCCCTTAGCCCAGCCTGCACCCTCTCCAAACTGGGACCCCTTGAGAGATGTCTGACTGCCCTCTCACAATCCAGGACTGCTGGCTCCAAACTGCTCACCTGCCTGCCTCCCTGATTGCCCCTAACCCTTTCTGCCTGCCAGCCTGATCACCCATTAACCACTACCCTGCCAGCCTAATTGATGTCTAACTGCTCCCCTGCCAGCCTGTTTACCCCCAACTTCCCTCCTCTGCTGGCCTGGTCACCCCTAACTGCCCTCCCCTGCAGGCTTGATCGCCCCCAACTGCCCTTCCTTGCAGGCCTGGTCCCTCCCAACTGCCCTCCCCTGCTGGCCTGATCACCCACAACTGCCCTCCTTTGCAGGGCCTGGAACCTCCCAATGGCCCTCCCCTGCTGGCCATCTTGTGGTGGCCATCTTGTGTCCACATGGGGGCAGGATCTTTGACCACATGGAGGCAGCCCTCTTGTGTGTTGGAGTGATGGTCAATCTACAAAATACTCTTTTATTAGATAGGATAGAGGCCTGGTACATGGCGGGGGGGGGGGCAGACAGCTGGTTTGCCCTGAAGGGTGTCCCATATCAGGGAGGGGGTTCCCTTGGGGTGAGGGGTGGCTTGGGCGAAGGGCTATGGAGGGTTGCAGACCAGCCACACCCCCCAGTGACCCAAGCGGAGGTCCTGGGATTTGGGATTAATTTATGTCTACAATTGAAACTTTGTAGCCTGGAGCAGAGCCAAGCCTTCTGCTCGCTCCATGGCGGCAGCCATTTCTGTTTGAAACTTTGTAGCCTAGAGTGGAGGCCTAGGCTGGCAATGGCAGGCGGAAAGCTTGGCTTCCTCCGTTGCCAGGGAAACCCAAGCCTCTGTTCTCTCCAGCTCAGTGGCTGCCACCATTTCTGTATCTTTTATAATTGAAACTTTGTAGCATTGAGTGGAGGCCTAAGCCAGCAACAGCAGGCAGAAGGCTTGGCTTCCTCTGTTGCTGGAAAACCCAAGCCTCCCTCCTGCTCTCAGTGGCGGCAGCCATCTTGGTTGGGTTTTATTTGCATAATCTGCTCCTGATTGGCTGGTGAGCATGGCTGTGGGCGTGGCTTGTGGGTGTAGCGAAGGTATGGTCAAATTTATATATTACTCTTTTATTAAATAGGCTTTTAAAAAATGAATATTGATTGACGTATGCACCAATCATTTCTACGTACATCAGTGGTCCTCAGACTTGACTACAATGGAGTCACCTGGGGAGCTGTAGAAACTACCTGGCACTGGGGACTTTAAAAGCGGCCCTGGTCTTCCATTGCATGGCCAAGGTCGAGCTCTGCTAACTATCATCCAGTTCCTTCAGCAACCCGCTGAAGCAGGTAGTCTTCCCCACATTACAGGATGTGAGCGGTGCGGTCACTTGAACACAGGGGCAGTGTCCTTCTTCTGAAGTGGCTCAGATGGCACACACTGCTCGCCAACCACTGAGAGTGGATCAGAGCCTGCCCTCCAGGAGCTGGCATCGGCTGGCGAGGGAGGTGCTGGCATAGGGACATTGAAGGCATCAGGGCGGGTTTTCACAAAGAGGTAACAGGAAGAGAGGAGCCAGAGCCACGAGAGGGCGTGCAGAGGTTAGGAAGCAGTCAGCCCCAGAAGTGCTCAAACAAACAGGCGTGGACAAGGTGAATGGGATGTCATAAGCAAGAAAAGTCCGCCTGAGAGAGCCACAAGGGACTTGAGGGTTGTGCCCAAGAGTTAAAAACCCCACTTCCATCAACCCACAAACTTGCCTGAAGCTGCTCTATGCTGCCGAGTCAGGTGGCAAACAGAGCTGAGCACCAGAGCCCCTTCTGAGTGTTCAGCCTGTGAAGGAACAGAGAGAAAAGGAAGTGTGAGCCCTGGACAGGCCCCACTGGTGTGTGACCTGGCAGTCCCAGGGCCCTGCGCCAGGTTCATCTGCCGTCTCATCTGGAGATTCTTTACCTTTACCTTTGAACCTGTTTGGGGAGTGAGGGCTGATGGGAGTGAGGGCTGACAGTGGAATTCAAGCACGTGCAGAGGAGATACCCACATGCCCTTCCTCCGCAGAGCTGTGCCACCCCAGTGTGGCTTCTTGATGCCCCAAGCACGGAGTTCCAGTGCCCTCCCCCCATAAGTGAGAGTTCAGCAAGACTTGGCGCGCTGACAAGGCCAGCGTGTGCAAGCCTAAGACTGAGTAATGGGGCGCTGACAGCCCCCGGAGGCCAGCTTGGCTTCCACAGAGAGAAGGCAGTGGTGTTCTCAGGAGTATGAATGACCACGGAAACCCATAGAGCTCTTACTCATGTTACTGCCTTGTACTAGTCAGCCACTTACTGTGAAAATTATGTCATGAAAGGAGAGGAAAAGATGGAGCAACCACAGTTGCTTGTCCTTTCTCCTCCGTGAAGCAAAGGTAGGGAACGGTAGTAGATTGTGCGCAAGTCAAGAACTGCAATAACAGTTGAGTTCATTTTTGTGCGGCATTTCCACTGCCTGGTAAGGAGAAAATACAAATGCATATACTCATTACAAAATATGACTCCACATATGTTAGCATTTAAAACTGGCACTGCACAATGTAAAGTTGAACAGTAAAATTCTTGCTAATAATTTAAATTTTTATTTTCCTTTACATAGAATGACATTAAATAGTAAATTTTAAAAACACCATGATGGGTCTAGAAAGAAACCACAAATGAAAGAAAAAGGCTTTATATTTTAGTACAGCAGTTTTATACCTAACAGTCCTTTTTTTCCTGCGTTTTCATTTTCCATTGAGTTCCCCAATTTATGTTCTAGTCCTGGTAAAACCCAATCTCCGCGCTCAAGAAGATGGTATTTGTGAAAAATATATGTGGAGTATCTGTTGTAATCTGTTTTAATCACCCAAGCAATCCTCTGAGATGGGCCAGCATTGAGTAATCGTCACAGATGAGGAAAGACAGGTCACCTGAGGTCACATAGCTGGTATGGTCGTGTGTGGTCAGAGGCCAGGTTCAAGTCCTGGTCTTTCTGACACCAAGACACCTTCTTTCTCCACCTTGTTGTGTTACTTTAAATGGATCAAACTTTGAAACCAATATTTTAAGTTTTTAAAGGTGCCTTTTCCAGAAATAACAAAACCCGCTCTCTGCTGTGCCAGTTGTCATGCTGTGCTGTAGTTGTTTGTGCCCAAACCAGGCAGATTTCCTTGATAATAGCAGCTTTGATTTTTGACATTTTATTACGAAAAATTTCAAATCTTTACAAAATAAATGAACTTCCATGTACCCATTGCTCACCTTCCACAATTATAAACATTCCGTCATTCTTTCTTTTTCTTTTTTAGATTTAAAGAAAAAATAATAATTATGGTAAAATATACATAACACAAAATTTATGCTTTAATCATTTTTAAGTGTACAGTTCAGTGGCAATTAAATACATTCACATTATTGTAAAATAATCACCACCATCGACCTCCCAGACTTTTATCATCTTGCAAACCTGAAGCTCTGTCCCCATTATCCAACAACTCCCCATTCTCCACACTCCAGCCCCTGGCACCCCTTCCTTCTACTTTCTGTCTCTGTGACATTGATTGCTCTATTGTGGAATCGGACAGTGTTTGTCCTTTTGCAACTGGCTTGTTGCACTTAGCATGTTGTCCTCAAGGTTCATCTATGTTGTAGCATGTGCCAGAAATTCCTGCCTTTTTAAGGCTGAACAATATTTCCTTATATGTATATTTTGTTTATCTATCTGTGACATTTGGGTCACTCCCATCTTTTGGCTATTGTGAATAATGCTGCTGTCAACGTAACATTCTGCTGTTCTGTCATCTATACCCTCATCAGCCCAACCCTCACTGGATTATTAATATTACTCGGAGGAACTAGATTGGATTCATCTTTATATTATCCTGACATAGAGCCTGACACATAGTAGGTGTTTCTTAAATGGATGAATTAGATTTTTTAAAATTTTATTTTAAACAAGGCCCATAAAGAGAGAACACCTTTTTTCCCTTAGGCTCTGGGTACTAGTAAGTCACATAAAATCTTGATAAAAATTAAATTTATGAGAGAAAATAATTTAATATTTTATATGGATCAGCAGAACAAGAAAAGTTGCTGAAGAATCTGATGGGAGATTTTATTTTTATGCCAGTAGCTAAAATGCTGTCGGTAAAATCCATTTATTTCTAGAAACATCGAAAAAATCTTTGGAATTGTCAACTTTACCTGTTAACAAAGATTGACTCATTAATAATGGGATTTTTTACTGACTCCATATGTCAAGAGGATGATCTGAGAGTAAACAGCATTTTGTGACAAAGTTCCTGATGGGTTACGCAGCTGTGTTTAACTGTCCTGCGGGTCATAGATGGAAAACTCTAATTCTACCTAAGGTTGATTGCTCTGGCCTGGCTTCCCTGGATTAATGTCACTATCAGCCAGGAGCCCCAGCTCCTAGAGTGTCGCCTAAGAAGACAAAAGGTTTAATTAATCAGCCTAACAGGAGAACTCAATCCGCACTTCTTACAAAGGAGGGAATTAGCAAGACACCTTATCTTTCTCCCACTGCAGAGACTGGGCCAGGGCAGGAGGAGGCTAAGGGGGTCAGTTCAGCTGCAGGAAGCAGCTGGACAAGCTGGTGGAAGGGACTTAGCATCCTGGAGGGCCTGTGGCAGTAAGATCCTTCACACCTGCTCCCAGGAGCCACTTATCTCTGAGTGGCTGGTGCTTTGAGGGTTCAGCAGGAGAACCTGAGGGGTTCCACCTGAGGGGGACCTCTTCTGCTCTCCAGCAGATGCCCGAGTGCAAACAGAACTAAGGTCAGAGAAGGGGGCCATATGGGTGAGGGCAACACCTGGGCTTCAGAGGCCACTAGGGTACAAAACCTGATTTCTGCCATTTACAGGTTATGTGATCTTGGGCAAGTTGCCTTGCCTCAGTTATTCTGTAAAGATTAGGTGAAATGTTAATAATTGTCATTTTCTTAGACAAGAACTCCAGCCCTAGCTGGTTTCGCTCAGTGGATAGAGCATCGGCTTGTGGACTGAAGGGTCCTTGGTTTGATTCTGGTCAAGGGCACATGCCTGGGTTGTGAGCTCGATTCCCAGTAGCAGGTGTGCAGGAGGCAGCCAATCAATTATTCTCATCACTGATGTTTCTATCTCTTGCTTTCCCTTCCTCTCTGAAGTCAATAACAATATGTCATGGAAAAAAAAAAGGAAGGGAACTCCAGGGGAATGAGCCCTCTGTGCCTGTTGCCAGGCAGACCTTTAGACAGGACCCCGATACAGTGTCCCTGCCTCTCGGTAGGGCTAAGACAGCGCCTTCAATGGGTGGACTGTGCCCACCTAATTCCTGTTCATCTCTCCAGGCTCCGCTATCATGTGCCCACAGTCACATTTCCTGCCCTGCTGCCCTGGGAGGACTAGCCTTTTCTCCTCTGACTCCTGTGGACCCCAGTAGCACTGTACTGGGTGCTAGTGTTTATTTCCACATCGACTGACACCACTGATGCTGTTCTTCAAGCTCTTTGCAGAAACAGTCCCCAGTGTCACATTTCCCCTGAATCTTTCCCACCTTGCCCATGTCCTTTGGTCTGTTTTTATGACGCAGACATCTGATCCAGGAGAGTGTCACCTCCAGTAAGAAGACAACAGGCCCAAAATGAGATTCTTGCTCTCCTGCAGCCAAATCCTGCCTCGGGCTACCCTCACCTATAGATCCAGCTGCAAACTCTTGCATTTATTGATCCCTCAATAGATGTCTCTTCCTACCCTGTTTCCCCGAAAATAAGACAGTGTCTTATATTAATTTTTGCTCCCAAAGATCCGCTAGATCTTATTTTCAGGGGGATGCCTTATATTACAGCGAGTAGGTCTTATTTTGGGGGGATGTCTTACTTTCGGGGAAACAGGGTAGCAATGCTGAGCCCAAACTCCAGAGTGAATGCTAGCAACTCAACAAGCATTTCCTCAAGCAGCTCTCAACTCCCTGGACACAGTTGTCACCCACCTGGCACTGTACTTTGAGTCCCCTTTACCTGTCAGATGAGCGGTGACTCTGCCCCACAGAGACTGCAGGGCTCCTGTGAGGGGAACCAGAGCCAAGCTCATTCTGTGGTTCTCTAACCCTGTCCTTGGGCTCCCAATTGGGGGCTGGCCCTGCATTGTCCCAGGGAGTGTAGAGATGAATCCAGCAGGGCTGTGCCCTCTCCAGCTCCTGGTCACAGGGGATGCGGGTGCAGATTGCCCAGCCCCCAGGGGTGCATATGAGGCATTGTGGGAGCACCAAGCAGGGGTGAGTGGCTATGGCAAAAAGACCTGTGCTTAGGAGGTTAGTCCACGTGGAAGGAATAAAATTGGCAAAAGCAAGAAAGTATTGGGAAAGGACACAACCTGTGATTAGGAGGTGCATTTGGAGCCTAAGGTATTTGAGGGGCTGTGGAAAGGGACACAGAAGGACTCTGGAAAAGTAAGCGAGAGTCTGCTCAGGAGAGGTTTGCGTGCCCAGCTAAGGAGCTAAGACTTTCCTTTCCTCTCCCACCAGGACCCATGTATGTGACACACGTGTCACCAGGTGTACAGTGTTGAGCAAAGCAAGCACCCTTCCTGCACACGTAGAGCCTAGTGGAAGAAGCAGACATTAATCAAACGATCAAATATAAAGTCTCTGCAAAATTCTTGACTAGGACAGTGACACGACACAATCTGCATTTTAAAGTCACTTCTGCCTGAAGAATCGGAGACACTGGGAGGAGTGACACAGGCAAGGGGCATGGAGTTAAACCTCCACAGCCCAGTGCCAGTCGTGGGAGGGGGGCAGGGACAAATCTGAGAGATGTCACTGGTAATTGGGAAGGAATAGGAAGTCTGATAGGTCTATTGTGGCTAGGTATGGATAATGATAGGAAGGAAGGAAGGGAGGGAGGGAGGAAGGAAGGAAGGAAGGAAGGAAGGAAGGAAGGAAGGAGAGAGAAAAGAAAGGAAGGAAGAAGAAAAAAAGGAATAGAGAAAAAGAAAGGTAGGTAGGTCTGGGGTGCAATCCAAATAGGGTAATAATAATTAGGGGTTGGGCCATTTTGAGTTTAAAGTGCTAGTTGGCCATCCAGGTGGGAATGTGACATAGCTTTGGAGCTCAAAAAGACTTCAGAACTGACGCTATTTACTGGAGTCTTTTAGCAGGTGAGCTCCACGGTGCTGATGGCGATCACCTGGAGAGAAGTCATTGCCTGCTCCAGTCCCCAGGGGAGAAGCAGAACCTCAGGCCACAGAATGGCCTTCCGCTTGCCTGGCTGGTTATCACCAGCTGATTCCTCGCAGGGAAGGTGTAAAGCCGCACCAAGAAAGCTCTGTCTCCCCTGAGGAGCTGGTAGGACGATGTGAGGTTTACATTGCTTCCCTTTTTGCTTCAACAACCAGGAAGATCAGAGCTGATTTTGTAACTTAATTTAGAAATCCTATACTCTTTTCCCAAACAATTACATTTTATGTATTTGTCTTTTCCAACTCTGCTTTTTTTCTTTGTTCTGTGTGCTCATATAAGCTGCCTCAGATCCTTGTAAAATTAGGGGTGTAACTGTTAAAAATAAATATTCCCCTCACCCTACCTTTTTTTTTTTTTTACAGAGAGGAAAGGAGAGGGATAGAAAGTCAGAAACATCAATGAGAGAGAAACATCGACCAGCTGCCTCTTGCACACCCCCTACTGGGGATGTGCCCGCAGCCAAGGTACATGCCCTTGACCAGGATCGAATCCAGGACCTTTCAGTCCGAAGGCCGACGCTCTACCACTGAGCCAATTCTCACCCTATCTTTTTTGGGCCATCTTTGCAGCCCTTGTGCAACAGGTCTGCCCGTTGCTGAGCTAATATTGGCTGGATTGAAGCAGGAGGAAGTCTTGGAATTTATAACAGCTAGACAGTAAATTTAACACTTAGGTAACTCATTAAAACAGGATAAAAGTGGAGCTTCAAACATCTCTGTGTTTGCCACCAAGTCTGTGAAGCGAGGGGTACCTTTAAGTCAGTTGAAGATATAAAAGTCTGATCTTTCAGAATTAAGAATGCCCCGTTAAAACTAAAGCCTTCTCTGTGTGGGCGGGCACTGTGGAGCCTTCAAAGAAGACCTGGGGTGTTGACTACAAGATGGGATGTTTGTTAAGCTTAGGGTGTCATGTTCTTGAATCATAAAATGTAGTTTGGTAAAAGCAAACTTCCTTATCAAACAGCATATACACAAAATTGACTGGATGGCAGCTTTTCTTTTTAATCATCCCTGCATTTCATATAAGTAATTATTCTTAAGTGATCATTTGCTATTGGTGAAGATCACTGGGCAAATGGTTTTCAAAGCGTGTTCCACAACTGATGCCTTTGGAGCTGTGAGGTTCAGGGAGTGGGGATGGGGTGAGGGGGAGGCCTCCAAGCCAGGAGCCCAGCCAGCCGCCAGGGCAGCCGGCTGTTTGATGTAGCAGGGCTCCCCTCGCTTCAGGTGCTGTGTGAAGCAGGTCCGGCTTCTAAACGTGAAAAGTTTGGAGATCATCGCATTGGAGGGTCCATCCGCTGACTTGCTGTTGGGATGTGCAAGGAGTGGGGGTGGGGCTGGGAGTGGAACCCGGCCTTTGGTGTGCACTCTGCCTCCTACAGCTCTGTGACTTTGGGCAATGACTTCCTCCCCGGCACAGCCTTCTCACCCAGAGATGAGAATGCCATCAATGATCACAGCCACTTCACCAAGGAGATGAGGGTCTAATTACTCTAATTAGCAGATGTAAAAGCACCGCAGAGTTTAAGAGCTGACCCCACACCCGCTTCCTCTAACCGTGCTCTCCCCTTTTCCATTTCCCAGGGGGAGCCAATCACCTTCTGTGAGGAGGACTTCGTGTCCCACTATCGCTCTGGAGCCATGAGGCAGTTCCTGCAGAATGCCACCCAGCTGCAGCTCTTCAAGCAGGTGCCTGGCCTCCCTAGCTTGGCCTGAGTCTGGATTCCTGGGGGGACAGGGCACGGGGGGGGGGGGGGGAAGAGAGTAAATGGGAGGGGAGCTAGTTCTGCAGCTGTCTTCACTGAGCACTGAAGCTGCAGGCATGGGTGGTACTCCCACAGCTAAAGAGGGTCTGGGGACAGATTCTGGGTGAGGAGGGTGCTCAGCAACAGGCAGGCCCTGGCAGATATGCCATGGGTTAACAGGTCATCACAGCCCAGCAGCCAGAGTTTGCAAACTCGCTTCTTTGAAATGCTCAGTTCCTAAGGCCCTTCCTGACTTGGCAGGTGTGGGGTTCCTCGGTCGTGCACTAGGTGCCGCTGAGTGCTGTGCTCCTCGTTCCCGTGTGCACAGTTCTGTTCTTTCTTTCTTTCTTAGTTTATTGATGGCAGATTAGACCTGCTCAACTCCGGCGAAGGCTTCAGTGATGTTTTTGAAGAGGAGATCAACATGGGCGAGTATGCAGGTGAGAAGCGTTTTATTTTCCTGTTCTGCGTGCGGGCCATGCGTGGGAGTGGGGTGTGTTCGGCAAGGAGTGGCAGTGACTTCTTGTTTCCGTCCCTGGGGTTATGGAGGAACTGATTTCAACCCTGGCCTTGAAGTGCTTGAAGAATTGCTCTTGGTTTCTGGTGAGATGCACATTGGCCCTTATGCGATCCTTCGTGCCAAGGCCAGCATGGTGCCACAGGAAACACATGAGGTGCCACGTTAGGAGACCTAGATTCGGATCAGGACTCTGCCCCTTCCTACAGCAGTTCCCTGGCCGAGTCATTTCGCCTCTTTCAGCTGAATGTTTCCTGCCTCACAGGACTCTCCTGTTACAAATAAATCAGAGTCCACGAGGAAAGCTTTGTGCAGCCCCCCGGGACAGACCAGGGCACAGGACCTGCTGTCAATGTTTCTTTAAAGTGTGCAAACCATCTCAGTGCCTGGTCTCTGCGTACCTTTGGAGCTGGAGAGCTCATCCTCTCATGTTGCAGAGCGGGCATCCTACGCCCAGTGGCCAGGCCCCAAGAGGCGTTAGTGGCTGGCCCTGCCTCCGTCTGGCATATTTTCCAAGTCCCAAGCCTCAGACTTCGGCAGCCGAGTAGAAACTGAAAGCAAAATAATAATGATCACGCTGCTGGCCTCTTCTTATTGCTGGACATGAGTTTGGTCTAGATCACGCTGATCATCTGGCTGGCCATCCTAAACTCAGTCAGGCGAAATGTCACCTGCAGAACCCCTTTTACAGGCTGGCTGCTTGGGGAGCATCGTCACTGAAGCCAGAGTGGGAGTCCCACGGTCGTCATGGACCGGTGCAAAGCCTCTGCCCAGAGGCCTGTAGAGGAGGGATGCACCCAGTTCTGCCCTCGGGGGCTTTAGACTAGTAGGAGAAGGAGACATATCACTAAAGACAACTGCAAACTAAATCCGTGCAGGAAAAGCAGTAGAAGCAGGTTTTTGTACAATCAGAATGGGACTCTGAAATCTCACTGTAATGAGAGAGCTTCATAGGAGGCAGGTTTGAGTAGTTCTCACAGTCGAATGTTTGTTCTGAGGAGAAGATGGGCTTTCTATGTTAAAGTAAGTCAAGTCATTCAGAGCATCTAGAAGAGCTGTTTGCTGATGACATGTCCTTATCTCACCAGAGAAAATGAACAAGTTCCCACCAACACCTCCTTTTCCTTCCCCTACATGATGCCAGTGCGTGGAGTGCCAAGTGCATGTCCAGCGGTGTGCTTGCCCTGGCACACAGGGCCGGTGCCTCCTGCCCTGGGGGGCTCACAGGGCTTCAGAGAAAATGACTTCGGAAGGGGCGTCCCCATCCAGATGAAGGAAGCTTGTAGTGGAAATAACATCTGAGCCGGGGGCTGCGTGCACTGAGCCGGGAGAGGAGGGAACAGGGGCCAGTGTTACGGAGGGCGCACAGGGAGCCCCCGTCGCTCCTTGAGGTTGGAACACAAGGTCCTATAGAAAGGCAGCTCTGGATGGAGCGGCAGAGCGTGGGCAGGGCTGAAATGAGGCAACGGGCTGTGAGGTCTGCCCTCTTTCCAGAAGGCGGTGGGGAAGACTGGTTTGTACGGGGGGGGCACTAATGGGATTAGATCTCTCAGAAAGGAAACCTGTGGCAGCAACTAACTGCTACTTCCTTCAGGGAGTGGGGCCTGTGAGCCTCCATGTTCTCCATATTTTGAACTTTCCCAGGCCTGCATGGTGAAAGCAATTGGGGAAACTCCTGAGTGCACATCACAGCCTTAAATGACAGCTCTCTGACTCCTCTTTCCCCAGGCAGCGACAGACTGTACCATCAGTGGCTCTCCACCGTCAGGGTAAGTGTGCTCCCCTCCCAGCCACCTGGGCCCTCCTGCAGCCCTGCCCTTCCCGCCACCCAGGAGGCTGTCACTCGGCCTGGGGCACTCCCTTCTGTCAGCTGAAGAAGCTTTTGTTTGTAAAGCCAGGTGGAGCTGGCAGGAGGAGACTGTCCAAAGTCATCCTGGCGAGGAGAGCCAGGAGAAGCCTTCAGCCCAGGACGCCGGCCAAGGCGTGTCAAGTGGATGTCGTCATCTTAGAGCATTTCTGGGTGTCTCCTTCCAGGGCCAGGACAAGTGGGAAATTGTCGTGGGGAGACCAAAACTACATGCCTCTCGCTGCTCTGCAGTGTTTCCGAGCCAAGGCTCCTGGGCAGGTGGAGAACACATCACTGAGGGGCCTTTCCTCCCTCCCTGTCCTGGGAACAGTGTCTCATTGCGTTAGAAGCCAGGAGCTTAGGGCTTCAGAAGCCACTGACGGATTCAGAGTCTTACCTTTCTCTTACGTGGCTTTCTCAATGAGTGTGGATACAGGCCTGTGTGCCAGGCGCCACGCAGGGGGCGAGGATACGGCAGGGAGCAGACACAGGCCCTGCTCGGGGGAGCGCCCCTCGTGTTCAGGAGGCAGGCACGTAAACAGGCAGCTCCCGCAGAATGTGATAAGTGTTCTCCCTGCTTGTGGGCCAAGTGCACCGCTGCCAAGGCGGATCCCTTGGAAGTGGCTGCAGTTGGCGAGAGTAAGCAGTTCCTCAGTGAAAGACTTCTTTTGTTCTTCTGGGATGGCCAAACATGGCACTTGGCAAATCATAGAGGAGCAATAAGGACTTGTTGATTGACTGGTAAAGAGAGTTTTACTATTCCAAAGGACCATTGAAACTGAATACTGAGTAATCTTGGAAAGCAGTATGGAATAAATTTCATGTTGTCCTGCAACATAGAATGCTTTCGAGGTCAAATTGTAATGTTTTTAATTAAAGCTCAAAATTTCTAATATGGACAGTCCCCAAAAATTGTGCTAAAAGTTGATCCCATTAAGTACATTACTGTATATTATTCTTTCATATATTCACTGGGTCCAGTCTCTCTCTTTACTCGAGTCTGTTGAAATTATCTTTCTGAACCACCACCAATCTGATTATTTGATGCATTTTATTAAAAATCCTCTAGAGTGTAGACTCCTGTTCCTGGCCTTCGAGAAGCTGACCCCATCTGGCCCCTACTCACCATCCCTCCCATGATACATGGAGCACTTGTCACTCACAGACAGCCTGGCCTGTCGCTTCTGCACTTGTGCTTGTACCATTTCCTACTCCTAGGATGTTCTTACCCTTCCTGTCCCCACACGAACTCCTGCTCATCCTTCATGGGCCAGGCCAAATGTTTCATTCTCTAAAACCTTCTCTGACCCTGCAAACGATGAGCTTCCTCCACACTGCTGTGCACACAGTCAGCCCGGCCCTCGCCGCCTCAGGCTGAAGTCGCTTACCCTGGTGGACTCCCTGGACTGGAGATCTTTGAAGGCAGAGATCAGCCCTCTGGTGCTCAGTACCCTCAGAGACCAGCTCAGGGAATCCCCTCTGTGAGCCTCACAGCTCCTGGGCCTATGCGCTTCATACCCATTCACTGTCCCCTTCATGTGCTGGGAAAGCCTTCCCTCCCCCTCTCCCTCCCCAGTCTCCTCCTCTTCTTCCCCTGCTCTCCTAAAGAAACTTAGCCAAGAAATCAGTATGCTGGATTTCCACTGAAGCCATTAGTAGCCATGATTAATATTTATGGCTCTTCGTCTTCCCCTTTCTCAAGCTATAGATGTAAAGGAAGGAGCATACCAAAGTGATTAAAAAGCAACACAGGGTGGACAAAGGAAGGTGCATGGCTGAGGATGGCATATTTCCAGAGTAGCCAGAGAGTGCTGGCTAATCAGGCCCCAGTTTTCTGCCCCAGCTTGGTGTTAGCCATAGAGTCCATTATTATGAAAATCACCTCAGTGCTGTCCTGGTAACTAGACTATCTAGAAGCCATAGATTACTGGGGGAAGGGGGAGAGGAGGAGGAGGAGTCCTTACCTCAGAGAGCCTATGATGAGCTTTCCTTCCAGCCAGTGGACGGTGCCACGCTAAGAACTGAGCCTAGGGTCCCCCTCAGCTCATTATCACTACCCCCATCCCCCAACCCCACCCCAGCACCCATAGTGATCCTGCCATGGCCATAACTAATTGCCTGGGACCAGTTACCATCCAAGCCTATTTCTCTAATTAAAGTACACAGTCTTGAAGTGTTGCTTAACTTGATTAAAGAGAAGAGGTTTTTGTTGGTATTGGCCTACTACATCTTCAGTCCAAATTACTAATTGACATTTTTATTATAGAAAGGAAGTGGAGCAATTCTGAATACTGTGAAAACGAAAGCAAATCCAGCCATGAAGACTGTCTATAAGTTTGTAAGTACTGGTCTTGGTTGGTCTCAAGACCCAAACAGATCTGCTCCTTAGCATGATGCAATTCACATGTATATCTCTGAGATAGATAGATAGATAGATAGATAGATATCAGGAAGGGATAGAAAGAGAGAGATAAAAATATCCATATTGAGAGAAAATCATTGATCAGCTGCCTCTTGCACGCTGCACACTGGGGATTGAACCCACAACCCAGGCATGTACCCTGACCAGTAATCAAACTGTGACCTCCTGGTTCCTAGTTCAATGCTCAGCCACTGAGCCATGCCGCTGGGCAGCATGGTGCGCCTGACCCTGTCTACAGAGGTCACTCGCTGCTGTGCTGTTCCTGAAGCTCTCGGTGCTTTTAGTGTCGTTTAATGTTGATATTTTATGGCCAGGCCACGAGTGACTTATTTTTCTCAATCCTCACCAGAGGATATTTTTTCCGTTGATTTTTGAGAGAGAGAGAAAGAAAGAAACATCAATTGATTGCCTCTTACATGCACTCCAAGCAGGGCTAGGGATTGAACTTGCAACCAAAGTATGTACCCCTGACCAGAAATTGAATCTACCATCCTTCGGTCTATGGGCTAATGCTCTAACTGCTGAGCCAAACTGGCCATAGCCCAGAAAAGTGACATTTGTAATTTAAAGTGTTATGCCACAAAAGAGAAATGGGAGTCTCCTGGTTTTAGCTTTTAAAATGTAGGCTGGGTGGCTAAAATTCTGGCTGCTCCATGCCAGCGTCCCTGAGACCTAGAGGCATAGTCTCTCGGATGTTCTAGCAAACCTTTCCTGTGTGTCCCCATTATTGTGTCAAAATAAAGCGGCTTCTTTGCAGGTTACTGAAGAGTATTCATGGTGGGTGGGAGATACCCCTAATTTCTGTCCCAAATTCTTCATCATCTCTCATCACTCTCCTAGAGGAAATGCACTGTTGGTGAAACTCGTGCACACAGCAGCGTGGAAGTAGAACCTGTCTGTTTCCGATGCAGCTTTTAAAGCCTCAAGTATTTGTTTCTCGTGATTTCTCTTGCTTCTGATTTGACTCTGAGCTACTGAACTGGGGTGGTTTTCTATCATGTCCATTTTTAATTTTGTTAGTTCTTTCTTTGCTTACATTGTAGTTATTTTGATGGAGAGGTGGCTGCCAGCAGAACCACACAGGTCTAAAGTGGCAGAAAAGAAAAACCAGGGTGTCTGCTGAAATGAGACGTAAGAAGTGGCTCTGGAGAGCCCCGGTCATGCGTCCGCTCGGGCCATTCAGCCTGGCCAGAAAGCTGGTCCCGGGGCTCTGCCCCGGTGACATGGAAGCCACTCTGAATCCTGCGGCCAGAAACGCTGCCGCTCAGCTCTTATTGGTTGCTGTCACCAGGCTGCTGCGATACATAATTATAAAGAGCAGAAAGGGGGGGTGGGGCGAAATATCGGTGCCATCAAAATGCAAAAAAAATAAAA
Source organism: Antrozous pallidus (assembly GCA_027563665.1). Lineage (NCBI taxonomy): Eukaryota > Metazoa > Chordata > Mammalia > Chiroptera > Vespertilionidae > Antrozous > Antrozous pallidus. The sequence continues at coordinate 76,397,003 of CM050522.1, read as the reverse complement.
TCTCTGTAGCTTCCTTAAAGGCTTTTTTTTTTTTAACCTTTTATTTGTTTTCCTAGCCATTATGTTTTCAACTTGATGATCCCATTTTTCCTTTTTTTTTCTAGTAATCAGAGAAGGTGATTCACAACGGACTGAAATCAAGCATAGTCCCTGCTGGGAACAGAAAGGGAATCTTAACTTAAATTAATTTTTCATGCAGGCAAAAGATCATGCAAAAATGGGAATAAAAGAGGTGAAAAACCGCTTGAAGCAAAAGGTACTTGAAGTTCTTATTCAAAATGTATAAGCACCGTGTATGAAACGCGTGGCCACAAAAAAAGTATGATGTGATCAATAGAGGCTGTTTGATACGGTGTTGTTAGCACACTTCAAAATGCATTACCAGCTGTCTGGGAGTTCTCACACTGTTATAAATATTCACAGACAAAAACTGTCTTCAGATATCATTAAGACTCTGGCTTAAACCCACAAAGGCGAGCAAGTTCCGAGTTACCATTGTCAGTCTATCCCTTCCCACCCCACCGGGCTCGGGGCCCACCATCTCGAATTGGCTCGGTCTCCCCATCTCGGCACCACTCCCTCCGACAGACAGCTGACCTGGGACCGGCTGTAACCCAAACCCAGAGGCATCGTCAGAGAAATGATGCCGTGATTCGGGCATGCAGTGGCCACTGTGCAGACACAGGGCACAAAGGGTGGGTTTGAGGAGGCTGCTGCAGGCTCTCCCCACAGTAGTGGTTTTACCCAGAGGAGCCCAGCAGTTTGTGTTTGAGACTTTTGGGGGTGAGGGGAGGGGGGACTGGGTAGGGCTCTGATGGTCTTTTTGAACTATCAGTAAAATTGCACAAAATCATGCAAGCTATATCCTGATTAAGAGTCCTTCCCCTTGATTCTCTAGATTGTATAGGGAGGTGATGTAACACAGAGGGCATTGTCACATCATTATGAATGTCGTTGTCATTGTTATTACCACCATCTTCATGAAGCGCTAAGGATGGTCCAGGCCAGGAGATTTCATAGCGAATCCTTAGAGCCACCCTGGGGGTTTTATTCCTATTTCGTGTGTAAGGGGACCACAGCTCAAAGGTGAAGTCATCTGCCCATGGGGCACACTGTTCGAGCCTGGCTGAGCCAGGGTTACATTCCAGATCCACCACATCCAGCACCTCTGCTCTTACCACCACAGTATTTCGTGCTGCCTTCCTAAAACAATCGTTTTGTTTGGCATCACTCCCTTCATTATCCTACACCCCCCAAATGTGCCACTCTAATAAGGGCCTTTGTCTATCTCGGCGGTTTTTTAAAAATAAAAGCAGTTTTAATTTTACAAAGTCAGAAAGGACCTCTCATTAACTTGAAATGGTCAAAGGAATTGATTCCTTTCTTTTAATTGCAAAATAATGTGCTCTAAGCATTTTAAATTTTCATTTCAGCTGAGAGTGAATTTTTAGCAGCTAAGATTCAAGTCCAGAAATAAAAATCCTGTCATGTAAATCCAGGTAGACCTTACCCGTGGTCTGGTGCACCCTGCCCGAGACTGGCAGGTCACATTCTTTACTCGGATGTTACTGAAGTACCTGAATATATCTCTTTATCTCCTGTTCCCACTGCATGTAACTGAATTGGGTTACAAGTATGAAATGGAGTGGCAGGGGGGGGGGAATCTCGCACCAGATTCCCCTCCTAATGACTCAAGCCTGGTCCCGGCTGCTGTTAAAATGTTGCTGAAAGTAAGCAAAGGAAAGGCTCCCTCCTGAGGCAGAGGACAGATGGGCCTCGCTGGTCAGATCTGCGCCCCACAGGCCATTGCTTCCCCCCCACCCCCGTGTACATGTGAGCATTAAGAAAACCCCCTTCTCGTGATCCATAGCATTTCTGCAAATAACTAGTTAAGCTCAGGGTTTGATGCTATTGTTTAAAGGTTCACTTAAACATTCTAGATGGCTCTCCTTGCCTGCTACCTCCCTGTCCTTTCTTTCCTTGATGGTATCGGAAGCAGACTTTTCTCTTCCTTCTCCTCTTCCCCCTGCCAGCCTTTTCAAGAATAGCTTCAGGAGGTAGTGCTCTGTAGAGTGTCAGTACATTTCAGGTGACACAGATGGCGAAGGCATTTCATAGAAACGTGGTTGTCACCATCGGACTGTTGACAGATCCATTAGTGCACCCCTTTCAATTTTCACTTTCCCCCTTCCGTCTTACAGCTCTCTCCAGACCTGATACTTTGCTCGGTGCTTGGAGGAGCTCTTTTGTCATTGAAACTAGCATTGTTCAGTGCAGACAGAACCTGGTCTTCTGCGGAGCTCTCAGCTTCCTTTCCCGAGCTAAAGTCGGATTTGGCTCCCTTTGACCCCTTCACTGCTGTAGGAAATATTTCCTGTTCCTCCTCCCTCGCCCCCGACCCCCCCGAAATGGCAACATATTTATGTGGCTCTCACACACGTCTAATGCAGACACATCGAGTTTGGTTTCCGCTATGAAACAGGCAGTTCCCAACAAAGATCCAATTTTCAAATGTGCTGGATTGCCACCTGGCCTCCTCCAGCTGCATAGCAATGGTGACCTCGCAGACATAATCAAGAACCCAGCCTCGCCCTCTGCGCTCTCGCCTTGGGTTTGAATTGCAAATAGAAAACGGGGGGCTGACCTGCGGAGAGGTCACGGTGGTATGTGAAGGGCCCATCTCTAATATGACTGAGCAGGCCCCCATCGCCAGCCCTTGTTCATTTGTGCTGTCGGTTTTCAAAGCATCTGAAGCGGGCGCTTTCAGGGTGTCCGTGTGACCACTGGCAAATAATTGTCATAGAGACTGTAGCGTGGCTTTATTCACACCTGCGCTGCCTCAGCCCAACAGCAATAAAAGGAGGATGGATAACATGTTTCTCTGGGTAAATGGAGCAAGGTAGTCAAGTTCTTCTACAGCTTGGCCTCCTTTGAAGTCTGACTTGCTCAAAATTAGGAAGAAGAGAAATGGGGAAGATGCTACCCAGGCATTGCTTCCTAAAGGAAGAATAGAACACTTCCCTCACCCCCCCTTCCTTCCCGACCCGGATAAGAAGGCCACCTGGTGGGGCTCGTGACTGTCATCAGATTGCATCCAGTCACAGCACCCTGCAGGCTGGCATCAGAATGCCCTGTTTCTCCTTACCTGCAGGGGCAGTAAGGTCTCCATTTTTTTTTCTTTTTTGCCTATTGTGGAATCCCTGAATAATGATCTTTTTTCTTCAGTATCAAAATGATTTCATCAAGTGGGTCCATTTCACGGCCCCTTTTAAAGTTTTCTAAATCTTTGATCTTTCTAAATCTTCAAAAGATTCATCAAGCTTGTTAATTTAGTTTCTTTGATTAAAAGGAGCAGACTCACCATTGGGTTAGCAAAAGCTTGGGTCTCTGGCCAAATGTTCCCTAGTGTATTGAAGGGAGTGAGTAAGCATGAGGGGGCGGGAGGGAGGGTGGAGGTGCAGGGAGATTAGGTAGATTCTTGTAGAACAGACGTTTTCACACCTTAACACACAACTGTCAGCTCCTGGTCTCCAGACACATTACGCTGCCGCCTCCATCACAGAAATTCCAGCTTTGGCTATTGTTTTGACATCAATATTCATATTTTAATTTGCATTTGCTGTGGTGTGAAGTAGACTGGGAAAGAAGGGCACCGCCCAAGTCAGGAAATGGAGACCAGCAATCTGAGTCAGAGATGAGAAGCCCCCACCTCACACACTCGGGGTTCTTTAAACCCCCAACCTGCGGTCTGATATTGGGCTCCTGAGGCAGACGAGCTGGATTCAGTGCCGGTTGTGTAAGGTATTAACTCTGTGACCTCGAGTAATTTACCTCACTTCTGTGAAGCTAGTTTCTCTCGTCTATAAACTAGGAGAAATGGAGATTTTTACTGAATTGTTCTCAGGACTAGAAGAGGTAAGGGATTTTAACAGCAAAACTTAGTAACCACTCAGTTAGCTGGAGTTTCCACCCTGTCCCGTGCTCATGTCCCACATCTGGAGCAGCCCGCCACCCACACTCCCGGGGCACATGCCCCAAGGACACGGTTGGCATGGGATCACCTCCCTTTCGGTCACCCACTCAGCACCAGAGCAGTCCTTCTAGAACACAGCTATGACCGAGTCACTCCCCTGGTTAAAACTTTTCAGACCTTTCACACCTCCCACCTCCTTGACCAGCTGGTTCTTGGAATGCTCCAGCTGCCATCCTCCTCTCCTTAGCTAGCTGTGCTGCTAGCTCCCGTAGGCTTGGAGTGCTCTACTCGCTTCTCAGCCTCATGAAGTCATAGCCTGAGCTTTCTCCATGTCCAACCCACACCGGGCTCCTACCCAAGGCCACAGAGAGCCCCTTCCTCCGCCAGGCCCCCGCCTCCTGCCTTCTCATGGGCACTCTGTCCAAGGACTTAATCAAATGCTGACCCTGCATCTGGGAGAGGCGCCACCTTGAGGTGGCCTCTGATCTGCAGCTCTGCCTAGTGTCTTCCGTGTGATCCTTCAGGAAGGAAGATTTGCCCCTCCTGTCCACTTCTTGGTTTTCCTTCTTTAAAATGACATTTTGATGGTCAGTATTTTTTCCATTTATGAACAGAAAACATGTTGATAGAAGAAAATTCAACAAATCAGACAAACAAGAAGAAAAATATCTCTTTTTAACCTGCATTTTCATTTAACTATATGCTAAACATTTCCCAGACCACTCACTGTTTCTTCCACATTTCATTGTTTTAAATAGGTACATAAAATTTTGTCTTTGAGGGACATATATACATTATTGATCTCATTGTTAGATACTTAAGTTAGTTCCAATTTTGTCTAGGCAAATATCTTCATAGATAAAACCTTGCAGGAATTCTTAATTATTTCATCAGGATAAATATCTAGAATTTAAATTAATGGGTCAAAGGACACGCACCTCCTCTTTTAGGATTTTGATATCAATTGTATTCCCATCAGAAGGATCTGAAACTGCCTTTTTCCCATCCCCTCTGCTGACAGCTTCTCACTTAGCTCTTAGACCACAATGTCTTCAACCTGGGGCAGCAAGACTTGCTGTTATTGGATCCCTACTACCCTGTTTCCCCGAAAATAAGATAGTGTCTTATATTAATTTTTGCTCCCAAAGATGCACTAGATCTTATTTTCAGGGGGATGCTTATATTACAGCTAGTAGGTCTTATTTTCGGGGGATGTCTTACTTTCGGGAAAATAGGGTACATGTAAGACCTCCGGTAGCAATAGAGGGTGTGAACTGGCCCTATTTCTTTCTTGGCTAGGGCTCCTCCCACACTCTGCTCTCAAGTGAGGAAGCTGTTGTCCTTCCCCAGGTCGAAGATATAGTGCCAACGTTAATAAATTGGTGGGGCAAGCCTTGGGACTTGCAAGAAGTCTTTTGCACCCTCAGGTCCTCTAAATAAAATTAATATGCTGCTCTACTTTTTGATGCACAAGCACATTTGTGTATTGGACACATTTGCCTTCCAAATGTGCAATTCAACCTTACTAAGATTTATTAGAGAACATGTACTATATTCCCGGCTCTGGGGCAAGAACCCAAACCCCAAGGAATTCACAGTCTATCGGGATAAGATAAATAAGTGCCCAGATATCATAAGGCCCGGCAGCACAGGGTCATGTGGAAAAGGGGTTTCTGAGAAGGCGATCACAGCTGGTAACTTGCTGAGCACCCCTGAACTCAGGAAACCTTTTGTTATTGTTAAGGTTGATAGGGTTTAAATGTCAGAAATCAGATAGCTCTGGGTTCTTCCTCTTTCTAGCTGTGTGTCCTTGAGGAAGTTGCCCTCTCTGAGCCGTTTCCTCACTTATAAAAGTGTGGTCCTTCTGTTACCTCTTGGTTGTTGTGGAAACTTAAGTGTGATAGTGAGGGTCAAGGGATTGGAAAAGTGCCCACCAGCAGAGGCGCTCACCACGGGCCAGCTCTTTTTAGATAGTGTGCTTCCCATTTTGCAGGAATAAGGATTTAACTTTCAATTTGCACAGCATTGTAACATTTTTTAAAGCTTCCTCACATCTCATCTCATTTAGCCCATTGTCCCAGTGGCTTTGAAGTTTCCCAAGCAGGAGGTGGTCTCCCCATTGTAAAAATAAAGAAATAGGTTGCAGAGAGATTGAGTGAATTGGGAAGATCAGACAGCTACTAGGTGGTGAAAAACAAAATCAGAAGACAATGTTTTTACCTATAAGCTTAAACTAAGACATTTTGCCAAAAACTACCACATACATTTTAAATAGCTAGCTATCATCTTATAGTTTTCATCAGTATTTTCTTACCATGGTAACTAACTGCTCTATTTCTTTTTATTTTATTTTTTAGCCAATTGCTCACATACACTTTTTCCTAAACAAAAAGTGATTTTTTTAAAAAATTTTTTTACTGTTTGGCTTTATTCAGCCTCTTGTGTCTGTCCTCTGGGTAACCCCACTGGATCCAAAATCCCCCTTTTGCCCTTTGTTTCTTTCTGGCACTTGTTACTTTCTCCCCCTCTTTGTTCCACTTGACCTGAGCACCTTAGGGCAGCCCCTTTCCAAAGGAGCCATTTCTAATTGGCTGTCGGCAACCTCTGTCACCACTGAGCCTCCGCCAGGCTAAGCCCTGTGGGCCTGCGCCCTGCCTGCCAAACCAGGAGGTACTATCCCTGTGTTTTACCAAGAAGTATAGAGACTGCAGCTGGATGTGTAGGGTTGACTTCACACACACACACACACACTCCTAGAGCTTTTTAGTACCATATACAGTCCATTATTAATGCTCTAGGCACTTTTATGTTGCATTACCCTTTACTCTTCATAGCTGCCATATCCCCATCTTACAGATGAGGAGACTGAAGTTCATAGATATTACATATGCTTCATCCTTAATGAATTATTATTCAGAAAGGGACCACGTTCCTCTCTGTGCCCCATTCGCTATCTGGCTAAGAAGTTAGGAGCAACCAATGGTTAGGTCCTTATCTGCTCATTTTAATGAGTGCTAAAGGTGTGTGTTTTGTTAACCAAAATATGTATTTGTTTTGGTAATTAAAACAATTGGAAATTGTACTTATTATTTCTACAAGTTATTTTTACTTGGAAAAAATAATGATTTAAATGTATCTTGTTTGTACGTTTATTCTCTGCCTTGCTTCACTGAAGATGAGCAATGTCATGACTTGAATAAATCATGTGGTCCTCAGCGCACAAATGGGCACCCCCCCACACCCTCCCCCCAAAAACCCTGTATGTCGTCAGCTTCCGGCAGCAGCCAAAGGAGCCTCACATTTGGGCTTTTCCTTTCCTTAATTTGACTTTACTCATCAGAAGCACAAATTAACTGTAAATTTAATTTTAAAACATTACTTTGGCAACCTAAATTTTCTCCAAGTCATAGAATCCTAACTCAGACTTCCATCTCTTCATTCTCTGCCAGCAACATTAGGGCTAAGAAAGAAGGAGCATGAACACATTGTTTTCACAAACAGTAACATCACTGGTAAACAAATGTGGAAGAAATGTCCACACTCTCAGATAATCAAAGTAATGCAAATTAAAACAACAATGAGGTCTCGTTTTTTTTTCACCTCTTAAATTAGCGATACATATTTAAAATGATAAGGCTAACGAGTGCTGTGAAACTCTTAACGCTGCCATTGCTGGTAGTGGTGTAAATTGGGAAGCAAATTGTTAGAGTAAATAAAAAGTCTTAAAAATGGTTTTATCTTTTGACCTAATAATGTCATTCCTAAAGATTTATGTTAAGTAATCCAAAAGAAAGAAAAACCGCGATGTTGATCACTGTGGTGTTCAGGGGGGAAGTAAGAACCTAAATGTTTGATGTAGTAGAATGGTTTATTAAATTACTGTATGGTCATCTGATAAAATATCATGTATCTGTTAAAATTATCTTTATAATGACTATGCAACACCATGGAGATGCTTAGGATATAAGAGGAAAGGTAGAATGTGAGGTTATTCCAAGCTGTGACTGCAAGTAATTTTTAAATGTCTGCATGAGGGCGAAGTTAACATGTAAGAATGAAAACAGCCCTGGAAAGTAGTAGAATGAAAGGTTTTCTCGCTGCAGTATTGTGAATTACTGTGTTGTCTTTGTAATTTAATGCCCATGGTTTGGGTTTCTCTCGCCCCGTGGTCGGCAAACTGTGGCTCGTGAGCCACATGCGGCTCTTTGGCCCCTTGATTGTGGCTCTTCCACAAAATTCCATGGCCTGGGCAAGTCTGTTTTGAAGAAGTGGCATTAGAAGAAGTTTAAGTTGAAAAAATGTGGCTCTCAAAAGAAATTTCAATCGTTGTACTGTTGATATTTGGCTCTGTTGACTAATGAGTTTGCCGACCACTGCTTTAGCCCTTAAAAATCAAACAGCCACGTTTTTCCAGGCCCTTCATCTCTAGCAGGAGGGTGGGCTGTGAGTGACCCAGAGGGAGTCCCATGGCCTGGCTCTGAGGCTTGAGGTTGGAGGGAGCACCTATGCTCAAGGCAGGTGCCAAGACCCTGTCACCAATTTCTGGCTGGCTTCTCCCTGCAGGACATCACCGAGAATGGCTGTGTCCCCACTTTGGAAGAGCAGCTACCAAAGACTGTGCCGTCCCCACTGGTGGAGGCCAAGGACCCCAGGCTCCGGGAAGACAGAAGGCCAATCACAGTCCACTTCGGACAGGTATGTAACCGGCCCTCTGACTGGTCTGGGTTGAGTTTGCTTTGTTTTGTAGCAGAAGCGATGGCACATACAGCCGGCGCTTTTTCGTTTCAGCTCTCTGGTAAAACAATCCCATGGAGTTTGCACATCTTCCAGTGTTTATTTGGGGCAAACATGTTCTGAAGGGAGGTTTTCCAAAACTTGGAGGAGACAGCATGGCTCTGGTCATAAAGTCGCCGAACTCTGGAATGAGGTCATTAAATGCAGCTGCCGCCTCCCACCCCTGGGCACTCCTATTAAGGTGCCTCTGTCAGCTAAGCATCTCATTAGGACACTTGAGCATCCCAGACCCTTCTTTGCACCTTCAAATGAAAGGCAACAAGCGAAGTCTTTTTAAAAAATCAATTAGGAGTTCTTTATTAATGTACTTCCTGAAAATCAATATCGGGAGTCCTCCTCCTCACAGTAAAGGCAGCACTGCTGTCTAAGGGCCCGATTCTATAGCCAACTATTTCAGCGACCTGAGTGAGCATTTGGAAATTTGCTTGATCTTTTTCTTTCTCTTAAGTAAAACATTGTACTCTGTATAGGAACTGAAATTTGTTTTATCCATATCTTATCGGTGCTTATAGTTTTGGTTGAAAAGGATTATGTACCCTCTACTACTCTTGATTAGCAAAAGTCATAATTTTTTTGGTTTATAAGAAATGGCTCCATTAACAAGATATGATTGTAATAAGAATCTGCAAGGTTATTTAATTTTAAATCACCTGATTCTTTAGTCATTGATTAGAAGAGGCATAATTTATATAGTCTTTATGATCTTATTTTAAATACGATTGCTGTTTTATCACATAAAGGAGCTAGAAGCACACATTTAAAATGTTTGTTTTTAACAGACATTTATCAAGTGCCTACTGTGTACCTGGCATCGAGCTATTTAGAAATGAAAGGAATTGTTGCTGTGGGGGATGGTTGTAAGGTGTGAGTTTGTTAAAACATAAGAATTTTCCTCTGTAATCAGTGTTTTTAGATAATATATTCATTCATATATCTTAAACTTGAGAGAGGTTCGCCACTCCTTTTCTGATTTTACACTTAAAAGGGATATTATAGAAATTTAAATATAGCATAAGAAAGAAGTGTTCATGGGCCAGAGGGCATTTGCCTAATAATTCTCTTCAAATTTCCTTGAGGTTTGCACCCCTGAAGAGCTGCCTCATCACAGCTCAGGCCCCGGTTCCCTGGCTCGGTTTGCTGAAAGCGGCCGTTGTCACCAGCGTGGCATTCCAGAGCCAGCTTCCTGCCTTCCTTTGTCCTCATTCCTGCACACACGAACCTTCCCATGAAAAGAGCCCCTTGCTGGAGTTTGGAGCCCATTACAGAGAAAGAGGGGGCGGGGGAGAGGGATTTCATGGTGTTAAACATTCCATTTTCGAAACACAAAAAAGGAGGCCCTGTTTGAAATGGAGAGAGACCTTCTTTCCATTTCAGGAAGAAGTAGAGATGCTTTAATGTCATTCCCAGCTAAATGCAGAATAAGAGTGTGTGTGTGTGTGTGTGTGCACGCGGGTGGGGGACAAACAATTAAAAAAGCCACCCCAAACTCTGTTGAAATAAGAGCTGTCTGTGCCTTCACAGGTCTGTAAACTGGAGAGGATGAAAGTGGCTTTTTTCCCCGTTTGTCACCTCCCTCACGTGGCTGCCAGCATTATGCAAGTGTACAGGAAGGCAGGGGTGTTTTTAATGCATGCACGGGGATTAAGGTCAAGCCCTGAGTATCAGCCATGCAGCGGGCTCTCCCTTACAGCTGCAGCCGCAGAGCCTACCCGCAGCCGGAGATGCCTTAATTGAGACGTGCTGTCACAGTGACAAACACATTTGCATACAGTCTACACTCTATTTATTTTCTCTGGAAAGGTCCACAGTCTGCTGTTGGTTGAACATTCCTAATCAGTTTGCTGTAAGTGAACTGCCTGCTAGCTCACTTGTGCCACCGCTGCTTCTTCATTAGCTGACAGATTAGCTGCTGGGGGGATGGGCCGGGAAATGCAGACCCTTTCTGTTAACTCTTTCCAGCTTTGCCCCCAGCAAGGCTGTCCTTCAGTCCATCCCCTGGTTTGGTGGGCTGTTGACCGGAACAGACAGCGTTTCAAGAGCACCTGCTACTGGCAGGCATGAATTTTAGGGGCTTGACATTCTTCTCAAAGAACAATCTTTTGGGTTTCACTTCAGAAATTTTGCCACACTCTCCTACCATCTGTACTACTTTTTTATGTGCTGTTTTCCTTTAAGCAGACTCAGACCCAACGTCTACACTTTAGCTTCCTCTTAAGTGATGACGTTGGTAAAATCATAGGGTTGATATACTAGTCCAAGTTTTTTCTAGGGTATATAAAAATTTCTCCTAAGTGTCCATCCATGTATCACCTACACACTCAGATAACCCCAACAGTACACATTCTCCTCTGGAAACGTGTGTCCCCTCTGCTGGAGCCCTTTGAGGAGGGGTCATTGCCGACATCTCATGGTTGCAAAACTAGAGCTCAGGGACAGTCCGGAGGGACCTGCCAGGGCCACATCACCAGCTTGGAGACACAGGACAGTCCCCTGGCAGCACCCTTGCCAGGCAGAGGCTTCAGGGAGGAGCTGGGTGCCCCTGTCTCTGCAGAGCCCCAGAACTTAGTACTTACTCTGCATCTCACACAGCCTTGTAATTATTGCTTTAGTGCTTGTCATCTCCCATAAGAATATGAGCCTCCGGAAAGTTCACTGCAGGGCTTGGCAATCAGTAAACATCTTGGGATTTCATTATTGATGTGGATTTTTAGATTGATTAATAAGTGACTGATTATGAGGTACTTGCTATGTGTCCAGCAAGGGGTTTTGTTTTGTTTTGTTTTGTTTTGTTTTTATTTCAGTTGCTATGCTTATAATTCTGTTCATTAGAAGAAGAATGAATATTCTATTAGTAGCCAGAAACTACTTCAAAATCTCTTTCCACAAATAAAGATGTTGCAAGTGGGAACATCTTTTTATTATTGGAATTTAAAGCCTCTCTCATTTTACACTGTGCTTTCATGAGCTCCTACAGTCTAAACATATAGACCCCAGGAAAGGAAGGGTGGGGGAAGGGGAAGGAGGATCGGGCCACCCCCACGCTCCCAAGATGGGGCAGCCAGGGAGGAGGAGAGCCAGGGAGAGAGCAGTGGCGGGGAGGAAAGGCCTGGTGTCCCTCGCTTATATCAAATAAAGCAAGGCTTTTAGCTCTAAAAGAGACTAAGCTACATAACCAATGCGAAGAATAAATTTAATTTGGATTTTTTAAGACATTCTTGGGGAACTTGGAAACTGTGAAGATGGACTAGGATGTTAGATGATATGATAGGAGTATTATTAACATTATGGTTGTTAGGGATTTATCTTCATTCCTACGAGGTACCCACGGAATGTTTTAGGAGTGAAGTACCATGGAGTCTGAAACTTGCTTTCAAATGGTGTGGCCAAAAAGCATGCACGCGCCAGCACACACTCACAGACACACACAGACCATTCACAGAGAGAAAGCAAACATAGTCCCCATGCCCCCAAATATTGAACTGCTGAGATGCAAGTTGGTGGAGGCAATGGGTAGAGAGGATGAAGCACAGATTCTAGAATCTAGTATCAGGGAGTCAGGAGCCAGTTCTACTCAAAGACCACAAGCAGGACCTGTACTTGGAATCTGTCAGTTAGGGTTGCAGAGACATAAAACCCAGAAGAAAAATTGTTGGCTTCATGTATGGCTTGATCCAGGTATCAAGTCATGTCAATCAGGCTCATTTTTTTTTTTGCTACATTTCTTGGCTTTCCCTCCTCTACCGGTGCCATTCTCAGGCAGGCTCTCCCTTCTGGGGGAGGTGGCTGCAGTGGCCTCAGACTGCATCCCTCCAGGTGTGAGACCAGCAGGAAAGTGCATGTCATTTGCTGGTGACTTCCACACAAGGCATGGGATTCACTCATTAAACCAACTTTGATCATATACCCACCTCAGAACCAAACGTTGTGCCAAGTCTCGGTGTGCCATGGGCAGGCCCTGCCTGAGACACATACCTATGAGGTAAAGGAGGGGCGGCTCCTGGAAAGGAAATCAGGAGACTGTTATCAAAAGAAGAACGAACAGATCAGATTGAAAACTGTGCACAGAGGCCAGAGAGGAGGTGCTGGCCCAGCTTTTGTTCTCTTGTCTGATAGCAGACAGGCTTACACACAGAGCTGTGGGAATCGTGAAACCAAGAGAGTAGGCATGGCTGAGAATCGAGGTCAGAGGTCACCCAGGGCACCAGATAGAGAGGGGACTGAAGAACAGTGGCAGGTCAGGGCCAGAGGTCGCAGGTTTTGGCAATGGGCACAGTTGCCTGTGATCACTTCTGGGCATGGATTGTGACAGGTCAGCCGAGATCCAGGTCCCAGGGGTGGCAAAAGACCCAAGATCCTCACTCATTCATTCAGCAATCCCTGGTACCTATTCATTGCCATGCCTATGAAAACAGGGGTGACAGTAACATGGTCCCTGACTTCAGGGAGCCCACAGTCCCTCAGTGGGTGGTTTAACTTAATCCTGTGAATGGAATCCAGCTGGTGGTTCTGAAACATTCGGATCTGTGCTGTGTGATCCTGCCACAGGGCATCTCAGAGTTCCCTTTTCCTTTGTTATACTAGGTGTACCAGTTAATAATTTGGATTTTGTAATCAAAACAAGATAATTTCAAGAGAAACATCGAAAATGCTTTATTCAAAGTATTATCTATTGCTAGCTACACATTTCCCCATCTTTCAGGTTATTTGTGGATACTGTCCCAATAGAACTTTTCTTGTTTTGAGGCAAACCATTCAGAGACCTAATTTTCCACTTCTTCGTACATTTTGAAGTGCTGCTCAGAAAGTGTGTGTGCCATTGATCGGAACAAGTGGTAATCTGAAGGAGCAAGGTCTGGTGAATACAGCGGGTGGGTTAATACTTCCCAGGCAAGATCTTTTAATGTGTCTTTAACTGGTTTTGAAGTGTGTGATGGTGCATCATCATGAAGCAAAATTACTTTGCCATGTCTTCTGGAACATTCTGGTTGTTTCACAGTCAAAGCATGGTTCACATTGATTATTTGTTGTCAGTAGCGATCAGTATTAACGGTTTCACCTGGTTTTAGAAGCTCATAATACACCACACCTTCCTGATCCCACCAAACACAAAGCATTGTCTTCTTTCCGAAGCGATTTGGCCTTGCAGTCAATGTTGATGGTTGACCTGGCTCAACCCATGATTTTGAGCATTTGGGATTCTCAAAATAAATCCACTTTTCATCGCCAGTCACAATTCAATGCAAAAAAAGACTTTCTTTCGTGCCATTGAAGCAACATTTTACTGACAACTTTTCGGTTTTCCATTTGTTAGCATTCAGTTGATGCTGCACCCATTTCCCTTCCTCTAAAATCTTTCCCATTGTTTGTAAGCAATTGGAAATTGTTTGCTGAGCAACGTTTAATCTTTCTGTAAATTGTTTTTGAGTTTGACATGCATCTTTATCCAATATTGCTTGTAATTGTTGGTCTTCAAACTTTTTCAGTTGACCTGGACGCCTTTGTCTTTCTCACCGAAATCACCACTTTTAAAGTGATTAAACCAGTGTTCACAAGTCTCTTGAGATGGAGCATGTTCCCATAAGCTTCCCAAAGTATTCAGCAGCACTCTTCTTCAAAATAATGAATTAAAACTTGCCACAAATGCTCTTTTTTTGGCATGAAATTTGACATTTTTAAGGGTAAAAATATCTAGGATGTTAATACCTTCAGAAAATTTGACATATGAATTTTTGAAGTTTGTTGTCAATACAAAAAGATGATATACATATCACATCACATATATATCAACATATGTGTAACTCCATCTATTGGGAAATATCCGCATTATTAACTGGTGCACCTAGTAAACTCCAACCAGTTTGGTCCTCGGAGCGATTCCCTGCCAGCATGCTCAGGGGTGCCCACCGCCTCGTCCCTACCTTGCTCTTCAGCAGCTTCAAGGACTAGGCTGAGAGCTCATTCTCCTAGGACGGCCTCAGGTATCTGAGGAAGGTTCTGAACATGAGAGAGCTAATACGGCCACAGCTCTAGCCCATTCTAGGATGGACTAGCTAGCTTGCTGCTAAAGCCCCAGAATTCCTGTTCCTGGCCCACACAGTCCCCACTGCTTTCTCCGCTGGTTGCAGTAGAGAATTCTTGCCTTTTAGATCAGTCCTTTGGCCCAAGGTGTAGTCTCCAGAAAGACTCTAGTGAAATACACAGGGGAGTGGAAGTGGGGCTGGCCAGCTGGAGCCCTGCGGAGGATGAAGTGTGGAGTCCAGCAGAGTGGGTGGTTTAAGCCAGGCTTTGTGCTGGGAGCTGTGTTGTCTTCCTTCTTTTAGGCAGAGGGCCCATCCCCACCCCCAGACTCTGTTCAGCCACACCTGTAATTTCTAAGTACCACCCCTGTTCTAACAACTCCAAGAATCTGCCCTTCACCCTTCCTGCTTCATGAGCTTCCCTCACTGCCATGTCCTCCTTTGTCCTTGGCCTTCCCCAGACCTGCCCCACGCCAGTTCCACCACTGCATCGACGACCCTCATGTTCCTGGGTCACGTGTCACTCTCCTCCGCTGGTCTGGGAGGTGCAGAGGGCATAGAAAACTTCAGCAAGGACTGAGATAGGTGGGAATGTGGGTCCCTCTTCAGGATCCCTCCCTGGTCACAGACCATCCTTAGAAGAACTTACCCAACCTTCAGGGTCCTGCCAGAAGTCCCCCTGCCTGAGCCCCCCTGCCCACAGCTGGGTCTTCTGGGCTGGCGGTACTTGCCATCCTTCACTTCGGGAAGTTCCCTCCCACCCTGCAAGATTGCAAGTCCCCACCATGGACAAAACCCCTTCTCTCTAGCCCCCAACACAACATCACCGTTCTTCATGGGCATCTGGCGGTGGAGGAACCCAGAGATGAATCAGCTCCTACCGTGCCCACAGCCAGGGTGTCCTTACTCTTCTGTTCCACTTGACAAAATCCCATCAACCTCTCATGTCCACCTTGAGCATCCCTTCCCCAAAAAAGCCCTTCTTGCCAAAACCAGTTTGGCTCAGTGGATAGAGCATTGGCCTGTGGACTGAAAGGTCCCAGGTTCGATTCCGGTCAAGGGCATGTACCTTGGTTGCGGGCACATCCCCAGTAGAGGGTGTACAAGAGGCAGCTGATTGATGTTTCTGACTTGCTGTCCCTCTCCCTTCCTCTCTGTAAAAAATCAATAAAATATATTTTAAAAATAAAAAAACCCTTCCTGACTCCTCCAGGCAGAGCCATGCCCTCCCCGCTCTGGGCAGCACTGTCCTTATGCCTGAGCTACTGTCCCTCGTCTCTCTGTCCTCGCACCCTCACGGGGCCTGGCACAGGTGAGTTGCTCAGTGAGAATTGGGTGACGACCGAGTGGCGAGGGAGCTCTCGAAAGGGTGAGTCCTGGGGCCAGATGGGCAGCTCTGTGCACTCCTCCACTCCTCGTGCTGTGAGCAGCCCATCCGTTCACAGAGCGGGAGAAACCACAAAGGGGCCGCTGTGCCTGCGTTGCCCGTGCGTGCGTGTGTGAGTGACAGGCCTCCCGGTCCCCAGGTCTGTCCTCATTCACAGTGTGGCAGCAGGGCTCTTTGCCAGAGGACTGGCCAGAGCCTGAAACAGCCTGCCTTCTGGGGTATGCGCTGCAGCGGCTCAGAATCCAGCTCCCTGCTGGGGAGACAGTGAGCCCAGCAGGACAAGAGCAGGCAATGTGATTCAGTGAGACCGAGGAGGCCTTTTCCCAGATTAGAATTCTCTGTGCCAAAGGTGGGGAGTTTATCACAGTAGGGAAGGGGAAATAAAAACATAAAATGTTGGAAATAAATTATGTCCTGCAAGCAAGATCCTCTGGGAGAGTCAGCTCAGAGTCAGTGGCTTTGCAGGGAGTCCTTGCCCCGGGGCCACAGGACTGCTGTGCCAGGAGCTGCCTGTCACGGTGCCCCATCAATCCCTGAGCCCTTCTGAGCCCTCGGGAAGTTGTTAACCTGCCTGTGCCCAGGTGGAGGGATGACGAGAACTGAGAGATGGCAGGGTGAGGAGAGACAGATGGATTGGGGTGGTTTTCATTATAATGTGGACCTACTGTGTGTGAGCCAGGCCCCTCCACAAGCATCATCTCACTTAATCTTCTCAACAACCCTGTACATTCAATGCAGTTATTACCCCCGGAAAGCTGATGCTCAGAGAGGTTAAGCAGCTTGCTCAAGGTCACACAGTTAGTGGCAGAGCAAGAATTCCAAACCAGGCCTATCTGATGCCGGAGCCTGGACTCTCCCCTTGCTCAGCCCCTCTCATTGAGCCCTTCTCATCAGCCACAACTTGGTTCCCGAGGCGTCTGGTTGTGGCTGCCAGTGTTCGGGGGCCTGCTTCGAATCCCGCAGTGTGGCTTAAGGTGACTGTGGAGATTAAGGTCACTTTGTTCTGCTTCTCCTTCATTCCTGGCTGTAGCTCATGGCTCCTGTCTGGACTTGGGACTTTGCTTTCTCCCCAGAATAGACCTAACAGAGCCCAGGATTCCTTAATAATTCCTTAATATTGGGGGGGGGGCGGTTTGAGAGCACATCCATGCTGCCCTTCTGAGTGCCTATTGTGGGCCAAGCGGTATTCTCAGCAGGGTCTTCTTTCTCACTGCATTCTCTTCCCCAGCCTGGTGCAGTTGGGACTCGGACTGCCCCACTTTTCTGTAGAGTCAAGGGCCTTCCTCTAACCCCACTGCTGACCCCAGCCTCACCCTCCATCCCCGATGGTAAGATGGATTCTGCTTCTGACCTGGGCAGTGATAGCGGCTCCCTGGCAGCAAAGGCTGCTGGCCAGTGTCCTGCACACTTGATCAGAGATTGCACTGACCGTGACCCTAACTTAGGTCATTGTTTCTACTGGGTTAGTTTTATTGTCAATCTGCTTAGTTCGTGTCTCCCAGAATATTGTATCCCGTTTTGTTTATACTGCAAAGGATTTTTAAAGGTAGTAAAGTATTCAAGGATAATATGTAAAAGAGACTTGCCCCAAGGGATCGTTGCTTATATCCCACTTACTAGTAGAATGCAGAGTGTGGTAGGAATCAGCATTGTCTGTAAGCACTTTAAACTGAGTTTCTGGGATGCTGCCCTTCAGCCACATGGTTACATGGTTCCAGCCACCTCCTGGCCTTCCCAGGGATGCCCTGTCCCAAACCCCTTCTAGGCAGGTACCTGTTTGCACCTCCTGGAGAGGGTGAAAGTGGATATTTCCAAAGGGACAGGAGGTCCAGCCTTGGTGAGATGGTGCCTGGAGAAGCCAGGAGACGTGACTTTCAGTGGTGCTGAGCAGGGCACTGTTTTCTGCAGAGACCAGAGGGAGAGGGAAGCTTTGGCCCAGGGCTTTCTACCAAACACCTTCCATTGCCCAAACCATGAGACCACTAAGCATTCTTCCCCCGCTGCCCTCTGTCTTTGTGGCTAAAACTCCTGAAGTACTGGCATTTTCAGCCAGCCAGAACTCAGGGCTATTCTTCTATGCTCTCATTAATTCCTTCCTTCACTTTTCAACATGGAATGAGGCCCCAGGACCACAGAGGAATGTGATGTGGCCCTACCTTTGTGGCACTCATTGTCTGGGAGACAGTTGACAAATCATATAGAAAGAGAAAGACTAATGGACATAATAAATGTACTGGCTGGAGAGGAGCCCTGGGCTGTCTGGGGGAACCAGGGCAGGCTTCTCAGAGGAGGTGACATTTCTGCTGGATCTTGAAAGATGAGTTGTCTATCAGGTCGAGCCAGAGGAGGCATTCCAGGTAAAGAGAATGGCAAGTGTGAAGTGTAGGACAGTCTGACTCTTCAGACCAGTGTGGAGAAGCAAGAGGCTAGGAGGCAGCTGGCGAGGTTCAGGGGCTGAACTGCAGAGGGAGGCAATGGCTAGGCCCTGGGGGAGCTTGGGACAAGTGGGTGTCAAGGAGCCAGTGAGGGATGATTTCTGAGGGAACGGCATTTGGGGACGCTTCCTCTGGAGCCACCACCCTTGGGAAGGGGTGGGAATAGGTGAGGCAGGAAGACCACTAATGATGCTGCTAACGTTCAGGCGAGAGCCAGTGGGAGCCTGACCTAGGACGCTGCCTATGGGAGCAAAGTGAGGGAAAGACTGGAGACAGACCCAGGAGACCAAGTGCACAGACCTTGGTGGCCTGCGATCCCTCCGTGGCAGCTGTGGAAGTGTGCTCTGCATGCGCTGGGCGGGACACTGGCTGCGTTCCTCCTCCCCAGCCAACTTGCTCTAATGACGTCTGAGGTGCAGCCCATGTCGAGGGAGTGTCCACCCGGGTGCGCAGGGCCAGTGGACATCTCCCTCTCAGCCCGGGTGAAAGGCTCTGCTGAAGGACAGAGTGGCCAGCTTGGAGGAAACTGGGTACAGTGACCCTTATGGGCCTGCTTTTGCCCGGGGCTATCTGCCAGCCAGCTTCCTTTTTTAAAAATTTGTTTTTTTATTGAATTCAGAGAGGAAGAGAGATGTAGAGAGAGACTCATTGATTGGCTGCCTCTGTACACCCCCTTTCGGGGAACGAGCCCACAACCCAGAAATGTGCCCTGACAGAGAATCGAACTGTGACCTCCTGGTTCATAGGTCAGCGCTCATCCGCTGAGCCACACCGGCTGGGCACCACCTTTCTTTCTGTATTTTCTTCCGGGTCCTGTAAGCAGGGTACCCAGAGCCTACTCCACCCCTTGCCCCCACCCCAGGGTATGCAATGTTATGGCTCCCAGTGTCCGGGCTGGCAGCTCTACAGCATCCCAGGTCAGTTCCGCCAGGAATGATGTACAGTATTATGCTAAACCAGCTTTACGGGCGGCCCCTTAAAATGCAAGCCTCTGCCCGTGATGGATGGAGAACATCCAGTTGTTTAGCCAACCACTTACAGTGTTGCAAACCTGCAAGAACCACGCACAGGCATCGTTAGGCCTGTTAAGCCAATGACCCCATAAATAAACAGCAGAGTGTGTCTTGGTGCACCAGGGCTAGACTATGGAGTTAGAGGCACGGTATAAATAATACACATTTACAAAATAAATATATCAGTTCGTTAGTGTATGCAGCTGTAACCAAATCACCTAGTGTAACAACCACGAGACGCTCCGAGCGCCTGCCAAGTGATCGGTTTCCATCCATCCATGCACATCAGCATTGGAAATGACCGCCGACGGGAAGGGGGTCCTCCTGCCCACTGACCTTGAGGCCTCTGAGTTGAGGCAAGTGGTGAGATTGCAGGTGGGCACCCTCACACACAGCTTTCCTGCCAAGGTGTGAAGCTCACCGCGGCCGTGTGTTCCTACAGATGTCTTAAGGTGCCGCCAAGCAGAAGGCTGATTGGCACCAAGTTGCAGATGTAATGGGCTGCACCTACAGGATGATGGCTGGCTGGGGCCTGGGGCTGGGGCAGATTTTCGAAGGATGCAGATTTGCTCTGGCTTACGAGGGAACCCATGGGTTGACTTTCCCAGTGACTCTCACTAGAGCCCCATAACTTTCAGCCCTTCACGCTAAAGGCAGGGCTGCATTTTCAGAAAGTCAGTTCCCTGTCTCCGCCACCCCTTTCTGCGCTCTGAACCCCACTGGGCATCTGGCTGTAACATCTGGAGCTCCGAAGAGGCAGCTGACAGAATGGCCACTGGAGTGGGCGCCCCTCCCCGTGGTTGTAATGGCACAATGCTAGATTTCAGTATTTTAAATGAAAAATATATGCAGTTAGCTGTGCGCTGACAGTGTCCTTGAGGATTTGACAGTGAGATTTTCCAGCAGTTGGTCTTCGTTAGGATCCTGGCGGTGTTTAATAAGGCAGTCGAACTGCTGGCACCTTGGGTTCCTGTTTGTTCTCCGAGGGCTCTGGGGCTGCTGCGGTAAGCACATCGACCAGAGCTGATCATTACAAGGGCGTACGCCACCATGAATAAAAATGTCACACGTTTTCCCATCTCACAGCGGTACAAAATGTCAGGCCTGTCAAACACACATTGCGGGGAGCTGTGTGCAGTCCGTACAAATTGGAGAGCTGCATATTCCCCCAACCTTCTGATATTCTTCATTTGAAGCTGAAGAAAAACAGTTGTTAACCTATTAGCTAGGATTTTAAACTCTGCTGAGGCGGCGGAGGGTAGACTTTGACACAGATAGAAATGTATTCCAGGGTCCAGGAATTTTAAAACCAGGTTCTCCATCCATTTGTTGCGAGGGGAGGAAAACCCCTCTGTCTAGTGAACGCGGCTAGCGGACTGTCTGTAACAGACACGCTGGGGAAAAGTTGGGACATTTCACATCTGAGCTTCCTTTTGCTTCCCACTCTTGCATTCCATTCAAGAAGTCTCTTGCTGCTTGGGATGGCCCTGGGGCTCAGCCTGTTAGACCAGAACACCTCCAGGTCGGGGGTTTTTCCTAATCAAAGCAGGCCAGAAGTGTTGCCAGCCCTGTGGACGGAGTGTCTTGAGTGACAAGGACTAGGACTAGTGGGTCTGGACCAAATGCTGGGTGACGGCCTTACTGATAATTTGATATGAGTTTCACAGTTTCAGGCAAAGCATTTACTTTGCACCGACTAAGTGTTGGCCTTATGCTCAGATATAAACTAGGCACAATGCCACCCTCAAGGAGCCCATCATATTGGGGGGGGGGGGGCGGGCGCGGCAGAAGAAAGAAGCCTGGCTCTGTCGAACCAGGAAGAGAGATGAGCAGGTCCATCAGGTAGGCAGGGGCAGGAAGGCCACCCTGGACAAGCACGTGCATTGTGGAGGGCACTGGTACTTGAGGGGCAGGGCAGGGTCTTTGTAGGCTGAACCAAGTGGCTGCTTGTGGCGGGGTGGGACGTGGGTCTGGTGGACCAGAGACTGGGGCTCACGTGGCTTGCCTGCCAAGGACTATCCACAGGGTCACGGCCAGCGCCCCAGGCTGCAGGTGGACCCAGGGACCCTGGTGGCAGGGAGATCAGTGTGAAGGTTCTCGTGATCCTGGACTCCCTTTCCAGAGGACGCTGAGCGATCCTATCTGTTCAACAAAGCCAGGGGAGGAGTCTTACTTTAATTTCCTGGTGGTGTAATGCTCGGGGTGGACATGGTAATGGCGGTGATAAATTAGCCCGGTTTTGCTGAGCTGGCCCTGCCCTTAAATGCAGTGAGCAAACCTCCCCGAGTCAGGACACAGGCCTGGCCAAGTGCAGGCAGCTGCAAACACAGACCTTTCTGTGTGGCCAGAATAGACTTCGCAGAACAGAAAACTCGGAGGGTATTGGGGAGTATTCCCCAGGAGAGGAAGTGACCCTCAATCTTAGGGGTTAAGTTTCAACATCTTCCTTCTGCTGTTTGGGATCAGGTCTGAAGGAACAAGCAGGGCTGGTGGGTCAGACAGCTGGGCTTGGATCCTGCCGGCACCACTTGTGGCCTCTGAGGCTGGACCAGCCAACCTCAGCTTTCTCGTCTGCCAAATGGGTGTTGTGCTTTCTCCTTCGGAGACTGAGAGTCCTGGCGTGCAGTGCTCCTGGCACAGGCCCTGCCACATAGAAAGTGCCAGGAAACAGTAGCCCCTGCTGGTATCAGAGGGGGATTATGCCTCCCAACATCGGAAGCCCTTCCTCACACCCCCCACCCCCTGGCAATGTCACCCAGCCACCCTTGACGCCATCCCAGATGGCTGCCCTGGTGTAGGTAGCAACAGTGCATACCCTCCTCCCGCTCCTGTCTGGGCAGGGAATGGCAAGCGTCAGCAAAGCTCCCTGCCCCTGCCCTGCCACCCGCCGCATCTGGTGCCCGACCTCGGGCCACCAGTGGGATGCCACCTATTCAGACCCAGCAGCTGCACCTGACTAAAAACAAAAGGCTCCCCTCCCCCACCCCCTGCTGGCCCTCCTCCATCCCCCCGCCTCTGTCCCCCAAGTGGTTGGGGTCACCCAGCCCCCCGCGCAGCCTCCCCTCACAGCTGCCTGGCTGCTTTTGTTCAGCATGTGAACTTCCCCGTCAGCCGAGCTCCTTGCACGGGAAGTAATCAGGGATCTTGACAAGGCTTCAAACCACAAATGCCACTACAAATTAACCAGCACCACTACAAAATACTACTCCTGTCAACATCGGGAGGAGCGCGCTGCTCTCCGGGCCCGGCCGGGCCGTCCTTCAGCTCGTGCTCACTGCAGAGACAGCGGCCCGCCCGCCTGCATGGCCTGCAAGGTGACTGGTGAGCCCATTGGGCCCTAAGCGTGCCCTCTCCAAAGGTGCTGGCTTTCAGGCCCAGCGGCAGGTGCACAGCTTTTCGTCGAGGGCCGCCTGAGCCCTGAACACCCCCTTACAGGCGTTGCCTCAGGACAGCAAGCTGCAGGCATGTGGAACCCTCCCTCTGGATTCCAGCACCTAGACACCCCAGGCCACCCCGCCAGCTTCCTGATCGTGGAGTGCAAATCGGGGCGGGAGTTTCCCCATCTGCAGAACATGGGTTATGATCGAGCCTCCCTCCAGAGTCTGAGGACTGAATATTCTGAGGGTGCTCCAACATGAGGGCCCTTCCCCACACGGAAGCACCTCCTTATCACCTGTGTGATCGCGATGGAAGCTTCTTCCTCTCCCATGATGCACAAGCCCGTCCTGTGCAGCATCATGCACAGAGCATCCCTCCTGGTAACAGCCTCTGCCCGTGTTTCAGGGCCCGAGCACCGGGTCTCCTCTGGGAGCCCAGGGCCCTGCCCAGGGCTGTTGGCACAGAGCAAGTGCTATAGGACAGTGCCCCCTCCTCCCCAGCTGTCCCTGCGGAAGCTCTGAAGCCGAGGCGAGCATTTGATCCTCCCCAACAAGCAGGACGAAGAGGATTGGAGATAATGACAGGAGTTGGGACAGGCGAGAGCTGTGCCCGAGAGCTAGTTGGGCATTTCAAAGGAGACACTCCACACAAATATGGCTTCAATGCACTCCTTTTTGGAGGCATATCAAAAGAAGCCCTCTTTTATTTCCATACCTTGCATAATAGCGGCTCTCCAGTCCCGAGGAGTTAGAGGAGCCTTGCTCTCAGCCCAGAGGCCCTTTGTAAAGCCTCAGAAAGCTGTCTTCCCCTCCCGGCCGGGCTGTTTCATGCACAGGTCAGAGCATTGATGTGGCTACTGGCCAGGAAAATTAACCAGGTGAACTCTTTCCTCGTTAAACAGTGACAGAGCTTAATTGTGAATTCTCTCTTTTTCCCTCTTCATTCCTGGCAGCGTATCTGGTTGGGGCACATCCCTGGGACAGAGGAACCCCCAACATTTATCCAGCCTCCTCCTTGTGGCTGCCTGGGCCTCCCCATCGTGGGCTCGACAGGAGAGGGAAGGGGCAACTCAGAACACCATTCACACACAAAGGAGCAGAGGCTAGATCTCTCAAGCCTCCAGCCGCCACCAGGCACACCCCACCTTCTCCAGCGCCAGAAAGAGAGCTTCAGAGGCCCTGGCCCAACCCCACCCCCCACCCCCACCCCAGGCAGGTTGCCTCTCCACCCCAAGCTTTTTTGCACAGTGCTGGGCCATCGTGGCCTCAGGTCTATGTTCTGCCTCCTTCCCCATACCACAGCACCTGGTTGGGGCCTGGTCTGTCACCCCACTGATTTGGCCATTTCATGTTTGTGGCCCTAGGTAGCACCTGTCCTCCTCCCTGAGCTGCTTTCCCAGCAGTGACATGGGGATGCTGATTCTGACCTCGAAGGGATGTTAAAGGCATAGTCCACGGTGTGACCTCCATGGGGACTGAGTAAATCCATATGTTGGTTCCTTCCTACATATATCACAGGTCTCCTGCCCCTAAGAAGAGCTCCTCAACCCTCTTCTGAAGCCTGTCACTTACTGTTGTATGTGGCCCTGGACAAGTCTTTGCCTTCCCTTCTCTGTGAAATGGGGTGATGACCCTCATTCTAGCATGAGGATTCCCCCAGCTACCAAGAGGGCTGGTTAGGCACCGGGAACTAGGCCAGCAGGAAGTACTTTGGCTCCGCCCACTGTGTAAGCTGCCCCATCCCCTGCGCCCACTGCCCTCAGCCCCAAGTCAGCTCCTGGCAGCGGACCATTCTCTACCCTGCAGCCCCAAGCAGGGTGCCTACTCATCCATGCTGCTCAGGTAATTAAGTTGATATTCCAACAGGACTTCCCCTCCTGACCTTTTGGAAACAAGGTGTTTTGCTGCATCAACAAATTAGCTGCAAATCAGATGCTGTCCTCATAAATGTGGGTTTCATATCAAATGAGCATACTCACCTGGCCCACACGGCTGACAGATATAAACACCGAAGGCCAGGCAGAGGCAATAGAGTTGCCCTCTTCCCTGGGACACCCATATCAATCATACTTTCACACTTACCCTGTGTTCACATCTCCCAGTAGTCCCTTGGCGAGGGGTGGGGGATGAGTTGGCGACATGGAATCCTGGGTAGGCCCCTGTGGCTGGAGTGGTGACCACCTACCTTCCTCCCATCCATCCTCTACATCAAGGACAGACACTAAGACCTGGAATAGTCCCCTCTCACTGCACTGAGGAGAAAACCCACGCTTCTTAGGCAGTCAAAGCCTTGCATTATGTGACACCCTCCCCACCAGCCCCTCTAGGGTGCTCCCCATCTTCATATTCACCCTCGGTCTAGTCTTGTCAGTCCACTGTGGTTCCCCTGTACCAGGCACCTCAGTTCCCTACCACCCCATCTGCTGGAAGACCCCTTCTTTGAACCTCCACAGACCTCAGCCCCCTCTGGCCCCTCTGGGCCCTCGTCAGAATCGGAGCCCTGGGAGGGCAGTTCACAGAGGTACCCTGTGCCTGTATGGGGCAAACTCCACTGTCCGTTAAGTGAACGAACCAATGAGTCACATGCCTCCGGAAAGGACCGGAAAGAGATGCTCAAATAAGGAAGAGAAGGTGGCAGTCCCCTCTTACCAGCCTTCAGGCACAGATCTGAGCAGAGTCTGACTTCAGACGGGACGAGGATTAGAAAAGCCGTGTCACGGGGACTTCACATGACTGGAAATCTGGGTTGACAAGGATAGCACAATGGACTGAGAATACTAGCTCTGTGACCTCAAACTAGTCCCTTCACCTCTCTGGGCCTCCTGTTTCCTCTCTCTATAGCAGGCCAATAATTATTCTCTAACTTGCCTCACCAGGGGATGTGAGGCTCAAAGGAAAGCGGAGAAGGAGAAAAGCTTTGAAAGGGAAACGCGTCGTATAAATAGAAGAGATTACTATTAAAATCCAGTCTCCTTCAACAGTGCTTGGCTAACAGTGCACTCCCTTGGAAAACCAAGGTCCTCGCATCCACAGGGCTGCTCTGGGAAGACGTGGGGTCCAACGTGAGGAGAGGATTGGCCGGTCCCATTTCCTCTTGAGGATTCCGGGCCAGAGCCTCCCGTGGCTGTGTTCCAGGCCCGCAGCATCCTCACACCAAGGCCTGTGACTCCAGAGTTATTTCTGCTTTAGTAAGAGCCGATTGAGGCTCAGGTCAAGTTACTCACCCAAGTGGCAGAGCCAATACTGAATGCAGCTAGAAAACGTCAGAGCCAAAATGTGCGCCCATGTCTGTCTAACCCAAATACTCTTTGTCCTCTCAGAAAGCCATTGTCTGTGATGTAGGACAAGTCCCATTAGGTCATGCATTCCTTAAGGATAAAGGCTGTGACTCCTCCTGAATCCCTGCTTCCTGACCCGAAATATTTGTTCCTTAAAAGTATACGGGAGGGCCAAAACCGGTTTGGCTCAGTGAATAGAGCGTCGGACTGCGTACTGAAAGGTCCCGGGTTCGATTTCGGTCAAGGGCATGTACCTTGGCTGCGGGCACATCCCTAGTAGGGGGCGTGCAAGAGGCAGCTGGTCGATGTTTCTCTCTCATCGATGTTTCTGACTTTCTATCCCTCTCCCTTCCGCTCTGTAAAAAATCAATACAATATATTTTTTTTAAAAAGTACCCAGGAGGAATCCATGCACCCTGTAGAGTGAATCTGCTTCCCCATGACCATGACCTTCAGGGTGGTGGCTGCTTGTGTGGGCCATGGAAGCCCACAGCCCCGCCACAACCGCACTCGGGTGGTGCCAGGTGAATTGCGAACTGGAACCCTTCTTACCAGCCCTTAAGGAACAGTAGCCAGTGCAGACGTGTTTCGATCCAGTGAGCCAGTTGAGGATCACACAACCCTGCAGAGGTGCCCAGCCTGTTCTCTCCTGGTTCAGCCGCCGCCTCTTGCAGCCGCGGGAAGCACATTGGACTTGCAGTCGGGAGGCCTGGGACCAGCTCCCGGTGCTCCCAGCGGGGACCTTGAGCAGGTCACTTGCCCTCTCTCTAGTCTGCTTCCTCGTCCACAGGAAGATATACCTTCTGCCACTAGGGCCATGAGAAGAGGCTGCGGGCGGGGGGCCGTGAGCTGGAGGCTGGGGAGCAGAGAAGAAGAGAGCAAGTCTCTGCCCTTGGGAAGGGCTCGTGGCTCCCCAGCATGACATTCACAGGGTGTTATAGGGAAAGTGAGTCCGTCTTCAAATAAACTAGGGAAACAAAACTTTTAAGAAAAAAGGAGTTTTTTACTGAAAGTGGCCTGAGGTGACCTCTGAAAATAGTTCACTGTTCACCTGCCCCAGAAACCCCACAAAGTCATGCAAATCAACAAGTTCAACTCTGCATGTTCACTGCAGAACAGCTGTGAAACTGCCAGCCCGTCACGGATATGCATATCCAAACGCCTCCAAGTGCCTGAAGGATGTCACTTACAAAAGCAATGGGTGCCGTGCCGTCGACACAGTGGTGGGATTGGTGGTGCGTGTGCCCAGGCTATACAGAGGGGCAGGGACAGTGTCCTCAAAAGATGGCTGAATTTTTGCTGTATGTGCTTTAAAGTGCAGAGAGTAATGCTGGACTTCAGGGTTTAGATGTCGATCCCCTGGTCACTGAGCACATCCCAGGTGAACAAAGCTTCCAGACGCAGTGCAGAACGCACCAAGTTCATGGGCGAATTAACCCGGACATAGCCCTCTCTGCCACTCTGAGAGGGTCCTGCTGGAGAAGAGCAGGTTGTTCCAAAACCAAAAACGGAGGTTGCACAGAAGAAAAAGAGATCCCAGAAGAAACAAACCTTATGGCCCCGAAGTAAATTCATAATATAATGCTAATGAAAGTATTAAACAAAGAAAAGAAAAAGAGAGTTATATCGTTTTGCCTCGTTAGGATAGTTTTGTTGTTTTGTTTTGTTTTGGGGGGCGGGAGGGATTTTTTTTGTATTGCAAAGACTTCCTTTGCTGCACTAACAGTCACTGTGAATCTCCAAAGGGAACAAGACAGTAGACAGCATCTCCTAGACCTGTCTGGCTAGAAACCCCCGTTTCTCCTTTCAAACAGTGCATCTCCTAGGATGGTGTTTCTCAGACAACAACCTTGGGAGACACCAGCCTTCCAATGAGATGATTTAAGCGGACAAGTGGCATGATTGGGCATGCGTTGTGTTCTGTTTAAGTCCACTGCAGAGCAAGTGTGGAAGGTGGGTTGGGAGGGGGAGCGGCTGGAGGCAGGGAAACCTGCCCATGTCTCTGATCGGGCGCTGTGGGGACAACTTGGCAAACATCGGCTCACTGAGTCTTCCTCACAGCGCCCTTCTGGAGGGAGTGCCATTACCTGCACATACTGATGGGGAATGGAAGGTTGGGTGGCTAAAAATCACTGACCCTAGGAACCCAGAGGGCAAATGGGGGCTGAGGCTCAGTCCAAGACTGTCCCACCCAGAGGCGATGGCCAGGTCACAGATGCCAAGCAGTGAGGGCTGCAGGGCTGGAGGAGTAGAGTGGCCAAGCAGATGGGAAGGAAGGAGGGGGTGAGAGCTGGGCATCTGGACAGGGACAGCGGCCCCTGCTCCCATTCTCTGTCCCGCTTGCCCCCAGTGGGTGAGCTGTGTACGTTGGGAGGCTCAGTGGGTGGCATCCTCAACCCCAGGTGGCCTCCAGCTGAAGAAGGCTCACTGAGCAGGGCCTGCCCACACTCCTCGCCAAGGCACAGGATCTGGGGAGTCACAGGTCATTTTTATCCAGGTGAGCTCTCAGTGTGCCATGAGGAACCCAGTTCTCCACCAAGTCTCTCAGCAGATATTCCCCACAGGCCGCTCTGAGAGACTCCGTGCAGGGCAGGGATCAGGGAGGCCTGGGGCACACGGCCCCTCCCCTCCAGGAGCCAGGTCAGAGAATGACCTCTGAGGTTTGTTCCCTGAAGGGTCCCTCCAGCCAGAAGCTCCATCCAAGAGAAATGTCATGGGAACCACACATGTGAGGCACATGTGGAATTAATATATTTAACCCAAATATCCAAAATACTTCCATTTCAGCATGTAATCATTATTAAAACTAACTGAGATATTCTACATTCTTTTTTCAAATGTGTTTTTTTCAGTCTGGAATCCAGTGTGTGTTTTACCTTTACAGCATGTCTTTATTGTTTCCTTTTGTTGTTGTTTTTAGAGAGAGTGGAAGGGAGGGAGGGAAAGAGAGAGAGAAAAAAAAGACATTGATGTGAGAGAGACTTACTGATTGGTTGCCTCCCAAAAGCACCCCAGCTGGGGTCAGGGATTGAACCTATAACCAAGGATGTGCCCTTGACCAGGAATCAAACCCATGACCCTTTGGTGCGAGCAAACTGGCCAGGAAATTACAGGATGCCTTAAACCGGACTCGCCACACATGGCCATTGGCTCCTGAAGTGGGCAGTGCAGGTCTAGGCTTTGTCGAAGAATGATGTACCTTCATGAACTGCGTGGCTGAATGAGCAGGAAACTACGGGGAACCTCCCAGGGTTTGCTGAAGTCCAAGGTCTCAGTCTTGTGTGGGCTTTTATTCTGACTCTGCCTACCGGTTTCCCACACTCCTCGGGCATCTGCATGGGCAGGCCTTTGAAAGAACAGAGCTTGACTCTCAAGATAAAGGACTTGAGAGCAGAGCCAAGAAGTCTGTGCTCTTCTGTTTTTTATCCAAATTCTGGTTTCAAAAGCCAAGCATTTTGTACAAATTTTATTTGTTCACCAGACATTTATTGAGCATATATTTTCTCCCAAGGCACAAGGATTTAAACATTTGAAAGATAATGTGGTCAAATATGCTGTGGCGGAAGGAGACTGGACTTTGCGTGGCAAACACACAATGCTATATGAAGATGGTGTATTATAGAATTGTACATCTGAAACCTATATACTCTTATTAACCAATATCACCCCAAATAAATTTGATAATATTTAAAGAAAAGAAAGATAAAGGGAGATGGGGTAGCTACTTCCTATTTGTGATAAGTCTCACGTAGCAGGGAGCACGGAAGACATCATCTGGCCTGGGCAGAATCCTAAAAGCCAGTTAGATGCTTGCCAGGCAGATCAGAATCAGCTAGGTCATCCCACCTAGACAGCAGGCAGGAAATAAGGCATGAGAACTCCGGGGCCATTTTGGAGTCTGCCCTGGTAAGCAGGCATGAGAAGGATTTGTGTGAGGCATGGCAAAAGCCAGATCTTGGAGGATTTGGAGTGCCAGCCAAGACCCTTGTTGCACTATCCCCCAAGTCAGAGAGGGAAGGGGCAGGGGAGGGGGGTGCAGCAGAAGTCTCTAAGCTGAGGTGTAGCATGGTCCTATTGCCTGTGTGGACAGTGGCTGGAGGAGACCCAGGCAGGGGTGAGGCTAGGGTGAAATTAGCAGAAAAGAAGGCCTCAGAAATGAAATGTGCAGGACCCAAGGACCAACCAGTTGATGTGGGACAGGAACAGGTGACGTCAAGGGTGGCCCTCGAGTTGTAGCTTGGGGGATTAGATGCTTGCTCTCAGGCTGTGTGCAAATGCATCCACCATCTCGTGTGTACTGATGTTTTAAGTTTCGCTTTAATACAGCCTCAAAGATTCCTCCGTCCCACTCGCCCGCCGCCTCCCAAGATACAGCGCTGGAGGCCCGTGAGTAGCCAGTGTTCTGCCCTCCCTCCTAACACTGCCTGGGCCGCTGTCCCGCCTCACTAAACCTCCTCGGGAGTCTGAACTCGGCTGCCTTGCAAAAGAAACCCTCTCTGTGTGGCATGAACCCGGATTTCCATTTCCTGGGCTTCTCTCTCCTTTTTCTGAAGCAGTCCGGGGACTTGCGGTCAGAGGTGGAAGTGGCCGGGGGGCGCTGTTGTGTGTTTGCCGTGTATGTAGCACAGGAGCCGGATCGCCTAGGTTGAGCTGTGTGTCTAGCCGTATATCAAAGCCTGGCTCCAACCGCCTCTTGTCGCAAAGCCTGGCCTCACAGTCTCAGGCCCACCAGATTGGGATTTAGAAATTCATTTGATGTCCCTGCCAAGGGCCGAGGCTACACCCCAAGAATGTGGCACAGCTCAGATGGAGGCAGGTGCGCCTCCTCTGGCGGGCCTCACCTGGAGCTCACCTTCTCACGTGGTGACATGTGGCAAAAGGGTAGGCAAGAGGGGACATCCATCACTTTTTTAGAGAAATGCAGTGGAAAAATACACTGTGGGTCCCGCATTCAGCCAAGGTGATGTCATTTTCCTTATAAGCCGAGACTTGGCCATGCCCAGGCGTAATAACTCCAGCAGGTTCCTTCTAGCAGGGAAACCTGCCAGGACCGTTTGGTGAAGGCCATTTACCGAGAGAAGAGTCCCTCCATCTCGTGCTCAAAGCAGCCGTCACTCCTCAGCCCAGCAAGAGGGGTCAGGGTTCCGCCCGGTAGCCACTTGGGGTTTCCCACAAATGGGTGTCAACGCCCTCCCACCCTCTCCAGTGCTCATGTCCACTCCGTCTGTGAAAGATGAGGCGGCCGAGAGGCGCAGGTGGCCAGGCCGAGCTGTGTCTGTTTCCAGTCCTCGGTGCACCCGCAGCACTAGTGGGGTGGCCACTCTGTGCGGCTGTGGGAAGTTCCAGGGTACTTCTTCCCTTCCCTCCCCTGCCGTGTGTGTGGGGGTGAGAGGGCGAGGATGGAGGTTGCGGGGCTAAGATGCCTTCACCTGTGGCCATTGTGACAGGCCTCTCCCGTTACCACTCCCTCAGGAATCAGCACAGTGTCCGGGGCTGGAGTGTGTCCGCTCACTCAGGGAGAAAGGCCCAAACAGCACAGAGAAC
Organism: Antrozous pallidus; assembly: GCA_027563665.1. NCBI lineage: Eukaryota > Metazoa > Chordata > Mammalia > Chiroptera > Vespertilionidae > Antrozous > Antrozous pallidus. The sequence goes on along the minus strand of CM050522.1, from coordinate 76,365,185 downwards.
CAGTGTGGGGACAGGCAGCCGCTTCTGGTCAGACCTGTGTAATGTAGTGACTTTCAATGCAGTCCTTAGCAATGTTGATGGGGGCGCAGACGGAGCTGGACTTGAATACCTGAGCCCTGGGCTATGGGCAAGCCCCAAGCTCTGAGCCCCACTCTGTCCCTGTGATACACCCTCATTCATGAGGGGTTTGTGAGGACGAGTATAGATAACAGCCGTAAAGCCCAGCACAGTGTCTGGCACACGTAACAGTTCTTAGTCGCCCTAATGGGTTTTTAAACCTTACAACTTCTAAGGAGTGACATGGTTTCTTAAAAACTATCATTGGCCAGGGCTTCTCTAGGCAGCAAGTCATTCTTGGGCCCATCATCTGTTGAGCCTCACAGTCACCATGAAGGAGGCGCTGTCTCCACACTGGAAATAAGACGAACCCCAAGTTCAGGGTCCTGGTAGAACCCAAAGCAGACTCGGGAGCAGGCAGCAGGCAGATACCTCTACTCCTGCAGGAGGGGCAGCACATGGTCTGGGAGCACATGCACGTGCACACCGAGCAGGTGGTCTGCTCGGCCTTTTAATCCTGATGCCCGTGACCTGACCCTCACTCTTGATTGGAGTTCAGGCGCACAGTCTTTCGCAATTGGCTAATTCAAACGAAGTTGGCCTTTGCTGTTTCAAGATGGCAGCCCCCAGAGGAACCGCAGGTCATACGGCCAACATGGTGGCTGCCAAGTCACACAGTCCAAAATGGCGGCTGTCTAAACTGTCCTTTGACAGAAAAGATGACTTGTTTATTCTCACAACCCAGTTTAGAGATGAGAAAACCGATGCTTGGCGACGTGGCTCGGGTCCCTCAGCTGCAGGCGGGAGTCACCTGACCTGAGGACCCGTCACTCCTGCAGGTGGGAGTCACCTGACCTGAGGACCCGTCACTCCTGCAGCCCAGCACGCCGAGCTCCTGCCGCTCACTCTGTTTTCGTGGAGTCCATCTCAGCATGGAGAAGGGGCAGAGCCTTCAGCCCGCTGGGCTCTGTGGCACCTCTGGGGCAGTATTGGTCTGGCGGGAACACGGGGTGAAGAGCATTAGCATTGACCTTCTATGGGCCTGGATCTGTGCTGAGCACCTGGAATTGCTTGTTTTTACAAGAACCAGAGGAGGCAGGTGCTGCCTCCCCAGTTTGCAGCTGAGACCACAGAGGTGATCAGAGGCCCAGCTGTCCCTTGAGCCCAGGTCTGCTCTGCACTGCCTCTCCCTGCTCCTCACCAGCAGCCTCTCCTTAAGCCAGAGTCATCTGCTGGGCAGCGCTCGGCATTCCCAAGAGAGACCTGGGACCTAGGGCAGGCAGGGGCGCTCTCCCCGGGGGCAGCTGCTGTGGACTCCCTGTTGTCTTGCCAGTGTGGCACTTACAGAGTCGGGTAGAGAGGTAGCCACCTCCTCTACCAGCTAAGCATGTGGGGATGCAAACGTGGCCCTGAGGAAAGATGCCACGGGACCTGGACTGGTGCAGGAGGTGACTAGCCCCACACTTGGGGCTGCACAGTCTTGGTCCCCCTAGATCATGGCACACCAAAGACGGGGTGCTAGCAGAACCAGTTTTCCTGGGCCTGGAAGTCAGAGAGGCCTGCCGTGGTTTGAATCACAGCTTGACACTTCTTGGCTGTCTGACTTGGACGTGACATTTACATTCTCTGAGCCTTAGTTTCATCATCGGTAAAATGGGTTTAGCAATACCAACCTGGTGAAGGTAATGAGGTCATACATGGTTAGTGCCTAGCACAGTCCCCGGCATAAAGTGGGCACGTATACTCAACTCCTGCCAACCCGAATACCTTCCGCCGAGCAGGGTTACTGTGGGGCTGGTTTGGGAATCCTAGGCTTGTGCTGCCTGGGTCCTGTACACTCATGCAAACCTGCCCAGTGGGCACCCCGCCCACAGGGGTGAACCTGGAAGACATAGGACCCCGCACAGGCCTCCAAGAGGATGGTCTGATCAGCTCCCATGTCCGGAGCCACTGGCCCCCACCGGGCTTTGCCGCTCCCCGAGCTGCAGACGTAAGGGCAGCAGAGAGGCCTGGCCCAGGGCGCTGGGCGTGTGCAGGCCAGCCACGCGGCCTCTCCGGAAGGAGCGTTGTAGCCTGGCACCTGTGGCTGGAGTTCAGATGTTACTGGAAGAGTTAGATTTTTCTTTTTAAAAGTGGAAAAAGGCAAGAGCAGAAGAAAGCCTCACCGGTGTCTGGTGGACTGATGAGGGGCGGCGGCCTGGGCATGCAGGGAGAGGCAGGCCGTGCTCGGTTGCATGTGAAGCCTTTATAAGCTCGTATTTATTACTTCTTGCTCACCATTAAAATCAAATGTACTCGGTGCTTTTGTATTCAGTACACATTTAACCCTGCCAACTTAGATTTCTCAGGTTTTAAATCCGGTGGGGAATTGGCTGGTTTCCCAAGTTCTCCCTCAAGTCCCCCTTGAACAGAGCTCAAAATCCCTGTTTAGCATTTTCTCCCCGGCGCTGCTGGGATCCTCACACGGGTGGGGCCATCGCTGTTGTTTCCTCCCCTATCCCCAGCCCCCTGCCTTCCTAAGCACCCCAGAAAGACAACGTGATCGCTGAAATATGACGACCCAGTCCTGGTTTGGGGGCTTAATTAAACCATTTTGTCTCTGTGTGTCTGCCTGGTTGCGACTCTTAACTGTGGATCTGCAGCCGTGTGTGTGTGTGTGTGTGTGTGTGTGTGTGTGTGTGTGTGTGTGGTTGGTGCATGTGTCTTTGCCTCTTATGTGTGTGCCCCTGAGAGTGGGTATTTGGGAGACGTGTACATGTTGGCATCTCGAGGCCTCTGCATGTCTCTGGATGGTTGTCTGTGGGTGTGATACTGTGTCTGGCTTTGTCCACACCAATCAGGTGTGTGCGACTCTGGGTGTGTCTGTAACGGTGTGATGCAGGCGACTGACTGTCCCCGGGCCTGTTGTGCCTTTTCTCTCCCTCCCCTGCCTTCCTGGCCTCCCTGCTCCCCCCCCCCCCCCCGCCCTCTCCCGCTCTGTCTGTTTTATCATCCCTAATGAAGCAGTCTCCTCCATCGATCCTGCTGATTGCCAACCCATTCCTTTGTTTGTTGGCGCGGAGCCATTCAGCGGCACTCTGACAGCTCAGCTCGTCTAATTAGCTCTGTTGTTCTTTTTCCCCTGTTTCACCACGTTGCAAGTTCAGTTGAGGTTGCCACAAACTTAATCCCCCCATTTCAGCCACACAAGTTCACATTCCTAACCCGCCTTTATTGTAACAGGGAGCAGCCATGTGCAAGGACAGACTGATAGGCCTTAGTGTCTGCCCTTTGCTGAAACCCCCACCACGGGCCGGGGCAGGGCAGAGCTGCTCCGTCGCTCCCACAGCACACGCCTTTGTGGTGAGAAGTCCGGGGGAGCATTCCAACCAGGTGATCCTGTTTACCAGCTGCCTCTGGCTCTGGTCCAGGAAACCAGTTCATGGTCAGAATAGGCGGGGGTGTCTCCACCTGTGCATCCAGCAAATGGTGCCTGGATGTCTGCTCTGAGGCTGCACTGTCCTAATAATAGTGAGAGCAACAGAGACGGTATTGTGCACTCCTTAGATTCCAAGCAGCAGTATTCATTTGTTTCGTGAAATCTTGCTGAGTGACTCCTCCAATACCAGACACTGAACAGGATGCTAGGTGAGGGTGAGGCCATCACAAATCAAATCTTCTGATTCAGAGACACCCCACCCGCTTCTTTTTGTTATTGACAAGCTGGCAGAGAAGCAAGGTGAGCATTTATGGAGCCCCACTGTGTGCCATGCTAGCGCTCTCCGCGTCATTTCAGTGGGTCATCACAATAGCCCCACAGAGCAAGACAGCAAGTTTGGCGGATGCATTTGGCTTTTTTTGGCCACATCTCTGAGTTGCCAGAGGAACCGTAGCTCAGACTGGCCAGTCCAGAGGAAAAATTGGTTCGATCAGATTGCAGAGAACTGGGGGCTTGATCAGACTCCATAAAGACTTGTCTTTTATGCAGCCAGCTTCATCGGTACCTAAGCCATTGTGCTGTGTCACCCACAGATTGTGTGGGGGTGAGGTTCAGAGATGGGGGCAGGCAGGGATGGAGCGTGAGTGCTCCCTTCCCTGTCCTGTCCAAGAATCTCAGCCATTGTGGCATCTCCGACTTGGTCCCTTAGCTGCAGAGAGAGAGGAAGCCTCCTGCACGGGACTCGGGCCTGGTTGTTGGCAACGAAACGCACAGGTAGACTTCTTTGGCTTAGCTCCCTTCGGGCCCACTCTGGCCCTGGAACTGTCCAGCAGTGACAGTGCCAAATTTAAAGCCATGTAATGTTGATGAGACTAACTGAGTGTCCTTCTGGAGACACTCGGACATTCACAGCCTACCGCCCATCACGGGCTCCACAGGGGGAGAGGGTGTCCTTTTCTATGTGTCATTGTCTTGGCTTCAGAGGCAGCAGACCAGGAAAAATAATTATGATAAAGAAAAAAAAGGAAGAAAGAAAGCTATCTTGCCACTGCAGGTAACAGTGGACCAGGAAGCTGTATGCTTCACTGTCAAGTACCCCCACCCCGCCCCTCAGTGTGGTGGCCGGGCTGTGCGGCCCTGCTCAGGGGCACAGCTCGGGATGCCTGGGCAGTACTCTCCAATGCCGTGTTTTGCTTTCTTCCCTCTCCCGTTTACAGAGGACAGTAAGCATCCTGTAATTCAGTTGTTAAAAGAACAAGATAAGCACCAGGTGAACCCTGAAAATGAAGTCTGAGTTACACTTTTGGGTTCTACCAAAGCAGTTTCTGGAAGGAGGCAAGTGGGCCCATATTAGCACGAGGTCCCCTGTTCTGGGTCCTGTGTAGACCGAACCTCACTGCGTCCTCACGGCAGCCCTGGAAGGAGGCAAGGACATCCCCCTCCCCAACCTTCGGATGAGGAAACCAAGCTCTCAGAAGAGCCCTTCCCGACTGAGGGGCCACGGAATTCCAGCTCAAGTGTGGCCGTGTTTTCGTGACAAGCAGAGCCTTTGTAGCCCGTACCGTAAAGATCCCTCAACATTTATTTTGGCGCCACTTATCTGAAACTTCAGCGTGTTCCCGTGTGGCTCTTCCAACTCATTGCTTCTCGGGGTTCTCCCCTGTCTGTTCCAGGTGCGCCCTCCCCGTCCACATGTCGTCAGGAGACCGAAGAGCAACATCGCAGTGGAAGGCCGGAGGCCGTCCGTCCCAGGCCAGGAGCAGTGAGTACCCGGCCCCTCCCCGCCTCTGCAGGAAACCCAGCGGGGCCAGCAGCCCTAGCCTTCGGAAAGCTTCCCTAGGAGGTGCAGGAGCAGGGTTTGGTCTCAGTGTGTTTCTGCTGGCAGTTGTCACAACAGCGGGGAGGCCCCAGAGGCCAAGGAGCCAACCACCTGGGCGTCTCAAAGGACAGGCTCAGGAGGGTCCAGGCCTTTTCTGGTGGTCAAGAGGAGAGAGTTAGGAACCTGGTCAAGGTCACTTATCGAGGGCCTCTAGCCTCCTAGACCTGGGGCACTTGAAGGCTCTGGAGCCCAGATTCATACACAGGACTGTCCTCCCCCTCGGCGCCACCCCCACTTTGCCCACCTGTGCCATAGCTCGTCTTCAGGGCAGGCACTGGGGTTTATTCACAGCATAGGACCCATGTTGGAGCCACTTGCTGGGTAGACAGTAGATAGATGAGGTAAATGATGAGGCAGGTGTCCAAGCAGTGGGCAGAGCTGCCTGGATGGGTAAGACTTAAACTGCACAGTCCCCGCCTGGAGAAGAGACCACTGCTTCCATCAGAGGGTGCACTGCTTCTCTTGATCCCCAAGTGCACAGCCCCCGAGGCACTGCCCAGACAGCTGAGCCATGACACACCGGCTGCCCGAGATTCCTTAAGAAAGTTCGTGAGTCCATCTTGGTCGGGTGATCTGGGAAACCAAAAACATTGCCCCCGGGACCCTGAAGTCCCTTGTGTGCAGAGAGGGGAACACTCCTCATGTCTGCTCTCCTCTCAGAAGAGTTCTCACGGCGGGGAGTTTAGGGAGATGGTGGGCCCCGGCCAGAAAAAGGAGCCAAATGGAAGAAAGAATTCTGAAATGTCAAGCGTGGCCGAACCCAGGTTACAATGCACTTCCCCTCCTCCAGGATCCTCTCTTTACGACTCGGTATTGGTTGAGACTATTGTGTCCTATGGAACCAGCCTACTCAGGCAGCCTCAACCCTTGCCCAGAAGGCTGTGGGAGACAGAGCGAGAGGGGGTGTGTCTGTCCGCCTGCCTGCCTCTCTTGTGAGATGCGTGGTTCTGCACAGTTTGGGAGAGGACTCCTGAAGTTGGGTGTAGGCTTAACTTTTGCTCTGACAATAGGACAGTGGGGATAATTGAGGAAAAGGTCCTTGGCCATGACTGGCATGGATTATGATTGCCCCCTTGTGGAGAAAATGCTGTATGGCATCAGAGTTCCTCAAGCTTAAAGATTTTTCCTTTGAGGGATGAAATCAGTCACTTTTCTTTAAAGCCACCACTTTAAGTTGGGGCTAAATCTTTTAGCCACTGCACTGCGGTACAGGGCCATGGGCCTGTATATTGAAGTGTGAACCTAGAATATCCCTGCACAGAACCACCTGGGTCAACATTACTGCACGTTCTGCAGGCAAATATTACCCACTTTGTGGCCAGGTTCCCAGTTAAAGGTTGGGCTTCCTAATCGCCTGTTCTCATGGTGACGGGATGCCTCTAGCGTGTGCCAAAGAGCCCGTGTCTGGTAATCCCATCCTCCCGGTTGTGCCCAGAACCAGGTTGATACCCCTTTTTGTTTCTTTTTGCAACATGCCTTGTTTTAGATTTCTGCGCAGGAAACGTGAAATGGACCACAGGTGGCATGGGGGCTGGCTTAAGGGGTTGGCAAACTGGCAGCGACAAATGACGGGTTCTCTGTGACCACACATCGCAGATAAAGAGGTACTGTTTGGGACATCGTTCCAAGAGTTTCTGTTCACATTTTTTAGTGATGGGGTGGGGTGTTCTCCTACAATGCCAGTGGTGTTGCTGGTGCAGCCGGGTGTTTTCCTGCGTCTCTTCCCATGCTGCCCCCCTCCCCCGCCTCGCTCCTCCACTTCCACATGCCCTGTCACAACAGCACTTGGATGTGTTTTTCTCAACTGTCATCGGCTCCAGCTGGCAAGACCAAGTTCTTAAAACACAGGAAGCATCCAGCGGAAAATATTTTAATAAAACAGACTCCTCATAAAATATTGTTCTAGGGAGGAAAGAACCCAGCTCCCCAATCTGTCAGCATTGTGCTGGGAGACACGAGAAGACAAGCCAGCAGGCAGGAGCCGTTCCTAATGGGCCTTTGTTGCGGATGGTTCCGTGTTGGGCACACAGATCGGTGGCTGGCCCTTTAATCTGGCCTGGATTTTCTTGAATCATGGATGGTTGTCTCTACTGGGAACATCTAAGTGCATCAGAAATGTAGAGGAGTTAGGCGACAGAAAGAGATACGGGATCTTTGAAGTGGAGGGAGGGATTCCATCCTCCTGACTTCATGCCCCAGCTCTCACTTCCAAATAGCATATTAAGTAATCAACGTTGTGGACAGTGAGATGGAGCTGATTAAGACGAAGATGGTCTCCACAGCCTCCTGCAGCAAGCCGCTCGCGCCTAGAACTCAGCAAGGCCGTAGCATCGGCCGCCAGCTCTCGGCCAGTCCATCACTGAAGCCATCTCTTCCCTTCCAGTTGTCCATCTGTCCACTCGTCTACCCGTTTGTTCAACAATGACTCTGAAACCCTACTCGGTGTGAGCTGCTTAGGGTTTTGAAAAGAGGCCTGTAAGGGGACCCCCATGCTGGTTCTTGTTGACTTGAATTCCCAAAGTGAATTTTGTCCTCCGTTGAATTTTCTTCCTGAACCGACAGCAGGTGCCCTGGCCCCTTAAAACCATTGGATGGCGACTGGGAGAACACTTCAGAAAAGCTTTCCCTCTGTTTTCCACTTAACATTAGCTAATTAGTAGTCAGTGACTCTTTCTCCCCAAGAACTCTTAGCTGCTCCCGTCATTCAGAACGGCTGATGGGCTGCCCGGAAGGGTAGGAGCTGGTGTTGGTAGGGATCGGGCCGCAGGGCTGGCGTCAGAGACCAGTTTGCAGCAAGTAGATCCGTGCTCCTCTCCTGTCCTGGGCCTCCTAGGCTGGTGTTGGTTTCTCCTCACAGAATGGGGACTCGAGCTCAGAAAGTGTCCTTGACCTGTGTCCCAGGGTCCTCCAGTTCGGAAGTGGCAGGGCCAGGGCTCCGATGCAGCTGGGTTTCCTTCTCTCAGTTACACTCTGCTGCCCGTGGGGGTCTGTTGTCAGTGTGGCTCTGCCTAGGCAGCTCCAGGTCCTAAAATGACTTGTCCCCCACTCCACCCTTCCCCTCTGGCTCCCTGGAGTTGGGAACCGGAGCTGTTTAGTCACCTTCCTGCCAAAGAAGTAGTGTCTACTGCATCCTGTGTGTTTCTGTCTGGGAAGGAAAGAGAAGCAACAGATGGACCGTCACTTACTATTGTGAAGGGTAGGGGTGGCTTTCCCATTCAACAGATGGAGAAGCTGAGGCTCCAAGAGACTTTCAGTAACTTGCCCTTGGCCTCCAGGCTTGAAAATGGCGGAATCAGCTGTCTGAGGACAGAGGCCTCGCCTTTCTTCTGCACCATCCAGGCTTTCTGTTAAGAACCCATATGCTCTGGCTGGTGTGCTCAATGGTTAGGAGTGTTGGCCCTTGCACCGAAGGGTCATGGGTATAATTCCCAGTCAAGGGCATATACCTGGGTTGCAGGTTCTATCCTTGACCCAGTCAGAGCACGTACAGGAGGCAACCAATCGATGTGTCCGTGTCAATCGATTTTTCTCTCTCTCTCCCTTCCCTCCCTCCCTTCCACTCTCTCTAAAAATCAATGAAAAATCCTCAGTCTTAACAGCAACAACAACAAAAGAACCTAATATGACTACCTTACTCTGAGTAGTAAGGACAGTGACAGCTACAGGGGACACTGTAAGGGTCACAGCTCCCCACCTGTTAGAGGTGGGCCTTGGTGGTTTCAGCCACAGTGTGTGTGGCTGCCAGGCCTCAACTTATTCTCCTTTTGGCCTGTCAGTTATAGGGGGGTTGACCTTTGAACTTGAAGCTCAGAAGGAGCCAAGAGCAAGCTCTTAAAGGCAGCGCTATGCTCAGTACGGCCCACCCCTCAGGACCACAAGGCCAGAGGCAGGGAGTGATCTGCCGGTCCCCAGGTGCCTCTCTGCCAGGATGCCCGTCCGTCATCCACTGCAGGAGGGACAGGCAGCAGCCCTCACAGAGCTGCTGAGAGAACAGAAGGAGATCGTTACATACAGGCTTTGCCTCCCTTAATCTTCACAACAACCCAGAAGGGTCGGTGGTCTTCTGAGTCTTAATGGCTCAGGGGCTCAGGTCCGTGCGCATCAGATCAGAGATGCCGCCGGTCCTGGCCAGCGGCAGAGCCTGGGCTTTGCAGCTGCACACGTGGTCTCTCCTCTGACGGTGACACGGAACACCCTCCCGTCCCATAAGTCTTGACTGGCTGCGGGCTGTTTGTTTGAAGTCTCATTGTACTGAGTAAGAACGGTCCAGATTCAGCCACCAGATTCCATTCCCATGAGCCATTGCCCTGCACCCCTCGGCCAGATCCATGCCAAGTCTATTCTTTTTCAATGATTTTGTTTACTTGTAAAAATAACCCAATAGCTTTATGACAGTCTGGAAGTTAGGGAAGAGACCATTTCACTGTGAATCCCACCACTTCAACCACTTAGCAGCGTTCCTGCAGACTCCCGGGGCTCCTTCTCCCGGTCTGTGTGCAGTCCTGCGGCTTCTGAGGGGCCCATCCTGGGCACTGGAACCCCTGCTGCTGGTGACCGGAAGACCCCGTCGTGCGGATGTGCGTGACCTACCTCACCATGCCCCTCAAGCTGGGGCTGCCGACTGTCCCAGGTTTTCACTAAAATAAAAAATGCCAAAGTGAGGTCCTTGTTCTCCAAGCATTTCCTCACATTACATCATTATGAGAAACAGGATGATGAACAGCTACCATTAACTGAGAACCACATGTAAGCACTTTACATACTCGGTTCCATTGAGTCCTCACATGAAATCGGGGGTCCGGGGGGGCGGGCTATCATTAGCTCTCTTTTATAGAAGAGGCAACTGAGACCCTGGCTTACACAGCCAGTTAGTGGCAGAGCTGAGCTTGATAAGTGTCTCCTTAACGCCAGAATCCGCATCCTAAACCCGTTAGAGAGGCAGATTTCTGCTCTGTGTTGCTAAATAACTTTCTAAAAGACTTGTGCCGCTTTGCACTCCCCCCAGAACTGTGGGCTCCCTGAGAATCTGGGCCTGTGGGACCCAGAGGACCGTGTGGCTGGTGTCAGAAATCCTGCCAGCCAAGGAGAAACGCTGGCTGGGCGGACAGGCTGTCCACCAGCAGCCAGCCCAGGCTGCACAGGAATGGAGAACTGGTCGCCTGAACTGCATGTGCGGCCCACACCCAAAGGCCCGGGAGGTTACCATCAGGTCAGCGGAGCTGCCAGGAGCAGTTGGTGAGGCTCTGCCCAGGGGCGGCCTCGGGGCGCTGCTGTGGTATCTGTGCAGGCCCGTTGCACACACGCTCTGGCAGGAGGCAGTGTGATATGTGCTGCTGTACACGCTGCCCTCAGGACCGGGCCCAGCACGGCCCAGCCCGGCCTCGTGTGGATCACGACGGGTGACTGGCGAGGAGCTCCTTCCCCCCACCTGACCCAGAGCTGCCCTGGGATGTGGTCACTGAGCTCTGCTGGGCGATGGCCTGGTGCACAGTGGGGCTGCGGCATCTGACAGACCTGGTCAGACCTGGGCAAGTCTCCGCCCCCTGATGTTGAAGACCATGCCTGTTAACGTCCCAAGAAACAGGACTTGGAAGCCCGCCGCAGGAGCCACACTAATGTCCTAAGCCAGCCAATCTCCCTCCTGCCGCCTCCTGCAGCTACTGCCGCAGCCTCAACCATCCGACCTCCTCCCACACCCACAATTCCCCGGGCTTCCCCTGTGTAGCACTGACCTGCCGTGTTGTAGCTTCCACCTCACAGGCAGGTGTGCGTACCTGGCAAAGCCGTGTGTCCTTGAACTCCAGGACCAGAGCCCGGCACAGGCCTGTGCTCAGGGATGCCGGCTGAATGAGTGAACAGAGGAAGCACTGCAGAAGGTTAAAGCTTACAGCCCAGCGCCCGGAGCCGGGACGGGTATCAGCAAACAGCACAGAGGTGTGAGGAACACCTGCTCTGCCAGGCTGATGAGGATGGGCATATGAAGCCGCCAGCACCTCCCTGCCCTGGCCTTCCAGGAGCCTGAAATTGCCAGCAGCCCAGCAGCAAGGATTCAAGAGCCAGCTGGGTCCTGGGGCCCAGGGGGGAGGGGCAGCTGTCTGGGTACCACCCCCTGGCAGACTGCCAGGCCCCAGTCTCTGAATAGCCAGGAATCCAAACAAGAGCAGAAGGCCACAGACCCAATTAGCAAGGCCAGGGGCTCCTGCCCCGACTCGGCCCCTCCTCCAACCGTGGGTCCTGGGCCCCGGGGACAAAGACAAGCCAGGAGCCAGGAGCAAGACAGAGCCAGAGCCCAGACTGGAAAAGTGGGGAAGTGTACCACCCTGGGGAACACAGGGCCACTTTGAGGCAAGGACCTTTCTTTCCCAGGAGCCGTCACCATTGGGAGTCAGTTCCCGCTGAAAACCAAGTCTGCAGGCCCCAGGAAATCACTTTATCCTCAGGACACTGTTAATGGCAGGCACCTCTGAAAGGCTGTGCCTCCCAGCCGAGCCCCCTCCGTATTAGCGATGGTGCCACAGCTCCTCTTCCCACGTGCCTGTTTCAGGCCCCGCACTCATACACATCGTCTAGCTCAGCCTCCCTGCTCCCTAAAAATCGTCCCAGTGAAAGCAAAGGGAACCAAGGCTCCAACACCAGGTGGAATGACCTGGGTCTGCTGGGTCCCACGTGTAAGTCCACTGCTTTCTCACCTGACGCCCCATCCCACTCCCACCTCCACCACAGTTGTCAGAGGTGTTTGCAGAGTGGGGGACAGTTCTTCAGTTTCCCTTCCAGGCAAGGAAAGTGCCCCGAGGTGTGTCCCCACCCATCTTCTCTGCACCAAAGAACCTGAGGGTGGGATAGTGAGGCAAAGCCATGTCCTGTGTGTGGGCTTCTGCCTGTGGGTGTCCACCTGGTGGCCCAGGAGGGACTTCTCAGGGCATCTGGGGCATGGGTGTGGACACATGAGATTGACACTAGTGATTTTTGTAGAAGGAAGGAAGGAAGGAAGGAGGGAGGGAAGGAAGGAAGGAAGGAAGGAAGGAAGGAAGGAAGGAAGGAAGGAAGGAAGGAAGATACAGGATGATAAATAATTAAATTGATGAATGACCAAAGGTTGGAAAGGGGAAGGGCACAGAGAGATATCAGGGCCCAGCCAGGAAGGCCTCCCTGCTGCCCGCCCAGCCCTCACGTCACCCCTAACCTCGCACATGGCCCTGCACCACCTGCTCCCTGCCAACCCTGCCCCACCCCAGCTCCCTGTGCCCACTCTTCCACAGAAACACCTCTAGGCCGTGTGCAGCCTCTGCCATGCTCACAGTTAAAAGCCCAGCCCCCATGTCACCTCCCAAGTGAGCCAGGGACACGCCGATCACTGCCTCTGGCAGAGCAGGTCCCCAGGGGTGGGAAGGACCCAGTCTCCCACACGGACCAGCCCTCCTGACAGGAAGACACCCTCTCGTTGGTGACTCATTATTGTTGGTCTCACATTATTGTTTTAGGTAGATATTTACAAAGGAGTGTAAAGGTCTCCAGTTTCTCCTGAGCACTGCCCTCGCCCTCACCCAAGTCATGTGAGGAATAGCTCCGGCGTAGCTCCCAGCTTCCTCCAGGGGTCCTGCACTGACCTCGCCTCCCGAGCGTAGGGTGTTTCCCCTCCCACCTTCAATAAAAGGCGAGACCCCTTTTATTGAAGGTGGGAGAGACCCCTCTGGCTGGCTTCAGAGCCCCTTCTGTCGTGTTAGCCGGCGTGCATGCTACGGTGTGGTCTGGAGCATTGGCCCCGGCTCCTGGTGGTGGTGGGAAGGCACGACAGGGTCCTCTCGTAAAGTTTCTGATGTGCTGTGACAGGCCGGGGGGGCGGGGCAGTATCCTTACCTGGGAAGGTCTTTGAAGGCAGGGACCACCCTGTGCATCCTGGCACACCTGGACAAGAATCTGTGTGTTGGCAGGTGAATGTGGCAGGTGGGCAGTAATGGAATGGTCACTGTGCACAGGGTGATGTGCAAGGACCTTTGCAAACATTCCAGCCAGCTTTATGTAAAGACCACCCGGAGAGCTGTGGACATCCCATTTTCCAGACTGAGGCTCAGAGAATCCGATGACTTGCTCCAGGTCGTCTGGCTGGTACATAGGGGTGTGGGAGGCTGGCTGGACAGACTGGCATCCACTGGCCTCGTCCTGGGACCTGCCCCTGCTCATCAGCCCCACCAGAGCCACGTGATCAGGGACACCAGCAGCCAAGACACCTCCGAAGTGGGGATCCTTTGTGCTGGAGTGAAATGATCCTTTAAGAAAGGATCACCCGCTCCCTTCACTACCTCCGGAGACCAAGTCCTCGCTGATTTTTTCCCTTCTTTATCTCAAGTACATTTAAATGTCAATTAAATTTGAAATATCTACATTTGTCAGCATTTCATTTTGGGCCAGCGTGACGTGCTGCTGATTTGTCCACGCGATGTGACACATGAAAAAAACTCTCGAGATGCAGATCCTCCTCATTAAAAAATAAGCCGTGCGATCCCGGCGCGGCAGAGAGCCACAGAGCACGTCCCCGCTTCCTGACGCCGCGCCTCTGACATGGTATTTAAAAAGGAACAGCCGCGCCTGTCACCACTGTCACATGCGCGCGCCAACCGGCGACACGTTAAACCAAACATTAGAAGGGGTTCGGGAAGTCATCTGCATGGGAGCCTGTGCCGAGACGGGGTAGGCAGAGGCGGGAGATGATGGGGTCTGGACAGTGATGGACAGCCAGCCTTTCTTTCCCGCCAAGACTCCAGCAGCCCTCTCTGGGTAGCCAGGCTCGCCACGACCTGCCTTCTCGCAGACAGCAATTTGTGTATAATAAAATCCAGGCAAGTGGTGGGTGGCAGACTGCAGGGTAGTAGCTGAATTGGGTTAATGAGGGAAGAGGTACACTTTTTTTTTTCTCTCCGTATTCTGCCTTAAGCTAATAAAAAATTTAAACCTGGACATTTTCGACGGTTCATCCTTTATCTCTGACAAATATCTGACTGTATGTTTCATGGGAGAACATGAGCAGCTGAATTTAAATAGGTTTATTTTGAAATCTCACCTTTTATTGAAGGTGGAAGGGGAGACGCCCTACGCCGATTTCATTGTTTCAGATCCACAAAAGGGAAGAGGCAGGATGGCAGAGTGGTGCAGAGCCAGGGAATGCAGAGTCCCAGGCCCGCCGTCAGCTGCTGTGTGACCCTGGGCAGGCGGCTCCCTCTCTCTGAGCCTTGGCTTCTTTATCTGCGAAATGAGGGTGCGATGGGAGCTCATGAGAAATTCCGGCCACGCGCAGCCCAATGCCACGAGCGCTAGTAGTGTGTGTCCTCATCGTCCGCCCTGTGCCTGGGCCTGGACCCGGAAAGCTCTGCTCGGACCAGACCCAGGTCGAAGTGTCACCTGAGAGCTCAGCAGTGATCAGGAGACCTGGGGCCTCTTGTCACAGCCCCTGCCCAGCCAGCATGGATGGCAGGAGAGTCGCTGGAGTGAGCTGGACATCGGGCTCCCTCCCCCGCTCACCCCAACCCTGCTCCCGGAAACACCAGTGTGGGCAGGCACAGGGTTTTATTGGTGTCTGGCAAAGCCAAGGCCCCTTTACTCTCATGCAATTCTAAGCATGCCTGGCAGGTTTAGGCGTTTGGCTCCTGTGCCAAGCTGTGGCCTCTGCTTTCTTATACCTGCGGGGGGCGGGGCGTGCGTGGATGGCCGTTAGGACGGCATTCAAGGTGGACTTGAGGGCCTCCCATGAGCCTCGACCCTCCTACACCTGCTTCAGCCCGGCTGACAGAGAGGCAAGGGGCTGGGCTGTCATCCCTGCTCGGCACTTCCTGGCCGGTCACTGAGCCGCGTCCCTCTGCTTTGCCAGTGACTCCAGGGCTCCACTAGCACTGGGCCTGCTCACCGCACCCAGGAAGGGCCTCTTGGTTGGGCATATGGTTGGACACGTGGATGGATGGACTAGTGACACTCTGACCCTATAAAGTCATATTTGAAGACCTTACCTTCCTGCTCGGCTGTTGGGAGGGGTAGAAACAGCCTCTGTAAGCCCCTGGCATGGTGCCTGCATGTGGACATTATGTGAAACATTTTTCTGAGACTCCCACCTGCCCCACACCCCAAATGTGGTCCCAGTCTACGGGTCTCAGAAGACAGATGGGATGCTCAGAGAGGGGACCCTTTTATTCTGCAGCCACAGGCTGGGCTGTGAAAGGGGCTGGGCTGTGTTGGGGCTCCAGGAAAATGAGTGAAATGGGGGGCACTTTGCCCCCCGCCCCCGCACACTCGCTTCCATTCATCCCGTCGTAAACTCTGATGGTGCTCGTGCTGTGCCCCTGGTGGGGATAGAGAATGAGCCAGAAATAGAATTGCAAGAGGTTCGGTGGTCTCCGTGAAGCGGTGAAGCAAGCAGCCCGCGGAGAAGCTGGCCGCGGGGGAGACCGCAGCCGGAGCTCCGGCGGACGGAGCGTGCCTTCGGGCCGAGTCTCCGGAGCAGGCAGCGCCCAGGCCGACCAGGCGGAGGGCAGGAGCTGCACAGGTGGGCAGAGCCAGCTCCGTGTCCCCTGCGTGGAGCTCGGCTTGGCACTGCCACTCTGCAGCCCTCGCCCCGTCCATCTATACATCATCCGCAAAGGTCTGGACGCATTATTCCCAGTGCTTTACTCAGTGGGTTTACTCACCACCAACCCGTCGCCAAGAAGTTGCGGTTCAGAGCAGCAGATTCCCAGGCGTTAGCAGGCCAGTGACAGGGTCGGGTTTGAGGCTCAGAGCAGGATTCCGGTGGCTGTGTGGAGAGTGGCCCCTCTCCTGCGCCTTGTTTTATGTCCTGGATGGAGGCCGGGGAGGAGCCGGGCAGCCTTGTCCTGCAAGTGACATCTTCCTGCCCCCCCTGAATCCGGGAAAGTGCCCACCTGAGCTGATACTCTCCGGTCCAGGAAGGTGTGTCCCTACCCCCTGGAGGCGACCTGGGGAGGAGAGGAGAGGGACGCGGTGGCTCACCCGTCCCAGATGTGCCCCGGGGAAGTGGCTTTGCCTGTCTGCGCCTCGCCCTGCACTTCAGTAGGAGGAATCGGCTCTGCCTAGCTGGCTTCCAGGGAGGAGGAGAGGACGCAGGGACCAGGGTGACAGCTGGGGGCAGCTCCCTGTCCTTCTGAAAGAACAGCGTGCCCAGGTAACA
This sequence comes from Antrozous pallidus, assembly GCA_027563665.1. Classification (NCBI taxonomy): domain Eukaryota; kingdom Metazoa; phylum Chordata; class Mammalia; order Chiroptera; family Vespertilionidae; genus Antrozous; species Antrozous pallidus. The sequence continues at coordinate 76,348,661 of CM050522.1, read as the reverse complement.
GTTGGTTGGCAAAGCATAGCTGAAAAGGCCGCAATCCACTCCCACAGCTGTGCTCCGCACTCACCCTCCAGCGAGGTTCCCATGCACTTTGCTTAGACATGTTATGTTCCCCCGAAATAAAACCTGAACAGAATTGCATCATATAAAGCTGTGGTTGGCAGGGAGGGGGGAGGGCGGAGAGGAGATAACCCCCCACAGGTACCCCAGTGTCTCCTACCCACCCTCTCCCCAAACTTCACCATTGGCACTGGGGATCCCCTGCATGGACCCAGCCTGCTGTACAGGGCAGGGACACGGACCACCCACTCTCAGCCGGATGCCCGAGCATGAGTTCGGGGTTGGGATTCGAACCGAGATCTGACCGGCCCGACCGCCCTCTCTCTGAGCACAGGCTCTCGTAGGCCCTGGCCCATCTATAACTCACAGGAGCCGGCATAGAGTTTCTCTGGGCCGTGTGTGTGTTTGTGTTGATAGAGGCAGAGCTCACAGGTGGCTGACAAGAGATGTATTTTTTTTATAACAATGAATATTTGATTTACGCATCACAGATGACAAAGACTCTCTGAAGAGCCATCTGAGGAAGACGAGGGAGCAGCCGCTCACCCAAAAGGGCACTTGAGCTCTCCTCCATGTGGCTCACTGCCTGCCTCAACTTTTTTCCCCTGGTTATTGAAATAGAAGTGCACACTGTAGAAAACTTAGAAGACACAGAAAAATAAAAAGACTGCTCTAGTCACTTGTGTAGATGTTCAGACACACCTTTCCAGCCTTTTTTGTAAGCATTTCCCATCGGCAGATGAGGGAGAGTACAGTGTAATTGCCATTCTGCATCCTGGTTTTTAGGTTTTTCTTTATAAACATTACTAGTGACCCGGTGCATAGATTTGTGCACATTGAAAGGAAATTAATTGAAAGGTGGCCGGCAGGGTGGGCCTGGGCAAGATGGGCTGGAAACACCCTGGAGCCAACTTCCCTCGGTCCCTCCCCGGCCGGCACACCTAGGGCGGTGTCTGTGGAGTCCCTCCGGCAGGTGGGGTCCCTTGGCCTGGCCTGCAGGGATCGGCCCGAAACTGGCAGCCCAACATCCTCCAAGGGGTCCTGGAGTGCGAGAGGACACTCTGCAAAGTTGCTGTGGCTCAGCAGCTCCTGCATTGAACGTCTGCCCTCTGGTGGTTAGTGTGTGTCATAGCTACCAGCCAGTCAGCTGGTTGCTTAGGCTTTTATATATATAGTTACTGGGAGGTTAACAGTCAGCCAACGGGGCCATCATTCACTTCACCAGCTTCCTGTTGCTGTAAGTCTAGGTTGTTTCATGTTTTAATATCACAAACATTGCAGTGATAGGCATTGTAGGCAATCTTGGCCATGTTTAGGGTTATCTAGATGGCAGTGGGATTGTCAGATCAGAGGTGACTGCATCGTGTATTTAAGGCTCTTGACACGTATGGCAAACCCACAATTGCTTTTCTGTTTGGGACCAGCTTCCTTACCTCAGGGGCCTGCCTGCTCCCGTGGCACCAGCTTCTCTAGGGAACCTCCACCGAAGGCTGCAGCCAGAGGCCAGACCCCATCCCGCCCCACCCCGTGAAGTCTTGGGGGTGCCTCCTAACTGTTCTCTTCTCTTGTCTTCCTCTGCCCCAGCCTGGTAAAGCCCTTGCAACACTATGCGGTCTTCCTCTCCGAGGACTCCTCTGACGATGAAAGCCAGCGGGAAGAGGGCCCGAGCCCTGGCTTCACCGAGAGCTTTTTCTTCTCCGCTCCCTTTGAATGGTCTCTCCTTCCTCCTTCTCTTTCCCTGAGCTGGGCTGGGGGCTCCCAGGGCCCTAGGGGAGGGAGTGGCAGGGCTGCTTGCCCTTGTGTGGGGAAGGTGTCTAGAGCTGCTGCCTTCGTGCCCCAGTGCCAACCTACAGGGCAGATGCTACCTCCGGGTGTTCATTATGCCAGCCCCACAGGGCGTGAAGCAAACGAGATGGCAAGAGGGTGTGAGGTGGTAGCATGGGTCCCCACTCTTTATACAGGGAAATGTGCTTGATTATAATGGAATTGGTGGCCACAGCTAGCCTTGTGGTGATGCTGAAGGCCTTCATCTCAGCACATCTTGGAAAGTCATGGAGATGGAAGGTCAAGTTTAAAACAAGAAAAATGTATGAATGTGTGTATTAATGTTGGCATAGCCAAACATTTTGCTGATCCATCTAACTTTAAAATAATTTTATCATTGTTATGTATTGCTAAGCCTCATACTGATTATGAATTAGAATAAAAAGAAGGTCCACCCCAATCCAGCTATCACCCAAAATTAAGCTTTTCAAGGGCCCCTTTTTGCCAGTTCTTGCCCCTCTGCCCACAAGTTTTCCAGAGCTGGGATTGAGCAGTGGGATAGCATTTGTCAGTGTTTGTTAACAAGTTGTGGTGTTTTTAACAGAACCCTGTAAGGGAAGGAACCTGCCCTTTGCTGAAACCCAGTGGGCCCACATAACCCCAAGGGAGTAGTTACAGCGTTTATAGAAGAGGGGACTCTTCCCCCTTCTCCCTGCTCCGGGCACCTGACAGCCCATGGCCCCTATGCCCTATCCCGGGGGAGGGAAGGAGGGTTCTGATCTTTTCTGACACCAGCTCATCTGAGACCATGGGCACACCGGTCCCTTCCCTGAGAAAGAAGTGGCCTTCGCCAATATTGGCCCAAGTTTCATAGGCCACCTTTCCATACGGTGAATCTTTTCCTTAAAACTTTTTTAACTTTTTAAAATTGCCTTGTCCTTAGCAATAGTATCTATCATACCACAGGCTTAATGTATCAGCTGTCATTTCTACTACTAATTCAGAACCATTAGAATAGGAAACATTCATCCAGGCACCACCTTAAAACCACCTTGCAGGTAAAGGCACTCTAGGTGACACCCAAGGACCCCCTTCCTCTCCCCCCCCCTCCCCGAGTCCAGCAGGCCCATGCTCTCTTTAAACCAATTGGTGCCAACAGTATTTATTTATTTATTTATTTATTTATGTGCCTTAAATATTTAAATAATGGCTATGCTCCTTCCTTTAGCCAAGACCTATGAGAATATAGGCTTTTGTGTGTGTTTACACAAGAACTGGCCCATCTTAAAATAAAATGGCTTTTTTTAAATTAATACTATTTCCTTAAGTGTATGGAGCACATTGACTTTTCTTTATCTCCTTCTTTGTGTTCAAACTTGGTTAAAGGGGCTTTAATTCCTTGTGTAGACGGCTTAGTCATTAAGTGAGGGACTTTTAAGTTCCCTCCCACTTGGCTTCCATTTTTACCTTTTACCAAGTGCTGTGTGACACAGGGTAAGTCGCTTAGCCTCTCTGAGCTTCAGCTTCCTCGTCTGTGAGATAGGGATTTGGCTGCCTGTGTTGTTTCAGCAAGATGGTACAGGTTCATGGAGTCCAGACTCTTCAGTGAGCCCCCTCCTTCCACCGGCTCCTGCCTGGTTCCTGCAAGTGCGCTGTTGTCACCACCAGGTGGCCACCTGCCCCCACTTCACTAGAATCGCACTCCCAAACACAATGGGCGGTTTCTGCCTGACCCCGGGGCCTTCTCCAGCCTTGTTGTTAGAGGAGGTAGACCCGCTCTGGCCCCTAGAGGGCAGGGTTTACCCAGCACCATCTCCACAGGCACTGAGATGCCCTGGGTCTCAGGCTTGTGAGAAGGGAACCCTTTTCTCTGAGCGGGTCCCGCTACAAGGGTTTGGTGCACGAACGTACATCATGCTGTTAGACTCTGCATGCCCGCTGTGCACCAGGCACCGTTCACCTAATGCCCACCACTGCCTGCAAGGGAGGTGCACGCTGGAATGGGGAAGCCATTGAGGCTCAGAGAGGTTAAGTGACTTGCCCAAGGCCCCACAGCAAGAGATGGCACCATCAGAGCTGGAACCAAGTGAGCACAAGATTCTCCCTGAAGATCATGGGGTGTGCTGGGCAGCTGCCCTAGGGAGTTTCCCCGACTCAGTTCCCAAAAGCTACTCCCAAGACCTGTCTGCCAAAGCTCAGGACTGAGTCTGCCTGCCTGTCCCCTTTCCAGTCGTGTCCCGTCCCTTATGCCTCGTCCAAATGGCTTGTGAGTCCACCAGCCATTTATCTGATGGGTCCTACGGTTTGGGAGGAACTAGGTGAGTCCCCAGTGCCAGTTAGAGCTAAGCGTTTGGCCAGGGTCCCACAGTGACCAACAGAACTCAGATTTAGTCCCAGGCCTGTCAGATTGCCACTGCCCAGACTCCTGCTCTCAGGGCCTCAGGGCCTCTGGACCTCAGGACACTCTCCTGCCCCCAAAGCTCCTGGGTGGGAGCCTCAAACCTGGAGGCTTTGGAGGTGGGGACTGCCGGCTCCTCCCACGGGGGCTCTGGGTGGGAGAATCCAGCCTGCTCTGCTCTCCCCAGGCCGCAGCCCTATCGGACACTCAAGGAGTCGGACAGCGCGGAAGGCGAGGCGGAGAGCCCCGAGCAGCGAGCGAGGGACCCTGTGGGCCCCGCCCCAGCTGCCCCGGACCGGGCGGCCAGCGTGGACCTCCTGGAAGACATCTTCAGCAGCCTGGACATGGACGTGCCGCTGCAGCCCCTGGGCCAGGCCAAGAGCTTGGAGGACCTTCGCACTCCCAAAGACCTGCGGGAGCAGGCGGGGACCTTTGACTATCAGGTACGTTGGGGGCGGGCCTGCTGGGCCTAGAGCCATCACATATGCCACAAGCCCCCCCACGTGACAGAGGGAGACACAGCTTCTCCAAGTCCTCGGCCGAGGCCCAGCATCAGTCTCACTGCAAACCCTGCCCGGGGGGCCAGCGGCCACCCCTCTCAGTGACCACTGGGGAAGATGCTAGGCTGATGGAAGCCGGCCCCACTTCCATCTGTGCACCCAGGCCGCTCTCCCCAGCACCCCACCGGGAGAGACAGGATCAGAACTTCGGGGTCCTGGCCTTCCTGTGACCTGCGCCGTCACATGCCCCTTGGTGCCTGTTTCTTCACTGGCCCGGGGGGGCTGCTGACTGGGCCACAGGGTGGAACTCACTGAGCTCCGTGTCTCCGTGTCTCACAAGCACCCCTCAGGCCAAGAGAAAGGAGGCGAGGCCAGGCCGTGGCACTAGGGGGTGGTTGAGTGGGATCCTGAGCCCAGCCCCAGCCCCCCCAGCCAGTGTGCCTTTGCCCAGGCCCTGGTCCTCACTCGCCCTCCTGGGCTCACAGGTGACTGCAGGTGCCCACACGCTTTGAAAAGTAAAAAGGGCTCAACTAGGTGATGATCAGTGAGTGGAGTCCTTTTTCCTAAAACCTCTTGGCAACCCTGGCATAAAGGGACAAGGGCTTTTTCAGGGACCCTTCGTGCCATGCAGAGCAGCTGGACTTGGAGTCCAGCCGGCCCTGGGCTCTCTGCTGGTGGCCAGGGCTGAGCCCCCCGCTGCTCTGAGTCCCGAGGGCTAATCCGGGCCCCTGCCCAGCACACAGGAGGGGTGGGGTGGGGTGGGAGTGTGCTGCCTTCCCGTCTGTCCCGTCAGCCTGTGGTCACTGCCTTACTTCCCTCCTGCAGAGGCTGGACCTGGGCAGGAGTGACCGGAGCCGCGGGATGCCGCTGGCCTTGAGGCTCGCTCACCCGTACAACAAGCTCTGGAGCCTGGGCCAGGACGACATGGCCATCTGCAGCAAGCCCCAGGCCCCCTCCCCCGAGGAGCCCTCGGCCCTGCTCGGGAACGCCCCGGCCCTGCTCCACAGACCCCAGAACCGGGACAGCATCCTGAACCTCGGCGACAAGGAGGCGGCACCCGCCCCTGCTCCAGGCAGCATCACCATTCCCCGGCCCCAGGGCAGGAAGACGCCGGAGCTGGGCATCATGCCCCCGCCTCCCACTGCCCGCCCAGCCAAGCTCCCGGCCGCCGGCACCACCCTCGGTGACTTCTCAGAGTGGCCGCAGGCCGAGCCGGACAGGCGCCCGGCCCCGCGCCCCAGTGCTGCCCCCCAAGGTCCCCCCAAACTGCTCCAGCCACTCAGCCTGGCCCCAGGGGCTGCGGCCACTGGCAGTGACGCCCTGCTGGCCCTCCTGGACCCACTTAGCACAGCCTGGTCGGACAGTACCCTTCCACCAGGTCCAACAGCCCCAAACGTAGCTGCCCCATTCACCCCCCAGTTCAGCTTCCCCCCCGCGGGGACCCCCACCCCATTTCCACAACCATCGCTCAACCCGTTTGTCCAATCTGTGCCGGCAGCACTGCCCACCATATCCCTGGTCTCCACGCCGGCCAGGCCTTTCGGGGCTCCTCCTGCTTCCCTGGGGCCAGCTTTTACCCCCAGCCTCCTGCTGTCCAGCTCTGGCTTCTGCCCCCCACATAGATCTCAGCCCAACCTATCTGCCCTCTCCATGCCCAATCTCTTCGGCCAGATGCCCATGGGTGCCCACACCAGCCCCTTGCAACCACTGGGCCCCCCAACAGTCGCCCCTTCAAGGATCCGAACATTGCCCTTGGTCCGTTCAAGTGCCAGGGCTGCTGAGGCCAAGCAGGGGCTGGCCCTCAGGTCTGGAGACCCCCCACTCGTTCCTCCAAGACCCGCCCAGGGCCTGGAGCCAGCACTGCAGCCCTCTGCTACTCAGGAGGCCAGAGACCCCTTTGAGGATTTGCTGTGGAAAACTAAGCAAGACGTGAGCCCGGCCCCGGCCCCAACCCCGGGCTCGGTGGAACAGCTTAGGAAGCAGTGGGAGACCTTCGAGTGAGTCAGGCACGGGGGCTGGCTGGTGGCCGAGCCCGGCAGGGGCTGTGCGCCGCCCCAGCTCCCCGGCCTGGGCCTTGCTTTTCCTGCAGCTCTGTTCTACCCAGGCTCTGCTGGTGAGGAGGGATGGGACCCTCTCTGCCTCCCCTCCCCATCCGCATACCCATCTCTGAGGTCTGGCCTTGGGAGAATGGCACCAGTTCTGGTCTGGGAATCGGCCCAGCTCCTGGGCACCCATCCCACCTGCTACCACCTCTCCCCAGCACCCCTGTTGGGTTTTGCACTAGAAGGTCAGCTGGGCCAGTGATTGCCCCAGATCAGTCCTACCCACCTTCCCTCTGGAAACCGCCCGAGCCCTGTTCTGTCCAGCCTGGCCGGCCCTGGACCCCCACCCCCACCCCCGCAGCGCAGCAGCACAGGTGGCAGTGGCACCTGCAGCCTGAGTCTGTCTGCACGAGACACAGGGTTTGGAGTTTGAAGTAGGATCTACTGGCAGAGCATTTCCAACCCTCTAGCAATACACACACTGGTTCTTTGTAAGCCTTCGCCCCAAACTTCAGCTGTTTCTGGTTTGGCTGAGAGATGGGGGGTGAGGGATAGCCAGCCCCAGCCCCAGGCAGTTTTGTGAGAGCTGGCAACTGATTTGTAGACAGAAAAATAGCGACAGGCTAATGTGAGTGCATCCGAAGCTGGAGGCAGGCCATTGCCGGCGCTCTCCCTTGATCCTCGTTCGTGGGTTCTGGTCTTACGTTTCTATCTAATGGGGCTCAGCCTCTTGTCTGGGGGAGCTGCTGGGGGCAGAGCTGAGCAGCAGGCACCGGTCCAACTGAAAGGCCAAGCTTGGCCCAGGAGTCCAACTGCCCAGGGTCAGGAAGGAGTGGGCACTGCGCCCTCCACCAGGCCGCGGGGAGGGGACTGGCAGCCCGGGCAGAGGAGGGCTGAGCACCTGCCCTGCCCCCTCGCAATCTCGCCAGCAAAGAAATTCCTGAGGCCAATGTCACCAAAGCTAAATTGAAATGTTTTATTATTGTTTCTCTTTTCCTTTTTACTTTATTGATTTAATGAATCTTGAAATTGACTAGTTTCAATAAACCAAGTTGAAATGTGACCCAAACATTTAAGCAAACAACCATCTGAGACATGCAGGAAATTGTGAGCATTTTGACCCGGTTTCTCATTTCCTATTTGCGTTGGCCAGACGTCTCAGAGGCACCGATGGGGCAAGGAGGTCTCTGGAGGTCCCCGGAGGTGACTGAGGGGCTGGGAGGCCACCCCTGGGTGGGTGGGTGAGGCCTGGCCCTGAGGTTCACTCTGACGAGGAGTGTGAGGGGCTGGTCCTGCACACAGCTCCTTCTGGAGTCAGCCATGGCCCCTCATGCGAGTCCTCAATGTCCCAGGTTCTCCGGCTGCTTGGGAGAGGGGTGCGAAAGGGGTGTCAGGTGGGGCTGTGGATACCGCCAGGACACTCGGGTGTTTCTGTTCAGATTCCAGTTCTGACCCCGCTGGGCCCAGGACAGCCCACCTGGTGGGCCTGAGCCGAGCTGTACGGTGGCCGGGGAAGCGGAGCCCACCCGTGATGTCTGGCTGCGCTGGGGCTGGGGGCTGCTCCTTCATTCTCATCGTCCCCATGGAGGCCTCTTCCCCAGGCTTTCCCTCAACTCCTGACTCCTAAAAGGACACCCAGCCAGCCTTCCGAGCAGACCAGTTTAGTGACTTCATCCCCCGCTGACCCTCACAGCCCTGCCTGGGCGGGGGCAGGCTGCCGTCCCCTCTCCAGGCGACAGGCCCTGAGGAGGCTGCCTGGCCCAGACCCAGCAGTCTTGCCCCAGCTCCTCCTCGGCCCTGGTTGTGCTCTATTCCTGCAGGCAAGTTCTGAAGCAGCATTTGGTGGGGGGTGGGGGGTGGGGGGTGCCTGGCCGCTGGCTGTGGCCTCCCCAGCTGCCTCCAGAGGGAGATGGGGAGCTGGGGCCGTGGTCCTTGGCCAAGCCCTGGCCTGGCCTCCACAAGAGTGTGCGGCCGTGGCTTGCCCCTGCCCAAGCGGAGAAGGTTGTAACGCCGCCCAGCTGTCCCCTCGTGGGATGGCCTGCACCCACTACAGTCACCTGCACACACAGCAACGACGTGGACACGCCCTCGAGCCCAGTCCAGCACACACACCCATATCTGCAGATCACCAGTCCCCACGTACACACCCATCCTGTGCGCGCGCGCACACACACACACACACACACACACACACACTCACACTCACTCCTGAACACACCCTGTGCACCTCGTGTGCCCTGCCCTGCACAGCTGCTGAGGCACGGCCTGGTGGGTCCGATGGATTCGTCCACCCTTGCCAGGCCCTCTCTGCTGCCCTGAGTGCCCCCCTTTCCTCAGTCCACGGTGGGACGAGGCAGGGGGTGCCAGCAGAGAGGACACTTCGCCAGCAGGTATGCTGGACCCTGCCGCAGCTCCGGAGGCCTGGAAGGGGCAGCCGCGTCCCAAAGCCTCCAGGCAGCGGCCTCCGAGGGGCCCCGGGCGGAAACTGTCCGGGCCTCAGAGGTGCGGCGCTGGCGGCAGGCCTAGATGAGTCTCTCCTCGGGCGGCACCTTGAGGACACTGTCCATCTCCAGCCGGGCCCCGGCCACCTCCTGCTGGCTCGGGCTGTAGGTGCCCTCCGACTGGCGGCGCTTCCTGGCCGCCAGGATCCCTGAGAGGAGGCCCAGGAGGAGGAGGAGGAGGCAGGCGCAGGCTGCAGGCACCGCCACCTCCAGCAGCGGGAAGGGCGGTGGCAGCGGCAGGTCCTTCTGCAAGAGACACGACAAGGAGGCCTCAGGTAAGGGAGGGGGAGGGGAGAGCAAAGGGGGCGCAGGACTTGCTCAGAGGAAACAGGCTTTCCTGGGAGGTAGTGAGACCTGGCCCTGGGGGTACACAAGCAGGTGCAGGGAGCCACGAGACTGCCAGGAGATTCCCATGACAAAGGGCTCTGGCTGGGAGGAGAGAAGAGGTTTCCTGAGCACCCAGTCAGCACAGAAACCACACCACGCGGTGAGGCAGCAGGGAGACACTCCCTCACTTCCGGGAGCTCAGAGTCTGGTTTACGGGTTCCCTGGTGTTTCCCGAAAAGCGGGGAGCAGGGCCTGCATGTTAGGCACGCGGTGGGTAGTAGGTGAGAAAACAGGCTTTACCAAGACTCCCCAGGCGCATGACCAGTAGGTGGCAGGCCAAGACTGGCACTTCTCCATCTGCCCCCAACACCACGCTGCCACCCTCCGGCTTCAAACCCGGGTCAAGGCCCTGTCCCTGGCCAGGGTGGGCCTTGGTACCCAGCCCTGCCATTTGGCTCCTCCTCCCAACAGTAAACTCCATCAGTCTGCGGCAATGGGGACTTGCTCCCTCCCCATCCTGAAGGGTGGCCTGGTGTTTGAAAGTGACCATGGAGACCAGGCTTAACCCCAAAGTGGGAGAATGGCCTACACCCAAAATCCAGCAGGGCCTCCCCTCCCCCCACCTGCCCCACACCTCCATGGAGGCTAGACCAGGCTTTGGGGGGCCCTCCTCTCCATCTCCCCAGTCTCCCAGGGTTTCCCCATCAAGGATTCCGCAAGACTGGAATTCTGAAGTTCCGGAATCACAGAAACCCAGGATTCCGGAGCCGCAGGCCTCCCTCCATCCAGAGGGGCCTCTCAAGCCCCGAGGGCCTGGGTTCCAGGCAAAGCACACGGCCCTGGAGAAGAGTCCAAGGCTGCAGATAAAAGTGGGCCTCACCAGCGCCACCAGGCACTTCTGGGGGGCTGTAAAGCCATTATCCCCCCGGGCTCTGGGAAGGTGGGGGGGGGGGAGCCAGAGGCTGTAAACGTTCCACTTGAAAGGAACAGTCCCCAGAAGCAGAGGGAATCTGCAGGTTTATGACCCAGGCTGCCAGAAGCCTGCGGAGATCAAGGCTCCCTCCTGCCCCGACTTCCCTGCCACCTCCCCTGCAGCCAGCACCCACTCTGGGCTCATGCCTACAGGGCCAGCTCCGCCCCTTAGCGGGGAGCCCTCAGAGGGAGGTTCAAGCTCAAGCTGCCCTTGGGGCCCCTCCACAGCTGTGTCCTGGGGTCAGGGGCCAAGCTCGCTCTGGCTCAGAATCCTGGGCTCCTCAAATCTTCCTACTCTAGAAACCCCTGGAGATTACAGCCTCTACTCACCAACCTAAATCCCTGAATTCCAAGAACCTGTGGGTCCCGAATCCTGCCCCAGATGGGGCTGGATGGAGCCCAACTATTTCACTGCCAGGCCCCAGGGTGATGGTGGGGACCTCTGGGCTCTCCCTGGAGTGAAAATGCCTCCTGCGTGGGGTTCATGGAAGGGACCTGGTCTCCCCTGCTGCTGCCCACCCCACAACAGGGTTGGTCCAGGAACAGCTCCAGGGGCCAGCACCACCACCATCACCACCACCCCCCTGCCCCCCCAACATCATTAATAGAGTCCAAAACCCCACAGCCTCTGGCACAACTCACCACCACTTCACAGAACCGGCCCGAGAACCTCGCGCTGCAGACGCATTCGGACGCCCCAGCCACCGCCCGGCAGGTGCCCCCGTTCAGGCAGGGGTTGGCTTCACAGGAGAGCTGACACCTGGGAGGCAGAGAAGGGGGTGGGGGGAGGAACCTGCTTCCTCCATGCTGCCTCTTGCTGCCCAGCTGCATCCTCAGCTCCTCAAGCCCCTTCCCAGGCACCGAAGCTCAGCCATTCACCGTCTCGGCCTGGCTGGGCCTGCCGGTGCCGAGGCTGACCGTGATCTCCATCACTGGCCGCCACCTCTGCCCTGCGTTCCTGACCGAGAATGGCTCACTCCACCAGCAGCACAGGCACGGGGCTCCAAGAAACACCAGCAGGCAACCCCTTCCTGCAGGGTCTGCAGAGCAGAGGGTGGGAGCCCCAGAAAGTGACCGAGGGGGGCTGTCAGGCATGTGATGACAGTGAGGACGCAGGCGGTGAGTACCCCACTCTACCCTCCCTGCCCAGCTGTCCACACTCACCCGCCACTTCCCAGGCCCCGCTCCAAACCCACCTCTGACCAGCAAAGCCCTCCTGGCAACTTCCGTTGAGGCAGGTGACATTCAGGCTGCACCCCTCTGGCAGGACAGACAACCTGGGGAGAAAACAGGCTGGACTGGGGGCAGGATGCCAGAGGGCTTGCCCACCCTCAGCCCCTCGATCGCAGGCCACCTGAGCTGTGCTGGCATCTGTGGAGCTCAGGGCCCACCCCCTTTAGTCCCCAGGATCAGTGAGGCACTCGGTGTCTGAGGTGGCCGGGCTGGGACACAGGGCTGTCCAGCACCCCTGGACCCAGACCGGGGATCTTCCCGGGAGTCCAGGCCTTCGAGAAGCTGACAAAAGGGAAGGACTCTGTTCGGAACAAAAGTGCATTCCTCAGCGGGCCTGACATTCCTGGGGGCGGGTGGGGGGCGCAGGGAGGTAAGGCCTCCAACAGACAGCCCTCCATAACCTTGGCTCCAAAGGGCTGGGGCATCGACCCAGGAACAAATAGGGGACCATCTCACGCTGCCTCCCTCCCCTCAAGGGACTAAAGCGGTGAACATCAATGGTGGGTGGGTGGGTGGGCTGGAAAGCTCCATCAAGGTTTTCTCCCAGACCAGCTCTGGGTTCCCCACCCTTCACCCCCAGACTCAGCACTGCTTATCTGAAATTCAGATTTATCGGGGTGTCCTTTACCTGGCAAGTCTAGGGGACTGTGGTTCCCATTCACAACGAGGACAAGAGGCTCAGAGGGGAAGGAGCCGGCCCACAGACCCAGGGTTCCCTGCCTCACCCACCGTCCGGGGTCCTCCCCTCCGGCCCGCCTCCCCCCCACACCTCCGCGCTCACCGCCCGGGTCACCGACCTGCAGCGCGGGCCCGCGAAGCCCTCGGGGCAGCGGCACAGGAACCCGCCATCGGGGCGCGCGTGGCAGCGGCCGCGGAGACAGGGCGCCGAGCGACACGGGTCGGCGCGGGCCTCGCAGCGCGGGCCCCCCCAGCCCGGGCCACAGACGCAGGCGAAGGCGTCGAAGAGGTCGCGGCAGGCGCCGCCGTGCAGGCAGGGCGAGGGGGCGCACACCGGCTCGCCGCGGCAGCCGAGGCGCGGGGCCGGCGCTGCGGGCCCGGCGGCGAAGTGCTCTCGGGCCCCGGGGGCCGCGCCTGGCCGCGGGCGCGCCAGGGGCAGCGGGAGGCCGCCGAGCGCCACGCGGCCCAGGCAGCCGGTGAAGTTCTCGGCCAGCAGGACGCGCGGGGCGCCCGGGCCGCGCAGGAAGGCGAGGTCGCCGGCCAGGCCGCGCAGTGCCACCGGCGTCGCCGCGCCGTCCAGCCAGAGCAGCCAGCGCGACGCCGTGGCCGCGGGGCGCTCCATGGCCAGGCGCACGCGGTGCCAGGCGCCGTTGGCCACGCGAGGCCCGGGAGCGGGCAGCAGGGCGCCCGGCAGACCGCGGCCGCTGCGCACGCCGGCCACCAGCGAGCCGTTGTGCACGGCCAGCCACACGGCGGCCAGGGGGCCCGCGGCGGCGCGCAGCAGCCCGGCCTCCAAGTCGCGGGTGCGGAAGGCGAGCGAGAGGCCACTGAGCTGGAGTCCCGACGATGCGTTGTGTCCGCTGAATGGGACCGGAGGGCCCTCGCGGAACGTGGCTTCCGCCACACCTGCGGAGAGGGGAGCGCTGGTGAGGGCCTTGGGCTCGCACCCACCACCCCAACCCCTACACGCAGGTAGTACCACCACCGCCGCCTCTACTCCCACCGCCCATTGAGGGTGGATGGAGGATGGGGAGAAGCAACACACAGCCACCTACCATCTAACCCAGAACGTGCGGCCCCCTGCACTGCCACCCCCTTACAATTCTCCTCCTCCAGCCTGCGCCCAGGGAGCAGACCAGGCAACAATAACCCCTCGAAAACTCTGCCCCTTCCCCTCCCCTTTCCCTCCTCCTGAAGTTGCCTGGTCTTGTCACTGAGGCCTACTCTCCACTGTAGGAAGTCATCATTTTTTCATGCAGATTTTTAAATGTTGATCGTGCATTTTAATGAAAAGCAGTCAGCTTTTAAAAATTCGCATCATGTCTTTCTCCAACTTAAAATCCCACCGTGGCACCCCACTGCCCTTGGGGGAAAAGTCCTGAGCTGCCTGGCCCAACATTCAGGCCCCTGACCTCCTAGCCATCCCATGCCTGTACTTGCGTCAAAATTGTTCCTCTAGACCTCAGGGCCTTCGCACATGCTCTTTCCCCTCCCCGAACGTCCTGCCCTATGCCAGGTCGGAGTTTTATTTGACCTTGAAAATCTAACGAATGCGCTCTTCCTGCAGAAAGCTTGTCCTGCTGGATGCAGTGGCCCAGCTACACAGGGCTGGACCTGCTGGCATCCTGTCCTACTGTGAGCCCTGAGGTTAGGGGCCTGAGTGTCCAGCACCCAGCATGTGGGGTGCCCAGGGCACACACTCACAGACAAAGCCGTCGGGGACCTCCTCACAGGTGGCAGGCGGGAGGCAGGGCTGGCCGGGACACCACAGCTGCTGGGCACATGTGGGCCCGGTGAAATTGGCAGGACAGGTGCAGTGGAAGTCATTCCAGGTGACCAGGCAAGTCCCACCATGGAGACAGGGGTTGGGCTACAGGAGAACCAGGACAGGTATTGGCTCAGCCCTGCAGCAGCATAATCATCCCTGCACTGGTTCTTAACTGAGCACCTACATTACCTCCTCAGACAGATGGAGTGGAAGCACTATCTCCACTTTACAGATGAGGAAACCGAGGCTCAGAGAGGAGAAGCTGCTTGCCTGCGCCCCCCAGCCAGTAAGTAGAGGAGCCAGAGTTCACACCCAGGCTATTCCAATTCCAGGAATAGCCTTGTTCGTGAGCCAAGTGGGTCCCTGTCCCCCCACCCAGTTCCTGCAGAGAGGCTTAGATGGCCCTCGCCTGGGTCAGGGTGTCTGTCTCAGAAAAGGACCAGAGGCCAGGGCAGCTGGGCCAGAGAGGAGCTGCCCCTCTCTAACTGGGGCACCCTGGGCAGAGTGCATTCCTCAGCAGGAGAAAGACATGCCAACCCAGAGATGCAGGTGGAAAGGGACACTCCCCCCCCCCCCCCCCCCCCCCGTCCAGAGCGCTCACACTGCACACGTCCTCGGAGACACAGCCCGCGGTGAGGTTCCAGGACTGCCCGCTGCCCAGCTCGCCGGGCTGGCTGGCGTTCCCCAGCGGCAGCGGGAAGAAGGGGAGGTGGAGGCCATTGAGCCGCAGGTCCTGGAGGCAGCCTCGGAAGGGCCCACCCCAAGGCTGGGCGTCAGCAGGGAGGAGTCTCCCGCCCACATGCACCTGCAGCCCCAAGCCCTGCAGCTGGTCCGACGGGAAGCTGAGCGTCACCAGGCGGCGGAGCCCATCGTCCCAGCGGCCGGGGAGCACCCGGGCAGGACTGCCCGGCACCTCGGCCCGGATCCGGCCCTCGCGCAGGAACACCGTCAGGACAGCTGCTGAGTCGTTGGCAAGTTGGAGCAGCAGGCCAGCGGGCTCCCGAGTGCGCAGGAGGAAGGACACCGTGAGGTTGGGGCCCGGCAGCTGATGGACCAGGAAGGATGCAGAACTCAGGGTGCCCCCCAAGCCGAAGGTGGCTGCGGGAGCCTCTGTAGGGAGAGAGGGGGGCCAGGCATGAGACGTGTGGGCTGGGGGAAGGCACGGCCTCTGCCCGGGGCCACCCGGCTCACTCCTCACCATCAGCACATGTGGGTCCGCTGTAGGGCCGGGGGCAGTCGCAATGGAAGTGAGTCCACAGGTCCACGCAGGCCCCTCCGTGGGCACAGGACAGGGGCTGACACTGCTCATGGCGCCTGCAGCCCCGGAGGACATTCTCCCCAAGATCCTCAGGCAGCAGGAGGTGCCCATCCACGTGTACGTCCTGGAGGCAACCCGCAAAGGCTGCACCACCCAGCTGGACAGAGCAGAACCCGGCAGGCGGCGTGGCCGGGGAGGCTGTAGGGACGTGGGGCACTGAGCCGGAGGCCACGCAGAGCTGGGCAGGGCAGCCCTCATGCCAGAGCCGCAGCTCCAGGACCTGGAGGCGGAGTGTCACCTCCACTCGGTGCCAGTGGCCATCATGGAGGGCCAGGTCTGGCAGCCTCAGGACTAGAACAGCATTGCCGTGGCTCCAGAGCGTGGCCTGAAGTGTGGCTGCCGCCAGTGCCAGCTCCAGCTCCAAGCTGTGCTGGGCATCAGTGCGAGTGGCCAAGGCACCAGCGGGAAGGGTGGTGCGAAACCTCAGTGCCAGACCCGGGGGCCCACCAGCTGGTCCTGGCACCCGAACAGGATTCCCAGCCACCATGGAGAAGGTGGTGTTCTGGCCACAGGAAGGTCCGTGGGTACCCGGTGGGCAGCGGCAGATATAACCATGGACTCCAGACTCAAAGGTGGGGATGCAGGTAGCAGCCAGTGTGCACGTGTGGCCCTGGCAGCCAGTGAACTGCACAGAACAGTCGTGCCCACCCCAGTCCTCCGGGCACCGGCAGGTGTAGCCCGCCGTGATGTCATCACAGGTCCCACCATGGAGGCAAGGCTCCGACAGGCATTCGTCCACTTCCTCCTGACATGTCAGGCCTTCGGGAGAGACGAGGCCAAGGCTCAGCACCCAAGGCCAGAACCACAGTCTGGACCCAGAGCTTGCAATCTTCCTGGGACCAGGACCTCAGTACCTATCAACCAAACCAATTCCCAATTTCCAAAGGGTTTTTCGTGGCCTCCTGAGACCCCCCAGAAGCTGGAACCCGGGATACCCCTTTCTCTCCACACCCTGCTGGTTCAATCCCCTAAATACTCTCCAATCTGCCACCCCACTTCTCCTGCCTCACCTGCCTGACCTCAGAACCCCTCTGCCATCACCACCACAAGCAGCCCGAGGTCTGGGTCTAAAGATCACCCACCAGGTTCCTCTGCTGTTGAAGGTCCAATCACTCACCCTGGCATTCAAGGTTCCTCTTGGGCTGAGCAGGACCAGGCACCCAAGCCTCAACCCTGCTCCCTACAAACCTTGAACTGCCTATTCCTCCGAGCTTTTTCTGGAAAGTCCTCCCTCTAGGGCTTTGCTCACACTGTTCTCTCTGCTTGAAATGCCTCATCCTCCCTTACCCTGCCTTTCAAACTCCTACTCCTTCTTCAAAGCCCAAATTCAGAGGGCCAATCAACCCCAAGCTAGCGAGTCACTCCCAACTCCTTGTCCACATCCAGGCACAGCAACCCTGTGTATTGAAAAAATCTGTCTGGGCAGCTGAGGTCTCCTCCAGGGGTGTGAGTATAGCATTGGCACCCAGCAAAAGGCCGAGCATGGCGTTTGTGGGCAGAGTGAGAAAGGGAGGAGCAGGGAGAGGGGGGTAGGCATCTGTGGCACCCCAGGTAGCCCCCAGGCTCTACCCTCCCAAGGGGACCCACACAAGCTGTGAAGAGACCACCTCCCGCTCCCTCTCAGAGCTCCCATGCCAGGTGCTCCGGCCCTAGCTTAGGTCAATAGGCCGCAGCCCAACCCCAGCTCAGCCCGAGACTCCACAAAACATCAAGGCTAGCCCTGCTCCAGTATCCCAGCTGCAGGGGCACAGGCCCAAAGACGCCCGCGGGATTTGAATCCTGGCCCCCGTCAGCACACAAGCAGCACAGTCTCCTGAGGACAGCTAGCTCCACCTCCCCTGCCCAAAGCCACCATTCTCCGTACCTGCCAGGAGCCACAGGCCCCCCAGGAAGGTCCCCAGGGCCTGTGGCCCCATTGCATTTCCCCAGATGTGTGAGTGCTGGGCGGCCGCCGAGGCTGGGGAGCAGCGCTCCCGGCCTGGGCTGGCTGCCTCCTTCAGACCCTGCTCAGGAATGCCAGGCACTGGCCTCCCCCACGCCCAGCACGAACCAAAGGGAGAATGGGGGTGGACAGTGGCAAGGAGCCCAGCCCCACAGCCGGGATTCCCCGCCCTGGTCTCTGGCCTTAGAGATCTGGCTTCGCTCTCACCCATCAGCTGAGCTCAGCTGCTGCTGACGCTGGGGAACCTGAGGGGGTGACATTCCCTCTCTGAAGGCTCCAAGGCCTCCTCTGGAAGGTGGGGACTTAAACTCCCCCTTCATGGGGCCCAGGGGTAACAAATACATAGAGAACGCTCTTCAAAGGCAGGGCATGCATGATGGACCCACTGTGTGTCAGGCACCCAAGAGGCAGGACTCAGGGACCGCAGCCCATGGGGCACCCAAGGGAGTTGGTCACCCAAGGTGGAGACGCTGAGCCCCAGGGTCTTGGAGTGGGCGAAGGGTAGAGGCGACGGCGTGATGACCACCTCCTTCCCCTGGGCAGGGGAGCCTGTGTCCAGGAGCCCTGCCAGGGAGAGGAGGCAGCGTGCCCGGGCAGGAATGTGGGCCGTGTGGGGGGGTGCCACAGGCATTCCAGAGCACATGGACAGCCCTCTGTTGTCAGGTGCCGATTATCCACACATTCTCCCCGACAACCTCGGCCACCTGTGGCCCCGGCTGTCAGGATTACACTTCTGACCCTCAGTCTCTGACTCCAGCCCAGGCCATAGCCCTGGGCCCCAGATCCCTGTCCAACAGCCCCCGCCCAGGCTCCTCCTGGGGGTGCTGCTCAGACAGACTCTGCGGACAAAGCTGCACTCACTGTCCTCCACCCAGCGTCACCCCGGACAAACATGTAGCGGGCATCCCTGACACCCTCCCCTCGCACCTGGCTAACCCTTAGGACCTGTGGGTGGCCTCCTAAATGTCTCTCAACCTGTTTATCCCCTCCATTCCCACCTCCAAAACCCAGGTCCCAGCTCGGTCCCAACTTGAATGACACCTGGGCCACCATGCCCACCTCCTCTCTAACTCCCTCATCCCCATCAACCCAGCCTCCATACATCAGCCAGAAGAACCCTCCCACCCCAGACTCCCCAACTCTGACCTTGCCCCACCCCAGTGCCCACCCCACCCCTAAGCACCTGTGTAGCCATTTGGACAGTGACACTGAAAGCCGCTGGGCAGGTCTTGGCAGCTGCCCCCATGCAGGCATGGCCCCGAGGCACACTCATCCACGTCCAGGCTGCAGTCGTCCCCTGCAAGAGGCCCAGCCGTGTTCCCACCTGCGCCCTCAGAGCCAGGCTGGGCCCGGGAGGCCCAGTTTATAGCTGGAGAGACTGAGGCCCAAAGAGAGGCGCTTGAACCCACCCCGGCATCCCTCCTGCTGCATGTGAACACTGGCGGACCTTCTGCCCTAGAAAGGGGAAAGGAACTCACCCTCAAAGCCTAGAGGGCAGCGGCACAGGAAGCCGGCAGCATGGCGGAAGCTGAAGGCGCCGGGGAAGGCGGCCTGGACGCCCCCGTAGAGGGCCTGGTCGGAGCGCTGCAGGCATTGGCCCCCGTGCTGGCAGGGGCCGGCAGCACACTCATCCTCGTCCACCTCACACAGCTCGCCGCTGTAGCCTGGGGAGGCATGCATGTGGACTCAGGTCACAGGGGGGACCCCAGGTCACAGGGAGTCCTCCAGCAGAACCTTCCCCTCCCCGACCCCAGACGCCAGCCCAGCCCAGGGCCGGGTTAGAATAACGGCTCAGAATATGGTCACGGATGTTCTGAGAGTGGCACATCAAAGGAGATACGTATGCCTATGGCAGCCGTAATCGGCTCAGCAGCATCTTTCTGGTGTTACAATTAGAAGTGAGCGCCCTGCACGTGCCAGGCCGTGGGCCCCGGCCTCGTGGTCATCACGCCTTTCCTTCCTCAGAGCTACCTGGGAGCAGTTGCTATGATCAGAAGCCTGAGGCTTGGAGAAGTTGCAATCACGTGCACACACTGAGCTAGGTGCACTGAGGGGCGTGCACACCGGTACACGATTGCTCCGTCCCAGGCCCCGCCCCCCCGCTCACCAATCTGCGCATGCGCGGCCCACAGCACGTTCATACGCACCTGGCCCCGCCCACACGCACCTGGCCCCGCCCACACGCACCTGGCCAGCAGAGGCAGCGGAAGCTCCTGACGCCCTCGAGGCAGGTGGCGTTGTGCGCGCAGGGCGCCGACGCGCACTCCAGCACCTCCTGCTCGCAGCGCGCGCCCTCGTAGCCCGTGTCCCCACAGTCGCACCGGAACCTGGAGCGAGCACGCATTCGGCTGCAGCCCCACTGCCTCCACCGCGACCTCCCCACCCCCGGCCCAGCGCGCGGCCTTCCCGCCTTCGGGCACCCGGCCGTCCACTCACCCGTTGACCAGGTCGTGGCACACGCCCCCGTGCGCACACGGCTGGCTCTGGCACTCGTCCAGGTCCAGCTGGCAGCTGGCGCCCCCGTAGCCCGGCGCGCACACGCAGCGGTAGGAGCCCACGCCGTCCAGGCATGAGCCCCCGTGCAGGCAGGGTGCCGAGGCGCACTGGTCCACCTCCACCTCACAGTTCACACCTGGACGGGCCGGACACACGGACAGAGGCAGGTCACTGAGAGGGAGGGCAAAAGAGGCCGAGTCAGGCCTACTCGAACCAGTTCCAGTTCAAGGAGCGGCAGGTGAGGTTCCGCGCAGAGAAGGTGTTTCTCGCCCCCAGTGGGAACAGGACAGAAACAAGACCGGCATCCCTGCTCCCTGAGCTCAGGAGCACCTGGCCAGGGATGGGTATTAAGTCGGTGTTAGCTAAGAGAGGACTGGTTTTTAATATTGATAAGCTCAACAATGAGAAAGCCTGGATTCTGGGAAAGCAAGAGCCAGGATCTTGGCCTGGGGAACTGGAAGTCAGGGAAGACTTCTTGGAAGAAGAGCCTCTGAAGGACTAGGGTGGCGTTCAGGGACTAGGATGGGGGGGACGGGAGGGAGAGGAGGGCTGTTGGGGTCCAGAAAGACTGTTGGTCAACACCTGCTTGGGGCCGGCATGATGCCCTGTGGCTGGCGCAGAAATCGTAGGGAGCTAAGGGGCGAGTGGAGGGGCTGAGGCAGGGCTACAGGGAGGCAGGGCTACAGGGAGGCTGGGCCTTGGGGCCAGGTAACACAATCGGGGCTTACCCTAAAAGTTTTAAGCAGCTGAGTTACATGCTCCTGTCTGCATTTTGAAAGGCTCACTCTGCCGGCTTTGAAAAAGGTGTAAGGATGGACCCCAGAGAGGAGCACACCCTGGCGGGAGATGCTGAGTAGGGTAAGCATCTCCTTCTGGTCTTCTCTGCATTGTCTTGCTTCTAAAACTGAAAGTTCAAGTCCTGGGAACCCCCTCAGTCCTGGGCAACACCCAGAAACTGGGTGGCCCTTAGGGAGGAGGCTGTGGAGGTGATGGGAGGTGGGGAATCCCAGTGTGGAGATATACTGCAATGTTTGTCATCTTACACTCCAGTGGCCCTACCCCTGCCCCCCCACTGGGATGGGTCCTGGGAAATGATTGGTTATGGGGGCCCAGGGGCCCAGCTGGCTCCTATGGGAACCTCACTCCCTTCCTGGCTCAGTGAGCGCAAAACACAGCCCCCCCCTTCCTGTGATCCCGCAGGCCTGCTACCCTGGCCCCACTCCCACCCTCAGTGCCAGGCACAGCTAGGCCCAGGCCTGGAATCCCGGCCTCCCCCGCCTGCCTGGGAACGGGAGGAGGGGCAGAGACATGAGTCACACGGACGCTGCACTCGCTCACACCTCACCCAAAAAGCATTCCCCAGTGCACACACCTGCTGGCGCTCACACACACACAACCTTGTGGCACAGAGACACTCAGGGAGCTGGACACCCGAAAATACTGACAGACACGCATGACCTCACTCTCACATATCCAGGCACCGAGGCTGTCAAATGCCGAGAAAGACACATGGAACCCGCTTCCAGAGTCCGTGTCCATCTGTGTGTGAGACCTGCCTCCTCGCTATTAGCACCCTCCCCTGGAGCGCAGGCCCCTGTCTGACCATTGCTCTGAGGTGACCTCACACTGCCCTCTGTCCTCAGAGAGTGTTGTCTGAATCCAGTGTCCATACCGCAGGCTCCCAACTGCCCTGGACCTGACCTCTCCCCAGTGGTGTCCCCCTCCCCGGCTTCTAGGCGCTCACGCTATGCTCTTGCTTGGAGCAGGAATGGGCCTGGGGCGGGCCAGGCTCTGAAGGAGGGAACTAGCTTCCTCAGTGCCAGCACTTGGAAATACCTCATCCACTTCCCACTGGAGACCACAGAGGCGCTGGGATTAGGTCCACCGTGCGGTTTGTCTCTGTGCTGGAGTTTGGGGGCTGCCCAGGGAAGGGGTCCACATTTCAGTCTGAACCATACCAGGGGTGTTCATACTCTAGAATCATCTGATGAGCAACAGTGTCCACACCACAGCCGGACAGAGGTCTGGAGTGAGTAGAGGTGAGAAATACTGGGTGTGTACTCACGAGGCCACACCAGGCCTATCTGCACTCTAGTCCACACCTAGCACGTACCAGTGCCTACACATCCACACTCACCCAGGGCTGCCAGGGCAGCCCCAGACCCGTCCGCTCCGTCCCCGAGAGCGGCCAGGATGCCTGGGAAGGAGGTGGGGGTGTCTCTACTCAAGTCACAGCTGCATTGGTGACTCACACTCTGAGCCAGCAGGATGGACAGTACAGAAGCCGCTCCGGGCACAGCCGCGGCCGTTACCTGCATAGTCCAGGGGGCAGTGGCACTCGTAGCGATCAGCCAGGTTGTGGCAGGTGGCCCCGTGGTGGCAGGGCCGGGAGGCACACTCGTCGATGTCTAGCTCGCAGCGTGGGCCCTGGAACCCGGGCACACAGTAGCAGCGGAAGCCGTCAGGACCCGGACCCTGGGGCACACACAGAGCGTCATGGTAGCAGGGCTGGGGGGCACAGCCCTGGGGCTCGGGGGGCCCGCAGGTGTAGCCGCTCTCCGTAGCCTGGCACTGGGTCCCTGGAGAGCACGGGTCTGAGGCGCAGGCGCTGGGAGCCTCTGAAGGCTCTGTTCCTGCAGAGAGAGGAGACAGGGTGGGCGGGGGCTGCCGGGCACTCCCCTCCCCACACTCACCCTGGTCCCTGGGTCTGTCCGCACTCGGTCGGATGGAGAGTGGGCCGGCGGCTCTGCCAGCCAGGCGCCAACAGGCTGCACACAGCTACACCCGGGACTGGGGCAGCTCAGGAGCGCCTCCACAGCAGAGAAATAGGACCTGGGACGCTACTCCACTCAGGATTGGGGAGCAGACAGCCCCCCTGGGAGCCTGCTCTCGGCCTCGCATCCCTGCAGCGCCCCTTTGAGGCAGGCTCTGTCATGCCTGTTTTACAAGAGAGCAGCTTGAGGCTCAAAAGAGAAAGGGAGGACTCGCCAGAGGCCCTCACACAGCAAGTTAGTGCTGGGACAGCCCCACGGGGTGGGGTCTCCTGTCCGTGGCCCGTTCCCTCCCAGAGGGCCCAGGTCAGGCCTCTTCCCTCTGCCCCCTCCACCACTCCTGCTGGGGGTCTGGTAACTCCATCCCTGCGTGAAATTGAGTGAAATCGAAGATGGAGGACTTCAAAGGCCCTTCTTCCCCCCCCCTCCCCCTCGTCCCACCCCACCCCACTACTCTGGGAACTTCTCACAGGATCCTGGCCCTCACTGTACCCCATCCGAAAATGCTTGAGCAGCAGCCTGGCTAAGTCACAGGATATAGAGCAGGTGTGAGACCCGCTCACTGAACCCCTGGCTCTGGCTGCTGTGCTGCCTGCACTGAGCTCCCTGTTAGAGGGTCACCTGCTGACCTGGAAGCCCAGCCAGGTAGAGAGCAAGCCTCTCTCTCCCTCCCCCTCTCCCTCCCTCCCTTCCTCCCTCCTCTCTCTCCCAGCCTGTCAGTGTAATTCTGGAGTAACAGGAAGACCTCGGGCCTTGGAGTGAAAGAGCCTGGGTCAGATCCCAGCGCAGTGACTAGCTCCGGGACGGTGGGCAAGTTATTTCCCCACGGAGCGCGTCTCCCAGTCCGAAAGGGTTGCCAATAGTCCGCGCCTCAGAGGGATGGGATTCAAAGCCTCGGGTCCTGCAGCCAAGTCCCCTTGTCGGAACTTAGTAAGTGATGGGGGAGGGGGAGTCGCCCATAAGAAGGAGGCAACACCCCCGCCACCTGGGGCTCTGAGAGGTGCCCCTTCCCTGGCCAAGTTGTCATCCAGACACTAACCAGGCCCTGCGCCTCCCCTCCCCCATCCTGGTGAAGACCCCCAGATAAGGCTCCGCAGCCTCTCGGGCGGGCGTCATCCACATTCCACAAGGCAGGGCTGCCACTGGACGACCCCCACCCTCCCAGCCAGGGCCAAGCAGGATGGGGGACAGGGAGATGGGAATACTGACGGAACGCAGGGAGAGAATCCCATGGCCACCACCCCCCACCCCCACCCCCCCCACCCCCCCCCCCGAGCACCTGGGACAGCTCAACATGGGCTCACTCACTCCCAGCCCCACATTGGGACCAGGCATGGGGCAGAGGGGCAGAGGGTCTCCAATGCTGTCAGACTGTGGGGTCCACAGACCCCCTCTGTCCACTGCTCCTCTCCCCAGCTCAGGCCATCCATCCCCAGCCCCCTCGCCTGGTCACAGGGGTGAGGGCTGGGGGTATTTGGGCCTCTCTCAGGGGCTTATGGGCAGCCGATCTTTTCCACCTCTGAGTGGCTGTGGCTGATCCATTTAGAGCCAGTCCCCGGGGCTAGATGCCACGATGGGGCGGGAAGCTGATCTGAAGGGGTGGGAGTGAGGAGCTCTCACATGGAAGGGACAGGTTTGGGCATCGGACAGGCCCGGCACGGATCAGGGTGCTAAAGTGCCCCCTCATAGGATGTGGTAAGGAGCCACCGTGGTGACGTGAGTGAAGCCCTGGCACCCGGGGGACCCTCGATAAGGGCCCTGGCCATTATGATCAGGGTCCCTTGACCCAGTCTCGCTCAGGATGGGGAGCGCAGAAATCAGAGGTCCCATTTCATTCCCGCAAGGTTTCACCCTCATCCGTGTGGCCCCGGGGACCCAGCAGGCTGGGCGTACAGCACCTGGGGGAGTGGGGAGGTGGGAGCAGGTGGCCGTGGCCCTCAGTGTCAGCGCCCACACCTGGGGGAAGGCGTTCGCCCTGTCAGCCAGGCAGAGAGGGAGGGAGCTGTCTGGCCCGGGGGGCGTGCAATAGCACCAACAGCCTGCCTGGAGGGACACCTCACCGCCTGTGCGATCTCAGTGAACCCGCGTGTTCACCTGCGGAGTTGGGTAGCGCTCTGGCTTCTGGTCCGCGGTGGAGGAGAGGCTCAGGGGTGAGGCCCAGTTCCTCAGCCCACGAGGGCTGGAACGCAAACCCAGCTCTCCCTGCTGCGGAGCCTCCGCCGTGCCCAGAGCCCCGCTCCCCCCCCCCCCCCGCCCCCCCCCCCCTCCCCCGCCCCAGCCTGTGTGAAGATTCCCGCTCCTGGGCCCCACTCCCACCTAGAGATTCCAACCCCCTGGGCCCAGGGCCCCAGAATCTGCATTGCAGCGTGCTCCCGGGGATTCCTTTGTACGGAGGGGTTTGGGAACTGCTGACCTCGGGCTCCGTCTCCCAGGAGCCAGCCCGGGAGGCCCGGCCAGCCCAGGGCTGAGGGGAGGAGAGGAAAGGACCCAGGGCAGAGGAGGGCTGCCCCAGGGGCCTGGCAGGAGGGGCGGGGCCTGTTGCCAGGGTAACGAGGGGCCTGTGCTTATCTTTACAAATCCCTGCTGACCTCTAAGGCCGCCTGGGACGACCTGCAGGCGCGGATTAACTGACATTGCCCCTCCCCTCCGAAGGCCCAGAACCGGCAAGGTAGGGAAAGGGGAATTCCTCCCTGTCCCGGGCAGGATTACAACAGCCGTTTGCTGAGTGTGTACTATGGGCGCTGGCCGGAGCCACACAGCTCGAATCTGTTGCTACATCGTTATATCGCTATAAGCGGAAGACACGGGCACTGTTAGGAAAACTGTTTTCTAACTCGGAGGTCGTAAACTCGCCCAGGATCACCCCTCAAAAAACCGAGAACAGATGTCGGGGACAAGGGAGAGGCCCAGGTCTCCGGGCAGGTGACGTCCCGCCCGGCCGCTCTGCATCACACCCTGCAGGGTGGGGCGTCCCGGCCCAGCCCCCCTGGCACGGGCCTCGTGCACAAGCATAAGAATGGAGGTTCAGTCCCCAGCGGGGGTCTGGGGGGGTGGGGGGTTGGATCACCCGCCAGTACACGAAAAGGTTGTGGGTGCAACAGTCAGTCATAGGGGAGGGGGGCGAACCTATTGAAATCTCACATTGCTGTTTCCCTTCCCCTTCCTCTCTCTATGAAAATCAATAAAACATAACCTCGGATAAGGGCTTAAAAAAAAAAAAAGGTGACGAAACTGGTTTGGCTCAGTGGATAAAGTGTCGGCCTGCGGACTAAGAGGTCCTGGGTTCGATTCCGGTCAAGGGCATGTGCCTTGTTTGCAGGCACATCCCCAGTAGGGGGTGTGCAGGAGGCAGCTGATGGATGTGTCGCTCATTGATGTTTCTAACTCTCTATCCCTCTCCCTTCCTCTCTGTGAAAAATCAAGAAAATATATTTAATGGAAAAAGAATGGAGGTTCCAGTGTGTGCCTGGGCAGAGCGGGCAGCCCCGGGTGTCTGTCCAGATCCTGGCCGGTAGCAGTCCTCCCGGGCTCAGGCCTCCCTCGGTGCTCAGTGACCCCTGCTTTCTGGGAAACGGCCAGCCGCCGATGGGAACTGTTTGCGGGGCGTGGATTTGGGGAAGTGTCTCGTCTGGACAAGGCAAGAGAGAGGCGGTCCTTAAGAAGCCACCCGGTGACGAGGCGTTGGGCGCACGGTGCAGTGTGCAGACGCGGTGTCATGGGCTTGCACACTTGGAATGTGTGTGATGTTATTAACTAGTCCATCGGTTGGAGCATCCTCCCGTACACTGGAAGGTTGAGGGTTCGATTCCCCATCAAGGCACCTACAGAGGTTTGATTCTCCCCTCAGGGTAGGTATGGGAGGCAAACAATAGGTGCCTCTCCCCCCCACCCCCCTCTCTCTCTCCCTCGTCCTTCCCCTGTCTCTAAAATCAATAGAAACATGAGGATTGGAAAAGGGATAAGTAGATTTCATCTAAAAGTCGAGGAAAAACATTTTAAAAAGAAGCCACCCAGGATCTCCTGGAGGCAGAGCTCCTGGCAGCAGGGCCGTTCCTGTCCCGTCAGCGGCCCCAGGGCTGGGACCCAGTAACCGGGCGGGCAGGAAAGCCGGTCCTCTTTTACAGACGTCACCCCCGAGGTTAAAGGCGCAATTCTGATAACAGTAACCGCAACAATAACTGTAGGGGATTCACATCCTCTCCCCTGTTCCTGGCACCGGCACATCCCGGAGTTTCCAAACTCTGGTCTCAGAGCACTAGGCATCCAAAATGCTTATACCTGCCCCAGCTTTCAGGGATCCCCAGGGAGGCACTCCCCACAGGGAGGGTCCCCGGGAGAAGGTGGGGCTCTGGCCTGCTGCCCACCTGGCCACGTGTAATTATTTCACCTTTAACTACAACGGCTTCTGGCTTCCGGCTACAGTTCCTGAAACGGGGGTTCACGAGCGCCACCTCAGTTGAAGAACAGGGTGTTTTCTCATCGGTCTCACAGGGCCCTTGGAGTCAGCCTAGGAGAGTGACTATGGGCTGGCGCCGTGGCATCCTGGCCCTGCCAGCCTCTAGCTGTGTGACTGCGGGCGAGTTACCAACCCTCTCTGGGCCTCATTTCCGCCCGTAAACTGAGGGCATCACAGGGCTGTGGAGGGAATGGAAGTGACCATGTGTAGTCCGGTAGCACAGCACCGACCGCACCGTGGCTGATGCTGCTGCTTTATTCATTCGTCTTCGCATCTTGGCTCAAGGCAAACACGGACCCTCCAGCAAACCCGGGCACTGGGTCACCTGTGAGCAGCTCTTCCCGCCCCGCCTCTGTCTGCAGGCCCCCTCGGCTCTGGCTGGAGGAGGGGCCGGACTTGGGGGCTGGAGGGCTGCCCCTTTGTCAGCCAGGCTCCCGGGGTGTTCTGGGAGCAGGAGGGAGTGAGAGCCCAGCGTGCCCATTGTCCTCCAAGATGCCTGGCCCTCTCCTAGCAACGGGCAGAGCCTTTGTGGCAGCGCGGGCTCCGGAGAGGGTGGGCAGCAGAGCCAGGCCCCGGGGCCGCCAGAACCCCCAAGCCCTCTGCGATCGAAATGGCTTTTCAAGTGATACCACCCCTGGCCCCTCAATGGCTGGCAGTCAGACAGGCCTGGCCCCCCAAAACGCTCATTCCTGCAGTGCCCCCACCTCAGCTTTCAGGGCCCCCCAGAGAGGGGCTTCCTGTGCAGAAACCACAAGGGAAAGGCTGCCCTCGGAGACCCCAGCGGGTGAGGGTGCAGGGGTGTCTGAGGCCGTTTCTCTTTGGAGCACCAGTTTCCTCGGTGTTCACTCTGCCTCGAAGTTCACGTGAATGTGTCCCCGAGTGTGAACGCACAGTCAGCACCCTCGCGTGGCTGTAGGTGTGAGTGTGTGTCCTGTGGGTCTGCAGGTGTGGGCACCTGTTCATGAGGCGGTGTGTGCCCTCGTGCATGCCACACCCACGAGCAGGGGTGTGTATGCGTTTGTACTGACATGTATGCACAGGTGTGATTTGTGTGTACACGTGTGTGTGTGTGAGTGTTTGTGAGTGTACACTGTAGGACAAAGGACAGTCACCAGAACCGCAGACCAGGACTTCTTGTCTCAGTGCAGAGAGCAGGCCCAGCTCCTCTCATGAGCCCCAATATGCCTGGAGGGACCTGACCCCACACCCTGGGGGTCTGAGGAGGTGGGGGCTCCTCAGCCACAGTGGAGCCCAGGCGTGGTTTCCTCCAGGGGCAGTGGTTGTGGGGGTGGGGCCCGGCTCTAGTTGTGACCAAGACAAAGGGCCCCCGGCCCCCCAGGAAGAACGACAGGCTCACGCACATGTGAATCTACCTGGACAAAAGCAGAAACTACTTGGCGAGGGGGGTCCGGCTTCAGGAAGCCCTTTCAGCTCCATCTGGAAAAGCCTGGGCAGGGGCAGGGTGGGTACCATGTTCCCAAGGACCCAGCCACCCCAGGGGCCCCAGTGCACCTGTGTCTCCCGAGTATAGGCAGAATGAAAGCACACAAGGGGGATGTCTGCGGAGACCAGGCTCCCCTGGTCTCCTTCCCCTTCTCTAACCCAGTCCACTAGTCTGGGTGTGCTGCCCCCACCGCAGGCCCCCATGGCACGGTTCAACCCCCCTGGGCAACCTGCACCCCGCAACTCGCACTAGGACACAGCACCACACTGAGAAGGCCTCAGACACAACCCAGGCTCACCCGGCACAGCTCATCCTCCCTCACAACTTGAAAACACCCCCACCTGCACCCCACAACCCAGCACAGGCCTCACAACCCCGCACCCCCACCCCATTACCCAGATCACAGCTGGCCCACAAAGCCCCCAACACACAACAGCCCCAAGTCCCAGGACACATTTGCCTCTATACAAGTTCCAGTGGCCCACAGCAACACACTCCACACCCCGCACCTCAGGCCTGTACCCCACAGCACCGCACTCCTCCGCACAGCACAACTCAGGCCTGCACCCCACAGCACCGCACTCCTCCGCACAGCACAACTCAGGCCTGCACCCCACAGCACTGCACTCCTCCGCACAGCACAACTCAGGCCTGTACCCCAGCCCCAGAGTTGGGCTGGCACCCACGGGGACAGCCCCAGGGCCTGGGTTTCTGCTTTGGGACTCAGAGCCTGCTCAGTCCCCGCCCCCCCAGCCCCAAGGCTTGTGCCCCAACTCACCGGCCAGGAGGGCAAGGGCAGGAGCCCAGAGCAGCAGCAGCAGCAGCAGCAGCAGGAAAGGGCCTGGGAGCCTGGGGTCCTGGGGCCGGGGCCTGGCCAGCGCCATGGCAGCACGCTCTGCTCCGCAGCTATGGGAACCGGCGGCCTGGCCGGCTCGTACCCCCCTCTCCCTCCAACCAGCACTAATGCTGTGGACAGAGGCCCGGCCTCCCTCCCTCCCTTGCTCCCTCCCTCCCCTCCCGCCTCCGCCCCTAGCCCAGGCCCTCCCAGGCTGCCCCTCCTCCAGGAGGATTCTGGAGGAGGGGTCTGACCCACCCCGTCTCCCCAGGGCCCCTGTGGGTCCGATCTCACCTCATTGCCCAGCACTCTCCCTCCTGACCCCCACCCCTTTCTCCTCCCACCTCTCAGGCTGTGCTGCCTCCGCCTCCTCAGAGAAATCTCTGTTTTGGGGGGGGAGGCCGGCTGGTCCTCGGGTATCCCACCTGCTGGACCACCCCCAGCCCAGGCCTGAGCTCCAGCCCTCTTCCAACCCCAGCTCCTCCCCTCAGCTCCCACCTGAGCAAGGCACCCCATCTGCTGCCTAAGCCCCTCTCCCTCCTCTCATTCAGTCACCCCTGGTTCTGGCAACAGTTCTTCTCTGGTTCCGCTCCAGCCACACAGCCCCTCTCACCATGGCCCTGAGGAAAAGGCCCCGACTCCCTCCCTCTCACCGCCCGCATTTCTCCCCTTCGGCCTAGAGCAGTGGTCAACAAACTCATTAGTCCACAGAGCCAAGTATCAACAGAACAACGACTGAAATTTCTTTTGAGAGCCAATTTTTTTAAACTTAAACTTCTTCTAACGCCACTTCTTCAAAATAGGCTCTCCCAGGCCGTGGTATTTTGTGGAAGAGCCACACTCAAGGGACCAAAGAGCCACATGTGGCTCGCGAGCCTCATTTTGCCGACCACTGGCCTAGATCTTCTCCTTTATTTGCAGCCCCGGACACTTCACCATAGCCCGGGGCAGAGTGGCAGCAGTAACTAAGCAAGCTTTCCTCTCCCTGTGGGGAGCCCTCCTATCTAACCTCCCTCTCCTGCTGCTGCTCCTGCTGCCCTTGGTGTTTGCTCCGGGGTGCATAGGGCACTGTTGTTGGGTGGAGAAGAGGGGTTCTTCGGGGGACCTGGACCCTGGAAGCCAGGTCATCTCAAAGGCGCTGCAACATAAAAATCAACCCCCCCTCACCCCTATTGTCCCACTGCCCTCAGCTCTGGTGGAGGGAGAGTCCCCTTGCTGAAGGGGCTTCCTGAGCCAAGCACTGTCCCCTGCCAGTGCACCCCATCTGGCCCAGTTCAGTGACTGCAGACTCAGGCCCCAGGTCCGGTGCTGGCCCTGGCATGTGTCCCTGACATGGGGGGGGGGGGGGGGGGGAGTTTACAGTGATTAGTCAGACGTGACCAGCGACGGAGGTTCCTCTCGGCTGCTCTAGGGGGGTCGGCAAAGGCCCAGGAAAGGGGAGGGCGGGGAGCAGTGTGAATCACACAGGGCAGGGCGTGGGGGCCACACTGGTCCTCCTACCCAGCCAAGTGCTCGGAGAGGGAGCAAAGGCCTGGGTTTGTCCACATCCCTGCTCCATCTCCAGCCCTGAGTGTTGCTCCCTCTGGGGTGGGGGTCCCTCCTTGGGTCCCGAGACCCTTCTCCTAAATCACCTTTAACTCCCTGCCTCTCGGGTACACCAGGAGCCTGTCCCCTCCCCCTGTGGAAGCCCCTCTGCACCTGTAAGAAAAGCACAGGCCTCTCAGATAGATCCAGGTTTGAGCCCAATTCCACCCCCGATTGTAGAGTGACCTCAGCCAGGACTTCCTTCCCCGAGTCTCAGTTTTCCCGTCTGTGAAATGGGAGTGATAACAGTGTCCACCATGGAAGGCTTTACAACAGTCCTTATCAGCGCATTGTTTTCTGCAGGTTCCGTTATCTGGGGCCAGAAACATTAAATGGAAAATTGGAGAAATAAAGAACCCCTAAGTTTTAAGTCACATGCTCTTCTGAGTACCTCACTTCATCTCATCACTTGGGCATCACATCATCTCCCATCATCACAGGAGGAAACAGAACGGTAAGATATTTTGAGAGACACCACATTCACATGCCTTATTACAGCACTAGAGGCCCTATGCACGGATTCGTGCACTGGTGGGGAGTGACCCGCAGGCATTGGCCTGCTGTGGGAGCATCGTTCATCCTGGTCAGCAGACAGCACTCCCACTGTGGGAGCCCACTGACCACCAGGGGGCAGCTCCTGCATTGAGCATCTGCCCCCTGGTGGTCAGTGCATGTCATAACGACTGGTCAACTGGTTGTTCATTCTGTTGTTCCACCGTTCGGTCGCTGGGCTTTTATTATATAGGATATTCTAATTGTTTTATTAGCAGTATTGTTAATCTCCTATGGTGCCTAATTTAAAAATTAGATGTTATCATAGGTATGTCTATAGAGGAAAAACATGGTATATAGTGTAGAGGGTTGGGTACTGTCTGCGGTTTCAGGCACCCACGGGGATCTTGGACATAGCCCTGTGGATAAGGGGGGCTGCAAGTTCTCTTTATTCTGCTTTTCAGAGGTTCCCGAGAGATCCATGCCATCCAGGGGAGTCAGGGGACAGGAGGGCAGGAGTCTGTAGATATGCAGACAAACGCTGGAGTTTTTATAGCGCCAGGTCCAGCCCACCCAAACCACCCCTCAGCCACTGTCCTGCAGCTGCCGTGCGCCACCTTGTGGCAAATGTGGGACCACCTTCAACCCTGACTTGATCCGGTCTCTCAGAGGCTTCCCCACCCCTCCAGGCTTCCTGCTTTCCTGAGAGTTTCTTGTTCTCTTTCTGCCACAGTGTCGGGGGGTTTCAGGATCTGCTCCCAGCCCCCTGCCCTTCCCACACGCCCTCCTTGGGTGAGCACATCCACACCCAGGCTCTCTCGTGATTCTTACCCTGTTCCATTCCCTCTCGGCAGTGAGTGTCTTGTGTCATTCATGCGTTGTTACCCCGAGATGAAATGACATACATATGCGTCTGATTCCCAAAGGGAGTCTGTCTAACGCTCTAACTGAAACGCCGGAGCAGCCCGGCCAGCGTGACTCAGTGGTTGAGCGTCAACCTGTGAACCAGGAGGTCACGCTTTAATTCCGGGTCAAGGGCATATGCTCGGGTTGCAGGCTCCATCCCCAGTTGGGGGGGCGGGGGCCATGCAGGAGGCAGCAGATCAATAATTCTCTCTCATATTGATGTTTCTATCTCTCTCTCCCTCTCTCTTCCTGACTGAAATTAATAAAAAATATATTAAAAAATAAATGAAATGTCAGAGCAAGTCATGGTAGGCTATGATAAAGTGGACAAATCCTGGTTTGTATGCTTCCTCGCTGTGTGATCTTGGTTAAGTCACTTAACCTCTCTGTGCTTCAGTTAGCTCCCTAGTAAAAAAGGGATTTTTTTTTCCTGTGCAGCACGTTATTGCACAGAGTTGTTATGAGGATTAAATGAGTAATTTTTCATGAATCATTTAGAACAGTGACTGGCACATGTTAAGAGCCAAGTGAGTTTGGGTTAAACTAATAACGAAAGTGATTTAAGATGGTATGTATTTCAAGTAGTGAATACTTTTCTTGACTCCGCTAGAAGACACTAAAACAACAAGAGGCTTGTGCTTACCCACGAAAGCCCCTGCATGCGGCAGCCACAATGCAGGCTGATAAGAGAATGTCAAGTTGGCATCTCAGCCACCGCAAGTAGCGCTGACTGACATTACGTACACAGTTTTTCGGTACGGCGACAACTCTGGGTAAGCTTCTGAACAAGAGAAAGGGCGGTCTTCCTCCAATGTACAGGGATGTTCTATTTTTAACAAATCCAGCGTACGTTAAAATCCAGGGCATTCATGCAAAAAAGGGCTCACCCAGACACTAACAAACAGGTCTTTTTTCCTGTCCCCGCCTTCAGGGGCTGTCCTGCAGTCTAGGCTGTCCAGCATCCCGGGCCCCGCCCACTAACTGCCAGCAGAGCCCCCTCCACCCCGTCATCATGAAAACCGGAAGCACCCCCAATGCCCAGGACAGTGCCAGGAGGCCTCTGGGTTCCACACCCCCTGCCAGAAGGACTTTTCCAAATCCCAGATTGTGTCTCCTGCTGTTAACTCCTACTTACTGTCAGGAAAGGCCAGAATCCTGAGCCTGGTGCCCAAAGTCCTCATAATTGAACCCCCTGTTTCTTCCCCCCACCCCTGAGCAAATCTGCACCAACAGCCCCCGCACTGCCCTGTCCCCTGCACACGCAGGCGGGGCGCAGAGCAGTGATTAGTGAATACACAGGAGGACCCTTCAGCCCTGGCCGAGGCGCTCTCACCTCCGGCAGGAAGAACTTTTCTGGGAGATGCTCCCACACAACCTGCCAAGGTCAGAGAGGTCAGCGGCCAGATTGCAGTTTCCCACGGGAGGTAGGGCCTTGGAGTGTGAGTAGGAGTTT
Source organism: Antrozous pallidus (assembly GCA_027563665.1). Lineage (NCBI taxonomy): Eukaryota > Metazoa > Chordata > Mammalia > Chiroptera > Vespertilionidae > Antrozous > Antrozous pallidus. Next base: position 76,314,724 of record CM050522.1, on the reverse strand, counting down.
TCCAGGTAGCCGGGGCGGAAGGCAAGCTGGCTGCAGACCAGGCGTGGGCAAGGGTCAGGTGTGGGCGAGGGCGTGTGCTTCCTCCATGAGGCAGACGGGTGAGTGCTCCCTGAGGGCAGGAGAGGAGGGGCCGGGATCAGAGGTGAGGCTGCAGCGTCAGCAGAGGACAGCCTGTGGAGAGCTTGTGATGCGCTAGGAGATTGGGCTTTGTCCTGGGGCACTGGGGAGCCACGGCAGGGGTTAGAGGGAGGGTGACACAGACAGGTTGCATGCGGCAGAGTTCCCTCTGGGAGGAGTGTGGCAGGTGCCTGCCTGAGGGCAGGAATAGGAGGCCAGGGAAGGTCACAGGTCTGAATTAGGGCAGAGGAGGGTGAAGAGCAGGGAGGGAATTTGTGGGGCAGAAACAGCAGAACTTGGTGTCTGCTGATGAGAATGGAAACGGGTGCTGGTCAGATGGCTGAGGGAGGGAGGGTGGTCCAGACAAGCCCAGTCTTCTGCAGCGTAAAGGACGGGCTGCAGGCCTCTCTGGAGACTCTAGAGGGAGCTCCAGGATAGGCTAGCTCTCCTCTCCCACCTGCTGCCAGTCTCCACCCGCTCCTGGTGGGAGACAGGACCCGCCCCGTGGCTCAGATATAGGCTCTGGGTTTCTGCCAGGCCCTGACCAAGTCCAGGGGCTCACAGTCTCCGGTCACCTCACTCTCTAGCCACGGGGTTTGTGGGACGAGGTGGGGGGCATTTCTTGAGCTGGGAGTAGATGGGGTAGAAGTTGGGGGTTGCAGGCAAAGAAGTACTGACATCCTAACCTGCCTCACCCTGTTCTGTGCCCTCTACCCCCTTGGAAAGAAAGGGAGCAACTCACCCAGGATCACACTTCTGTCAGCGAAAACACCCATCCCAGCCAGAAGTGCTGCCCCAGTGGGGACAGAATGGACCAGAGCTCCCCAAGTCAGAATGGCCAGCAGACAGATGGGATGAGTGCAGGCAACCTTCCCAATCTACCACCCTTTCTACAGAAACGAGGGGGGCACTGCCCGTGAGCCACCTCACCCGAGGGGAGGCAGCATTCCACACAGGAGCACCCACAGGCCTGCAGGCAGGCTCAGGAGCGCGGCGAGCGCAGGGGCCAGGGCTGCCGGCGGCGGGGAGATGGTGCCGGACGCCACCAGCAGCAGAGGGCGCCTTGGCGGGCCTCCTGCGGGCCGGGCCTGCAGAGCTTGGCGTCTGTGCAGGAACCCCCGCTGCCCAGAGGAAGGTAGAGGGGTCACAGTGTTTGGAAAGGACTGGCCGCTCGACTTGCGTCTAAATGGCACAGTCTTTTAAATTTTTAAACAAAAAATGAATAACGAATGCAGACATTGAAACAGGAAATCCATTTCCTTTTAAATCTGGCGGAAAGAGCAAATCCAAGCCCCAAATAATGCCGGCATGATTTTAATAACCTGTAACTAAACAGGCCCACAAAACCATCAGCGCTCACTGCAAGCTGCCTCTGCAGTTGAGCCAAGACTCTGCCCCCAGGGCCCATGTGAGCCACAGTCATTATTGCCACCTGGTGAGACCGAGGCTTAGCGAGGGCCGGACTCACCCAAGGGGAGGCCGAGGCTTAGCGAGGGCCGGACTCACCCAAGGGGAGGCCGAGGCTTAGCGAGGGCCGGACTCACCCAAGGGGAGGCCGAGGCTTAGCGAGGCCGGACTCACCCAAGGTCGTGGCAAAGCAGGAACTGGAACAGGTTCCTGACTCAGGGAGTGTGGGCCTCTCCCTGTATACTCTGCACACATGGCACAACAGACACCCCCCACACATCATGTATTCTCCACACCATACACACATACCACATACACACCACATATTACAACACACGTACACATATGTACAACATAGACCACACACACAACATATCATATACTGTACACACCATACACACACACACCATGTATGTACACATACTGCACACCACACAGGAAATGCTTTCCAAACTCAGGTACACAAATACCTGTATACACACAAGATTCCGCAGATGCACAGATCAGCCAACATACACATACATGTGCCTGGAAAGAAGTATGCAAACAGCCACACGCTGCCTGCCCCCCAGGGCACCTAACACACACACAAACATACTCACATGCACAGGGACTCCTACACACACAAATGTGATTGCTCCAAACCTCAACACGCATGTCTAGACACCTACACAGGACACACACAGGTGCAAATTTCTACAGATGTGTGCAAATTTCAAAAAAATGCCCCTCGATACACATCTACAACCCAGCACTCACCCACCTGCAGACGCAGACGCGGGAGCACCCCTCACAGCCCTGTGCGGCCCACTAGCCTGGGAATCTGAGCCAGGCAAAGTGCTGCCTCTTTTGAGGATGGAGGGCACCTCTCCTGCCCTATCGGAGGGCCAGGGTTGATTCCTGGCAAGGGCCCATGCAGCTCAGAGGGGCCAGTGGCTCAGCCCCCACACTCTCCTTGCCCCGAGGAGCACAGTCTGGGGTGAGCAGGCACACCCAGAGCCGGGCGGCCGCACTGCGCACTGACAGTGGCTGTGAGGCCTCAGGGAGTCCTCGAGCTGTGGGACAGTGAACATGCACATCCTTCTCTGAATCTCGTTTCCTCGTCTAAGAAATAGGGACTGTGATCTCCTTGATCCCCTGTTGTGTTTGTTTTCAGAACCACATTCAGTAGTGGATGGAGGGTGGAAGGGAACGTTTTAGTCAAGTAAGAATCAGGTGTTTGTTTATTAGGCGCCTGCTGTGTGCTGGACCCATGAGCTGGGAATGGAGCTAAGTTCACAGGCCCTGGGGTCGGAGAGGCCTGGCTGGGTTCAAATCCCTGCTTTGCCAGGACCAGCTGTGTGAGCTCGGACAGGTTACTTAACCCCTCTGAGCTTCTACTTCCTCATCTGTAACTTAGGTGTAGTCCCCTCTGGACATGAGTGCTGTGGGGTACTGTTAAAGTTCTTAGAGCGAGACCTGCCACAAAGCAGATGCTCAATTAAGTCAGTTCCTAGTATTATTTATAAGCTTTCGTGCATTCATTCAACTAACCCTTACTTAGCACCTACTCTGAGCCAGACGCGATTCTAAGCACACTCCAAATTCTGAGTTATTTAATCCTTCTAACATCTCGATTATTATCCCTGTTTTCCAACTGAGGAAACTGAGGCATAGAGACGTCCTGCCGCTTATTCAGGGTCCGAAAGCTGGTCAGAGGCCGAGCTGGAATGGAAACCAGGTCCGTAGGCCTCCCTTAATCCGGTTACAAGACGTGCACTTCCCACTATGGCTCACAGTCCTCCTCCTCTCTCCCCAGCGGCAGTCCTGTTAAATAAATTAGCCAGTAACGGTTTCTAATTCCCAGACTTGGTTGCAAATAAATTATTCACATTGTAAGGCCGGCAAACCACCGGCTGGGCCTCATTACCCAAGAAGACTCACCCGCCCACAAGAGGCCACACCCTCCCCTGAGCATAGGTCCTGGCAGGCTAGCGAGGGGCAGGCAGAGCTGGCAGGCGCCGAGAGAGGGGCTTTCCTCCTCCCGTTCCAGCCTTCCCTGTCTAATAAGCTCACAGCCCAGCCCGCTGTTGTCAAGAGAACAGAAGCTCTGGACTCAGCCAGTCCTGGGCCCCAGTCCTAGCTCTGCCCTGAACAGCTGTGTGACCTCAGGCAGGTGGTCTCCCCTCTCTGAGCCTCTGGGGGAGGCTGACCAGGCTTCTGCTGCGCAGCCAGGTCCTGTGCTGGAAGCGGGGGACAGAGATCCTGTGCTGTGGGGGCTTTCAGTCTCCATGGCCCATCTGGCCCTGCGGGCCATGGAGCCAGACCCTGTGGCCGGTTGTAGGATACTGAGTGCTCCAGACCCCTTCCTGGGCCAGTTACCCAGCCCAGCTGCTGGCACCGTGGGCCGCCGAGAGCTCCCCGGGTTGTGTCTCTGCCAGGGGCAGCTGGCGGCCAGCGCCTGACTAACTTAGAGCTACGAAGGCGCCGCTCCCTTTCCCCACCTGGGACCCTCGGAAGGGCCATCCCAGCTCCAGGCGTCTCTGCAGGGACCTCTGCTGCAAGCTCACCGCCGGTCAGCCGGTGCCTCTGCCCAGGCCTGGCTTCCTGCTTCCTGCTAGTGGACCTTCCCAGGCTCTGGGAAACCTGCATGCAGTCCTCCAGCTCAGCATCTGCTTTCCAGGAACCCATTCCAAAGTACCTGTCACAGACAGAGCCCCGTCTTAGCGTTAAATGAGACCCCATCCAAGTCACCAATACTCCATACTGCTTGCAGGTTGAATCCTGATCCTAGATGGATCCCCAGTCTTGGTTCCATACTAATCCCCAATCCTGGTCCCAGACTAAGCCCCTATCCTGGCCCCAGACTGAGCCCAGGTATCCGTGGAAAGCAGAGGACCACTTAAGACAGAATTGAGGGGAAATCAGTAGAAGGAAGAACGGGATTGAAGTCTGGCTTAGAATGAGAGCAGGGCTGGTATACTAGTAAACCTTGTTAAGGAAGACAGACAGACAATCCGTCAGGCAGGAAGTCAGTCACAGAATCTCACATCCCAGAGAGGCCTGAATGAAAAACTCTGAACCCAGAAAGAGAAGGATAATCATAGTCGCTGCCATTTCTCGAGCGGGAGTGTGTCCTGGGCCCCGGGCCCTGCTGCCTCCTCAGAACAGCCTCTCGGGGTCCCATTGTCGCCCAGCCTGCAGGTGAGACTTGGAGGCGAGTCGGGTAAAATGACTTACCTCAAGCCCCTGTCCTGGCAGAACCAGCATTCACACCCAGGACCCTTCTGTGACGTCCATGCAGAGGCTGGTCTCCCAAGGAAAGTCCCAGTGGGGCTTGAATGAGTCACCCCCACCACTGTCCCTGAGCCTGTCCAGGGCAGCAGGGGAGCCATGGAAAGTGATGGGCAGTCCATGAGTCTGTGTAGCTGGGACCCAGCCCAACCTCCAGGTTCCTCTCAGGGCCCTCAGTTCAAAGTGTCTGATTCCCACGGCCTTCTCCTCGAGAAGGCACCGTGAGTATAGGCACGGCACAGTTAAGGCAACTGAGGCCCAGAGAGGGAACACCGTTAGCGCAAGCTTGCCGAGCTGGGACCCGCCCTGAGAATAGGCAGTGGTGGGCAAAAGTAGGTTTACAGGTGGGAGTACTCAAAACAGAGTTTATTCTTGTACTGTTATTTATTAATTATTGTACTACTAGAGTTCCCGGTGCGTTAAAACTCATGCACTAGAGGGGAGGTCCCTTAGCCCGGCCTGCCCCCTCTCATAGTCCAGGAGCCCTCAGGGGTGGGAGGTGACCTGGCAATCAGGGGAAGGCGATGTCCTATCACACCTCTGTTGCTGCCACTGCCAGCAGCGCAAGCCTCGGCTGGCCCTGGTTACCTGAGCCTCAGGTGACCCTGGGCAGCTGGGTAGCCAACATCTGAGGCTTGCCTGTGCCTCAGGCCGGCCCTGAGCAATTGGGGGGCTGAGGGGTCTGGGGGGGCTCTGGAGGTAGGCACACAGAGTGGCTGGGCCTGCCTGCTGCCCCGGCAGGGCTGAGGGAACTGGGCACTGCCAACTTGTGGCTGTGGGTCCCGCCATCTTTGAGGGCATGGAGTCAATTAGCCTATTCCCTCCTTATTGGCTGTGGGCACCACTCTTTTTGAGGGCATGGCAGTCAATTAAAATATTCCCTCCTTATTGGCTGTGGGTGCTGCCATGTTTGTGACAGTGTGAGGGTCAATTAGCATATTCTCTCTTTATTAGATAGGATTTGTATGTGTCCCCCCAAATGTATATGTTGAAATCTAACCCTGACTGGGAGGATATTTGGAGGCGGGGTCTTTGAGGTGGTGCCCTCCTGAATGGAAGTAGTGCCCTTATGCAGGGGCCCCAGAGAGCTCCCTCGCCTTCTGCCCTGTGAGGTTATGGCAAAAAGACGCTGTCTGTGAGCCAGGAGGCAGACACCAGGTCTGCCAGCGCCTCCGTCTTGCCGTTCCCAGTCTCCAGACCTTTGAGATACATTTCTGTTGACTGTAAGCCACCCAGACTATGGCATTTTATTATGGCAGCCCAGCTGCCTCCTCCTTCATTCTTCCTTCCGTCCATCCGTCCACCCATTCACAGCTGTGCAGGAGCATCCTCCATTACCAGGTCCGGCTGAGCGCTGGAGCCGGAGGGCAGCGCCTCCCCTTGTGGCACGTGCAGGCTGCTGGAGGAGCCATGAATTAAACAAGCTCCCACAAACCCGGATGCATCCCTGCTGGGCTAAGTGCGGGAAGGAGCAGCCCTGGAAGCAGTGAGTGGGTGTAACAAGGATGGTCTCTCTTGGGAGTGTTCTCTGAGCCCCAGGGAGCTGGTGGGCAGAAACCCTGCCAAGCTGGCCCCATGGGCTTGACCTCGGGGGACAGAAGCTGTGAGAAAAGCGGGATCGTGCCCCAGCTAAGCCCGTTGGCTGGTGAGACTGCAGGCAGCCCACCCGGGCCCTCCAGCAATGGAGTCCTGGGGCCGTGGCCGCAGCAGGGAGCCAGTCAGAGGTGGGGGGTGGGGCGACTTTTGAAAATCTGAGCCCAGCTTCGCTTTGTGAGCCATCCATCCAGCTGGGGTCCAAAGCCTCTGAGAACTAGCAGAGCTCCAGGAGACACGAGAGGGCATTTCCAGAGGAGGGAGCGGTATGAGTGGACATGTGGAGGTGGGAGTAGCAGGCCCAGGAAGGTGGAGCAAGCAGAGAAGAGGAAGGAGAAACTGGGTCCTGGGCCTTGGGAATTGCATAGTATCTGAAGAGGAAGTGGTGGGCGGGGGCTGGGGGGGGTGGGCGCGGCTCACGTCCCACCAGGAGCAGTCATGACTGCCCTCGTTGGAAGCTGTGTCCCTGACGAGGGTCATATGCGATCTGTTTTAGCCTCACTGAACCCAGTGAGGCCTTTATTGCTAGATGTGAGGTTGTTACAGACAGAAAAACCATCAGGAGAGGTGAGCTCTGTCGCGGAGAGCGCAGACTTAGCAAGTCAGGCGTCAGGATGCAACCCCAGCCGTGTTCTTAGCACTGCCCTGTGGTGCAGGAAACAAGGGGAGGAAATCTGGACCCAGGATGGGCATGGCCGTGCTGGCACCGCCTGTGGTCTTGTATCTTTCTCTAAACTAAGCGTTTATTCTTCTCTGTCACCATGGCAAGACATCAGGCACGGAATCCGTGCTCAGACACTATCGTGAATAGTCATCCGAAGAGCAGACTCCCTGACTGCTCACCGTGAATCACATCCCCACCGCCCCCATAAGGGGGTAGGTACTGTTGTTACCCCATTTCACAGGTGGGGAGACTGACACACGGCTAGGAAGTGGTGAAGCCGCCATTCACCAGGCAGCAGGTAAATAACGAAATCAATGAGCTCTTGGATGAGAGTGCGTCATGATGAACGGATGAATGGGAGGAAAGATGAGTGAATAAGCGAGGTATTGAAGAAGGGACAGGGGAGCAACAGTAAAGTGTTATCTTGGGGGAGTGAGAAAAGTGGAGGCCCTGTCACACGATTCCACCTCCAACTCCAGGAACAGCTCCTTTTCTCTCTCTCTCAGGAAGTCTTGAATTCTTTGCCAGGCTGTTGCTTAGCAACAGTGCCCTCACCCCCAGCCCCGCCCTACTTCAGTCCACCAGAGCTGGGGTGTGCAGCCAGCCCTGGCCATGGTAGTTGGGGAATGGGGAACCCTCATGTCTGGGGTGGGGGTGGGGAGTCAGAGGTCAGAGAGATGGGCTTGGGTGGGCTCCAGATCTGGGAGAAGAGCCCCAAGGCCCCCGGGGAAGGGTTGTGTGGACCCACATCGGTTCTGAAGATACCCACCTGCAGGGAAGTGGGGATGCTCACAACTGCTATCGCAGCGACCACGGGGCCTTGAGTCCTAAGTCCTGGGCTGGAGGAGGACTTGGATGAGTCTGCTCCCTCATCTGTAGAGTGGGACGTGGCGTCCCCCCAAAGGGGAGAGTTCGATGATAGAGTGGGACCACAGGAGGGCTTTGCACTGGGAGGGTGAGGGCTCTTTTTATTAGCAAGGAGCGTGTGATCTGTCTCTAGACTAGAGTGAAAATATTGGGGCAAAGAACTCTCACAGTCACCTCCCGGAGAGGATGGGATGCATGAGGCCTGGGGCGGTCCCCGGTGAGGAGGCCCTGAAGGACTGCTCTACATGGAGATGGGGGCGAGGAGTCCTGTAGAGGGAACAGGCTGTGAGAGGTCTGGAGGCCGGAGACCGGAGCCCGTTTAGGACAGCTGCTGCTCATTCACGGTCAGGCCTCTTCATGGAGTCAGCACGGCAGCTCCCACGGGTGTAAGGAGCGATCCCATGTTACAGGAAAGGAAACGCGGCCTCAAGGTCAAGGGACTTGTTACGTCCGGGTGGCACCGCTGGTGAGTGGCAGAGCTAGGCCACGCTCCCTTTGCCCAGATGGGTGGGGCAGAGAGAGCAAGTGGCACAAAATACTGTAGTGGACTGTGCGGGTCCCCCTGCCCCAGGGAAGGAATCTGGACTTTGTGCCGAGGGCGATGGGGAGCCACTGATGGTTTCTGAACTGGGAGATACGTGACTCAGGCGGGGCCTCAGGTCCCCTAGGTGCTGTCCTGGGCCATCTGTCTCCACCTCCTACACCTGCCACCCTCTTCATCCACCCACCCCGCCACTTCTCAACCACTCGGAGAAGCCATGTGTGACAGAGGAGAATGTAAAAATATATATGTAACCGAAACAGCGGCGGGCTGACAGAACGCGGCTATAAATAACCTGACGGGTGTGGAATCGTTCCTCTGATCCTGCTTCCTGATCCTGCTTCCTGCTGCCTGAGCAGCGGGACACGGAGCTGGCAGATGGGGTGGGCATGCCACAGGGGAAGGGGAAGAGGAAGGGGAAGGGGACACCATTTGTGCCAACCACTTTACAAGCGGAATGTTGTGAGTCACCCCAAAAACGTTGTCCGGTAATCACTACGGTTGCCCCCACTGTCTTTCAGGAGGTAAGAAAACTAAAGCACAGGGAGGTAGATTGCCTAGCTAAAATCACACAGCAAGGAGGCAGTGGAGCTGAGGCTTCCAGCAATCCCTGCCATGCACCTGCTTTCCAGAGAAAAGAGCCGATTTCAGGCTCTGCCTCCCTCAATCCTTGTCCAGGACCAGGAAAAGCTCAGGCTTCCAGGCACTCCCCTGCTTGCACGTCTTCCATAGCTCCCCAGCGCCCCCCAGATAGAGACCAAACTTAGTGAGGCCTTTAAGGCCCTGTGATCAGGCCTCTGGCCACCCTAGAGCTCACCTCCCACCACTGCCCCGCCCCAGACTTCCGAGCCACGGCCACGCACGTGGCCTTCTTTCAGGACCTCTTCTGGGCTGAGTGCTCTCAGCCTCTGCTGCCACTGTTCCCTTTGCCAGGCAGGCTGTCCTGTCCCCCTCTAGTTACACCCACCTCCACTGGAGCCTCCAGGCTGCCTCCCTGACCTCCACCGGCAGCGCTGCGCGCGCCTTCCCTGCGGGGCCCGCAGCTCACGGGAATCACGTGGGTCGTGTGGGTGGTGGGTGCGGCCGGTGAGGACGGAACCGGCTCGGTGGCAGAAGGCGTGGCCACAGAGTGAGTGCCCCCGAGTGCATGGCTGCTCTGGAGGGCTCGTTGGGGAAGTGCCCGTCGTGGAAAGGCTCCTCTCCGGAGGTCGTGGCGTGCAGTGGGACCGGCCTCCAGGTGCTGGGGGGAGAAGGAAAGAAAAATGAGGAGGAGGGGAGGTGAACGTCACTCGGGGGCTCCTCCAGGGGGGCCTGAGTAGCGGATGAGGAGAACCAGAAGTCAGCTGGCCCGCATCTTGGACCCTCATTGTGTCCCAGGTCAGCGCTCGGCAAGTGCCCCGAGCCTGTCCGCACGTCCGTCCGCACGTCCGGCCTGTGTGGGGCGCAAAGCCAGGCTGCCGGGGGCATCTGCTCATCTCAGACCCTGTGGACCGGCGCCGCCCAACCATTATGGTAGGAGCCACTTATGTGATTACAAATTTCAGTTTTCTCACAGCCGCCTCTTTTTACAAGGAGCAGCCTAAGTTAACTTTAATGTTTTATTTAACTCGGTATATTTCAAATATTATTTCTTCATGTAATCAGGATGAAAACTTTTGAGATCTTTAAAAAGTTTTGTGTGTGTTCAAATCCAGTGTGTCTTTTATGCTCACACCTCCGTGTGGACCAGCACGTTTCCGGTGCTCAGTCACCCCGTGTGGTGACGGTACTGGATGGACAGCACGCTCTAGCCCAGCGGTCGGCAAACTCGCTAGTCAACACCGCCAAATGTCAACAGTACAATGATTGGGATTCCTTTAGAGAGCCACATTTTTTAAACTTAAACTTCTAACGCCACTTCTTCAAAATAGACTGGTATTTTGCGGAAGAGCCACACTCCAGGGGCCAAAGAGCCGCATGTGGCTCGCGAGCCGCGGTTTGCCGACCACTGCTCTTGACTATAAACTTGATGAGAGTGGGGGCCGTCGTTGTTCCCACCATCATTACCTCCAGAGTGTGGCATGTAATGGGTCCGCAGGAAGTGTCTGTGGAGTGACTGACCGACAGTGGACTGACTAACTGGATGAATGGATGAACAAATAGGCTGAGGCCTTGTGAGATCAAAAGCCAGGTTCCCCGCACAGGCCATGGGAACAGCCTAGAAATTCTAGTCTCATCTTTGCATCCAGTTCTCCGCATGATCATAAGTGAGTCCTGCCTCTCCCTGGACCTCAGTTTCCCCATCTGTACAATGGGTGAGGGGGTTGGCCTGTGTGTTGTTGTGTTTTTTTTTCTGGGCTCTCACCAGTTTCTCAAGAGCAGCCCGGCCTCCTCTCTGCGGGTGCCTTCCCCGAGCAGGCCCGCAGAGAAGTTCCCTCCTCTTGTGCATGAGACAGGAGGTGTCAGGAGAGGCCTCGAGTGGCCTTCTGTACAGACGGGGAAGTTGAGGCAGGACTCCAGCCACACAATGGCCTTGGAACGGGGAGGAAGGCCAAAGTGAGTGCTTGGACCTGGCCCTCCCCCAGGGCGGGGCTTGTCCCTCTGACTCTACAGAGAAGGAGAGGGAGGCCAGGAGATGCGCCAAGAGCAGTCCGAGGTCACAGAGTGGGTACGGCAGGGCTGGGCCTCCGCTTCCCTCGTCTGACAATGGGCACAGAGGCTGCCTTCATTTTGTGGAACATCCGTGCCTCCAGTCCAGGCTCCGCGGGTTAGCAGTCCAAGACGTTTTACCCGGCTGTGCCTCGATGTCCTTATTTGTGAACGGGGAGAATAACAATACTCACCTCATCGAGCCGCTGTGCCCATGGCATGTGTGACCATTGGTGAAGCGTTCCTAAGCGTTCCTGGGGCGCTCTAAGTGTCATACAAGCGATCGGTATTGTCATTAACCTTCACCGTGTAGCTCTTCTGCGGTTCCAATAAGGCAAGGGATGTGACCAGGGTTTGCAAACTGTGAAGTCCTCTCTAGAGAGGCAAGCGTTTTTTGTTTTTTTTTTTTGTTTTTTTGGCTGGGAAGAAGGACGTTCCAAACTGTAAAACGCGTAATGACTTGCAAAGTATTTTGTAAACATTGCCGCATTAAGGAGGCTTTTGCAGATTAGCTTTTTCATAATCCGAGAGCACTTAAGCATCACAAATCACTTTGGAGACCATCGAGCTCTTTGTGAGGGCTTTCTAGACTGTCGAGCGCCGTGCAAGTCTGAGGCAAGCGGGCCTTCAGAGACGCGGGCGAGAGGCAGGGTGGGCGTGGGGAGAGAAAGAAACTAGAACCCGAAGCTCGCACTGTTTCCCCTCTGTGCTCCTCGCTGCCCGTGCCAGCCCGTGCGGAGAAATTCCAGCCTCTCTGCGGATCCCTGACACCCGGGAGGCCTGGCGGGTGCTGACTCAGCCTGACAGGAGGCGTCAGGCAGGAATGGGTCCATCTTCCTTGCATTCGTGCCTTGTCCTTTTCCTACCGCAGAGGCAATGAACCTGACACCATTTAAAGATTTCCCTGTGGGTGGCCTCTGGAGCCGGGGAGGTGGTGAGCACCTGGGCTGCCCGATGACCTTGCTCTGAGGCCCACTTGGACCTGATCTGGAGACCCAGCCTGCTGCTCCCTGTTGACAAAGTAATGGGGGTTCAAGGGCTGAGGGCAGGGGATATCACTGCCTTCTGACAGCTGTGGGGGCAGTGCAGGGAGTTCCTGGGTTCAGATCCCAACTCTGCTGCTTTCTCATCTATGACCTTGGGTGGGTTCCCTTCCTGCTCTGAGCCCATGAACCCTCAACCACAGCACCGACTGATAACGCTCATCTGTGTGTATGCCATTGGGTGGCCTGCTGTGCATGCGGATTCTGGCCCATCTCCCATCCACAGGCCGCCGGCCTTTCAAATACGCGCGACGTAAAAGGTGAGGCCACGGGCGTGCGTGGGGTAGGGGTTAGGATCATGGGATTTCAAATGACAAAGACCTGGATCCAAATCCTGGTTCCGAAGCACACAGCTGTGTGTCTTTAGGCAAGTCACGGTCTCCTCTCTGAGCCCCATTTCCTTGGCTATCAAATCGGCATAATAGTTGCTACCTCATGAAAAGTTGGTGAGGGCCGAACCGGTTTGGCTCAGTGGATAGAGCGTCGGCCTGCGGACTGAAAGGTCCCAGGTTCGATTCCGGTCAAGGGCATGTACCTTGGCTGCTGCGGGCACATCCCCAGTGGGAGGTGTGCAGGAGGCAGCTGATCAATGTTTCTCTCCCATCGATGTTTCTGACTTTCTATCCCTCTCCCTTCCTCTCTGTGAAAAATCAATAAAAAAATATTTTTTAAAAAAAAGAAAAAAGAAAAGTTGATGAGGATTCAAATAATGTGTATGGCAGGCATGGCACACAGGAACTGCTCCACCCGTGGGAGCTGGCATCCCTCCCTCGGCAAACTATTTTGGGATCCCATTGCACTCGGTCATGCCATGCACTTGCCCGTCATTTGCGATAGTTTAATAAAAAGCCTGCCTTCCGTTAACCCAGATGGCAGCTGGGGCTCTGGGTGCTTTGCATCCAGCCAGAGCCCTCCGTCCCTGGAGCTGGGGCAAAGAGACCTCTTTTTCAGAGCCCCTCTTCTCGTCCCTGGGCCGCTCGGAGCAGCCCCCAAAGTGAAACTCAACTCCTCTTTGAGCTCCTTGCACCACCAGGCGGGAGCGATGCGCCTTTTGCTGTAGATTTCATGGACAAAGGAGGCTCTGCGCTGCAGCCACACGGACCAGCGGGACAGGTGCTGTCGGAATTCCCGCTCCAGTGCGGGCTCCCTGCCGTCTGAGCGCATCCCAGGCTCTCTCCCTCCTGCCCTACTTCTCTTCCTCTCCTTCCTTTTCAGAAAGAAGACATCGACTTTTCCTGCTGCAGTGTAACTCATTTTTCTAAACAAAGCGGGTCTCTTCCCAGCAACTGCAGTGCATGCAGGCTTCTTCATCTGCGTGTATTCCCTGGTCCACATGCCCCTTCAGGGCTGGTACGGTGGCCCTGCTGACCGCTGTGTCCCAGCACCGGCCTCGTATTTGGCCCCCAGGGTCAGCTCCCGGACATGCAGTGAGCGGTGGATAGCTGAGTGGGCAGGGGCTGCTGAGGCGGGGGGGGGGAGAGAAGCTGCTCCGTGGTTGTGCAGGGCCTCAGCTCTGTGGCCTGGGGACTGACTCACAAAGAGGCCGAAGCTGCTGTGTGACCTTTTCAGAGCTTGAAACAACCCCAGACCGACACACTCTGGGAGTCTCCGAGGGGCACGTGAACATTAGCACTGGGGGTTTCTTTTAGGGTCAGATGCTTTCCTGTCAGCAGCCACCTCTTCTCTGGGGTACTGAGGGTGTCAGACACAGGACAGTGCACATCCGAGTCCCCTGGAAAGCTTTCACCACCAGAGCTGCTAGAACTTCCCTCCTCCTCCTCCGAGATCCCACTTCAAAGCATCTGATTCCACTGAGACAGAGGAGGGGGCTGGGTTTTTTAAACGAATAGGTCTAAGAACATTTGTGGGGTGTTCACATGAAACCTCCCTCCCCAGTGGGTCAGGCTGATCTGTGGGCTGGTGCTCCAGGCGAGGGCCTGGCCAAGAGGTGGACAGAAAGGTATGTGGGCTTTGGAGTCACAGAGGCCTGGGTTTGAATTTTGCTTCTACTGCGCTCCAGCTCTGGCCTTGGGCAAGTCACTTGGCCTGCGTTAGTTTCCTCCTCCGTTAGCTGGCAATCAGAGTTCCCACTTCTCCTCCGTTAGCTGGCAATCAGAGTTCCCACCTCACAGGTTGGCTGGGATCAGTCGGGAAGAGAGTGTCCTGTCTAATTACCTGGCACCAGCCCAGCCTCGATAAGTATGGTTCTGTTGTCTTCCTGAGCAAGCTTAGGGGTTGGAGGGGAGGACAAGTGTGACCTCGGCCAAGTCACTCCCACCTCTGAGCCTCAGTGACCCTATTCAGCTCAGCCCTGAGAAGCAGCTCAGGGCTGAGCTTTGGAGGCAGATAGGCTGGCTTTAGCTGGTTCCCTGGAGCAAGTCACCCAGCCTCTCTCTGCACCTCAGTTTCCACACCTGTAAATAGAGAACCAGTGGTGTGTTCATCTCATCTCAACTCTGAGTTCAGTGACATCAAGTTGGTAGCTTGAAATGGGCCGTTGTGGAGCATTTACACCAAGGAAATTGGCAAATCAGGACTCTCCTGGCCCACCCCCAAGGCCCTATCGAAGTCAGTTTACCAGCACGCTACTGTAACTCAGGAAACGATACCTTTCCCTGGGATTGTTGGGCGATTCAGAGAGCCACTGCCCGTTGAACACTTAGCCCAGCGCCTGGGCACGAATACACGTTGTTAAACACGCTTAACGTTTATGAGCCATCACTTTGTCTCTGGCCTGGTGTAAGGTGCTCTCACATCTGACATCTCAGGTAGCTTTAACAACTGCAGGAAATTTGTACAGGAGGAAATTCAGGCTTCACATGCAGTTAAAAATTTCAGGCCTACTGTGTGCAAAGCTTATTCTTATATATCCATCTCTTTTCAGCCTTACCTTCCCCTTTTTCTCATTGCAGATAAGGAGTCAAAGGCCTGGAATGGGCAATGACCCACCCAAGGTCACACCTTGAGCCCAAGGTCAGCTTGAGCCCGAGGCCTTGGTTTTGGTCTTGACCCAGCAGGTGCCAGGCTGCATGTCCCCTGAGCTCCCTCCCCACTTCGTCCAGCTGCATTTCCTTCTAGGTGAGGGCAAGCTCTGCTGACTTGATCTCTCTGGCCCTTTCTAGCTCTGACATCCTCAGTATTTAAATCAGCACATGAATATTTTATAAGCATCCCGGGCGAAAATAACCCCCTGCCTGGTTATGTCAGGCTGCGGCCCCAGTCGCCAGGCCCAGGCGCTTCTGCTATTTGCGAGACATGCAATTCTGTGAGGCCTCCCAGCAGCGGCAGCCAAGGAATCGATAGCCTTTAAATAAGTAATTAGAGGAGCTGAAGACGTCGGCACAGCCAGGAGTGAGCAGGGGAATATAAACTCATTTTCTCTCTGTGAAGGGCCCGGTTCTGTTTCTCGGTCAAGAAATGTGACAGGGCCTGGGCAGGGTGAGAGATGGGGGAGGCGCGGGGAAGAACGGGTGAAACCAACAGCAGTGGGAATTGATGGAGCGCTTCCTATGTGTCAGGCTTTGGCTCATCATTGCCGTACCCAGTGTTCTCCGAAGGATGGAGGCTCAGAGAGGGAAGACGGTGGCCCAGGGCCACACAGTAGGAAGCAGCAGAGGGGCAGGCCTTTGTAACTTCAAAGGAGAGTTCCTCATCCTTGGTGCGGTTGACATTTGAGGTGGGGACACAGGGGGCTGTCTTGTGCATTGTAGGATGGTTAGCAGCTCTGGTTTCTACCAACTAGATGTGAGTAGTATGTAGCATGTCCTCTGTCCTTGTGACAACCAATAATGTCTTTAGATATTGCCCAGTGCCCTCTTGGTGGGGGAAAGGGGCAGGGGAGGGCAGAGTTACCCCCAATGGAGAGCTACTGCTCTAGTCTTTCCTGTTTCTGGTGGCTTTGGGGGTAAGAATCAAAATCTTTCTCCCTCTCTAGAGAGGCAGCTCTGGAGCTGAGGCTAACTAGGCGAGGACACTGGCTGTGTGACCTTGGGCAAGTTCCCAACCTCTCTATGTCTCAGTTTCCTAGTTGTAAAATATAGTCCCGCCCCCCCCCCCCAAGAGGTTATCATGAGTTTTAAACGAGGTAGCGCCTGGTGCATACGTGTGACCTATTGTCACCATCTACAGACCTGAGTGACCAAGTCTGCAGCTTCGTTGGTACCACTGTCCCCATGAGAAAGGAAAGGAGGACAGCTGACCCTTGCAGACGCCCGGGAAGAACTCACCTCCAACTTCTGCTGTCCCCGCTTCTGACTGCACATACCCCCTCCCCCATCACCAGCCCTGGAGGAGTTAGAACCTGCAACCAGGATGGCCATTTGGTCCCACAGGATCGAGAGGCGCTGGGAGCGGACACAGCCACTTCCTCTCCCTGTGGTGCCGTCTGCACGTGGAAAGGAAGGTGGAGGCGCTGCACACTGACTTACAGAAGCAGCCGATTAGCATGCAGTCTCTTTTATTATCCAGGAAGCTATAAAAATACGTATAAACAAACACATTTTTATCATGGGAGTTGGTCATCACATTTTATTGGTCTATAGCCTGTGTTTCTGTTACACTGACGTCTGTTAGGAACAAGTTCCGGGATGTTGTCCTCATTTGGGTGCTGGGAAGAAGCAGTCGCCAGAAAGGCATTCCAGGGAGCCAGCCCACTGTGCAGAGGGGGTGTGTGTGTGTGTGTGTGTGTGTGTGTGAAAACCTCCCTTCCCCCAGAAGGAAGGGTCTCTTTTTTAAAAAATATTTTTTATTGATTTTTTACAGAGAAGAAGGGAGAGGGATAGAAAGTCAGAAACATAGATGAGAGAGAAGCATCGATCAGCTGCCTCTTGCACACCCCCTACTGAGGATATGCCTGCAACCAAGGTACATGCCCTTGACCGGAATCAAACCGGGGACCTTTCAGTCCACAGGCCGACGCTTTATCCTTTGAGCCAAACCAGTTTCAGCAGGAAGGGTCTCTTGAAGTGCCTGGTGCAGCCTTGTCATATAGTTGAGGAATCAGAGGCCCAGGACTGCATGCTTTGTCCAGGCTCATAGAGCAGCTTGGTCGGTCCAGCAGCCATGTTCTGAGTGTATTAGTGCATGCCAGCTGCTGTAATAGCAAGGCCTCCAATCTCAGGGGCACCACTGAGTTGTCTTTCTTGCTCACAGGGCAGGTGTTCCTGACTGGTGGGTGTGTCTTCCCCGAGGTGATTCAGGGACCCATGCTCCCTCCTTCTTGTGACTACACCCTCTGATAGGACCTTATACTCACCTTTCAACTGGATGAGGGAGGAATTCAGAGGATTGCAGGTTTTCATATGGGTTTTTATGGAGGTTTTTTTAGGTCCGGCAGGGAAGTGGCCCATGTCACTTCTATCCACATTCCATCAGCCCAAGTTGCATTCTGTCTCCACCTGCAAGAGGGGTTGGGGCAGGTGGCCTGGCTATGTGCCCAGGAGGAAGACAGACAGACAGGTGGGTGAGGAGCTGGCCAGTCAGGGTGCCTGGCCCCGAGGTGGAAGCTGCAGGCCGGAGGTGACTGAGACGAGACCTACCCTCACCGAGTTCAGTCTAGTGGGGGCGGGGGGAGAAGCAGCAGACACAGTTAGCGAATGTCCCGCCTTGAGGTTCAGAATAAAGACTCGTCTTTTCCATCTGCTCTCCCATTGATCACGGGAAGTCTGTTTACTTCTCTCTAGAGAGAACCCACCCAGTGAGGAGTCCAAGACTCCTGGGGTCCCTGCTAACTCCATCCAAAAGGTGTCAGCAGCCCTTGCTTCTAGAAGGTTGCAGAGAAGAAACTGGAGGCCTGACTCATTTCCTGAAAGACCCTGTTCTCTGCGTCAGGCCCAGCAGCATTTCCTTTTCGGGGGGAGTTTCTCTCGCCAGGGTTCCATGGCACATAGCACACCACAGGCCTCGCCCTCACCAAGCAGCACTGGAGAGGTGACCTAGCTGCTCAGTTCCGTCACACGCTCACACCCTCCGCTCTGGCCGCGGCAGAGTCTGCCGCTTTGATTAACCAGTAACTATATGGAGATCCCAAGATGACGAGAGAACTCCGACCTCCCGCCACAGAAGCTGTCTGAGGCCGACACTCCGCACCCCCAGCGGCTAGCATATAGGCATGTGGCCTAAAGGGTGGCCAATTGGACACACCCGCCCAGGACTCTGAGTCTTGAGAGTGTTCCAGAGGCGAAGGGTCAGCCAGACCCACCTTTAAAGCCACTGCACCAGACTGGCATCTGGCGAGGTGTGACGCACCAGCTGCACGGTCCGGGTACCAGCAGGGGCCGCTGTGACCAGCTGGCAGCCTCCAACCTGGCACCTTGGCCAGGCCTGGACTCTCTGGGTGCCCTTCCTGTCAAGCCTGTTTCTCCAGTCCCCTGTCAATTGTATGCACCACCTGATACTTTTCCAAACAGGTTCTTTAGGTTATCAGTCCCTCTTACCTAGGGCAGCCAAGCACTCTGCCCAATGCCGCCCTGGCCTGCACCCGGCCCCAACCCACTCCCTCTGGGATCTGCTTGGCTGCCAGCATCCCCCAGACCTCAGGCAGCTCTACCAACCTGCACCCTCGAGAGAAAGGTCTGGCTTCCCATCTCTGCCCTCCAGGAGATTGCTCAGCAAATCTCCCTGAACCTGGGACTGCTGGCTCCCTGCCTCCCAGAGCGTCTATCTCTGGTTATAAGAAAAGTGTTACCAAAGTCCTTCCATATTAAGAGGCCTCAGGAGTGCAATGGACAGAAGCACATGCCTGGTTTTCTGTGTAATCCTCTGGACTCTATTGTGAATACATTTTATTGATTTTACATCACTCTTCTGAGAAGAGGTCCAGCGTCATCACTGGGGGCCAAAGGCAACCTGGGCACCAGAAAGGTGAGGCCACCCCTGGGCTTGTAGCCTCTGGGCTACGGTGGGTAACAGGTTTCCTTCCTCCGCCACACAGGACATGGGCCCTCTGCCTTAGGAGACCTTACAGGTTTGAGGACCAGTCCATCTTCCCCAACCGTTTGGAAAGAGGTTCTTATTTTTTCCTGGGGCCAGCTCTTCTCTCTACTCTACAGAGGTGGGTGGTCCCAGCAAGAGTTGTCATGTGATGGTATGACCTCACTCTCCCGCTTTGGCTATGGGTTAAGGAGGTGTGGGCTCCTGGCCCAAGCCAGGCCCACCAGATCCTTCTCTGCAGC
Source organism: Antrozous pallidus (assembly GCA_027563665.1). Taxonomy (NCBI): domain Eukaryota; kingdom Metazoa; phylum Chordata; class Mammalia; order Chiroptera; family Vespertilionidae; genus Antrozous; species Antrozous pallidus. The sequence continues at coordinate 76,295,419 of CM050522.1, read as the reverse complement.
TGTTTCTTTCCAGTTGGAACTGGGGGTGGGGCGGGGGGAGAGAACAGTTAAACTGTCCCTGGTGGGGACTTGAATTTTCCACACAGTATGGGAAGCCAGTTTGACTTGGAGAGGGAAGCTAAAGAGAGAGAGACAGAGACAGAGACAGAGAAGAGAGGAAGAAAGAAACTACAATGAGGGGAGGGAAGGAGAGGGGAGGGGAACTAGCTGTACCCTAGCCTAAGGCCTAGCTGTGCCCCGTCCCTGGCAGTTTGGGTATTCATTTCCCTTTCCATTCTCCTTTTTACCTTAACTATGAGTTTGCCACCTGCCTGTCTTGTTCCCTCTGAATTGAAGGGGCTGCACAGAACCTGGTACATAGTAGGTATGCAGCCAACACCTCTGAGTGAGTGAATGAAAGAAGGAATGAATGAATGAACACACGCAAAAGAAGAAAAGAGGAGATGTCAGGAACTGCCTGGGGTGGGAGGTGATAGTCAAAGAGTGGTTGGAGGGTGAATGGGAGTTTTCTGGGTGAGTTATGGAGGAAGAGGGTAAGAAGACAGCAGGGACTAAGTTTTAAAAGGCTTAACTACTGGACTAAAAGTTAGGACTTGACATAGCTGGGCTAGGCCTACCTCTCGAGTTCTGTCCCGGGTATCCTTCCTGTAAGTGAATGTGGGAGTGATCTTAAGATCCTAGAGACCTTGCTGATAGGAAAGTCACATTCTCTTTTCACCCCCCCAGTGACTCTCCTAAAACTGCCCTCACGGGGTCCCTGGGAAGCCCCTGTGGCTAGGCCCGAGGACCCCCTTTTCCGTCCTACTCCTCCCTGCCTCTGGGTAGCCTCCCACATCCTGACCTTGGCTGGCACTGTTCCTCCCCGGCAGCCCCTCTGTCGCTCTCGTGGTCTCTCTTCCTGGGCCCAGAGCCATTTCTCCACGTTGGTGGCCTCCCAGTGCCTGTGCTGGGCCCTCCCCTTGCTCTACACTCACCCGGAGCTTCACCCACAACCCCCGCTTCAGGGACCACTTAGAGTGGGGACTCCCAGATTTCCACTTCCCATCAGCTTCAGTCCCAATTATCCAGTGTCGTTCCTTCTCCTCCAGGCTGGGCCGTGGGCACCCTCAGACTCAAACCCATCCCGGATCGGGCCGTCACCCCCTCCGCCCACTGCTGTCTCCACTTTCCCTGGCGCCGGCCTGCGAGGAGCAGATGCCTAGCCCCGGGGAGGAGAGGAGAGGCAGGCGCGGGGATGGGCAGCCCCGGGCCAGGAGATGGGTCTGCTGGACGCAGGTGCACCACCCGAGTAGGCCAAAGGGTGGGGCGGCGTTTGCCACCTCTGACCCCCAGGCCTCCCCGGGGCCGGGGCAGTAAATGTTGTTGACCAGATCGATTCCCACCACGCTTGAAGTCAGCGGTCAGCTGCTGACCACACTGTCAATTATTCAGGCTCCCTGGGATTCCACCGAGAGCGACCGGTTAACTAAAACACGGCTCTGTTGTCCTCACACCCCACTTCTCCCTCCGGGGCCTGGGCAGGATGGCCAGCCAGCCCAGGGCACCTCTCCAGGCAGCCAGACACACACCTGCCCCAGCATCTCACTCCCACTCCCCGACCCCTTCACTGGCCAGGACTTGTCAGCCTCCACACCCTCAGATCTCTTGGAGGGAATTCGGGGCTGAGGATGAGGCAGAGCTGGGGCCAGCAGCCGGGTCCCTGAGGTTCTGTCCCATTGCATGGGGTGCAGACTTTTCTTATAACCAGAGATAGACGCTCTGGGAGGCAGGGAGCTAACAGTCCTGGTAGGAGACATAACTAACATTTAAAGGGTGCTTTAAAATCAGCAAAACTCTCAGGGCATCAGTCATTGTGTGGCCTCAAGTCTTTTTTTTTTTTTTTTTAGAACCAGGTACTACCTACATAAAAATGCGTTCATTCATAGTCGTTTATCAGACAGACCGGGCTCCTGGCTCGATGGGACAGGGTGAGGCTAGAATATCACTCCAAGCCTCCCCTCGAACAGGAGAGCTGCTTACCGACCAGGAAAGGCACAGACAGGTGGATACGGTGCCTGAGGTCACACAGCCTGTGTGAAGATGGAGCCGGAATCAGTCCCGGCACCTGACTTCTGGCCCCTGCTCTCAGCCTCTCCGATCAGAGTCATGGGAGGGGCTTTGGTCAAGGGCAGGGAGGTGATCTCCTAAGTAACGGCCTACTGCCAGGGCGGCGGAGGAGAGATGAGGGTGAGTATGACAGGAAGAATTAAGCCAGGGGTGGGGAGGGCTAAGTCCTCTGGAAGAGGGGTTCCCTAGAGAGGGGTCCAGGGAAGGAGGAGCGCCCTGGCCAGGACCCCCAGTGGGCCTGCACCAAGGGGAGCAGGCAGCACCTCAGCCTCAGCACCGAGCCCCCCGCTGTGCCCTCTTCCTCTTTGTCTGAGGGCTGTATTTTTAGATCTCTTACTTTCCCACGAGGAGTGTGTGCTAGCAGGATGGGCCTTCCTCGGTCCGGTTCTGTCACCCCCGCAGTGTTTCTCTCCCAGGGCTCCGTCCCGGACCTGCCCGAGGCTGATGGGAAGCCCGGCTTTTCCACACTCCAATGCCAATTGACACCGTCTCCCACCTCTCACCCTGTGTCTGCTTTCCCTCTCTCCCCCACCCGTTCAGTTCCACTCCAGCCCCAGATCCCTATCTGTGCCAGACACTGCGCTGGGTGCTGGCAAGACAGACCTAAAAGTGACAGAAGCGCCTTTAGTGTCTTCTGTGCTGGCGTCAGGGTGAGTGTGTTTGATTCAGAGAGCAAACTGGGGCGCGTGTGAAAGTGAAAGGGGTGCTATTAATAATCATGCTGAGACCACAGTGTAAACCAGGCAAGCTCAGGTGCAAGGTCACCCCGATAGACAGAAGGATAGGGGAGTGGGAGACTTGACTAATGGAGGGAGTCCTGGCTGGGTGAGGGTGTGAGCAAGGAGGTGCGTGGCAAGCCTGGGGGTGAGTGGAGAGTTTATGGTGGCAATAACCGGGTGGACCCCAGGTGGGAAGAGGTGGACAGTTTGGTACATCTAGAATAGGGTGGCAGAAATCTTGCCACAGAACCCCTGGGCCCATGGCAGGCATTACTAATTGATCACCGCACTCTCTTCCCACTGACTCACCCTCACAGCCCTCAACACAGTGCCTGGGGGAGGGGCCAGGAATTGAGTCTCTGGTTAGTGTGTGTGTGTGTGTGTGTGTGTGTGTGTGTGTGTGTATGTGGGTGGGGGGCGGGACACTTACTACCATCAGGCTTTGAGCTCAGGCCCCCAGAGCTGTGACTCACAAAAGGGGAACCACAACCTGACCAGGTGTCAGAGAGGGACAGCTGTTTCCCTCTTTCTCCTACCCCATCCCCAGCCCTAGGAGTGAACCCAGAGAAGGGGTGAAGGGGTGTGTGGTGGGAGTGACAGGACGTCCTGCCTTCCCCAGCACCGCCCCCGCAACCTTCAAGCCCCTTGTGGAGGAAGAAGAGAGGTTAAAGTCAAATCTGAGCCTAGAACTTTAAAATGACCCCATCTCAGCCAGATGAGGCTGCTTCATAACCAGCAGCATCCGAGTGGAGGAGCCGATGGTGCTGTCAGAGGTGCGTGAGTCCCAGCCGGTGGAGGGGCTCAGAGTTGGGAGCTGTGATTAGGAACATAAAACTGAACCATCATTGCCACCTAATGAGCCGAAGCCCTTAATAAGTTTGCAAAGGGGACGTAACAGGAGGGGAAAGATGGTTAGACATGAGGGTGGATTGAGGCTGTGTTGAGTGCGTTAGGCAGAGGGACCCAGGAAGGTCCACACCTGTCCCTCCACTCACCCCTCCCTTCAGGTCTGGGGGACCCACAGCTATGAAACAGGGGGTCTCTGTGTTGTCGATTGGGCTTCTGCCCCCAACCCAGTGCCGAGCCCTCCTTAGGTCAGTTTGAGGCCCAGAGGCCTCTCCCTCCAAGGCCCAACCCAAATCTCAGGATCCCGTCATCTTGAGTGGGCGCGTGGGACAGGCCTGAAGGAGCAAGGTCACGCACATGACCTTCCAGAGGGCAAGGAATCAGCAGAAGCAAACCTCTGGCTCTTGCTCAACCCACCTGCTCTGCTGCATGGGTGAGACGGTAGCCGAGAGCACAGATGCCACGGAAAGGGGAGGAGAGAGCATCCACGTGAGACATGAGAGGTGGCACGTGTGGGATCAGTTCTTCCTGGCGCCCACCCACTGGTGACATGGCTGCAGCAGGGACCTGACCCCCAAGGCCTAGGCCTCTCCTTGTGGGGAGTAAGGCAAGGAGACCCCATGCCTCAGGCTCCGAATTGGAGGGGTCTGTGGCACTGAGGAGTGATGGATAGGAGGGCCGGATCTCCCAGGAGATGGAAATCTGGGAGGCATCAGGGTAGAGACGCTGCAAGCCTTGGAGAGAAGCAGAGAGGACAGGGAGGGCAGCGAGGACAAGGAGCCAGCATTTCGGAGGGGGAGGCTAAGCTGCAGGAAATCGCCTAAGAGCCCGGCAGCCGCCAGATCCTGGCCGGCCTCCGGGCTGACAAGATGCATCTCTCAGCTGCTCTGGGAAACCTAATGGCCCTGAGTCGGCCCAGGTGGGCAGCGGGACAAGTTTACCTCCCTGCTTCCTGCTTCCTGCTCCCCCCCCCCCCCCTCCGGCTTTGGCTGCTGCTCCGAGGCAGCTCCCCCAGGCCAGCGTTCCAGACTCCTCATCCGAGTTTACCAGCCTGGTCTCCTTCCCTCTCCCGAGTGCCTGGCCAAGTTCTGCCTGGCTCCCTGCCCCTCTTCGTTCCTTATAGCAGAGCCAGTTGAGGCCCATTTGCAGATGTAGCCACAGGCCAGGCCGTGGGACCCTCCCCACCTAAGGCAGCAAAGCCAGCCCATGACGCCTTAGAAGTTCATCTGTGTCTATCCTCAGGCCCAGTTCAGACAAGAGAGTTTTATGTTTTGGGTCAGAGACTGATACGAAAGCATTCCAAGCCTCTACCGGGTCTCTTTCTCATATATGTCATCGGTCCAGCTCATGCCAGACATACAATGAAGTCTTGATCTTTAAACCCAGCCCAAGGCTGGAGACCGGGGGGTGCCAGGGAACTGATATTCTCGGGGTTTAGGGCCTCTTTGAGCCTCAGTTAGCTATCTGTATGTAACCATTTGTCAGCTGGGGCCTCCTGTCCCTTATAATTCCAAAAATACCAGTTCAGCTCCATATTCCACATCCTGTGGAAATGCACCGCTATCCCCAGTACTTGGAGAGTTCTGGAATGGTTTGTGTTTTCACACTCCTGTCTGCAGCAGAGCCGCGGCTCCTGCTAAATTCGTTTAGCGTCTGGACCGGGCGGCTGACCCAGGCCTGCCGCTGTGGTTTTAACAGCTCTGGCAGAGCCGGGGAGGGCGGCCGGCACCCTCCGCTCTTCCCACCGGATCCACTGCGGAAGGTATTTGTGTGTAAGACAAGTGGAGGGAGACTTAGGGAAGTCAGAGTGAGGGTTTCCAGCGCTACGATGCACCCCACTTCAAAGAGGCATCAGATAGTTCTGCTCTTGCAAGCTCTTAGGGCCCTGGCTGGGTAGCTCAGTTGGTTAGAGCCGTGGTCAGCAAACTGGGGCTCGTGAGCCACATGTGGCTCTTTGGCCCCTTGAGTGTGGCTCTTCCACAAAATACCACAGCCTGGGCGAGTCTATTTTGAAGTGGTAGATACCATCGTTGTCCTGTTGATATTTGGCTCTGTTGACTAATGTGTCCCAGTATACAAAGGTTGCGGGTTCGATCTCCAGCCAGGGCACTTACAGAGTCAACCAATGCATGCAAAAACAAGTGGAACAACGAATCGATGTTTCTCTCTTTCTTTTTCTCAAATCAGTTAGAAAACAAACAAGCCTTAGACCCATACACCCCTGGGGGAAGTTTTTGTGAGCCCTTTTATCTCACACAGTTCCCCAGCCTCATCCTCGCTCTTTTCTTCATCTTTCTTCTTCACCTCTCTTTCTTGAGAGACCAAACAGCGCAGCAGTTAAAGTAAGAGTTCGGTCCCAGACGGCCTGGCTCTGTGAGCCTGGCTCTCCCTCTTGAACCCTGTGTGATCTCAGGAGACTTACCTAACCTCTCTGAACCTCAATTTCATCTGTAAACGAGGATAATAAAAACTGAATAGGATTGGTTGTGAGGATTTCCTAAACCAATGGGAAGCACTTAGCAGAGTGTTAATAATGGTAGCTGCCGTCTTCATCTTCTACCCTCCACATTCTTCCTCCTGTCCCAGGCAGCAGAATTCAAGCTTCTCAGGCCCTATCCCCAGGCCTGCCCATCTTCAAATATTCAACCCCAGGAAGGACTCAGGCTCAGAAAGGAGGTTCTTTGAACAGGACCAGCCAGCCCTCCTTGAAAGCTCTGTTTGAGGTTGTGAATGTGCTTCATTCCTTGTCTGCGGGCCTAACGGTGGCCCCCACATTGGTAGCTACTAAACAAACAGTTAGGCGCATCTTGCCTCTCTCTCCACCTCCCACCCCATCCCCATTCAGCTGAGAGTCGGCGCCAGTGCCCAGCAGATCCTGGGCCTGACGCTAATCGCTTTCCAACTTGACTGAACTATTGGGAAGGAGGCGCTTGTTCTCTTTCGGGGGTTCCCATGCATCCTACGGTTGCTGGGGGCCGTCCTTTCTCCCTTACGGGAAATCTGCCCAAGAATGAATCCGACACAGAGAAAAAGACAGCTTCTTGGTGATGACATTGGAGCTCCTGAATCCCACTGTAATTTGTCCCTGGAGTTTTCCAATGACACGAGGCCAGAAATTCTTCTTTTCTTGCTTAAGCTAATTGGATTCGAGCTTCTTCTGTCTTGTAAAACGGAATGAATTCTACCTAATCGAGAAACTCAGCTAAAAATAGAGTATATTATAAAACAAGGGGGAACGTCATGCAACCCACAGCCAGAGTTTAACCAGGAAGCACAGAATGTGAAGGCTGCCGCTGAGGCCACATAATCTCCCGCTTCTGCTTGTTCTGTGCACGTCTCCTTTCACATTCCTCTGCAGACGGTGTTTCTGCTGACTCATCGGCCCATCTAGAAAAGATCCGGGGGGGGGGGGGATGGGGGATGGGGGGATGGGGGGGGATGGGGGGGATGGAGAAAAGGTGAAGGGGTTGAGTAGTATAGATTGGTAGTTACAAAACAGTCATGGGGATGTAAAGTACAGCATAGGGAATATAGTCAACACTATTGTAATAACTATGTGTGGTGCCAGTTGGGCACTGGAAACACCAGGAGGAACACTCTATAAAGTGTATGATTGTCTAACCACTATGCTGTACACCCGAAACTAATACAAAATAATATTGGCCATAAACTGTAACTGAAAAAAAAAATGTTTTCTAAAAAAAAGGTCCCAGGGCTGATTATCATTGGTCCAGATTGGGTCATGTGACCATCCTGAACCATTCATTGTGATTGGCCAAACAATGGGCCATGACCTCTGGATCTGAGGATTGGGCTCAGGCCCACCTAAATCAAATAGACTAAGAAAGGGTAAAGACCGGTTTACAAAAGCAGGACAATACAGACAAACAAACCGTGTGCCGTTTTGCTGGTGTGGTGGGATTCAGGCTCTGGTGTCAGAGGAGCAGCTCTCATGGAAACTTCCATCTGTGACAACAGCTTCTGGAGAGCGGGTTTTCTTGGTTTTCTTTAATCACACCATGTGCAGGAAGGGAGCTGGTTCTGGCTCTGGCCCCAGCCGAGGCCCTCCCATGGCATCGTTGGAGCTCTAAGTGCCCTGTTATTGTGGGATCATTATGGGGATGGGGGAGTTCCGTGGAGCGAAGCCGGGGAGTGAGGACGGACCCTGGGAGAAGTGGCCTCCTGGGACGGGCAGTCAGAGCAGCGCAGGGCTGCCATCAGGAAGACAAATAGTTACAAGTGTTGGCGAGGCTGTGGAGAGCTTGGAGCCCTCGTGCCTGCTGGGGGGAATATAAACTGGTGCAACTGCTTTGGCAACAGCCTGGCGGGGCTTCGTGAACTTGAACATGGAGGTGCCATGGGCAGCCTCCGACATGTTGTGGGTTTGGTCCCAGAACTGCAAGGAAGCAACTTGTGCTCTTTTCGCTGGTGGAGGGCCTTGCTTCCGCTTTAGAGCTGCTTCCCTGGGGAACCCGGAGCATTCCAGGGGAGCCGAGGAACCGGCTTCCTCTTATTTTTACCTCTGCCCAGAGGTAGGAAGTGCATGATGTATGGCTCAGCCATTCCACTCCCGGCGAGATACTCAGGAGAAAGGAAAGTAGCCGTCCACACAAAAACTTGTGAACGGATCTCCAGCGCAGCGTTATTCTTAGTTGCCAAAAAGTAGAAACAACCCAAATGTCCAGATAAAACGGGGTGCATAGCTGTACGAACGGGGTACGAGTCCACCACGAAAAGGCATAAAGTGTTGCTGCCACATAGATGGACTTTGAAAATCCTCTTACGTGGAGGAAGCCAGTCACAAAAGACCATCTATTGTATGATTCCATTTCTGTGAAATGCCCAGAGACAGGGAGCAGATGAGCGGTTGCCCACAGCTGGGGCGGAGGGCTAAGGGAGCGACACTAATAAGGGGGGGGGCTGAAAGTTAATTGTAGTGATGTTTCTATCGCTGTGAGTACACTAGAAAAGAATAACAACGTTGAACTATACACTTCACATGGGTGCGCAGTATGGTATGTGAGTTGTATCTCATTAAACTTATTACCAAACAGAAAATAGACTAGGACAGTGGTCGGCAAACTGCGGCTCATGAGCCACATGAGACTCAAGAGCCGTGATTTGCCGCTCTGTTGACTAATGAGTTTGCCGACCACTGACCTAGACTCTCAATTCCAATAATTACAGGCTGTTGTTGTTCCTTGTGATGAAGCCCCTATCCCAGTGGTCGGCAAACTCATTAGTCAGCAGAGCCACAGTTTGCCTACCACTGGACCAGGAGGTAGGAGATGAGGGGCCTAAGCTGCCCATCAGCCTGGGAGCTCAGGGCCAACTGTCTGATGAGCTGGCCCCTCCCAACCTTCATCCCCTGGATTTCAAAACAAGGGAAGGGAGTCATGGGGATAAAGGAAAAGGGGGTGGGGGGGAGGCTATTTCCCGGGCCCTGAGGTGGACAGGAAGCTCCATGAGGAAGCAGAGCATCGAAGTGACCCGAAGCCAGCCTGGGCCACTGGCTCAAGTGTCGGTGCAGTGCTGTGGCGTGTGGCCGTTTCCTGGTGTGAAGGATGGGTCGTCAGCACCATAGGTGGTGTCTGCTTGGCCCTCAGTGACCCCCTCCAGCCTTACCCACTCCCTGTCTACAGAGGAGGCTCCTGGCAGCCATGGGTGTTCCCTGTGGCCCTTGGTTACTATCCCAGTAGGAACCTTGGACCCAAGCTGAATCAGCCTTGGTCCTTTCTCTGGAATTTGGATCTTGACTAAGGAAGAAGGGCTGGAATATGTGGGCCCAGGGGCTGTGGGCAGCCACGCTCCCCTCCCCCTACCTCCCTGCGGGCAGAGGTAAAAATAAGAGGAAGCTGGTTCCTCAGCCCCGTGGAAGTGGCTCTAAAGCAGCTCTTTAGGAACGCTTTGGGAGCCTAGAGGAGATCTGAGAGCCAGTGGGGAGAGGCCCAAGGGACCAGAGCAGGTACGGAGGCTTCTAGATGAAGAGCACTAAAGGGAAGAAGCAGAGGGCGGCTGGGTGTCCCAGCAGCTCCCCGGAGATGGTCGGGAATCAAAGACCATGGCTGTCGGGAGCCACGGCCCTCGGCCAGCAAGTTCTAGGGAGCAAAACTTCCACAAATAGCGACATAATGGCCTTGTTAATCTTATCAATAATTAATATTCTGTGCCAGCACAGCGCATTCTACGTTTACCTCCACAATCGCACTTGATTTGCTCCGGCCCATCTAGAGTGGAGAAAGAGGTATTATGCTTTGAGAACTGCCATGCCCACAGCCCCTTCTAGAATAAAGCTAGGTGACCCACCCCTTGCTTACTGAGTTAAGGTGTGCATCTGACACAAAGGTAGACACCCCACAGGCGGCGGCCGGGGGCCGCAGAGCCGCAGAGCCGGACACTAGTACCCAGCACGGGTACCAGTGCCTGAGCCAGCCCAGCTGTCTCTCGGTTGGAGAGTGAGCGGCTGGAGAGACAGAGCTCTGTTTTTGCAAGGGCAGAAGCCAGGAGACACAGAGAGAAGGCGGCAAGCAGAAGCCAAGAATAAATAAGAAGTGGCAGCAGCATCCAGGAGGTGGGATGAAGGTAGGAGAGAGACTCTGGTTGGCGGGGAAGGAGCAGGCTGGTCGAGATGGAGGAGTTGGTGGAGGGGCCCTAGAACATAGAACAGCCTTGGCAGGTGGCACCCACAGCCTGGACACTAGAGCAGCACTGGACCCCGAGGGGTGTTCCTTGCCCTGAACACCATTCCTGTCTCCCCAGAATGTGGCTTGGATACCTGTCTTCCTTATTGTCACAGGGATCCTCAAACAGGAACCACCTGTATTTATTCCATTAATGCAGCCACCCAACCCCGTTTAGGCCATACCTCATATTACTGTGCCTCACCTTATTGCACTTCACAAATGTTAGATTTTTTTTTTACAAATTGAAGGCAAGACCCTCTTCTCTCAGCAAAAAGATTCTGAGTCGGTTATTGCGTTACTTGCTTTATTGCAGTGGTCTGGAACAGAACCCAACCCTCGGTGTTTCTCAGGTGTGCCTGTAACCCCAGACCTGGGAGGTAGAGACGATTCCTGGCTAATGTCAGCACATCTCAGCCGAGTCCTTCCTCTTGTCTGCCCTTGAACCCTCTCTTCCCCAGAGGGGTCCCTGCTGGGGGCTGACTACATCCCTGACGGTCAGGATGTCACCTGCCTTCAGCCTGGGTTGTTGAGGGATATGTCCCAGGAGAAGTGACCACAATAGTTGATGACCAAGTTAAGTCAATGATGAAGGAATCTTTCTTCCTTCTTCTCTCCCATTTTTCCTCCCTCCCAGCTGTTCTCCCTTCTTCTCTCCCTCCCTTTCTTCTTATGTTTCCTCTAGCAAACCTGACTCCCAGGCCCATCCCTTGCTGACTCAAGCATCCAGCGGAGTCTGACTGGCGTCTCTGTCCCAATTCAAAATTCAACCTGATTGGCTCAGTTTGGATCGGGTAACCACCTCTAGTCCAATCCCCTCTGGCCAAGGGAACAGCGTTGTGTGGTGTTTATATGGTGCTTCAGCTTCTCAGAGGGAAAGGGAACATGATTTAGACGAACCCCGAAAGTGCATGCACTAAACAGAGAGGAAGAAAATCAGGGCAGGAGTTACTTTTTTAATTGATACATGTTGAGTGCTCTAGAAACAGTGCATATATTTTCTTATTTAGTTCAATCCTCGCAGCTCTGTGAAAGAAGCGTTAATAACCTTACTTGGTAAATAAGGGAAATTAGACTGGGAAGTTAAGGCACTTGCCCAAGATATTGGGTCTATAAGGGGTGCAAATCTAGGGCCATCCAACCCCAGGAATGTTATGCTCTTTCCTCTACAAAACTGCCTGTGTGACCTTGAAATGTGTCTGCTTCCCTTGCTTTGCTAAAGATTCCACCAATTCAGCCTGGGTGAAAGGTTTTTGAAGCTGGCTCGTTCACATTCACCAACATAATGAGGAAGCGAAGTCCAGGGAGGGTTAGTGACTAGCCCACAGTCACTTAGGAGACCTGGATGCTTGTCCCTTTTCTGCCTTTGAATTCGTAAGTCCCAGGCTGGAGCTTTCTCCTAATAGCCTGCTGCATTGTGGGCATCCAGAGAGCCTATTCCATGGTTTCTTCTTCCTTTTTAAGAGACTTTGAACAGGGGAAGGACATACCCAATTTGTGGAAAATGGATTGGGGAGAGGCAGAAGGAGAACCAGAGAGATGGATCAGGAGGCTGGAGCCATTGTCTGGAAGTGTGGTGAGGGAGATAGCTTACACTCCAGTAGGGCAGATGGGCAATGTAGTGAGGTTCTCCAGAAAACAGAAGCAATAAGATAGATCTATGTTGATATCTAGAAATCCTATCTGATAAAGAGGTAATATGCAAATTGACTGTCACTCCAAAACAAGACAGCTGCCCACATGTGGTCAAAGATGGCAGCTCTCATGTGGACACAAGATGGCTGGCAGGGGACGGCAGTTGTGGCTGATCAGGCTAGCAGGGGAGGGCAGTTGGGGGCAGTCGGGCTGGCAGGGGAGCAGTTAGGCTTTGATCAGGCTGGCAGGCAGAAGCGGTTAGGGGCAAGCAGGCAGGCGAGCAGTTGGGAACCAGCAGTCCTGGATTGTGAGAGGGATGTCCCAGATTAGAGAGGGTGCAGACTGGGCTGAGGGGCTCTATCTCTCTCTCTCTCTCTCTCTCTCTCTCTCTCTCTCTCTCTCTCTCACACACACACACACACACACATACACACACAAAAAAATTTTGTGCACTAGGCCTCTAGTTTATTATAAGCAACTGGCAATTATGATTATGGAGGCAAAGTTCCAAAGTCTGCATTTGGCAAGCTGGGGCCCAGGAAAGTCAGCGATATAGCTCTTGTCTTAGGTCAAGAGCCTGGGAGTCAGGAAAGCCTGTGGTGTAAGTTCCAGTTCCAGGACAGGATGAAAACAGTGTCCTAGCTCTACAGTCAGGAAGGCCAAGTTCCTTCTTCCTCAGGCTTTTTGTTCTATTCATCTCTTAAATTGATGGGAGGAGGCCTACTCACATTAGGGAGAGCAATCTGCTGTACTGTCTATCAGTTCAAATGTTAACCTCATCCAAAACAGTCACAGACACACCTAGAATGTCTGACCGAATATCTGGGCACCCTAAGGCCTAGTCATCAAGTGGACACATAAGATCAGCCCTCACAATATAAGCAAGTCAACATCACACTTAGGCCCTGGTCAGTGTGGCTCAGGTGGTTGGGCATTGTCCCAAGAATCAAAAGGTTGCAGGTTCGATTCCTGGTCAGGGCACATGCGCAGGTTGCAGGTTCGATCCCCAGTGGGAGGTATGCAGGAGGCAGCTGATCCATGTTTCACTGTTACATCAATGTTTCTCTCTCCCTCTCCCTCTCCCTCTTCCTTCCTCTCTAGAAACATCAACAAAAACAGAAAAACAGCAGCACATTTATATAGTCAGGGAGCAATAAGAAAGTAAGGAAAAAACGAAGCAGGGTGAGGGACTGGAGAACAGTGGGAACAAAACAACAGGCACGGAGGACGTCTGAAATTAATATTTGTTAAGTGAATGGCCGAGTCTCACATTTCTGTAAAAACGCTACTTTTCCCTTTATGTCCCAAATTACTTTGCCTTATGTTAGGTTTTAACTGTAGTGAGTGCTATTGTTGCCAGGAACTGAGGTAAAATGTGTGTGTGTGTGTGTGTGTGTGTGTGTGTGTGTGTGAAGACAGCGTGTTCGCACATCCTTCGGGAATGTCACATTTGATACGGCCACTGGACATGCTTGACTTCTTCTTTATTTATGATTTCTGGCGCTTTTCCCTTTGAGGCGGCTCAGAATAGCTTCTGATCCTGCTCACTCACAGAAACAGTGAAATCAAATCTTCCTGCCCTGGACCCGACCATCAGCAGCTTTGCTTATGCAAGCTGTCCCGCCCTCGTGAGTACCAGGATGGTGAGAGCAGAGCCCCAGACAGGTTTCGGCGGTGGCTCCTCCGCATAAGCTTGCACGCTATAATTCTGGTAAAGTGCATTCGTTTCCAGAAATCTCGTCGCAATCAATAAAAGTTGTGCGCGCAAGACTAAAGGCTAAGTTTCAGCCATTTGCTCTCCATTCACCTCTTGATACCCCTTCAAATGTTTTCGGTCTATCCCTTGGTAATATTCAAATCAATGTTCTGACTTATTTATTCTTTGGAAGTCTGATTTATCTCCCTCAGCATCATGCCACTTCTGCTTGATTGCTCTCACTGAACTCTGCACTCTGGGCAAACCAGGGGCTCAGAGAAGGACTTACTGTGTGTGTGTGTGTGTGTGTGTGTGTGTGTGTAAATTGGCATGAGTGTGTGTAGCCTAATAGAGTTGAAAAACTGCTGAATTTGAAAGCAAACAGATCTAGGTTAGTGGGACAGCTCTTCTACATTCAAATTGGCAACTTAGGCAAGTGACCCTGTAGGGCCTCACTTTCCATACCTGTAAAAGAGAAATATAGGTATACTAGAGGCCCAGTGCACGAAATCGTGCACAGGTAGGGTACCTAGGCCTGGCCTGCAATCAGAGCCATCTTCCACCTGTGCGCCAGTTCCCAGCCCCTCCCCGCCACCACCCTGCTTCCCCTATGATTCCTGTTAGCCATCCAGCGATCGGAGCCTGTGGGGTCAGGGGAGGGACCAAGAGGTGGTCAATGCATCTCATAGCGACTGATCAATCTAGAAGTCTGGTCATTACACCATTATGGTTGCTGGCCTTTTATTTTATAGGATACCCAAGAGAAATGACAACCATGTCCACATACAAGCTTGTACATAAATGTTCATAGCAGCATTTTTCATAATAGCAAATGAAACCCAAATGTCCATCAACCGATGGATGCGTAATTGACCTGTGGCCTAGCCACACAATAGAATGTTATTTGGTCACAAAGAGGAATGATGTTCTGGTTCATGCGACAGCATGGATGAACCTGGAAAACATGATGCTGAGTGAAGGGCCAAGTGTATTAGTTTGCTAGCGCTGCCATAGCAAAGTACCACACACTGGGTGACTGACGAAGCAGAGATGTATTGTCTCCCCGTTTCTGGAGGCTGGACACCCAGGGTCAAGGTGTCAATGATGCCACTTTCTCTGGAGGCCGTGGCAGAGAGCGTGCCTGGCTTCTGGGGATTGGCTGGCAGGCTTTGGTGTTCCTTGGCTGGTAGAAGCACCATGCAATCTCTGCTTTCATCTCCCTGTGGCTCTCCCTGTGCCCAAATTTCCTCTTTGTTTAAGGACACCAGCATATTGGGTTAGCGCTGCCTCCCATGATGTCATCTGAACTAATTACATCTGCAGTCACTATTTCCGAATCCGGTCATGTCCGGAGGTACTAGGGGTTAGGACTTCAACGTATAAATTTTGAGGGGGACACAGATGAACCCATTAGCACATGTTATATATTCCCATTTATATGCAATGTCTAAAATAGGTAAATCACAGAGACAGAAAGTAGATTGGTGACTGCCAGGGGCTGGGGAAGGAAGGAATAGGGAATGACTGCTAATGGGTACAGGGTTTATTTTTGAAAATGTTCTGAAATCGGATAGCGGTGATGGTTGCACAGCTCTGTGAATATACTAACAACCAATGAATTGCACACTTTAAGTGGGTAAACTGTAGGAGCGATACCTTTTAAAAGGCTATTTAAAAAAAAAAAAGTAACACTGACCACTCTTCTGCTGTGTCAGGATTATGCAGATCACGTGATCTAATGGAAGCGCGTGTGTTTGGAAACCTCCGTGAAGACAATACACAATTGTAACCCTTGGTCTTTAATTTTTAAATATCTTTGGTAATCATGTGCATTCTGTGCTAACTACACGATAAATTCCCTTTTAATTCCAAAACTTCCTGCTGTCATAAGGAGAATTGGTGTTCTCTTTAAACGCCAACTTAAACAGTCCCTGCAAGCTCACTCTCAGATTTCTTAGAAAAACCTCTTCCCCAAACCTTCCCTGTGATCCCACAAAACGTCCATCCTTTCCGAAGGGATGTCTCTTTTAGCACTGAGCTGATCTCAGGGCCCTCTCTGGAAGGCACCCCATCCCTTCCTGTTGGGAGAAACCAGGGGGCGTTTGTTCCTGCAGACGTGCTTTCGCCCTTGTTGGATCACAGCTAACTCTTGCCCAGAGGCCAAATAAAATTTCCTGAGACAGTCAGGATTTCAGTGGCTAACAAAATCATCTCCCGTCCCCCGAGATGCCGCCCCGCATCTCCGCCCACTCCTAATGCCCAGGCCGCACAGAGCCGCTGAGTCCCTGAGCACCATCCCAGGGACCGCTCTGCTCGGGGGCAGCCCATGCGGCGGCCTCTGGCCCGGGAGCACCGGGCAGCCGCCTCATACTCACGACCTGGGCTGGGTGCCTCGTGCCTGCTGTGGGGTGAACTGTCTGAGCTACAGGTCTCTCAGGCAGCCTGTCTTCTGTGGTATGAGAGATCCCTGGGTATGAACTGCATGTAAATCAGTAGATTGTAGGTGAGCAGTGCAGTTGCTGAATCCAACTTGGCAATCCCTCCAATGCCCCCTTCTTCTATCTACCTGCTTTGGGGCCCAATCAAACTGGCTCCCCATCCTCGCTCTCTAGTTGCTTGCTAGGTGTCTTTGGCTCAGTTGCTTAACCTCTCTGAGCCTCCGTTTCTTCAACTTTAAAGGGGATGATGCCTGTGTTCTCCTACGGCTGTGATGAGGATGGGATGGGATTTTCTGGTACATATGGGGAGCCTGACTTAATGCTGGCTCTGTCTCCCCTTCCTCCCTCTAACCCAGGGAGGTCTGACCAGCAGGGTCCATCTTAACTGCGCTGAGAACGAGGAGATGGTGGACAGACCACTGCTTTCTGGATCAGTCACACCAGCCGGGGCCCCGGCTCTGGTGTTGGTCTTGGGCAGACTCACACCTTCCCATGTCGCCGGGGATGGGGCAGAATGAGGAGCATATGGGTTCATGGCTAAGAAACAGCTTAGAAGCCTGCACGGGGCTGTGTGCCTGGAAGAGTCTGTTATCTTGACTGCCCTCCTGGTCATCATGTGACTTGACAGCCCTCACGCCTGGCCCAGGCTGCTCCCCCAGGACCCCACACTTGGCTTCTGTGAAACTCACTGACCCGTGGCCAGCCTTCCTGGCTCTCAGGCAGGAGTCGCTGGGCCGTCTCTGCAGCCCCACTTAGTTTTCTTCCTCACTATCCTCCCAGCAGACCTTTTCCTCGGCCCCGGCAGCTTCAGGGGGCCCTGAGCCAGCTGATGGCAGCTTCGAGGGGCCTTGCTTGTGGAGGGTGTGGTGCTCCTAAGGGACCCAGGAGGGTGCTCTCAAGCATTCCTCACTCAGCCACCTAGAGCTGTGGGCTTCCGGAAGGTTCCTCTAGTCTTCTGTGCTGGGATGCCGGCTCCGTGAGCTGGCCATGATGGCAGCACCTCCTCGTAAGTGGCTGTGTAGACGAAATAAGTCATCATGTGTAAAGAGTTTAGATCAGGGGCTGGCACGTAGTAAGCACTCAATAAATAATTGATATGATTGTTGCTTATACATTCCATCATTCACTCTGTGGACACCTTCTCCCTGCTGGGTGCTAGGGGCTCAGATGAACCCGATGGTGACCCACCTCCCGGAGCTCCCAGGCCAGAGGGGCAGGCAGAGGAGACCACAGACCGTGACCTCACACGGGGAAAGCAGGGTCGGCGCTGTGGGAATGACAGCTCACAGGGGTGAGAGGGTGGGGCTAGGAGGGGAGAGGCACTGACTCCTCTGGGGTGGGTCAGGAGAGGCCTGGCAGAGAGAGATCATTTTTTTGGGTCATGAGGGGGTCATAGGAGGTCACCCACTGGTAGAGAAGAGGCTGGAATAGGGCAGTCGGGGATGGGAACAGCACAAGCAAAGGCACAGAGGCTGGGAGAGTGGGGCCCACATTTGGAGATAAGAGTGTTAAGCTCGCCCTGGCCCGGTAGCTCAGTTGGTTAGAGCCGCAAATTGCCACTCTGTTGACTAATGAGTTTGCCGACCACTGGTTCGAGCATCGCCCCAATACACCAAAGGTTGTGGGTTCAATCCCCAGTCAGGGCACACACAAGAATCAACCAATGAATGTATAAATAAGTGGAACAGTAAGTTGATCTTTCTCTTTCTCTCTCTCTCCCTTGTTCTCTCTCTAAAATAAAATAAATTAAAAATGTTTAAAGAATGACAAGCTTAGCAGCCCCTATCACTGCCCCACCCTACTCCCTCCCACTCATTGGGAATCTGTCCTTTGCGTCCGGTCACAAGCAGCTGTGACTGTAGGACTGAAGGCTCCTGTCAACCCAACTGGGAGCCCAGCACAGGTGTCCCAGGAATGGCCCTCAGCCAGGACCAATGGGAGGTGGCAGGTAAATACCCCAGTGGCCTTGCCCCTTGAGGTGGAACAACTCTAAATGGGATTTCATGCAATTTCCCAGAATCCCAGCGGGGTGAAGCCCCAGATGCTTGATATGGTTCCTGCTCATGAAAGCACCCCTATCCCGGGGCTCATCTCCCAGATGTGCCATTTGGACCCCAGTGCTTTCAGAGTCTGCTTCCTGGGGAACCCAGCCTAAGGCATCAAGCTGACCAGACAGCTTAATTGTCCGGAATCCTCTGTTGCCCACCATTCTGGTCACTTGATAAGTTCTTGTGGCCATTACTGAGTGCTTAGTCCACGCCGGCACTGGGCTAGACACAGGGAGCGTCAAAGAGAGAAAATAATCCCTCAAAGAACTAGTGGAGGAGACGGGACATACTTGTGAACAAGAGAAAATACAAAAACCAGAAAGGCAGAATTCAGTTAGGGATGAACAGCATTTTGGTGCCTTAGATCCCAGGGAGGTGCCAGAGAGAGAAAGAGGTGGGAATGAAGGCAGAAATGACATGGAGGGCTGGGGCTGGGGTGTGGATGCAACAGCCCGGAATGCCTCATCTAGATGGTTCCCGAATGTGGAGAGCCAGGGAAGGATTGTGAGCAGTGGAGGGTAGGGCCATCTCTGTGTTAGGAGGATCCCTTGGGCTCAAATGCAGGATGACAGGGCAAAGGAGGGCGAGGCTGGAGGCAGGGAGGCAAGGAGGAGGCTGTTGAGAAGTCCAGGCTTCTGACTCCAGCTCAGGCCTGTCTCAGCCGGCCGGGCTCCTCCCCCAGACCGGGGAGGGCCATCTTGTCATAAAAAGCTCAGACAGTTTCCTGCCTTCCCACCCTTCCTTTCAGATCTGTTTCCTGCTGGGCCTCCAAACCTTTTCCTCCTGCCTCCCCCCAGATCTCTGACTTAAGAATGTTTTCTCTGGTTCCCACCATCTCCCGCCCTTTCTTTCCCTCGGTGAGGGGGGATACTCAGCAAAATCACTCCTTCCTGCAAACCACCCAGACGCATTGGGCCGCGATTGTCTTCTCTCTACTTTAAGTAAGCGGAATTGGAGCAACCTTGGCCTTGGGAGACAGACTGTGTCTTCTAACGACTTTCCTTCAAAACCACAAATGCATTTTGTCTCGATTTGAGGTGGTTCTTGCCTCTCTGTTCAGCAACCTCAGGGGGTGTGAAGCGGCATCTGGCAGCCCTCCCATTTCACAGCGGATGCTGCTGCACTTTTGTGAGAAGTCGATTTCTCTGCAAACCAGCCGAGAGGGCACAGATAGCACCATTCTCTGTCCATTCAGGGCCTGTTTCTGAGCCAGGCCTGGGGCTGGGAGTCAGGAGGTAAGACATCTGCTGCCCAAGCCCCATGGCCTAGTGGGGGGGAGGCACAGTGAGACGGGTCACGTGAAAAGGTTGTGCAAAATACCGTGGGGTCTCCGAGGGGGCGAGTGCAGGCTACACTGCCCTTGGCCAAGTTATCAAACCTCCCTATGCCTCAGCTTTCTCACTAATGAAACAGGGGCAATGAAAGTTCTTTCTCTTTGGGTTGTTGTGAGGATTAAATAAGGGAATATGCAGGAAGAGCTTAACACAGAGCTCGAAGAAGGAAGCACCAAGTGAATGCTTGCTAGCTATTCTTGTTTTTTAAATTCTCATACCATGAAATGCTCCTCTTTAAAGTCTACAGTTCAGTGTTTTTTTTTTTTAAAATATATGTATATATATATATTATGGATTTCAGAGAGGAAGGGAGAGGGAGAGAGAGATAGAAACATCATTGATGAGAGAGAATCATTGATTGGCTGCCTCCTGCATGCCCCTACTGGAAAGTGAGCCCATAACGGGGCATGTGCCCTTGACCAGAATTCAACCTGGGACCCTTCAGTCCGCAGGTTGACGTTCTATCCATTGAGCCAAACCATCTGGGGCTTTCAATGGTTTTTAGTATATTCACAAGGTTGTCCACCCCTCGCCGCTATTTCCAGAACATTTTCATCACCCCCAAAGAAACCCTGCACCCTTTAGCAATCATTCTCCCAATCACCCCTGCCCCAGGCAGCCACTAGTCTACTTTACAGTTCACATAAATGGAATGATACATATATGTGGCCTTTTATGCTGGCTTATTTCATGTAGCATGTTTCCAAGGTCCATCCATGTTGTAGCATGTAAACAGTACTTGGGTCTTTTTTATGGCTGAATAATACTCTGCCATTGTGAGGATCATTTGCTTATCTGTTCACCAGTTGGTGGACATTGGGGCTATTTCTATGTTGGCGCTATGGAGAGTAATATTGCTGTGAACATCTGTGTAGGTGTTTTTGGGTGGGCATCTGTTTGCCTGTCTCCTGGGTAGATACCTGGGAGTGCAGTATCTGGGTCATGGGTAACTCGGTGTCTAACTTTTCGAGGAACTGCCAGACTGGTTTCCAGAGCGGCTGCACCAGCTGGTCCATCTAGTTCTCAGAGCGCTGTCCCACACACCACTGCCGCACAGCCCCAAGGGGAGCAGGGACAGCCCCAGGAGGGGAAGTGATGAGCCCAAAGGCCCGGGGGGAAAGACAATGGCAGAGCCAGCACAAGAGTCAAGAACTTTGCAGCCCAGATTCAACCTGTCGCCTTGGGCACCCCGGACCCACCTTCTAGGTCTCTTATGCCCCCAGCTGATGGGAAGTGGTATGAAGCGTTGCCTCTGCTCTTGGAGACTCAACTGTCTAGCAGGTAAACAGTGGCCGTCCTACCTTATCCAAGCCCCCTTAGTCGCCAGGAGGCCTGAGCCCCCCACCTCCACCCCTATCAACAGACATAGCTGGACCTAGTTCCCGAGGCCAGGGCAAGGGGAGCAGCGGCAGGTAGGATCCAGGAATGGCTGTGCTGTACCACGTGGGTAGATGTGTTTCTGGGGTGGGCGGAGCCTTAGAAAGCTCCCTTCCCCAGCTTTTACTTCTGCCAGGATTGGAGCCCAGCTCTGGATCACTGCCTTCCTGGTGGGCCCCAGCTCCATGCCACACCTACACCAGACTCTCGCCCAGTGCGACCTTCTTACTCATCCAGTGCCTCACGCAGACCAGCACCTGCCCATGTCTGAGCTCCCAGGCCCTTCATTTGTTTTTTTTAAATGTTTTATTGACTTTTTACAGAGAGGAAGGGAGAGGGATAGAGAGTTAGAAACATTAATGAGAGAGAAACATCCATCAGCTGCCCCCAGTACACCTCCTACTGGGGATGTGCCCACAACCAAGGTACATGCCCTTGACCGGAATTGAATCTGGGACCCTTGGTCCTCAGGCTGACGCTCTATCCACTGAGCCAGACCGGTTAGGGCTCCCAGGCCCTTCTGATGCTCTGCTAAAAATGACCTTGAACCATGACAACCTTGCTGAAACTCAGTTTTCTCATCTCTCACACCTATCCCATAGGGTGGTTGTGGGAGCAACATCCAATACCTGTTAAGGGGACGAAGTTGGTACTCAAAGGTTGGTTTGAGAGGAGGCACCATCTCTTTCTTTTTTTTTTTTTTATTGATTTTTTTACAGCGCGGAAGGGAGAGGGATAGAAAGTCAGAAACATCGATGAGAGAGAAACATCAATCATCCACCTCTTGCACACCCCCTACTGGAGATGTGCCCGCAGCCAAGGGACCTGCCCTTGACCGGAATCGAACCGGGAACCCTTCAGTCCACAGTCTGTCGCTCTATCCACTGAGCCAAACCGGTCTCGGCCACCATCTCTTCCTTGTTAGCTCTATGACCTTGGGCAGGTCATCTTCCCTCTCTGAGCCTCTCTTTCATACTTTAGAGAATGGAGGTGCACTGAAAGAGTTGAATAAGGACTCAGTAGAGAATGGCTATGGCTATTATTATGCAAATTAAAGAGATTGGCTTGTAAAGCCCCTCAATAGATGTTTGCAAAATGAGACCTATGATTGTTACCATCGCTTGCCTTTGTGCAGGTGATTGTGAAGGAAGGTGGCCTTGCTTATTACTCAGACATTGTTGCAATCGGGGTGAATGCCAAAGCACCGGCAGACCAGTGGGAAGAGCCAGGTGAGCCCACAGGTCCTGGGAGCTTTGGGATGGAGCCCAGGGATTAGTGAGCCAAGCATGAAGAACAGCCCGAGGCTAGCTGAGTGGGAGAGCCTCCTGTGAGGGCCAGAGGCAGGGGCTGTGGAGGCTGCTGGGCTATTAGGCACTCAAATACCTGCTATGCAAGTAGCCAGATCTGCTTAAAGGATCGGGGAGCGAGCTGCCCCTCTGGAGATGTCTTATGCTTCCTGGGCTGATGAGCCGTCTCCCAGCATGCTTTGGCAGCATCACATGGCACTTGTGTCCCATGCAAGTGGGAGAGAAAGCGGAGTGTGATGAGCTAGGGAGCCCAGAGGCCCACAGAGATCATGGCAGGCTTCCTGGAGGAGCTGGCCTTGCAGAATGGGAAGGGTTTGCAGAGAGTAGGAAGGGCAGAGACCAGGCAGGGAAGAAGGCACAAAGGCAGAAGCACCAAGTCGCCTCAGGGGTAAGAGCAAATTGCTGGATCTCCTTTTAAAAATGTAATACTGTTTTGTGATACACTTTCATTGTAAGACATTTAGCAGGGGAGGATTGTGAAAATACAATTAAGGAAGGGGGGTGATGGAAAAACCTTCCGGGGCCTCACTCCCCAGAGGAATTAGCACTAACCTTTCGGTGGGAGTTCTTCTACCGTCTTTCTATGCGTGTGTATTACCTTCTTGTCTCTTTCTTTTATAACAGCAAAAAGGAACTCCTATCACACATGCGTTTGTGACCTACTTTTAAACTGCATCATGAACTGTGTTCCCTGTCATTAAATATTCGACTTCACCACTATTTAATGCCTTCCGAGTATTCTCTCATATGAATGGAACATAATTTATTTAAGTAATTTTCTATTCTTGGGTATTTAAGTGGTTTCCAATTTTTCAATATCATAAGCATCTTCTAAATGAACATCTTTGAGGCTGCAGCTCTGTGCACGTTCTTAATTATGTCCTTGGGATACATTTCTAGGAAAGAAATTGCTCCGATAAAGGGATGCAGATTTTAAAGAATTTTAATATGCATTATCCAATGGCTCCCCGGAGCCGAGCGCTGATTTCCCCTCCCCACTGCAGAGCAGAGGGTGCTCGTTGTCTGTTTCCACTCACGCTGGGGATGGATTTTTTTCTTTGTCAGGTTGATAAATTCACGAGAATGCGTGAATCCAAGTTTTCTGAGGTGTAAATTGGAGGCAGTAATAATGGTGTGTCATGGGTTGGTTGTGACAATCAAAACTCATAGTGGGCCCAAACCGGGTTTGGCTCAGTGGATAGAGTGTCGGCCTGCTGACTGCAGGGTCCCGGGTTCAATCCCAGTCAAGGGCATGTACCTTGGTTGTGGGCACATCTCCAGTTGGGGGGCAGCTGATTGATGTTTCTCGCTCATCAATATTTCTAACTCTCTATCCCTCTCCCTCTCTGTAAAAAAATCAATAAAATGTATTTAAAAAGACACTCATAGTGGGTTGATGTGCTTAAAAGAAAACACAATTTACATTGTTAGTGACTATCCTAACCCAATTATCTCTGGAATGAGGAAGCCCTGGAAGTCAAGGTTTACAAGGTCATTGGAAGTCAGCTCTGTAAAGGGCTTTATCTTCCCTTTAACTACAGATTAGTCTGTGCTCGTAAAAATGGAAACAGCCCACATGTTTGATGGTCGAAAGTGAAAGTACTGCTTCCCCCCTCTCACGCTTCTTTCCCCAGAGATTAGGTGTGTGCCTTGCAAGATGTTTTCTCCTACCTTTACAAACTCTGTGTATGCGTGTGTGTGTGTGTGTGTGTGTGTGTGTGTGTGTGTGTGTGTGTATGGGTGTGTGTGTGTACATGCATCCATGTACTAGTATATAATTCATTGTTGTCTTGCACAATGCCATCCTACATAGGATCTCACTGTCATCTCTAACCTTCAGGTCCACCTTATTCTTGGTAACATCTGCTGGGGTTCCATGTGCTGCTTCTTGCCTTCACCCACTTGAGCTGGTGTTTCTATAGTTTGCGTTCCTCACAGTGAGATGCGAGGTCCAAGTGGTTAGACGTTGTCACACTGTCAGATTGCTCGCTGAAGAGATTGTACTAATTAATTTATCCTCCCCCCCATCCCTACAGGAATGGGGGGGGGGGGAGCTGGGAGTGCCGGGCTCGGGGGAATCGGGCAGCCCCTCAGTAGCCTGGGCTGGGTCAGAACCAGCACCTGTTCCCCTTACCTGTTAGCGCCGAGCATTCCGAAATCAGGTCTGTCTCCAGCCTGGCTTCTTGCTGTCCTCTGCTGTGCAGCAAACCACAGAGGAGTCTTTTTCTTGTTAATTAACCGGGGTTTTATTAAACACCTTAGCAGCTAGCCAACTGCTCTGACCCAGCTGCTCCTGGGAGACGCGTGCATGAGAAGTTTTGTGTTTTAACCCATATGTCTTCGATGACAGCTTCTGTGTCAGGTTGTGCGCTCTGAGTCAGACAGTACGTTATCTGAGAGACTTGTTTCTCCAACAACAAATGTGTGTGAAGCCCCGACTCTCTGTCACGCAAGGTTGGGCCCTGGGGAGGGGTGTGTGAGCACCAGTTCCTGCTCTAGGGACACAGAGTAGTGGCGGAGCTGGGGAACCCACGCAGGAGTGATGGTGTGAATGTGGTGTTCCAGGGGTGCCAGCCCCCCATCTTCTCTCTCCCCGGGGGAGTGGACAATAAGCAGGACCTCAAAGGCTTAGGAGGAGAGCAGTGTGGGTAAAGGCCCTGCATTTGAATGGGAAACAGCAAGTAGGAATCTGGTGTTTATTACTGTGTGATTTATGAAAGCCAAAAATTGGAAGGGCCTAAATGTCTAAATTAGGGCAATTATTAAGTAAATTATGGTATAACTACATTTTGCATATATTAAAATCGTGTTTTTAGAACAATATATACCTAATAGCATAGGGAAATTACTATTCTGGAATACATTTAAAAGCAGTGTATGACACTATATAGAGCATAATTCTGTTTTGCTTTTTTAACTGTGTGATAACTCTCTAATCCCCTCAATCTGGGAAAACCCCCCACAGTATTGTTCACTGTGGGCATCTAACTACATTTTATTTTCTTCTTTACGTTGATTATTTTCTCAAGTTTCTGTAATGAGGCTGTAGTATGCTCATAATTAGAAAAAGGAAATCCATGCAAGTAGAAATGACACGAATGCCTAATAAATATGAAAAATGCTCAACCTTGCTGATGATTAAAAATGCAAATTAAAGCAGCTGACCAACTTCAGAGGGAAAACCCGCTGGTACTCAGCAGACCTGCTATGATTGGCAGCCGCGCGGCAAGAGAAACACTGGTATACTTCACATTTGAGGACAGTTGCTTCAGCTACAGTGTGTGTGTGTGTGTGGGGGAGGAGAGGGGCTCAAAAAATACTTTCCCTCCTGTCTTCTAAGTTTTCCTGGCTGAGCTGATCATCAAATTCACAGAGATATAGTAACGGGTAAAAATCAGATTTTAATGCAGGCGCACAGGGAATTCACATACTCAAAAAAAAAAAAAAAAAAAATCCCAGAGACAGTGAGGCAAACTTGGGTGTATATGTCATTGCGGACAGAAAGAACGGGAAAATGAGATATCAGATGTCAGAAGTGAGAATGAGCAATTGACAGGTCATTGAGGAAGAGCAGACTTGCATGGCAGGCAAGCTCTTGGCTGGGTGGACAGAGAGGGTGGTCCAGCCACCAGGCCCTGCCGGCAGCCTCCCGTCCACAGGACTCAGTTGGCGTCAGGCTAAGGGGAATTTCCTAAGATTTCCTTCCTGGAGCAGGCCTTGCCATCCGAACGTCTTCGGCAGGAAAGGAGGAGGGGACAGGTTCTTTCTGAGTCTTTTGTTTCTTAATAACCAGCTTAAAATAAATATCCCAACAGTGTTTCAGGAATTAGAAAAAGCAATGAAGTTCCTTTTTACATTAAAATAAAGGGAAATCTATGAAAGTAGAACTGATACTAATGACTAATAAACATAATTACTAAACTGGTTCCTAAAAATGCAAATGGAAACCGTATTATAATACTGTGTTTTAAATCGGAGCAACTTTAGAAGAAAAACCTGCTAGTACACCACCTCTATTGGCAACAGAGTGGTGAAGAGAAACACTTGTATACTGCAAATTTGAGTATAGTTCAGTTCAGCCTTTCTGAAGTCCTTAAAATGTGTAATTTCTCAGTAACATTAATCTTTAAAAATGTGTCGTTGTATTCCTTGAATACATTAAGGAAGTAATTAAGGGACTGTGTACAGGGGGATAAGCAAGAAAGCCTATCACAGGACTTTGTAAAATTCGGTAGTGAAGTCCAGGCCAGTGAGGCTCAGTTGGGTGAGCATCATCCCATGCACTGAAAGGTCGCCAGTTCGATTCCCAGTCAGGGCACATGCCCAGGTTGCGGGTTCGATCCCCAGTTCTTATGTATGGGAGGCAACCTATCAATGTTTCTCACATCCATGTTTTTTGTCTCTCTCCCTCTCCCTTCCCTTCCTTTCTCTTTAAAAAAAAGCAAGAAAAAAAACAACAACAAACTATCAATAAAAACATTAAAAAAGTGAGCCATTAAAAAATATATAGTAGTAAAGAGTTGTTCAAAATAATGCTATAGAACTATATTTATGAATGTGGAAACATGTATAATATACTGTTAAACTTTAAAATATGGTGTAATCCTTTAAAATGTAATAATTAGATACAGAAAGGATCTGGGAAAATATATGCATGTTAAACAAAAATTTTTAACTTCCATGGCTTGGAAGTCTTTTTAAAAGCAAGAGTTTATTGCCCTAGCTCTGTGGTCAGCAAACTGTGGCTCATGAGCCACATGCGGTTCTTTGACCCCTTGAGTGTGGCTCTTCCACAAAATACCACAGGCTGGGCGAGTCTATTTTGAAGAAGTGGCATGAGAAGAAGTTTAGGTTTAAAAAATGTGGCTCTCAAAAGAAATTTCATTTGTTGTACTGTTGATGTTTGGCTCTGTTGACTAATGAGTTTGCCGACCACTGTTCTAGCTGGTTTGGCTCAGTGGATAAAGCATTGGCCTGCAGACGGAAGGTTCGGTTCCAGTCAAGGGCACATGTCTGGGTGGCAGGCTCGATCCCCGACCCTGGTTGGGGCGCAACCAATAGATGTGTCTCTCCACATCAATGTTCCTGTCTCTGTGTCACTCCCCTTTCCTTCTACTCTCTCTACAGATCAATGGGAAATATCTTCAGGTGAGGATTAACAAAAAAGCAAGCATGAAAGAAGGGGTGTGCGGTGTGTGAGGGTGGGGAAGTTCATTAGGCAAAAAAAAAAAAAGAAAAAAAGACTGGTCTTGGGGCTTGGAGTCTAAACCACCAGCAGCATGGCCAGGTAGGAAAGACGGCATGTTCGTGGTCCTGGAGTTGTGTAAGCATTTTGCACAGTAAGAGAAGAGGTGAAGCCGTCCTGAAAAGGGGGGAGAAGGTGGAGCGGGGCTAGTTGTGGGACAGGTGCAGAGTCCAGGGAATAAGTGTTTACCCTGTGGATTAGCTGTGGACACCGGATTGGAAAGTTCACGTGTAAGTAAGAAGTGGAGGCTCCCGGGGTTCCATGCGCCCAGCTAGTCTCTCTTGTGGATAATCTCAGAAACAGCCACCTGTGGCTCAGTGGATAGAGGTCAGCCTGCAGACTGAAGCGTCCCAGGTTCGATTCCGGTCAAGGGCATGTACCTTGGTTGCGGGCATATCCCCAGTAGGGGTTGTGCAGGAGGCAGCTGATCGATGTTTCTCTCTCATTGATGTTTCTAACTCTCTATCCCTCTCTCTTCCGCTCTGTAAAAGCTAAAAAAAAAAAAAAAAAAAGGCACCTGGAAACGAATCCTAAATTCCAACACACATCCAGGACTCTGAGCAGTTTCTCTCCTCTTGCCACTATCCATTTCCGTTTAGAGCGTCTCAGAATTCTTTCCTTGTGACACCTAAATGTTAATATGGTCGTATCTGAGTAGGTGGGATCATTTCTATTTTTAAATATGTTTCTCTTGGTTTCAGAGAGAGAGGGAGCGGGAGAGAGAAACATGGACGGGAGAGAGAAACAGCTGTCGTTGCCTCCCGCCCACACACTGCCGGCTCGAACCCACATCTCGCTCCGTGCCCTGGCTGGAAATGGCACCCTGCACACTGGTGTACTGAACACAGCGCCAGCCAGCTGAGCCGCACGGCCGGGGCAATGGCTGCAGTGTTTAAAACAATTGTGAAACCAGTTTTTAAATCTTTATGATTGTAACACGCCGATGAAGAAACGGAAAGCCCGGCAGCTGCCTGGCTGGCTGGCGCAGAGCGGGGGGATGCGCCCTGGCTCCGCGGGGCTCGCCTCTCGGAGTGGCCGCAGCAGCCTCCCTGTGGGTGACAGCCGAGCGCTCTTGTTCCGAGGAAAACATGCTTCCATCTGCCTTCACCGGGCCGCCTGACCCGCGGCAGGGTGGGGCGGCGGGGCGAGGCCTCGACCACGAAGGCCCCCAACCGCGCACCCCAGCAGTTCAGAGGTTCTTTCAGTCTCTCAGCTGAGACTTGCTTTTTCTTTCCATACACTCTTCCTCCCCCACCACATGGCCAACTTCTGCTTCGTGTTTCATCTTTAAAAAGTCACTGTCACCCTAGCTCACAGGGTTTGGCTCAGTGGATAGAGAGCTGGCCTGCGGACCGAAGGTCCCAGCTTCGATTCTGGTCAAGGGCACATGCCGGGGTTGCAGGCTCGATCCCCAGTAGGGGGCGTGCAGGAGGTGGGAGGATTGATGATTCTCTCTCACCATTGATGTTTCTTTCTCTTCCTCTCTGAAATCAATAAAAATATATTTGTAAAATGTCACTTTCTACTTTTGGAAATGATGAGGGGAAACACGCACACGAGACAGAGAGAGAGAGAGAGAGAGAGACATGAATTTGTTCCACTTATGCATTCGTTGGTTGATTCTTGTGTGTGCTTTGACTAGAGATTGAACCCACAGCTTGGCATATCAAGATGATGCTCTAACCAGTGGTCGGCAAACTCATTAGTCAACAGAGCCAAATATCAACAGAACAACGATTGAAATTCCTTTTGAGAGCCACATTTTTTAAACTTAAACTTCTTCTAATGCCACTTCTTCAAAATAGACTCGCCCAGGCTGTGGTATTTTGTGGAAGAGACACACTCAAGGAGCCAAAGAGCCGTGTGTGGCTCGAGAGCCGCAGTTTTGCTCTAACCAACTGAGCTCCCTGGCCACAGCATGCTTATTATTTTGACAGTGGTGGTGGTTTATGGGTGTCATAAACATTTAAAATGCACCGACCTGTACACTTTCAATATATGCATGGTGTAGACTTATTAATTTTACTTCAACAAAGCTATATAAAAAACAAAGAGAACACCTCCCCAGTGACACAGGTCTTGAACTCCCCCTGTCCCCACCACCAACCCCCAAATCGTACCCTGATGTGTACCCTGAGTGCAGGATTCATGTCTGCCGCTGAATGGGTGAGGAGGGCCGGGAGGTCCCGCCTTAGACAGAGGGCGATGGAGCAGCAGAGACTCCAGGAGTGAGGAGGGGACAGGCCCCTAGGGAATCTGGGGGTGGCGCTGAAACAATCCAGAAGGTCTGCAGAAGTTGGAGGTCAAGCCAGAATCCGGGTGTCCCATCATTGGGAAGGGACTGGCATTGTTTCAGTTTCCCCAGCCTGAAAATTGAGAGTAGTAACATCCATAGCTGTTGCATTATGGCTGAGGATCATTTTTTGTTGAGGATTAAATCAGTTAATCTGTGTACAGGGTTTGGAACCGTACCTGACCTGTTGGAGGGGCCACGTGGTCACAGTGAGCCTATTTGGTTGTGAATAGCCCTGGTGGCCCATGAGTCCGGGAGCCCCTGGTACAGGCCTTTGGTTAATCTGGATTCAGGTGGATGGTGTGTGGTCTCAGGGCTGTTCTCTTCTCCCTAAGAGACCCAGCTCACTCCTTCCCGCTTTCCCCCAGCTGCTGGACAACCCCCATCCTTTCAACCTTCCCTGCAGGCCTGGCACCCTGCCGGTTTATCTAGGTTATTCCGTAGAGCTGTCTTTCTAAAGCCTCCGCTCTAACGACAGGGAGGCACATATGTTGCAGCTTATGCTTCTATTTCGGGTTGGGGATTTAAAGAGAGAGTGTGCGCACACATGGAGAAGCATCTGTGTGCATGCCCGTGTGGGTTTGTGGCTGTGCACCTGTGTGCCCCTGGTTGACAGCATGGGCTTGTGTGAACCTGCATGGCTGTGCATTAGCACATGTTCAAGGTCACGTGAGCTTCTGAAGGACTGCCTGAGCGCCTAGATGAGTCTGTGTTTAGATGTATACACACGTCCTTGTGAGCATACATACATGTCCATGAGCACGGTGTGGTGTGATGTGGTAGTTTGTGTGCATGTTCGCCCACGGTGCTTTTGTGTATCTGTGTGCATATGGTGTGAGCTTGCCTCTCCTCAAACCCCAGGAAGCACCCAGGCAAGTGCAAACAACAAGGAACAAAAGGATAGTCTGCATAGTTTAGTCTTTGATCCCTGCCACCCAGGATTCATCCCTTGCTCTCACTCCAGCTGCCACGCTGTTTCTCCAGCCACGTGGACTCCATCTTTGAGCTTTGTCTTCCAGAAACCTCTGCCTCTCCTTGCCCCCCAAGAGGGGAACCAGTCGGAGAAGGGTAAGGAGCCTTTGCTGAGCACCTATGGGGCACCAGGCACCTGAATCGGATGCTTCACATACCTTCTCGGGCCTTAGCAATCCCCAAACGGTTGTTCCCACTTGGCGGTTGAGGAAGCTGAGGATCAGGGGAATGAAGCCATTTGTCTAAGTCAGTGGTCAGCAAACTCATTAGTCAAAAGATCCTCAAAGAATAGCCCTTCCTTCGTTTCTATATGGAGGCAGGATGGAGTAACCCCAGGTGTCAGCGTGTTCCACCGATCAAGTAGGGGAGAGCAAGGCATGGACCAACAACAAACAGCAAAGATGAAATACAAAGATCTTTGCCACCCCTATCTTAGGGCACAGTTTGCAGATTCCTTCCGCAGTTGGGAGGAGTATGGGAGGCAACCAATCTATGTCTCTCTGTCTCTGTCTCTGTCTCTCTCTCACTCACTCTCTCTGTCTCAAATCAATAAAGATGTATCTTGGCCGAAACCGGTTTGGCTCAGTGGATAGAGCATCGGCCTGCAGACTCAAGGGTCCCAAGTTCGATTCCAGTCAAGGGCATGTACCTTGGTTGTGGGCACATCCCCAGTGTGGGGTTTGCAAGAGGCAGCTGATCAATGTTTCTCTCTCATCGATGTTTCTGACTTTCTATCCTCTCCCTTCCTCTCTGTAAAAAATCAATAATATATATATATATATATATATTTTTTTTATTTATTTATTTTTTTAAAAAAAGATGTATCTTGGGTGAGGATTTTAAAAAATTTTCTCCGTGTTCTTATCTGTTAAAACTAGCATTTGTTCGCCCTGGCTGGGTAGCTCAGTTGGTTTGAGTGTCGTCCCAATACGCCAAGGCTGTGGGTTGGATCCCCAGTCAGGGCACATACAAGAATCAACCAATGGACGCATGAGTAAGTGGGACAACAAATTAATGTTTCTCTCTCTGTCAAATCAATTTTTAAAAATTCCACACACATTTATGGTTTTTTTTTTAAAAAAAAACTAGCATTTGCTCTCTTCCTGTGCTAACTCAGGCCACCTCACAGTCATTCTGTAAGACAGTTACTGTTTCTGGCCCGTTTAGAGATGAGGACACTGAGGCTCAGAGAGGTTGCCTTTCTTTCTTTTTTAAAAAATATATTTTATTGATTTTTCACAGAGAGGAAGGGAGAGGGATAGAAAGTCAGAAACATTGATGAGAGAGAGACATCGATCAGCTGCCTCCTGCACACCCCCCACTGGGGATGTGCCCGCAGCCAAGGTACATGCGCTTGACCAGAAGCGAACCTGGGACCCTCCAGTCTGCAGGCCGACGCTCTATCCACTGAGCCAAACTGGTTAGGGCCAGAGAGGTTACCTTTCTTGCCCAAGTGGCAGAGCAGGATACAAACCCAGGGGGTGTCTGTCTCCCACCCCCTACCAGGATTCCCTGTTTTAAAGTTTAAAGCAAAGAGCTGATAAAATACCAAGACATAGTAGACTCAACACATGGTAGCAGATGATGATGATGATGATGATGGTAACAATGACAGTGACCTCAATGATGACAAAAACATGTTTTGCTGCTGAAACCAGTTTGACTCAGTGGATAGAGCGTCGGACTGCGGACTGAAGGGTCGGTCCCAGGTTCGATTCCGGTCAAGGGCATGTACCTTGGTTGCGGGCACATCCCCGGTAGGTGGTGTGTAAGAGGCAGCTGATTGATGTTTCTGACTTTCTATCCCTTTCCCTTCCACTCTATAAAAAAAACCAATAAAATATATATTAAAAAAAAAAAACATGTTTTGCTGAGCGTTGACGAGCCATTAAATTCCTCAAGAGTCGGAATTTCTGGGAAACACCACACTGTGAGTGGTTGTTTTTAGCGAAAAGGTTGCCTCCTTTTTTAGCCAGACCAGACCCCAAACCACGTCTTAGCTGTGTGGCTCTGAGCAACCTCTCTGGGCATCATTTCCTTCGCTCTCATGTAAGGATAATAATAGCCTGCTCACTTCCTCAAAAGGGTAAGCAGGGAGTTACCATATGACCCAGTAGCTCTAGTCCAAGGTGTTACTCAAGATAAATGAAGACAGATGTCCACACAAAAACTTGCACATACATGTCCACAGCAGCGTTATTCATAACAGCTGAAAAGGGGAGCGGCCCAGATCTCCATCAGTTGGGGAGTGGATAAACACAATCTGTATAACGGGCTTTTCATATTGCAGTAAAAGGGAGTGGAGCACTGACACATGCCACCACACAGGTGAATCTTGAACCCCTCGTGCTAAATGAAAGAAGCGAGTCACAAAAGACGACACGTAGTCTGTGATTCTGTTTCCGGAAGAGGCAAATCTACAGGCAGATGCCGCTCCACAGCAGGATTTTCTGACGGCAGATCCACAGGCAGAAAGCAGCTTCGTGGTTGCCGGAGGAAAGCATAGAGAGGGACTGAGTGGGTGTGGGATGTTTTGGGAGTTGATAAAAATATTCTGGTGGTGCCGAAACCGGTTTGGCTCAGTGGATAGAGTGTCGGCCTATGGACTGAAAGGTCCCTGGTTTGATTCCAGTCAAGGGCATGTACCTTGGTTGTGCGCACATCCCCAGTGGGGGATGAGCAGGAGGCAGCTGATGGATATTTCTCTCTCATCGATGTTTCTGGCTTTCTATCCCTCTCCCTTCCTCTCTGTAAAAAAGTCAATTAAAAAAAAATATATATATATTCTGGTGGTGATAGTGGTGATGGGTACACGAATTTGTGAACATACTAAAAACTACTGAATCATACAACTTAAAAGAAGGAATTTCATGACATGTGAATTATATCTTATTAAAAACAGCCTGATCTCATAGGGTTGCTGTGAAGTTTAAGTTAAATAATTTATGTAGCCGAAGCTGGTTTGGCTCAGTGGATAGAGCGTCGGCCTGCAGACTGAAAGGTCCCAGGTTCGATTCCGGTCAAGGGCATGTACCGTGGCTGCAAGCACATCCCCAGGGGATGTGCAAGAGGCAGCTGATCGATGTTTCTCTCTCATCGATGTTTCTGACTTTCTATCCCTCTCTCTTCCTCTCTGTGAAAAATCAATAAAATATATTTTAAAAAATAATAATTTATGTAAATCCCCTAGCGCAGTGGTCGGCAAATTCATTAGTCAACAGAGCCAAATATCAACAGTACAATTGAAAATTCTTTTGAGAGCCGAAAACTGACTTCTGCGCATGGGCCACAAAGTTTCAATTGCACTGTATGTGTGCGCCCGCATGTGGTATTGTGTGGAAGAGCCACACTCAAGGGGCCAAAGAACCGCATGTGGCTCGAGAGCGGCAGTTTGCCGACCACTGCCCTAGGGCAGCGCTGGCATTGTAGTCAGCAGTCATTAAATGCTAAACAATTTAAATAAATGCCAGGACTGTTACTATTATCATCATGACTATACTAGCTGGTGATTTAAGTTCCAGATTTTCAGACTCCTGAGCCATAAGCAGGAATAGTGATACTTTAATTAGTTAGGTTTTCTTAGTCGCCGGAAACAGGTATCACTCTGATTCACGAGTAAAGAGGAATTTATTAGAAGGCTGCAGCACAGATGACTGATTTGGAATGAAGGACATAGAACTGGGCTCACAAAGTAAAGATCTAAACAGCTGTTTCCTTGGCTTGTTCATCTGCTAGCTAGGGAAGGGAGCGAGTGTAGCAGGGCCTACTTCATAGGATGGTTGTGAGGGTTAAATGAATGCCTTGCACTCTAAACTCTCAATAAATATTGTTATTGTTGTCGTTATTATTATTATTACTAGAGGCCTGGTGTATGGGATTTGTGCACTGGTGGGGGGTGTGGCTTACAGGGATGGGCCCACTGTGGGAGTGCCGCTTATCCTGGTCAGCCAAGGGGCCCTCCCACTGTGAAAGTGCACTGACCACCAGGGGGCAGCTCCTGCGTTGAGTGTCTGCCCCCTGGTGGTCAGTGCATGTCATAGCGACTGGTCGACCGGTCATTCGGTTGTTCAATTGTTAGGTCTCCTAGAATCTTATATAGAGAGATTATTATAGACAAAGTTGTGACTCTGGGATGATTCAACTCAACCCACTTTTTCTGACTGAGCCTGGCTCTGTTCAAGGTTTAGATCTGAGTGTGATGGTTCTAGCGAGGGTCACTCACCTACTCCTTGGCCAGGGGAGGGTGGGGCATCTTGATGGACAGCCTCACTAAGAGTTCAAACTAGGGAGGGGGGGGTGATACCCAAAGGAGGACCCAGAAGAAAGAAGAGGGGCCATCGCAGCAAAACCAGCCCATGCCCCCTGCAAATACCCTCAGACAGACTGTTTGGAGGATCAGAAATAATATGTGTGAAGTGCCTGGCACAGAGTGGGCCCTTAATTAATGGGATCTTTTTAGCTGATGACTGTTCTCTTCATTTTTCATTGCAGTGTAGGTTTGGGATGGATTGAGAAAGCCGTTGGATGCCATGTTAAGGCATCTGCACTTTATTCTGAGAAACAAGCAGGGAGGCCCCTCCCCTGAAAGCCCCAGGGCATGCTCAGAGTCCCTGTAGGCCGGAGTCACAGTCCCTAAGCCTCCCAGCTGTGTGACCATGGGCAACCGACTCACATCTCCAGCCCTCAGCTTCCCTGTGCACAAAACCCGGTCACATTAAAAAATACATTTTGTATTGATATTGGGGGGGGGGGGCGAGGAACAGAGAGATCTGCTGCCTCCTGCACATCCTCCACCAGGGTTCGAGCCCTAAATACAGCATGTGCCCAGACTAGGAATCGAACTAAACCAATAATCCACCCAACAGAGGGCAAACCCGGTCACTTTTTGAGTCGGTGGGCTTGAATGAGATAGTATTTGCAATGTATTCAGAACAGTGTCTGGCCAAGGTAAATGCTCAATACATCATAGCAGTTATACATAAAATAAAAGTAAAAGAACTCTGCCTCCCCAGGTCGATGGAAGAATCAGTCGGGATCCAAGAGGTTGTGGCAGTTTGCACTGGACAGTATGGTGTCCCGGGAAGGTGTTTCCTGGATTGTAATCGCCACTGGCAATAAGATGCACCTCAGTCTAATGACTGTCTTTTTGTGAAATGAAGTAACATCAAATGTATGCATTTAATAACAACACGGAACCTGATTTCAGAAACATTTAAATGTGAGAAGGGTGTGTCTTAGAATTGGGGAAATGAGGTATTGATAATTTAATGTTTCAAATAATTAAAGAATGTTCTCACAGAGTCTATTACCAGTTTCCCAAAACTTAGAACGCAATATTGCTTACTTAACGTTCAAAGAGCACTGGGCATAATTTAATCTTTCGTTGCAGCTTTTGAATTTCCTTGAAGGCAAGATCAGCAATTTTAAAATACACTTTTCGGTCCTCTGGCTCAATGGTTCTCAATCCTGCCTACACATTAGCATCCCTCCCCCCCCCTGAGAGCTTTTTGAAAGTACCGTTGCCTGGGTCCCATTTCAGACCAATTAAATCTGAGTCTCAGAGGGGAGGAGCCTGAGCGCTGGAAACTTTCAAAGCTTCCCAAGTAAAGGTGACGCTTAGAGTCTGAGAACGGCTCCTGCTAGCCGGGGCCTGCCTTGCAGAGGGTGCCTTCTGTATCTGGAGAAGAGGCTGAAGAGGACTGCCGAGGCCGGGACAGGGAGGCCTGAGTATGCTGCCATCTAGAAGCTCAGGGTTACCTTGTAAGATGGGAGCTGCTAAAGACTTTGAACAACATTGTTAATCCAGCGTGAGTTCAAGTTAGAATGACTGCTCTGGTGACCTGTAGAGCAGAAGCGGAGAGCTAGAGTGGAAGTCCCTGCAGCCATCCGGGCTGCGTCAGTTACCTGTTGCTGTGTACAAAGCAGCCCCCAAATCTTGTGGCTTAAGGCAGTGACTTATTATTGATCACCATTCTGTGGACTGGGGGGCAGTTCTTCCGCAGGTCCTGCCTGTGCTCCTTCACGCAGCTGCATTCCATTGGAAGGTTGGCTGGTGGGGCGGGGGGGGGGGGGGGGGTGTGGCAGAGGGGGCTGGCTGTAATAACTGGACCTCTCTCCATGTGGTCTCTCATCCTTGATTTCTTCTTAGCATTAGAAGAGTTCTTCTCACAAAGAGAAGGGAGGTAGCAATGGCAAGGTCTTTGAAGGCCTAGTCTCGGAAATCATATGATGTCACTTCTGGCGTCTTTCATTGGCCAAAGCGATTCACAGGACCAGCACAGATTCAAGAGGAGGGGAAGTAGGAGGCGTGACAGTCACATTTCAGAGGAGTGTGGATTTGATAGGGGAAATTGGTGGCCATATTTTGCCACACAGATGAAAGATACTGAAGGCAGGGGCAGTAGATAGAAGTGAATTCATTCATTTAGTCAGGGAGGTAGTCTTTTACTCAGTAATTTGCTGAACACCGCCTGTCTACCTGGCACTTTGCTAGACATTGGCGCTAAAGCGGTAACTGACAGTGGCAGAGTGGCACTGCTCTTGTGGAGTTTACAGTCTCGGGGGTAGGGAGATGTACAATAGAAAGCAAACTACCGCAGCGAGAAACATAAGGTGGGACGAGGGATTAGAGCGGGTTCTTTTAGGCTTTTCTGAGTAAGGGAAACCCGAGTGCAGTGAACCATCCAGATGTTTGGAGGTTGCAGAACATCAAGTGCCAAGGCCCTGAGGCAGGAGCATGCTTCACGGCTGAAAAATAACCGAAAGCCCCACCCAGCCGGCGTGGCTCAGTGGTTGAGCATAGCCCTGTGAACCAGGAGGTCTCGGTTTGATTCCTGATCCGGGCATGTGCCTGGGTTGCTGGCTGATCCCCAGTGCGGGAGTGCAGGAGGCAGCCAGTGATCCAGTGATTCTCTCTCATCCTTGATGTTTCTCTCTCTCTCCCTCTCCTTCCTCTCTGAAATCAATCAATCAATATATATATCAGTAGCCCTGCACACGAATCCATGTGCCAATAGCTCACTGCCACCCTCCAGTAGCTCTCCACCCGCTGCCTGCCCTCCTGTAGCTCCCCCCACCCCTCTTCCTGGCTTGCTGCCCTGCCCTCTCCTGTAGCTCGCTGCCCCAGCCTCCTGCTGATCCATGATCCAGTCATTACTTAGTCGTTACACTTCATGGTGTAAAGACCATTTGCATATTACAGCTTTATTATATAGGATGTGTGTGTGTGTGTGTGTGTGTGTGTATGTGTGTGTGTGTGTGTGTGTGTGTGTGTGTGTGTGTGTATGTGTGTGTGTGTGTGTGTGTGTGTGTGTGTGTATGTGTGTGTGTGTGTATATATATATATATGTATATATATATATTAAAGTTTACAAAAGGAGGAAGGTCATTGCTTAGACAATAGTTATAGTGGGAAAAGTGGTGAATAGATGTCAGAATCTAGGTATATTTTGAAGGCAGAGCCAATAGAATTTCATAAAATATAGAAGAAGAAATAAAGAAGTCCAAGGCTTTTGGCTTGAGTAATTGCATGAATTGCGGTGCTTTTTACTGAGATATGGGGGGCCCTGAGGAAGGCATAGAAGAACCGAGGGAATCGCAAGTTTGTTTTGGATATGTTGTGTTCAGGATGCCTTTTTTACCTCCCAGTGAAGATGGCTGTAGGCCATTGAGTCCGAAATGCAGGTTGTGGTTGCAGATAGAAATCTGAGTGTTATCAAGGGCTACATCAAAGCTTGAGCCTGGATGGGTCACTTTGATAGGAACTCTGAAGACTGAGCCCTGGGGCGCTGCAGCCTGTAGGGGTAGGATGAGAGGGAAGATGCGGCCATGGAGACTGATAAGGAGTGGAGACTGATAAGGAGTGTGCAGTCAGGTGGACACTTGAGGAGGACTGTGGACTCCTGGAAGCCCAGGGAGAAAGGGTTCCCAGATGAGGGCGATTGGTGTTGAATGCTGTTGAGCAATCAGGGAAACCGAGGCAGAGAAAGAACTAGTCATTTGGATTTGGCAACCCAGAAGTCACTGGTGATCTTAAGATTAAATGGAGCGCCGAAACGGGTTTGGCTCAGTGGATAGAGCACCAGCCTTCAGACTGAAGGGTCCTGGGTTTGATTCCGGTAAAGGGCATGTGCCTTGGTTGCGGGCACATCCCTAGTGGGATGTGTGCAGGAGACAGCTGATCGATGTTTCTCTCTCATCGATGTTTCTAACTCTCTAGCCCTCTCCCTTAAAAAGTAAAATTAAAAAAGACTAAATGGAGCAGAATGGAGTGGCTGGAGGAGAGAATAGGGTAATTGTAGAGAAATGAGGCTGTGTGTGTGTGTGTGTGTGTACATCACCAGTTGAGAAAAACGAGAATATTTGTATGTTAGAGGTAATAATTTGCTAGAAACGTAAAATGATCAATGCTGCAGGAGAAAGGGGGACAAGTGCAGGAACAGAGGGCACGTGATCTGGGGAGCACGTGGAGCAGGTGGCCTAGGTAGCAGCAGGGACAATGCTTCCATTGTATCCAGGGGGAGGCAGAGCATATGGGCTCAGACGCGGGTAGATTGCAAGATTTGGCTTTAGGAGAGTGTGGAGAGACTCAGGAGGCATTTGGAAAGTAGAGCGAGGAACGAAAGGCTTTAAAGCATCGCCCGGTGAGACCATCTCTTATCTGCACCCTTGCCCGACACCCCGTCTGTGCAGGGCCTGGTGCCAGGCCAAGGGGCTCACCGATGACTCACCCGGTGTTCCTGCTGAGCAGAGAAGTTCACCGTCTCAGAAGGGACCCAGATCTGTGAGCTGACAGCTTCAGTGCGCTGTGCTAATAATAATAAAGACAGGGTACAAAGTGTTTGGAGAACAAAGGGTGTGAGTAACTCTGCCTGGAGGGGTCAGAGAAGGCTTCTGGGAGGTGAAATTCAAATTAGGCTTCCAGGAGGAGTGAACTTTATCAGGCAGCCTGGGGGTGGGGGTGGGGGGGGTCATTCAAGGTGGAAAGAATGGCAGGGTGAGAGCCACAGAGCTGAGAACAACCCTTTTACCGCTTTCCTCCGGCTCCACCTGTCTCTCTTCTCCTCCCCCTCCCCCTCCCCATTCCCAGGCTGCCGCCTCTCTTCAAGAGGAAATTTTTCTTTTTGGAAAGTTTAATAAACTTCCGTTCAGCCTGTACCGAGCGAGTCATGACAAAGGTGTGTTTCACACTTAAACGTCTCAGATGTTATTTTTTGCACTTGAAGAACAAGCTATTTTTAAAGAAATCCAGACTCCCTGGGACTCAGCCAGGACCGTTTCTGTGACCTGTTTTCAGGAAGCGGGCTTTGGAAAGAACTCGGTGACCAGCCCGGCAGCTCTTTCCTCCAGGCGTTTCGGTGAGCCAGGGAGTGGCGGCAGCGGCGTGTTTTACCTCGCTGGCCGGTCTTCTGGAAAACGCGCAGGGAGCTGCAGCCATTGCCCAACAACAGAAGGAGGGGAAATGAGGCCGCCGCCCTCTCAGGTGGACGGAGATAGCGGTAGAAAGGATGGAGGGAAGCCATGGCTTTGAGAGGGGTTCACCTGTCGCAATGCCCTGTGGCTCAGTGGTTGAGAGTTGACCTATGCACCAGGAGGTCACAATTTGACTCGTCAGGGTACATGCCTGGATTGTGGGTTCCATCCCCAGTAGGGGGCATGCACAAGGCGAATGACCAACGATTCTCATCAATGATGTTTATCTCTCTCCATCTCCCTTCCTCTCTGAAATAAAAAATAAAATAGATATATATTTTTTTAATGGTGCAATGAGTCGAAACCAGTTTGGCTCAGTGGATAGAGCGTTGACCCGAGGAAGGGTCCTGGGTTCGATTCCGGCCAAGGGCATGAACTTTGGTTGCAGGCACGTCCCTAGTGGGGGTGTGCAGGAGGCAGCTGCGCCATGTTTCTCTCTCATCGATGTTTCTAATTCTCTATCCCACTCCCTTCCTCTCTGTAAAAAAAAAAAAAAAATCAATAAAGTATATTTAAAAAAATAGTGCACTGAACAAGGGAGAATTCATTTACCCATGCTTCAGAAGTGTCATTGTGCCCATCTATGTAGCTTGCCTCCTCCCTGTATGGGCCCCCAGTTCCTTCCATCCCTGAGCACACACGGCATTCCTCTACAGGGTCTTGTACTCCACCCCCTTGAATCTGGTCTGGCTTGTGACTACTTGGGCCAATTGAACACAGGGTAAATGACTATGGGCCAGTCTTAGGACTAGTCTTTAAGACTCTTTTTTAAAAAAGTTTTTTTTATTGATTTTTGAGAGGAAGGGAGAGGGAAAGAAAAAACATCGATGTGAGAGAGTAACATCAATTGGTTGCCTCCTGTATGCCCCCCACTGGGGATCGAGCCCACAACTCGGGCATGTGCCCCAACCCAAAAGTCAAACCCAAGACCCTTTGATGCATGGGACATCTCCCCACCAACTGAGCTACACCAACCAGGGTCACTTTTAATCTAGATCAGTCCCTTTTTCTCCCTTCATCCCACTTTTCTTTCTCATGCTTTTGACTTATTGAAGTAATTGGATCAGCTGTCCATAGAAGAGTCCACATTCTGAATTCGGTTGATTGCTTCCTCCTGGTGTCATTTACTTATGCCTCCAGCCCCTGCATTTGCTGGAGGTGATGAGTTTTATGTAAAGCCTGCATTAGGTTCGGGTTAAACCTTCTTGGCCAGGGCAGAGGTGCTGAGTACGTCGGAATGCAGCTCACCAGGAGGCACAGCGCCTGTGTTCCTCTCTCTTAGTGAAGCTCACATTTATCAGAGGGTTTAGGTGGTGACACCCTTCCTTCTTCATTGAAAAGTTTTCTATCAATCCTTCATTCAAAGGTTTTACCATGTATTATGACTGTGGCCTAAATCAGGTATATTTTTAGGGTTTGCAAAATGGTGATGATCTAATTTTAGTATTCCTTCTGACTTATTAGGTGAAATTCTGCTGAGTGAAAGAACCATCTCTAACCTCTAGAGCTAGGTGGTTCTCCTGAAATACAGTTTATAATGGAAGACAGAAAAAAGACTTAATTATTTTTCTTTTTTTAAAATAAAGAAACCCTCCAGTTTTTATGAAATTTCCAGGAAAGAATTGAATAGCAATGTTGATAGTTCTAACTCACATTTAAAATTGTAGGTTTTTTTTATTTAACTTGTTTGATATTGTAACTCTTTTTGTCTTGAAAATCTGGGGTCCTAATACCATTGACGTAATTACTACAATGTCTTATTCCATGAGAGACATTTTTAAATAGCAATACTATAATTATTACTATTACCAACAATAAGACTGTTGAGAGAAGTTTAAGATTTATTTGTGTCCTCTCCTGCCCCTTTATTCTTAGAATATATCTCATGGAAGATGTGTGGTTAAAAGTACTTTGTTTTAAGGGGTCAGTGGAATTAACTCACTTGTTTCTGTATGGTCACGTTGTCAACTTCATATAAAGTTATGTTCATGTTTTTGCTTATTTTTCATTTTAGGGATTTTTAAAAATATATTTTATTGACTTCAGAGAGGACTAGAGAGGGAGGGAGGGAAGGGGAGAGGGAGAGGGAGAGGGAGAAGGAGAGGGAGATGGGAGAGGGAGATGGGGAGAGGGAGAGGGAAAGGGGGAGGGAGAGGGAGAGGGAGAAGGAGAGGGAGAGGGAGAGAGGGAGAGGGAGAGGGAGAGAGGGAGAGGGGGAGGGAGATGGGGAGAGGGAGAGAGGGGGAGGGAGAGAGGGAGAGGGAGAGAGAGAGAAACATCAGTGATAAGAGAGAATCATTGATCGGCTGCTTCCTGCACGCCCTCCACTGAGCTTGGCCTGCAACCCGGGCATGTGCCCGGACTGGGTATTGAACCCTGACTGCCTGGTTCATAGGTCAACTCTCAACTACAAAGCCACACTGGCTGGGCAGGATTATTTTCAAATCTATATGATTTAAATATTTTCATGAATCACTTATGATATGTCAGAGTCACAGCTAGATAACCAGGCTCATTCAGAGAAGCTGCATCTCCAATCCTTTCCCTCCACTCTCTTCTCTCTTCCCCATAGAAACAAGTTTAAAGTTTGGTTTCTCAACACCAACACTATTGGCATTTTGGGCCAGATTATCCTGTTATGGGGGGAGAAGGGGGACAGGACAATGGCTCCTGGGTATTGTAGGATGTTTAGCAACATCCTTGGTCCTTATCCACTAGCTGCCAGTTACAACTAAAAGTGTCTCCAGATATTGCTAAATGTCCTGGGTGAGAGTTTGGGGGGGCAAAAGTGCTCCTAGATCTGAATTACTATTTTAAGAGGAACAATTTCTTACTGGTTTGAAATTTTGATTTCCAGTCTAAGATATCTGCATTTAAGGTTAAACCCATCACTTTAGGCAATTACTCTGCACCAAAGCGAGAACTAAAATTTGGGCATCAGGATTCATTTACAAGGTGGCTGTCCCAGTGATCCAGAATATGCTTATATTATTATTA
This sequence comes from Antrozous pallidus, assembly GCA_027563665.1. Taxonomy (NCBI): domain Eukaryota; kingdom Metazoa; phylum Chordata; class Mammalia; order Chiroptera; family Vespertilionidae; genus Antrozous; species Antrozous pallidus. The sequence continues at coordinate 76,252,255 of CM050522.1, read as the reverse complement.
TTTGTAGGTTGTAACTGTGGATTGTAAATATATATTTAAAAATATATATTTTTTATTGATTTCAGAGAGGAAGGGAGAGGGAGAGATAGAAATAGCAATGATGAGAGAGAATCATTGATTGGCTGCCTCCTGACGCCCCCTATTGGGGATCAAACCCACACTGGACATGTGCCCTTGACTGGAATCAAACTCTGGACCCTTCAGTCCACAGGCTGACACTTTATCCACTGAGCCAAACCAGCTAGGCCCGACACACACTTAAAATCTTCTCTTAGAAAACGTGGACCCTGAACATATGTCCGCCCAGAGACCCGGACATCTCAGACTCCCCTAGTCTGCAGACTGGCAGGGCTGGGTGGTTTCTGCAGAGCCTCCCCGCTGTCTGGGAGCCTTCTTATTCTAAAACTCTAGAAGCTGGCACTTCAGACTGGGGTGGGCCGCACCGTGATTGAGAGCACAGGGTCGAATCCCCGGCCTTCAGCTTCTCAGCTCTGGGATGCAGTGCACATTACTTACCTTCCCGGAGCCTGCGTCTCCTCGACTATAAATTAAGATGAACATTGTATTTACTTCATGGGAGTGTTTCGGGGATTAAAGACATAATGCATGTTAAGTGCATAATATACTGTGTGGCATATAATAGGTGCTTAGTAAACATTGGCAAGGTAGTGGTTCCAGGAAACTCTCAGAGTGGGGGGGGGGGGGGGGGGCAGGAGTTAGAACAGAACGGTAAGCTTTACCTTTTTCTTCTAAAGAGAAATCATTAAGAACATCATGTTCCCATTAAAACAAACATGGAAATAAAAGGCGAAATTTGCATGGATTTTAAAGATGAAATGTGATACTTCAAAGAAATGTCCTGCTTGAGGGGGTGGGCCTGGGCCTTCTCCCCAGAACTCCAGGGAGAGACTGTGTCCTCTGACGGGGGGCCTCTGGTGGGGCAGTTCCAGCAGCCGTGCTGGGTTCTGTTGCATCGTGGACTGATAGAAGTTAAATATTAGATATTATCTCACAGAAATTAGATAGCAAGAGAAATTCTGTAGAAATTTGTAGAAATTGGGGAATTCCTGGTCAGGAATCCCTGTTCTTCTTGTCCAGTCCTCTCCTTCCAAATCGCTCTGGGTTTGTTACCCAGAGAAGAGGAACGGGAGAGCTTTCTGGGTATTCATTCAATAAACATTCTCCGTGAGTGACTACTAGAAGCCTGGCAACTCTAAGGGATACAAAGAAAGCTGATCAAATATACCTTCTGCCTAATGTCAGTAGCTACCATAGCCTCAGAAAGGGAACTGGACTGCGGGGGTTGGGGTTTAGAGGAAAGAGCTGCAGTTAATGGACAGTTGGGTTGCACGGGAAATAGCCAAATAGAGATGCTGGGTGGGGTGTGGAATGAGTGTTCTGGAGCATCGTTCTCACTGGGGGCTGTTAGCCAGCCGCGGTGGAGTCTGGGTAGTCACTGTGACATCGACTGGGGGGAAGCCAACGTCCCGCAACGCGTGGACACTATTGCACCACGTTTGAATGTCACACTGAACGTGGATGTGAGTGAAAGTCCTGTCTACAATTATATGTGCCTAACAACTAAGTTCATTTTTCATATAAAGACAAAGTATATCCTGGCGTGATTTTAATATCCCAGGGAGGCAAATACGATGCAAAGTGAGTGAAGATTATACCGTGTTGTGTTCAGACTCTGCCAAGTGTTATTTACCATTTCAGAGAATCTGAAGTGATTCCATCGTGGTATTTGAGTCTCCAATCGCCACCTATAGCTATTTACTTTGGGGCGGTGCTTCTCAAAATTAACACATGGTTACCTGGATATCATCCTTTTTTCCCTCCCTCCCTCCCTCCCTTCATTTTTTCCTAGAAAATGGAAGAGACTGTCTGGGTAATAATGGAAAGAACCAGCGGGGAAGGAGAGGCTGGCCACAGCAGCGAGGGCAGATTAAGGAGTGAAGTTCCTTGGGGAGGAAAAGGCGACATCCAGACACAGTAAAAGGACCTGGTCTTTGTTGAGAGGAGCTGGTTTTGGTAAAAGGAGACAAGGAAGAGAGAATGGCTGGAGATGCAGGCAGACTAAATGTGATGGCAGGATTTTGAGGGATGTCACATGCCCTGTGTCCCATCCCTCACCCACAGCAGGACTAGCCACCTCTCTGTCTTCTTCTTCTTCTTCTCCCCTCCCCCTCCCCCTCCCCCTTCCCCTCCTCCTCCTCCTCCTCCTCCTTCTTCTTCTTCTCCTTCTGTCTTCTCCTTCTCCTTCTTCTTCTTTCTTTCTCCTTCTTTCTTTCTCCTTTCTTCTTCTTCTTTCTTCATATATTTTATTTATTTATTTTTTTTACAGAGAGGAAGAGAGAGGGATAGAAAGCCAGAAACATCGATGAGAGAGAAACATGGCTCAGCCGCCTCCTGCACACCCCCACTGGGGATGTGCCCGCAACCAAGGTACATACATGCCCTTGACCGGAATCGAACCCGGGACCCTTCAGCCCCCAGGCCGACGCTCCAATCACTGAGCCAAACCAGTTTCGGCTGTCTTCAGTTTCTTTTGATGGAGCTGGCCTGTAGTTGGTGGAGGAGGGGTGGGGAAATGAAAAACAGGGGGACCATATTGAGCTCTACTACATCCCAGGGCAAACACGTTGGAAAATAATATACAAGTAAGTTATCATTACTGCTACTACTAAATGTTAGGATTGTTCTTCTAGGTCAGCCTGATCAATAAGACTTCTTGCAATAATGGTAATGTTTTATATCAGTGCCATTCAATGTGGTAGCAATGGAGCACTTAAGACATGTCTAATGTAACTGAGGAACTGCATTTTGAATTTTAAATTTTATTTGATTTTACTTAATTTACATTTAAATAGGACGGTGCAACTCTACCAATACAATAGACACTAGCCACAGGTATTTTCTGCCTCTGTCGCAGTGTGGGTCTTAAAGATGTCATTTGGCCTAGGAGTCTGACCAGAGTCCAATTTCAGCCGTGCCCTTTCCTGTCCCGTGGCTTTGGGCAGTTCCCTTCCTTCTCTGGGTCCCAGTGTCCTCTATTTCCCTCTCTCCGGTGAGGGCATGAGGGGGCGAGTAAAATGAGCTGAGGTGTAAAGGCACTTGGACTGTGAAAGGCTGCACTCCCCTTATGCTGGGGAGCCAACCCACCTCCCATTACAAGGCGCCTTTCATGAGAATGGCTCAGCCTTGAGCCAAGGATCTGCTCCCCAAATGCCTCTTCAGACCCCTGTCTTTCCTCCCCTGTTGGCTGCCACTTTCTCTGTAGGCTGTTCTAGGTCATTTGATTAATGTATATCTCTCTCACTGGCCTCCAGCCCCAGGGGGGCAGTGCCGTGTAGCTGTTTGCTTGCTTTTGCATCCCTAGGGGATGTCTGTAGCAGGCTCTCAGTAAATATTGGTGCGATGAACGGATGAAACAGGAGGTACTGGTGTTTGAATTTAGTGTGATTCCAAAACTCACTGAGCTCTAGAATTTACAACATCTATTACCTTCCCCTGTTTATAAGGGTGGAAATACTGGGAAAGACCCAAATATTTAACATAGGGAGTTGACTTAATTAAATGATTCTTAAGATACAACACTATACAAAAGAATATTCAGTGACATAAAAGAGGTGTATTTACTTTATATTGTTAAGTGGGGAAAAAAACCTGAAGGGGTTACTATAATCTCACTTTGTAAAAGTTATGTATTGATATGCATGGGAGAAGTTTGGAGCAACAGACACAAATATTAACAGTGATTGCTTTTGCTGGGTGGGATTAAGAGGTGGTACATTTATTCCTTTTTTCTAAAACATCTATTTGATCTTGTTAGGAAATGTTCTTAACACATTGCAGGCAGATCATGAGCATTCTCATGTTTTCATATGACACAGTGTTTTACATAAATGTTAAAGGCACACCTTAAAATTAAATACCCATTGCATTTTGAAGTATTTATTACATGTTCTTATAAGCTAATACCTTTTTAAAGTATGATACTTTGTAAAATGTTTTTGTACTCGTTCAATAGAAACTCATCTGGCCACTGGGTAAAGCTAGCAATAAAAATACTGGTGTGCAATGTGTTAATATATCCAGAAAAAAGCAAAAATAGAGAGTAGATTAGTGGTTGCCTATGGCTGGGGGTGGGAATAGGAATTAATAGTAAGTAGGTGTGAGGGATTTTATGGGGAATCTGTAAAAAAAATAAAAAATGTGTGTTTTTGTTGTTGGGTGTGGGTAGTTGATGTTGCTTCACTCGGTAAAGTTACTGAAAGTTCTTGACTTGTACACTTGAAAAGTGTGAATTATATATATCTCAATAAAAATTTTAAAATTTATTACATATGTGTGTTTTTGTTGTTGTTAATCCTCACCTGAGGATATTTTTTCCATTGATTTTTAGAGAGGGTGCAAAGGAGGCTGAGAGACACATCGCTCGGTGCCTCCCGCATGAGCACCAGCCAGGGGCTGGGATCGAGCCTGCAAGTGAGGTACGTGCCCCTGACCGGAATCGAACCTGCAACCCTTCGGTCTCTGGGCTGATGCTCTAACCACTGAGAAAATATATGTATTCTTTACAAATTAAAACAATGCAGTACTTAAAGTCCCCCATCCCACACCCAATTCTACTTTCTAGGCATAATAGTAATAATTGATGTTTACTCTTTTCTGACAGTTTTCTATGAAGAATCCAAGTATCACATTATAGATATGTAATTTCCTGCAACTTTTCTTCCTTCTCTGCACATACATTGTAGGACATGAAAACTCACCAGTAGCTGCTCTGGGAGGTGGAATTAGGGGTAGAGGTAGTTTAGCCGGGGAGGGGGGCATGAAAGGAGAGGCACACTTGAAATTCTACTTTACTTTTGCATTCATTTACATGTTTTGATCAGGAATGTTAGAGTTATAAACTCAATAAAGATATTGGAATAAGAGATACTACTGAGTGCTTAATGCTGTGCAGTCCTCCTGTTTAAAAAATGTTTGTAATTTACCAAGCGCCAGACAACAATGATACATCGTTTCATTGAGTCTTTGTAACAACTCTATGAGGTATTCAGTGTTATAGTCTCATTGGATAGATGAGTAAAACTAAGACCTAGCCTGATTTTCCAAGGTTCCACAGGCAGTGTGCACTGACCTTTATACTGTGGCATCTCTTCTCCATCTAGCAAATTCGCGTTCTGCCTGTAACGCCCAGCGTTAATGATCTCATCTCCTGTGCATGCGTGGTCCTGCCGTTCCCACTCAAGTAGGGATGACCCTGTCCTCGAGGTGCTTACAGTCCGGGGAGGAGACAGACAGGTAAACAATGACAATGCAGTGCCACGGAACACGTGGTGTAACAGGCTGTGTGCAGAGCAGAGGGAGTTTAGACAGTGTGTCTGAAGCAGCCGAGCAGCTTCTGAGAGAGCTCTGTTCTGAGTTGACTGATAAGAACTGCAAGGAGTTTCTCAGGAGGATTAAGGAAAGGTGTGGGTAGCTGGAGACAAGGAGAGGGTGTAGAAAGGGATTTCCGCTCAGCACCTGGCTCAGGAGGCCCAGAGGCTCACAAGTGTTACAAACGTGGCCATAGTCTGGCAAGTACAGCTCTGAGGTGCAGTGTGGCTGCAGGATCAAGTTGGCCTGAAGGAGGGGCGAAGGGAAAGGCTTGCACCTTGAAACTTAACACCGGATCACCAAAGCTTTTTAAAGTATTTGAGTCTGGTGTATTAGAAAGATGAGAAAAGGCTTGGAGGGGACACTTGTTGGAGATCCCTCCTGGACCCCAGCCTTCCCAACCCTCCATGATCAGGTCATTCTGTCCCAGACTGGGAACTTCATTAGGGTAAGGACTTGCCTCTTCTGCCTGTGCATCCTACAGCCCAGCACAGCACCTGGCACGCAGCAGGTACGCAGTAATGGCCAGGCTGGGTGCCAAGAAGATGCTGATTTTAAATAAAAAGCAAATCTTCATATCTTTCCCCAGAACCACCTGAGTAGTGTTCAGCCAAAGTCTGACCCAATTATAAGGAGGTCAGGCCCTGGACCCAAACTCAATCCAGAGGGGTTCATTCTGGTAGAAGGAGAGGTGGTTACTAAGCTGTAGCAACTTCTGTTCAGGCAGTGCCTACTATGTGCTAGGAATTCACACCTATTGCCTTTCCCATCTCTCCAACAGCTCTTCAACCGGAATCATTGTCCCAGCTTCTCCGACCAAGAAACCGGGGATCAGAGTGGCTCTGTAATTGGTCAAGGTCACACAGCTGGTAAGTGTAGGAGTGCGGAGACTGGGATCTCTTCTCCACCTGGCGAGGCACTGCACGGCGCAGCTCCTACTTTGCGTAGCGGCTGGGGTTGGGGGGGGGGGCACCCCATTCTGGGATGTGGGGATTTGGAGCCCGGTTCGTCGCGGCGGCCCAGGGCCGCTCCCAGATTCGGAAGATACGAAGTTTCCGTGCATTTCGCTGGCTTCCTTGCGCAGCTGTTCCCCGCTCCGCAGCAGTTACGCCGCTAGCGCAGCAGGGCTCAGGTGCTGCAGCGGGCGGGGGCCGGGCGCCGGGAGGAAGGCGGGGACGCAGTTTACGTAAGCGTCCGCTCACAGGTGCATGCGGCCGCCACCCGCGTGTGCTCCCTGCGCGTCCCCAGGTGCGCAGTTGGCGCAGGCGGCGGGCGCTGGCCGGCGCTCTCAGGTGCGGCAGAGTGCGCGTGGAGGGGGCGCGCGGCGAGCAAGGGGGCGGGCTTTCCGTTCCCCAGCAGCCGCGGGGCCCGCCCCTCGTCCCGGCCAATGGGTGCGCTCGGCGGCGTCACGTGCTTGCCGCCGCTGCCGCCGGAGCGGAGACCAGATCCGTGAGCGCCACCAGGGCAGCAGCAGCCGCCGCTGCTGGGCTGACAAGCCGGAGACGCGGGCTGACGAGGTGGCGGCGGCGGCGGAGCGGGAGCGGGGACCGGGCGCGGGCCGAGCGCGGCGGCGCGGGTAGGCTGCTGCGGCGGGGCAGGCGCCTGCGCGGCGGGCCGTCCTGGGCGGGCGGGCGGCGGTTAAGGCGGCGGTTAAGGCGGTTGGCGGAGCCGGCCGGGCCCCGCATTGTTTGTTGTGCGTCCTTAGCAGCGGCAGCGGCGGCCGGGGCGGAGAGCCCTCCCGGCCCCCGCGGCTCCGGCATTGTGGCCGCCGCCGCCGCTGCAGCGCCCGACCGCTGGGCAAGGGCAGCGGGCAGCCCTCCTCCCTGGTGGGGACGGGCGCCGGCCCCCAGTGAGGGGAGGGCGTGGACCGGCGCCGGGGGGTCTGGGTAAGACCGAGGGCGAGGGGCGAGGGGCAGGTGCTGGAGGACATTGGGGACAGGAGCGGGGGGGGGGGAAGCTTCAGGGAGCCGCGGGGGGTGCGTGCCGGTTTGGGGGAGCATGTAGGTGGAGGGTTCCGGTCCTACGGAGGGAGAGGGCCTTCGGGCAGGTTCGGGCACCTACGGGTCGGGGCGAGTGCGGGAGGGATGGGGGACAGAGGCGGGTGGGGGCAGCCTAGGGGGTGAGGGAGAGTGAGGGGAGCCTGGGGGGGGGGGGCAGGGGCGAGGTGGTGGGAGTGGAGGAGACGGGGATCCCGGGGAGGATGGGAGCAGCGGCCGGCTGGGCTGCGGGTGAGGGCCGGGGGTGGGGGCAGAGGTGGAGAGAAACGGGGAGGGAGTGTGACCGGGCGAGTGGGAATAGAGCGGGGGTGTGTGTGTGTGTGTGTGAAGTCTCTCAGCGACGAGGAGGGAGATGGAGGGCGTTGGGCAGGAGGTGTGCGAGGTAGGCCAGAGGCCTCTCCGGAGACCTGAGGGGTGAGGGCAGGGTCTGGCCGCGGGGGGTGCAGGCGAGAGACCGGAGGGAGGAGGCCGGTGGGTGGGACACCCAGGGGGGAACCTGCGAGGGGACCGGGCAGGCATCCACCTGGCAGCGGTGCTCCAGGGAGAGGGCGGAGGGAGGAGGTGAGGGGAGCAGGGCCCGAGTTTGAGGAGTTTGGGGGAGAGGTGGAGACAGTGGAGTCGGGCTGGGGTTGGGGAGGGGAAGATGTCTGGGCAGGAGGTGAGCAGGAGAAGTGTGCTCGAAAGGGCTGGAGCAGGAGAGGGGAACTTTGGAGTTGGGGGCGTTGGAGGGGACAGGTGGAGTAGTGTGTGTGTGATGGACGGCCAAGGTGCTGGGGTGAAGGACACGAGTTCTTGGAGTGGCAGGTGAGCCAGGGGGCAGATGGGAGGAAATGTTTGTGAGCAGGACCTGTGGAGGGAAGTTGGGGAGAAAGAAGGAGAGGGTGCTGGTGTGCATGTGAAGGGACATCAGCAGAGGGAGGCAGTAGGGAATGGGTTGGAAGAGATGGCATATGGGTCTGGAGAAGGGGAAGGGGGGAAGCAAGGGCTTGGAGTGCTAGATTTTTTCTGGAAGAGAGAAGCAGGTAGGGAACAGGGCAGGAAGGAGGGGAAGACGGGATATTTGGGGGGATAGGATGTATGCAAATACCTATGATGGGGTAGTGCAAGGTGGGGATGTGTGTGGGTCCACCTGTGGCTAGAAAGGGATAGGTTGTCTGTTGGGTTGGGGTGGTGGGAACCAGGTGTTGGGCAGGAAATGCCTCTGCAGGTGGAGAGAGTTAGGAAAACAGGTTGCTTGGAAGAGTGTGAATAGAGCAGGGTGCTGAGGTGTCTGAGAGTTGGAAAACTCTGAATCATGAGATTAAAGGGGCCAGAATTTTTAGGTCACTGGAAGTATAAAGAAGGGCAGAGTGGAGGAGTTGGGACAAAATTTAAAGGGAGGGGATTCCAGATTTAGAGAAACTGGAGAGAGTGTGTGGGGTGTTTGCGTGGATCATGGAATGGTGTTAATGGATTATGGAGGACAGTAAGGTCTGGTCTGTTCCTTATCTGAAAGTTCATACTTCTAGGGTCAGGGAGATGGGGAAGCCTGGTTTAGGTCCAGAACCCAGTGAATGGGGGATGGATAAGGGAGAGCTAAGTACACATTCCTGAGTTTGCAGGAGGTGTGTAGGGGGGTGTCCTAGCACATGGCCTGATGAGTGGGCAGATGGTCATGAAGAATATACCAAGGGGCGTACAGGGTCATGAAGGATACACCAAGAGTGAATAGAAATAGGATTGCAGCAGGTGCTGGGCAGATGTCTTTGAGAAGATCCTGTGAGAGCAAGGCCCCGCATCAGTAACATTCAAGTGCGCTGTGTATTAGGGAGGAAGGGTTACCCTGGTGCAGTGTCTCAGATACCCTGGTGCTTTCTGGGTAATGGGGCAGTTTTCAGACATTGAATGAGGTAATATGAGTCCCATGCTATAGGCAGACAGAAGCAATAAATACATCTAGCCACCCAGAAGTGACTGGAATGGAGCGCTTCTGATTCTCTTAACTCTCTTTTGGGGTATAAACACCTGATCCTGGGATGTCAGCTTTTTCTCCCAAATGATTCAAGTAAAATTTAGTTGGAGGCTTTTGAATTTAGGGGTATTTTTATCTGAATTGGGGAGGGTAGTATTGGTTTTGCTGAGCAAAGACTACTGGGGTTGTGTGGACAGACATAGGGTATCAGCTTGCCAAATACATAGGTTTTGAGCACAGACATTTCAGTGTAGGGCTCAATTCAGTGTTCTGTAGCTTGTGTTAGATTCTTTGAGGCTTGAAAGGATTAAGGAAACTGAGACAGACTCAGTATGCAGGATTTTCTAGAACCTTAGAAAATGATTTCTCCCTTGACAGTTGAAAATTTAGTCTGTCAGATTTGCAACAACAACAAAAAATTATTTCATCATGTTGCAGAAATAACTTCAGTTATCACTTTGTGGGCTTCAGGTAGTGTACTATGTGGTGCCTAGTATGATTTCAAATACATATATTGAGTACATTGGGAAGCTTTCTGGGTTGATTAATTTTTTCTTTTGTCAATTTAGGAAGTATCTTAACACAGTCATTTGTAAGTAAATTCAAATAATAAATTCAAGTGTAAGTGGGAATCTTGCCTAAACATAATGAGGGCTGAGCAGAACACATTTTAAGTAATCTGAATCTGTAAATATAAATGAAAAATAAACTGGAACCTAATCATTTTTGAAATCCAGATTTGAAGTGTATTATGAAGGCAGCAAAATAATACTCTGAAGGCATTACTATAAGATTTTATTTTTGGAGGGAAAGGCTTTTAGAGTATAATATGCCTTCCGTTGAAAACCTTATTATTTTGACATTTGATATATGTAAAGAATATATAAGGAGCATGTCTGGTCTGACCCCTTTCATTCCCTGGAAGAAAATTTGAGCAGTATGATACAAGATGAATAGAAGGACCTTTGAAAAATATTTCCAAAATGGCTATTGTTTCCTCTTGTATTTTTAAGTCCATTGTGATGGTTCATTTTAATGATTTGAGGCAAGCAGTACTGTCCTCAGAATACTCAATTCTGCCTTAGTGTCCTGGTTATATGTATTGTTCTGTGAAGCCCTATGGTTTGGGATAGTTCATAGGCACTTTAAAATATGCTAAGTTTATGAACCAAGGAAGGAAGTTTATTTAGACTTTGTAGGCTAAATAATTAGGTCTGGTTTTACTTTCAGTGGTGCTTGCTGGACAAGATACTTAATCCCTTTGTGCTTGTTTCTCCTCCAGAAACCTGACTCTCTATCTACCTCCCATGAGAACTGAGATGGTTTATATAAAACAAGTGTAAGTCTTTCAGAAAGATTAGAACTATGTAAAAATGGGGAATAGATGTTATTTCTCTAGTCTCCTTTTTTACTTTTAGCCTGGTCAAATAATAATTAGTACTTCAGATTTTGGCATTAAATAGGTTAATTTGTAGTGAGAAACCTGGATAGAGATGAAACTTCTGTGACTATCAAGAGATGTCTGTGAATTGGAAGTTTGTTCATTCTTTGCTTTACTGTCTACTTATCTTACCTGGCTCGTTTCGAGTGCTGGTATCTGAATAATTGAGTAAAGTGGAAGCTTGTGAGAGACATTGAGTTCTAGCTATAGCCTCTAAATTTTTCTAAGCCTGAATTTCCAGAGACAGAGTACTTTATCACTTAGTGAACGCAATTTGTAAATCAGGAATAATAAACATAATACATTTTCTATGTATTTTGCAGAAAATTGAGTAATGCTGAGTAACTTGAGTAGAAAAATAGAGCTATTCCTTCTAGTGGCAGTAAACATCTTTTTTCAGATTTATTGAATAATCTTTCCTTTTTAAAGTTTCAGTTGTTAAAAAATTACCCATCCATTTGAGATTTCTAAGCCTATTGATTGACAGTGGGATTTATTTTTAAATGCTTTTTAAATGTTGTGTTTGGTTTATTTGTTATAAAGAGCCTCCAGATGCTGGTCATAATAGATATTGCAAAAATGTAAATAGTAAGTTGCTTTATTAGACATTAATTTGCTTGAGTTTGATAATACTCAGCTCTGATAGTACTCTTTCTGTGCTAGTTGATCTAACCATTACCCATCTTACTGCTCTTCATTCAGTTTATTGGAAAATTGGGTTGTTTTAAAAATTTGTTCAGCTGTTGAAAAACTTTCTGACAGGTAATTATGAGAGGCTTCATAATCCAGTCTAATTTTAGAAAACTGTTTATTGAGATGTAAGTTGTTTATCTGTCAATCAAAACAGAAAGGAATAAAGTAATGAGACCAGATTAATGGTGATAAAAATATTTAAATGTTTGAGCCAGAAAGCTCTGCAAATCTTTAACTTTTAGTAGGCCTTGTGTTGAACAGTGAGGTCACCAGATGACCTGATTTGTCATTTTCATGCCTAATTTGAGGGTCAAGTGTGTCATTTTTTAGAAATATGGTGTATAACATACAAAAGACATTACATATATATCTTGCTGATGAATGTAGCAGTCTTGAATTTGTTATTTCATATTCAAATTCTTAACTTCTGACATAACTAATACTATGTACAACATCTGCTTTCTTTAGTTAACTTTAGCACAATTTGAAAAGGTACTGTTGATTATATCAATAATAAAATCACAGCCTTGCATTTTGTGACTTCATAGTTCATTTCCATTTGAAAAGTGAGGGTTCTGCAGCAGGTTGTGTAATAATTTCTGAAGCGTTTCTGGGTCATGGATAAGATGTAGTTTCTTACTACACCTGCAGAATTTCCTGTTCTTTGCAGTTTTCCAGGTGCCGGGGCTTTTCACAATGTCCTATTGAGCAGATCAACATTTTGTTTAGGAATTGAATTTAACCATATTAATACTATTGATATAAACAAGTAGTTTTTAAAAGTATGCTCTTAAACATATTTTGCTAGTCTAATTCAGCAAACATGCATTGACTAGGCTCAAGGTGTGTTTTTTGCCAAACCTGAGATTTCTTTGTAGGGCTCAAAAATATTTTTTTGAGTGAAGAATAGGTCGTTCTGTAGATAGATTGGCCCTTAATGTGAAAATGCAGTCTATAACTTTGGTTACCTAGATGGAGTCAGCACAAATGAAAATCAGTACATTTTAAGACAGCAGGTAAGTAACCTGATAAAGGAGTGATTTGTTTTTTAAAAATTTATTCTTATTATATTTCTAATACCTAATAAATCTGAAACTCCTCAAACATTCCATCTAGTCATAGGCTTTTGTACAGCTTAGGCAACCTGCATTTTAACCTAATGAAGTATTGGATACTGAGTAGCTCTTAATTTAGGTGACTTTGGACGACAACTCAGAAAAGCTGGCCACCTCAGAGGGGAAAGATGTTGCAGTTTTGACTTACAAAGGTGTTGACAATGTAGGCTGTTAGCTGCTGGAGAGAATAAACATCTAGAGCCCTTAGTATGCATATTTTTAGTTGTTTTTGAAGTAAGCTGTAAATAAGCTTTTAATGTCAAGGTTAGCATAGAGGAACAGATTTCAAACATATTAGTGGTGAAGCTTTAAAAAATATGGTATCACCCTAGCCGGTTTGGCTCAGTGGATGGACTTATCCGCCCTCGGACTGAAGGGTCCTGGGTTCGCTTCCAGTCAAGGGCATGTGTCTTTCTTATGCCGACGTTTCTCTCTGTCTCTCCCTCCCCTTCCACTTTCTCTAAAAATCAGTGAAAAAATATCCTCGGGTGAGGATTAACCAAAAAAATTAAAATGGTACCTTAGCCTTGGCTGAGTAGCTCAGCTGGTTGGAGCATCGTCCGGATGCACCAATGTTGCAGGGTCAATCCCCTGTGAGGGCACATAGAAGAATCAACCAGTGAATGTGTAAATAAGTAGAACAACAAATCAATGTGTTTTTTTTCCTCCTCTCCCTCCCTTCTCTCTAAAATCAGCCAATCAATAAAAATTTAAAGGATATGGTATCTTAAAGATAAGTATTGACTGTGAGGCTTTGTGATACATAAGCTCTGTGGTAAGTGTGGAACTGTATAAAATTGACTTTTGAAATTGGTCACTTATTGTTTAGTAGTGTCCTTTATTTCTAGAACTCAGGGTTCATATACCTGGACTTTGGTCACCATGATACTGTGTAATATAGGTGAATAACAGAGTATTTACATTTGGAGAAATGGAGGCACAAAGAGTTGACTCTAGAGGTACGTAGGCTTTCAGAACACCCTTTTAGAAGTTGTATAGAAAATTCCTGTTAGTCCTCCAATTTGGCAAGGAAGGTTATTGTCTGGGTAAATTTGAAACCTGTCTCTTTAGTCAAGCCCTTGAATACAATAAATAGAGATGGACTGAAATAAAACTTGTCCTTTCCTAGGATTATGCATTAGCAAAAAAACTAAGGAAAGAGTCTCCTTATAGGTATGCCCAAAGATGATCCCGTGTACAACCTTGATCTCTGTATTGGGTAGTAGAAGAATATTTTGATATAGGAGACTTGGCTTGGAGGTCCAATCCTGCTGTTTATTAGTTGTAGATCTCTCTTCTTATGTGTAAAATTGGAATAAAATCCCTAATTAACAGAATTACTATGAGGATTAAAGAAGATAAAACAATTGTAAGGTCTGAGGCACATTTTTTTTGAAAGGAAGGTTGAGCAGAAATTAAGGATAGGCTTTGAAGTAACTGGACTTCTAAGCAGCTGGGTTTTTATTTTTTATCATGACATTTTCAAATGTACTTAAAAGAGAAATAGTACAGTGAACTTCCACATATCCATCATCTAGCTGCAACAGTTACCAGCATTTTGTTGCTCTTTCTCACATTTTTTTGTTTCTTTTGCTGGAGTATTTGTAGTAAATCTTGGACATCATATCATTCATCCATAAATACATCAACCTTAAAAAATAACCACAAAACTATTTTAACCCCCCTAAATAAACAGTTTCTTATCTAATCCTCAGAAGGACCTGTATTTGAAATGTAGCTCTACCACTCACCGGCTTTGTGTGGTAATCAAATTACTAGCTGTCTCAGAGCTTCTGGTTCCTTATCTGTAACATAAAGATAATACTTCTTGAAGCTATTTTGAGCGTAAATGAAATAAAGTTATTTCATTTGAAGTTATTTTGAGCCTAACTTGAAGTTATTTTGAGCCTAACATGAAGATTCTCTGTAAATTCTATTGCATGCAAATTAGAATTATGGATTGCCATCCTATAGTCTTCAGTATCACAAAGAATAATAGTATTCTGGAATTATTGCCCATTAACCTAGTGAAATTTCTCTTCATTGGGTTGACTCTTTGGAATTCTGTAACAGTTAAAATCATATCCATTCTCCTCCCCCTCTCTGTTGCAACATCATCATTCTCATGTCTATCTGCTCATTTCAGTCAGCATACATCTATTTTAAAAAAATTTTTTTATTGGTTTTCAGAGAGAGAAAAAGAAAGAGGGAGAGAGTGAATGTTTGATGTGAAAGCAAAACATCAGTTCGTTGCCTCTTGTACGCCCCTCACCAGGGATTGAGTCCGCAACCTGAGTGTGTGCGCTGACGAATTGAACCAGCGCCCTTTTGGTGCACGGGATGGTGCCCAACCAGTTGAGCACACCGGCCAAAGCTACATCTTTTTCTTTTCTTTTAACAACCTTTTCTTGACCACACTGTGCCTTCCAACTACAACCCAATTTTTCAGCTTCTTGAAAAAGTTGTTTTTATTCATTTACAGTTCTTTTCTGAACCTATTCTGATGAGACTTTAAACCTTATCACTTTACTAAGACTGCTCATGTCAAAACCACAAAGATGAATAATTCTTACTTGACTTATTAACAGCATTTATTGCAGTGGATGCCTCCTTTCTTGAAATATTTTCTACTCTGGTTTCTAGACACCACACTCTGCTGCTTTTCCTCCTACCTTCTTCGCTTCTCAGTCTCCTTTGTTGGTTCTTCCTCATTACTCCTACCTTGTAATATGGATCGTCCCATGGGATCTCTGCTTTTCGTTCTTTTTTTTTTTTTTTTTTAGTATATTTTATTGATTTTTCACAGAGAGGAAGGGAGAGGGATAGAAAGTCAGAAACATCGATGGGAGAGAAACATTGGTCAGCTGCCTCTTGCACACCTCCAACTGGGGGTGTGCCCGCAGCCAAGGAACATGCCCTTGGTCGGAATCGAACCCGGGACCTTTCAGTCCACAGGGTGATGCTCTATCCACTGAGCCAAACTGGTTTGGCTGCTTTTCATTCTTGTTTTCTTGGTGATTCCATCTAATCTCATAGCTTTTAATACCATATATTTGACAATGACTCCCAAATTTTTATCACTGAAATTCCAGATTTGTATATCTCGCTGCTTGCTTTGACACTTCAGATTACGTATTTTTATTGGTCTCTCAAACTGAACTTCTCCCAGAACAAACTCTTAATTTTTACCCTATCCCATCTTCTCTCTGCCCCTTTTGCAGTCTTCCACATCTTTAAAAGTTCGAATCATCCTTGACTCTCTTACACAACATCTGACCCATCAGGAAACCTTGCCAGTTTTATCTTAAAAATATATCCAGACTCGGACCACTTTTCATCACCTTTACAGATTTAAGTCTCTGTCGGCTCTTCTGAATTATTATTGCAGTAGCCTTCTTTTGCTTTTGCCTCTTTATAGTCCTTTTCAAAACTGTAGAAGGAATTATCCTTTTAAAAACGGTAAGTTGGATTTTGTCTCCTAGCCAGAACTCTGGTGATACCTCATCTTGCTTAGAGTAAAAGGCCAAGTCCTGTCGAAGACTTTATGTGCTCGGATCCCTTCTTTTTTTCTCTCTGACCTGATTTCTTTTTGTTTACTTCATTCTGGCCAGTTTCTTTAACATGTCAGGCATACTCCTGTCTCAGGTGTTTTGCATTTGTGGTTTGCCCTGCCTAAGGCTCTTGTTTCTCAGAACTATGTCGCACCATCTTTTTCAGATCTTTGTACATATCTCCCCATTCCAGTGAGGCCGTCCCTTACCACCCTATTAAAATGGCAGCTCCTCCGTTTAGGTTCTCTTTTCTATCCTTTTTTTCTCCATAACACTCAAGCCACACCCACAAGCCGATCAGTGAGTGTGCAAATTAACCCAACCAAGATGGTGGTTAATTTGCATATCCATGCGCAAAGGATGCGTAGAAGGAAGCCAAACACTATGGAAGGGAGCAAAGCTTCGGAGAAGTAAGCAAATGGGGTGAGGGAGAAGGTAGGGAGCGAGGCAGAGGAGACCAGAGCGAGGCAGCAGAGAAGGGAGGGAGCTTTGCTCAGGCTGCAGGAAGCTCTATTGCAGGAATCTTCCTGCAACGGGTCTCTAGTATATATAAATAAATAAAAGCCTGAGCAACCATTTGATCATTCGACCGGTAGCTATGACACACACTGACCACCAGCGGGCAGACGCTCAGTGCATAGGCATTGAAACCTGGAACAGACTGATGAATCTCAGGGAAGAATGGAGGGGGGTTGGCGGGAAGAGATTAACCAAAGATCTTACATGCATACAGATTAGTGCACTGGTGGGGTCCCTCGGCTGGCCCTTTGGGGGACCTCACCAATGCACTTTCAAGCTGAAATGAGCAGTCCGACATCCCCTGAGGGGTCCCAGATTGCAAGAGGGCGTAGGCCAGGCTGAGGGACTCCGCTGGTGCACAAATGTGTGCACCAGGTCTCTAGTTTAGCTTATAATATATTTTGCTATTTAATGTTTATTGCCTTTTTCACCTTCACTAGAGTATAAGCTTTATTAAGGAAATAATTAATCATGGCTTTGTATTTTGTAGATTCTAGGCACCTAGAATAGTGCCTAGCACTAAGTATTTGTTGAATAAATTGTTCTTTTATTAGTTGTAGTCTATTACTTTGTAAAGGATGTTTTAGCTGTAGGGTTTTGCTAGAGAATATTATGTACCTTTTAATCTATGATAATATTTATTCGTGTTATTTTTCTTCATGAGTATCCTTTCTTAAGATCTTGTTAATTTTTCATTATAATTTTGAGTCCTTATTTACTATGCATAATCTATTGAAGGATACAGATAAAATATACATAGACCCTCATCTTTAAGAGCTTTCAATCTGTCAGGGGAGGTGTATATATGAATGATAAAATGGTCCAGGCAAGAAAATATTTCCAGCTAAGGAGACTAAAGAAGAGACTTCAAAGAGGATGTAGTTCGTGATATCTGTGCTGAGCCAGGGAAAACAAGTAGGATTAGATAAGGAGAAAATGGAGGAGGGAATTGCATTAGCAAAGTAAGAATGCTCAAGATTGCTTTTTTAAAAAATATTTTAAGAATTTTTATTTTTTGTTAATCCTCACCCAAGGATATTTTTCCATAGATTTTTTTAGAGAGAGTGGAAGGGAGAGAAACATTGATTGGTTCCCCCCCCACACTCGTACCCCAACCAGGGCCTGGGATTGAGCCTGCCGCTGAGGCACATGCCCTTGCCTAGAATCGAAACCAGGACCCTTCATTCCACAGGCCAACACACTCTATCCACTGAGCCAAACCGTTTAGGGCTCAGGATTGCTTTGGGAAGAACAAGTGGCTCACTTAAAGATAAGGAATATGAAAGGGCCTGGTAGAGTGTAAGATGCTGTTGGTGAGGAATGTTGGAACTACTGACAGGCTTTGAATGAGGAAATCGGGCTTTGGTCTGTTAACAGTGAGGCTTCAGTGAAAGTTTTCTGGGCAAGAGTGGAAGTTCCTGGCTGGTTTGCTCAGGTGGTTGAAGTGTCCACCAAAAGATTGCGGGTTTAATTTCCAGTCAGAGCACATGCCTGGATTTCGGTGTGATGTCCAGTTGGGGTGCATACAGGAAGCAACTGGTCAATGTTTCACTCCCCCTCCCGTCTCCCCTTTTCTCCCTCTCTCTTTCTTCCTCTTCCCCTTCATTTTTCTTAAAACAATCTATAAAAATACAATCTCAGGTAAAGATTAAAAATGAAAGCACATGTGGAGGGACATTATTAGGGTTATCTTTATGAATTTGACAACCTTATGTGAAAAGAGGCTGAAATGAGTACAGTGATTAAGATGCTGTTAAATAGTTTGAGAAAAAAGTGATACAGGTAGGTGGAAATGGGTGTAAAAAGGATGCTGATGAAACTTGTTAACGTGAGGGCTGAGCAACAAATTTACAAGCGTTCAAGCCTAGTTAGTCACCTAGGGCAGTGGTCGGCAAACTGCGGCTCGCAAGCCACATGCGCTCGCAAAGCCACATGTGGCTCTTTGGCCTCTTGAGTGTGGCTCTTCCACAAAATACCACGTGCAGGCGCACACATACAGTGCGATTGAAACTTCGTGGCCCATGTGCAGAAATCGGTTTTTGGCTCTCAAAAGAAATTTCAGTTGTACTGTTGACATTTGGCTCTTGACTACTGAGTTTGCCGACCACTGATCTGGGAAACCCAAGAGAAGTGGTATTGGGAGGCAAGTTCAATTTTGATTTGAGTTTGCAAGTGTGGTGGTGACATCCAGGTGATGATTGTCCTGATAAAAAGAAAATCAGGAATCCTTTTAGAAAGCTTGTTCACCTGCGGCTTTATGCCTTCATTTTGATAAAATTAACTGTCAGAGAGGAGACTTAATTGCTGAATCTGCTACTGAGATCTGAAATCTGATAAGGCATTCAAACTTTTTTGATTTGTTAATTGGCTCTACTTATTGCACTAAGTTTGTTACATAAGGTGCTGTAGGTTGTAAAGCACTTCATGTATTCTCAGCAGCTCCATACAACTGAAATGTTATCCTTTGAGCTTTCCATTAGCTATGGATATGTAAGCAGTGTCTGTCCAGTATTCCTTTGAAACCAGCAGATGAGAGTTTCCATCCAGTCACCTTGATCACCGTAGAGATCACTTTAATCCTGCTATACACCTCTTTCTCCCCTTAGCGTTTAGGAGGAAGACAAACCTATCCCTAATTAAAGGTAGTTAAGGTGTTTGTTGCCAAAACATTTTGTTGACAACCTGCACTTAACAAAATGCCAGAAGATACCAGAAAATTTAGCTGTATTAGGTATACCGGTTAATAATGTGGATTTTTTTCAATAGATGGAGTTGATATATATGCGATTTGATATGTATGCTGTTTTGTTGTATTGACAACAAGCTTCAAAAATTCATGTCAAATTTTCTGAAGGTGTTAACATCATAGATATTTTTACACTTAAAAATGTCGAATTTAGTGCCAAAAAAAAGAGCATTTGTGGGAAGTTTTAATTCATTACTCCATTTTGAAGAAAAGTACTGCTGAATACTTCGAGAAGCTTATGGTGAACATGCTCCATCTCAAGATAACTTGTGAACACTGGTTTGAAAAACTTTAAAAGTGCTTTCGATGTGAAAGACAAAGAATGTCCAGGTCAACGGAAAAAATTTGAAGACCAATGATTACAAATATTATTTGATGAAGATGCGTGTCAAACTCAAAAACAATTTGCAGAAAGACTAAATGTTGCTCAGGAAACAATTTCCGGTCCTTTACAAGCAATGGGGAAGATTTTAGAGGAAGGGAAATGGGTGCCACATCAACTGAATGCAAACAAATAGAAAACCAAAATGTCATCAGTAAAATGTTGCTTCAACAGCACGAAAAAAAGTATTTTTTTTTGCATTGAATTGTGACTGGCGATGAAAAGTGGATTTATTTTGAGAATCCCAAATGCACCAAATCATGGGTTGATCCAGGTCAACCATCAACATCGACTGCAAGGCCGAATCGCTTCGGAACGAAGACAATGCTCTGCGTTTGGTGGGATCTGGAAGGTGTATTATGAGCTTCTAAAACCAGGTAAAACGGTTAACACTGATCACTACCACAACAAATAATAAATTGAATCACACTTTGATCGTGAAATGACCAGAATGTTCCAGAAGACATAGCAAAGTAATTTTGCTTCCTGATAACACACCATCGCACACTTCAAAATCAGTGGAAGACATGTTAAAAGATCTTGCCTGGGATGTAACCCACCTGCTGTATTCACCAGACCTTGCTCCTTCAGATTATCACTTGTTCTGATTGATGGCACACACACTTTCTGAGCAGCACTTCAAAACGTATGAAGAAGCGGAAAATTGGGTCTTTGAATGGTTTCCCTCAAAACAAGAAAAGTTCTATTGGGACAGTATCCACAAATTACCTGAAAGATGGAGAAATGGTTAGCTATCGTTGAATATTACTTTGAATACAGCACTTTCTCTTAAAATTATCGTGGTTTCTTTGATTATGAAATCCACATTTTTACCCCGTGTACCTAGTATTCAGACAAATTCAAGAACAGATTAAGGTTCATTTAGATTTATATCCTTTTTAGAGCCTGGTGGCAGGAGAAGTTTTTAACTTGAAGATTACTTAGACAAAATAATTATTTGCAAAATGTTGGTTAATGTATACAATTTTTATTATAGGCTATCCTATAATGCATATTTATTTTTATATTTAATGCATTTTTAATAGTTGACTAAAAAGACATTGAGTTTATTAGTTAAAAACTTCTAGTTTACCAGCTTGATTTAGAATGAACGCTGACTTTGAGCTTACCACATTAGTCATCTTTAAATTAAGTCTTTTCCTTTGTGCTTAGCTCATAATGTTGGTGAATAATTTTGGCTCTGACATTATAGGGTCTGCTTTTGTTTTCCAGGAAATAGGAGGTAGTAGAAAGAATCCAGTTATCCTGAAAAGAGAAAAATTTTCAGTTCAGGATAACATAATTTCAGCTCACTGCAGGTGACTTTTAGTTTGTCAAATTTAGCATATATTGTAGTTAATTTTCAGTTTGCCAGGGATATAAAGTATAACATCTTAAACTTGTGAGAAAGCTGTGAGATTGTTTTAGCCCTGCTTTGGTCTTTGACAGATGTAGAACTTAAGATATATCCAAAGTAGTTAGGAGATTTGCCCCAAATCACATCCTGAGTGATTGCAGAGTTGGGGTGAGGAATGGATTTCTTGACCTCCAGGTTTGGGCTGCTGCTTCACCATGTCAGGCGGCTGTTTTAGAAATGTGGACCAGAAAACCTTGAATGCACTTAGTTTAACTGGTCACATTGCTGACACTTAAAAGATGTTTATTTAGTAGAAACAATTAGGTTATTTTTTCCCTCGTTCTTCCTTAAAATACATTTTTTTTTTAAGATTAATCATTTTAAACTGAACAATTTAGTGGCATTTTTGGTGCAATCACAATATTGACCAACCATGACCCTACCTATTTCCAAAACATCACCTTTATTCCAAAGTAAAGCCCCTGACCCATTAAGCAATTTGAAAAATTATTAAGCAATTAAAATAAAAATCTACTCGGACAAGGGCAACGATAGCAGATTTGTTTTTATAGGTCACCCCTGGTGCTTTGCCACCTACCTCTGATTTGCCAGTGAGAAATAGAATCCTCTTTATTATTTAGTAGTAGGTATATTACCTTATAAGCAATGGCAACATTACAAAAGTGTCAGGCACATAATGATTAACAGAACTAATAACAGATTTGCATTATGCAAATTATTTCTAATCTTCACACTAGCTTTTCTGAATGCTTACTATATATCAGATGAGAAAACTAAGGCTTATTCAATAAGTCCAGAATCACTTAACTGGTAAATTGTGCACCTGGAGTTTGAATCCCAAATGTCTGTTTGATTTCAAAAGTTGGGTGTTCTGTTTGCTAAATCTGGGGACTTAACATAGGCACTGTTTTAGCAGGACAGTGCATAAGGGAAGGGTAGTTGAGTTTGCTGATCCTGGTAGTACCTGCAGTAGTAGCCACTCTCTTGACCAGTTATGATCCGTTTTCCATAGGGGAAAAGAAAAATAGGAAAAGCTTTAGAACTCTATAATGGGCATAATTACAAACAAAGAAGAAATTGCAATGTAGCTTCTGAGATTTTTCTAATTCTCTTTTTTCTTTCCATTTATTTTTAGTGAATCAATACTTTTATTGATTTCAGAGAGCAAGAGAGGGAGAGATAGAAACATCAACGATGAAAAAGAATCATTGATTGGCTACCTCTGCACTGGAGATTGAGCCCGCAACCCAGGCGTCTGCCCTTGACCGGAATTGAACTCAAGACCCTTCAGGCTGCAGGCCAGTGCTCTATCCACTGAGCCAAACCAGCTAGTGCTCATTTGATTTTAAAATCATACATTGATTTGCTTGAGTAGTTAATGACTAGTCTTAACATTACTGAAACTTGGTTGAATTCCCATTTTGAGATAATTTAAAAAAGTGGTGGTTCACTTCTAATGAAAAATAAATCAAATTGTGCTGTTTTGAAGAATTTTTGTAATGATACTTGCCCCTATTTAAAAAACAAAACTAATTTTAGCTTTTTAAAAGTTTTTTTAAAAAAAATATTTTTATGGATTTCAGAGAGGAAGGAAGAGGGAGAAGGAGATAGAAACATCCATGATGAGAGAGAAGCATTGATCATCTGCCTCCTACAAGTCCCCAACTGAGGATCAAGCCCACAACCCGGGCATGTGTCCTTGACTGGAATCAAACCCAGGACCCTTCAGTCCGCAGGTGGATACTCTATCCACAGGCCAGGGCCTTTTTTTTTTTTTTTTTTTTTAAGTTGGAAAGCACTTTTACTAGGCCAGTTTTCCATTAGAAGTCACCCTCCTAAACCTGTCACTTTTTTCCTGTGCTTTGAATGACCCTACTTTCTCCTCTGAGTAACAGGAACTAGAGTAATTTGCTTCACTGTGCTTGGCTTGGAATGAAAAGATGATACCAGCTCTAACTGGTTTGGCTCAGTGGATAGAGTGTCTGCCTGCGGACTGAAGGGTCCCAGGTTTGATTCCGGTCAAGGGCATGTACCTTGGTTGCAGGCACATCCCCAGTAGGAGGTGTACAAGAGGCAGTTGATTGATGTTTCTCATCGATATTTCTAACTATTTCTTTCCCTTCCTCTCTGTAAAGAATCAATAAAATATATTTTAAAAAAAAGATAATACCAGGTAAAAGACAGCTTCCTGCTACTTTGGATAGAAGAGATCTTTTTGGATTTTATAAGCATAAGCAAGTGTAAGTGTATTGATAGTTATCAAAAGAAATAATAGATTTTTCATAGTGACCTTGTGACTTTTGCTAGTATCTAAACAGTACCATATTTTCCGGTGCACAGACGACTGGAACTGATGATGATAGGAGGAAGATAACAAACAATAGAGAGAGCAAGTCCCTGGCGAGTTAGCAAAGCCCATCATAACTGCAAGCTACGATATTTTTACACCAGGAATATAAGACGACCCCCGACTTTTGAGAAGATTTTCCTGGGTTAAAAAGTCATTTTATATGCCGGAAAATACAGTAGGTACTTCCATAAATTTCAAGCTTTTAAAAATGCCATTGTGACATGGATCAAACATCACACATTTTTCTGTTTTGACCAAGGGATGAGGTTTCATTCGCTCTAGAACCAGCAGAAATGTATCCTGAAGAGTGCAGGCTTTGGTGTTGGTCAGATTTGTTTCAAATCATTTCTCTGCCACTTACTAGCTATAATACCTTCTTTCACCTTTTAACAACTCTGCAGAGTAGGATTAGAGGGTGATGTCTTTAAAGGGCTTAGCGCTGTGTCTGGCACATACTAATTTGTGTTAAAATTGTAGCTGTTGTAGGAAGAAGTCTAAATTTTGGTAGTCTAGACAGATATCAATGTAATGCAGATACAATAAAACCTCATTTAATAATGAATATTGATCTGCAATCAATGCATTTTTTTCTTGGAGGTGTCTGTGTGTGCGCACGCATGCACACGGATGCACGTATATGTGCTCCGAAGCGCCATGTGTCAGTTTTCATGATTTTCTGCAGCTTGTCCTCCTTTTCTCAGAAATGCTTGGCAAATATCTCCATTGATTGTTGTATAATTTACCTCAAAGAATAGATGGTGCTTCCTATACAGCCTAATGATGAGGCATTTGTTCCCCATAGCAGTCCTTAGGGTAGGTGTTTCTGTGTTGCATGCTAATAGATTCTTATCACCTTCAGAGATGTCTGCTTGATGAATGGCCAAGGTTATATCAAAGAAGAAAGCTCTGGTTGCTGGGATCAAGGAAGTACACAATGCCTGCTTATTTTTATAGTATACTTTATGATGATTGTTGATTTTAAAGCATGAAAAGCTATAGTCCGTTAATTTTACTCATTACTTCCCAATTACTTGTATCGTCTCACTTGTTCTGTTCAGAAAAGTGTACAAAAGATTAGGCAGGGTTGAATTGTGATGAATCATAATCCAAGAATATCAGCTATGGATGGGACTCTGTAGAATCAGCTACACTGATCCTCTAATCTTGTTGATGAGAAAACTGGCTGAGAGAAGTTGTGACTAGCTCAAGGACACAGGTCTGATAAGTGACAGGTCTGATAAGTGACAGGTCTGATTTCCAGTCTAGTGTTGTGAAGGTAACCTGGTGGAGTGTAGAAAGCACTGGACTTTGGAGTCATACAGTCCTGGTTTTATTTTTTTTTATTTTTTATTTTTTTTAATGTCTCCAACCAGTTTAATGACGATGAAACCGTGTAGACGCCAGACTATGGAGCACCAGGGACAGGCCTGGGGGAGCCCTGGGGGAGGAGCGGGGAGATGGTGCGGGGGACACAACAGCTAGGGCAGGGGGAGAGGGGTTGCTCAGACCTGACATTCCTCGGAGTGGGGGTGTGGGGAGGAGAGAGGGGACATGCATTGCGCTGTCCACTCCGGAGACAGGAGTGAGTGGCCACCATCACCCCGTCACTCCCGGACGTAAAT
This sequence comes from Antrozous pallidus, assembly GCA_027563665.1. Lineage (NCBI taxonomy): Eukaryota > Metazoa > Chordata > Mammalia > Chiroptera > Vespertilionidae > Antrozous > Antrozous pallidus. The sequence goes on along the minus strand of CM050522.1, from coordinate 76,227,122 downwards.
CCGCATGCACACCACGTCATCGGCGCCAAAGGTCAGGATGAGCTCGTCATTGGCCAGTTCGTGGGTCCAATAGGTTTTGGGGCTGTCCCCCTAGAGGAGGGTCTGCGTGCAGTGGAGCTTGTTCTCGTTCTCCCAAGTGGCCAGGCTCCTGCACTTGTGTCCGTCCACCATCTCCTCCTCGAAGCCCTTGCCAACCTTGAAGTTGATCTCGGTGGTGCGCACCATGGTGGATGTCTTTTTTTTTTTTTTTAATCTTTATTCAGTTTATTAATTACATTGTTCCCCCTTTATTTCCCCCCTATACTCCCCTCCACCCGGTACCCATCCCACCCTCTGCCCTCACCTCCCCCCCACTGTCCTCTCCCATAGTTGCATGATTTTTGTCCAGTCTCTTGTTGCACTTCCCACACCCCTTTTCTCCCCAAGAATTGTCAGTCCATTCCCTCTCTATGTCCATGATTCTGTTATATTCACCAGTTTATCCTGTTCATCAGATTAATTCACTTGATTTTTAGATTCATTTGTTGATGTGTATTTGTTGTTCATAGTTTATATTTTTATCATCTTCTTCCACTTCTTAAAGAATATCAGCATTTCATATAATATTGGTTTGGTGGTGATGAACTCCTTTAGCTTTTTCTTATCTGTGAAGCACTTTATCTGACCTTCCATTCTGAATGATAGCTTTGCTGGATAGAGTAACCTTGGTTGTAGATTCTTGCTGTTCATCACTTTGAATATTTCTTGCCACTCCCGTCTGGCCTGCATAGTTTCTGTTGAGAAATCTGCTGACAATCGTATGGGTGCTCCCTTATAGGTAACTGTTTTTCTCTTGCTGCTTTTAATATTCTCTCTTTGTCTTTTGCTCTTGGCATTTTAATTATGATGTGCCTTGGTGTGGTCCTCTTAGGGTTCCTATATATTGGGGTTCGGTGCGCTTCTTGGACTCCTAAGTCAATTTCTTTCACCAGGTGTGGGAAGTTTTCAGTCACTATTTCTTCAAATAGGTTTTCATTGTCTTGGTCTCTCTCTTTTTCTGGCACCCCTATAATTCGGATGTTGGTATGCTTGAGGTTGTCCCAGAGCCCCTTACACTATCTTCAATTTTTTGGATTCTTTTGGTTTCTTGCTTTTTCAGCTGAGTGGATTTTACCTCTTTGTATTTCAAATCTTTAACTTGGTTCTTGCGGTCCTCTAGAGTACTTTTAGGTCTTTGTATAATATTTTTTATTTTAGTCTGTGTATGCTTAATTTCTGGTTGGTCCTTTTTCATATCCTTGAGGGTCTCGTTCATATCCTCGTAGGTCTTTTTCATATCCTCGTAGATCTCGTTCATTTCCTTGTAGATCTCATTCATTTCCTTGTAGGTCTTGTTCATTTCCTCATAGGTCTTGTTTATTTCCTTGTAGGTCTCGGCCTTTTCTAGGAGCCTCTTGAAAAGCCTTATAACCGTGGTTTTGAATTCTATGTCCAGTCGTTTTTTTTCCCTCCATTTCTTTCACATCTGATTTCTCTCCATGTCTCTGCATGGTGGCTGCTTCCCTGAGTTGGTCAATTAGCTTTGTGTGGTAGATGTCCTCTAAGGGACAGTGGCTCAGCTTCCCCAGTTACCTGAGGTGGATATGGGTTGCACAGTCTTGCTGAAGTTAAGCTCAGGTTAATTGTTGTTAGCACTTGGAGGGGTTGACCTCCAGGCCAATTGTCTGTGAAGTTCAGCTGTGCTCAGGTTGGATGGGCGGAGCCTCCGGGCCAAGCAGACAGCATCAGCTCTGCCCTATGCGGCCCCAGGGACTCTGTGCTGGGTGGCAATGGCCGCCAGCACCACTGAGAGAGAGCTGCTGCTGAGCTCCACCCGCTGCCGGAGAATTCAGCCTCTCCCCAATGAGTCTGCACACCCAACGTCTCACCCAGGGTTGTAAAACAATGCAGTCTGGTGATTTCCCAAACGAGAGAGTAAGTTGCGAGTGCTCTCTGTGCGGTCACACATCTCTGCTCTTCCCAAGTTCACGCGTACTCTGCACAAGCTTGCAGACCCTTGCAGCGCCCGAGTTTCGGCGTGCCTCCCCACTGTCCAGTTTTTACCCCGTATGATTGTGGGTTCCCTGGACTTTGCCTGAAGCTGGGGAATCAGTGCAGTGGGACGTCTTTGTCTCCCCCGTTCGAGAAAACCAGCCGGGTTTCCAGCCGCCCACCCTATCCGCTGGCACGTGCTCCAAACCTCTCTCAGCGCGTATCTTCAGCCCTGTCCGCCGCTGCTGCTCTGAGTCACAGTGTCTTATCTTCACTTTTATTTGTGGAATTTTCACTCGGCCAGCTTTCTGGTGATTCTGGAAGGTGTTTGTTCTTTCGTTAAGTTGTAGTATTAAAATTGCTGAGTATGACGGCAAGATAGGTGTTTTACCTATGCCGCCATCTTGGTTCCTCTCGTTTGGTGACTTTTAAAAAAATTTTTTTTACTGATTTTTTACAGAGAGGAAGTGAGAGGGATAGAGAGTTAAACCATTGATGAGAGAGAAACATCTATCAGCTGCCTCCTGTACAACCCCGACTTGTGTATGTGCCCCCAGGAAAGGTATATGTCCTTGACCAGAATCAAACCTGGGACCCTTCAGTCTGCAGGCTCTATCCACTTAGCCAAACTGGTTAGGACTGTTTAGTGACTTTTAAAAAATTGTATATATTTAAGGTGTACAACATGATGTTTTGATATACATATACCTAGTGAAATGATTACTACCGCTGAGCTAATAAACATATCTGTCATATAATACCTTTGTGTGTGTGTGTGTGTGTGTGTGTGTGTGGCAAACATGAAGTCTACTCTCAGCAAATTTCTAGTATTCAGTACGGTATTAATCATCATGCTTTACAATAGGTCTCTAGATATATTCATCCTACATAACTACAATTTTGTACCCTTTGACCAATACCAATCCATTTCCCTCACTTCCCCAAAATGGTTCTTTTTAAATGAAAAATGGGTATTTTCCAAAACAGAAAAATTTAGAAGAGCATTGCTTTACATTTTTGTAAATCTCATTAATGTGTAATTTAATAAAAGACATCTTGGTTTCTGATAGCTACTTGCACATTTAATCCGTTGTGGTATGTTCTAGTTGAAGTGTATTATAAAGAAAATTTGGCTTCACACAGATTTGAAGTTGGAAACATGGAGGAGTATCTTAATAGCTTTTTCATATAATTGGGTATTTTCTTTTGATACTGTACCAAAACTTGACAAATGTTGGTTTCTTAATGGAATCTGAAAACAGTCTAGTAAATCCATTGGCTGTTACATTTTTAAAAAATATATTTTATTGATTTTTTTACAGATAGAAAGGGAGAGGGATAGAAAGTCAGAAACATCGATGAGAGAGAAACATCTATCAGCTGTCTCTTGCACATCTCCTACTGGGGATGTGCCCGCAACCATGGTACATGCCCCTGCCCGGAATCGAACCCGGGACCTTTCAGTCCGCAGGCCGACGCTCTATCCACTGAGCCAAACCGGTTTCGGTGGCTGTTACATTTTGAATGGATCTTTTCGTTATAAATAACATCATGCTTTGGGTACTTGGAAAATATTGGTTCACTGAAATATGTTGAGCTTCCAAATATGACACATGTCATTATATAATACTCTACACATTATGTAGTCTCTGGAAAACTACACTTAGGAGAGAATGAGAATTAGAAGGCATATAAATGCCTTCGTTCTACTGCAAAAAGATCTCCAGGAGTCCAGAGAACTGTGAAGTTAGACAAATGGGTAAATTACATGTAGTGACCAGGTTTGTAAACTGCAGCTTTAATAATGGATAATCTGGAAATTATTTAATGGAATGGATTGGTGTGCAAGGCATAAGTCTTAGGAACCATTTTATTCCTTGAATAAAGAGTGGTCTAATTTTGAAAAGCAGTGAATTGGTCATTGAATATCTGAGTGCTTTTTATATATGAGACATTGTATTAAGGTGCGACTGAAGATATGCATTATAAAAAAAGATTCTTCAGTATTTTGTAGACTGGCTATAGAAGTAAATCATAATTTTTGTTTTTAATCCTCACTTGAGGATATTTTTCCATTGATTTTTTACAGAGAGTGGAAGAGAGAGGGAAAGACAGAAATATTGATGTGAGAGAAATACATCGATTAATTGCCTTCTGCACGCGCCTCACCAGGGCCCAGGCTGGGGAGGAACCTGCAATTGAGGTATTATATCCTGACTGGAATCAACCCGGAACCCTTCGATCTGCAGGTCAATGGCTCTATCCACTGAGCAAAATTGGCTAGGGCTAAAACATAATTTTGTGAAAAGATAACTAATGCAGTGTTCTTTGTAACAAATGTGACATACAATGCTTTAAATAGGTGAAATGAGAAGAGAGTCCTTATATAGTTACTCTAACTAGCTAAGAAGTTGTTCCTGGGATTTGAACCCTTGCTGTCTTCAGAGTGTCTTTTACCTTTCCATTTGGGCCATTAAGTTGAAATTTTTTTTGGTTGTAGTGAGGATCTTGCAATTTTTCAGATAGCCTATTGTGTTGGTGTTGGAGGGGAATTGGGTGGTAGTTATTCTTCCCTTTTAAATATATTTATTGGTATTTGGATTCTAAAACTTATTTTTTTGTTATTAAGGCATTTAATTTACTTAATGCCTTTATGAAATTCTGGTGAAATAGTAATGAATAACAAATTTCCATATCTTTTTTATCCAAGGTGAGATTTTACTATTTTGGTGAGGAATAGTTTGTGGGCTCTTACAGCTTGTTTTAGGTCAAGAATTGACTTACCTTTACTAGCTTATACAGTGTTCTTTGATTGAATAATATGATTGTAGTCTTTTGAAAGAGGATTGTGGCTTGCAAAGCTTGTTTAAGGGGAAAAAATTCATTTGTACTGGCAGTCAGCCAATATTTTATAAGCTACAATTTTCTTTTGAATAGCTGGTGGTTTGTAACACATAATTTGTGGTTCTTCTGAACTTGTAAAAAGATTACACATATTTAAAAATGGCCTTATCACTTTAATGTTTTAAGCAACATACAACTGTCAAATTCTGTTACCTTATAGTGTTCTTGTTTTTTTTGTTTTTTTTTTTACTTAATTTTCCTGGGCTGAGACTTTATTTTAAATTAATATTTTGTACAGTGTGATTGCCCCATTCCTCCCCCAAACTCCAAACAAACCTAAAACCTATTTTGGTAAGTAATATAACAGGCACAGCTAAAGGCAAAGGAAATATGAATTTCTCTACATCAGTCAGTCTGCCAAATCCTTGCAGTATCCATGCTGTTCCATTCCTTAACCACTGCTGCCCGGATATGTTGAATTATGTGGTATGTGGGTTTGTTTGGGTGTGTTTAGTGTTCCCACATGACATTTAGTTTTAAATCAGTTTCTTGTGATGCTGCTACTGCGGCTTTTTTACATGCAGGTGGAAAAGAGCACTTCATTTGAAATGCTTCATGTTTTACTAGTATATACTTTGTTCTCATGGTTTGTATTAGGTAGTTAAATTGTCCTGAGATTATTTAAATTCCTTCCTTTTGATTTTAGGTTAAATCTTAAATCGACTATGGTAATCTTTTTGCTTGAAAGATTTTGGAAAGCCAGATTAATAGGTCCATTTTTGTATTTATAGAAGTTTCATAGATAAAATGAACGTAGCATTCAATTTCAATAACAGTCCATCTGTACAATTTTGTCGCTTTAAGGATGTTACAGCCCTGTCTGGTTTAGTTCAGTGGATAGAGCATCGGCCTGCAGAATGAAGGGTCCTGGGCTTGATTCTGGTCAAGGGCACATACCCAGGTTGCGGGCTCAATCCTCAGGAGGCAGCCAAGCAGTGATTCTCTATCATCATTGATGTTTCTCTCTCTCCCTCTTCCTCTCCCTTCCTCTCTGAAATCAATAAAAATATATACTTTTTAAAAAGTTACATAAATAGAATCATACAGTATGGAAACTTTTAAGATTGGCTTTTTTCACTTAGCACAATCCCATTGAAATCTGTCTTAAGTTGTTGCATATATCAATAGTTTGTTTTTCTTTCTAGCTGAGTAGTATTCCATGTCAGGCAGGTCTGTCACTGTTTGTTTAGTTATCACCTGTTGAAGGAAATTTGGATTGTTTCTGACTTTTAGTTATTAGCAATAAAGCTGATGTAAACATTTATGTATATAGGCTTTTGTGTGGTCATAAATTTTCATTTTTCTGGGATTAATGCCCAAAAGGACATCTGCTGGGTTGTATGTAAATGCATTTTTAGTTTTGTAAGACATAGTTATACTTTTTCAGAGAGGCTATAGCATTTTACATTCACACTAGCAATGTATGAGTGTGGTTCAGTTCCTCCACATCTTCACCAGCATTTGATTTTGCCAATGTTTTTTTGTTTTTAATATATTTTTTTATTGATTTCAGAGAGGAAAGGAAGAGGCAGAGAGGAATAGAAACATCATTGATGAGAGAGAAACATTAATCAGCTGCCTGCTGCACATCCCCTACTGGGGATCAAACCTTCAAGCCTCCCCTGACCAGAAATCAAACTATGACCTCCTGGTTCATAGATTGATGCTCAGCCACTTAACAACACCAGCAAGGCTGTTTTTTTGTTTTTGTTTTTTAAACAGAAATTTTTATTTCCCTTTTTTTATACTAGTGTATATTTTAAAATCACACACACACTATATACATATACATATACATATACATATATAATTGACAGTATTAAAGATGTCTTTCATTCCCCCTTTTTCCCTTTACACCACTCTGTCCAGCCCCTACTCATTCTTACCGCCCAGGTCTTCACCACACTATTGCCTGTGTCCATGGGCTGTATATATCCTATATAATAAAAGCCTGAAATGCGGAGTGCCAGGTCATCCAAACAATCAAAGCATGATATGCTAATGATATGCACTGACTACCAGGAGGCAGACAGTTTACTGATTGACCAGTCACCAATGACGAGCACTGACCACCACCAGGGGGTAGACGCTCCAACTGGTAGGTTAGCTTGCTGCTGGGGTCCAGCTGATCAGGACTGAGCAAGATGTGCCGGACATGCCCTGGAGCTCTCACGTGATCCCTCCCCGGCTGGCCAACCTCCTGCATCTCTCTCCGGCCCTGATCTTGCACTAGTGGGGTCCCTCGGCCTGGACTGTGCCCTCTCGCAATCCGGGACCCCTCAGTGGGTGTCAAGAGAGCTGGTTTCAGCCCGATCCCTCAGGCCAGGCTGAAGGACCCCTCTCTGTTTTTGGTTTATCTCTCTTTGCCCCCCCCGCCCCCACATTGAGGTATGTCAGTCTGTTCCATGCCTCCATACTTCAGGTCTTATTTTGTAGGTCAATTCATTTTGTTCATTAGATTCCACAAAATAGTGAGATCATGTGATATTTGTCTTTCTCACATTGGCTTATTTCACCTATGTGTCATGTCTAAGAACTCTTGACTTTTGTGTCCTAAAGATTTTTCTCCTGTGATTTTTTTTTTTCCTAAAAGTGTTTATAGTTTCACATTTAAGTCTGTGATCCCCTTTGAGTAGTTTTTTATATAAGGATGTGTTTTAGATGAAAGTTTTTTCTTCTTCTTTTTGGGCCTGTGGATGTTCTGTTCCTCCAACATTGTTTGCTGAAAAGGCTATCCTTCCTCCATTGAATTGCTTTTGCACCTTTGTCAAAACTCAATTGGGCATGTTTGTGTGGATCTATTTCTGGATTCTCTATTCTGTTCCATTGATCTACTAGCATGTGTCTATTCTGCCAATACCACATAGTTTTGATTACTGTATCTATATAAGTCTTTAAATTGGGCAGAATGATTCCTCCTTATTTTTTCAAAATTATGTTAGCAATTCTAGGTCTTGATAAGGAATTTCATTAAATTGTTAGCCTAGTCTGGGGAGGATTGACAGCTTTACTATGGTGCATCTCTACCATTGGGTTTAATAGCTTGGAATGAGATTAGAGAGAAGTTGTTTTGTAGAGATGGTAATCATAGTACTTAAATTGGATAGAGATATTTGTTTATAACTAGAAAAATGTCAATTTTAACCCTCCTCTCCCCTTTTTGGTGCTAAAAACCACCATTAATAGAGCAATGGAAATGGAAGCAATTGTTCATTTACTCATAAACTAGAGGCCTGGTGCATGAAATTGGTGCAGGTTAGGGTCCATAGGCCTGGACTCCCTGTCTCCTCCTTCCCTTACTCCCTTAGCACCCTGCTGCTGCTGCTGCTGGTTGTCTGCCTTGTTGCACGCTGCCCCTTGGTGGTCAGCGCATATCAAAGCAAGCGATCGAACTCTATTCTCCTGGTCAAACTCCTGAGCAGACAATTTGTGTATTAGCCTTTTATGTATAGAGATTTTATGTGTATAGATGTATTCACTTAATAGTCTGTGAGTAGCTGTTGTGGGGCAGGCACTTATTTAGTCACTGGAATACATTGGTAAATAAGACAGGCAATATCCCTACTATCATTGACTATGTTTCTATGGGGAAAAGATAAGTAATCAAATGCATCATTTAGGTATGCAGAGAATTAAAGTAGATGGATATTAATATACTAGAGTGATAGCCTGGCTGGTGTGGCTCAGTTGGTTGAGCATCATCCCTTGCACAGGTTAGATTCCCAGTCAGGGCACATGCCCAAGTTTTGGGCTCAATCCCCGGTGGGGTGCATGCATGAGGCAACCAATCAATGTTTCTCTCTCTCAGAATTACTAAAAACATATTTTTTTTAAAAGATGCCTTAAAAAAATAGAGTAATGAAGTGGCTACTTAATTTAGTTCTCATTTGTGGGTAGATCTGAATGTTAAAGTCGGCCTTAGAAAGAAAAGGGACAAGACTGTTTCAGTCAGGTAACAGTGAGTCCAGTGGTACAGTGCAAGGATACAGTGCGCATATGGGAGGAAGGGGAAGGAGTATCCAATGATTAGAGTGTAATGGGAGGGAGGGAGAGGGTAGGATTAGATGGAAATAGAGATAGAGATAGTAACAGAGGAGTTCAGTGAGTACTACACAGAGGTTGGATAAGCTGGGACTTCTTAAGCCAGGGTAAGAAGTTTGATTTTTATTCTGAGAGTGATGAGAAGGCATTGGAAGATTTTGAATAGGGGAGTAAAAAGATTTGATGTTTTAAATGATGACCAATTGTTGTATGGAGAAAGGATTGTATGTATGGGCCAGAATAAAAGCAGGAACATGAATTAGGAGGCTATTTTAGTTCAGGTAAAAGATGATGCTAGGGAAGGATTCAGGATATATTTTGGAGGTCGAGTTAATTAGGATATGTTGACAGGGCTGACTTGTTTCCTTTTAGAGCTTGGATCGATGGTTATTGGTGTTCAGTGAGATGGGTAAGAGTTGGGAGAGGAGTAGGTTTTGAGGAAAATAATTTATAGTTCTGCTTTGATAATTTATTTTCATAGATGGCAGACATTAATTGGACAGACAAATCTAGAGCCTAGGTAGAAAACCGGATTGTAGGTATAGTATGGTGATCTGTCTGTAGACATTCAGAGTCATGAAACTGGGATAGGCCGTTTAGCAGAAAGTGTGATGAGAAGCAAGGGGGTCTAGGACAGAGCCTTGGAGCACTGGAGCTTTAGAAGGTCTGGAAGAAGTGGAGGCAGAGCCAGCAAAGACTAAGAAGGTTTAGCCATTGGTGCCTGTCTCTTTTTAGTTTGCACCCTTGAATTCATTAACTTGAAAATATTAAAGAAAATACACTATCCTAAGATTTCGTTTCGTGTTGTGAATAAATAATAGAATTTTTATGTGTAACAGTTTAATGTTTAATGGTTTTATTAAGAAAATTCATTATACAGTCAAACTTCAGTTCTCAAATGTCTCCCATCTTGAACAATTTGGTTCTTGACCCCACAACACTTTCATGCTATTACCTGTAATTGTGCTGTGAATATTTTTGTGTGTGTGTGTGTGTGTTTTTTTTTTTGCTTTTATTGCTGCTTATTATTAAATCACCATGGGTCCTAAGAAGGTTAGAGATAGCAGCAAAGTGAAAAGGAAAGTTGTGAGAACGATATATTGCATATAAGGGAATCATTTGGGGGTCTGGAATGGATTATGGAATCCAACTTTATTTTTAATGGGAAAAATGATTATATTTTCAAACATGAATGAATTAAGTTCAAGAATTGAGGTTCTGTATTTAAAGCAATTGAGTAACTACTCTGGGTCTAGTGTATTGCTAAAATTAGGGAAGACAACAAAAGAAATGTAAAAAAAAATAGACCTTGCTTTCATTGAACTTTGGTAAAAAATAATAATAAAGTGTAAATTATGGCAGTTGGAGAGAATTTATTGGAAGAGTTGGGACTTGAAGAATATGTAGGACTTAAGTAGGCAGAGAAGAGCAAGTCAAGGTAATAGAATAAGGTATGGTGGAAAGAAAATCAGCTTTTCGGTTAGAAGAGTTTATTTGAATGTGGGCTTTCACTTAATAGCCTTGTGACATCACAGGACTGCTATGAGGAGGAAAATTGTGTTCATTGCTTCATCTCTAGTGGTAGTGTACTAGTTCTCGTGTTGGGTGGCTGGGTCACAGATACTTGTTTTTTAAACTTCGTAATTCTTAACAATAGTGCCTAGCTAAATGTGAGGCATTTCAGTAAATTATAGGTGGTGATTATTATTACTTTGCTCTAGCCTTAAGAGTAACATAGCAAAAGAAGATGACAATGCCTGCCCTGCAGGAATTTTACTTTCAGTGATTAGTCCTACTCAAATGAATGCAAAGCAGCCTGTGTCCTAGTGACTTTGTAGTACATGGTCAAATAAAGCGGTTAGGGAAGGCCTCTTTGGGCCTCATTGTGGCAATGAAACAAATGTGGCCTAGGAAAAAGAGGAAGATTTGGAGGGAGGGCAGGTTACTGAGAGAACTTTTATTTCATTTTTTTGTCTTGTTTTATTTATTTTATTTTATGTATTGTTTATTTTAGGGGTAGCAAAGCATAAGTGTTATTGCCACTGCTGAGGAAATCATTAGGAACCCTTAAAGATTCTCATTCTGAAACTTTTATAATGTTATAATTGAATTTACCTTTCTCCCTGTACAATTTATTGAAATTTTGCCTGCTCTCTAGATGGCATTATAGTACAGAATTTATTTTTGGAGTATCTTTTTTTTTTTTTAATGTGCAATTGCTTTTATGATATACAAAGGTTTTATGTCCGTTATGGGTTTTCTCTTTTATATGTACAAATAATAAAGCTCCCTCTATTTTATGTTGTAAGACTTATTGTTAGAAAGGTAGGGCAGTTTTCTGAAATTTCCTTGGTTAGTCTCCCTCCACAGATTTAGATTATTTGGATCTCAACTGTTTATAATTCATGTGCATATGTGGGATGCTGGGATGACTTATTGTTTTGGAAAACAGAGCCATCAGAGTTTCTGTACAGCCTGTGCTGAAATTGGGTTGTCTTAGTACAATGCACTCTTCTCTCAGTTGCTGTCGGGGCTTGTCAATAGCTAGAGCCCAGGCCATGCTGGTCTCTGCAGCTGTCTTCCGTGGTTATTGGAAGTTAGATGCTTTTCATTTTCCTCTAAGGCAGTGGTTTTCAACCTTTTTAAATGCCGCAACCCTTTAAAAAGTTCATGTTGTGGTGACCCCCAACCATAAAATTATTTCTGTTGCTACTTCATAACTGTAATTTTGCTACTGTTAATGAATCATTATGTAAATATCTGTGTTTTTGGATGGTCTTAGGTGACCCTGCTGGCGATTCTCAACCTGGGGCTCACAACATTAGAAAGGTTGAGAACCACTGCTTTAAGGGAATCTGGTTTAATTGCATATCTACTAGAATATTTTGCACCAGAAGGTAGGTGGTTCAAAGCATTGCTGTAACCTTCATTATTGATACATGATCAGCTCAGTGAAATTGTGTAGTATGATGATGAATTTTATAATTTTAACTAGAGGCCCGGTGAACGAAATTCATGCACGGGGGCGGGCGATATCCTTTAGCCCAGCCTGCACCCTCTCCAATCTGGGACCCAGTAGATCGGGCCTAAACGGGCAGTCGGACATCCTTCTCACAATCCAGGACTGCTGGCTCCAAACTGCTCGCCTGCCTGCCTCCCTGATTGCCCCTAACTGCTTCTGCCTGCCAGCCTGTTCACCTGCTAACCACTATCCTGCCAACTTAATTGATGTCTAACGGCTCCCCCGTCAGCCTGTTTGCCCCCAACTTCCCTCCTCTGCCGGCCTGGTCACCCCTAACTACTCTCTGCAGGCTTGATCGCCCCCAATTGCCCTCCCTTGCAGGCCTGGTCCCTCCCAACTGCCCTCCCCTGCTGGCCTGATAGCCCACAACTTGCCCTCTCTTGCAGGCCTGGAACCTCCCAATGGCCCTCCCCTGCTGGCCATCTTGTGTCCACATGGGGGCAGGATCTTTGACCACATGGGGGCAGCCATCTTGTGTGTTGGAGTGATGGTCAATCTGCAAATTACTTTTATTAGATAGGATAGAGGCTTGGTGCATGGTTGGGGGCCAGCTGGTTTGCCCTAAAGACTGTCCCAGATCAGGGTGGGGGTTCCCTTGGGGCATGGGGCGGCCTGGGTGAGGGGCCTGTGATGGTTTGCAGGCCAGCCACGCCCCCTAGCAACTCAAGCGGAGGCTCTGGGATCTGGGATTAATTTATGTTCTACAATTGAAACTTTGTAGCCTGGAATGGAGCCAAGCCTTCTGCTTGCTCCATGACGGCAGCCATTTCTGTTTGAAACTTTGTATCCTAGAGTGGAGATCTAGGCTGGCAACGGCAGGTGGAAAGCTTGGCTTCCTCCGTTGCCAGGGAAACCCAAGCCTCTGTTCTCTCCAGCTCAGTGGCTGCTGCCATTTCTGTATCTTTTATAATTGAAACTTTGTAGCATTGAGTGGAGGCCTAGGGTGGCAACAGCAGGCAGAAAGCTTGGCCTCCTCTGTTGTGGAGGAAACCCAAGCCTTCCTCCTGCTCTCAGTGGTGGCAGCCATCTTGGTTGGGGTTTATTTGCATAATCTCCTGATTGGCTGGTGGGTGTGACTGTGGGCATGGCTTGTGGGTGTAGCGAAGATATGGTCAAATTTGCATATTACTTTTATTAGGTAGGATAGTAAAAGTTAACATTTACTGAGTGCTTTTGTGCCATGCACTTGGCTAAGCAGCTTTAAAACATGGAATTTTTCCATTTAAATGTCTCAACAACTCAGTGAGGTGAGTACTGCTTTTATTTCCTCTTAACATGTGAGACAGAGGTTAATTTCCTATCCCAAGATTACACACTTACAAAGTGGTGGAGCTGGGATTTGAACCTAATCAGTCTGAATTTAGGGCCTGTTATCTGCTATGCTTTATAGTCTTCTCAGATAATGTCTTTCTGGGAAACTGTCATATTAGGAATTTTATCTTTTTTGTGCTACCGTGTGTGAGGGCATTGGAAAATATTAAATTCCCGTTAGGGATTTATAGGTACACTCATCATCTCGTGTGAGGGGTTGGCCGCTGTATTAGTTAAGGAATCCTAGCTGTTGAATACATTGGCTAAAACCCCAAAATACAGTGCATAATAGTGTAGAGCAGGTATCCATATCAGTATGTGGCTTACTTTTTACAGGCATTTAGTGACCTTAGGCCCTTGCTAATTCTAGGAGGGTAAGGTGCCATTCTTTAGTATTTTGAGTATTTCATCCATGTTAAAATGTTCTTCATGAAGTGCATTTTTAGCAGTAGAATTTGGGGCAAATCTGATTTAGGATTGGAAGTTGTGGACTATGGCAGAATGTTAAGTATTTATACAGATGGATTACTAATCAGAAAGTTAAAGTAGAGACTATTACACATTCCTACTTTAATATAATAAAAGCAGCAAGCTCATTCTGGTTGACTTTTTTTCTTCTTGAAATTCTATCTTGTTGGGCACTCTATTCCTAAATTATTTCAGAAGAAGTGACTTTAGTACAGTTGAATTTTAATAGATAGAAGTAGCATGGTTTAAATTTATTTTCCATGTAGCAAACTAGCCTTCCAACATTCCGTACAGCATTAGTTTTGCCATGAAAGGGACACAAAGAAATACCATTCTGTTTGCATTTGGTTGGTGACCTATATATAGCTTTCTGGGATAACACTGTATTTCCCTGAAGTTGTACCTGAAGTGATCCAGTCTTTTCATAGATTTTTGGTTTTATGACAAGATAACAATAGAAATACAGTGGCTGCATCCTAAACTCACTCACACCTAATTGAGGTCTTTGTAACACACATACCAGCATTCTTTGAATGCTTTTGTAAGAATAAATATAGTTACACATATCTACTGTAATCCACTACTTTAGCATATACACTTTAATAGACTAAAAAAGTAGACTGAATTTTTATTTTATTTTTTAAAAAAATACATTTTATTGATTTTTTACAGAGAGGAAGGGAGAGGGATAGAAAGTCAGAAACATCGATGAGAGAGAAACATCGATCAACTGCCTCTTGCACACTCCCTACCGGGATTGTGCCCGCAGCCAAGGTACATGCCCTTGACCGGAATTGAACCTGGCACCTTCCAGTCTTAAGGCTGACGCTCTATCCACTGAGCCAGAATGGTTTCGGCTAGACTGAATTTTTAAAGAACGGCTTATCCTCTAACTTCTGCAGCTTTGTTATTCACTTTTTAAAAGAGTACTTGTAAAATTTTGGCCTTTACAACAGGCAAGAAATGCAGGCAAGTGTCCTGCTAAAATTCTGTTTGTTCCTCTTTATTTGTCTAAAACAGTGGTTCTCAACCTTTCTAATGCTGCAACCCTTTAATGCAGTTCCTCATGTTGTGGTGACCCCCAACCATAAAATTATTTTCGTTGCTACTTCATAACTGTAATTTTACTGCTGTTAATGAATCTTAATGTAAATATCTGTGTTTTCCGATGGTCTTAGGCTCGACCTACAGATTGAGAACCGCTACTGTTCTCAATGAGACAGCACTTTCAACCCATTTTAATGAAATTCAGTTACAGTGAATTATAAGGTATGACATTTGAACCCTGGTCATAGATTCTTGTATTCACTTGTATTTTATACCTTGAATGCCTAGTACCAAAAACAGTAAACCACTTGAATAAATACTAAATATTAAGCAATTCATGTCATATTTCTGTAAAATAACAACCACCACCATACAACAAAAAACACCAACTCTGGAGGGAGGATCTAAGACTATAAAGGAGGATGGAAAGAGCACTGGGCACTTTGAGTCATGAGTCCAGGATTTCATCTGAGCCTTGCTAACAGTTGTTTGGGCAAGATACTTCAGCTTTTCGGATCTTGGTTTCCTCAAAAAGAACTTGTAGTCTTTTTGACCAGTTTTAGTTAGCTGTGATTCTGTAATTATTGTCTCCTAATTCTTATTCTCCTGATGTGTTTTTCTGACTTGTCAAGAGAGGGTTAAATATATAGCTGCTAGCTCTATTTTTTTTTTTTGTCTTGATGAATGGTCTTGATAATAGAAAACATGAATTGAATTATTCTGTCTAACTAAACTAGTTTTAAAGGAGGCATGAAATTGGAAGTATTTAATTTTACATTTTAATTGTACCTCATTGCTATCACTATGACATAAATTTGTGAACTGGGAAGACAGACAAAACACTTTGAAAACCTAATCAGTGAAAGGAAATCACACAGGTACCTATCTTTTAAAGTTCTTTGAATTGCCATTTTAATGCAGAGGGCAATAATACCAGTTAATGAATATGTTGCTGATGGACTTTTTTTTCATATAAGTCAGTGCAATTGCTGTTATATTCTTCTTTAAGCATTTTATTATGAAAAAGTTCAAACACACAAGTTGAATTGTATCATGAACAGATATATTCTACAAGTAGTTCAGCATAAACAATTAACATTTTTTTTGCTTTATCACCTATCTGTCTACCTGTATATCCCACTTATCTATAAATTCATCTTATTTTTGATATATTTCAAATAAGTTGCAGACATCTTTACAGTTTGTTCCTAAGCAGTTTGACATACAAACTATTAGCTGGAGTTTAATACTTGTTTATACTTTTAAAAAGTGTGGCGTGGATGGCAGTCATTAATTGAGCATTTGACATGTTCTAGGGTCTGTGCTAATCTTGCAGATAGATGAAAGACACAGCTTTTGTCTTCATGATGCTAATATGATAAATAGATATATGTGTAAGAAAGCAAATTCGGCACTGTACTAGTACTTGGGTCTTTTAATTGCAAATAATAGAAACCAGCAGTGTCTAAAGATAATGTCTTGCTTTTAGAACTCAAGGACAGGAATTCAGAGGGGCTTTTAGAAGGACTGGAACCAGGACCTGGAAGGCCCACAGGATTGTCGTCTCGTCTCTTTCACTCTGCCCATCTGTTCATTCTTTTCTCTGAAAATCTGCTTTCTCCTCTCTTTAGTACATATGGTAGAATATGCATCTCTGCTCCCCAAGCCTTGCTTTTAAAACTTAGATCTCTTAGCCATATAGACACTAATTTTCTAATGTTGGTTCCAAATTCCTGGAAGGTAGAATCTGATTGGCCCAGCGCTGGTCCAGCTGTGTTTGAGGACAGTTTTTCGAAGTACATATTGCCTGTTGGAAACGTAATTTTGTGGATGAAGCAAAGTAGGAAGGATAGAATAGATAGTTCCCAGAGCAAATGTGGGATTATTGTGAGGCTGACATTGAAAAATGTTTCTACTTATAAGTGTGCTAAATAATTCTATAGAGAAGAATAGGAGTATCATAGAAGGGGAATGAATCCCTATTTAGGGGTGAAGTAGGGGTCAGGCACAGCTTCCTGGAGAAATTAATGGCTGAGTTGGATTTTGAGAGATAAATTCAAGTATAGCAGTAGTAAGGAAGGATATGCTTTACAGAAGAGCAGCAGTGGAAAGATAGGCAATTGCATAATGTTTTTAGGTAATGATAAGCACATTAGTACATTTGAAGTATAATTTTTGAAGTGGGGGCAGGTTTGTTAGAGGGGAGAGGAGGAGAGAGAAAGAAAGATATGGGAAGCCAGGAAGAGTAGGTGACAATCAGATTTGTTTCCTTAAGAAATCATTTCATTGGGTGAACTGGAGGCACTTTCATTCTACTGAGAACATGGACTAAGAAAATGGCAGCAAAACAGAAGAAGGAAGATATTTAGGCAGTAAAATCCTTAGTACTTGGATTTATTAGATTTAGGGGGAGAAGGGAAACCCTGCTCTTCTGACCTGGGTGACTAGGTGATTTGGGGTACCAGCAAAGATAAGAAGAAATATAGTTGCTGTTCATAGCATATTTCTTGATCTGACTGTTAACTATAATTATAGGGGCACTTTTTAAAGGAATATTCAATTGTGCCTATATGTTTTATGCATTTTTCTATATATGTTATATTTCAGTCTAAAGTGTGAAAGAACAAAAACACAGAAAATGTGTTTGGGAAATAGATGCTGACTTTAGAATTGGGCTTCTGCTTGAGGGGTGTCCATGCAGCCCCTCAGATGGAGTGTGTAGAAGGCAGATATTAAATTGGAAGTACAGGAGAGACATATGGATGCCGGTACAGAGGAAGGGATTAGATTAGATCTGTAGTTGTCAAGCATGGCTCTATATTAGAATCTCGGAGAGTTTTAAAAAATACTGATAACCTAGATTCCATTTCAGACCACAATTACATTGGTTTCTGGGGGGTGCTTAGACATAGCACCTGGTTTAAAAAGATCCCTGTGGTTCTTAATTTAATGCCCAGAGATGTAACCACTGGGTTATAGGAAGATCACTTGTTACCTACATTCAATAACTGTGAGAACTCAATCTGGAACTCACTATAGGTTTATCTTATTTTTACATAATTCTTATGCCTTGTGCTTTCCCCCAGTAATACCTAAAAGTTTAAAAAGTATTCTTTTTGTTAAAATAATGATGTACATTTGTTCTTGAAGAAAAATGTGTAGAAGATAAAGTTTTAGTTAAAATAATTTTAAAACAGAAGCTTTCCTTTGATGAAGTGGCCATGTCTCCTGTAATTTCAGTTACTAATAGTGTATAGTCTTTGCAGCCAAACATAGAAAATTGTCTCATCACCTGCAGTGCCTTTGAATAGTAACTATGAAGGACAGTGGTTGGTAAATTAATTGTGTGTGTTATAGCCTGAAAGGCAGACAGCTGTAAATGGTGAGAAATTGTATCTGATACATGTAATAGGGAAAGGACAATTGCTCACTTGTCTGTCTTTTTATTCCCTCACTGCATGGCTTAATAATTCATTAGGGCCCTGGATCTATCAATAAGTATTTATTAGCACCTGGAATATGCCCAGGAGTATATTAGGAAGTTTATGTAAGTTGCTAAATAAATAGGTAAAAATGCATGGGACTTGACAGTATTTGATTTGGGGAGGGCATATAAATGACAGTTGAATGCAAAATTATTTGGTAATTAGAATAATCCATTTGTTATTCAGAAACTAGAAAGATTTCTTGTGCTTGAGCATTTAGGGATGACTTACACATAGATGATTCTTCTAACACACAGTCCTCTCCTCCAATGATCTTCTTTTCCATGGACCTAGTCAGACTGTGGACTTCTCAGACTCACTGATCTTATCACTTTTTCATTGTCATTTATCTTGATGTTTTTACTGCCTTTCTCACCTTGCTTAAACTCCTAGGCAGTCATTATATGAACGCCTCTGCATACACTCTTAACTCCCATGAAGTATCATATTCACTTGGCAAAACTTAAAACCCTGGTTCAGTCTGCACCTGAACATAGCCGGAAAATATGTGCCTGGGCACACACACTCCCACACCTCTGTCAACTGGTCTGACCTTTAAATGCATGGCCTTGCACCTCAGGTAGGTCCTTAATGCTGCCAGGAAGGCAGAGTACCTAGTCCAGTGGTTGGCAAACTGCAGCTCACAAGCCACATGCGGCCCTTTGGCCCCTTGAGTGTGGCTCTCCTACAAAATACCATATGCAGGCATGCATGTACAGTGCGATTGAAACTGTGGCCTGCCACAGAAGTCGGTTTTCGGCTCTCAAAAGAAATTTCAATCGTTATACTGTTGATATTTGGCTCTGTTGACTAATGAGTTTGCCGACCACTGACCTAGTCTATTCACTCTATATCACTTTTATACCATTCCCATTTTTTTCATTTTTAAATTTACATATATGTCTCCTTTTTCTTTGATTGACACCCCCCACTTCCGTTTTCTTTAACACCATTTCTCCCATTCAACTGGTGCCCTTCCTACTTCATTAAGAAAACTGAAGTACTCTCTATCCATGCATTTTGTCCTCCTTTACTTATAGATGTACTGGAGGCCAGGTGCATGAAATTCGTGCACAGGGGTGAGGGGGTTATTATCCTTCAGCTTGGCCTGCACTCAGGGGATGTCTGACTGCCAGTTTAGACCCAATTCCTGTGCATTCTAGGATGTTGCATGCACAGGTGACCATACTTTTCATACAGGTGAAAGGCATCTTGCTATTGTATGGGCAGCTACAATTTTTTGCCCAGATTATAAAAAGTAGTACATAACATGATCCTTCTGAGGCAGTAGTACTATTTTTCCCCATCTTATGGGAGGAAAAATTGAAGCAGAGAGAAGTTAAGCAATTGGCTTTGTCAGACAGTTACAAGTGTCAGAATCAGGGCTGACCACAAAATGTGCAAGCCAGAGTCCATGCATGTCATCACTGCATCATCCTGTTTTTTCAGTGTTAGAGTAGCCTTGGCAGGTTTTAATTTTTAAATCTAAGAGACTGTTCCCAATATACAGGGTAGGGTTTCTGGGCCTGGCTGGTGATCAGGGCCTATCTGTGGGATGACCAGTAGGCAGACCAATTGGGGGCACCCCCACTGGCACCTGTCTTGGCTGGTGGCCTGGTGCCGCCCACTTGCCGGCCCTGCCCCCTGGACACTCCCCCCGCTGTCGCTACCAGTTGCCTCCCTCTTGGGGGGACAGACCTACAATGCAGGAGCCATCTGAGCATCTGCCACCTGGTGGTCAGTGCATTGAGCATCTGCCACCTGGTGGTCAGTGCATATCATAGTGATTGGTCCTGCCATTTGGTTGATTTGCATATTAGGGTTTTATTATATAGGGTTATTTATATGTCTATCAAAGGCAGTCTTTCACTTGTGTATTAGATACCATCTGTTCTCAACTACTCAAGAATATTGCTTCCAGAATCCCCCATTCTAATTTTTATGCATCCTCTTTTTTTCTTGGATCATTCAACAGCATATAAATGTTTTATTTTTCCCACCTTAAAGATACTTTCTCCGGACTCCAGTTTCACTGCCAGTACTGTTCCATTTATTTAGCTTTCTTGTAGCAAAACTTCTAGAAATAGTTTTTTATTCAGTGGTTTCTAATTTCTTCTGTTTTCTATTATTTATTATTAAGATACTAGAGGCCCAGTGCATGAATTCATGCACCAGTGGGGTCCCTCAGTCTGACTTGCAAGATGGGGCTGAAACCATCTCTTGGACATCCCCCAAGTGGTCCTGGATTGTGAGAGGGCACAGGCCAGGCCGAGGGACATCGCTTGTGCACGATTGGGGCCAGGGAGGGATGTAGGAGGGTGGCCAACTGGGGAGATACCATGGGAGGGCTCCAGGGCATGACCAGCTTGTCTTGCTCAGTCTCACTCAGTCCCAATCAGCTGGACCCCAACAGCAAACTAATTGGCCGGATGGAGCGTCTGCCCTCTGGTGGCCGGTGCATGTCATAGCAAGCGATTGAACAGCCTTAGCATATTAGCATTTTACGCTTTGATTGGTTGAACAAATGACTAGACAGCATATTAGGCTTTTATTATATACTAGAGGCCCGGTGCACGAGGCAGGCGGGGATGTCCCTCAGCCCAGCCTGCACCCTCCCCACCTGGGACTCCTCTAGGGCAGTCGGACATCCTTCTCACAATACAGGGCTGCTGGCTCCAAACTGCTTGCCTGCCTGCTTCCCTAATTGCCCCTAACTGCTTCTGTCTGCCAGCCTGATCACCCCCTAACCACTACCCTGCCAGCCTAATTGATGTCTAACTGCTCTCTTGCCAGCCTGTTTGCCCCAAACTTCCCTTCTCTGCCGGCCTGGTCACCGCCAACTGTCCTCCCTTGCAGGTCTGGTCCCTCCCAACTGCCCTTCCCTGATGGCCATCATGTGGTGGCCATCTTGTGTTCACATGGGGACAGGATCTTTTACCACATGGGGGCAGCCCTCCCTCTGTGTGTTGGAGTGATGATCAATCTGTGTATTACTCTTATTAGATAGGATAGAGGCCTGGTGCTTGGGTGGGGGCCAGCTAGCTGGTTTGCCCTGAAGAGTGTCCCAGATCAGGGTGGGGGTTCCCTTGGGGTGAGGGGCAGCCTGGGCAAGGGGCCTGTGGTGGTTTGAAGGCTGGCCATGCCCCCCAGTGACCTAAGTGGAGGCCTTGGGATCTGGGATTAATTTATGTTCTACAATTGAAACTTTGTAGCTTGCTCCCTGGTGACAGCCATTTCTGTTTGAAACTTTGTAGCCTAGACTCCTCCATCGCCCCGGCAACTCTACCCTCTTCTCTCTCCAGCTCTGTGGCTGCCGCCATTTCTGTTGGGATTATGTATTTTATATAATTGAAACTTTGTAGCATTGAGTTGAGGCCTAGGCTGGCAATGGCAGGCGGAAAGCTTGGCTTTCTTTGTTGCCGTGGAAATCCAAACCTCCTTCCTGCTCTCAGTGGCAGCAGCCATCTTGGTTGGGGTTTATTTGCATAATTTGCTCCTGATTGGTGGGTGTGTCTGTGGGAGTGGTTTGATCGGAGGTATGGTCAATTTGCATATTCTTTTATTAGATAGGAAGGATGAAGGATAATCCACCTACCATAAAATTCACCATTTTAAGTATACAATTCAGTTTTTAGTATATTTACAAAGTTGTGCATCCATCATCACTGTCTAAATTCAGCACTTTTTCATCATCCATAAGAAATCCCATACACCTTAGCAGTTGCTTGCTGTTCCTTTCGTTCCCCCAGTTCTAGTAACCACTAGTTCTGTTTTCTGTCTCTATGGATCTGCCTATTCTGGACATTTCATGTAAATGGAGTTATATGATATGTGACCATTTGTCTGGCTTCTTTACTTAGTAAAATGTTGTTTTTTAAATTTAATAAATATTGTTCAGATAATTACAATTGTTCCTCTTTTTTCCCCTATAGCTCCCCTCAACATGGTTCCCACTCCACCCTCTGCTCTTACCACCCCACTGTCCTCATCCATAGCTGTACGACTTTTGTCCAGTCTCCTCCTGCACCCCCCCACTTCTTTCCCCCCTGAGAATTGTCAGTCCACTCTCTTTCTATGCCCCTGATTCTATTATATTCACCAGTTTATTCTGTTCATCAGATTTTTTATTCACTTGATTTTTAGATTTACTTGTTGATAGATATGTACTTGTTCATGATTTTTATCTCTGCCGTTTTCTTTTTCTTCCTCTTCTTAAAGAATACCTTTCAGCATTTCATAGGGGTCCCATATTGGAGAAGGTGCAGGCTGGGCTGAGCGACCCCCCCCCCCATCACGCATGAATTTCGTGCACTGGGCTTCTAGTAAACAATAAAAAACTGCCTTCTATGTTAAATTTTTTTTCAGCATCAGGACTGACAGGCTAGAAATTAATTTAAGTGAAGTCTCATTAAGCTTTAAGCTGAAAAGCAAACGTGAGTCAGGGAAATAGTATGGATTTGCAATATTAAAATGCCAGTGTCTTTAAATATTGTCATAAAGGTGAATGGAAAATAATTTAAGAATGGACACCACATATATTTCTTTTAAAGTTAAAATAGCATTAAATCAGATACCATAGTGCATAGGTGTGGAACCTTTTTTCTGCCAAAGGCCATTTGGTTATTTATAACATTCGAGGGTCATACAAAATTACCTACTTAAAACTTAGCTTGCTGTATTTGGTCAAACATTTAATTAACTCACCTTTAATGCCTTGGCAGGTCCAGACTAAATGATTTCTCCAGCCTTATATAGCCCTTGGGCTGGACATTCCCAACCCCTGCTTTATGACAATAATTTAACAAGTAGCTAATTGTAATTAAAGTGAGGTTTAACTTTACCTAGTGACTTTATTAAAAAGCATGTCGATAATGCATTAATTGGAATGATCTCACTAGTGAAATTGCCTTTCAGTGTACATGTATATATAGAGGCACTAAACACATGGTGTGCTGTCTTTTGGGTTGTATTTCAGATAGTCCGTTGTCTAATTATTAATGATTTGAACTATTTTGTTTTAATTGGCAACTTTTTCTTAAAGAGAATTCCTATAAATACTATCACATTTTTCCTATTTTCCATATTCTTTGTGTTTCTTTTAAATTGGCAAGGGAATAACTTTGCAGATGGCCTGTTATTTTTGGAATACAAGGTCTTTTCTCTTTCTTTTTTTCTGGTCTGCTTTCCTAACCTTGAACTATTCTGTTAACAGTTGGTCATTTTATCCTACTCCATCATTTTGAATAACTTTTTGGAAAAACAAAACAATTTTAAGAATGTCTTTAATTTTATTACAAAGATGAATGGAAGATAATTTAGGAATTATTTCTAACTCTTTTTAATTGACAACTTTGATTCTTGAAGTTCCTTTTATTTATTTTTGTGTGTTGTTGTGTATCTTTGTAATACTAAATGGAAAGCTTAACCTTACCTTTTAAATTATGGATGGTCATATCTTCCTGACCCCTTAACTCAATTTTTAGTTGGTTGACACCACCTTATCAAACTCATGGGCAGATATCTTGTACTTGAAGGCTCTTTAGTGTAGTGATCCACATGTTTTAGCACATAACGGATTAAGCACATAATAGATTTGCTTTCGTGATGCTTTTGAACAAGTTACTTAACTTTCTGATCTCAGTTTTTTAACCTTAAATTGGAGAATGATTATATGCTATTTATTTTGCAGGGCTAATGTAAATACTAAATTAGAGGGTTAAAGTATCTGATTCACTTCTGTGGTGCATGGGTGATCAAAAGTGGGGGCTTAACTACAAAGGTGATCATTTTACAAGATTGGTCATGTAATTGTGTTTGCTGTTTATATGAGCAGTTTCCTTAAATAATTTATCTGGGAGTAATGCACCCTTAGAATGAAACATGACAGTATCTCAGTTGAAATGTATTTTCATGAACTTGAGTTTGCTTTTCAGTAACCTAAGGGTGCTGCATAGTAGTTGTGGTCATAGTACCTATTTGCCAATAGTGCCTGGTTAGAGAGAGAGAGCTATGGCAAGACTGTTACCAGTCTGGCTGTGCTATAGCTATGAAGAATGATGAGGAGATGCTTATATGTCCCACCAGAAGTGGCAACACAGAGTCCTAATTGGGGCATCAGTCATTTATTCATTTGACCAATATTTGAGTGCTTACTATCCAGACATTGTTATATACTAGGAATACAGCAGAAATTGACAAACAATATCTGCCTTTAAAAAACATGTGGTTACAAACTGGTAAGTGGTAAAATATAAGGTAAAACTAGTGCAGTGGGAGCATTTGGGAGGGCTAACTTAGTTTAAGCTGGGCAAAGGGTTATGAAGTACAGAGGTAGGGAGGCACTAAGCAGAGTGCATGGTAAGGGTAAAGTATTTAAGAAGTTAAGGAGGGCATTTCTGAAAATTTCATTTTGGTGGTTAAGCATTTTGTTTCTGAGAATAGAGGATACTAAGTAAGCAGGTTTGAGTCTGATCTCCACCAAAAAGTAGGAAATCGGCTTTCAGAAATTTTCTAAAAAAAATTTATTTTTAAAAAATATATTTTATTGATTCTTTTACAGAGAGGAAGGGAAAGGGATAGAAAGTCAGAAACATCGATGAGAGAGAAGCATCAATCAGCTGCCTCTTGCACATCCCCTACTGGGGATATGCCCGCAACCAAGGTACA
This sequence comes from Antrozous pallidus, assembly GCA_027563665.1. Lineage (NCBI taxonomy): Eukaryota > Metazoa > Chordata > Mammalia > Chiroptera > Vespertilionidae > Antrozous > Antrozous pallidus. The sequence continues at coordinate 76,202,168 of CM050522.1, read as the reverse complement.
TGCCTTTGGCCAGAATCGAACCTGGGACCTTTCAGTCCGCAGGTCGACACTTTTCCACTGAGCCAAACCGATTTCGGCAGAAATTTTCTAACAGTTTTAAAAATGGGGAGTAAACCTAACATTGTGTCCTGGAAAGATAAATCTGGAATCTCACTTGGAAGCTAAGGGCATTCCCTCTCAGTTTTAGAATATTATCAGCAATGTATTGATTGAGGTTGTTTTGTTTTAAACATATTTTATTGATCTTACCGAGAGGAAGGGAGAGAGATAGAAAGTCAGAAATACCGATGAGAGAGAAACATTGATCAGCTGCCTCTTGGACACCCCGTACTGGGGATGTGCCCACAGCCAAGATACATACCCTTAACCGGAATCAAACCTGGGACCCTCCAGTCCGCAGGCTGACGCTCTATCCACTGAGCTAAACTGGTTTTGGCTTGATTGAGGTTTTATAATTTTATTGTGATGAATATTTGTTAATTGAATAACAAATGAGATTGATATGGTTCTGTTCACTACCTGACATCCAATATTAAGAATTAACATGTGAGAGGCCAAATGATTTGGCAAGCTATGTAGATGGTACTAAGGACATTGGGATTGGAAACAGTTGGCTAGTTTAGTAACATGTTATTAAACACTAGAGGCCCAGTGCACAAAAATTTGTGCACTTGGGGGTTCCTCAGCCCAGCCTGCGCCCTTTCGCAGTCCGGGACTGCTTAGGAGATATCCACCTGCTGGCTTAGGCCCGCTCCCCAGGCGACCAGGCCTAAAGATGGCAGTCAGACATCCCTCTGGCAGCCCGAGAGCCCAAGGGGGATGCCTGACTGATGGCTTAGGCCCACTCCCTTGGACATCCTTAGCGTGGTGGGAGAGACTCTTGCTACTGCCACTGCACTGGCCAGCTGTTAGTGGTTTCTGGCTGATTGGTGCTCTCCCTGTGAAAGTGCACTGGCCACCAAGGGGCGGCTCCTGCACTGAGCATCTACCCCTTGGTGGTCAGTGTGTGTCATAGTAACCAGTCATTCCACCATTCAGTTGATTTTATTATAATAGGATAAACATGAATTTATATCTTGATTTTGTCACCCTATGGTTTGGGCAAATAATTTAATGTCTCTCAAGTATTTTAAAGTTTCATGTAATTTCAAAACAAATCTTGTTGAAGTAGTTGGTTCCTCACAGATATGTTAAAGCTGTGGTTGGTAAACTGTGGCCCAGAAGCTACATGTGGCTCTTTGGCCCCTTGAGTGTGGCTCTTCCACAAAATACCATGGCCTGGATGAGTCTATTTTGAAAAAGTGGCATTAGAAGAAGTTTAAGTTTAAAAATTTGGCTCTCAAAAGAAATTTCAATTGTTGTACTGTTGTATTTGGCTCTGTTGTGTTTAACCACTGTGTTAAACCTTTCTCTTGTTTATATGCATATGTGTGTGTGGACGTATGTCAGGGTTCATAATGTTTGTAGATTTTATTTGTTCATTCATCTACATTAATAAGATTAAGATGCATATTGACCATACCTTCATGATGCCCACCAGCCAATCAGGAGAGAGCATGCAAATCAGCCCAACAAAGATGGCAGGTTAATTTGCATATGCAGGCACCAGACGGCTGGGGGTAGGGCAGGATGCTGTGTCATTCCACACCGCCCCAGCCACTCTGGGCCTCTATGTGGGCAAGGCAGAAAGGTGGCTCCAGCAGCCAAGGGGAGGAAGGCTTATTCTTGCACAAATCTTCATGCATCAGGCCTCTAGTAATATTTAAGATAGGTAGGTAGCAGTATCATCAGAGAGGAAATGAAGTGCTGCTTTGAAGGGAGAATTAGTTTTACACTTGAGTTGGGATGAATGAGGGCTTCCTGACAAGTATTGAGATGGGTGGGCTTTTTCGGCAGATGATTTATAGCAGTCAAGAGCTCCAGCTCTGCAGGCAGGCAGGTTTGGATCCTAGCTTTGCCCACTAACTAGCTGCTTGACCTCAGATTTAGTACTTCACTTCTCGACATTATTGTTTTCTCTGTAAACTTAATACACTTATTTCTCTTAGAAGGCTTTTGAGGATTAAGTGAAGTAATGCAGGATATAATAAGCACCTGCTATTATTACTGTGGCATCATCATTATTACTGATAGGATTACTGATGGAGAGGCCTTTTCAGGCAGAGAGAATTTAGTCTGTTCTCTTGTCCTATTTTGTAAACTGTCAAATTTTTATAAGTGAATTTAGTGGTTGTATTTTTCCATTTATGGATCACACACTGAATAATTGAGATTTAGACAAGATTCTTCTTGAATTGCAGAATTTGTTGCAGGCTGAAAAAACACCAGTCACAAGCTCCTGGTATTGTATTGCTGTCCCTTGAGTTCAGGACTCACTATTATTGGTTAAAGGTTGGAAGGGTAATCTCTCCCTTGTTTATGTAACACTGCACTTTTCAAAATACTTCCATGACTGTTAGTTGATCCTCACAGTAGCCTTGTGAAGCACATAGGGTGAGAAACAGTTTTTTTCTGGAAGTAGAATCCACAGGGCCAGGGGAAAGGCCTTTCTGGCTGTTAGTGGTCAGTCCAACACAATTATAGCTCTTTTTCTTTAGTTTTCTGTGACTAGAAATTTGTCATCAGACCTGAGTCTGCATGTTTGCTAGTTGTATGATCTTGTAAGAGTTGCTTAATTTGAGTTTGGGGTGTTTTTGTTTGTTTGTTTTTCATCTGAGACTTTGAACCACACAGGATTGTCTGTGATGCTGAATTTATATCACTTTGTATAATACAGGGATGTGTGTATTAGGACACAGGCTTATTCACTAATTGGTATCTTATCTATGGTAGTGATAATGCAGGTAGGAAATATTTATATTTCATATTGCCTTAATGTTCTTATCCTGCTTATTTGAGGGTAATATTCTGGATAGTAATGCGAGGGCTCTTCTGGGAGTGTTGGACAGGCAAATAATAATACTTAACAAAAAAAAGTTAATCCATTTTTACAATATTATTGTGTTACTTTGTCTTTCCCTTTCTTCTCTCTCCTTTTTGCAGGGGAGGAATTGGAAGGGGTTTTGTATTACCCACATAGTTGAATAGTTTAAAGCTTTCCAGCTAATCTATAATAATAAAAGTATAATATGCTAATTAGACCCAACAGCCGAACAACCTCCCGGATGTCATTTTGGACTTCCTTCCTGGTAAAGTTGTGGTGGTGGGGTCTGAGGCAGAGGTGGTTAGGTGCAATCAGGCAAGCAAGCGAGCAGTTAGGGGCAATCAGGCAGGCAGGCAAGTGGTTAGGAGCCAGTGGTCCCGGATTGCGAGAGGGATATCCGACTGCCGCTTTAGGCCCGATCTGGCAGTTGGACATCCCTGAGGGGTCCCAGATTGTGGAGGGTGCAGGCTGGGCTGAGGGGACCCCCTCTCTCCTGCTCAGGAATTTTGTACACCAGGCCTCTAATAAATACATAATTTTTGAAGTTTGTTTTCCAATGGAAATTCAGACAAGGGGACTTGTTTTCCTCATGAAACTGTCAGAGGTAGGTGAGTATATACTTTCATAAATACCATATTAATTGGAAATTATAAAATGCAGAAATTATATAGCTTTATCATATCTTTATGGATTCTTAGAAAGTATATCTTTTAATTTTACCAAAAAGATATTTTGTATATAATCATTTGGGACTGGTTAAGTATTTTTGCTTAATATTGTAGTGCTAAGATTTATCTAGGTTGTTGCATGTCATTGAATTCCTTCACTTTGCTGATTGATAATCTGTTATGTTAATGTGCCATAGTTTATTCACCCATTCTCCTGAGAAACGGCATCTTGCATGTTTTCCAGGTTTGCTATTGTGAACAGTTGCTATGAACATTCTAATTATGCATATCTTGTACATGCAAATGTTTCTCTTCATGTATATGTAAGAGTAAAATCTCTGGGTAATAGAATATGGGATTATTCACGTTGTGGAAATTATGTTTGACGTTTTTTCCTACCTTTAATGAACAAAAGGCTCCATAACTTTCCAACACTTAGTATTATCAGACTTTAAATTGTTTCATCTGGAATAGCTATAGAATGGTATTACACTTTTTATTGCATTTCTCTGATCACTTTTGATAATGTTTCTTCACTTTTAAAAAAATAATCTTCACCTGAGGATATGTTTTTCATTTATTCTAGAGAGAGAGAAAGGAAAAGGGAGAGGGAGAGGGAGAGAGGAAGAGAAAGAGGGAGGCCAAAACAGAGAAGGGGAGAAACTGAGGTAGGGGGAAAGGGAAAGGGGGAGGAAGGAGAGAGACAGACAGAGACAGAGAGAGAGAGAGAGAGAGAGAGAGAGAGAGAGAGGGAGGGAGAAGGAGGGAGGGAAGAAGAGAGAAGAGGGGGGAGGGAGGAGTGAGGAGGGGGAGGGAGAGAGAGAGAAGACTTCCATGTGAGAGAGAAACAGCTTCTAGCTGACCAACACTGGCCAGGGCTCTTCACGTTTTTATTGGTCTTTTTTGTTGTTGTTGTTCCCTGTGAAATGCTAGTTCATATGGGATTTTTTTCTTCGGGATTGTTTGCCCTTTTCTTTTGGATTTTAAGTCATCCTTATATATTTTTTATACTTTTGTTAGATGTATGGATTCCAAAACTCTTTTTAGTTTATAATTTTTTTGTTTTTTACTTCTTTAGGGTGTTTTTTGAAGACTAAAAGTTTTTATTTTAATATACTTAAATATATTTCATCTTAAATATATTTCATCTTATAGACTTTTTGTCTTTAAGGAATCATTTGCCTCTTTTTCTCTTTAAGGAATCATTTGCCTCTTATTCAGATATATGCCAATATCTGTTATCATTACAGTCGACATTTATTTAGAAGCCCGAGATGGCAATGGTAGGACAACACAGAAGGAAGAAGATAGTTTAAGAAAATAAAAGTAGAGGAGAGAAGTATGTTAGACTAGACCCGTGGTCGGCAAACTACGACTCGCGAGGCACCTGTGGCTCCTTGGCCCCTTGAGTGTGGCTCTTCCACAAAATACCACAGCCTGGGTGAGTCTATTTTGAAGAAGTGGCGTTAGAAGAAGTTTAAGTTTAAAAAATTTGGCTCTCGCCGAGACCGGTTTGGCTCAGTGGATAGAGCATCGGACTGCGGACTAAAGGGTCCCGAGTTTGATTCCGGTCAAGGGTATGTACCTTAGCTGCGGGCACATCCCCAGTAGGGGGCGTGCAAGAGGCAGCTGATTGATGTCTCTCATCGATGTTTCTGACTTTCTATCCCTCTCCCTTCCGCTCTGTAAAAAATCAATAAAATATATTAAAAAATAAATAAAAAATTTGGCTCTCAATATTTCAGTCGTTGTACTATTGATATTTGGCTCTGTTGACTAATGAGTTTGCCGATCACTGGACTATACCAATGTATATAACACTTCATTATCCATCAAATCCCAGTAGAAAATAAGCCTTTGTTTATTTCCTTCGCTGGGTTCACTTTTATGCTTTAAACTCAGGTTGCTGAGGTAGGGTTCACTGGTTTACTAGCATGATTTTTCCCTAAACTCTGATCAGCCTATGTTGAATGATTGACCTTTTCTCTGGATTTCATATTAAAATTTTTTCTATAATGACTGTGGGTAAGAAAACGATCATGACCTTTGTGATGCACTGAGATTTTTTTAAAGGATATTATATGAATGTTATTTATATTAGAAATTTTTATATTCTTGAACTTTAAAATAGTTGGGATAAAGTCATATATATAAGCTTAACCTAAAGAAATTTGTATGGCCATAGCTTGGTTTGGCTTCATGGATAGAGTGTCGGCCTGCGGACTGAAGGGTCCCAGGTTCGATTCCAGCCAAGGGCACATGCCTGGGTTGCAGGCTCCATCTCCAGTAAGAGGTGTGCAGGAGGCAGCCAATCAATGATTCTCTCCCATCATTGATGTTTCTGTCTCTCACTCTGTCTTCCTCTCTAAAATCAATAAAATCTATTTTTTAAAAAAAATTGTATGAAAGCATTCTGTAATAAAACATTTTCAAAATTTTTTTCTATACCCTGTTTTGAAATTTCAAAAAAGTACTTTACTTAAATGCTCTTCTGATGCTTATTGAGTTTATCAACATTAGTATGACAATTACCCATACTTCTATATACAAGCAATCCTTGGGTTATGACGGACTGGACATATGCCATTTAGTGGTTACATCACCACCTCCCATTTATTTATAATATAAATGTTTCATCATTTTGCTGTATGTACATATGTGCTTTATGTTTTTTATTTATTTACCACAAGTAAAGGTCAGGAATTAGCTTTCTTATAATTTTTTTTTTTTTTTTTACGGTTTCACTTCATTACTGCTGTGTATGTGCTCCATATGAGTGACGTAGGTGCTTATGTAGGTGGGTTCCGACTTACGGTGAACATCTCATTACATCATGCTATAGGAACCCAAGGACCTACTGTATACACACTGTTCTCTAGCAGATTTGAATTCTGGAATCTCCCTACCCTCCAGAGCGCATGCACTCATACGCACCATACTCTTTCATAGCCATTCTTTTATGTCTTATTTCTGCTGTAGGGAAAGCATATATGGAGAACTCATGCTTTATCAGTAAGGGTATAATTGTTGCCATCACAAAAATAACTTGGATTTATGTAGTGCTTCATCCATTGTTTTTATATATATTTTCTCAATTTCAATCTTTATCTGAAACTTGATTTGCAGGGCAGATTATAGTCCTACTTTAGGCTGTGCTGATACTGAGGCTTAAAGACAAACATCAGGACTTTGCTGGTACATTGGGATGCTTAGTAAGTATTAGTTGAATGGATAAATGAATGGCTAGTTATTCTCACCATAATGCCCTTTGGGATTATAACATAGCTTCAGATTGAGCTATGGTGCAGAAGAGGTCCTGATATGTAGTAGAAACTAGAACATTTATTGACTATGCTTTTTCTGCTGGCTATAATGGATCAGCTGGTCTGGATTAGCCTTCCTGCCATAGAAGAACTTGATTCAGTGAGGCTATTCTTTCAGGCTTTGGGGAAGAGACCTCTGATCTTGAAATTCATGAAATGATCCCCATGATTGTCCCTATTTTTTTCCTGAGGACAATTTCCTGACCTGGAATTCATGCAGAGCATGGTGGCCTAACTGTGCTGAGCTCAGAATTTAGGACAGTTAAAATTACTAGAATCTTCTAGGCAGGGCAATGGAGAAAAAGAACTTGTGTAAGAAGGGTTTCCAAATGTGTGTGTGTGTGTGTGTATGTATATATGTAGGGGTCCCTCGTGAATTTGTGGCAGAGGGTTGGGCTGTCAATAAATTAGACGAAGGTTTACCATAGTGGCTGCCCCAGGGTTGGGTATGAGCAGAGATACTAGAGTTTGTACAGCTGGGGGTTATTAAAGTTCTGGTCCAGCCGGAATTGAGAGACCCCTGGCATATGAGTGAAACACCAGAAAGACCATAAGGTAAATAAAGCAGGGATTGGCAAACTTCATCTTCAAAGTTTTATTGAAAACATCCACACCTGTTCATTTGCATATTGTCTGGCTGCCTTCACCCTACAGTGGCTATGTTCAGTAGTTGCCCTGGAGACTTAGGGCCTGTAAACCTCCAATATTTACTATTTGGCCCTTTAAGGAAAAATTTTGTAACTTCTCCCCTAGAGTAAAGCCTTTTCTAGACCTTCCTTCCCATCATAAAACTTACTTTTTATTTTATTTTATTGATTTTCAACAGAGAGGAAGGGAGAGGGATAGAAAGTTAAAAACATCGATCAGCTGCCTCCTGCACACCCCACACTGTGGATGAACCTGTAACCAAGGAACATGCCCTTGACTGGAATCAAACCTAGGACCTTCAGTCCACAGGCTGATGCTTTATCCACTGAGCCAAACTGGTTTTGGCCCCATTACAAAACTTATAATGAAATCTTGACAAAATCTGCAGGGAGATAATTTGGAAATTGAGTTTTGTCAGATTAGATATTTAAGAAATAAATAAATCTTTCCATACATCTCCCCTAACATAAGTATTACTTGAGTTTTTCCTTATAATTAGAACGTTTCTGTGCGGTATTACCTCCTACAGTGCTTTGGGACATTCATAACAATGACAGTGACCTTACCCTGCAGGCTAACACTTTGAATGTCTTAGGTTATAACTCCTGGTTAATTCTATGTAAGGATAAATCTCATTCCACTTGAAACAGAAAAACTTACAATCTTCGTTGATGGGGGAACTTTCTTGGATCTTCTATCCAGTATCAATATTTATTATTCATTGAAAAAATTGCTAATCCTTGAAGGTTAAGACCAGAGCTAAAGTATATTGCTTAAGAGGCAAGGTTCCATTTGTTTCTATTTTACACACATGGACTTAATTATTAAAATACTTTGAAATATAAATTGTTTTCGGCATATAGACAAAATAGGATATATTAAATAACATTTTGCCAAATTTGCTTTAGAGTTTTTTTCTAAGAAATTAGAGGCCCAGTGCACAGAATTCGTGCCTGGATTGGGGGAGGGGGATGTCCCTCAGCCTAGTCTGCACCCTCTCCAAGCTAGGACCCCTTGGGGGATGTCTAACTGCCAGTTTAGGCGTGATCTCACAGTCAGATATCCCTCTCACAATCAGGGACTGCTGGCTCCTAACCACTCGCCTGCCTGCCTGCCGGATTGTCCCTAACCACTCTGCCTGATAGCCCTCTAATTGCTCCCTAACTGCTCTCCTGCCGGCCTGGTCACCCCCAACTGCCCTCCCCTACCAGCCCGATTGCCTCCAACTCCCTTTCCCTGAGGGGACTGGGGAACTCCAGCTGGATGAGGTGCACGCCGCTGCCTCCTGGTGGGGCTGAGGGGATAGGACACTGCCATTTCGTGGCTTTGGGTGCTGCCAGCTTGTGAGGGCGTGACAGTCAATTAGCATATTCCCTCTATTGGCTGTGGGCACCACCAACTTCTGAGGGCATGATGGTCAATTAGAATATTCCTTCTTTATTTGTAGCTCAAATATGTACCGTGTATGTGTATTCTTCCCTGATCCTTAAGTTTTTGTCACTACCTTGAATATTTTTTATACTGAAAAGTGCTTATATCCATAAATTATATGTAATGTTTTGTGCATTGTTAAGCTTATATAAATGACAGTACTATACATATTATTCTGCAACTAGCTCCCTCCTCCCCCATTTTTATTGATTTCAGAGAGGAAGGGAGAGGGAGAAATAGAAACATCAATGAAGAGAGAGAATCATTGACCGGCTGCCTCCTGCACTCTCCCTACTGGTGATTCAAACTACAACCCAGGCATGTGCCCTTGACCAGAGCCAAACTTGGGATCCTTCAGTCTGCAGGCCGATGATGAAATAAATATATCGTTGTAGTTCATTAACTGGACAGTTTATGTCTTCTCTTGTTGGTGGACATTTAGGCTTACAGTATTTTGTTAATGAACAGTGCTTCAGTGAACATCGGTGATATTTGACTTACTGTGTTTTATGTGTTGGGACTTTCTCTAGACCAGGGGTGGGAACTTCTTTTTCTGAAAATGGCCATTTGGATATTTATAGCATCATTCAAGGTTCATCCAAAATTATCAGTTTATAAATTAGGTTGCTATATTTGGTCAAACATTTAATTAACTCATCCTTAATGCCTTGGCAGGGCAAGACCAAATGATTTTGTGGTCCTTATACTGCCCACAGGCTGGACATTCCCCATCCCTGCTCTAGACAGTATAACCAGAAAGAATATTGTTGCTTATAGGATATCCACATGTTTGACTATTAGTTATTACTAAACTAGAGACTTGGTGGGCGGTGTCCCTCAGCCCAGCCTGCACCCACTCTCAATCTAGGACCCGTAGGGGATGTCCGACTGCCGGTTTAACAGGGATCAGGCCTAACTGGCAGTCGGACATTCCTCTCACAATCTGGGACTGCTGGCTCCCAACCGCTTGCCTGCCTGCCAGCCTGATCACCCCTAACTACTCTCCTGCCAGCCTGATCGACACCTAACTGCTCCTCTGTTGGCCCGATTGCCCCCAACTGCCCCTCCCTGCTGGCCCAGTCACATCCAGCTGCCCTCCCACGCTGGCCCAGTCACCCTCAGCTGCCCTCCCCTGCTGGCCCGGTCACCCCCAACTGCCCTCCCCTGTTGGCCCGGTCACCCCCAACTGCCCTCCCGTGTCGACCTGGTTGCCTTTAACTGTTTTCCCCTGCCGACCTGGTTGCCTCTGTTCTCCCCTGTTGGCCTGGTCGCCCCTAACTGTCCTCCCCTGCAGGCCTGATCACTCACAAAAAACTCTTTCCTCCTGGCCATCTTGGTGTGGCCATCTTTGACCACTTGGTGGTGGCCATCTTGTGCAAGGGTATGAGGGTCAATTTGCATATTACCTCTTTATTATATAGGATTGTTCCCCAAGAAGTTTTTATCCTTTTATAATTGCCCCTGATTTGGTTTTGTACAGTTACATACAGATTCTCTAAAGGAGAACGTGCCCAAAGAAAGTATGACGTATGAAAATCTCATTTTACTATAGATGAATTGGAAGTTGTGTGGTTAGATTCTTGGTAAATTTTTCTTGTTTGAAAACCTTCTTAGGAAATGTTCAAATATATAAGGAGAGTGGACTGTGAAGCACCAATTTTCAGTACTTATCAACATACATTCAGAATTATTTTACTCTCTTTAACTAAGTTACTTTTAAAAAAATCTCAGATTTTGGTATAATTTCATCTGTAAATAATTCAGCATGTGTCTATTAAAAATATGAATACTCTTCTCAAAAGCCCAGTATTACCCTTTAGAAATAATTTCATATTTTTAATATTCAGTGTTCAAATTTCCCCAGTTGTCTGGTTTAGTTTTATTTAATACCTAAAATATGATCACATTATAAAAAACACTTTTAAGGAATAAATTTAATATGTCTTATATAAAATGAATCCATAGATTCTGGCTTATCATAGAATTATTGTTTATACAGGCAATACCTAAAAAATAATCTAGGTGTATAGTCTAACCCTTTTATTTTTTTTAAAAGTGAAGGAATTGAGGCTCAGGGAAGTTGACATTTGTTTAGAATTGGCCAGCTCAGTCATAGCAAAAGCTGGAATTAGAATACAGATCTTCTGACCCTAAATCCACTGCTCTTATACTAATTACATTGTGTTGTCTATATCATATTTCTCTTAAGTCCATTTCCTCTATCACGTTTCTAAATCTAGCATTTAAGTATTTTTTTTCCCAGTGGCTTTTCATAAATATCAGTAGTACCAATCTTCTGATTTACATTAAGGTATATTTTAAAAGGAGTTTGTGAAAAGGGATGAATTATATCAACACTTGTGCCGAAGATACTGAACCGTTCTGAAAAGCTACTTGTCTTTTCTGACCTAGATAAACAGTTTCCAACTGTGGCAGAGGATGCCAGCGGGAGGAGAATGAGTGTCGGAAAGAGTCTAGAAATTATTATTTTTCTGAAGAACCTAATATATTTCTTAGTTTTTAGCACTGTTCTGTATGAAAAATTTTTTACATTGACATAATACTTGATGAATTTGTGCATTTTCTTTGCTGTCAGAAATTAATTTGCCAAGGTGAGAACAAAATGACTTCCGTTTATTTCAAAATTGGTGATTTTGAACAGTGCTACTTGTTTATAACTAGTTTTTAGGTTCTGAAGTTGTTTTGTAGCCTTAAGTAAGAGAAATAATGGTGTCAGTCTATCTCCAGTATGGTTTCTTTGCCAGTCTTTGTTCTGCAGAGTGGCACCAAAATGTCTTGAGAATCAGAGACACCATGGGAAGCTTGTTTTACCAAGGTGCAGCCTTTGGTGCTAAGTGTGCCGCAGTGAGGCTCAGGAGGACAGGGAATACTTGAATACTTAACTGTTTCCTGACACATTACCCTATTTTCCTTTTGATCAGAATCGTCACAAGATCTGTATGTTCTAAAGATAGTCTAATGACTTCCATCATAGCGTTTCAATGAAAAGAAAATAAATACTATTGAAGCATGTACAATTTAGGTGGTATTTCATATCTGATTGTGATTTAAAGGACTCGATCTCAAGTTGAGCTTTTATTTTATTTATTTTATTTTTTAAAAATATATTTTATTGATTTTTTACAGAGCAGAAGGGAGAGGGATAGAAAGTCAGAAACATCCATGAGAGAGAGACATTGATCAGCTGCCTCTTGCACGCCCCCTACTGGGGATGTGCCCGCAGCCAAGGTACATGCCCTTCCCGGAATCGAACCCTGGACCCTTCAGTCTGCAGTCCGACGCTCTATCCACTGAGCCAAACCGGTCTCGGCTCAAGTTGAGCTTTTAAATATTACTGTGCAAAAATTAAATATACATCTGCTCTTTGATTTGCTTGTGGGGATAGTGAATTGTAAAATGTGGAGAATGTGAATTGTGAAAGATGCTAGAGATCCCCCCATTTCTAGGGATAACTCTGCCTGTGTGTGATCATGGACAAATCATTTAACACCTTGTTATATTTGTGCTTTCATATTTTAAAAGAGTATAGGAAATTTATATGCTTATTCTTCTTTTTCACTATTTTGCAGGGCTGCTGTAAGCATTGAAGATGTATATGAGAAAATCTGCTTAAGTTTCTCCTTTGTGCTGGGTATTTTTCTAGGTGTACAAAGCAAAGAGTATGCAAAGATCTCATATGTTAGATCCTATGGAGAGAAATAGAATAGGGTTAGAGGTGTGCAGGAGGCATTGCTGTTTATAGGGTAATCAGAGATTGGACTCCAGATAGGTGACATTTGAGCAGACACTTGAAGAAGTAAGAGGGATTATGTGCATATCTGGGGTAAACTAGCAAGTTAAAGCCTCCAAGATGGGAGTATGAGCAAATTGAGAAATATCAAGAATACCAATGTGGGAGGAACTCAGTAAGATACTGAAGAGATTAAGTGTGAGTGCAAAGTCCTAAGGCACTCTAGCATTTATTTAGAGGTCATGGAGGTAAAAAAGAAAGGAGATGGTAGAATAATTTATGAAGCAGGCACAGTTCTAGTGTACTGAGTGGAAGCCAAAGGAAGTAAAGTGTTCAAATAGGGCGCAGTGAACTGTGTCATCTATTGCTAAGAAATCAACAAAAATGGGGCCTGAGAATTATTCACAGCAGTAAACACCATGGAAGTCCTACAGGATCTTGACAAGAGTTGTTTCATTGGAGCTTCGGAGTGAGAGGCCAATTGGGATAAATTTAAGAGGGAATGGAAGGAGAAAAAATGGAAAGCAAAAGTATAAAACCCCCAAAATTATGTATCTCCTAAAAGGAGCAGATAATTAGGCTATAAGGAGGTAATAGATCAAGGAAAGTTGTTCAAGGGAGGTAGGAGGTGATTACTGGAATGATATCCTTTAGGTAGTCTTTGAGTTGAGAGATTTGGATTAGATAGGAATTGGGACATTTCATTCATAATAAGCAAGAATTGTAGAAAATATGGAAAAAGATGCAGTGAGATTGGTGTTTTGATTGAAATAGAAAGCAGATGAGTGGAATGTGAGGATATGGGAAGGATGTATAGATGTTTGAAGAGACAAGAGATGTGAAATAATCATTAGGAAAGTGGGAAAGTGACTGAAATATTTGCCTCCCCCCCCCCCCCCCCCCAGTGGGGCTCCTTGGACATTGCAGGATGTTTAGCATCCCAGGGTACAAATGCCAGGATTATCTACCATGTGACACCAGGAAACTCCACCTCACATTTTCAATTACCCCAAGGTTGCAGTACCAGCACTGTTTGAAAACTTTGGATGATGAATTTAGGAAAGAGGTCAAATAGCATAGTTGTGTGATTCAACCCCCTCCTGTCCCATTCTACCCATTCTATTGTCTGGTGTTATTAGTGTGGGCTGGTTTTTTTTTGTTTTTTTTTTTTTTTCAGGAAAGGATAACAAAGGGAACTGCTGGTGTGAATGATAAATGGTGAATTGTGTAATTTCAGTTGGATAAGGACAGAATTGAAGGCATGAAAAGGCTGAGAGATTGTGTGGTAGGATTAATAGGTTAAAGTCCTAAAGAAATTAGGGTTTGAGGGATTAATCCAGGATGGGTAAATTAAGTCAAATACTGAAATTTGTGCTTACAGAGGAAAAATCAGATAATCCCTGTAAGTCACAGTGACAATGACTGCCATGGAAATATATGGGAAAAACGGTGGCCTTTCATATGAACCTTTTTAGATTCTGTGGTTTCACCATCTCTAAGGAAAGGTAAATCTGGAGATGAATTTAGATTTTTATTGAACTTTTGAGTGTGGGGCATTGTAATAAGAGCTGTGGAGGTAAAGGTAAGTCGTTTCATTAGGGAGCTTATGATAAAAATAAAACTGAGTAATAGAAATGTCATAAAGGAACTTGAAAAAGTGTTAGATGGTTCAGAAGGAAGAAATTAAGCTCAAGTATTAGGGAAAGCTTTCATGGAGGAGTAAATTTGAGAAGGATGTTTAATGACTAGATCAGTGACAAATGATGATGATCCGTCTGGTAAGTAAAAGGTTGAACTTAAAGCTTAGCAGTAGCACATTGTAAGGTGTTCCAGGGAAAAGTTGTTATTCCCATTGCAGCTAGAACTACAGTAGTCAGAGAACTGCCAGGGGGAAAATTACATTAGTTTTGTTTATGGGGAATGCCACAATATCTTGACTGGAATGCCAGTTGCTGAGGTAATGAATTTAGTCATTGAAGATTTTTACCTGATGTTCTCAAGGTAAAATTTTCTCCAAAATTGGCTTGAAGTGGGGTTAGACTAGCAGAGGGTAAAAGTTTTGTAAATGGTAAATCTACTTTACACAGTAGTATATAAACATCCTTAATAAAATGAGGACTAAAACTCAGGATTTCCATTCGCATGCTGTATCCCCTTTCCATTTGTGTGTGTGTGTGTGTGTGTGTGTGTGTGTGTTTTAATTCAAGGAGCTTGCCTCATAAGTTTTCTTTAATTGACTTTCAAAATAGCACAGTCTTAGTTTTACTCACACCTCTCAGGCCACTCTTGTGACAGTGGTTATGTCTGTTTTGGCTTTCCCATTCACTGGTACAACTACTTCCTTGTACCTAATTTACATGCTACCTATATGCTGAAAAGTGCCTAATTTATATCCTAATCTATTTACCTACTTAGATATCTAATACATATTTCAATTTAGCATGGTGAAAGTGGAATGTCTGATCTTAGTCTCAAAACCTGCTCTCCTTGCACCTTCCTTAACTTTGATGCTCAGGCCGACAACCTTGAAGTCGCTCCTGATACCTCCAGTTCATTCACACTGCTCATCCATTCTGCTAGGATGTCCTGTCATCTTACCTTCAGAATTTATAAAGAATCTGATGACTAAGTTTTCTATGTGGCCTCTTTCCTTCCACGCGCGTTCTTTCTACTATGTGTTTCAACATAGAAATCATAGTGACCTTTTAAAAACATGAGCCAGATATTGTTACTTCTCTGCTTAAAACCCTGTAAAGGGCTCCCCTGTCAAACAAAGTAAAAGCCACAGTCTTTAAAGTTAGGATTTGTCAAACTATGACCATATTTGGCCTACTGCCTGTTTTTTATATGACTTGTAGACTAATATGTTTTTAACTGGTTAAAAAAATAAAAAATTGTTATTTTGTGACATGAACATTATATGAAATTGACATTTGGTTGCCTATAAATAAAGTTTTATTGGAACATAATCATACTTATTTATTCATATGTAGTCTATGGGTATCTTTGCACTACAATGGCAATTGAATAATAGAGACCTTATGGCTCCAAAACCTAAGGTTTGTCTGGTCCTTTAAAGAAAAAGTTTGCCAACCTCTCTCCTGTAAGATCTGGTCCCTCACTCCACTCCTCTGTCCTTGAAGCTCTTTCCTCTCACACTCATTCTACCCCAGCCCTCCAACCACATTGTTGTTCCTTTACCTAACTCGGCACCGTCTTCCTTGCAGGACTGCTCATTCCATAGATATCTGCATGACTGACTTCCTCCCCACATCAAATCTTTGCTCAGGTGTCACCTTCTCAGTGAGGACTGACCATCTGTTTAAAATTGCATCCCCCCTCTGCAGTACTTGTGCTGTCACCTCCTCTCTCCCCATACCTTATAACATATTATTTAACTTATATGTTTTTACATTTATTGGTTTTGGCTGTTTTCCCCTCTCTGAACTTGAGCCACAAGGACAGGATTTTAGTCTCTTGTTCACTGATACATCCTAAGTGCCTAGAACAGTGGCTGAAATATTATAGGTGCTCAATGAAGACTTATTATGATGCATTTAATTATTGTTTCTTTGAGCAAACGAGGGATCTAACCAAATGAGTAACCTAGCTGGCTGATCACATCTGTTCTGTTAAGATTCGGGAAGAGCTAGTGTCCCTTTATTTTAGTGAGATGTGTTTTCCTGTTACCACTTTCTTTAATGGGGGACTTGACAACATCTTTTCCATTTTGCTCACTGACAGTAAGTATTTAAAAAACATTCTGGTTCTGCTTAGCCAGTTCATACAGTGCATTTCATGTCAGGATTGTAGCCATTGTACCACCTTGTTTCAGCTGATAATTGAGGAAAAGACCTTTTGCCCCAAGCCCATTGTTGCAATGCTGCTGATGGTGTGGTGAGATTGCACTTTTCCATCACTGTGTGTATTGGGGTAGGGATGAATAGCTGGATTTTTGGTGTGGGTATGTGTAGTGGACAGGTTTTCCAGTTTAGTCTTCTCCTGTGCTTTTTAAAAATATCCTATATAGTATAAGGGTAATATGCAAATAGACCAAACAGCAGAACAATCAAATACCCAATCAAAGCATAATATGCTAATTATATGCTAAGGCTGCTCAACCGTTCACTATGATGTGCACTGACCACCAGGGAGCAGATGCTCTGACTGGTAGGTTAACTTGCTGTTGGGTCCGACTGATTGGGACTGAGTAAGATGGGCTTGGACGTGCCCTGGGGCCCTCCCATGTTCCCTCCTGGCCTGATCCCCAGCCTGATCGTGCACTGGTGGAGTCCCTCAGCCCAGCCTGAGCCCTCTCACAATCCAGGACCCCTCAGGGAATATCAGAGACCCGGTTTCAGTCTGATCCCGCAGGCCACTCCCCTGGGGAGGATGCCAGATGCAGGGCTCGTGGATGGTGGGATGAGCAGGAGTGGCAGGTAGGCGCTGCAGGCAACGTTGGACTGCGGGTTTCGGCTGGGTCCCTACAGGCCACCCAGAGGGACCCTTCCAGTGCATGAATTCGTGTACTGGGCCTCTGGTAAAAAATAAAAGGAAATTTCCAGAGGAAAATACTAAATTCAGTGTTCTTGACATTAGATACTAAATGTCACCATATAGAGGGGAATACTGAATTTATATGTAGTATTTGCTCTTTTAGTGTGTCTGAATTGATCCGTCTTTGTGTCCCTGTACTACCAAGGCATAGTGGTAGGTCCAGAATAGGCAATTAATTAGTATTTCTATATATAAAAGCCTAAGCGACCCAACAACTGGTTGACCAGTTGCTATGATACAACTGACAACCAGGAAACAGACGCTCAATTCACAGGACCGGGCTCCTTCCTGCCTGGATTGGTCCTGTGGGGATTGGGTTACTGCCTGTCTGGATCGGACCTGCAGGGATCGGGCTGAAACTGGCTGTGTGACATCCCCAATGGGACCTGGATTGTGAGAGGGCGCAGGTCAGGGTGAGGGACCCCACCGGTGCATGAATCTGTGCATTGGGCTTCTAGTTTACTTATAATCTCACATAATTTGAAGTGAGCCTCTTGTCCTATCAGTGAGGTGTCTTTTTCTAACTTTATCTTGTTCATCTTTAATATAGTAGAAATGTGCTTGTTCTTTCATAATGGAGAAGTATAGCCTGGATATTTTATTTTTGCATAACTTCTTTTGGTGAAGTTACATATGTTAGTATTAACAAAATGTAAAATTTGCCGAGACCGGTTTGGCTCAGTGGATAGAGCGTCGGACTGCGGACTGAAGGGTCCCGGGTTCAATTCCGGCAAGGGCATGTACCTTGGCTGCGGGCACATCCCCAGTAGGAGGCGTGCAAGAGGCGGCTGATCGATGTCTCTCTCCCATCGATGTTTCTGACTCTCTATCCCTGTCCCTTCTGCTCTGTAAAAAAATCAATAAAATATATTTTTTTAAAAATGTAAAATTTTCTATTGTTATTTTGAGAGTAAGCAATATCCTGAATTCTGTACATTACATGGAATCTTTCAAGAAAGTAAATATCCTATATAATAAAAGCTAATATGCAAATGGTCATCATCCCCTCACACCATAACACTGTTAATGGCTCAGACACTCAACACTGGTGAGAGAGGAATGGGGACCAGCCAGGCTGTGGCCTGGGAGAAGGACAAGCGGCCCGCCCCTTGGTCCCGGGTGCCTGTGGCTGTGGCCTGGGCGAAGCCACCTACCCATAGTCCCCTGAGGCTGCCACTGGCCCAGGCGAAGCTGGTTTGGGTCCTGGGTGCCTGTGACCAGCCGGAGGAGGGAATCCCGAGTCCTGGGTGCCGGGCGAGGCAGAGGCGGTTAGGTGCAATCATGCCAGCAGGGGAGCTGTTAGAGGCGATCAGACCAGTAGGGGAGCAGTTAGGGATGATCAGGCAGGCAGAAGTGGTTAGGGGTGATCGATCAGGCAGGCAGGCAGAGGGGTTAGGGGTGATCAGAGGAAGCAGTCAAGTGGTTAGGAGCCAACAGTCCCAGATTGCGAGAGACAATTGGACATCTCCCAAGGGGTCCCAGATTGGAGAGGGTGCAGGCCAGGCTGAGGGACCTCCCCCGACCCCTGCACAAATTTTATGTACCAGGCCTCTAGTATTTAAGTAATTTCTTGCCTTAATTTAAAATATTTTCTTTCAATTGCATTTCAGAAAAATTCTCAAATATTTGACTAAGTTTTATAGTTTGAATATAGACAGCATAGTCATTCTTCAGTTTTGAGATTTGCTCCTAGGAAAAGGATCTGAAGTTCATACATACAAAAGCCTAGCTTTGCAGTCTGGTAGCCTGACATCTAAAGCCTTTCACCTTTAAGGACAGTTGCAAAAGATATGCAACACTATCAAAAGTGTGACTCATGGAAAAAAAAAAGTTGATAAGTTGGGAGGTATATAAAACTTTTGCTCTATTAAAGATGAGGGACACTGTTAAGAGGATGACAAGACAAGTCGGAGATAGGGAGAAAATCTTTGCAAAATGCATATCAGATAAAGGACTGGTACCCAAAATATTCAAAGAATTCTTTAAACAGCAAGAAAACAGACAACCCAATTAAAATGTGTAGATGATGTGAACAGGTAACCTCACCAGAGGAGATATGCAGATGGCAAATAGGCGTATGAAAAGATGTTCCACATCATCTGTCATCAGGGTATTTCAAACTAAAACAACAATGAGATACTATTACACATCTATTAGAATGACTCAAGTCCAAAACTTTGACACCACCATATGCTGTGAGGATGTGGAACAATAGGAACTCTCATTCATTGCTGGTGAGAATGCAAAATAGCATAGCCATTTTGGATTAAACAGTCTGGAAATTTCTTGCAAAGCTAAACATAGCCTTACCATATGATCCTGTGTTCGTGCCCAAATGGATTGAAAACATGTCTACACAAAAACCTGCACAAGAATATTAATAGCAGTTTTATTCATTACTGCCAAAACTTGGAAGCAACAAGATGCCCTTCAGTAGGTGAATGGGTACACAAACTGATACATCCCGACAATGGACTATTATTCAGTGCTTTCACAGTGACATGGATCTTAAATGCATATTGCTAAGTGTAAAAAGCCAATCTCAAAAGACTGCGTACTTAAGCCGTATGATTTTTTGGAAGAGGGGGTTGAATAGGTGTAGCACAGGATTTTTTAGGGCCGTGAAACCATTCTGTATGATTCAATAGTGGTGGATACATGTCCTTAAGCGATTGTCAAAACTATAGAATGTGTAGCACAAACTGTATGGACTTTAGTTAATACTGGATTAACATTGGTTCGTTAATTATAACAAATGGACCACACTAATGCAAAATATTAATAGGGAAGGTGTTTGTGTGGTGGAAAGAATGGGAACATGGGATTCTCTCTACTTTCCACTCATTTTTTTGTTCTGTAAACCTGTTCTTTAAAAAATGTTTGTTAAGAAAACAGTACTTGATTTAAAAAAAATCACACACATGTACACACGTGCCTATACATATACATTCAACATGCTGTATAAAGTACTCTTATTTAACAGGTAGAGCACAGCTAATATTTTGCTAAGGGTTTTTCAGCTGTTTGTAATCCTATATAATAAAAGGCTAATATGCAAATCAGCGGAACAACTGGTTGCTATGACATGCACTGACCACCAGGGGGGCCAGATACTCAACACAAGCTGCCTCCTGGTGGTCAGTAGGCTCCCATAGGGGGAGTGAAGCTCAGCTGGAAGCTGGGCTCACAGCTGGTGAACGCAGTGGCAGTGGCGGGAGCCTCTTTCATCTCTGCAGCAGCACTAAGAACATCCTGAGAGCTCCTAGACTGTGAGAGGGCACAGGCTGGGATGAGGGACCACCCCCCAGTGTATGAAATTCATGCACTGGGCCTCTAGTGTATAAATAAAATATTTGAGATTTGAGGGTTTTCTCCCCTGAAGCCATTTATTTAGTGTACACTATTTGGCGGATACATTTAGGTATTTTTATGACCAATCTCATTTAGTTTGAAGTAGATGCTATTCACCTCATTGCACAGGTGAGAAAACTCTGGCTCAAAGAAGTGGAGTGGCTAACCTGATATAGGCATACCTCAAGTATTGTGGATTCAATTCCAAACCACTGCAGTAAAGTGAGTATCACAATAAAGTGAGTTACAATCTCTGCTGGTGGAGGATCTTGCCTTCAGTTTTTTAAAATGGCAACATCTGTGAAGAGCAATAAAGCAAAGTGCAGTAAAATGAGGAATTTTAAATCTAGGGATGTCTGACGCCAAAGCCAGTGTGTCCTGTGTGGCTGTATGGCCTTTGTAATTACATAGCAATATTTTTTGAAATAGCTAATGTTTATTTTCTAGCAAATGTAAGTATCTTTAGAGCCAAATTATTATTGAAAGGGATTGTCTAGGTTTGAATCTTGGTTCTGCTTTGTGATTTTAATTAGGTTATGTGACCTCTTTATGCTCTAGTTTCCTTGATGTATTAGAGACACTTGTTGAGATTGTTGTAAGGACTAAATGAGGTAATGTATGAAAAGCTCTTAGAACAGTGCCTGGTACAGAATATGAGTTCCATAAATGTTAGCTGTCAGTAGTGGAATAAATAGAGGAAACTGAGACCCAAGTAAATTAAGTGGTTTTCTGAGTCATATAACTTTCCAAGGTTACAATAGCTATTAAATGGCAAAGTTTAGTTTTTTATTTGAAGGCGATAATTTTATCCATTTTAAAAAAGAGAAACTCTTTACTGGGGTGGTGAGTGTGAGAGGAGCCAGGGGGCGGGTATCAATTGGGGAAAAAGACATATATAATGCTTGAAACAGTAAAGAAAAAGAAACTTTAAAAATATATTGCACTTTCTTCTCATCTGCTTAACAGTCTAACCGTATATAATTTAACTTTTTTTTTTTTCTCAGATTGATACGGTAGGGAAAAAGCATTGGGCTTTATTTAGGTGCTAGACCTGATTGGTTGTGTGACCTTAATGTTCCTGATTGTAGTTCATTTGTAAACTGAAGGTAGGTGGAATTGGGCCAGATGACTTCCTAGTTCCTTTTACAGCATCAACAAAATACGATTCTGAGATGCACTGCTTTTATCATGAATTCCTGCGGTTCCCAGAGCTTCTTGATGCATGTATGGGGTGGTTCATCTTTGTGCTAAATGACTGAGGAGCACTGTACTTTTATATTAGCCATCCACAAGCTATCTCAGTGTTTTCTTAGCATTCTTCCTGCTTTTTCTACTTTCAATCTACTTTCTTAATATGGTTGATTGACGTATTGCCTTTACCTTTTTAACAGAGTGCAGCTTGTGTGGACTTTGTTTTCAGTTCTCAACTGAGCACACAGCATTCTTTTTTGGCTGCTGGATTCACAGCTAAGTATTGAATCCTCTGGCATGGAGTAAGGCTGGGAATAGGAAATGCCAAAGACTAAATTGTGTAGTACAGTCTTTCTGCAGAAGGTATGACTTTAGTGACAAAAAAATCTTTGAGATTCTTTCTTGTATAAAAGGACCCTGTGAGTTGCAGCATGTGCATGTTCCTGCATTACATTAAGTGATATGTATACATAATCAAAGTAAGTTCCGTTTGTTAGTTCACTTACATAACCTTTTGTTTGTTTTAGTCAAGCCTCACTAGTGTATTTCTGGTGGATTTTGTAAACCAGAGTCAAGGAAGTTGGTTACAGGATATGAATAGTTTTGCACGTAGGTCACAGCTGAGTATTATCTGTAATAATAAAAGTGTAAAATGCTAATTAGACCGGACATCCTTCTGGACAACCTTCTGGACAAAGCTGGGGCTTGAGGGAAGCCTGGGGTCCCAGGTGCCAGAGGAAAGCTGGTGCTGGCAGCTGGGGTAAGGAAGGCCTACTCTTGCACAAATTTTGTGCATTGGACCTCTAGTTTGATTATAATCATGCGCCTTTTTTTTTCATTTGTAGTATTTGGAAGATTTAGATGTCACACCTGTAACTTTCTTGGTCCCTCCAAATTAAAAAAGGTGCTTTTTTGTTTGTTTGTTTTTCTGTAAGGGAGTAACTGGTGGACTATATTAGGAAACTTACAGAAAGAACAAGAAGGGAGGTTCTTTATTTAAAGGAAATTTAAAGAAAAGATACTGAAATAAAATCAAAGCTACTTCTTTGTGAGTTTATGTATTGTATGGTATGTACATTGTTATCTACATTGTCAAAGCATGTGTTCTGTTTTGATAGTCATGCTCTATGTGTGTGTGTGTGTGTGTGTTTTAAGTAGCTGGCTTATTAATATACTAGTGGCCCTGTGCACAAAATTCGTGCTTGGGGGGATGTCCCTTAGCCAGGCCTGCACCTTCTCCAATCTGGGACCCCTCGGGGGATGTCCGATTGCTGGATTGGGCCTAAATCGGCTGTCGGATATCCCTTTCACAATCCAGGACCACTGGCTCCTAACTGCTCACCTAACTGCCTGCCCGATCGCCCCCAACCACTCTGCCTGTCAGCCTGCTCACCCCCAACTGCCCCCCCTTGCAGGCCTGCTCGCCCCAAACTGCCCTCCCCTTGCCAGCCTGCTCATCTCCAACTGCCCTCCCTTGCCAGCCTGATCCCCCTCAACTGACCTCGCCTGCCAGCCTGATCCCCTCCCCCCCCCCCCAACTGCCTTCCCTTGCCGGCCTGATCACTTGCCCCTACTGCCTCTGCTTTAGACTCACCATCATGGCTATGACCAGAAGGTCTCCTAGTCTAATTAGCATATTACCCTTTAATTTGTATAGATAAGCATTTCATCAGTGCTCAGAAGAGTTAATTTTTACTCTTTCTGGAATGAAACCTCCTAAAGGTGAAACAAAGGGATGATGAGGTCTCTGGGCAGAAATATACAGTGGAATCCTGGCTAGAGTCATCCATGGGTAAGGAGGACAGAATTTAGCGGATATTCAGGAGTCTCATATATCAGTGAATAAAAGGTTGAGGGGGAAGTAGGATCTCTCAGGAGTTAGGGGAACAGAGCCCCTCCACCCCCCACCCCAAAATCAAATTTTTGGCCCAAAAATGATTAAAGGAAAAACATAGTGCCAACATATGCTATTTGTCTTGTGGTTGTGTCAAATTGAAAAGGCTCATGGTTACAACCGGTGGTAGTATATTTTCAGGTGTCTTATCTACTTTTTGAATAGGTCTGATTAATGCATTTCCAATAAAAAAATCTCTAGGTTAATTGCAACATTGTTGTCAACAATAGTACTATTACTTTTTTTTAGTTGGGGCTACTGTGTTTGTTAATATCTTTATCACATTGAGAGCAAGTCAGCTAACTGCCAACCACGTTGTGTCTGGGGGCGGGGGGAGGGGGGGTGCTTTTCTGGCCATATCACTTAGACTCACTCTTTCATGGGCCCAGGCCTTCAAAGGCTGTTCTTGCCTTTTGTTTGAAATGAGGTATTTCTGTTGTAAAGATTGTTTCTTTTCAGGTGATAATGTGCTTATAGGCTCCACACTTAGATATGAAACAGATAGTAAATTAGCGTTTTTGAAAAGTTGGTTTTATAAGCATTTTTGAAAAGTTGATTTTATTTTCTCTTGCAGGTGTAATTCAGAGAGCAGTCTTCAAACCTTTGCCATATTGACTCTTGAGTTGTCAGGGGACTCAGGCTTATGAGGAGGTACTGTCACATAAAACAGTGTCTGGTGAAGACAACAAGAAAGAGGGGAAAGGATCGGAAAAAGAAGCTAAAACAGTGTAGAAAACCATGGTAGGTTGTTATTTATGTTTCTTCAATTAAGTTACAAAAGATTCTAATAGTTAAAATTGGAAGTGTTAACAGGAGGGCAAGTGAAAAACAATGGTGTTAATTTTTGGCTCTAGTGCATCAGATAAAGAAGGCACTCTACCATTTAGGCAAAGAAATGAGTTCAGATTTATTATGAGCCCTTTAAACCACAAGATGGAGCCCCATGAGCCTGCAGACTATAAATTATTAAGTACAAAGGAAGGTATGTTCATAAATAATATTTTCTAATAAAACTGGCATTAGCAAACATATAAACGGCTAATGTGACTTTGAACTTATGTAATTTAAATTCAGTTGTTTTTCCCCATGGAAATAAAAAATTTGAATATGCATAAAATGTGTATTTAACTCAAAAAGCCACCTTTTTCCACATGCTTTTAAAATAATAATGTTAAGTGTATTGGGAACACTGAACTGAATATCCACGAAATCTTGTTTTCTGTGGAAAGTTCATGCTTTTAAATTTGAGATGTTAGATGAGGTCATAACCTCTGATGCCTAATTTTTTAATTGGTAAAATGTGCTGGATTATTTCCAGCTAGTATTTTGTTTCAGGAGGATGTGTGAATTTTTTCCCTTTAGTGTCTGAGAAAAGGTTTAAAAAAATTTAAGTGGGCAAAAACACAAAAAACACTAATCATCAGTATGTTTGAAATACATTTAGTAAATCTGATATTTATGGTCTTGATATTCTTACAGTTTAAAGAAATGCTTTATGTATATTGTCCTAGTTGATGAAAAATTTTTTTCTAATTTTAAATTTAGCTTAGATTTTTTGGTGTAGAAGTTTTGTGTTTTTATATAATTTAATTGGTTGGTAGGTTGTTTTTAATTTCTTCTATTGTTATGTCCCAGATTTGAATGAGAACTTTCTATTTCTGCATAGGTCTTCCAGTTTAATTTTTTAATACTTTAAAAATCTATTTGGAGTTTATTTGGGTAAATAAGATCACCCGCCAATTTTTTTCTGTCATATTGTTTATTTAACTCTTTCTTTTACCATTGTTTTATGATGTTTGGCCTGTTACTTCCTGTTGGCTCTTGAACTTAATATGGGCAGTCTTTTTTGAGAAACACCAAGGATTTGTGTTACATGGCAATCTAATTTTACTGTGGTGAGGCTAGTACATAGAACTGAGACTCTAATTTAGTATGCGAAAATCCAAAGTTAGCATTTTTTCCTATCATCCAGAGCAAAAATATTTTAATAGAATTTCTTTTTTAAAGAACAACTCAACTAAGTTATAATCCCTAGAATAACGTAGCATTTTCTAATTCGTTATATGGCCCTTTTGTTTTGTTGTTACTTAATTTGGGATATGAGTAAATCTCATGAAGTGACTAAAAAGTTTGTGGCAAAAGAAACTAGTTGGAGACTGTTGTGGACTTTGATTAAGAAAGACATTTAAAAGACATGATTTTTTAAAATCTAGAACAAAGAAAGCTTCTGTGATTGCTTTTAGTCCTTTTTAAAATATATATATATATATTTTATTGATGTTTTTACAGAGAGGGAGGGAGAGGGATAGTAAGTCAGAAATATCGAAGAGAGAGAAACATCGATCAGCTGCCTCCCGCATACTTCCTACTGGGGATGTGCCCAAAACCAAGGTACGTGCCCTTGACCAGAATCAAACCTGGGTCCTTTCAGTCCGCATCCCGACCCTCTATCGATTGAGTCAAACCGGTTCGGCACTTTTAGTCCTTTTTTTATTTAATAGGGTTTCAAAGGATTACTGACCATTTTAGTTATAGTTTGCTGCATTTTATAGGGAATAATTAATTATAGTATTAATTTACAAATTAATAGATTAATTTGTTCAAATTAATAGATTTTTAAAATATTGATATAAAAACAACACTGATAAAATTGTGAATCTTTCATTTTGAGGTAAAGAGTGTAAAGCAAATATTTACCACGTACTAGTGCATAATTTCATGTAAGTAAAGACATCCTTTAAAAAATAATAGAATACTTTCGGCTTTATGAAAACTCAGCAAGTTATCCTGGTTCGTTTTGCTTTGCATTGATACAAGTGTCTTCATGGTATTTGTAAACTTGGAAATATTCAAAGGTTTTTGATGTGTGACTTGAGAATGTGAAAGATCTACTGTATTATATTTTCATGCAATTCATCCTATTTCTATGCTTCAATCTGTATCACTGATTTTTGGACCAGTCATTTTAATTATTGCTTTTAAAATTTTTGATATTTTGTTTTAGCACAATGGCACCACCCATCCATTATTGTAGAATATTTCTTACGTTCATTGATTTTTTTTCCCTTCTCAAAAGAGATATAAAATTATGTTCAGTATTAATACCCTATCCTTAGAGTATTTTGATTGAGAACGTGATACATTTGTAAATCAGTTTGGGAAGTTGATTTCTTTAGCAATATAGGGTTGGAGCAAAAGTAGATTTACAACTGTGTTGATGTGGAAAATAATACAATAATTAATAAATAACAATTCAAGAATAATGTCTGTTTTATGTACGCACAATTGTAAAATTACTTTGTCCTACCCTGTATGTATTTTTCTTGTTCTGGAATTTGGAATGTCCCATGCCAATCTTTTTTAAGGATTAAAGCCTTGCACCAAAGTTTTAAATGACAAACAGTAAATAGTATTCTAGTGTGTCTTTAGTTCATATATAATGGTGTATTTTCTATATATTACTGTATTATAAAATCTCAGTTTTTCAAGGTGCAGAAATCTCCAGTAGTTCAGAAAAGAGAGACTGGGTATCATGAGTCAACATCATGCATTTCCAGATACTCTCTCCAAGCTAGAAAGTGTCTGTTTCTAGCAGATAATGTGTGATATGGGTGACTTTTTCTGAAGTGGAATTGAAAACACAGATTCAGCTAAAAGGTAGCATATACATAATACCAAGTATGATCTGGTGTGAGCTGTACCAAACATGAATGAAAGATCTCTAATTTTTTGGTGTGTTAAGTAGAATGGGGTTTTCCTTCTTATTCCTGAGCAATTTTTTAGTTTCTCAGCGTTAACTATTTCATAGTAGTTTGACAAGTAATACTATGACTTGACTTAAATATATTTGTTATCCTTTTCACGTAACATTTTTTTTAATTGAGCTAATTGTTTTCTTTCTCCTTCTGACAGAGATCTATTAGATCTTTTGCCAATGATGATCGCCATGTTATGGTGAAACATTCAACAATCTATCCATCTCCAGAAGAACTGGAAGCTGTTCAGAATATGGTGTCTACTGTTGAATGTGCTCTTAAACATGTCTCAGATTGGCTGGATGAAACAAACAAAGGCACAAAAACAGAGGGGGAGGCAGAGTCCAAGAAGGACGAAGCCACAGACACCTGTTCCAAGTGAGTGTGGCTTGACCTTTGTGACACTTTACTGTTGTGCCCAGAAAAGCCCAGGGTCCGATCCCACTGGGTTTAGCATATGTGTCCTTTGTGTTTTCTTATTGATATGATAATGAAGGAAGAATTTGTGGAATTTTTCTGAGTTAAATTAGAAAGGAAGAGTGATTAGACTAATAAAAGAGGGACTTGTGCAGGATGCTTTTTGAGAGTGCACCAAGCCCTTTAAAATCTTCTCTTTTTGGCATCTTTTTCATGTTTTGATTCAGCCTCCTAAATTCAGACATAAATAGTAGTGTTTTTTGTTTCTGGAGAAATCATAAAATGTGATTTTTGTCAGGTATTTTAAACTTCTGGTATAGAAGAAAGATGCAGGAAAATGTATTTAAAGGTATTTTTAACTGTATCTACCATGTTGATTCCCAGTTATTTGTACAATGCAAGAACTACCAGGACCAGACCCTTCAAAAATTATAGCAGAGTGCTATAATTATTGAAGTGCTGTAAAAATAGTAGGAGATTAGTGAGGTGAAGCTGATGATAACTGGAGTCAGATCATGACATTTTTTATGCCATGTAAAAGCTTGGAGTTATTGTTTTGAGCATTATTATGACTGAAATAAGTGTATGATTGACTTTGAAAGATAAAGCTAATTTAAGTACTGTATTAACTGGGATTAAGAACATTACTTTGGCTAAAACTTGTAAATTGAGGATAGAGGTTATAGAATTTTTTTCCAGCTTTAATTCCCAATCAATGTGATAAGTAGATAACAGAGTAAAAGTATTGATAAATTGAAAGATAGTGTAACCTTTTCATTTTCAGATCAAAGATAATCACTATCATGTTTCAGTTGAACATAATTCCTTGACTTAAGGGTTTACGGGTAATATGTACATTGTATCTAGTTGTTATCTTGTCAGCTTCAAGGTTTTGGCAGCAATTCAGTTTTTCTCGCATGATAGCTTTAAAAAAATCATTCAATTTTGCAGTTCATGTTAATCTATAATAATCAAAACGTAATATGCCAATTAGACCAAACATCCTTGTCCTTCTGCCTTCTGGACTAAGTCGAGGCTGTGAGGGAAGCCTGGGTCCCAGGTGCCAGAGGGAAGCTGGTGCCGGCAGCCTGGGGAAGGAAGGCCTCCTCTCGCACGAATTTCGTGCATGGGGCCTCTAGTAATATTATATCTCACAATCTAGTTCTGTGTATCCCAGCCCCTGTTCAAGTTAAATTGGCATGCACTTCCTCTTCCTATTTGCATTGTACTTTGGAATGTGTTATGCCCTTTTAAACTTTTTTTAAAATTGCAAAATATATAATATAAAACTCACCATATTATTTTTAAGAGTTTTCCTTTTTTAGTGGAGTTCATGCCTTCTTAATACATCTTCGGTTTGTTCTCATAACTGGATAGACTTTAGAAAGTACTCTAGTAAACTTTTGCTTAACTGTGTCAGGTCACTGTGCTTTAAAAGGGTATGTGCTTAATGTTCTTACTGGTTTTAGAGAAGAAGGGAGAGGGATAGAGAGATAGAAACAGATGAGAGATATTTATCAGCTGCCTACAGGGGATTGAGCCCAACCCGGCCGTGTGCCCTAACCAGGACTTGTACAAGGACCTCTTGGTTCATGAGTAGATGTTCAACCACTGAGCCACACCAGCTAGGGCGTTTTACAGGTTTTTAAAAGATAATGTGCTCCGCACTTTCATTTGGATTTTTAAATATAGCTCCCTATGTTGATGCTCTTGATTGTAAAGTTTTTTCATTTTGTGGACTAGTCACAGGTTGAGCATTTGTCCAGGCTTTTTCCCAATGGTAGAACTGCAGTTGTGCAGAATGATTGTGTCCTTATTTTGTATCCATCAGAGGCAGACACATCTCCCAAGAGCAAAGCTCTTGGTAATAGATGTTTATTGTGCTCCTGATATATGTTGAGTATCACTACACAGGGCACAAGATAACTGATGGTTGTTAAGCGCCGTCTCTTGTCAGGCAGTTTTTATTGTATCTTTTTACAAACTGACTCAAAAGTCAATTTGCACAACATCCCATTATTGGTATTATTAGGAATATTAGGATTCTGTTCTTAAGCAATTCCCTGCATTTGGGTTGCTTACTCTACAATACCTTCTATATTCAAATTCTTTATCAACTTCAGGACTGAATTAGGAATTAGTTTTTCTCCTCAGTCATGCTGTCTTCTACTTGAGAAGACCAAATATATTATAATTATGATATAGAATTTAATAAGTGAGCTAACAATGGCTAGTTAATAATAGCTACCATTGTATTGCATGTCAGTTACTGTACCAGATTATTTTCCACATTGTTGTAAACCTGCTAGTCTCTGTTATTATTACCCTCCTCCTCTGCCACCGTTTCATTTATGATATTTTTACTGTTTCAGATTTGCTTACTAAAAACAAGTGACTCGGAATTGTTAACAAACCTTAATTTAAAGTCACTGAATGAGTATGTGTGGTGTTGCCAGGATGCATATTTAAGTCTGTTGGACTCCAGATCCAGTCTTCTTAGCATCTTTGCCTAGATTTTCTGACTTAAATGTGAAAGTACAGAACAGGGAGAGATTATGTGCTGGTTCTGGGGATCAGAAAAAAACTTTGTGAGGGAAGTAGCATGCAGTAGGTTTAGAAGATGGGTGGGGATTTGGCACATGCAGTGAAAGTGGAAGAAAAATAATTCTCAGCAAAGATCTAGGTACGAGGGCCGGGCCAGTGTGGCTCAATGGTTGAGTGCTGACCTGTGAACCAGGAGGTCCCGGTTCAGATTCTGGTCAGGGCACATGCCCGGGTTGCAGGCTCAGTCCATCCCTAGTAGGGAGTGTGCAGGAAGCAGTCGATCAATGAGTCTCTCACATCATTGCTGTTTTTATCTCTCTCCATCTTCCTTTCTGAAATCAGTAAAAAGATATTTTAAAATAAAGATCTAGATAAGAGAAAATATAGGGACTGTTGAAGGATTAATAGTTATTATTTATTGAGCTGTTAATATATGTCAGGCTCATTAATTACATTAAATTAAATATTTTCAGTACTGGTCTCACAGAAAGGCATTATTTCCTTTTTGCAAATGGGAAAATAGGCTCAAAAACTCAAATAACTTGCAATTTGTCAATGTTACACAGTAAGTAGCAGAGCCAGGATTCGAACCAGGTATTCATGTTTGTTTGTTTTTTAATTTTTAAAATTTTTATTGTTGACAGTATTACAGATGTCCTCATTTTCGCCCTATTTGCCCTTCTCCACTCACTCCCCATCATTCCTTCTGGAAACACACTGTTGTCTGTGTCTATGGGTTATGCATATATATTCTTTGGCTAATCCCTTCACCTTTCATCCAGTCACCACCTCCTCTCTGACAGCAATTTTGCATTTAAAAACCCACAGTGACGTAGTTCATAAAATACAAGGATTATTCAGTAGCTTTTTAAAGAAATTAGTGGAATGTATAAAACATATTGTGTTCCATACAATTTTATTTTCTGTCTTCAACCATAATAATATGGTATCCAAAGTTTGTCTTAATTGGAGGGTCTGTAAACACAGGCTTGTCCAGCCCACTTACAGGCAATGCAAATGCTGCTTCTTGAAATGGTCCCACCATGGACCCTCTGTTCATCCAACCCAAGTCGCCCCCTTGCCTGGCTTTATCTTCACTATATTGTGTGGCCACTTCATTGAATCTCATTCCAGACTTTAACTTTTCCAAGGCTTCCATGATTTTTCCATGTTTTTCACACAAAATGTGTCTGACCTTTACTGCATTGCCACCATCTTTGGGACCCTGAGATTTCTTATCAGAACTATCACTCCCAGATGCTGCTCCTCATTTTCCACCCTTTCCAGAACCGCTTTTTCTTTTGGGAAGCATCCAGGAAACTTGATGTTGATTGAAATGTCAACTGTACTGGTTGCCTCATATGGTTTTTCAAATTGCCTCCTAATATGCTAACGGTCAGAGTGTTCAGTGGGACACCAGGAAAGTAACAGGGAGAGTGCCATCATTGGTGCAGTGCTTTGGAAAGTTATTCTGGTTGCAGGATACTGTGTACAGTAGATGGGAGATGGCAGAGGTTAGTCAGTCAGGGCCCTGAAAGGTTATTGGGGTAGCACAGGGGAGAGGTAATAAGAGCCTGAAAAGAAACTAGTCTGAAGGCAATGGTTTGAGGGAGAACTTACGAACTATTATTAGATTTGGGAGAATGAATATGAGAGGACAGGGAGACCAAAAAAAAAAAGACTATTCTTTTTTTTTTTCCTTTAAATCCTCACCCAAGGATATGTTTTTTAAATTAATTTAGATAATTTACATAGAGAGGAAGGGAAGGGGAGAGAGGGAGGGAGGTAAGGAGGGAGTCAAGAAAGAGACAGAGAGAGAGAGAGAGAAAGAAAGAGAGAGAAAGAAATACCAGTATGAGAGAGAAATATGATCGGTTGCCTCTTGTGCTTACTCCGACCAGGGATAGAACCTGCAACCTAGGAATGTGCCTGAACAGCTCTCAAACCCACAGTCTTTGGACAACACTACAACCAACTGAGCCACCTGGCCAGGGCCTGACTGTTCTTTTCGTTGTTATTAATCCTCCCCGAAGGATATTTTTTCCCATTGATTTTTCAGAAAGAGTGGAAAGAAGCATGGGTGGGAGGAGGTGGAGGGAGAGAAATAAAAATGTATGAATTTGAGAAAGTCTCATTGATTGGTTGCCTTCCATATGAGTCCCAACTGACCAGGGCCAGGGATTGAACCTGCAACCCATATATGTGTCCTTAATTGGAATCAAACCTGTGATTATTCAGTACGTGGGCTGACACTCTAATCACTGAACCACACCAGGTCAGGGCCTAACTGTTGTTTTTTTAAATTTTTTATTTTATTGATTTTTTTTTTTTTTTAGCAGAGAGGAAGGGAGAGGGATAGAGAGTTAGAAGCATCGATCAGCTGCCTCCTGCACACTCCCTACTGGGTATGTGCCCACAACCAAGGTACATGCCCTTGACTGGAATCGAATCTGGGACTCTTGAGTCCGCAGACCGACGCTCTATCCACTGAGCCAAACTGGTTAGGGCCTGATTATTCTTTTTTTTATTTTTTTTATTTTTATTTTATTTTATTTTATTTATTTATTTATCTTATTTTATTTTATTTTTTAAAAATTTTTTAAATCTTTATTGTTCAGTTTATTAATTACATTGTTTCTCCTTTTTATCCCCCTATAGCTTCCCTCCACCCTCACCTCCCCCTCTCCACTGTCCTCTCCCATTGTTGCTAGATTTTTGTCCAATCTCTTGCTGTACTTCCCACAACCCTTTTCTCCCCAAGAATTGTCAGTCCATTCCCTCTCTATGTCCATGTCTCTGTTATATTCACCAGTCTATCCTGTTCAACAGCCTATCAATTCACTTGATTTTTATGTTCATTTGTTGATAGATGTGTATTTGTTGTTCATAATTTTCATCTTTACCTTTTTCTTCTTCCTCTTCTTAAAGAATATCAGCATTTCATATAATGTTGGTTTGGTGGTGATGAACTCCTTTAGCTTTTTCTTATCTGCGAAGCACTTCATCTGACCTTCAATTCTGAATGATAGCTTTGCTGGATAGAGTAATCTTGGTTGTAGATTCTTGCTGTTCATCACTTTGAATATTTCTTGCCACTCCCGTCTGGCCTGCATCGTTTCTGTTGAGAGATCCGCTGACAGTCGTATGGGTGCTCCCTTATAGGTAACCAACTGTTTCTCTCTAGCTGCTTTTAATATTCTCTCTTTGTCTTTTGCTCTTGGCATTTTAATTATGATGTGCCTCGGTGTGGTCCTCTTAGGGTTCCTATATATTGGGGTTCGGTGCACTTCTTGGACTCCTAAGTCAATTTCTTTCACCAGGTGTGGGAAGTTTTCAGTCACTGTTTCTTCAAATAGGTTTCCATTGTCTTGGCCTCTCACTTTTTCTGGCACCCCTATAATTCGGATGTTGGTATGCTTGAGGTTGTCCCAGAGGCCCCTTACACTATCTTCAATTTTTTGGATTCTTTTGGTTTCTTGCTTTTTCAGCTGAGTGGATTTTACCTCTTTGTATTTCAAATCATTAACTTGGTTCTTGGGGTGCTCCAGGGCACTTTCAGGTCTTTGTATAATATTTTTTGTTTCAGTCAGTGTATGCTTAATTTCTGGTTGGTCCTTTTTCATATCCTTGAGAGTCTGCTTTATATCCTTGAGGATTTCTTTCATTTCCTTGTAGGACTCATTCATTTCCACATTGATCTTGATCATTTCCACGTTGGTCTTGATCATTTCTTTGCAGCTCTCGTTTATATCCTGGAGGGTGTTGTTCATTTTCTTGTAGGACTCATTCATTTCCTTTGTGGTCTTGCTTATTTCCTTATAGGCCTCGATCTTTTGTTGGAGCCTCTTAAAAAAGCCTATAACCGTGGTTCTGAATTACATGTCCAGTCGTTTTTTACCCTCCATTTCTTTCACATCTGATTTCTTTCCATGTTGCTGCATGGTGGCTGCTTCCCTGAGTTGGTCAATTAGCTTTGTGTGGTAGACTTCCTACTAGGGATAGTGGCTCAGCCTCCCGGGTTACCTGAGGTGGATATGGGCTGCACAGTCTTGCTGAAGTTAAGCTCAGTTAATAGTTGTTAGCACTTGGAGGGCTGACCTCCAGGCCAATTGTCTGTGAAGCTCAGCTGTGCTCAGGTTGGGTGGGCGGAGTCTCAGGGCTAAGCAGACAGCATTAGCTCCACCCTATGTGGCCCCAGGGACTCTGTGCCGGGGGCAATGGCCGCCAGCACCTCTGAGAGAGCCGCTGCCGAGCTCCACCGGCTACCGGGGAATTCAGACTTTCCCAAAATGAGTCTGCATGCCAATGTCTCACCCAGGGTCGTAAAACAAATCAGTCTGAGGGTTTTCCGAATGAGAGGCAAGTCACGGTGCGCTCTCTGCGCCCTCACGCAGCTGAGCTGTTCGCACAAGCTGCCTTCTCCACAAGCCGGGAGACCCGGCAGCACCCGAGCTTCGGCGTGGCCTCCCACTGTCCAGTTTTCACCCCGTGTGATAGTGGGTTCTCTGGACTTCGCCTGGAGCTGGAGAATCAGTCCAGTGGGACGCCTTTGTCTCCCGGTTCCAGAAAACTGGCTGGTTTCCAGCCGCCCGCCCTCTCCGCGGCGCGCACTCCAAACCTCTCTCCGTGCGAATCTTTAAATGCTGTTCGCCGCTGCTCCTCCGAGTCACAGTGTCTTATCTTCACTTTTATTTGTGGAATTTTCACTCGGCGATCTTTCTGGTGATTCTGGAAGGTGTTTGTTCTTTCGTTAAGTTGTAGTTTTAAAATTGCTGATTATGACGGCAAGATAGGTGTTTTGCCTTTGCTGCCATCTTAGTTCTCCTGATTATTCTTAATATTAAGTAATTCCCTACACTTGGGTCTATTGCATTAAAATGCTTTTTATTTTTTTCTATACGTGCCACCCTTAAAGTTTTTTTAATTTTTTAATTGATTGACTATTTAAGAATTTCTGAGGTGTGCCAGGCACTGAACCAGTGACTGGATTACTTATAATTTACTGTCTTGTTTCAATTATCACAATTCGTTTCTCTTCTTTCTCCTTTTTCTAGTTCATTCTGTACTCTGCTGATTTTTGCCCAACTCTGCTGATTCTTTGCCTCTAGCTAGAATGACTTTTTATCCAAGTCAAGACTGGGCTGAAGTCAGACTTTCAGGTTGCTTTGCTTGACCTTTTTAATTTCGACTTCTCCTTTTTCTGTACTTGAGATGCAGCTGTAATAACGTAAAAAACCTGAGTGTTGTGATCAAACCAATTTGAGTTTCGATCCAGGCTTTGTCATTTTACTCTCACTGTGAACCTGAATAATTAACCAGCTTGTCTGAGATTCACAATTTTTTAATTTTTCAAATGCAGGCTTGTTTGAAGTATAAATGAGAATTGTGGTATGCAGTTTGTTCTCAGATGTTACTTTCTCTTCCCCTTTCAAGCAGGTTACTGCTTTTGTCCTTGTACAGTGTGAGCCTCAGGAGCAGGAGTGATCAGATCTCCTCTTAGTATGTTTTCCATACTACAACGTTTGCTTACCTGTTGAATGATGGGATCAGCTTAGTTATAGTTTCTTGTATGATTAAGGAAAATAAACCCGTAAGAAACTTAAAATCAAGGATAGTTGTTGACATTATTCTTTGCACTACTCACAACTTGATGTTCTTTGAGTATTTGTTCTTTTATTTACTACTGGATTCAAAATACATATCTTGGCAGATTTTCTTTGGTCTGTTCTTTCCTCAGCTCTGCTTTTATCACATTAAACTGCTTTCTCCATAAACTTTTGTGGATTTCTAGAATGATACAACTAGAAGGGATGAGCTAAGACTCGTCTAGCAGATAGCCGTTTGGCAGCTGTGGATGCTGAGGCAGCAGGCATCACTCGGAACAGAGTTCTGGACTTCCACATTCCAGCCTGCTGCCTCCTCAGTGTGCCGTGGTGCTCGCGTTTCCCACGGATTCTGGAATTACCGATAGAAAGATAATGGGAAGAGTCCTCCAACCCACAACCTGTTTTAATTTGGAAAAATTAAAGTGTTTGGAAATTTGGAAAAAGTGTTTAAAGATTGAGATGCATTATTTTGTATTTTCCTGAATAATACAGATGTGATGAAAAACTTTAAAATCTGTTGTCTGAAATATGCTCCCTAATGATTTCTTGGGGCAGGTTGATATTATATGAGCCTTAAATTGCAGACTTAATTTTATGGAATTTCAGGTATCTGGATTTATATACTCCCTTTCACAGGATATCCAGGAAACCGAGTAATGAGTAAGTTTTAGTCAGGAAATAGATTGTAAAAGTAATCATTCAGACTTTTATTTTTAGGGATCAAGGTGGTCGGACATTGTGTGGTGTAATGAGAATTGGCCTGGTTGCAAAAGGCTTGCTGATTAAAGATGATATGGACTTGGAGCTGGTTTTAATGTGCAAAGACAAACCCACAGAGACTCTGTTAAATACAGTCAGAGATAATCTTCCTATTCAGATTCAGGTGAGTACAGTATAATTGCACTTCTAGGATAATTTGTGAAAAGGTGAAAATAGGTAGTGACCTTGAATTCAATAACAAGAAATCGGTGGTAGTAAAGGGTACAGACGAAAGGAATGCTGCTTCTCCAGATCAATGACTCATCCATCACCTATAAAGCAAATGTCTGGTGATTAGTACTCCATATATTTACCAAGTTAAGATGGCTATTAAGGTATAGTCTTAAATTTTTCAGGTATGTCTTGTTGAGAGTCTTCCTGTTTTACAGACCAGGTCTCTCGGCATTGTGAAACTTTTGGAAGGGTTAGTTATATTGCAGAAAAAAAGTGAAAGATAAAAAGGAGCCTAGGCAACTGGAGACTTGAATGGATGGTAATTTTTAATATCGAAGACTCAGTTAATTTAACAGTCACTCATTCTTTTAATGCAAAGTCACTGTTAATTTCTTGTTTCCAAACCAAAAGCTCAATAACAGGTTTCTGGCTAACTATACTTTTTGTCATTAGACTGTTAATAAAATTCCTCTTGCTTCCATTATTTTTTATGTTGCTTTAGAATTTAATCTATATTTCTGCTTTTAGTATAGTGAACATTGTATACTTAAATCTATAATAAAGTAATAAATAGATGGCTATATTAAAGTTTTTCAACCATTTCACCCCCCTTTCTGTTTCCTTTAGTGAGTCCTATTTGTTATGAGAGTGGTCATATTCCTCATGTGTTAAGGTGGAAAATGGTTTGAGAAACCAGTGCTGTAATAAATCAGAGTTCTTATTCTGAAAGTCTGTCACATTTTTCTGGTATTGAAGATAGAGGAGATTGGGCCAAGCTTCAGTTTGCATTAATAAAGCTTTCTCTGTGCAGACCACAACTGTGAACAGCATTTTTTCCCTTGCCTGGTGTGTGTGTGTGTGTGTGTGTGTGTGTCTCTGTGTGTGTGTGTGTGTATTTCTGGGCACCACAGTTTTAAAATGCTCTTCTTGAGCTAGCAAATGTTCAAGGGAGGGATTCAGGAGACAGGGCAGGCTGTGTAAACCAGTTCAGATTTAAAGGGATTGGGGCTTTTTAGTCAAAAGAAGACTTAAACAAGACTCAAATTGCTTTAGATCTTTGAAGGGCTTCTTGGAGAAAGTTAAAAGAGGCCTAAACTATGAAGACCAATAATGAAAATTATGAGAAACATTTCAATTTAATATAGTCAATGAAGTTATCCAACGCAGTGAAACCAGTCCTTTGTGTGATGGTTAGATCCATTGCTATAGATGGTGGGTAAAGGTACCCAGATAAAATGGGGATGTAATTGTACATCCATCCCAGTAGACTGTATACATGTTCACACACACACGGCTAAATATATACATTTAAGTTATACACACATTATTATACTATTACTAATAAAGTTTCAGAAAATCATTTTAAGGATGATTAATACTTATACCCTCTGCTTCCCCCTTGTTTTTTAGGTTTTTGTGTTGAAAACCAATTTCTTACCTTTTTTTATGAGTTTAAAAATCTTCCTTTTTTAAGTACTTACCATAGTAAAACTTTCAGTTAGCTAAGTACCTTAATTGAGGTTGTACTATACGTTTCCTTTCCGTATTTTGTTACTAGGATATTTTAGAACTTCCATGAGCAAGAAGGGAGGAGAAGAATGACCCAAACCAGGAATTACTTATAACTAGTCTAATGCAGGAGTGGGGAATATTTTTTCTGCCAAGGGCCATTGGATATTTATAACATCATCCACAGGCCGTACAAAATTATCAGCTTAAACATTAGCCTGCTATGTTTGGTCAAACATTTAATTACTCACCCCTAACGCCTTGGCAGAGCCAGGCCAAATGATTTCTCAGGCCTTCCTTACACAGTCTTCGGGCTGGACATTCTCCACCCCTAGTCTAGTCCAAAAGTTAACACTGTATGTTTGTTACTTTGGATGTGTCTTATGGTGATCTGCATGAATAATTGAAAAATTTAGTTTGACTCATTCTCTGATGGCTATCTTTAATGTTCTTATAGTGGCAAAATGCATGTGAGCAGTTTTCTGCTTTTTTCTTTATATTCTAGTTCTTTTTTTCCAGTTACACTGTGGCCTTTTTCTTCCTTGGCTTCCTCTATTAAAAAGTAAATTATGAATTTTCTATTTTCTATCTTTTTCTGAAATGCTTAATGATAAAATACTATTTTTATGCAAATGACTCTGCGTTTTTTTAATGTGCAATGATGAGCAGAAACCCAGTAGTGTGTTTATTCACCTATTTGTCAGATAATAGATACCAAATTTCACCTCCAAGAAAGGCCCTGTGTAATTAAAAATATATCTTTGTATGTAGTATAATAATACATTAAATACAACTTATGTGATTCTGATTGGTGATTATTTGTGGAAGGTTCTTAAATTTTATGTAGCTGTAGATTGAAAGAAGCAGTGTACATTTATTTCCTGTGGGTGTGTCAGATAACTTGTCCCATAGTGATCTCTAAGACCTATAGTTAGAGAAGGGAAGTTATTTGTTTATACTTTTTTTTTTTTTTCTGGTTAGTGACTGTAGAGATTCTTTCCTATTCATTCTTACTTGATTCTCTTTAGAAATCTATATAATCTTTTATAAAAGTCTCCATAATCTTAAATTTGTAAGTCCTTGGTAAGTAGGAGTTCCTTTTCAGGCTGTCATATAAAAAAAATGGATAGAGAGCATTCCCAGCGATTTATTTGTCTACAGGAATTCTCTGTAATAATGTTAAAAAACAAGCAAAAACAACACAATAATTTACCCTTTATAACATAATGAAACTGTTGCTATTTTACATTAAAAAATTACAAAGAATGAATTGAAATACTGTTTATAATTGTGTAGAGAGTTGACATTGTGGTTACTTTTTGAGGGATAGAGAAAGGATTTGCTGATAAGTTGGAAGGAGAGAGAAATGTTAACGCTAAAGACTTTATTCACTCTCTTGGCATAGTATTACTAGAAGTTAATAACACTTGAAAACTAAGGAGCAATCATTCCTTTTTTTTGAAAATTTAATTAATTGGATGTTTTGAAATCTTGGTGACTTTCAGAAACTCACCGAAGAGAAATATGAAGTGGAACAATGTGTGGAGGAGGCATCTGTTGTAATTCGGAATACAAAAGAGCCCACGCTAACTTTGAAGGTGATACTTACTTCCCCTCTAATTAGGGATGAATTGGAGAAAAAGGATGGAGGTACATATACATATATTTTTGTTTTGTTTTTGTTCATGAAAGACCTATGTTTAGTCCTGTGCTTTATAAATTTATGAAATAACTGTCTTCACTTGTTTATGCCATTCATAGTACTTTAAACACCTTTGTTTCTACATAAATCACTATTTTGAAAAAAAGTATATATTTGAAATATCAAATATGTTAATTGAGAAACTTGTGTTTTCATGTTGGTCATAGCTAATTTTATACTATTTTGGCATTATGGTATTGCATTGTTATTGCTGTTATACAACCTGTTCAGTAGAGTTTGGCTATTAGGTCTGACTCTAGGATTAAATGTGGACCAAACAGTATTTTCATATTTATTCAGTTGTTCAAATTACTCATTAGTACATTGCACTTTGACCTCTATTAATTATATATAACCTTGTAAGATTTATGCTTTATCTAATTACCCATGTGTAAATACTTTTTATAATGTAAGATATAAATTAAGGGATTGGATTTTTAAAATTAATAATCTTTAGTAAGTTTTTTTTCTAGGAGGTTTGTGATCCTGTTAACATTTGATTATGATGTATGTGGGAATCATGCCTTAAACTAACTTTCTTCTGAAGTTAAAAAAAAAAAAATTCCTGTATGGCAATGTCATCCTTGTAAAAGTAGAGTGAGAAATCTATTCAATTTTGAGAAGTAATAATGGGACCGAACTTCTTTTTCTGGTGTTTTTATTCTGTCAAGTTAGCTTGTTTCTGCCTCTTAGTTCTATCCCTACATACTTGTCCTGTGATATTTCTCCTTTGTCAGACCTTTGACCAACCGCCCTCTCTCTGTCCTGATAATTTAGAGACAGTCCAGCCTGTCTGGGCCAATGGAGACTTTCTATTGCTCCTTTTCACCACTAGACATTTAACTCCCATTGCTGACTCCTCTACCTGAAATGCCAGTGCAGTAAGAAATATTGGTCAGTTTCTTAAGTTGACGATAAAGGTAGACAAAGACATATATCAGTCATGTTAGAACTTTGAGTTTTGGCAGACATGTGATAGACTCCTTTTAAAAAGCTTTTGAGGTAACTAAGATCAGCTATACCAAACCCAACAATATAAACTAGATACATTTATGAGTTATAGTTTAAATTTAAAGTGCATCCAATCTATAATTGGGTTTATGCATGTACTGTTTTTTGCTATATATAGTGTTTCTAACACCTCTGAAGAACCAATCTTAAATGGCTTAATTTTTTTAACAGCTTTCAGTTCACCATTAACTGTAGAACTATAAAATGATTTCTGAAGTATCAAGATAATTCTGTTAATTCTGGTAAGCTGTGTTCTACTTGACAACCCTAGTGTAAAACTAACCATTTTTAAGTAGAGTTATAATAATAGGTATTCTTAAAAATTATTTGAGTATAGAGAGATGAAAACAAGACTGAAGTTGCCAAAGACTATTAATTATATGTTTGCTTGTAGCTGTAGGCGTCCCACCCATTACTTCTTTGAAAATATTAAGACAACATCAGACTTCTTTTTTCCCATGGTTTTGTATACTTACATGGGGGTTTTGTCACAGTTTTCAGTGATACTCTTAAGCTTAGTCTATTGATTTTATTATTTTAATTTCTGTTGGGGAAACCAAAAACAGATTCTTAGTGTATTGGATCCTCACTAGAAGACTAGTTATGGGATGGAACTTGTGATAAAGTAGGAGAGTCAGTGTTTGTTCAAGATGTTTGGGTTGTAAAGGATCCCAAGACCTTTTAAGGACTGACTTTCACTAGTTGGTGTTAACAAAGTTAGTGTGGGATCAGGGACGGTGAAAGAATCAGCTTGGCTCCAATGTTTTATACATGTTACTTCCTCTTATTTTGAATGGCAGGAAGATTTGCTTTGCCGTTGTCCTCAGTTCCAGCCCTTTTGACTCACTTGTTGTCTCTTCCAGTTTGCTCATTTTGTCTAACCTGGGTTTTTTTTCTTTTTTTTTTTTTTTTCATGTGTGCTAGAAGTTTTGTGTATTCCTGGGAAAATTTGAGGATCCGGCATAACTGAGTATTTGAGACCTAGGCTGTACAATGCTGTAGGACTTGATTCCTTACACTAGACAGCTCCTCCTCTACACTAAACAGCTCCTCCCTCCAGCTGTAGGGGGTGAAAGCACAAAATTATTAGGGTTCCAGAAATTTCTAAGACTGATAAATTTCCCTTTAAAAATAATCTCCACTTGTTTTCTTTCTCAAAGTTAAAAAAGTACATGTAACATATTTCAAAGACTATTCTTTAGAATCTCAACTTTCTCCCCTTCCCACAAAACAGACTATTTATATATCTATATTTTCACATTTTTCTTTTCCTTGACTTCACCTGGTACATATTTGGGTAAAATCTAAAAAAGGGGGTAAAGTGTGGTTGAGAGCAGAGAGAACTGGAGGACTCATACAGGTGAGGGCATCACACTTGACCTCATTAGGTGCACTTCTTTACCTATTTCATTTTAATCCTCACTACTTACATTTCCATATTCTAACTTTTTACTTGAAGGTCCTGTAGAATAATCCTTTCCCTTTACTACATGCTTTCTGCTAAAAAGCACAGACCCTGGTGTCTGGCAATCAGTTGTTCAATTCTTAATTCCATTATTTACTATTTCTCTGTGACCTTAGGAAGATTTCTTAATTTAAAAATGTGGATAATAAATACTTTAGAAAGTTGTTTGAAGTTAAATGAAAGAGTTTATGTAATGTGATCTATACACTACTCGGCACAAAGAAATTGCTCAGTAACTAGTGGTAGCTTATGAAAAAGATTCGTAATACAAGCTTACCTACTCAAACTGCCTGGAGCTCACAGTAGTAATAATGTGTACATAATGGGTCTGAAGAACTGAACCTAACGCCCCATTGAAGTGCAGTATTGGAATTAGTAATTTGTACTTGCTACAGTGCTAATAATGAGCTTGCTTATCACACAGCTTATGGCTCGCTCATTGAGGTCAGGTATCTTTTTCTCTACTCCTGTCCTGTCGCCCTAGTACCTGGGATGGTACTGAATACATAGTAGGCAATTTAAGAAAATCTGATGAATTTTTGTAGCCAGCATATTGTTTGATTAAATAGGACTGTCCTGTATGTAGGAAGCATTAACATTGGGCATGTCAGAATTCAAGCTCTGGCAGGGTATAAAATAACTTACTATTTTATTAGCAGTTTTTCATATAACTCATTTTAATCCTCACAACAGCCCTCTTGGGTAGATAATTGCCCTGTTTTACAAATGAGAAAGTATCACATTGTACCCAAATCTTTTAAGTCCGTTGTGCTGTCCACACTCCCATTACTGTCAAGGATGAGTGTAGGATTTGGTTATTCCGAGCATCACACAGTCTGATGCTTGTTTTGGTGTTTGTGATTTTAAACTAGCAGTGTGTTTGCTATGAGGGTAATAAATCAGCTGTTTATTCCATTTGCAGTGCAGTTTGAAACCAGGTGGACAGGGAAACTATTAGAGTCGTGTGGCTTAGGTTAAGACAAACCCCTGTCCTCGGTATTGGGGAGGTTTTCGGGGGCTCACAGAGAGGTAACCAAAGAGTCTCTTTTCACATATTAGCGCCATCTTGACAAACGTCTGGTGCATCTTGACAAACGTTCACTGGCATACGTCCTGCTAGGTGAAGGTATTAGAGTCTCACAATCTGATGAATTATATTTTCACATTCTTAGAAATCACAACTGGGATTATAATGATGCTGCAGGCTTTCTTTTCCTGCCTTTCCCAGGTGCTAGATCTAAAATCGGGTGCAAACCTTGAGCCATTATCTTTCCAGTGGCTGTCTACAAAGGCATTGGGGGGGAAAAAAAGTTATACCGAGTGACATTTCTACCAGAAATTAGGAAAATAGTCTCTCAGATCTTCCTTAGTCCTGCATTTACCTGTGTACATTATTGTGGCTTGATGTTTTACATGGACAGTGGTTTGAAGCATCATGTCTGCTCTCCACAGAGCCTCAAGGGATTGAGAGAAGAGGCTGCTAGCATATTTTCAGGCTAACTAGAAAATTCTATCAGCATGTATTCAGTAGCTCAGCTTCATCCATGTTGTCAAGGAGGCCTTCATGATAACCAGCTCAGTTATTTTACCTTTGAAAAGCCTAGGATCCAGACATACAACTCTTGTTTACCAGTCATGTTCTGGCTTCCCTCTATCCAGTGTCCAGGCTAGTGTTTTTGTTAATGGGAAGAGACTTAGCATGCAGGTATGAATTGAGAGAAACTGACCAACATTTCCTGTAGTACAGTGTGTTTCTGGTCACTGATCTAACCTCTAACCGAAATAAAGTTCAGCATAATAGACTTCTTTCCCAGTGCTTCCATTATTCAGAATGCTTGATGTAGCTTCATGCCCTGATGCCAGGTTACTGAGCAATAAAATTTTACAAGCTGTTTTTTTTTTTATGGT
The DNA here is from genome assembly GCA_027563665.1 of Antrozous pallidus. Lineage (NCBI taxonomy): Eukaryota > Metazoa > Chordata > Mammalia > Chiroptera > Vespertilionidae > Antrozous > Antrozous pallidus. The sequence continues at coordinate 76,157,581 of CM050522.1, read as the reverse complement.
TTTGGGGGACATTTTTGTCACTCCCCATGGCCATGCCCCATACTATTTCTTTTTTTTTTTTTTTTTAAATTCCAATTCTATTTCTTAATTAATTTTGCTTGTCAATATAGGAAAAAATGAAATGTCTCACAGTTCCATTGTTTCTAATTTAAGGACTCCAAGTTGCATTTTATCAAAAAAGCTTTGCTTCCCCACAAAATTGAGACACTCACATTGAAGTCCATTAAAAAATGTTAAACTTGAAGTTCCGCTATTAGAAGTAGTGGTATTTTTCCAGCAGCAATTCTATGATTGCCAAATTAAGTAAATTATTTTTCTCAATGAATTAAAATATATAAAACTATGTGTTATTAATATATAAAGGAAATAGGGAAAGCAGGGCTTACAGTACTGTAGTACCATATGAATGAATTCACATGGTTTTAAAATAAGAAACTTTGAGGAAGCTAACATGAGATGAATTATGACATTTCCTCTACTATGTCCCACCTCATGAATATTGAAACATTTTAGATCTTTTGACATTTTGTCTATCAGAGCAGGAAGAAACATAGCCATTCTGATGGTGATGTGAATGGGAATCTGGTGCAAGTCTTCTGTTCACTGCCTGCCCCTCCATCTTGTCTTAGTGGAAACTATTGCTTCCAAATGTTGACTGTCTGTAGCAAGTTGATGCCTTTGTTGTTTTTTAAATAAGAGTTTGTGGTTATAATCTGATTTAGGGGATGAAATAATTAATCTTCATATATTTGCCATTGTCCCCCTTTAAAAATATGTGTTTTAGTGAGCATGAGATGTTATTTACACGTTTTGACCGTTGGACGAAAGTACCGGAAAGTTCAAAAAGAGTTTTGGATTGCCTTGTTTTTTCCTATCCAAGCTTCCTCTGCCTCCCTTCTCTCTTGCATTCCCCCCTCCCCCTCCCCTCCTCCCCCACTTCCCAACTCCTGCTTGGTAAGATGATAGACTAAAACTAAGCTTGCCTCGTTCCTAGAGATTGAGATTAAAAAAAATAAGTTCAGCCCATACCTTCTTTGGGAATTACATTACTTAGCAGTCAGTCAACCTTTGTCATGTCTAACTTTAAAGAGATTCTAATCATTCATTTACAGTACTTTGTTTGATCTGATGTGAGCTTTATGCAGATGCTTGCATTGACCACAGTTAAACATTTTGACATAACATTAAAATGAGTTAGTTGTATGTGTCATTATAATGACAAAATTGAGCAAGTCCAGGAGCTAGATCACCTATGAAGTTTATGGTTATCAATGAATCCACATTTATACTTTTTGAGGCAGTCCAATTTTTGAATATAAGGGGGTAGTGAAATGAGGCCCTGTGTTGTGAATTTGTTGGCAGAGGTTAATGTGAATCAATGCAAATATCTGCTGTAGAGCTCACCCGGTCAGAAAATAAGTGTGTAGCACTTCAGCCTTTAGAATGTTGCAGCCTGTACAATAGCTGTTGCCAACCTTTCGGACCTCACGGACCGCCAGTGGTCCACGGACCACCGGTTGGCCACCACTGTTACAGAACACCCCAGTTCTTCCTCTGAAAGATTTGTTTTCCGCTGGGCATTATGCCTTCAGTTTTAGTTAATGGCAAGCTAACAATTAGAATATATGTCATAATGGAATCTTGCAAATGAGGAAACAAAAATTATCAGTTATCTGCCTCTCATTTTAAAATATTAACATTGTATCAATTGGCCCACACAGCATATTGCCAATTCTGATTATTATGATAATACTAGGAAAAAGTATTGGTGGACTTTCCTATATCTAAAAGTTCTTAAAGGAGAATGGTGAATCTGACTTCATTGGGCTAAGCAAAATTTCTCCCCAAGAAACATTTGTAGTTTTTGTTTGCATTTAAATAATGCACCAATTCTTCAAAAAGTTGAAAAACCCATTCTGTAATAGCTTAGAGGGAATACATTTGGCTCTTAAACTTGGATTTCGTATCATGTGACATTTTCTAAAATATCGATATTTTTCATTAGTCATGTTTGAATTCTTAATTTTGCTGCTTTGGGCCCTCGAATCCAACTTTAAAATGTTAAGGCAAGTCAAATAGCTGTAATTAGCTAGTATTCTTTGCTGCCTTTTTAAATATATATGTATTTTTTATTTATTTTTTAGAGAGAGGAAGGGAGAGGGATAGTCAGAAACATCCATGAGAGAGAAATATTGATCTGCTGCCTCCTGCGCACTCCCTCCTGGGGATATGCCCGCATCCAAGGTATATACCCTCGATGGGAATCGAATCTGGGACCCGTGAGTCCGCAGGCCGATGCTCTATCCACTGAGCTAAACCAGTTAGGGCTATTCTTTGCTGCCTTTAAAAATTTATATAACTTAAAATTGAAATGTATTTCAATATTTTTCATTTTTGTAGTTTTGATAATTTTGGCTTAGAAAAGAAATAATGAGGGAACTCCAATGTGACACTTGAACAGTTTTCATTAATGGGGTAAAGTTTCTATTAATGGTTATCTTATTGGACAAGTTTATTTAGTTGTAAAAAAATAAAATTGCTATACACAGTATATTCATAGAATATTTCATATTGATTACATAAAAGATCCCCAGTTTTCCTTAAGAATTGATTAGTGATTAAGATTCCTTCTATAAAAAATAGTTATAATTGCTATTAGTCTCAGATTTGCACTCTTTGCACCCAGCCAAAGGAACAAGTGCTATGTACCTATTTTGTGTCCTTTGATGTTAAATGTACTTAATAAGATCCCAGATTGTATGTAGCAATGATCATTGATTTGTTTACTGACCAAATGCCTTTGTGCTCCTGCTTTCTTGTGCACAGAATGGCTCTGGTGACTTTTTACTTAAGTAATCATAGTGCATGTTACTTTCAAAAAACCACCACAACAAAACCAAATCATGAAATCTTCTGGGAGTCTTATTAGTTAACTCAAATGCTGCTCTTTTTAAAAAAAACTATTGTTTGGTAATTTGACAGGAACTCCTTGGTCAAATTGTATGTGTCTCTCTCTATCCCATTTTTTCATTAGAAAAGGTTGCGATGAAAGATCCTCCAGACTTACTGGACAGGCAGAAATGCCTGAACGCCTTGGCGTCTCTTCGACATGCCAAATGGTTTCAGGTTGGCGCTTTGTTTTTATCTTACTGTTAGTTGTTACAGCCTTGTATAGGTTTCATACTTGCCACTTAGTGATGTCTGTGTGAATTTTAAAGTGGGGTACTCTACCTTCTAGGATCATTGTAAGAGTAAATGAGTTAATTTAGGTAAAATGCCTAGTGTGGCTTCTATTATATAGTTGATGTTTAATTATAATATTCTTTTTAGCTTAGAACTCTAAATTTCAAATGGTGGCTTATAACATATAAACATGGGTGAGAAAAGTTAAAATAGTGGTCTGGAATGGTGGTGTCATGAAGCTATAAAAGCAATTTAATAATATGCTTCCTTTACTTTAAAAGCTGCCGTTCCGAATTATAATTTTACTTTATTTTTAATTTTGTTTGACAACTAATGATGATTGACTAATTAGTATTCACTTTAAAGAGCCTATCTATCCATGATCAGTGTGCTTAAATGAAGAATGGATTTCAACAAGGATATTGGAATCATTTTGTTTGTTTTAGGCAAGGGCAAATGGATTAAAATCGTGTGTCATTGTCCTTCGAATTCTGCGTGATTTGTGCAACAGAGTCCCCACATGGGCACCATTAAAAGGATGGGTAAGTACTTAAATACAGTTAAAAGCAAATTCTGAAGTAAAGTCAGAGGAAATTCTGTAGAAATTATCTATTACTATGAAATAGCTGTATTCTAAGTTAGCCGAGGTATGCATTACTTTATTTTTGTTTTGGAAAATATGCACTTTTCATATGAATTCTTTTTTATGTATGTAACATGTCTCTGTTACCTTCATGTTACAGAGTCTGAGATTTTTTTCTCTGACAAAAAGCCTCTATACTTGTTAGAAGTGAATGTCTTTCTGCACTTTGCTCTGCACTATTCACTACTGCCCATGAAAGCTCCTTGACTGGCGACATTGCTTTTTCAGTGCTGCTTCCATTTTTTTAAAAAAAAACATATATATTTTTTATTGATTTCAGAGAGAAAGGGAGAGGAAGAGAGAGACAGAAACGTCAGTGATGAGAGAGAATCATTGATGGGCTGCTTCCTGCGTGCTCCCTATCGGGGACTGATGGGCTGCTTCCTGCGTGCTCCCTATCGGGGACTGATGGGCTGCTTCCTGCGTGCTCCCTATCGGGGACTGATGGGCTGCTTCCTGCGTGCTCCCTCAGCCCAGGCGTGTGCCCGACCAGGAATCAGATTGTGGCCTCGTGGTGCATAGGTCGATACTCACCACTGACCCACACTGGCCGTGTTAAAGGGTCATTTAAGTTAGTCTAGCAATTATAACTTGCATTAGTATCAGTTTTAAATTTATTAAATATAGAGATTTGGTCCTTCGTTTATTCTAATTGTAGTACTTGTAGTCCTTCATTTATTCTAATTGAGGCAGGCTGTCTGAAAAGTCTTATTGTGGTTTTAGTGTTTCCTAGGTTATGTAGGAGATAGGTGGGTTGGGTTTGAATAGTGATTAGTTATTAGCTATTGCTTATATGAAGGCTTGTTATATTTTTATTAAGTAAGTTAAGTGACCACAATTTCTTAAGTGATCTTTTCAGGGTAACTAAAGTTTTATAACAAAATGTCTTCTGAATATATTATCTCAAAAAAAATGGTTGATTTAAAAACACTAGCTGGGTTAAAGGTTAATAAACAAAGGGGAAAAGTTAATTGAGCCCTAAATCATAAATGGACTTTCATGGTTTTGGCCTTCATTGTAGATAGAAATGTCAGCTCACATTTAACTGGAATCCTTTTAACACTTGATGCATGTACTAATTTGTAATTTAATATCTTCTAGCCACTAGAGCTTATATGTGAAAAGTCTATAGGTACTTGTAATAGACCTTTGGGCGCTGGGGAGGCCTTGAGACGAGTAATGGAGTGTTTGGCATCTGGAATACTACTTCCTGGTAAGGGTTTCAAACTCTGGAGGCAAAAGAATCAGAAAAGTCTCATTTTGGTTTATTTTTATAAATACTTATTAAATTTATCCTCTGCACAGGGAAGTGATGTGTAGGAGTTGTTTTACTTGGAATTTTAGCAAATAAGATACCTGTATGTTGAAAATGGCTATAAAACTGTTTCAATAAATGTAATTTATGTTTTATATGTACTAACATAAATGGTACTAATAAGATATTGTGTCTGCCATGAATTTGCTTTACCTTGAGCTCTAAATTTGAAAATGCAGATGTTTGGTTAAAATGCATTAAGTTCGCTCTGTTTGCACTCTGGTGTTTAATTTGGAAACATTAAATTTAGTTTATTTTCTATATGTAATCCCTTTAAAGATTTGGGATGATTTATCATGCTGTGACCTGAGATATATGTGACTTGCAGTAAAATGAGGACATTTAGATGCTAACATATTGAAAATGAGAGTGTCCTTTATACTCCATTTAATTAAGCAGATGTAGTTTCTCAGTCTCTCCCCTCCCCACCCCCCGTTCTCTTTTTCTCTGTTAGTTTATTGAATTCCTAAACTCAGGTCTAAGTGGTACTTGTCTTTCTTTTGCCTTTGCCAAAGGGGGTCCTGGTCTTCATGATCCTTGTGAGCGAGACCCAACAGATGCTCTGAACCATATGACCATCCAGCAAAAAGAAGATATTACCCATAGTGCCCAGGTAGAAGATGGGGCACATTACTGTGACCTATTAAAGGGATATTATCACTTTAGTTTCTGAGTTTTTCTATTTAAACACTATTTTCTTGCCTATTGGTAAAGGGACTTTTCCATCATAACATTAGTGTTTAATGAATAGTCTTTTTAGCTAGATGTTCTAAGGGCTTTATAAATGGCTGGTCAAATTTGAATAAATATAATCTTTTGTTCTTCAGCATGCACTAAGACTATCAGCCTTTGGCCAGATTTATAAAGTGCTGGAGATGGACCCCCTTCCATCTAGTAAGCCTTTTCAAAAATACTCCTGGTCAGTTACTGATAAAGAAGGTGAGTGTGCAAGTTTTTTTATTGGTTTTGGGCATGGGCAGTGGTAGAGATGATTATGGTGTGCATCTCTTGTTAGAGGGGAGGGAATTTAATAATTGTTAATTGGATGTTAACTTATTGTGGGATCATTTCACAGTGTAGACAAATGTGGAATCATTCCATTGTACATCTGAACCTACTATAATTTTGTCTGCCAATTATGCTCTAATTTAAACAAATTGTTAATCCAAGTCAATGCATAAGGATTTTTATTGCTTTTTTCCCCTGACTGTCGGCTTTTCTGTCCCATCAATGACATCAGCTTGCTATTATTTACTCTTATTAGTGATCAGTTGACTATGTTGGTCAGATTCCATTACTGCATAGATGTAGGGACCATACTTTGAGAACCGCTAGTCTAAGAGAGGACGTAGTCCATAAACTAGGAGATGTCATCGCTGTACTTGGAACTGTTACATAACCAAGAAAGAGAAAACAAATATAAAGGAAAAGTATATTGAAAAATCCCGGAGTATCTTCCATTTGTACTAGTCTGTTTAAACTCAGAGTTTCAGCAGAAAGAGCACAGATTTTGGGGTCAGTATTGCCTGGGTTCCAGTCATAGCCCCACTATTTACTAGCTCTAGGTCTTAAGCAATGAGCCTATTTTTGTCCTAGAGATATTACCCTGCTTTATTGGCTATGGACAAATTAAGATGTCCGACTCAGTTCCTCAAATATGAATTTACTTACTCTTCTTGTTATGCCTCAAAAAATATTTTCTCTCCCCTCCCCCCTTTATCTCCTGTTATACTAGAAGGTAGGATGTTTCACACCAGTTATTCCTCACCAGACTACCAACCCTTGACCTCAGACCCAGTTTCCTCAGTTTCCCACCGGGATGTCTAACAGCCATCTCAAACTTAAAGATGATTAAAATCCAAATTTCTGTCCTTAATCTACCTTTGATCTGCTCTTTCCATAGTTATCACTATCCCAGTCATTGGAAACTCTATCCATCTATTTGCTCAGGCAAAAACCTTTACCCTTGAATCCCCTCTTTCTTTTCTCCATATCCTAATCATCAACAAATCCTGTCTGTTTTACATTCAAAGTATCTCCAGAATTCACCTATTTCTTCTATTTCTTCACTGTTGTCATCCTGGCCTCAGCTGCCATCATCTCTCACCTGGGTTATTGTAGTAACTTCTCCATCTGGTCTTTCTGCTTATGACCTTGCCTGGGTTGTCTGTTCTCAACAATCAACAATTCTTTTTTCCCTTAATTTTCTATCTTAAAATATAGACTCACAGGAAGCTGCCTAGTTACCATGGAGAGTTCCCATGTATCCTTCGGTCAATTTATCCTTCTGTTTACATCTTATATTCTAGTACTGTACAACAAGCATGTCAAACTCGTGGCTGGTGGGCTGCATGCCTCACTGGCCTCAAGTTTGACGTGCTTGTTGTACAATATCAAGAGCAAGAACTTGACGTACATACCATGTGTATGTATATATTTTATGCCATTTTATTACATGTGTAGATTTGTGTAACCACCTTCACAGTCAAGAAACGGAACTATTCCATCGTCTACATATAGCCCCTTTATAGTCACACCCTCTTCTTTCTTCTTAACCATCCCTAAACCCTGGAAACTACTGACTTTTCTCTATCTCTATACTTTTGTCATTTCAAGGAGTTATACATTATGTGATCATTTGAGATCTGCCCTTTTTTGTTTGCTTGTTCTAATTTCTGAAGCGTATGTCAGTTTCCCTCTGTTGTGGATTGTCTAGTCCCCTCCCATCCCCTTGTGGCCTGTCCAAGATACTGCACGTGTCATTAGATTTGTTTCTGAGTAGTATTCCATGGCATTGGATGAGCCAGACTTGGTTTAACTGTGCTTCTGTTGTAGGGAATTTTTGGTTTTCAGATTTGGCTGTCACAACTAAAGCTGGTATGAGCAATCTTGCAAATCCTATTTGTGTGTTAGATTAGCCAGCAGTTTTACTTTGTTGTAATTTTTTGTCAAGTTTTGCCTCTTAAGATTTGTTGGTCTCATAAAGTGAGTTGGAGATTGTCCCTTCCTTTTTTGTCCTTGTAGGAGTTTGCATAAGATTGATGTTATTTTTTCCTTAAATGTTCGCAAGAATTTATTATTGAAGCCATTTGAGCACTTGGTTTTCTTTGTGGGAAGGTTTTAAGTTATGGATCAAATTTACTAAATAGGTATGAAACTGTCATTGTCTTGTGAGAGTTTTTATAAATTGTTTTTTCTACAAATTTATCCATTTCATCTAAATTTTAAAATAGTTTTATAAACTTACCTTCATTGGCTGTAATTTGCTATTTTAACTTTTCGAGATATATTATTGATTTGTCTAGACCCTTGTTTTATTGTATATACTATTAAGACTGTAAGTTTTCCTTTAAGCCCAAATTTATGTTATAGTACATAATACATTTTGTTTTGACGGAAATTTACTAAAGAACAAGTACAGACTCCCTCGTGGGGAAGGGGAAAGAATCTCACAGCACAGACTCCACGTGGAGAGGAGGAAAGAGTCACTAGTCGCTTTTGACATTAGTATCTTTATTTTCACTCGGTTAAAACTACCTTTTATTTTTTCTTATTATCAGTTCTTTGACACATGAGTTATTTAATACCGCCCCCCCCCTCCCAATTTTTTTTGGATTAGTCTTCACCGGAGGATATTTTTTCTGTTGATTTTTAGACGGAGTGGAAGGGAGGGGAAGAGACAGAGAGAGACACATCAATGGTTGCCTCCCTCACACCCACCTGGAATCGAACCCAGGACTCTTCCACGGAACAAAACAAACTAGGACTATTTAATATATTTTTATTGATTTCAGAGAGGAAGGGAATGAGATAGAAACATCAATGATGAGAGAATCATTGATCCGACTGTCTTCCCAGCATGGCCCCTACTGAGGATCGAGGCCCAACTCAGGCACGTACACTGAACGGGAATCGACCCATGGCCTCATCGAACCTTAGCCACATGTGCCAGGCAACACATGAGCTTTTTATATGTTGTCATTGCTTAATTTTCCAGACAGGAAAGGATTTTTTAGTTACCACTTTATGTTTGAGTTCCCTCTTACACTACTATAATCTGAGAACATGTTTTGTTTGATTTCTATCCTTTGATTTTTTTTAAGACTTGTTTTATGTTCCAGTACTTAGTTTCTGTAAATGATTCTGTCTGAAAAATTGTACATTTTGCAGTTGTTGGTTCAAGTGTTCTTTATGAACATTTTGCAGTTACATTTGTTCATTATGCTGTTCAGATCTTGTAAACCTATACTATAGTTTTTGTTTACTTGTTCTTCTAATTTCTGGAAGAGTATGTCAGTTTCCCTCTGTTGTGGATTTTCTAGTTCCACTTGTAGGTCTGTTAGTTCTTAATTTATATTATACAAGAGGCCCAGTGCATAACATTTGTGCACAGGTCGGGTCCCTAGAGGCTTCCAGCAGGGGGCACCTCCCTTCCCCTGGCCACCTGCTGTGGCTGCCAGCCCCACCTCCTGGTCAAAGTCCTGGTTGAACTCCCGATTGAAGGGACAATTTGCATATTAGGCTTTTATAATATAGGATTTTCCACTTTTATAATTTTGGATCTTTTATAGTTTCAGATTTTCTTCCAGAAATTCTTCTAGTTTTTATTTTTTCCTTTGAAATTTCTTTAGCATTCTGATCATTCTTTTTAATAAAGTTTTTTTTTTTTGACTAAAACTTGGTTTCTTTATGAACCACTTGACATAGTTACTTTTGTATATAGACTGTTTATGTAAGAAAAACAAAATGGTAAATTAAGAGTTCAGACATCTTAGATAAATTAAGAGTTCAGACATCTTAGATAAGACTTGACTTCTGGGCTTCAGAAAGATGTGGAAACTTTTCCTGAAGAAGTTTTGCTTTCTTTTTCTCTAAGTTTCTCTTTCTTATTTGGATCCGAGCATATTTTTCCATTTTCAGTCTGTCAAAATGTTCCACATAGGGCATTGCAAAGAATCGTTTCCTATTGTACCTTTTATTTAGGTACCAAGGTATAGGCCACTGCTTGAATTTGTGCCAGATGATTCTTCCAAAGATGTCTTTTCTCCAGGCACCAGGTCTAGGTTTTTCTTGACCAGTCTGAAGGAGCCTTAGGGCATCTTCTTGTTCTTGAACAACTTTATCTAGTGCAGCCATGGATTCTATTACCTTTTCGAGCCGCTCCCAGCTTGGCATTGGCAGTACCTGCCGCTTGGCCTCCTGCTCTAGAGTCAGGAGCATGTTTCTTTCTTTCAGTAGGACATACCAAAGTTTGTGTAAATCTTCATTACTTTTGTTCCTTAACTGCTGACAGGTCCATGCAGCTCCAGATTTCACTTTTTCTTCTCCCCAATTCTTTGGGTCATCAAAAAATTCTTCCAGTCCTTTCCTTGGTAACGTGGTATGAAGTATTCTACACTGATGTAAAGATGTGACACTTGGTACATTCTTAGGCAACAGAATAAGGGGAAACCCTGTGCCAGCAGGGACCCGAGGGCTTGTTAATGACCTGGCAGTCCTCCGGCGGCTGACACGTTCCTGCAGAGAATGGCTAACCTGGCGGCAGCCATTTTTCTCGCGCAAGCAAACCGCCTTCTCCTCAAGTTTGTTTTTGAAAACTTTATCATCTGGGTCTCTTTTTGGTTTTGTTTCTGTTGTCTGCCCCTTTTCTTGATTTTTGATCATAATATCTTGTCTTCTTATATACCTGGTTATTGTGAATGCTGGAGACTTAAAATGAAAAACTTGTAGAGAATTTATAGACTAGAGTAAGACTATCTTTTTCCCAGGGCATATTTAGACCTATTTCTGGGAGATGGTTAATGGCCTTGGCAATCCTGGGTCATTTTAATGTAATCAAGGAGGAAAGCAGTTTGAAGTTGGGCTTCAGTCCTCATGAGATTCACACTGGGGGGAGATTCAACAGGCCTTCCCTTCTTGGCAGTCCTCACACTTCAGTTTTTGCCCCCACAGTCCTTACTGGCTGTTTCTGGACTTGGAAAATGCCCCTAGAGGAAGTGTGGCCCTAATGCAGGGCTTCCTTCATCTTCCAGATCTAACTAACTCCATAGTCTTAATTGTCTGGGAACATATTTTGTTCCACATTTTGTCCAATGCTTCTAATTACTCACATCAGGAAGGCTTTTTCAATTTACTTACTTTCTTATACTGGACACTCCTGGGTCAGGCGACTCCAGCCACGCAGGCCTTGATGCTATTTCCTAGCATGTTCCTGCCCTTTGTACTTGGCTGTTTTCATTGCCTGGGACTCATTCCGCAATAGTGAATAGCTCACTCTTATTTTCCTTAAGTCTTCATCAAACGGTCACCTTATCAGCAATACCTTTTTGATCTTTCTGATGAGCTCTACAAACAAAACAGCAACACCTCCTCCCCTTTAAGGCTCTTATTTTTCTTCATTGTGTTCAAAACTTAGGGCATGCTGTAGTTCCTTTCGACCACCTTGAATAAACTCTCTTTTTATTTTGCATAAACTCTTTGAGATGTTGTTCTGTTCTCTTGTCCAGCATCTAAAATAATCCTGCACATAGAAAATTCTCAGTTAATATTTGTTGCTAAATGAATACATACATGAAATTATGAGGGTGATATAAGTACATGCTTCAAAGGGTGATGATTAAATAAATTAATATATGTAAGGTATTAAAAACAGTGCTAAGCATATAGTGAGCACTCATATTTTTAAAAATTGTTGCCTCTCAAATGATCACTTCTCATTTCTAGATATTATATAGATTGAAAATGATTTGCGTTTTATAAAACAAGCCCATTTCCACCCTACACCTCTACCCTATTACTATTATGGTTAGCCCCAGATTTACAGCTGTTTTGTAATGGCTGAGATGGGAGAAGGAAGCTTAACCCATGGAATTCTGTAGCTGGAGGATTTGGAGACGAGATCTGTGCGTTGAAGCGTTTGTGGTTTCTGCACAGCCCGGTAGCAGCTTTCGGTGTAACAGTGAGCAGTTGAGTGAGTGAGTGTAGACTGTGTCCCTTTTGAACTCTTCTCTCAAAGAGGGGGCATTCTAGGAGACGGGCTCACAGGGTTTTATATGATGCAGATGAAATACAATACTAAGCAGATACAAGCAGATAGTGCCTTCTATAGAAGAGAACATCAAGATTTATAGACCTGAGCAGTAAGCATTGACTCAGGCAAGTGCTGAAGTCAGTGTTTGCCCCAAGAGACAACAAATCTTGATGATTAAAGACTATGTAGTTAATGTTACTATTCTTACAAGGTCTCATTAGAAGTATCTGGAAATCTTGTAGCATGAATCTCTTGAGTATGACTTTCCTTTAGGAAAAACCCATAACCAGTTTTTAAGTTGAAGAGACAGAGTTCTTTAAAATACTTGGAGAGGTTAATGAGCTTTTCTCTGATTGGTTTTAACTTGGACTGCAAAGCCTTTTGCCTGACAGTGTTATGAATTAGCTGCCTAACCCAAGAAATTGCATATCATTTAGTTTTGGTTCATACCCATTATGTTGTTTCTAAGTCTTATGATAGTTTTAAAGATACAAGACAAAGGCAAAATATATTTGACCTTCATTAGAGCACTAAGAAAACATGAAATAGCCAATGACACATTACCACATGGGACACTATATTTCTATAGAAACTCTTAGAAAGTTGAGATGAGGAAAAAAGCTGAAGAAAACTTCATGGAAAAGATGAACTGTAAATAAAATCTTAAGTCGGGGTTTGACTACACAGACAGAATAATATTTTGTAATGTGAGAAATAATCAGATTTCCAAAAGCCTAAGATTTAACATGTGAGCTTTAAAAATTTATACAGAGTAATAAATGTTACAGTTATAGAAATATTTGAAAAGACATAAGTAAAAATAAATCCTAATACCAGAGAACACTACCTTTAACATTTTGATATATATTTTCCCAGACCTTTTTCTGTCTACGCATAAACAGATGTGAATATATACATAGGTGTTTGTATGTATGAAGGAATGGGAAAATAAATAATAAAAAGGGATGAATTGTTTCATAAAGATTTACTTGAAAAGTTTTTGCTATTAAAAGATTATAAATATAGTAATTTAATTATTCAATGAAAGAGTACTATGGTCTTTGTGATTCCTAAGATTTCCCTTTCTGAACATAGTATATGCATTAGGTAGAGGAAGTGGAATCATTGTTTTGACTGATAATGAATCTCTTGTAATTCTTTAGGTGCTGGATCTTCAGCTGTGAAGAGGCCATTTGAAGATGGATTAGGAGATGATAAAGATCCCAATAAGAAGATGAAACGGAACTTAAGGAAAAGTATGTAAAACTTTTATTCTTATAGATGTTAACTAGCAAAGACTTAGTATCTCTGGAAAAGAAAATTTTCATAGTGAAGAATTTGACTGATTTGAAATAGGGTTTTTAGAATAGATCTTTACTAAGAAATTGATAATTGAGTAACTTCTTTTGTTTACAAGCTTCATTGCTTTGAACAGCAATTTTCAACCTTTTTCATCTTATGGCACACATAAATAATTAGTAAAATTCTGCAGCACACTTCGAAAGATATGTTTTTTGCTGTGACCCCCCCACCAAAAAAAGTATAATTTTGATTCATTCACACTGTACAGGTATTATGTTGGCTGTTGTTTTTTTATTTGACAATCTAAGGGAAAAACAGGTAAGTGTCCCTGACTAAATAGTTAGGTATTTCATGTTTTAAAAATTCTTTGGCATATTGGTTGAAAATCACTGGTTTAAGCTGTATTAATTTTGCCAAATGAAAATTAGTGAATAGCTATAGTAATTCATTTTATTTTTATAGTGATGTTAGCATAATAATTTAAGAAGTAATTTTATAATTATACTAGAGGCCCGGTGCACAAAATTTATGCATGGGGGTGGCCGGGGGGGGAGGGGTGTCTCTCAGCCAAGCCTGCACCCTGTCCAATCTGGGACCCCTTGAGGGATGTCCGACTGTCAGACATCCCTCTGACAATCCAGGACTGCTGGCTCCCAACTGCTTTCTTGCCCAATTGCCCCAACCACTTCTGCCTGCCAGCCTGATTATACCCTAACCATTTCCCTGCCAGCCTGATCGACACCTAACTGCTCCCCTACTGGCCTGATTGCCCCTAACTGCCCTCCCCTGCCATCCTGGTTAGCCCCAACTGTTCTCCTCTATAGATCTGGTTACCCCTAACTATTCTCTCCTGCAGGCCTGGTTGCCCCCAACTGCCCTCCCCTGCTGGCCCAGTCACCCCTAACTTCCCTCCCTTGCTAGCCTGGTCACCCCTGTCTGCTCTCCCCTGCCAGCCTGGTTGCCCCTTACTTTTCTCTCCCTGCAGGCCTGGTCACCCTCAACTATTCTCCCCTGCTGACCTAGTCACCCCTACCTGACTGCTCTCCCCTGCTGGCCTGGTCACCCCTAACTGCTTTTCCCTGCCAGCCTGGTCGCCCCCAACTGTCCTCCCCTGTCAGCCTGGTCCCTCCCAACTGCCCTCCCCTGCCAGCCATCTTGTGGTGGCCATCTTTGACCACATGGGGGCAGTCATCTTGTGTGTTGGAGTGATGGTCATTTGCACATTACCTCTTTATTCTATAGTATTATATAGGATGAAGTTATTTGTATGTTTTTTTTAATTCTTGTTTTAAAAAATTTGATAAATTTATAGTGATCACTAAGAACTTACAAATGTATAGATTAAAACAAAATGGTTTGATATCCTGATCTCTTTTTCTTTAACAGTTCTGGATAGTAAAGCAATAGATCTTATGAATGCTCTAATGAGGTTAAATCAGATCAGGCCTGGGCTTCAGTATAAGCTCTTATCTCAGTCTGGCCCTGTCCATGCCCCAGTCTTCACAATGTCTGTAGATGTGGATGGTACAACATACGAAGCCTCAGGACCATCCAAGAAAACAGCAAAGCTTCATGTAGCAGTGAAGGTACTATATGTCTTTTACTTACTCTTGCTTTGCTATTTTATGTTGTAAATAAAGTGCTTATTTTCCTATAATTTAACAGAACTTTTTAAAGATTTTAATAATATAAAGAGTTTTGTGATCTCTGGTCACAAAGTTCTTTTTTGGTTGTAAAATATGTGTTGATTATATAAATTTGGAAAACACAGAAGAAGAAAAATAAATAAAAGTATTAGTTACATATTTCTAAGACAGATGATTAATATTTATATATGTTTTATTTATACAATTTTGCACTCTGATTTTCTTCATTTAACATGCCATGAATGTTTTCCCCTGTATTAAATGCTTCATAAATAATATTTCATGGTTATATGAGTAACATGATATGGATATAATATTATTTGTTTAAACATTTCTTTATCATTGGGTATTTTGCTATTTGCAGACTTTTTCTATTATAAATATGATCATTATCTTTGTGCCTGCTGCCTTTTTTGAGGATTTCCATAGGTATATGATACAGGATTGAACTAATTAGCCATTCATGTAGATTTGTAGAAAATTCCTAAATATTGGAATCCTCTAAGAGCACATTTGACCTCTTCCAAGCATATGTGAAAATGTCAAAGGTCATGTAGACTGAAGATAAGTTTTTCACTTAAAAGTTCTGTTATGTAGCAATCTGGCATAAGACATAATTGTTCTGTTTTAATGATCATTCCATTTTGCAAGAAGTATTATTAACGTAGATGCAGACATTATCCTAGAACTAAGGATACAACAGGGAGCAAAGTCTTTGTCCTTCTGGAGCTTGCATTCTGATGTAATATGTTGGGAAGACAGACCACAGATATATAAGTG
The DNA here is from genome assembly GCA_027563665.1 of Antrozous pallidus. Taxonomy (NCBI): domain Eukaryota; kingdom Metazoa; phylum Chordata; class Mammalia; order Chiroptera; family Vespertilionidae; genus Antrozous; species Antrozous pallidus. The sequence goes on along the minus strand of CM050522.1, from coordinate 76,141,682 downwards.
AATAAGTTACATGTCAGGTAATAATAAGAACAATGCAGAAAAGTAATAATATAAAACAATATTTATGTTCTGTCTTGTTTATAAAAAGAGTACTTAGGTATGATGAAATAGTATGATTTTATGAGGTAGAAGAAGGCCAAGAATAAAGAGTAAGGTGAAGCCAGGAATAAGGCTAAAAGTACAGTTTGATAATTTAGCTATAATGTATGCTGAGAATGAGTCACAAATATAGGCCTAGATTTTCTGGCATCTGACACAAAAGCAGGTGAAATCTTGATCCACTGTCTATGATGTTAAGAACTGACAGTTGACTGTGAGAGTCACCATTGTTCTGGTATAAAAATCAAGTGGGCATTCTCCTTGGGTAGGTCTTTGTAAAAGGAATAGCAATGAGATCTTTTAAAAGGTGCATATAATGTAGAGATACAGTTTGAGGTTGTTTCATAATAACCTTTAATACTGTATAAAGTAGAGCTTCACAGCAAATTGCAATTCAGTAAAATTTGGGCAAGTTAGTAGAGTGTTACATTTTGCAATATGACGAGATTTAGATATTGTTTGTTCTTACAATAACCATTAACGTTTTAATAACCATTGCCCCCTACATTTTCAAAATCTAAAAAGCACTAAAAATGAAAAATACTTTCCTAAGTTTGATGCAAACTCGCTTGATGGGAAAACCTGACCAGAATTGATGTGTGGCTATTTTTATTCTTTATTATTCCATTTAATGTGAATGTTTTATCTATTTCTTTGCCCAAACATGAGGTAGCAGCACCTTAAATACCACTAGAGATTAGAAAATATATGGCAAATATATTGTAGTAGCTTTCTAAACTTTGAAAAGTTATAAATTCTTTTTTTTAATCTTTATTGTTCAGTTTATTAATTACATTGTTCCCCCCCCCCCCCATAGTTCCCCTCCACCTGGTACCCATTCCACCTCCGCCCTCACCCCCCTCCACTGTCCTCTCCCATAGTTGCATGATTTTTGTCCTGTCTCTTGCTGCACTTCCTACACCCCCTTTCTCCCCAAGAGTTGTCAGTCCATTCCCTTTCTATGTCTGTGATTCTGTTACATTCACCAGTATATCCTGTTCATCAGCTTATTAATTCACTTGATTTTTAGATTCATTTGTTGATAGATGTGTATTTGTTGTTCCTAATTTACACTTTTATCTTTTTCTTCTTCCTCTTCTTAAAGAATATTTTTCAGCATTTCATATAATATTGGTTTGGTGGTGATGAACTCCTTTAGCTTTTTCTTATCTGCGAAGCACTTTATCTGGCCTTCAATTCTGAATGATAGCTTTGCTGGATAGAGTAATCTTGATTGTAGATTCTTGCTGTTCATCACTTTGAATATTTCTTGCCACTCCCGTTTGGCCTGCATCGTTTCTGTTGAGAAATCCGCTGACAATCGTATGGGTGCTCCCTTATAGGTAACCATCTGTTTTTCTCTTGCTGCTTTTAATATTCTCTCTTTGTCTTTTGCTCTTGGCATTTTAATTATGATGTGCCTTGGTGTGGTCCTCTTAGGGTTCCTATATATTGGGGTTCGGTGCGCTTCTTGGACTCCTAAGTCAATTTCTTTCACCAGGTGTGGGAAGTTTTCGGTCACTATTTCTTCAAATAGGTTTTCATTGTCTTGGTCTCTCTCTTTTTCTGGCACCCCTATAATTCGGATGTTGGTATGCTTGAGGTTGTCCCAGAGGTCCCTTACACTATCTTCAATTTTTTGGATTCTTTTGGTTTCTTGCTTTTTCAGCTGAGTGGATTTTATCTCTTTGTGTTTCAAATCTTTAACTTGGTTCTTGGGGTGCTCCAGAGCACTTTTAGGTCTTTGTATAATATTTTTTATTTCAGTTAGTGTATGCTTAATTTCTGGTTGGTCCTTTTTCATATCCTTGAGAGTCTCCTTTATATCCTTGAGGGTCTCCTTCATTTTCTTGTAGGACTCATTCATTTCCACGTTGGTCTTGATCATTTCCTTTGCGGTCTCGCTTATTTCCTTATAGGCCTCGACCTTTTGTTGGAGCCTCTTGAGAAGCCCTATAACCGTGGTTTTGAATTCCATGTCCAGTCGTTTTTTTCCCTCCATTTCTTTCACATCTGATTTCTTTCCATGTCTCTGCATGGTGGCTGCTTCCCTGAGTTGGACAATTAGCTTTGTGTGGTAGACTTCCTACTAGGGACAGTGGCTCAGCCTCCCCAGTTACCTGAGGTGGATATGGGTTCCACAGTCTTGCTGAAGTTAAGCTCATGTTAATTGTTGTTAGCACTTGGAGGGGTTGACCTCCAGGCCAATTGTCTGTGAAGCTCAGCTTTGCTCAGGTTGGATGGGCAGAGTCTCCCGGCCAAGCAGACAGCGTTAGCTCCACCCTATGCAGCCCCAGGGACTCTGTGCTGGGGGCAATGGCTGCCAGCACCTCTGAGAGAGAGCTGCTGTGGAGCTCCACCGGCTGCAGGGGAATTCAGACTCTCCCCAAATGAGTCTGCACACCCAATGTCTCACCCAGGGTTGTAAAACAAAGCAGACTGACGGTTTTCCGAATGAGAGAGCAAGTCGCAGAGCGCTCTCTGCGCGGTCACGCAGCTGAGCTGTTCGCGCAAGCTCCCTTCTCCACAAGCCGGGAGACCCCTGTAGCACCCGAGCTTCGGCGTGCCCTCCCACTGTCCAGTTTTCACCCCGTATGATAGTGGGTTCCCTGGACTTCGCACAGAGCTGGAGAATCAGTCCAGTGGGACATCTTTGTCTCCCCGTTTGAGAAAACTAGCCAGTTTTCAGCCACCCGCCCTCTCCGTTGGCGCTCGCTCCAAACCTGTCTCCGCGCGAATCTTTCAACGCTGTCCGCCGCTGCTCCTCCGAGTCACAGTGTCTTATCTTCACTGTTATTTGTGGAATTTTCACTCGGCCAGCTTTCTGGTGATTCTGGAAGGTGTTTGTTCTTTTGTTAAGTTGTAGTATTAAAATTGCTGAGCATGACGGCAAGATAGGTGTTTTACCTATGCTGCCATCTTGGTTCCCCGAAAAGTTATAAATTCTTAAAATAATCTGGCCCCAAGGATTTTAGGTAAAGAATGATGGAAATTGCAAAATATATACTTAAAATAGGATCGTGCTTTTTTTGTTCATCTAAAAATATATTGAGTTTTTTAATAATTATCACAAAGATTGTTCTCAGTTTTACTGGTGGCCTAATCTTTCATTACCACTATTCTCCCACAATGTCACTAATCCTTTTAAAAATTTACTGGTGGCCTGGTGCATGAAATTCATGTCTGTGGGGGGGCGTGGTGGACGGGTATCCCTCAGCCCGGCCTGCACCCTCTCCAATCTGGGACCCCTTGAGAGATGTCCAGCTGCTGGTTTAGGCCCTCTCGCAATCTGGGACTGCTGGCTCCTAACCACTCACCTGATTGCCCCTAACCACTCTGTCTGCCAGCCTGCTTGCCACCACCTACCCTCCCCGCCAGCCTGATCGCCTTCAACTGACCTCCACTGATGGCCTGCTTGCCCCCAACTGCCCCCCCCCCCGCCCCCCTGCTGGCCTGCTCACCCCCAACAGCTCCCACACCACCCTGGTCACCCACAACTACTGTCTTGTCCTGGCCTGATCACCCACAACTGCCCTCCCCTCTTGGCCCCTAATTGCCTGTACCTCAGCCCTGCCCACCATGGCTTTGTCCAAAAGAACATTCGCAAGGTCTCCTGGAATGTCTCCCAGTCTAATTAGCATATTACCCTTTTATTAGTATAAATAGAGGCCTGGTGCATGGATGGGGGCGAGCTGGTTTGCCCTGAAAGGGCATCCTGGATCACGGTGGGGTTTCCCTTGGAGGGTGGGGAGGCCTGGGCAAAGGGCCTGTGGTTGTTTGCATGCTGGCCACACCCCATGGGGTGGGGGTTTCCACTGGGAATGGTGCCGGCCTGGGTGAGGGGCTGATGGCTATTTGCAGGCTTGCCAAGACCCCTAGCAGGGATCCTCACCCTGACGGTGGTGTGGCCAGCCTGGGTGAGGGGCAACCGGTCGGGTGACCCAAGCCTCCTGCGCTCAGGCTTGCTCCATGGCCGCCACCCCACCATCTTTGTCCCACTAATTTGCATACTCCTCATTGGCTGGTGGACTTGCAAAGTGATGGTCAATTTACATATTTCTCTTTTATTAGTGTACATATGCTTTCTGTTGATTACTTTACATCTTTTTGAACTAGTATGATTATCCCTTAAGATATATTCTATAGGTAGAATTACCAGGTCAAGAAGAAAGCCTATTTGAATGATCTATTAATTAGCTAAATATGTATTGAGATTTCTGGTAATGTCAGGCATATATTTCCAAATTGTCATCCATAAGGCTATATTATGTTATAAGTTCTATATTAGTTTGAGAGTTTTATATCCAACATGTGTTTGTGAAAGTAGGTTCCATTTGATAAAAATTCTTGCATTTCTTACTCAATATGCTTGGTAGGGTTCTGTACCTGTTAAGACAAATCACACCATAGAATCAAAACAAAAAGAAATCAGTTTCTGCCACAAGAGCCTGGCTGCTCAGCAACAGGCAGCCTACAATGGCCAGTCTTCCCTTTCCTCTTTGTTATTTCTCCTTAGAGTCCCTCACAAATGACACCTTTAGGGACAAAAGCAGCCATAATTCATGGAAAGAATCTTATTCATTATAGGAAAAAAGATCAGTTAGAAGGGGACACAAAGTGAAGGCTCTTTGGAGAGGTTCTTGGAGCTGTTATCAGACAGAAGCCATGAATATGAGTTTGTTTTGACAAACTCTAGCCATGGGGTAGAATGTGTTTTTATGTGTTTTCACTCTTGGCCTCTAGTCTTTTAGGGTGTCATCTTTCTCAGTTTCAACCCCCCTATTATGAGAAAAAAAAGGCATGGTTACACTGGACTTCCCAGTCACCTTATTTCCAGGGCTCATCTTATGAATTTCAGCTCATTTGATATGTTTATTATGTTGGATTTGTTAGCTAGACATTTGAAACCCACCTTTCTTTGGTATAGCAAACTTTTAGCCTTAATTTTCATTTCAAACCAACTTTCATTCAGAAGTCTGAAAACTCTTCACTTTTTTTTTTACTTTTTAGCATATACCAGTTAATAATCTTTGAATTATGTATTCATTGAAAATTACCTGGAAATTTTGTCAGTAGAGCTGCATTGCAAGTATTCTGTATCCCTTGGTATTATCTAGTTATATAAACAATTTATGAATGTATTTGAAATAAGTTACTATAATAACAGGTAAATGAATTTGTTACGTGAGAAAGGGCAGAGAAGTGGTGTTAAGTAATTTACATGAGGCTATTTTAACTATCTGTTTTAAATAGGACAAAATTGCATGTCTCTATCAAGTTTTTATTGGAATGAGCAAATCAAATTTACTTGTGACTCTGGCTTTTGACTTGCAGCTTGTTAGGTAGTGTTAATTCCAGGCTAGTAACTGTTCTCTCAGGGATATGATTTCTCAGGAAGAACATATTCATTGGCAGGGCTCAGTGGATTGATGAGGCTGTAACTAAATTATTTGAGTGTGTGCTCAGTGTCGAGCTACCTGACTACTTTTAGAACTCAAGATGTTAAAAAAAAAGGGGGGCGGGGTTGTTGGCTTTATTCTCAATTAATGCAAGGAATTTATTTGTGATTTCAAATGTTCAACAGAATGCCAAATTTTCCATATGAATTGGGTAAATTAATTTCAAGTTCTCTTGTACAGAGTTCTTATGCTTTTTTCGTTCAGAGTGATACTACGTTATTTTATATGAGTAATCTGTCATATAAGATGGCCTTGTTTATAAAGGCTGGCTACCTAGCTGGTCTTTTGTCTGATTATCAGAATTGTTTATTCTTATTTATGGTCTTTTTAAAGCCAACTTTATTGAGATATAATTTATATGCAAGAAAGTTAATCATTTATTGATATTATGGTTTTTGGCAAATGTTTATAACCATATAACCACCGCCTCTGTCAAGATACAAAATATTTTCTCTCACCCAGAGAGTCCTCTCATGTCCCAGAGTAGTGGATCTCCCTTGCCACGTCTCTGGCCCCTGGCCTCCTCTAATCGGTTTTCAGGATAGTTTTCTCTGAGAGACACCTGTTCGTAAATCTGGGATTGTAAAGAAATATGATGTGCTTTCACACTGCAGCAACTTGAAACATTAGTCAAAAGCTAAAACAAATACAGGGACCTTTAGGAACCTCTCTCTTTATTTTCTGATGTAAACTTTTAAATTAGTAACTGACAGTGCAATATTAACCTGTTTAAAAGAGGCTTTATACAAGTGCCGGTGAATGTATTTCTCTTGTAAACTGAAAAGCAGTGACATCGGGAAAGACGTTTTAAAAGGCACGTGTGTGTGTGTGTGTGTGTGTGTGTGTGTGTGTGTGTGTAAACCATATAGAACTCTGAAAATGTTATTTTATGGAAGATAAGAAATACCAGGCTTGACTGGAACTATAGAAGAATGAACATTGGAGGAAGCCAAGCCACATAACCAGTTCTTGTGAGGAAAGGGTGGAAATACAAACCTGAAATGGTTCCTGGTTCACTTCTTATAGAGACTAAACTTAAAGACTGAATGCTTTCATTTCTTTCAGGTCTCACTTATGGTTTTAGTTAAAAGCAAAGAGACCAATAGGAGAAAGCTTCAGGTGTTATTTTATAATTGACTGGAAAATTGGTTTCAAGGGTAAAGAAAGCATCTTCATGCTCTTTTTGTGCTAATTTCTCCTAATGGGTTGAATCATGGAACTTAGAGGTCAACTAATCAGTCTTCCAGTCTTGCAAATTGGAAAATTGAGGACCAGGAGAAATACAGGATTAGACCCTCCTGTCTTTTCCTTTCTAGTCCAATGTATGGTTTTATTTCTCCCTTCACTCATTGGTTGAACTTGGCTATTTTCTCTATCTCTTATCTCCAAATTAAATGAACCAGGAGCAGCCTCAGGTTTTCATTCCCATTATCCTTTACTTAAACCTACTTACTGGGTGGAGGCTTTTTCATCTTCATGGTGACACCCTGGTAGGTAAAACCTAGGATTTATATCCGTGTATAGCACCATCTTGCTCTTCCTATAAGGTAGTTAATAGAGTCAAATGTTGGGGATTTGAAACTGTTGTCTTTAATACTTCATCTATTCTCTGTGGTTTCTGTTGTTTGAATAACACTGACTCTTATTTTAATTTGTTACAGGTATTGCAGGCAATGGGATACCCAACAGGGTTTGATGCAGATATTGAATGTATGAGTTCCGATGAAAAATCAGATAATGAAAGCAAAAATGAAACAGTGTCTTCAAACTCAAGCAATAATACTGGAAATTCTACAACTGAAACCTCCAGTACCTTAGAGGTATATTTATACATTATTTTTCTTAGGAAAAAATATTCATTATAGAAAACTTGAGAGCTATGGAAAAATATAAATAAATAAAAAAGTATATATATAGATGGATATATTCCAAAGGCAAGTATTATTAATATTTTGGTTTATTTTTATCCAGCCTTTTTAATAATTTTTATTTTAATTCTCACTTGGTATTTTTTTCTTTTCTTTTTTTTTTTTAAGAGCGGAAGGGGAGGGGGGGAGAGAGACAGAGAGAAAAACAACAGTGTGAGAGAGAAGTATCAATGTGAGACAGACACATGAATTGGTTGCTTACCGCGTGCATCCCAACCGGGCATGGCATTTAACCTGCAACCCAGGTACATGCCCTGGCCCAGGAATTGAACCCTCAACCCTTTGGTGCACAGGCTGGCACTAATCATTGAGCACACCGGCCAGGGCTCTAAGTATTTTTATGAGGATATTTTAATACAGTTTTACATCTTGTTTCCCCCTCACTTAAATCTAAAAACATCTGTAAAAAGCCCTGGCTGGCGTGGCTCGGGTGGTGGTAGCATTGTCCCTGCACCGAAAGCTGCTGGCTGGGTTTCATCCCCCATGGGGGCACGTACAGGAAACAACCGATTGATGTTTCTCTCATACATTCATGTTTCTCTCTCTCTCTTTCTCTCCTTTCCCATCTCTCTCTCTAAAAAAAAAAAAAAAATCAGTAAAAACATATCCTCGGGTGAGGATTTACAAAAAAATCTGTAAGTGTACTGTGTGCTGCACATGTTTAACTAGCATTTCCCTTTTGCTGCATTTCACAAGTATGTTAACAATAACTGTAGAGCAAAGAAACAGAAGATCTAGTGGAAGAAACTTAGGATTATTTGAAGTTGTGCTAAGCTGAGGGCAGTGAGTCATCATTGACTTGGACCGGCTCTGAAAAGACATGTAGCTTGACCTGGTCTGGGGAAGTCCTGGCCTATGAGGTTATGACCACAGACACCAGAATGGGACAGAATCCAAGCAATATATTCACAGCATATTTGGGAATTCATGGAGCCCTTGTTTTTGCATTCTACATAAGGAAAATTGGCTTTCAAGTAACAGCAATAGCTTACATTAGCATTTAAAATTTGTCATTTCTAAGAATGTGTATTTATTAAGGACTAAATTCTTCTTAGTACCTGCTTACTACCAGTTGCTGAAGAAATGTGTCCAGAGTCTCATGCCTCAGGCTAGAAGGACAAAAGACATATTTATAACTAATTACACTGTAATGTGATAAAGCTCTGTGATTGCAAAATGAATGTAATAATGTAAAATCTCCAAGTAGGAAATGATTGAAACTTACACACATGTGAAATTAAAGGGAGTAAAATGTGAGCTAGGTTTTAGATGATGTGTAGGATTTTTTAGGGAAGAGAGAAAGCATTCTAGGTTAGAGGACTAGTAGGTATTGTGAAAGGAAATGTTTAGAAGTACCAGATGGGCCAGTGAGGAGGGGCCTGATGGGGACTGGAGCCGATATAAAACCATGCCTGACTCTTTGTGTGATGTTGAGGACAGCAGACATGGTACCTGGCTTCTGAGAGGACCAGTCAGTCATTCACAAGTGGTAGTCACAGACACAGCAAGATGTTTTTTTGTTTTTAATATATTTCATTGATTTTTTACAGAGAGTAAGGGAGAGGGATAGAGAATTAGAAACTTTGGTGAGAGAGTAACATCGATCAGCTGCCTCTTGCCCACCCCCTACTGGGGATGTGCCCGAAACCAAGATACATGCCCTTGACTGGAATCGAACCTAGGACCCTTGAGTCCATAATCCAACGCTCTTATCTGCTGAGCCAAACCGGTTAGGGCTAGAGCAAGATGTTTTGTTTGCAGTTTTAGAAATTCTAAGAAGGGAAAGAGCTCATTAATTATGAGGCTCAGACCTTTAAGTTTGGAGGGAATTAGGAAGGAAGGGAGGGCATTGTGGCTGCACTAATAGCAGTCACGAGTGTATGGAGCTTTTGGTAGTGAATACATCACTGCTTTGTTTCTGTATGATGTAATAATAGGAGGTGACACAAAGCCCTATTCATTGAAGTAGGAGTAACTGATTAGAATGCAAATATTTTTATATCTTGACTTGTTTTTATAAAAGTGATTTCAGATTTGGGAAGCAGTGAGATTACCATAGACTAGTTTTTAAAAAAAAAAAATGATTACCTTTTAAGCCTGGAGACTGGAAATAAGGATTATAAAAGCTCTTCAAAAAGTCGTATTTATTACAAAAGACCCAGAAATGTTTATTGAACTTGTCTTTAAAAAGAATTCAATGTTTCACTTCTACAGCATCAGCCACTTACCAAATCAGCGAGAATCTTTCTGTCCATTAGGTTTATATACATAAGTAGAGGCCCGGTGCACGAAATTCATATGATGGGGGCAGGGGTTGATGGGAGGGGAGAGTGTCCCTCAGCCCAGCCTGCACCCACTCCAATCTGGAACATCTCTCTCACAATCCAGGACTGCTGGCTCCCAACTGCTTGCCTGCCTGTCTTACTAATTGCCCCTAACCACTTCTGCCTGCCAGCCTGATCACCCCCTGACCACTCTCCTGCCAGCCTGATTGATGCCTAACTGTTCCCCTGCCAGCCTGTTTGCCCCTAATTGCCCTCCCCTGCCGGCCTGGTCACCCCTAACTGCCCTCCCCTGCAGGTCTGGGTCCCCCCAACTGCCCTTCCCTGCAGGCCTGGTCACCCCCATCTTGCTGTCCATAGGTTTATATACATAATACTTTTGGACATTCATTTCTTTATCAGCATTTCTTGAGCAGTTACTGTGGTGGAATTAAAGACATGATCTCTAACCTCAAAAAGTCCTCAGTGTTTGGGTCTTCCTCAAAATCATTGGTGCTCACTTCTCCATTTGAGCCTTCACACTCTTTCGAGAATTACTTTTCTTCCCACAACTCTTACCTTTTTTAAAGTCAGTTCTTTCTGTCGCGCCTAGAGTGATTTTTTACAACCTACATCTAATTATGAGCTTCCCCAGATGAAAGTCTTCTAGTCTTTCCACTCTCCATGTGTCCCTCAGCCCAGCCTGCACCCACTCCAATGTGCCTGATTCACAGTGATTATGATCTGGCTTCAGCAGGGGGGTGTGCAGGGTGAGGTTCTGCATTATTCTTCTCACTCCTTCAGTCAGCCCAGCTGAACCTCCTGCCATTTCTTCTGTCCAGAATGCCCTTCTCCTCTGATTCCTCCTTAGGATGGTCTGGCACTGAGCTCCCTCTTAGGGGTGGGTTCACATTGTCACTTCCAGGGGAATTACCCTGATGGCAGAGAAAGTGAGTCCTTCTATCGTGTTTCCTTACCTTACATCTGTTCTGTGATATACATTGTTTTACAGTGATTATACCTGTCCCTCCCACTGCACTGTAGCTCCTTGGGAACAGGGAATGTCAACTTTTATTGTTATTTTAAAATTTCAGAATCCATCGTTTATAGCCTACTGTTTTTTTTGTTTTGTTTTGTTTTGTTTTGGTTTTTGGTTTTTTTGTTTTGTTTTAACCTTAGGTGCCCTTAAATCTCTTTAGAGATACTGAAAGGTCTGAATGGACATTTTCTTCCAACCTCCTAAATCGAGTTTTTTTTCCCCTAATCCTAAAACAAACAAACAAACAAAAAACAAAACAACCAGTGAACACTCATTTGAATCTCAACAGTTCTCTCCACTTTGTTAGTCATTGAGATGATTATTCTTAGACCACAAACATCACAACCACAGATCAGACCCGAGAGCACCGTGTAACAGCAGGACTACGTGCCTCTTGAATGCTCATCTATTGGCCGGCCCTGCTTCAGAGGCAGGGTGTCCAGATGCCTGACTGACTGGGACATTTATTGCCTGTAGAGTTTTCATCCCTTTATAGCACTTTGTCATTTGTATAGGGAGGTGCTCATGCACTAGCTCCTGAATGCTTTAAGATACAATTTTGAGCCTCTCTTTCAACAGAGACAAAGTATAATTGTATAATAAGAAGTTTCATACTTTTAAATCTTGCTTGCTTGTACCTCCTTTTAGGTAAGAACTCAGGGCCCTATCCTCACAGCAAGTGGGAAAAATCCTGTAATGGAGCTCAATGAAAAGAGAAGAGGCCTGAAGTATGAGCTCATCTCGGAGACTGGTGGAAGCCATGACAAGCGCTTTGTGATGGAGGTGTGTACCTAGATACAAGCCAATCTGTTTTGCCCTCAGACACATAGGACATTCTGAGCTTATACATAAATAAGTTTTAGACTGAACCTATTCCTGTGGCACTGTTCGACTTTTGGTGTTTACTGTGTTATGATCCTTTTAAATTGAACTACGTAGAGCAGTGATTGGCAAACTCATTAGTCAACAGAGCCAAATATCAACAGAACAACAATTGAAATTTCTTTTGAGAGCCAAATTTTTTAAACTTCTTCTAACACCACTTGTTCAAAATAGACTTGCCCAGGTCCTGGTATTTTGTGAAGAGCCACACTCAAGGGGCCAAAGAGCAGCATGTGGCTCACGAGCCACAGTTTGCTGACCACTGACAGAGGAATTGCATGGGCTAACTGCAGAGTGTCATTCTTGATTTTAGGTAGAAGTAGACGGACAGAAATTCAGAGGTGCAGGTCCAAATAAGAAAGTGGCAAAGGCGAGTGCAGCACTAGCTGCCCTGGAGAAGCTGTTTTCTGGACCCAATGCAGCAAATAATAAGAAAAAGAAGATTATCCCTCAGGTATGAGTTGAGCATTAATAACTTTGAAAAATATTGCCAGAATTAAGTTTCCTTTTCTGTTTTTGTGCCATGTTAGCTTTTTAAAAACTATTTGTTTTTCTTGGATTTAGCAATCTTTTTTTGGGTTAGATCATCCTATTTAAAAAAAGAGAAACATGCAGATGGACTGTACCTTCACTACGCTACCAGCCAATAGGAGCAATATGCAAATTAACCCCAACCAATATGGCTGGCGGGCCCCCTCCGCTTCAGCAGGCCAAGGTGGCTGCTGGCGGGAGTCCGATCTCAGCCCCAGAGCCAGCAGGACATCTGGACCTCTGCCGCCGCCCCAAAGCCCAGTCACGACAAACCTGGGGTGGTGGCGAGGGTCCTGATGGCCGCCCCAGAGGCAGCAGGGGGTCTGGACCCGCGCCACCACCCCGAGGCCCGACCACACCACATTAAAACTTCTTTCGTTATTAGCATCTTAAATTAATGTGATACATTTATTACAATTGATGAGCCTTTATCGACACATTATTAACAAAAGTAAAATATGTAGTGTACATTAGGGTTCATTCTTTGTGTTGAACATCTTTGGGTCTTGACAAATGTACCACTAATGTAGTATCAGACAGAACAGTTTCATTGCCCTAAAGATAACCTGTGGCCCACCTATTCAACCTTCCCTGGCAGCCAGGGGGTGATCAGGCTGGCAGGCAGAAGGGGTTAGGGGCAATCAGGAAGGCAGGCAGGCAAGTAGTTGGGAACCAGCAGTCCTGGATTGTGAGAAGGATGACTGACTATAGGATCGGTCCTAAACGGGCAGTCAGACATCCCTTGAGGGGTCCCAGATTGGAGAGAGAGCAGGCTGGGCTGAGGGACACACCCCGCCCCCGGGGCATGAATTTTGTGCACCAGGCCTCTAGTTGTTAATATAAATGTCAGTGGGTCCCTCCCTGTTCCATGGTTGCCCTAGGCAAATTATATATTGAAAAGAGAATGTTAGCATTGTTTAGGGCCTTGGGTCTCTCTTGATGAGGTGAAGTGTTGAGGGATTTGGACTTGAATGAGATGTTAGCATTTGTGTGGTTTAGGGAAGCTGCCAAAAGAACTTGGGCTGATTTCATCAGTCTGCAGATGCTCTTTCATTTCCTTTTCAGTTTTGAATTTTTGCAGCATTTATTTTGGGCTTTCTGTTGGAGATGGCACAGTAGAACTTGACCCTGTGTTGCTTCTTCTGTTGATTGGGAATGTCAGTACTGCAAAGGCCTGGAATTAACCAAGGTATTTGGAAAAGATGGCCTCCTAATTCCATGCTTTTGGGTAAAGATTCTTCTAACAGTTTTTTTAATGCATTCAAAAATATTTTCTAGACATATACCATGTAGATGGTTGTGAGGGAAAAAGATACAGAAATAAATATAAGACACATTCTCTTCTTCATGGAGAGTACTTGTGTAATATCTGAATAAATTATGTGATAGAAATAAGCAATTAAAATATTTAGATTAATAGAAGGAAAATTGGGTTATTTAAGATTGTGTGTTAAACAGTTTCATTTACATATGCTAGGTCTATTTTAGGAGGGTAGAATTGATCTCATTTTATCTATGAGGAAACAGGGTATCAAGAAATTAAGATACTGTGTGTAGCAACATAGCCGATTGTGGTAGAAGTTCCCAAACCAGGGTCTTCTCTTCCCAAAGGCATGGGCATTCTACTGTTGTATATTATATCTTTTTTTTCCCTCTTTTAATTTTATTTTTTTTTAATTTTTTTATTTACAATATAACTTATATTTAATAGTAGTACATATGTTTTCCTCCCCCCCCCAAAATCCTCCCCCCTGTATATTATATCTTAAAAACTTGTTTTGTGTACAACTTCTTTTATTTACTACTAGAGGCCCAGTACACGAAATTCGTGCACAGGAGGCGGGGTATGTCCCTTAGCCCAGCCTGCACCCTATCCAATCTGGGACCCCTCAAGGGATGTCCGACTGCCCGTTTAGGTCCGATCCTATTGTAGGATCGGACCTAAATGGGCAGTCGGACATCTTTCTCACAATCCAGGACTGCTGGCTCCAAACTGCTCACCTGCCTGCCTCCCTGATTGCCCCTAACCGCTTCTGCCTGCCAGCCTCATCACCCCCTAACCATTACCCTGCCAGCCTAATTGATGTCTAACTGCTCTCCTGCCAGCCTGTTTGCCCCCAACTTCCCTCCTCTGCCAGCCTGGTCACCCCTAACTGCCTTCCCCTGCAGGCCTGATTGCCCACAACTGCCCTCCCTTGCAGGCCTGGTCCCTCCCAACTGCCCTCCCCTGCTGGCCTGATTGCACACAACAGCCCTCTCTTGCAGGCCTGGAACCTCCCAATGGCCCTCCCCTGCTGGCCATCTTGTGGTGGCCATCTTGTGTCCACATGGGGGCAGGATCTTTGACCATATGGAGGCAGCCCTCTTGTGTGTTGGAGTGATGGTCAATCTGCATATTATTCTTTTATTAGATAGGATAATAAATTGCTTAAATCTTGAGATTCAAAATATAAACAAGTAAAACTAACTTTTACTGAGATTAAATAAAAATAAAGTTTAAATTGCAGAGGAAGATGTGTAGAGAGAATATGGATTTTCTTTTCCTAAATCTTCTAAAATATGTTCTAAATTGGGAGAAAGATAATTGTTACCTGGTTTATTTTGGTGTCATTTTCCTATGACTTACATCTTGTAATTGGCCAGTCAGTTCATTTTTGTGTTTAAAAGCCTACTTGCAGACTTCTAAGGTAAGTTTAGGTCTAATAGGAATGAGCATAATTTGTGTGAGGTCACTTTGTTATTGCCAGATTGTTGCTTCCTGACTACCTTTGAATAAGCTGTGTTAAAAATAAAAAAAGTCTGCTTGAAGTTCACTCATTTTTAGAAGTTTTCCATACTAGAAGCTACAAACCTCCTGCGTTCAATGTGTTTGACAGCCAAGAAGCAGTCTGTTTTGGATGTGTGGGGAGATTTTTCTTTTTTCAGCCAAAAAGAAAAATGGCAATTCTCTGTGCATGATATATTAAACCTTGAAACTGCCTCTGTCCAGTTATACTAGCAGTAGCCGCTGACCTAAGAGGAGCAGAGGATGATGGTATTTCCATGTGAGATAAATGTGTGTGTGCTCTGAGATACTGTTGGCTTTATCATACAGTGAACTTTGAGGCTCTGCCCTCTACCCCCTTCCTTGTTTGTAGTAGGGAATATTAGTAGTTTCTAGCTTGAGTTTTTGTTGCATTATTTCACTACAATAAATATAATATTTAATTTAAAAGTAGGTATCCTTGATTTTTAAAAAAAATTTTAGTTTTGGAAAGGGATGTTTTAGCAGCCCTGTATGCTGTGTATTACTGCTTGATTTAGTCAGCTTTTCAGTTTTATATCTATATTTGAAACTGCTGTTTGTACTCTGAAGTAAGGAGAACAAAATGGGTATTATTTTACATTTACTGGGGCAACTCCCCTAGACAGAGATTATGGGACTTTACCAGATTCCATGGCATTTTAGAGCAAGGAAGGACTTTAGAGTTGGTATGTATGTATGTATGTTTGTATGTATGTATTTAATGATTGATGCGTGCGCAGGCACACACGCACACACTCGCAACAAAAGAGAAAGGCTCAAGGAAATCATATGACCTTTCTGAGGTCTTTGTATCTTAGAGCAGAAATTGGCATCCACATCTTTTGTCTTCCTGTTTTAGTTCTTTTTTACAAAAACTCCATTCCGGTTTGCAGCTTGTTCTAGGTGGTTTGCTGTTGTAGTATTTTTTATCTGTGGTTGGAGAAGTCAGTGAATTTCAACCAAGTATCTATAATTACTCTAGTCTGGCTTCAGTTGAATTTGGATATAATTTGATACTGAAATTTGTATGTAGGAAATGAACTCTTTGGGTAGCCCTCAAGTGAAAAGAAGTTATTTGCATATTCTTATGTACTTAGCCTATTACCTAGAACAAGTCTGTAAGGTAGGTGTCATTTTTCCCCTACAGATGATCAAGTGAAGGCTTAAGGTCATAGGCGACACACTGTCCCATCTGGTTTCTCAGAGGGTATACATGATCACAGAGATAATGGGATGATAGTTCTTATTTCTCTCAGTAATAAAAATGTGTTATTTTTAACAGGCAAAGGGGATTGTGAATACAGCTGTGTCTGCAGCCGTCCAGGCTGTTCGGGGCAGAGGAAGAGGAACTCTAACAAGGGGAGCTTTCGTTGGGGCTGCAGCTGCTCCTGGCTACATAGCTCCAGGTACAGTACCACCCGTAGATCTGCCTCCTTTTTCGGCCAAAGAGGAATGGTGTCTCTTTGTTTTCGAGGATTATACATGGTCTTTGGAAGTACAATCTGGGGGTAGGATGGGTGTGCACAGAAATTGAAAGGAGAATCTACAGATTCTGTCATGGGTTTTCTCACGGAATCTGCCGAGTGACTAGAGGCTTCCTGGAGGGAAGTGACAGATGAGCAGTGCTGCACATAGTTGAAGGGATGTTTTTTGACAATGAGGAAGCTAAAAGATGTAGCACAGATTGAGGAGCAGAGTATATCCAGTGGGATACAGAAGACAGAAAAATAGCTGCTAATAGGTTATTTAATTGGGGCAAAGCCTGGTCATTATTAGCATTTCCTTAACTCAGTGTTTGGGAACCATCACAGACTAACGAAACACAAAAAGAGGGAAAGGGGAACTTACCCAGAGCTTACTAAACACCAGATACTTTAAAAAAATTTTTATTGAGTGAGTTTAGAGACAGAAAGGAAGGGGGATGGAGAGAAACATTAATTTGTTCCACTTATTTGTGCATTCATTGGTTGATTCTTGTGTGCGCCCTGAATGGGGATCGCACCCACACCTTGGTTTATGCTCTAATCAACTGAGCGACCCAACCAGGGCATCAGATACTTTCATATTAGGGATTTCACTTAATTGTTTCTAATCTTCGCGTGTTCCCATTTTCCAGATGAGGTAGCTAGGCTTAAGGAGATAACACGAAGCAAAGAGTTGAATATAGATGTTTGTAGTTCCAAATTTTCTCTTTCCCATTTTACATGGCTTGAGGGAGATGGATAAAAGTGCCATCTCTTTGCTTGTTCTAATCCATATGTCATTTTAATGGTAAATACACATGTCCCATTCAAATCAAGTTCTCTGCAATATTGAAAGTATGGAACTTTTAACTTGACAAGTAAGCTGTTTGTAGTTATTGCTCAAGGTAAAATTGTCATAAAGATTGTTTTTTTTAATGCAGTCATTTTTTAAGTTTACATAGATGGTGGTTTTTTTCTGAAGAAAGAACTAGAATAGACTATTTGCAAAGTTGTATGGATGATGGGATTTGGCAATTCTACTTTCTAGAAGTTGATCCCAGTAGGGGAATAGATCAGATATTTGTCATATACGTAGTCCAGTTGCTCTAAAGGTGAGACATAACTAATCAAATAACCACTGTTATAAACCGAGATGATTCGACGACAGAGAAGGACATGATGCTGTGGGAGGATGTAATAGAAAACCGCTCTAGTCTGTGGGTCGCTGAAGGCTTTCTTGAACTGAGCTTTGGAGAGTGAGTAGGATTTTCCTTGGGGAGAGTGTGCGGTGGGAGTTTCACGCAGAAGAAAGCTTGTGCACAGAGACCTGAGGTCCTGGTGGTGGGGAACTTGGCTCAGTTGGAGGTTGGAAGGTCAGGATGTAATGTGGAGATTCTTGGGGTGGGGAGTGAATTGGGCTAAAGCTGGATACTCAGGGCCAGTCCTGGAGGCAGTGGTTTGGAACTTGTTCTTAGAATCCGAAGTGGTGCAGTTTTATGTCATGAAGGATTTTAAGGAGTAAAATGACAAGATCAGATTTTCTTTTTCAAGACAATTTTGTAGTGTGAAGAATAGATTGTAGGAACAGAAGTGGGCATGACAAGGCAAGTTAAGATTTTGATAAACTAGTAGCCAAGGCAGGAAACAGTGAGGATGTCTCCAGTGGGTGTAAGGAAGTAAATGGCTGGCAGGCAGTGACTAGGTTGAAGGATTCCTCAGAAGCAAAGTTTATGGATTTAATATGGAGAATGAAAAAGAATGAAGTTTCCAGGATATCTCCTAGGATTTTAAGCTCAAGGAATTAGACCGGATGATGGTGCCATTCAAGGAGATGGGGAGCACTGAAAGATGCGTGTTAGGAGCATGGGAGAAAGGATAGTCATAGTTTAGTACAGCCAGTGTACAAAATTAAGATATTCTTCTGTGCATCTCACTATTTCAACTGAAATTCAATTTTTATTTTTTGCCTTATTCAATGCATTGTTGAAAGGAAGCAACTTGCACTTAACAATAGGCAAGTTATTGAGATTAGCTTTCTTGCCTTTGATTACTTATTCCATTGGGACTTGATCCATTTGTGTCTATGGTTGCTTAGTCTTGAACATTTACTTCCTGCTTGAGTGATAAGCAGCCATCACCTGTCTAGTGGCAATAATCTGGAAGGGAAGCATTTAGGTCTGCTGTTACCAGGTGAGTCTGTAGCAACTTGTCATCACATTGACCTCTATGACAGGTCTGTCCCCTGAAGTTTTTAAAAATGAAGTTCTCTTATAGCCTAGAGAAGATTTAGATGAGGTTGGTTAAATATGAATGGGTTATATGCCATTTGTGGAGTACATGCTGTGCAGCAGGGACTGTAGTTAGTATTTTTACATATATTGTTTAATTACATTTCACTGCCAACTCAGTTTCTGCGGTAGACTGAGGTGCAGAGGTTAAAGAGCAGGTACAATTCAAAGTCACCTTGCTAGTGTGAGGTGACGTCAGGAGTAGAGCCTCAGTGGTTTGCTCAGTGGCCATTAAGCACTCTAACCTCATTTCTCTCTAAGGAGGTCTTGGTAAAACCCTTGAAACTATAGTCTTAGCCAGACAGCTGCCTTTTCCTGGATTTCATGCACAACTCACTTTTTAAGCATTAATTTCTCTTTTGGCCTCTGATACTGTCTCTACTACTTATTACAGCTGCATTGTGTCCACTGAAAATAATGATTGAGCATCAGAGATTAAGATTGAGACTATGTTGTATTATCCCTAGTTTTATATGATTGAAGTATAGACTAAAAAGTGGAAAAAAATTATCTTTCAGGAAATGTTTCAATTAGTCCCTAAAAGCAGTTTACTTGTTCAGTATACATTTGAGTGTTTTGTCTCAAACAGGAGATTTGGAACTGGTTATTCAAAGATGACCAAGACTTAACGTGTCTGCCATAGTGAATGCTTGGGGTCAGGGGGACTAGGAACAGACGTTGAGTAAACACCATGCAATGTGATGCAAGCTGTAACATGAGTGGGAGACTTCACAGGGGAGGTGATACTTGGTCCTGATCTAAATGATGAGTTGCAGCTGGTCAGTAGAGCAGTAGACAAAGGGGGTGTATTGTAAAAGTGCTCGCTTTGTTGTGGGTACAGTGTGAAGGAGGGCCCATGTATCTTCCATGCCTTTGTCCTATTTTAGAAAGCAATTTTTCCTAGAAACTTACCCAAATGATTTGGTATTTATATTTTTTAAAGTTGTTTTATTGAAAGATTAAAGATTGTAGCTTCTGTTAATATATTTCTAATCCCTACAACACTATAAAGTAGCTTGGAAGGTTTTCCATTTTAAATATGAGAAAGCGGCAACTAAGAATTGTATGTCTAAGGACATACAAGAAACTTGTGCCAGAACTAACTGGTTCAAAATCTTCTGTATTTGTATTTGTTTTTATTGACAATCTGAGCCTTTTTTCATAGGCACCAGATGCTAATGTCAATTGCACCACTATTTACTGAGGGACCCTGTACTGGGGCCAGGAATTCAGATAGCAGCAAGACATGGACCTTGCCGTCAAGCCCACAGCCTGACCTGTATGCCCGCCTTAATGGCAGTTGCGGCTCCAGCCTGCTCTGTCACTGCTTTCTGGAAAGAGACTTGAAAAGGTCTGTTTTCCAGCTCTGAGAAATTGGTCATTTGAGTAGTTCTGAGTAATATATTTAGCCAGTGATTACTACATTCTGCTAGATTCAGGCGATGCAGAGTGTCTCTGCCTCTACCTTGGGGAACGTAGACACCGAGTGGACAATTGTAACAGTGTGATAAGCATAGTGAGGCCGAGACAAGCTGCTCCAGTGGGTCGGGAGCCTGTGGACCATGTAGGAAGTTTCCACTCTCAGCAAGCCTGAAGGGATCGGGAGACTTAGAGCCAGTCTGAGAATGGTTCTCATCCATCCAGCTTCTGGATGAAGTCCTCAGAGCCCACAATACCGGGCCCAGTGGTACTTGTGCATTGGACCAGTACCAGCTGCCCTTTGTCTTGCACTGACCTGCTCTGTCTTCTTTGCCCTAGGCTATGGAACACCATATGGCTACAGCACAGCTGCCCCTGCCTATGGTATGTACACCGTCTTACTGGTTTCTCCTGTTAGCGACTCTGTCACAGCAATCCCAAGCGCAGTTTGTATCTAGGGTTTCTGTCAATGAATTAGAGGATCTCAGATCTATTCATTCTAGTGACCCAACTTAAATTCCCTTTGAAAATGCCACAACCTTGTGGTTCTGGGTTTGGTTGGAGTTGCTCTTCTCTCGCTTTGCCTGATTGAAGGACTGCTTGTTTCTAATTGCCTGTTTCTGACCATACTGAAATTAAGTATTTTAAGTAGTTCTTACAGCCAACTTACACTCCATTCAAAGGCTACTGAAGGGCCATATGCAGTTCCTAGCTTGGCTGCCTGCCAGTTATGTAGCTGTACTTAAGTTTCTGGTTGGCAGCTGAACTGTGGGTAATTAAAGTTAGGGATAGGAAATGCTCACTTCAAATTTGTAGCCATCATCCCTTTCTAGAAACCTGCTTTAGAGGTGGAGTCAGTAGGTACTGGAGAGATGATGGGCATCACCAGCAGTGTTACTAAAGTGTTTGCTGCTGAATGTGTGTAGTACATACCAGAAAATCACAGAAGTGTCCCCTCTCCCTCCAAAAATGAAAAATGAAAGCAAATGCAGAAGTGAACCTCAGTGGCCCTTTGGATAACATTTGAATGAGGTTTATGTGGCAATGGAGGCAATAGGTTTGGAGTCAGTGATATGCTCTTAGACATTTTTCCTAACTCAGGTGCTACATGTTCTAGAATCAGCCATCTGCAGGATGTTTGTCATTGAGAGAAGAAGGGAGCAAATGTGTATGCTTGTGAGAGACCGTGTGTGTGTGTGTGTGTGTGTGTGTGTGTGTGTGTGTGTGTGTGTGTGTGAGAGAGAGAGAGAGAGAGTGTGTGTGTGTGTGTGTGTGAGAGAGAGAGAGAGAGATCGTGTGTGTGTGTGTGTGTGTGTGTGTGTGTGTGTGTGTGAGAGAGAGAGAGAGAGAGAGAGAGTGTGTGTGTAGCCCCTCTGGGCATGCACGTTCACAAATGGGGAAGACCCTGGGTGTAGGAGCTTGGGCTTTTGTTCTCTCCATGAGCCCCAAGCCCTTTCATTATACTTTTTCACTTCATGCATCAGCTTTTCCATTTTTGTTTGGATGAAAATTATGGGTCCTTAAGACTGATAAATTGAAGCTTCATCTGTTTCATAACTAGAAATAGGTAGAAAGTGAACAGTTTGACCTCTTTCCCCATTAAGATAGACAATTATATCCTGGAAAGATGTGGAGAAGCTGCAAGGGTCAAATGTGTGGGGTGAGTTTCTCCAAGGCCAAGTGTAGAGTCTGGAGTTACTTCCTTTACCTGAGTGTCCCCTCTGGCACACTCTGGTTGGGTCAAGGCTCCCCCAGATTCCCTTGTTCTCAGATCTGGGTGAGTAGGAAGTGGAGACATTTAAGAGAGTGCTTTCACCCAGAATTGTCTCTGAAGTCAAACTGTCCAGCTCCTTTTGATTCTGGATATCCTGACTACTACCCTCTTCCTGTGAGTCAGATCTGGCCGTGTATCAGACACGGCTGACTCTCAAGCCTCACTGTGAAGTGTCTGAGCGACAGAGCATCTGCCTCCTAGAGCGCAGGTCTCCTTCTCTATCTTTCTTTTAGATTCAGTCAGTCTCACGTTCTTTGTAAGGTTTGCTAGAGCTCTGTTTTTCCCTTTAAAACACTTTCATATCTGGGCTCTAAGCTGCATTCACGTTTCTCCTCAGCATTTTAATTTTCTCTCGTTCCTCCCTTTTCTCTAACACTGTCCTCTCACCTGTGGCGTCTGAGCCCCCTGCAGAGGCTCCCCTCCATGTGCCATATGACTGACTCCCAAAGCTGGCGACATTTGATGCCCCATTTTTCACATAAAAGATTTGTTTTTAAATGTCACTGTGATGCCAACCTACTAAAATGATGCTTTATTTTGGCTGTAAGGTAAATATGTCTTTTGGCCTTTGTAAAGCTGTTGCATGTGGGGTAATTTCCCTCTGATCATCTGGTGCTCTTGAATACCTGCTGTTGCTGCTTTGTGATTTCTCCATAGGTTAAAGATTAGAATAGAAATAAGGAGCAGATTTCAAATCATGCTTGAGTATGCAGAAGTTTGTGAGGCCACAAGAACTCATTAATTACAAAATTAAGAAAGCAATTATTAATCTTTCCAGATTTGCCATGCCAATATTGGCAATAGCCATGAACAAGCTAAGCCCCTTGTCCCAGCTCCACTTGGAGCTGTCTTTGTGGGGACCTCAGGCCTGCGGAAAACAATGTGCTTTGAATGTTGACGATCCGTGTTTCTCCTGTAAACTGTGATTTGCCAAATGGAGAACCAATATGGATTTCTAGAATTACTTTAAAATATTAATCAATGGCATTGCTTTCGATCTTTAACATTCATGACAGTTCATTCATATGAAATTGCTTTCTGAATATCATCCTGTGACTGAGCCATCTTAATTTGGAGTGGAGAATATTATCAAAATATTAAAAGCAATTTAATTTGTGGGCCTATTCCAAAATGGTGCATGTTGACTGACTAATCTGGAAAAGGTTAATGATAATAATTGTAAGGTTTTTTTTTAACCTGGAACTTTTATTGGATTATCAAACTTATTTGGAGTCCTTTCCGTTTCTTTTCTCTGTAGGTTTACCCAAGAGAATGGTTCTGTTACCCGTTATGAAATTCCCAACATATCCTGTTCCCCACTACTCATTCTTTTAGCAAATGACAGAAGCTAATTCCTATTGAACAACAAATACAGTACGATACAGAATGTTAGAGACAAAGCCTTTTTATCCTGCTTTCTTCGAACACATACTTGATCAAAATTATTTGTAAAGAACATCTTTCCTACTTTTTGATTTTAACAAATGCAAATTTAGTTCTCTAAAACTTGAAAACAAACAAAAAAAAAAGAAACTAGTTCTGTGAAACGGTACCTCATTTCTGGAAAATAACTTATACCAGCCCTTCTGTTGTAGGGAAATAAGTCTAGCAGTTCAAAGTTTAAGAGGAGTATCAGATTATGTAAAATTAAATTTGTGAAGGATGTATAGTCTCAAATACTGATCACAAATAAACTGCTTTGTTGTACCCCAGAGTACTGCCTGGTTCCTGACTAGCCACTGATTCCAGCTGACTGGCCTGTGTCTGCCCCAGGGCACTCTAGGTTGGGCTGTAGTAATTTTTAATACAATAGACTCTCGTTTTACTTTGTAAATATTGAAGTGTGTAATTAAAGCCAATAAAATATGGGTTTTAATATTGTTTTAGCTTATTATTTTTGATATTATGTTTTGGTATAAAATTATAAGGAATTGGAAAACTAATAATAACTTAGCCTTAGAAACCCATCCCTTTGTAAGCAAACTGCTGAAGTAAAACCAAGGCGGTTGTGGGTCTTACTTTGTGAGCCCTTCGTGCCCTGCTGAACAGGGGCTCCCCACACCGGGTGCTCTGTTCCCTGACATTGCTTATCACAATGATGGCACCTCCCAGAGATGGGAAAGGAGGAATAGGATCATTTTAGTTTCAGAATTCCCAAGTTTAAAAAAGTAATCAATTAATTGATCAGTCACCCTCTCTTGTTCTTGTGGCCTTCTTCACTCTGTAAGATACTGTGTTCACTTCCTGACTGTTGTCATGAGATAGAAGATCAGCAACTTTTCTGGGATTCATTGAAGGGTCTTCTTTTCCTCTTCAATTACATCAGAATCTAAAGCAGCAACAGGGTCCCCATAAAAACTTGCTCTTCGATTGTCCCAGTTCTTGTTGAGTGCTGCTGTGGAAAGTGACAGGTTTCAGCCATGGGTCAGCATTTATCTTTGAGACACCTGGTTAAGCTGGTGACATGATGACTGGGTGTCATTGTGCTGTTCTGTAAAGGGTCCAGCCCTCAGTCTTCCACTTGCATTCTCACCTTGTTTGGAAAGCCTATGATGTTACTAGAAGGTAATGGTTTCATTAAGGTACTCACCCCCATGGAGGCAGCAGTGTGGTCCCATGTTGGTGTTTACAAACTGCTGTGTCTTAAAATGTCCGCTTTAAGTATGAAACAGCTTTCTTCTTTCCTCTTAAATTCTGTTTTTCAAAGTGGAACACTGCCCATCAATGAGAATAGGCTTCACAAAATACGGCAAATTGATGTGCCAGATTCTTTGGGACCACTAAATTGAGTGAAACGGGCGATTTAAGACAAATGTCCGTGTCACTTCTCAGGCATCTGTTTATTACAGCGGTTTGTTTGTTATTTCTGCTCCTTGACCTTTTGTCTCATTAGTGGTGGGTGATTCTTTAATAAAACCTCATCACTTGCTAGAAATAGCTGTGAACTTATCATTCTCATCCTACGCATTAGCGGCTAGATGTAAACAGAAGGCCCATTTCGGCTGGGAGTTTTCATTTTTCATTGATTCATTTTGCTGACCTATGGATGAAACAGAGCCATCACTGAGAAGAAAAAGCATGGCTGATAGTGTCCAATTTTTATTAAATATTTACAACAGTCCTCTTTGTTTTTGGAATACTATTAATTGGCAGCTGCAGCTGTCTTGTCATTTGAAATTGGTCGTCAAATTTGCATTCCAAGTTGGAATCTCTCTGGAGATTTCTCTGTAGAAAATTCTTTAGAAATAGCCGACTCAGCTTCATGGCTCGATCCCTGTATGATGGTGAAAAGGGAGCTGTGCTGTTTTCCAACATGATGGCAGTCATTTCAAATGGTTTCTACCAAGTCCTTTTTTTTGTTTGTTTGTTGGAAGTTACTAACCATGTTGTAAACCTGCCCCGTTGCTGCAAACTTTTACATTTCTCTGCTTTACTTAAAATAACAGAGCTGTCAGTCCTTTGTTAGAAGTGGTAACCATTGCAAGTTCAATTGTTTAAATTTTGTAATGAATTAAGTGTCCCCCCCTTCTTTTGCCCTTCCCACCCTTCCATTTTGTAATGAAAATTCCACTTACAGCTGAAAGAGCAGAGAAATATAAATGAAGCTCTTGGCTTCACCAAATTCTGTGAAATTAACATAGAGTTTTGCTTCTCTGCTCTTTTCTCCACTGTAGGTGGTTTTTTCATTGAAAGCCCCTATTGCCAGCCTCTGAGCGTCGCACCATTTATTATTCACTTGGGCCCTCAAGATTTCTTCTCTGACTTCTAGAACCATCAGGTTGTCTGGCTTGAAATGGCAATTTCTATGTCTTGGTCTTAAGAGCAATGTGACCCCTGAGGCTTTCCAGCTCCCAGACACACCACTCTGGTACCTTCTTTTGGAAAGCAATGACTGAACATTTTAAAGAAGAGCAATACTTTACTCAAAGCCACGGTGTCTGTCCTAAACCTTTCTTTGGAAACCTAGCAATATCTGTACTTGACTCCCCCTAGTGTAGTCTCTCGTCAGGGAGCTGACAGACCAACGTAGAACTTAGAATTAGTGTGTGAGCTGTGCTATATCTTCTGACCGTTTAAAACTTTTTTAGCATATAAATTGGGTAGTTGCATTCCTGACTGTGTCAGTTAGTGCTATCATAATTCCTCAGAGACGGGTTCTTGAAGCCATATTCTTTGCATGGAGACTGGTGCCCAGCCATGGATGTGGCCTGTAGCCTGGGCTCCTTCAGGCTCAGGAGCATCCCATCCATCTCCTGTGCGAGGAAATGGCCCAGTGGTTTCCCACACACCTCACGCAGACTTGCTGCCGTGCCTGGTGCAGTGCAGCGTCGAGTCCCGAGGGCGTCTGTAGTCCTCTCCATCTGTTAACCCAGGGGACACCGCCTGACAAATTGTCCTGGTATTAACCTTTTCTTCTTTTTTAAAAATTCGGGGATGTTTGAAAATCATAAATCAGTCAGTCACCATTATTAATTGAAGAGCTGGGAATACCTCGTTAATGTATTTTTAAAACTGGTGTTGGACCCTCTGTGTATTTCAGGTTAATACTTTTAAGCAGTTTTCAGCACGTTTATCTCACTTTATTCTCGTTCTCCTCGGACCTTCGTAGCCATATCACTTATATAAAATAGGCTGAGATAGTGATGTAAGCTGTGCTCTCAGTATACAAAGGTAAGCTCTTTTACTTTCTGATTAAAGAGAAAACTAATTAAAAATGGATGAACACAACATGCATGCATATATTACAATCATATATGATGTATTTGATCTCTTAGATCTTACAGCATCACATTTCCTTTAAACTTTGTATGATCTAAATGTAAAATAATTATTTCAGTGTTTGTTTTAATGCCCTTGTTTTACTTTCTATTCAAGAGACATTTCACTTTTGCTGAGTTAAGTGTATGAGTATAGAAACTTAAAATATAGCATATGTGAATTAGGCACACATACCTGTTTAAAGAAAAGAATTCAGTGGTAGAGTTCACCTAAGAATATTTTAACATCAGGGCACTTTTGGCCAAAGTGCTGGAATTTCATAAGCAGCGAGGTTGGCAGCATTGCTGGTCGGATGCATTTATATGTAGCTGCTCACAAGCTCTGAGGATTGAAGTGCCAATTTCTCAAGGAGAAAAACTTCTCTGAGAAATGAAAATCTCTGATCTATGTTGTATGCCCTAAAGCAACAGCAGCAAGAAGCCATAAAAAAAAAAAAAAGCAATAGAAAATGAAAAAACCAAAATATTAATGTAACTATGGGAAAATATGTAATTGACTGAGTTAAGCTAACTATTTGTAGACCCAAGTTTGGCAAGACTCAGAATGGTAAATACCCAGGGACCAAATAGATGTAAGGCAACTCACCTGTCTTTCTAGGTTAGGTAGCTAGATGATTTATTTCCCACTTCCTTCAACCATCATGGAGTTCATTGAAAATATGTGAGGGTTAGGCCAAATATTTTAATAAGGATTTGCTTCATTTAGTATGTCCCATATATGCATTTCACATGTGTCAGATGTTCTGTGCTAAGGCTATGTTTTTATATATAGATTAAAATGAATTATGTTTCGTATTTGTCTCTAAGTAGCAGTTTTCTTTTTATTACTAATTTGAAGGTTGCTAGAACAGCTTCCTTTTCCCTATAAAGCCTGCATGCATGTTGAGTGTGGCTTTCGCATCTATAAAAGGCTGTGTGAGGTATAGCTGACTAGTACCAAGTACATTCTAGTCCTGCTCAAGCAGCTGGTGCCCATCATGTGGCAGGTCCTTCTCTGGGTATCAGCAAACAGCCCTGCCCAGTAGAAGTGCTTTAAGTCTGAGTCTCCTTGTTGAAGAATTGGGCCTACTATAGATACCCTAACTTGGGAGGCAAATCATGCGCTAGCAATGTCAAAAGATTATTAACTTATTTAATAGTTTATTTATGAACTAGAGGCCTAGTGCACGAATTTATGCATCTGTGGGGTCCCTCAGCCTGGCCTGCAGGGTCGGGCCAAACTGGCTGATGTTCCCCGAGGCACCCCAGATTGTGTAAGACAGCACAGTCCAGGTGGAGGGACCTCACTGGTGCATGATCGGGGCCAGGGAGGGATATGGGAGGTTGGCCATCCAGGGAGGGACCATGGGAGGGCTCCAGGGTATGACTGGCCTGTCTAGCTCAGTCCTGATCAGTTGGACCCCAGCAGCAAGCTAAACTACCAGTCAACTGTCTGCCCCCTGGTGGTCAGTGCACATCATAGCAAGCGGTTGAGTGGCCTTAGTATATCATTAGCATATTGTGCTTTGTTTATTTGGCTGGACACTTAGCATATTAGGCTTTTATTATATAGGATTAATTATATGGGCCCTCTGACATCACAAAAATGAGCATCCAATGAAAATTTACTCATTTTAATTATTTCCTTGCCAATTTTGACAGCTTAAAACCAACGCTGATTTATGTTCACCAACCTCTATTCAAGTAGGGAACTGAATGACGAATAACCCAGTCCTTTTAAAGCAATTTTTATAATAGCAAATGAAAAACTGGCTAATTCAAATACCGCATATTTTCTTTATGATAAATGAGGGGAATTTTACCCTTCTAAGTATTAATGATGACTCCCCCATTTCTTAGATCTTATTAATAACTGCAGTGGATGTAAATTTTCAGTGGTGAGTTAGAGGAATGAACTAAGGAGATCCCCTGTACCCCATTCATAACGGTTAGAATTCTAGCAATCTAGAGCCCTAAAAACAGTTATAGCTAAAAACAGCCTGCTCTCTGAGTGGTCATCCTATAACTGCTATTGAGCTCAACCCTGTACCTCCTTGCTGTGGTGGGGGTGTGGCTCTCTGTGGTCATCAGAACAAGAAAGGTTCTGTTTTATTCAGACTGGTACTGATGCCATGCCACCCAGTGACCATGGATTTCTCAGTGTTACCAGGAGGCCTGGAAGGGAGATGGGTGGTAAATGAATAAGAACCCTGGAGCCAAGAAAATATCTCCCACAGAGGTGAGTTTCTGTGTTGATGTGTCTCTCCAGTGCTTATGTACAGAGCATAGAACTGGTACTTCTTATATAAGAATGAGTCCCTTCCTTTCCAATAGCATCTTCCAGAAAGGCAGTTTTAAGTCAAGAATTTGAGTTGAGTTAGTTTTAAGAATAGATATCCTTCCCCACATTATCATTTTAGGTAGGAGCTAACAGCTTCCATTGATGCTTGAAGCAGTCATCTTTGGGGATTTTTAAAATAGCATCATAATGCAAATTGGGTTATGTAAGCTTTACAGCACAGCTAGAACGGAGAATAGAAACCTGGTGGGAATCTGGGCCAAAGAATCTCTCCCTCCAGCACATTGCTATGGGGCTTGGGAGTTCGTTAATACACTAAAGTGCTCTGAGTGGCACCTGGCACGTAGTTAGTGCTCAGGAACTGTTAACTGTCCCTCCCTGGGTGGGCTGAGGCGACAGAGTATGTGGGGGGCAAGGCTGTCCTGGCAGGTGGCTGAGAAGCAGGTGTGCCTGCTCAAGGGGGAGTTGCGTTGGTGCCTTCGTGCTGACGGTTGGGGTGCACCCAGGCTTTCGGAGAGGCCTATCCTAGCACCTGGGGGGTAGACAGGAAACACAAAGCACACACTTAGTGAGAGCTACCATGTGGGGGTCACTGCAGATCCGTTCTGAATGAAAAGGCTCACTTCTCTGCTGTGGGTGCAGTCACTGGCCAGTCTGTTACTGCGGTTCATAAAGGCTTGCTGTGGGATTTGAGTGTGCTTACAGAGCTGAGCTAGATTATCAGCCTGCTGATTCCAGGTTTCTTAACTGGTGATCAGTGAGAAAAAAGAGTGTGTGTGATTACCACTAGCCCCTGGCTCCGATGTTCAGAGTCCCCGGTGCCTGGCCGGTAGAAGGCCAAATCGAAACCACAGAAAAGAAAGAGGAGTCTGGGTGGCACGCTTAGGCTGTTGACGCAGATGCCCGTGCGTCCATCCGTCCATTTGTCTGTCTGCCCAGGCACAGTTGGTAAGTTGCATTTCAGCAAAAGGAAAAATGGGTAGATAATGGTACTGTTGGACTGAGTAAAGAATGTGTGTCTTTCTGTCCACTTCTGGCCAGCTTGTATCTATGGATGCCAGGAGCCTTTGAGGAAGTTGAGCAGATGTATCCCTGTTTGCTGGCAGATGAGTTAAGTGGAGAATACAGATTGAGTTCTGGGATGCTCTAAAGTTATAAAAACTGTGTAGACAAGGACTGGGTGTTACCTTTAAAAGTAAATAAGATAGATTTGCATTCTGTTCATGAAGATTTTCTTAAACCCGAGATATTTGTGTAACTAATGACCTGGGAGAAGTACTGCCTTTATAAAAAAATTAAAAATTTTTTTTTTTTACACAGAGAGAAAGTGAGAAGAGAGAGTAAGAAACATCTATGAGAGAGAAACAGCGATCAGCTGCCTCCTGTACACCTCCCACTGGGGTTGTGCCCGCAACAAAGGTACATGCCCTTGACCAGAATTGAACCTGGGACCTTTCAGTCCGCAGACCGACGCTCTACCCACTGAGCCACACCGGCTAGAGCAACCTGGCAGAAGTTAACTCCATTCCTTAGCCATGGCTGTTGGGTGGCGTCATTGCCTCATGGAGCCAAGGTTGAGGGTAGGCATCTTTTTTTGCCTAGACCAGTCAGTTGTCCGTATGTTAATTACTTGGTCCTTCTAAGGAGGGTCTTGGTCTTTCTTGGCAGAACTTGGCCATTTCTACAAACAAACTGCTGCTTCTGCTGGGTAGCATGGCGATGGCCACTAGCTGCCAGGGCAGTTTCGGTTCTGACTAGCATAGCCTGGCTGGCGACGCAGTGCAGGGTCCCAGCTCACCCTTTTCACTGCAGGATTGGCCTGGCTGCTGTGGGGACACTCTCTTACCACCACCTAGGAACCCTGTCTCTCTCTGCTTTTAGTTTCTCCTATTTTGATCCCTTCATGTGATTTGGATGACTTGTCCCTGTATTCAAATGTCAGCTAAAAATCCAGGTAAATAAATTCACAGTAGCCTTCAGATTAGGTCATTTTGGGCTGTGGGCAGCAGTAGTTTGAAGAAGGAGGAATGGAAGGAAGAGCAAACAATCATGCTAAAATTGGTATACAGTAAACCCTCAATTTAATGGACTTCGGATTTAATGGGTAGAATTTCCAGTCTTATGTTAAAAATGATTTTAACCAAGATTTACTTATAATTAAATTAACAGGGTTTTTTGTTATTCACTTATTTTAACAAAATTTAGCAAATAGGCCGTATGTTGGAAAAACCACGGTAGTAATTTTGCTGACATAAGTATTACGCATTTACAACTATAGTTTACATAGTTAAATCCAAGTCACTCCTCGTAAACAATGTCGGGCGAATGATTAGCACCTGATCACACCTCATCCATCGCTCAGGGTGACTGGCTCTGCGACAGGACTCTGGGCAGCAGTTTTACGGTGTGTCGGGTGGTGTTCCCACACCCGGCCATGAGCATGTTTACTTGCGGGGTCTGGTGGATGCATGCATTACTACACCTAAATGTGACATTACAGCAATACAGATAGAAGACTTCTGTGAAAGTACACTTGTTCATGCATATTTAGTTTTTATTGCACAAACGTGTACATGAGTGAAAACAGGTAAACTAAATTTGTCAAATTTTTAACATACGCATTCAGAAAACCTACTTAATTATATAATGGGCTTTCAGCTTTAATGGAACACCCGTTGCTCAAATTAGTTCATTATATTGAGGTTTTACTGTATTGTGTGTGCCAGGCACTGGGCATTCTTAATTCTTGGGCAACCTTCAGGAGGTGGTGTTGTCTCTATTTTACCAAGAAAAAAAGGCTGAGTTGAAGGCTGGAGTCAAGAATGAAACCCGGCTCCCTTCAGTGCTAAAGCCTCTTTCCACCTCACGTGCTGCGGCTTACAATCTGGGGAGGAAGGTGGGCAGCCGGTCAGGAGACGGGAAGGAGGTGTGCGCAGTGGGCAGGGCCTAGAGGAGCTGGAAGGGCCTAAACGACAGCCGGAGCCTTGTAGGGTCTTAGAAGCCACCCTAGTCTCCTGGGCCGGAAGGCTCTGTCTTGATCCCATTTTAGACAAGGTATCCTGGTTGAAAATAGGTTGAAATGTTTTCTTTCTGACCAACTGAAAAAGATTAATTAGCAAGATAGACTTGAAGACTAAGATGTGGCTGTATAAACTGAGCAAGCTTTTGTATTGGCAGCTTATTTTTATTTGAAGATCAATGAGAACTGAGGTATGTTTTCCTTTAATGAATGCTTCTGAGTACACTCTGGCCTGAGGCTGGTGATGGGATGTGTTAAAAGATTTGAGCCGCCGAGACCTCTTTGGCGCGGTGGATAGAGCGTTGGACTGCGGACTGAGGGGTCCGGGGTTCGATTCCGGTCAAGGGCATGTACCTTGGCTGCGGGCACATCCCCGGTGGGGGGGTGTGCAGGAGGCAGCTGATCGATGTCTCTCTCTCATCGATGTTTCTGACTTTCTATCCCTCTCCCTTCCTCTCTGTAAAAAATCAATAAAATATACTTAAAAAAATAATAAAAATAAAAAAAATAGATTTGAGCCAGACTCTGAAGTAGGCTGGCGAGGCTTTGACTCATTGGGTCTCAGGAAGAGGGACGTGGTGGGTGTCAGCCAGGTTTGGGATGGAAGTGTAGGGAGGTTCTGGAGCAAGTGCTAAGGCAGACTGGTTTGTTGTGATAAGAGGGGTCTCCCCTGGCCTAGGCTTTGGGAAAGCTGCCAGCTGGGGTGAGGAGGCTTCACTCTAGGTTAGCCATGCTGGAGGAGCCCTGCTCGAGTGTCGGAAACCATAGGTCTGTCTCTGAGTGGCTGTGAGTCGCTCTGCTGAGCTGGTCTGCTCATCTGTGCTACAAACCACTTCACCTGCTCCCGTGCTGATGCATGCCGCCCTGGCCTCTGGTGCGGCTCAGTAGATGTGGGAATGGATGCAGAGTCCCCGTTAGGGTAAGATATTCCTCCCTCACCCCAAGTCGTCAGCATCTTTGGCAACTGGCCTTTATTTCTGATTACCTGCCATTTCCTGGAGGGCAACAAGGGGAAGGAACTTTCTTGTACAGCCAGGCTGTAGGAGGCCTGGAGCAGGGACCTGTTCCTGCCAGTGTAGGGGAGTTAGCAGAGCTCTGCCCCAGTCACCACCGCCTGCTCTGCTCTGCCCTCGATCTGGAGAAGGAGCAGTACGTACGAGGTCCTTCCCACTGCACAGACAGAAAAGGCCCAGAGATCTCCAAACCACCTCGCTTGTTTGTGGCACATTCTGTGGCTCCTATTAGTGAGTTTTTAACCACACAGAAGAAATAACATTCTTCTGCTGTTTTTAGAGGTAACAGAAGCACTTTCTTAGTGATGAGATTTGAGTCCCATCACAGCTGTGGAATCTAGAAATTTTCTCTCTTTACACATGAGGAAATGGAGGCTTAGACAAAATAACTTGCCCCAAATTATCCAGCTCGTAAGTGGTCAGGCCCTCCCGCTGTGATTGCTCTGTGGTGATACCGGGGTGCACATGACTGGTCCAGACGGCAGCCGTGCTGATTCCCAAGACCCTCCGCAGGTCTCCTCTCCCAGGATGTGTTCCTTACCTGTCTTTTAAGACAAAACAAGCAAAAGCCAACTCACTTCTCACTTCCGCCCGCCTTATGGGGAAAAAGGAATCCAGACGCCAGGCTCAACTATGTGTCTGCTTGATCCTGGACTGGCCGGCCTCGGGCCAAGCGGCCGTGTGGGTTTTTGTTTTGTTGGTGCCAGCTGCACAGTTGGGTCTACCTCCACAGACGGCCTTTCTGTGCTGTGACAACCCTGTAAGAACACTGGGCAGCCCAGGGCTTGTTCGGCAGAGGGAGGTGCTGGAGTGGAGGTGTGTTTTCTTGTCTCGGCTTCTTCCGCCGTTCCGCTGGCGGACGTTTGTTCCTGGCACTGACCCAAAGGGCCACGTCCACAGGGACAGGCTTCCCAAGTGCTGTGATGCTGGGCCCTCATCGACCCTCCCGTCAGTGACAGAGATTGCTCGGCTTGCCTATATCCCTCATGCCCATGGAGGTGCCCGAATCCAGGGGAGGCGGCCCCGGAGAACTCGGGGAGGCTGGTGGAGCTGGTCTCTCCCATGAGGTGGACAGGGCTTCTGGGGAGCAGGTATGGTGAGCACACTCCATGTTACCAGAGTGTTTAAACAAGAAGCCAGTTGTTTGGCTGGCAGAGGAATTTCTCCTATGGAATGCCGGTTTGGACAGAGCTGATGTGACTGTTGACATTGACAAGGTCACTTCCTCCTCTTGGGCAGGGGGTTTATTGGGAAATGTTCACTGTCACCCAATACGGTGTTCCAGGCTCCATATTGAGGGGAGGAGGGGAAGGAACAGAGAAAATACCAAGATTTTTAGCTCAGACGACTGAGTAGAGGTGAGTGCCCGGGATGGGGACGCTGTGCAGGGCTCCCCCCGTCCCGGAAAGGAGCCGGGCGTGTGGAGGGCCTGACGCGGGAAGAGGCAGAGGAGCGCTGTGACGTGGTGAGGCTTCCGGAAGACGGGCATGGCCTTCCGGGCTCAGCAGGAAAGCCCTTGTTCATGGGAGCTACCTGGTTGGACGGTTAAGTAGCAGGTGGGATGTGTCGAGTAGGGCCTCTTGGTGAAAGGCCCCGACTGTGCCCTTCAGTGACCCCCATCTTCCAAAATGGTGTGAGTTCTGGAGGGTCGACTGGGAAGGAGTAGAGGCAGGAGGCAGCTGCTGTTGCAGAGCCCAGGTGAGGGATGGAGGAGGCTGACCGAGGGCCACAGAGGGAGCAGGGGCCGAAATGTGGCTTTTCATAGGCCGAGTTCTCCCCTGGACCTCGCAGGAAGGTAGGCTTGGCAGCAGCCAGCCCAGGCCCAGGGCCCCACGTCCAGGGGAGCCCAAGCATTTCTCGAGGGCCACTGTCATTCAGGGGCGGGACCCAAGATGGGGAGGTGAGGCAGAAGGTGCCAACAAGGCAAAAGGGAGTTGGGGGAAGGAGCTGGAACATAGGAAGGGCCATCTCCATTGGGCCAGGAGATGCTGGGGTGCTCTCTTGGAAGTGTATCTTTTGGCAGCGGGTAGACAGGTTTGCAGGCTGGTCAGTCAGCATATCACCCTTTCCCTGAGCTTCTGCTCTCCTGGGCTCACCAGACCACGGGAATGACAAGTACTGGGCATTTGTTCATAGAGGGACCTTGTGCTTTTTAAAAAATGATGATTTTGGTTTCTTTACTAGGACAAGGCCTGGAGTTCATTTAATTCAACATCTGTAGGACGTGGTTTTCAGCCAACGGGAAGGTGTCGGCTTGTGTTACAGAGTGCTAAAGGAGGGGAAGAATGTGAAATGGCACAATTACTGGGGCGTTTGCTTTGGGCCCCGGGTTCATCCTGGACAGGAGTCAGGGTGGGCGTCTGCCCTCTATTTCTGTCGCTCACAGGGCTAAAGAGGCAGCTGTGGTTTGAGTGTTTAGGTCAGAGCTGTGAAAGGTCACCGAGATGCTGATCCCATTAGCCTTTGGGGGTAGCCAGGTCTCTGACTACAAGAAGCCTTTTTGTTGACTCCCCTGGGCCACACGCTATAATCTCTTCTTTTAGTGTCTCGGTTTGGAAAGCTTTTCCTCTAAAGGGCCAGACAATAAACCTGAAGGTCTTGTGAACCATTTGCTGTTGCAGCTCGGCCTTTGTAACCAAGGATCCTGGCTGTGGCCCAACAAACCCCACTCCCGGCGCCGGCACGTGGCGCCTGTGAGGGCCAGTATTGGGCTGGAGTGTGGCTCCGTCTGCAGGTGCTGGGGAGCCAGTGTGAAAAGTTGTGCTCAGGACTGGAAAGTGGTCGCAGGTGCACTTTTGAAACATCGTTCTGGTCGTGGTTTCCAACGGCATCTTCCAGTTTAGCATGGACTTTTGAGCTAGGGTTTGCTTACTGTCGGCCCCAGAGCAGAAAGCGGCCCAGAGTTGAAGGGCGGTCCTAGCCACAGGCTTTAGTGACACTTCAACAGGCAGAGTTTGACAGAACCTTCCACCCACAGGCTCCCTCTCTTGTTACAGACCACTTAATGGCCAAGGCAAGTGCAACATTCTCAGTGCCATGGTGTGTGGAAAGAATACCTAGGGCAGCCCATCCCTGGCTTCAGATCTAGTCATGTGTCCCGAAAGCTTCAAGGAGCCGATTGGATCCTCTGTGCATGGAGCTAGGCCTGGGGCCAGCACCCAGAGCGGGAGGGTGTCCGTGCCCTTGGATAGCCTAGGAACTACTACAGCAACGTGCGCGCGCACAGGCTGCAGGTGAGGCTGAGGCGCTCACCCCTAGGTGCTCACTGTAGTTGGGTGGCAGAGAAAACCCTAATAGTACCTAGTGCTCTCTACTCCCAAGTACTCGCCCTCGGAGAGGTTTGTAGGCAAGTAAGTCGAGCTGCCATCTGGGAGGTGGGGGGTGTTTCATGTGCAGCGACAGGAGCTGTTCTGAAAGGAGACTTAATAGCAGTGCCTGCAGGTGAGGAGCCTTGGAGGGGGAGGTGGCTGTGCCAGCTCCATGCAGGGCTCTCCCAGCGCAGCCTGCAGACACACTGGTCCTCTGCCAATCAGGCACACTGGTCAGTGGGTAGGAACCCACTGAATACTTGGGGAACTGGATGCTGCCTGCTCCGGGCACAGGAATGCTTGTCGTTGGGGATGTGCCTCTTGAATTGTGTGCCTGATTGGTGGTAATTTAATTCTGAGGAGCACTCCTTGGTTTCCCAGAGGAGTTTCTGGACTCAAGGTGGGGAGAGGACAATGGTGGGCCCCTCGTGAGGCAGTTCAGCCTGTGCTGTGGTTCTGGTCTCACAGGGAGGAGTGTGAGGCCCACACCTCCTTTTCGTGTTTAGGGAAACAGATGGTGGTCAGAATGTCTGATTTTCTCTGCTGTTCAGAGAAGTCAGGTTTGTTTGTTCATGGAAGTGAATTTAGGGCTAGCAGTTTAAAAATATGCAGCTTCTTTCCTCCTCCCACCAGCACCCCTCGGACTTAAGCCACGCACTTTGGTGGGTCCCCTGGTCCAGACATGTTCCCCTCCTGGTTGAGACCACCCTGCTGTGACCCACCCAGGTTATGATTTGGAATGTAGGTTCCCAGATCTCTTCTCTCACCTGACAAGCCGCCAGTGGACACATCGCTTTCCCTGACCATGAAGGCTTGCACCACAGCTATGTGTAGGACACCGAGCGGGGCCTGTTCCCTTACTCAATAACTGGTAGCTAAGCCATAGCTCTGGGGGAGGTGGCTTAGCTACCAGTTATTACCAGCTTTTCCTGGACAGGACTCTACTTGTAGAAACCGCTGGGGAGCCAAACTGCAGGCATCCTCAAAGCCTCTAATCAGGAGTCTTTACTTTCTCTATCTCCCATCTCCAGACAGACTTCCTTTCCAGGGGCTTGAGGTGGGAATCTCTTCCCTATCTTTGTCTTTCTTCTGGTCAGGAGCCACCTTCCTTGGCAGATTTCAGAACTTAGCAGTGTTCGTTGCTTTCTCTGAACTCAGCCTTGTGCCAGGGGGCCTGCTGTGCTGAACCTTTGGTCTCTGTAGGGGGCTGGTTGGGTCCCAGCTACTTCGTTAGGAGAAGTCTTAATTAGGGGAAGGGCACTTTCAGACTTGGTCCAGACTGTCAGCCTACGCATCTGCTCTGGCGTCTAAGACTTGCTTCTTGCCCACTCCACGCAGCACTCCTTGGGGAAAATGCAGCCAGTCTAGACCTGAAGCCCTGGGCTGTCCTAGAAGAGGTGGTTTGCCTCACAAAGGAGTAAGGTGGCCCTGCTCAGCCCGGGGGTGGGAGTGCTGGAGGCAGGGAGAAGGCTGAGCAGTTCCCCATGGACATTGGGCTGGGATGGAGCTCTCTCTCTCTCTGGTCTGGTGGTGGCCAACGTAATTTTAGAAATTTATTTAAAATATGTTGGTTTTTTTCTGAATACGCAAGTGTAAATAGTATAATTTGCAGTGCAAAGCCCTTGGCAATAACTTTGTTGTGTATTATGTTAAAAACTCTGGAAATCGCCAGCACCATGGACTGTCCTTCCCCTTGGGCAGTGGTCACATGTAGGACTCTGAACTTGAATCCTTCGGCGCAGTTGAAGCAGCGTGTGGACTGTCACCAGTGCCTCGTCCAGAGATGCCTGCCCTTCATCCACAGGGACTCTGCCCACTGACTGTGTTGGACTCTGCATAGACTGGCCCTCTTGTCCGGCTGCTGCAGTCTGCCTGGAATGCCCTGACATGTCGCATTTTCCCCATTTGGATGAATGAAAATAAAAGCTTCTGTCTTAAGCAGGGCCTTCTCTGGTTAAATGAAGGTGCTTTAATAAAAAGGGTTCAATTTCCTGGGACTCTGACAAGATCTTCCTGTTCATGGAGCTGAGATTGTGGGAACTTTTTGCACCATTAGCAAACTAACCCGGCACTGAGAGGCGAGTTATGGATGCTGAATCCTAAACTGCAGCTGGCCAGGTGTTTCTCACACACCTCGCTTAATCCTCTTCTCTGCTCCCCAGGACTGGGATGTGCCCAAGGGAGTAGTTTCTAAATGGCAGCAGCAATTGGAAGGCAAAG
The DNA here is from genome assembly GCA_027563665.1 of Antrozous pallidus. NCBI lineage: Eukaryota > Metazoa > Chordata > Mammalia > Chiroptera > Vespertilionidae > Antrozous > Antrozous pallidus. The sequence continues at coordinate 76,103,138 of CM050522.1, read as the reverse complement.
CTGAAGCTCTTCCTGCTGCTGCCCCAGGTAAGCCAAGAACTCTGTGGACAGAGCCGCTGGGTGTTTCTGCTTCATCTTATAAACCCAGGCCCACCACGCTAAAACTGACGGAAATCCCAGGTGGGATTGGGCCCTTAGAAGAGGTTCCTGGCCCAAGGGCCCTCTGCTCCCTCCACCCTTCAGCCTTTCCAGTCCTGCCATCGCTCCCAGGGAGACCTTGCTAGTTCTTACGGCCCACAGCTATCATCTCCCTGCTCCATGTCCTTCTCTTCCCCCTCGACCCTAATCCTGCCCCTGCTTAACTGGGACATCCCCTGGGTACTCCCCACCCTCCTAGCTTCACCTTACCCACCAGAGGAAGATGCTCAACCAGGGGAACTTCTCCCCCTACTCTGGGCGCATGTGGCAGTATCTGGAGACGTTTGATTGTGACAACTGGTGTGTGTGGGGGGGTGCTACTGGTATGGAGTGATTAGAGGCCAGTGGTGCTGTTGGACTTTGTCACACAGGTCAGCCCCACAACAAAGACCTGCCAACAGCCTCTGCTGTGCTGGCACTGCCCACACGGTTCCTGATGTGTCCATTCTGGACCTCTCCCAGCTGAGCGCCGATCCATCAATTAAACACTCAGTTTATCTTCCTGCTGTTTTCTCCCCTTTTCCTCACAAGTTTTCACTCTCCGAGCTTCTCTAGTCTCATCACCCACCTTCAGACTAAATTTCTTGTGACTATTTCCTCCTAAAGCAGGGATGGGGAACATCTGGCCCACAGTCTGTAGAAGGTCTATGAAATCACTTAAATGTTTGACCAAACAGAGCAGGCTAATGTTTAAGCTGATAACTCTGTGTGGCCCCAAATGATGTTATAAATACCCAAACGGCCCCTGGCAGAAAGAGGTTCCCACCCTTGTCTGTCTAAAGGATTGACAGGGAAGTTACCAAAGACTTTTAAAGGAAGCTGGCTTTTTATAAAACTCTCCAGTAATTATCCTAACACCAGACTGGACCTGCCTGCTGGCCCAGCCTCACCTCCCATCATGCTGCCTGCATCAGACCACAGTGCTAAACACTGTCTTCCAGCTCCAGCATGCAGTACACCAGCACTTAGGGGAGCTCCCCGGAAGCAGGACTCCTGAGGCCCGTTAGGCCCATTAGCCAAGGCAGACTGGTGTTCGGACGCCTCTGTCTGGGCCAGAGCACAGCTGCAGAGGTGAGGCGAGGGGAACCACTGTGCTCTGGAGGCCCAGCTTCAGAGGCTCACTCACCACTTCCCTTTGTGGCCTGATCTCAACCCACTTCCTCCAAAGTCTGGGTGTGGCTGAGGTCCTGCAGGGCAGGCAGGCGACGCAGGCAGGGGAGCACTATTCTTCTTCCTGCTGCAGAGGAGGGGTGGGGTGGTAAGGACAGCAATGTCTGGGAGCCTCATTCCCTGGTGTGGGGCGGCTCCCAGTGAACAGAAAGCAACTTTTTCAAGCTGGCTGTGTCCACACTACCACTTCGGAGTCAGACCCCAGGTAACCTGCCTCCCCTTCTCTTCAGCCACCTCTTAGCACATTCACATTCGGAGCGGGACTTCACTCTTCCTTCTCAGCGGGGGGAGGCTCTTGTCTTTGATGGCTTAACTGCACCCTATGATTTCCCTAAATCTCACACACACACACACACACACACACACGGTGCCTCGCCTGTCTGTCAGAAGGGCAGTGCTCACCGTGAAGGCCATAGGCACCAGCCTCCCGGAAGACGGAGCCCGTGTCTTCTCACCCCATGGGCCTCGCACCTCAGCTGATCAGGGTCTGAATGGAGCTGGCTGAGGCTCACACCCCCTATTTGACTTCTCTGACAGTGGGGGGGGGGGTGCTGCACATGATAAAATTGGTTTTTACAAAGCAATGCTGTTTGTACCAAAATATTTAATGAATATGCTGTTAAAATAAAACCAACAGAAGAAATAGTAATACAATTTTACTGGTTTATATTTCAATTCATAAAGTTAACACACTAAGACTACCCTAACACAATGTCCACACACCTAGATTTAGACGGGCTTACAGCTGTTTTGGTAACCGAACAAGAAAGACACAAAGGGGGGGGGGGGGGAGGAGGGGTTACTCGTTACCTCCCCGTTACACACATGACCTCAGCAAGTGTCAGTACAGCCAACGGGGAAAAAATACAAAACCGCCCAAGTGTCTACATACAAACCAGCGCCTCGTGTAACCAGCCACCTGCAACGACGCAGAGACAATGACGAACAATCTGCAAGACAGCCTGTCGGCACATCACTATATAAGTTAAAAGTCTGACTTGTGTGTTTTCTGAAAAAGGTGCTAACACCTCCATACCATAGTTTTGAAGCAAGGACTTGCAGCCCATTTAAACAGCGAGGTTTGCACCCAGCCACACTCCAGGGGGAACGCAGCAGGGAAGGACGCGGGCCAGCAGGATGGGGCCTGGGCGTCCATGTACATTTATTCACAGACACACAGCCTCAGTGTCCTCGCGCGATCTGTTGTGCAAAACACCTGGAGTCTCAAGGTGAGGGAGCTTGTCACAACTCAGAATGCAGGGAGGAGAGCAGAACCCAACAGACCTTGAGTGAAGTTAAGTGCCCACATAACCACATAATTAGGTTGTGCAGATCAGTCCAGTCTGGGATTTAAACACTGTCATTTGGGGGCACTGGGGGGGGGGTATTTATATATATACACACATATACACACATGACATGTTGAGCAAGATCAGACTTGTCCACATTGTGATTAACCCAGTCTCATGGTCACCCACCAAGCCCTGTGAAGCCATTTTGGCAGCTAACACTAAAAACAACAGGAACCATGAGAGTTGCATAGAATTGATCTAAAACGTGAAAAATGCCAAACCAAAACCTGTGCATCATACAGTTTAAAACGGGACTGCTCCCGATGCACCCAGGAAACCTCTTTAAAACAAAGTGCTTCTCCGTTACCGGGGACCCTCTGCTGGCACTGACGCAGGTTCGGAATTACTGGATTCCTGGTCCCCTGCCCACCCCTCCCGGCCACAGTCTGTATAACGTGCATTAAAAAAAACTAAAGAGTTAGAAAAAAACTTAACAGCCCGAAAGGATTCCCCCAGCTCTGATAAGGTCACCTCAGCCTGCGGGCTGGAGAGCCTGGGAGGTCGCCGCAGGAGTGATTTCCTGGAGCGGCCGGAGCGGCCGCCGGCTGGCAGGCCCGTTAGTGTCAGTAGTTAGGAGAGCCTGACCCAGAGGCTGCCTGCTTCAGGAGCTCCGGTCCGATGACCTACCAATATGCTTCTGGGAATCTGACTTGGGTACATCTGGTCCGGGGACATGTCACAGAGTCACACATCTGGCCAAAGAAGGCAACGGACGGTGTCGTGTTTTCTGATGGTGCCCGAGGCCGCGGCGGCTCTCAGCAAGTCTCTTTGCCCTGCACGCCAGTTGCCGTCTTTATGGAGCTCAGCGTTCGGTTAAACCACGTCTTCTTGGCTGCTTGTACCTCACTCAGGGCGAGGCCCAAGTGGTGCTCCAGGTCCTGCAGGGAAGACGGCATGAGGACGCTGGCCCGCGCCAGAGACAGCTGGCCCCCTGAGAGCCGAGCCAGGCAGGAACTCAGTCTGTTTACTTTTGAGAGGCCTCTGGAAATTCCGTCTTAAACTGGCATGGAAAGATCTGGAATGCCCAAATCTGTTAGGCCCTCCTAGTCTCTCGCCCAGTTTATTAATGCTGCCCCCTAAACCAACACCGCCCTCCCATGTTCACCACTGCACACCGGGCAGAGCTCACGCCCGGGTAAGACGGCACCGTGGACTTTCTGGAAGGACCTGCCCGTCTGCCTGCGAGCAGGCACTCGAGACGGCGGCCTGGGCCACAGCGGGCTGTTTCAGATCAGCACCCACACCCACGCCTCCCCCTGGGCAAGCCCACGCCTCCCTGGGCTGCTCCCCCCCCTCCTCTGCCTGATCTTTCTCTGCAGCTGCAACTGTCCAAGTCTTTGACCCCAGCTCAGACACCGATTGCCTATGAGCCACGTCTTAGCTTCGCCGCCCCCGCATCGAGAACGGCCCGGCAAAGAGCAGGCACGCAGTGAACGTGCGCGACGCGGGAGGCCCAGCCCAGGCGTGGCTCCCTGTGCTTAGCGCTGGTGCTGGCAGAACGCGCCAGGCAGTCTAAAGGTGACCAAGCTCAGCCCACTTCCTTCACCAGGAACAGAGGTCAGGCCAATTAGGTCAGAGGTCGAGAAACTCATTAGTCAACAGAGCCAAACACCAACAGCACGCCGATTGAAATTGCTTTTGAGCGCCAAATTTTTAAAACTTAAACTTCTTCTACTGCCACTTCTTCAAAATAGACTCGCCCAGGCCGTGGTGGTTTGTGGAAGAGCCACACTCAAGGGGCCGAAGAGCCACACTCAAGGGGCCGAAGAGCCCCGGTCTGCCGACACTGAATTAGGTAACACGTCCGAAGGCACAAGCCAGCACTTACAAAGCGCGAACACCGGGTGAGCCCTGTCTGCATTTCCTCCTGCCCTCCCTCTCCACTGGCAGGGAAGACGGACGGAGAAGGTTACTGACTGACTCCGGGGGAAAGACTGATCAAAGTACGGCTGTGACTTGAAAGGACACATTCTCTGCTCCCTCAGGACGCTCCCGAGCTTGACAATTACTATGGAAAGTGTTCAGAGCAGGGCGAGTAAACATCTTCCTGTGAGGCCAGAGTCAAGGCTGACAAGAGAAGACCCCCAACCTGTAAAGGCCATGCTGGCGTTCTCTACACAGGACCCCTCTGGCCGGTCCGAGTCTCATGGCAGCAAGAGAAGGAAGGGGTGCTTTGGTCCTGGGGGCTGGGGGTGGGGTGGGATGGCGGTGACGGGGTTTGGGGGGCAGAGATGGCTGTTACCTGTATCTTACACTCAGCCTCCACCAGCTGCAGCTTGGTCTGGGCCAGCTCCAGTTCCATCTCTCGAAGCTGGTTCTTGAGCGTCTCCTTCTCCTCATCTGTGTCCTCATCCAGAACTTCCTTAGCTGCGCGGATGCCCTTTACGCGCCCTTCTTTGTTGAAAAACTCTCGGCAGCGCTCACAGTCATCTACCTTTTGCTAAAAGCGAACGTCAGAGGTAGAGACAGGAAGAAGACTGGTCGTTCAGAAGGTGTGAGCACCGCCGCCTGGAGCCAGAGGTGGCTCTCCGCAGGCACCGCAGCTTCCGAAAACCCGCCCCGTGGCCAGGAGGCGGCGGCGGGGAGCCCGCCTGGCTCCGGACACGGGAGGCAGTGACCACGGTCTGATGGGACCCAGTCATCACACCTAAGAACCTGGCTAACCATGGCAGCAGTGACCAGACAGGATTTCTGTACAAGGGTTTTCATGCAGAATGAGAGAGAAGCCTCCCAACACCCGGGAGGAATCCAACACACTGGGCTGTATTCATACCGGAAGTGGGCAATCTCTAAGTTTCTGAGGAATTTTTCATAACATGGTAAAATGGTACACAAAAAAATGTATATACAGTATAGTTAAAATCTATACCATAGTCCATAAAAATAAAATGCCACTGATTGTAAGAAATGTCCTTTTATGTTCTTCTAAGAAAATATTCAACCAACTAAACCAAAACCTGCCCCAATTTCAGAGATGTGAATGTGAAACCATGCATATCTTAGAATGCATGGAATTGTGTATATTAAACAGAACAGAGACTGAAAGCATATACACACAAGTGTGCACCGTGGTGATGTTATCTGTGGGTGACAAGACTGAAGGGGTGATGAGCCAACAGGTCACGGTTCGATTCCCAGCTGAGGCACAGCCTGGGCTGCGGCTCCATCAGTATAAGGCGTGCGGGAGGCAGCTGTTCAATGACTCTCTTTCATCACTGATGTTTCTCTCCTTCTCCCCCTCTCCCTTTCTCTCTGAAATCAATAAAAATATATTTTAAAAAAAGATCGTAGGAGTTTTTTTCTTATATACTCTTCCAGATTTTCCGCAATGAGTTTTATTAGTTCTGGAATAGGACAAAAAATTATATTTAAAAATAGCTAGCGCTGGTTAAACACTTCTCTGGGTGCTGGGCATCCTCTTGCTCCAGGTGGAACGTTCTAAGCGAACATGGTCATGAGCACAGAACGCTCCATTTTCCTCTCCACTGAAGCGGAAGCATGTGAGGAAAGCATCTTTCAGCAAATGACTCCTCTTAGTAAAACTTGCTAAGTATTCTTACACAGACACAGCTTACAGAAAGCAGCGTCACACCAGCGCCCAAACTGGCCCCAAAATACTTTTAAGAGTCCAGTCGTCACTGTGGCACGTGGGTCGCTGGGCCAGCAGAAGAAAGGGGCGGGGAGGGAGTGCGATGCGGGGGGAGGGACAGGTCACACGCAGCCTGGCCTCCAGGCCCCAGGGCTGCACAGCACGCACTGCCCACGCGGAACCTCGAGCCACGTGTTTTGTCCACAGACCCCGGGAGGAGGTGTTGTCCACATTTGTAAGGACAAGGACTCGGGTTTTGAGACCTAAAGCCAGAGCTCTGGGTCTCATCTGCATGCCCCTCCAGAGGACACAGCAGTGTCAGCTGAAAATGACTGAGTGAGGCTGTGCTATCTGTCAGCTTCTCTCACCTCTGAAATCAAAGCACCCCCGCACCCCAATCTGCAGTGCTGGTCCCAGCCATAAACTGGGCTGGTGCTATAAAATTCTTTGATAAAGGGAGACTTACCCGAATTTTCTCAATTTCCACTTTATTAGCTGTCTGCTGCTTCTCCAGTCTTTCACTCAACTGAGAACAAATCTAAAGAAACAGACAAAGTATCAAATGAAAATCTCTTGAGCAATGCCATCAGCTGCATACTGTGGGCTGGGGACGAAGTCTGTGGTGGCAGCTGGACCACGTGAAGCAGCAGACCCTCTGGCCACACCGCCTCTGCTCTGCACCCATGAGCCTGGGACAAGCAGGACCCTATTAGCACCACACGCGATGCCATCATTCTGCACCACATAACCACACGTGCACACGAGGCGCAGCCTATACCTGAAATAGGCCCAGGAACACAGTGTGGCTTCACTCACTAAGTGCCTCCGTGCAGCTGGGCACTCACTGCCTGGTGCTCCTCCCACAGGACTGCGATGGCAGCTCTCTCCCTTACTCCAATGGTGGCATGAAGGGACCGGTCGGAGCTGGAGGCTCTTGGGTGAGGAAGGCACACTCGCTCGGGGGACACAGCCCAGTCCCCTGGTGCGAGGACCCACCTGCTTGTAGTCGCCAATGATAGAACTGTTCTTTTTAATCTCGGACTCCGCTTTGTCGAGCTCCCGCCGGCACATCTCCTTTAGCTGCGCACATTAAAAAGGCAGACCTGAGTGTTTCGAGGGGAATATAAAGGGCTTTCCACTAAATGCAGACCTGACTCTGAAGGGCTCTCTTCCCTCTCCTCCCCCTTCCCTCTTGGCATCACTAACGCTGTTTTCCGATGCCAGGAGAGGGAGGGACAGTCAAAATGCCCCAAATATCCACCCCCACTCTGGGTCTGCTGAAGCTTCTGCCTGGGAGCAGCCGGCCTGGGGCCTGAGCGAGGACACAGAGCGGAGACCGAGCGGCCGGAGCCCAGCGCCTCAGTAACTGACCCCTCGTCTGGGTAAGATGCCGGCACCTCGCATCTCAGGCAGCCCTGACACCAGGAGGAGTTACCTTTATGGAAAACTGGGGGGAGGGGACAGGCGCTGGCCCCAGGGCGTCCAGCACCCTAAGCTCTCCCCATGACGGTGGGTCTGCCGGGCCTGCAGAGCTGGCTGCGGACAAGCCTCCCAGCCTGCTCTCGGAGGACACGTCAGTGGACAGGCAGAGGAGCCAGACATGTTAGGGTGTCGCTCTCCTGCAGCGATGCTAAGCCTGTGCTTTGTCAGTCAGATTCGGACACATGGGGGTTTCTCTCTCCCCAACGAATGAGGGGCTTTGCCCACGACCCCACTGTGCTTTACTGAGCGAGAACCATTCCACTTCCCACGGTGAACAGGAGAGGCCGGCGGACGCTGGACCAGCTGTCCCGGGTCCTGCGGCCACACTGCCACCATGCAGCGTCTGCAGGGCGAGGCCACAGCGGGCAGCGCCCCTGACCTGAGCGGACTCCTCCTCCAGCCGCCTCTTCTCCTCCTCCGCGTCAATCAGCTTCTGTTTGGTCACGAGCAGCTCCTTGTTCAGGGCGTCTGCCTTCTCCTCGGCCTGAATGGGGAGAGGCTGTGAGTGGACAGCTGAGAACGGGGCGGGGGGGGCATCATCCGGCACAAGCCCATTTTAAGATGGAGGCGAACTGTGGCGGGGACGGGGAAGTGACGCGCCCACGGCCGCACCGGGACGAGGCTGGAGCCTGAAGGCCGGCTCTGAGGCCGGGAAAGGCTCCGGTCAGCACAGCCGCTGGCCTCGGGCGGCCTAGGCTCTCTCCCGCCGTTCCCTGCCCAGCGCCACTGGAGACGCCACAGAAAGCTTGTCTGAGCCCCAGGGTCTTCCCCTGAGCGCTAACGTGTGGAAAGGACTCAGCGAGCCCAGTGCCTAGCACCCAGTGAACCTCAACAAACAGTAGCTGTTATAATCAGTAACAGCTATAATAAACTCTGGTTTTCTTCCTCCAAACTTTCAGTATTTCCTCGGCTTCATCAAACAAGTTCCACATTTTGGTCTCCTTGTCACCTGATAAAGGAAGCCACCCCGTTCCTGTTTTTATTCCTGAAATGGCGATGCTCCACCCCAGTTTTCTCCTAGAGCGTGCGAACGTCTGGAGGGCAGACCTGTGGCCCGCCACAAACGGCCCCGCGCCCCGAGGAGGGGAGGACTGGCGCCCACAGGGCGGGGAGGACAGGCGCCCACAGGCGGGGAGGACTGGCGCCCACAGGGCCGGGAGGACTGGCGCCCACAGGGCGGGGAGGACAGGCGCCCACAGGGCGGGGAGGACTGGCGCCCCCAGGGCGGGGAGAACAGGCGCCCACAGGGCCGGGAGGACTGGCGCCCACAGGGCGGGGAGAACAGGCGCCCACAGGGCCGGGAGGACTGGCGCCCACAGGGCCGGGAGGACTGGCGCCCACAGGGCGGGGAGGACAGGCGCCCACAGGGCGGGGAGGACTGGCGCCCACAGGGCGGGGAGCACAGGCGCCCACAGGGCCGGGAGGACTGGCGCCCACAGGGCCGGGAGGACTGGCGCCCACAGGGCGGGGAGGACTGGCGCACACAGGGCGGGGAGGACTGGCGCCCCGAGGAGGGGAGGACTGGCGCCCCGAGGAGGGGAGGACTGGCGCCCCGAGGAGGGGAGGACTGGCGCCCCGAGGAGGGGAGGACTGGCGCCCACAGGGCGGGGAGGACTGGCGCCCACAGGAGGGGAGGACTGGCGCCCACAGGGCGGGGAGGACTGGCGCCCACAGGCGGGGAGGACTGGCGCCCACAGGAGGGGAGGACTGGCGCCCACAGGAGGGGAGGACTGGCGCCCACAGGAGGGGAGGACTGGCGCCCACAGGAGGGGAGGACTGGCGCCCACAGGGCGGGGAGGACTGGCGCCCACAGGCGGGGAGGACTGGCGCCCACAGGCGGGGAGGACTGGCGCCCACAGGGCGGGGAGGACTGGCGCCCACAGGCGGGGAGGACTGGCGCCCACAGGAGGGGAGGACTGGCGCCCATAGGAGGGGAGGACTGGCGCCCACAGGCGGGGAGGACTGGCGCCCACAGGGCGGGGAGGACTGGCGCCCACAGGGCGGGGACACGTTGGGCCTCCTGGTCACAGACCACTGCACTGCAGCACGGGAGTCCCGTTAGCGCTCAGCAGCCCGAGCCTCTTTCTAGAACACCAGGAAACTGTGAGCAGGAAAGTCATCTGGGGAGCCTGACAGGGAGGTGCTGGTAAACAACAGCCTATCACCAAATCTGCTGGTTCTGACAAATGTGGTTTTACCATAAGCAAACAGCCTTGTCAACTGGCTCCTTACTATCTATGTGTGGCTAGTTCTGCACCAGTGGCAAAGCTAAAGAGTCGTGACAGGGACCACGTGGCCCACAAAACCTAAATATTCACTACCTGCCCCTTTACAGAAAAAGCTTGCAGCCTGACCTAAGCCGGAACGAGAGACCACACTTCTCTCAAGGGAAGCTTATGGTAGAGAATGGACAAATGCCCACCAGGAAAGCCATCACCTCAAACTCAAGACTGGGAGAAGCAAAGAAAGATGGCATATCTGCCAACAGAAATTACTGATGAAATCAAGCATCCTGGGCTCCGGGCTTTATTATACTTGGCAGTGCTTAGTCAACAGGCACAGAATATGCAAGAAAACAAAATCTCTTCTTGTGTCAGGGGGAGGTTAAGAAAACCTTAGTGATTAAATGCTACTGCCAACTGTGGTAGCAGAATGAGCCAAGTCTCTTAATCAAACGATGTTTCGGAAGAAGTTCAAGGACTTAAGGCTTCCTGAGCTCATCACTAATCCTACAGGAAGGGAGGGAAGGAATGTGGACAAGAGCCTGTACCCTCAGAGGAGGGTGACTAACCAGGACAACAAACACGGCAATTTCACGTGACTAAGCAGAAGTCAGTGCTGAACACAACCCCTCCCTGCAGCCGAGGCAGACTCACGTTATCCAGGTCCTTGCGCAGCGCGATCTTGCTGGTCACCAGCTCGTGGGCTAAGTCATCATTTTCCTGTTCCAACCTCATGTTCGCTTCTTGTAGACGCCTATTCTCCCGCTGAAAGGTTCAAGGAAGCCAGTTACAGACACATAAAAATCAGGTGAAATGAGTTTCTCAGGGCTAACCCTCAAAACTCCCTTGAGTCCTACGGGAATTGTGGGAGATGGAGCTGATCCTCACGGGCTACCCATCAATAATTTCAGAAACACTTAACTGATGACCTTGTGAAGGAGCTGTGTCTGATTAACAGTGCCAGCATGCCACCAAACTGTAACAAACTAGCTGCTGGTTTGAAACAAAACAAACTTTGTTTTCTTATTTGCAAACTCAGTCTGAAACTTGAATCTAGAAACAATGGGACTGAATTTTAAAAGGAACGCAGTAAGGGTGTTACAGACACAATTACATGAACTGGAAGGCGAACCTCAAATCGCTCGATGGGATCTTCCTGTTGGGCCTGCTGCTCCCTCATGGTGTGATACTCCTTCTCATATTTTTTCAGCTTCTTCTGACTGATCTGTGGATAAATCACAGCAGGAATGAAAAAGGATCAGAAAGTGGTGGGTGCTCACGGACTTCCCGCAGGGCTGCCCCAGTCACTATGGAAATGCTGTTTCCCTACTGTGGGAGGGAAATCATCAGAACTGGGCACTGTCCAGGACCCAGATTCTCAAACAGTGGCTACTGTGTCCAGCGTTCAGGGGAAAACTGGCTCACAGTTTTTACTAACAGGGTTAGAAGGACACCTACAGAGAGTTCTTCCTATCGAAGGCCTGGGTCCCACTGTCCCTATCATCATCCCCATCGCCATCCACATCTTTCTTATCTGGCACTTACCAGCATGGCTGCAAGAGGCTTCAAATCTCTGCCTTCACAAACAGTATTCTCTATCCTCCTCCTCCTCGTTTTATACACAACTTAACTAAGGTATAAGGTGGTTACGTACCTTGATCAAGGTCACTCAGTGAGGGGTGGCAGATCTGGGATTTGAACCCAAGGTCCAGCTATAGCCACCTGGCTGTCCTACACCCAGCTTTCCTCTCCACTAGCCCCTGTGCCGCTATCAGACAGACACAGTGCTCTCTGTCCTTCAACACAACTCTGCTGACCATTCTACTTGGCTGCTCTTCTGTCCCATCAAACTACTGTCCTTTTTCTCTCAAGCTTCTTCTTACCAACAATCACTGCCAACCGCAGGTCCATACCTGTCCCTTCCACTGCTTCAGGGTCTCTCTTTGCTCTAAGTCCAGCGCCTGCTCTGACCACTCTTTAGAAACGCCCTTTTGAAAGTCAGAGTAGTTTCTTTCTCACTTCATCCAGTGGGCTCTCTCTTCCCAACCAGACTTCAAACCCTGAGTTCCATTTCACCATGACCAACTCACTCCTCTCCTCCCGAGGAAATCCCTTCTGCCTCTCTCTCAGCTCTCCTTCTGCTGAACAGGCCGTTTCCCCCTTTCACTGGTTAGCCCTTTTCTTTCTTCAACCGGGACCACAATCAAGGCCATCCTCAAGATACAACCCTTAGTCTTTTGTTTTAGTCCTTCCTCTAAAACACTAACCTGTTCTCTTTGGTGTTTTTAAAATTACATTTTTAAGAAACTATAAAATATGAGAAACAGAACAGTGATAAACAGGTATATGCACCTTAAGGAATGATTACAAGCCAACACTCATCCCTTCCCAAAGCTCCACGACTCAGCACCCGCTGCCTCACAGTTTCAGCGGCCGGTGCCAGGTAACGAGGAAACTGGGCTTGTCTAGCCCGACTCTCCTCATTTCACAGATGCCGAAACTGAGACCTACAGGGGATGCAACAGGCCCAAGTTTGCAGTGACTCCAATTCTCTGTCCCCTCACTTGTGCTGCTTGGGGTTCTCCTCCCACAACTCGAATCGTGATGTGGATTTGTCTGCTTCAACCAGAGCTGGTCCCAGAGTCTGGCTGCCGCCTAAGGGGAGGCCACCAAGCACACAGCACTACGCCTTGGCTGCAGTCTATAGAAATGTCCATTAAACACTTGGGAGCGAGGCTGCAAGCGGGGAAATGACATCTTTAAACTCAGACCTTCTGCAGCTTAAGGCCAATGCCGGGGTAAATTTTTAGTGTATATGAGAGGCCCCGTGTACAAATTGTGTACGGGTAGGGTGCTCTGCCTGGCTGGCCGATGGGGCCAGCTGGCGGGGGGTGGAGGGGTGGGAGGGGAGGGACCACAGCTGGCCAAGAGGAGGGACCTAGGGAGGTTGGCCAGCTGTGGGAGGTTAGTTGTGGGAGAACACTGACCACCAGGAGCAGCTTCTGCATTGAGCATCTGCCCCCTGGTGGTCAGTGCACATCACAGCTACTGGCCGGTCATCTGGTTGTATTGGTCACTTAGGCTTTTATATATATATACACACACACACACACACACATATATATATATATATAATTCACAAAGGAAGCACCTAAATAAAACATCTGTGTGACCAGTAAGTGTATGGACTATCCTAACAGATCGATATGGATCAACAGAAACTAAAGGAGATTTGTGAGAGACAAACAGCGCCTCCCAGCGCTCTCTGGTGTCAGTGTGGATAAATGACAAGGAGGAACTGGATATGAGGCTCCCCTTAGTGCTTCATTAAAAAGAAAATAAAAAGAAATGAAAAATCCTACAAAACATTCTCACAAATCTTCAGGATTCTCCAACTTTTCATTATCATGTGAGGGCAAAGGAAAAATTAACAAAATTTTTCCTATAAACATACATTTAAAAAGGCTAATTACAAAATAATGTCTTCTACATTTCATTATCCCTAAGTATAAAAGCCTCATTCTCAGAGTAAAGGGCTGATTCTCCTTCAACACCTGCCACAGTTGTTGGTGTCGAACGAGCACCTGATAAATGTGGGACCCTTTATATCTGATTATCTCACTGATTTTTCGTGATAGGATATGGGCATTTCTTTATGCATTTCCCATGTTTTTCAAGTGTTCTGCAATGAGCATAAGTTACTTTACAATTAAGTATACGAAGTACATGCTTTTGGAAAGAATTCTCCCGATAACTCGGGGCTTCTGCACCAGGACTTAACACAGGCAGAGCTCGTCTTCCGCGGAGCTTGTGGCCCAGACTTCCTCACCGGCTCAGGCTCCCGCCCGCTGCTCAGCCTCACTGGTTCTGTTTCCCTTTTACTCCCTCCCTCCTTAAGACTTTACCCACCAACCCCATTACAAACAAAAATAAGGAAAAGCAACACTGCTTATAACAGGCTCACACTAACCCTGCCTCTCGGATCATGGATGGCTGCACACCAGAGCCAACTAGCTCGGTCTGCCTCTGAGCACAGACCCCACGGAAAAGGCTGATGCCTGACTCCACATGGAGGAATGGAGAGGCACCAGGAGTAAAAGCACCAATGCAAGCCTCCACAGGAAGCCGTACCCGGGAGACCAGCACCCACCTCTCAGCCGGCCAGTCTCCAAGTCAGAACATCCCTCCCTCACCCCTTGCCCACGCAGGGTGCACAGAAATGCTGAATGATATCTAACCTTTCCTCTCAATGGAAATGCCAACCAAATGAGCCCCTCTGCCTGCACAGCCCACACCTTCTTCGCCTCTCAGAGCGCGCTCAGCATCACTTCATTAGGAGCCTCCCCGACACCTCCTTCCCCACCAGGCCCGGTCTTTCCTTAAACATTCTCATGACACCAGGGCAATTCCTTCGTGTACCTGCACAAGCTCACAATTATTTACTTTTGTGCTCACTTGTCTGCCTCCTCACTAGGAAACAGGCCTCATCTGCTTTGCTTACCACCGAATCTCCAGTGCCCAGTTTAATGCCTACAATATAATTGGGACTCAATAATCAGATGTTGAACAAAGCAAAGCCAATGGCCATCCTGCAAATCCGTAATCAGGATGCAGCAGGGGCATTTATTTACCCAACAGCTGAGCTCAGCTATGGCCAATGTCCTCGTAGGCATTAGGATACAAAGATGTATACAGGTCACAAATGCAAACTCCACAGGGCAGGAGCTCCTATTCATTTCAAAATTCTGAATGCCTGGCCCACAGAAAGCATGAAAATACTTAATGAATAAGATACAGACCCCACTCTAATAAGTTCAAGGGTCACTTTGTCTGTCTCTTACCTACACCAGTAAACCTGTAATTGAATTCAGGAAGTAGGGCAGCAGTGGAATAGCCCAGAGCCAGGAGTCATACCTCTGCTGGCTGGCCTCGCTGAGGAGGCGGGGAAGCACAGCCTCACACACAGGGGCATGTCTGCCCGCAGAGACGATATGGGCTGGGCGGCTCAGGCGGTCGGAGCACTGTCCCTCACACCAAAAACACTGCAGGTTCGGCTTCAGGTCAGGGCACATATATAGGTTGTGGGTTTGACCCCCGCAAGGAGCATATGGAAGGCAACTGATTAATGTCTCTCCCCTACACCTCTCCTCTTCTCCCCCGCCCTCCCCCCCCCCAAAAAACACTAAAAAGTATATCCTCAGGTGAGGGTTAAAAAAAAAAGATATTTAAATTTTTTTATTTAAATGTTCTTTTTTGGGGGGGTGGGGAGAATCTTACAATTTCCTGGGACAAGACTGAGTCTGTACTAAATTTAGGAAAAACCAATGTTACACCCCATTGCAATCTGTACAGAGGTTCTAACACTGTTAGGAACAGAACCCACTGCAATCTGTACAGAGGCTCTTAACAGTCAGGAACAGAACCCATCTGAAAGTGCCCTGAGCGCCATGGTTCCCATAAAAAGCAATGTTCCCATAAAAAAGCCCAGAAGTCAACTCTGCCCCACCCCACCCACAGCAAGAGAACATTCTACATACCATTTCAGAGGGCTCATAGCTCCCTGAGGCCCATCCATACATAGTCCCCAGTTAAGAAACTTTGAATTAGACAGTGGAGACTGGGAACATGTCAGTTTGACATTTTGGTAGAAGTACAGAGTTGGTCCCAAATCCCTCCCCTTAGTGACTCATCATCCATCTTCACAGGAATCGGATACTGCTCTCTCTCCAAACAGGGGCTACATGCCAGCCTCTGGCACAGGCAGGGATGTCGAGGCCCAGACTCGGAGGAAGGGAGTGGCCGCAGATTTGCGTGGGAGGGGGTGGTACAGTCTGCAAGTGGACAAACCAAGACTCAAGTCCTGGCTCTGCTAATGATTCATTGTGTGACTAAGATGAAGCTGCCTTACCTCGGCTTCAGGTTCCTCATCTGTGAAAACCACCACAGCCCTTTTAAGGACTCTTGTTATGAGGATCACACGATATAAAACATTCAAAGAGCTCACTGAGTGCCCGCACAGAGTGAGGTCTTTTACTAGCGGTAGCTGCTACTTTTATCAATAGAATCAGAAGCCCAACTACCCTCCGCACATGTGCTGCAGAGAATGAGCCATTTAAATAAAGCCCATTTCACACAAAAGAGCAGAACATGGGCTGCTGACAGGAAGCAGGAGAGGATTCCCAAAGGTCCCTCGCTGGGCTGGAGACAGGAAGTCAGCAAAGGTGGGAGGCTGAATGTTAGTAGTCTGCATAGCAGGGTTCAAGGATATTGTCTGGGTGAGTGTGGGTAGGAAGAGGTCTTGTACATTAAGGAGATCCTGACTCCAAAGTCCTCATAGCTAACAAAGAAATCTGACCAAGCCCACCTCCTCTTGTTGAATGCTTGGGGTAAGAACTTGGCTTTTCAGTAATTGGACTCCGAGATTCACAAAGGACTGTCAAGATAACAAGATACTTCCACACCTACCACTTTTTTTTTCAATCTTCCAAACACCTCTCTGAAAGGCTGTAGCAGGAATTATCGCCCTCATTTTATTGATAGGGAATCGAGACCTAGACAGGTACAGTGACTGCTTAGTGACGATACCAGCACCAGATCAGTGATCCGGGGTGATTCTTGCTTCTTATCCATCTCTGCAGCATGCTCAGTACTGAGTACAGTTCTTGACACGTAAGAAAATCTATAAATGTTTATTGACTTGAACTGACTTAAAGAGATGCCTGGGCAGAGGAGGTCAAAACAGGGCAGGCCAAGAGATCACTGGTGTTGAGGGACGATATGATCATCAGAAGATCTGCAGCTACATTAAAGGCATCATCTTATGGCTCTCTCCAGCCTGCTGTGTTAACCTGCCCTGGGGCACAGGGCACAGACAGAGCCAGGATGAGAGCCAAGGTCCGTGCGACTACAAGGCCTGCCCTTGGAACCACTTGACACAAATCAACATTCAATTTAATCTGAGTCTTTTTATTTAATTTGTTCAAATAGTTCAGACTCCAACTCCCTCTAAAATCACTAAATAGAATTAGGCCTTCTGATCCTACCATCAGAGTATTTTTCTAAAATGCAGAAGCAAATCAGTAGCAGAGAACCCAAATACAGATACGCACCAGAGGAGACCAACTTATTAAAATAAGAAGGGAGTGACCACTGCCTACCCTTATGACACTGAAAAACTTAGGGTACAGTGCAGAGAAAGAGCAGCCACTCAGGAGTTTCCTCATGAAATCCAATTCTAAAAGGTCACAACAAGCAAAGCAGTAGAACTATAGCCTGGTCTAGCTGCAGGGAAAACTGAACTTAGGTACAGTGTACACATAGAGTTTCAACGCTGACACAGACGGAGCTTGTCCCGTTCACTCAATCCCTCATTTACAGTAAAGCAGTGACAATAAGCATTGACTTTAAAGTCAAACTCCCAGGATCTAATCCCTATTCCATCACTTAGGAATTTTATAAGCTTTGGGAGTTTTCTTCAATTTTCTAAGCTTTACGTATACATTTGAAAAATGACCCCATGTGGTCATCGCAAGGATTGGTCTACTATGTCTAGACACTGTGGAAGATTCCGTGAATACACCAAGGAAAGACTGATGAAGTCACTGCAATCACAGAGCTTAAAGCCCTAATCCTAACACACAATAACTACACAAATGATCGGAGCAGAGAATGAAATTCAAACTAGTGTGGCTTTTTGCTCATGAATAAAAATATTCCCCAAGGACAAAGATTCCCAAATGCCAGAGGTTTCTGTTTCTCCAAAAAGCAAGTGATTAGGATTGCATTAATTTGGAGATACTGTTATTTGGTTTTTGCAACAATATCTTTTCTTACAGGTAGTTTGAAGTCTAGCACAATCACTTTATATTTGAAATAAATTCTAGTGAAACAGTGGTTCAGAAATTACTTTTCACCTTAGTGAGGATTCTATAACAAAAGGGTCAAGTCTTCAAGCTTGATCTAAGAAACCCACTGGGCCAGCTCTTCCAGCTATTTCTTGTTTCTTCTAAACTAGCCTCATATATATGACTTACTCTCTAAATGCCTGTACAGACATAAAAAACCACTGCTTTAACATAATTCTCGAGTCAAAAATGTACAAGAGCTGAGTGTGGTTGTATCCCCCCCCATCCCCTCTAAATAATGCACAGCACAGTTATGAGTATGAATGGGTTGGGAAGCTACTAGGACCATTCATGAACTCCTAGAACAATCTTTAAAAATGAAATTCCTTTTAGACCTTATAGTGGAAGTCAAAACAATTTTTCTATTTCAGGGCACTGACCCATAAAAAAAGAGAAAATCAATGGACAGGTAAATGTGTTTTTATACATGCTGTTAAATTATAGATTAAGAGCAGGAGATCAAAAAGTCCTCAAAAAATAAATGTTAGTCCCACAATAAACTAAGGAGAAGGAGGGAGAAGTGGAGCAGTACGGGGGAGAAAAGAGAAAAGTCAGACACAAAGGGACACACACCCAGGTACAGGAAGGAATACAGACCTTTTTGAACAACACCTCCATCTTGTGGCTGTTTCAGGTATTGCCACAAAAACAACTTGTATTTCTGCAAAGGAGTGGAAAGCATATTGGGAATGCAAAGTCTGAAGGCCTGAGTTCTACTAGGGCGTGTCAGTGCGCAGCCAGTACCACTTGGGTAAGGTACCTGATTTCTGTAAGCCTCAGTTTCCATACTTGAATTGCCCTATGTACCTCATAAGGTATCATAAGAAATGAGATACTTCCAAAAACTATACAAATACCAGAAATTACAACATTATAAATGTTACAATAATGACAATAAAAAAAAAAATAGGTCTTTGTTACCTGGACTGCATGTGATAAAGTATTCTCAATCAAGAAGCACAACTCTGAAAACCAAGTCACAATTTTTAAAAAATAAAATGGAATGGAATTTCAATGAACTAGAGTCAAGTGTTTCATTTCTAAATTGTACACCAAAAAGTTAAAAAGCTAATTTCCGAACCATCCCATTCCCCCTTCTCCATGGCCAGAGGGACTCTGCACCGCCAGGTGATCACACACACACTATGCTGACTGAGGCGCTCCCAACCTCATGCAGCCCACATAACTAACACACGCAGAGTTTGCAAGGATTTGCTTATTTTTGAGATGGCATATTATACCGTGACTAAGGTTCTTTGCTGATAATTGGCTCAACTTTCCATTAATGTTTGCTGGTATTCAAGTATAACTGCCAGAGCATAACTAATCATCACTAACTAAGCTGTACATACCATATCCCACCTTCAGCAGAAAAATCTCATTGGCTCATGTCCTGGTGAGTCTGTAAGGCTTTCCATGCTGTGAATCAATTAAAAAAATTACTCTCTTTCTCACTCTGAAACCATGTTGCAAGTAGGGGTATCATTCAAAGAGCACCCCTGCCAAGCAGAGTTCTCCAGGGTCAGAAGGAATTACATATCTAAGCACGAAGTGTGTGCGCTGTGCAGCCTTGTCTGCCTTAACTCCTTGAAAGCAGAGGCAAGAAAAAGAAGACATTAGACACCGCCCATCTGGCTATGAAAAAAAGAATCCATATATTATTAAAGTGTTTCAAGCTAATGAAAACCCAAAAGGTAAAACCTTCGCTAGAAGCTACTTTTAAGCCTTGTCCAAATCCATGTTAACTCTTGTTTGTAAACCATTTGGTAGAAACTCGACAGCATATTCATTTATTCACTTATCCAACCGCTATTTATATGGCAGATTCTGTTCTCGCGCTGGGGTTTCAAAAGTAAGCAGGAGATAAAGTCCCTTCTGTCCTAGGCTTAATTCTAATGTGGAAGGAGAATTAATAATCAAATAAACAAGATAATGTGAAGCAGTGATAAGAGGAAAATAAGGTAGGGCCAGGAGATAAGGTTGGGGAGCTGCTACTTTAGACACTGTAATTAGAGAAGGCCTCTCTGATGGCATGATATTTGAGCCCAAGAATGAATGAGGCAACAGTGAAGCCAGACGGACACCTAGGAGAACATTACAGGCAGAGGCTGAGGAGTGAATGCGTTGGCCTGTTTAAGAACAGCAAGGAGCCGAGACCGGTTTGGCTCAGTGGATAGAGCGTCGGACTGCGGACTGAAGGGTCCCGGGTTCGATTCCGGCAAGGGCATGTACCTTGGCTGCGGGCACATCCCCAGCAGGGGGCGTGCAGGAGGCAGCTAATCGATGTTTCTCTCTCATCGATGTTTCTGACTTTCTATCCCTCTCCCTTCTGCTCTGTAAAAAAATCAATCAATCAATCAATCAATAAATAAATAAGAACAGCAAGGAGACCAGTGTGTCTGAAGTGGAAAGAGTAAGGGGGGAAAGTAGTAGGAGATGAAATCAGAGATGACCAGGTCAGATGGTGTTAGGCCTTGCAGGCCAAGGCTAAAACTCGAGTTTTATTCTTAGAAGCCATTAGTTGTAAGCAAGAGAGATGGGAAACAGGAAGACCAAGCAGTCTCCTGGAATATTCCAGGAGAAAAGTGATGATGATGGTTAGACTAGGGTGTTAGTGATGAAGGGAACAGAAGTGACCAGATTTTAGGATACATTCTGATAGTAGGGCTTGCATATGGAGTTAAGAAGATGGAAGTGTGACAGAAAGAGAAGTCCAGGATGATACTGAGATTTTTGGTCCGAGCAACTAGCCAGGTACCACAAAATGAGATGGGACACTGAGCAAGAGGCAGGTTTTGGAGAGAAGAAATCACAAGAGGCAGATCCTCTTGTGTGCTGAACCAGGCTGAGGTGGAGACTCAGAAAACCTCAGAGCTCACTTGGTTCTCTGCGTTGTGCACAAACCCAACATCCATGAAAAAGTCCCTGAGAAGTGGTTCATATCTGCTTCAGAACACAACAGCAAGTCCAAGGTCCTGCTGGAGGCCGCCACACTGTGTGTCTGTGTGGGCATTAAATACCCACCTATGCTTCCACATTCCACGGGGAGCTCTTTCATCAGTTCACACATGCTAGCTCGGTGCTTCATGCACCTGGCACGTGTCTTTTTCCTTTCAAGTTCATTCAGGTATTTAAACATTTCTTGGGCCTTATTTTATTTAGCATTTCCAGTGTCTAAGGAAGGTTGGCCTGCATTAGCTCAGTGTGACATATAACCAGAACCAGAGTCCAGTATTACCACACAGATGAGGAGACTGCCTCTTAAATAACGAACTAGCTCTGAATTCAGGTCTCTCTGATGCTCAGTCCATGCTCTTGTCAGAGACAGAAGCTTCTTGCTCATATCTGCCCACCACACTAATTCCAGTTCTACCCTCTGGAGTCACACAGAGTAAACAAGAGTCAGACTTTTATGCACCCTAAAGAGTATGAGCACAACTATTTATTCTGTCCCCCATTTGCCTCCAGCTGAAAATTCCAAACTAAACTCCTTCAATTACTTGTTCTTCTTTAAAACCAAATTTTATTATAACGTGAATACAGGAAACCCTATGTTTTTTACCTTAAGAATTTGTACAAATCATAAATGCGACTGGAAATGAAAAACAAAGTGGGTTTCCATCATGTATTAGTTTCTTATTAGGGAATTTCTCACCACAACAATACATACTAACAGTTAAAGGAGAGCACAATAGAAATGACAAAACCTGTACTTTGCCACTAACTAGCTGTAGGACTATAGAGGGCTATAAGCTCTTCCTACTTTGGCTTGTCTGCAAAATGGGAATGATAATATCTTTCCTAGAGATTAAAGGCTGGGGGAAGCAGTAAGATTTAATGCACATAGGATATAACACAAGAAAATATTTGGAAGGCTGAGGGGTAAGAAAAATTTCCAGGCATCTAAGAGAGAGCATGATGGCCATAGTTAACAAGACTACTGTACACGTGAAAGTTGTTATGAGCAGAACTTTAATGTTCGCATCATCATGACAACAAAAAGGTAATTATGTGAGATGAAGAAGCTGGTCACCAATCTTACTGTGGTAAACATTTGGAAATAGATACATGTGTCAGAGCATCACACTTGCACCTTAAACTTACCTCACATTACATGTAAAGCCGGGGAAAAACAGAAGTATCTAATTTGAGATCTTATGGGAGAGTCATTTTAAGTCTAGTCTGGGAAGGAAATGCAAAGTGTCAAAAAAATGTACATTACAACTGATAAATTGATATATGGTGCATATCTAGCATTTTGATGTTGTGATTTTATTTTTGAGGTGGAAAAAGTTGTTATTCTTAATTATGTTAACCGGACATTTTCTCTATGTTGTATTATGCAAGTTAAATAAAGGACAAATTATCCAAAATGAGGAGAAAGTGCCCTAGCCCAGTGATTGGCAAACTTGTTAGTCAACAGAGCCGTAGTCTGCCGACCACTACCCTAACCCATTTGGCTCAGTGGATAGAGTGGTGGCCTGTGGACTGAAGGGTCCTGGTTCGATTCTGGTCATGGGCACATACCTTAGTTGCAGGCTCCTCTCTGCAACTAAGGACTCACGCAGGAGGCAACCAATCGATACGTTTCTCTCACATCGATGTTTCTCACCGTCTTGTCTTCTCTTCCACTCTCCCTAAAAACCATTGGGAAAATATCCTCGGGTGAGGATTAACAAAAAAGAGAAAGTGTGTAAAAAATTTTTTGGAAAAATATACAATAAAAAATAGAGATTATTTTAGTGTATTATGTTATTAGTTTGATCAGCAATAGTCAGACATTAACTGAACTAAAAAAACAAACAAAAAAATTAATGCAAAATTTTACCTTCATGTTGCAAGCCAATTCCATGAGCCTCTTTGCATTCTCTTCTGAGCGGTACCTCTTAGGAAGCTGGACCCTGAAGAACTTCAAGGCACCTTCAAAGTCTGTCAAAAGCAAGTCATCCTTCGACGTCTAGAAAAAGAGAAAGAATTGTGTGGAGAAAAGGTTCTTTGCTTTAAGGCTGCACAAGCAGCATTTTATAATCCCAGCAGCTTTCTAACCCCCAGAAGAGAGGTCTCCACTCCGCCACAGCCACGTGCTCGTCTCCACTGCCAGGGACAATGTCCGAACACAGTGGCTGTTGGAACGAGACTAAGACCCAAGCAAGCTATTGCAAGTGCTGAAGCGAGAATAGATGACTCATCTGAATAAATGTGTACCTTCAATAATCCAAGGGCAACATTAAAAATAACACTGATTCCCTAAAAGAGAAAACAAAGAACATTTTTAGTGTTTACATCTGGACTATGAAGCCATTTGTCTTCAGAATACTCCACAATTTTAGAGCAACTGTAAAATATTAATTAAGAAATGGAATTAACTTGAAAATACCTTGGAATATAAAAATTACAGAGCCACTGCTAAAACACCACATAAAGTAGATCCAGTCTCCTCTTTTTGTGAGAGAAGAGCTTTTCTAGTCCTACTCTCACATTCAACAAGAATACTTTCCTATACTTCCCAAGCAAGACATCGATCAGGCCCTGGACAGTGTGGCTCAGTGGATAAAGCATGTTGGACAACACACGCCAGGGTCACAGGTTTGATTCCGGGTCACGGGAACATACCTGGACTGCAGGTTTGATCCAGGTCCCAGTGGGAGAGTGTGCAGGAAGCAGTCAGTCAACGTATCTCTCACATGATGTTCTCTCCCTCTCTCTCTCTCTCCCCCTCCTTCCCACTCTCTCTAAAAACCAATGGGAAAAATATCCTCAGGTAAGAATTAACAACAAAAATTATAATCAGATAATAATTTCTGTAGAACTTTAAATATATATATTGTTTATTCCAGAGAGGAAGGGGAGGGTGAGAGAGAGAAACATCGATGACGACAGAGAATCACTGATCGGTTGTCTCAATTAGCGCATGTGCTCTGACCAGGAGTTGGTGACCTCTTGGTTCATAGGTTAACACTCAACCACGAGCCAGGCTAATTCCTATGGAACTTGATTTTGCGTGGCCCCACTCGAGGTACAGCAACCATTCAAGCCTGTGTCTTGAACCGACTGCTCCAGGCTCTCTCCAAACTACCTTCCTTCATCTAATTAGCTGGAAGTTGGGGGGTGGGGGCAAAGGACAAATGAGGGGAAGCACTAACATCTGATCAAATTAAACTATTTAAATTTCTGGACCTCAGTTTCCATAACTAATATTCTCCCAAGGCTTTTCTGAGCTAATTAGTTTGAAAACTTTATTTAAATAATTTGGCATGCCACTGGGCCCCTAACTACTTAACAAATGGTTGTTTATAATAGTAAAACCTGGACAACTCAAAGGTTTGAGATTAGGAATTGGTTACACAAAGTATCGTATATTCAAATGAGATACTTGGCAGTAATAAGAATAATGATATATTTGGTAATGTTATTTCTTATGTTTCAAGCTGGGTAGAAGGTACAAATTCATTAATGGACTTTCATGTTTTGCGTATGTTAAGATTATACAAAAATAAAGATGGTATTGATGTGTGTCACGATATGTTCAAGTACATGAAATGAAAAGAGATTACTAAATAGTATACATAGCATAATCATATTTTTAAATATAAACTGACCCATAATATGCATTATATAATATTCCGTATATAAAAAAACACTATTCCATATAGAAATTACACATGCACATATATAAAGACAAAAAAAGCTGAAAAAATATATATCAAAATGTTAAAAATAGTTACCCTCTGGAAGTGAGATTAGATGTATCTTTAAATTTTTTTGCTTATATTTTTTACAGTTTCTATAATAAACATATACATTGAACACCACATTATTATAATCTCTGAATGCATAATAATTTGGCCACTCAATGTATATCCTATATTATTAAAGGCTAATATGCAAATTGTCCCCTCAATCAGGAGTTTGTCCAGCAGGCAGGCCAGACCCCACCCACGCATGGGGCCTCTAATACACACACACACACACACACACACACTCACACACACTCACACACACACACAGTGCATGAATTCGTGCATGGGTGGGGTCCGGCCAGCCTGGCCAGGGGGGAGGGGGCATGGGCGGTTAGCCATCCTGCTTGCTGGTCTAACTCCTGGTTGAGGGCACAATTTGCATATTAGCCTTTTATTATATAGGATATACACTGAGTGGCCAGATTATTATGCATTCAGAGATCATAATAATCTGGCCACTCAGTGTATATTTTTGAAATTAGTAACTTTTCTTAAATATACCCCTCTTCCCCCAAACTATGTTGTGGCAAAGACTGTTATTTACCATCTACTTTCTTTAAGCAATAAAACTCCACCCCCAACCCATTTTTAGCAAATTCCTACCAAGCTTTAAAAAAATAATCTCTCTTGCAGATCGATGTGGTTATGTACCTAAGCTCATTGCCACTTATCAATAAGAGTAAGTGGAAATGCAGGTGGTACTTCCAGGAGGTCTCTTTTAAAAAGAGGCCATGTATCCTCTGCTGTTCCGTTCTAACCTTCCTAGCTTAAAATGCAGAGTTGATAACCAGCACTCTCACCAGCCATAAGGATGAGAGTCACACTCTTAGGGAAGGCAGGTTACTGCCAATCTGACTTCCTTTACATGAAAAATAAACCTCCATTTTACTTAATTGCTGCTGTTTTGAATTTCTTCAAAACATCAGCCAAACCTAATACTAATACAAATGTCTAACATATGGCTTGTTTGTTTTTCAAGCTGACAGTGCCTTTTACCAAATGTGATCATTAGCTTCGGCCCAAGGAAGAGTCACTGAAACTTGGGTTTCCAGTACTGAACTAAAATAGAGCAGAACAAGTTCTGTTTTGACAGCTGTCATGAGGACACTGTAACACCCGAAGTGCTATGGTCTCCGATACGTACCTCACACAACAGCAGGTCAATGATATGGAAGACCATGTAGAGAGGGAACTTGGCAGTGAAAAGTGTGAGAAACCACTGGGAGGCGTACATGTGTGCTTCCAGGCTTATATCTAGGAAGTGGTTGTACAGGTCTGGAATAGACTCCTGAAATAGAAAGCTAATTAGTTTTAGGCGCATATGCAGCTATTCAGCTCCCACTCAGGAGGCTCGTAAATCTAACAGAAATAGGCTGAACAAGTCATACATTTTTCCAAAAACCTCCAACTGCTCAAAAACCTCCATTAAGCTGGCACTCAGCTCCCTTTTCCAGTCCACACACTAGTTCTGAAGAGGAATCCTCTCCCAAAAGGTGACAAATATGTGAAAAGGCAATTTTTCTTTCCAAGTTGGGAAGTGTTTGGGAAAGTTTGTTTCACTTTTGTTACGGGGTTTCTAGCCAATCAGCGTCAGGGCCCGGGTGAACACTTCCTGGCTGTGCTGTGGTAGAGGCCCTGACAAAGTCTGCTGACATTCTGAGTGTTTTATGAGCCTGAAAACCCAGCTTACTCCACCAGGTTCACACCTTATTAACCTTGATATCATCATCACATTGTAAGAAATGAAAACAAATGAACAAAAACACCTCTCCTTCACCCTGGATGGCTAAGGCAATACCACTGCTCCTTAGCACCATCTCATCAATCTGCTTCTCCCTGGACCATGCTCTCACTGGCAAAGGCAAGCTGGGTTCTTTTTGTTTGTTTTTTACCTGCATGAGGCGCTCCAACTGGTAAAATTTGCAATGCAAATCTTCAAAATTTTGCTTGAAAAGTTCCCTGAGACCATAGTCAAACATGATCTTGACCAGAACACTGAATGCCTGTTCTTCAGGCATCTGTAACAGACAGGAAATAGCAGGAAAAACAAAAATAAAATGCCAAAACATACACAGAAGTTTTTCATTTTATTAAATCCATCCTTCTACTCTCTTATCTGGATACTAGGAAGTTTACTGGTATGCAGTAACTCAGTACTTCATAACATTCATTCACTCAACCAAGAAATCAAATCTCTAAAATTTGATTTTAGAGAAAAACACTGATGGAAAGAGAAACATTGTGAGAAGGAAACATGGATAGGTTGCCTCCCACAACAGCCTAGACCACTGATTGGGCCTGAAACCTGTGTGTGTCCTGACCAGGGATAGAATCTGCCACCCTCTGGTGTTCAGGATGCTTTAACCAACTGAGCCACACCGGCCAGGACTCAACCAAAAAAATACTTAATGGTGCCTCCTCTATGTCAGACACTGCTCCTGTCCTTGGGCAGCCTCCCATATAAGCACACACAATCACTGTAATACGAAGTAGGCAGAGAGATGATGATAACACAGGAACAGGGAAGCCGGAGTCTGCCTGGGGGACACACAGAGGCTTTGTAGAGAGGACAGGATTGGAACCGAGCAGGACAGGCGAATAACAAGTGTAGGTTTCATCTTTCCCAAATCATGAGATCTTATAAATCATTTTACCTTCTTTGCAGCCATTTTGTTCCAATAAAAATGTTTTACTTCCTCACTGTTATGAAAAAAGATGGCTAGAGAAACCTTACATGTTCTAATGTTTGTGGTAATGCTTAAACTACTATAGTTTAACACTCACAGTAATACTTAAAGTACTACAAAAACCCTATTTCTATTTACAGATGTTACCTATTTATAATACTACCTACATCTTTCACAGCTTTACAGAAAACTATTTCCCCAAGAGTATAGCAAATGTCTCATTTTCAAAATAAAAAAGAAAGCCCTGGAAATGTTATTTAAGGCTTAGTGTGACTATAGCAAGCCTTCAAATGTCAAGAAGGTGGGAAGGCTTCTGTGGAACAAGACAAGGGAGGTGGGCTGAGCACAGAAATCACTAGAATAAGGCACAGCTAAAGAGCAAATCAGCCGAAACGGGTTTGGCTCAGTGGATGGAGCGTCAGACTGCGGACTGAAAGGTCCTGGGTTCGATTCCGGTCCAGGGCATGTACCTTGGCTGCGGGCATATCCCCAGTGGGGGGCGTGCAAGAGGCAGCTGATCAGTGTTTCTCTCTCCTCGATGTTTCTGACTTTCTATCCCTCTCCCTTCCTCTCTGTGAAAAATCAATAAAATATATATTTTAAAAAAGAGCAAATCAGATTAAGTAATAAGTGAGAATAATGCAGCATGTTATTGGAAAGTTAAAGATCTGGAGCAAAGGACCAGACCTTTGAGGTCTTTGTCATGAAAGGCAGCTTCACTCTTCCCCCCTCAGGGAGCCGTGGTCTGACCGGATGTCCTTTCAGGGAGGCAGTACATCTGCCCTCAGGCTGACATTTACCTAACACAATGGCAAGCAGCAGAGAATTCAATCGAAGACACTGGATTTTACCAGGAAATCCATTTTAAAGGGGTAGTGATACTTGTATGGGGATAAGTGTCTTTAGACTGAAGTTGAGAACAAAGATAAACCACATAGGTCTGTGAGACTGAGATAAAAAGTTTGCCTAAAACAACAAAACAAAACAAAATTTTAAAACTTTACCTGTTGATGGATGTGTTATTAGCTTGATTGTGTGAGCATTTCATAATTTACATCAAATTATCACACATACATATATATATATACAAACACACATCTGACTTGTTAATGTCAAAGCTTTATCCTATTTTTACATGCCTACCAATAAGCTAGGTTCAGTAACAAGACAGACAGTGGTTTTTGTTTTACTTTTATTACAACTTTGTATTTTACTTGCATTACAACACAAAATGACTTAAAACTCTCCCACAGCTTCCCCTTGCTCAGAGCGACACATCCAGCCCTCTTGGCCTGGCCTCCAGGGTCTACCAGGCAGGTCTTGTCCCTCCAGCTCCCTCTCCTCTTCTTATCACTCATGACATTTCAGTCCCACCGTCTTTTCAGTTCTTTCCAAATGCCAAGATTTCCCAACTTCAGTGCCTCTATATATTGTATAATTTCCTTTTCTGAGAATGTTCTATTCTCTACTCTCTTGCTTTTTAAAATACTTTTATTATTTACATAAGAATGTTAAAAAAAAAAAAGTTAAAATGGGAACCCTTCTCATTTTTCAGGGTTCACCTTAAGGGTTACCCCCCAGAGGAGCCTGGAATCTAAATTTGGCTCCCTTGTTATAATCTTGCATTGAACTTTTTTTATTGTGTCTTCACAGCACCACTGGAATTAACATACTTATGTGACTTTCTGCTTGCAGGTGGTCAGCCTCACTAGCTGTGTACCCACAAGGACTGAGACCATGACTCCATTATTCTCTCCTGATCTCTAGCACAATACAGACCATACAGGTGCTCAAAAACTCAGTTAACATCACCTGTGTGTTTTTTGCCAAACATTCTAACTTAAATCATTAGGGAATGACCAGAAAAATAAAAAATGTGTGATCTTTTACAAGATAATTTGCTAAAATGTTTCAAAACACATAAAAATGGCAAGGGGGTAGTTTAGATTAAGAAAATAAAGAGAAGTGACAACCTAATGCAATACTGGAATCAATCAAATACAATCCATTGATCTGGGTTAGAAAAAAAAAACTACCTATAAAGGACTTTACTGTGTAAACAATTGGAGAAAACTGGATTTGAATTGGGGATAAGCCGATAGTAAATCAGTGTGAAATTTCTTGGATGTGCTTGTGATGTTATGGTCATGTCCTTAGGAGATAGATGCGCAAGTATTTAGGACTGAAATATGTCGATGTTTGCTACCGAATTAAAATTTTTTTTAATAAAAAATTGCGTGTGTGTGTGTGTGTATTTAAGAGAGAAAAAGAGAAAATGCAGAGGGATAGAGAAAACAGTGTGGGAAAATATAACTGGTAAATTAGGTGCAGAGTATATGGGTGTTCACCTTAAGATTTTTTCAATTTTGCTGTGGATCTGAAAAAAAAAAATCAGCAAGTTGGATGAAAAAAATGGCACTTAAGAAACCCAACTCCTAGCCGAAACCGGTTTGGCTCAGTGGATAGAGCATCGGCCTGCAGACTGAAGTGTCCTGGGTTCGATTCCGGGCAAGGGCATGTACCTGGGTTGTGGGCACATCCCCACTGGGGGGTGTGCAGGAGGCAGCTGATCAATGTTTCTTTCTCATCGATGTTTCTGACTTTCTATCCCTCTCTCTTCCTCTCTGTGAAAAATCAATAAAATATATTTTAAAAAAAAGAAAAGAAAAGAAACCCAACTCCTTCACCTTCCTCCTACCCCAATATATAAATCCCCAAACAAATACTAATGAGGTGGCTACTTTAGAGAAGATAAAATGTACTCAAGGGTCCAACTAAGAATTAAGTCTATCCAAACATCCTAGCAAGAAAAAAAAGTCTATCCTTATACCCGTTTTCTACACTGTCACTTATTCTCACATGTTTCTCTTCCACAATGATATTAACTTAAAGAAAAGTTTTCCAGATATAGGAGTTAAAATTCATGTCCTAGAGCCTGGCCACAGCCAATACAAACCATGCTCAAGGTTAAGGTTAGTATAAGCTGAGGTAGGCCATGTCTAAGTCATAATGGAAATGTGTTTACTCACATGGAGAAGCAGAACAGCAGCGAGAAATGACTGGCCCTGGCAATAGCCAATCTCTTCATCATATACGGAATAAGCCTGAAAAAACAGCAACAGGAAGTATAAGTGAATGCAGTCACTCATGGGCCACAGCTGCCCTATCGGGCCTTGAGCACAGGAACCTGAAGGTGCTACCCACCCTGCACTGTGGCATTTTGATGGTCAGTGAAGCAAACATTTCTCTCTGATCCCATTTTTTATTTTACAATAAATAAAACTGTCACCACGCCACCTTCTGTTGCCAAGGAGCAGAGAAGGTTATGCAAACACCACTTGGGCACTAAAAAAAGGTTGTCATAACTCCTTGTCTTTACTCATGCTTTTCCCTCAGCCTGAAAAATATGCTCTTCCTTCAGGCTCCAAACATATACTATTCCCCCAGAATTCCCTCTTTTCCGTGCTTCTACGGTACTTGCTACACATGTATGGTTGTTATGGCCCTTACCTCACTGCATTTTAAACCTTCATCCTCACACATAGCAGGCACTCACTAAACACTGTTAATGTTATTCATCTTCGTTCTGGGAAAAAGTCTCTTGGCAAAGACACCAAAATACAATTCTCTCTGCAATGCCAGTAATAACTTTTCTGATAACAGGGACTGCTCTGAAACTGCTTGTGGGTTCCTCTGGAATTCTTATTTTGTATTTTTCTTGGCAGAGGAAGATCACTACCCATCTCTCCAAACATCATGTTTAACAGAATACTGACATCTAACATTCCTTGTGGTTTGCTCTTTGGTTCTTTAGCTGTTTTTCAGTATTGTCCTTATGATTAATACTTACAGTCCTCATGTAAGTTTGGTGGAAAGGGGAATTCCTATAGATTCAAGATGCTATTTCCTGTATGACAAATTTATTTCTAGTGAAATTCCCTTTATTATCCACAAGGTTCCTTTGTGTCCCAGAACGCAATTTAGAATGGGTTATGTTTAGAGTTCAGATCACTTAGCAAAAGGTTATGCCAATGCTTATTAGATGAAAATAAAGTCAAAATATATGTAAGTTTTATCATTAGATTTTGGTGAAACTCTAGCTTTTAAATATGCGTATTATAATCAGGTTTTCATAAATTCAGGTAAAATTCAGTATAATCACTTATCTCCCATTTGATCAAAGCTTGTCTGATGAGAGGGCCACAGAAAAACACATACTTTTCCAAAAACAAGATGTGTACAGGGCTTGGAAATGACCTGTTTATAATACAACTAGAGGCATGGTGCACAAAATTCATGCATGGGGGGGGGGGTGTCCCTTAGCCCAGCCTGCACCCTCTCCATTCTGGGACCCCTCGAGGAATGTCCAACCGCCCGGGCAATCAGACATCCTTTTCACAATCCAGGACTGCTGGCTCCAAACTGCTCACCTGCCTGCCTCCCTGATTGCCCCTAACCGCTTCTGCCTGCTAGCCTGATCACCTGCTAACCACTACCCTGCCAGCCTAATTGATGTCTAACTGCTCCCCTGCCAGCCTGTTTACCCCCAATTTCCCTCCTCTGCCAGCCTGGTCACCCCTAACTGCCCTCCCCTGCAGGGCCTGGAACCTCCCAATGGCCCTTCCTTGCTGGTCATCTTGTGTCCACATGGGGGAAGTCCTCTTGTGTGTTGGGAGTGATAGTCAATCTGTGTATTTCTCTTTTATTAGATAGGATAGAAGCCTGGTGCATGGGTGGGGGCCAGCTGGTTTGCCCTGAAGAGTGTCCCAGATCAGGGTGGGGGTTCCCTTGGGGTGAGGGGTAGCCTGGGTGAGGGGCCTGTGGAGGTTTGCAGGCCGGCCACACCCCCCAGTGACCCA
Source organism: Antrozous pallidus (assembly GCA_027563665.1). Taxonomy (NCBI): domain Eukaryota; kingdom Metazoa; phylum Chordata; class Mammalia; order Chiroptera; family Vespertilionidae; genus Antrozous; species Antrozous pallidus. Next base: position 76,070,995 of record CM050522.1, on the reverse strand, counting down.
AGTGGAGGCCCTGGTATCTGTGATTAATCTATGTCTACAATTGAAACTTTGTAGCCTGGAGCGAAGCCAAACCATTTGTTTGAAACATTGTAGCCTAGAGTGGAGGCTTAGGCGGGCAATGGGCAACAGTAGGCTGAAAGCTTGCTGTTGCCAGGGAAACCCAAGCCTCTGTTCTCTCCAGCTCAGTGGCTGCCACCATTTCTGTATCTTTTATAACTGAAACTTTGTAACATTGGAGGCCTAGGCAGGCAATGGCAGGCGGAAAGCTTGGCTTCCTCTGTTGCCAGGGAAACCCAAGCCTTCCTCCTGCGCTCAGTGGCAGCAGCCATCTTGGTTGGGGTTTATTTGCATAACTTGCTCCTGATTAGCTGGTGGGCATGCCTGTGGGCGTGGCTTGTGGGTGTGGCAAAAGGTACGGTCAAATTTGCATATTACTCTTTTATTAGATAGGATGAGGCACCATTCAACTGTGTAAATATCACCAAGTGTTAATACCTATATTGTTAAGACTATATTACAAACTAATAGTAATATATGCAAACACAGCTCAATGTGAAGGTTATCAATTAATTCAAAAAGAACAGTCTTTAGAGTTAGAATTGGGCTAAAATCCCAAAGCAGCTAATATCCAGGTCAAGATCTTAAGCCTATTACTTATATTCTTCACTACAGGCCCGATTCATGCAAGTGGGGTCCCTCGGCCTGGCTGCGGGGATCATACCAAAACCAGCTCTCCAACTTCCCCTGAGGGGTCCTGGATTGCAAGAGGGCAGTTCTCAGGTGACACACCCCAGAATAGGGCTCCCTCCTCTCTGGTTCTGAGTGCATCACCCAAGAACTGCAGCTGCCAAGTCACTGCAGCTCAGCAGCTCCTGTATTGAGTGTCTGCTCCATGGTGGTCAGTGCATGTCATAACTATCAGTTGGATGGTTGAATGGTCAGTCAGTCACTTAGGCTTTTATATATACATATTTGTAAGATGAGAATAATCATAGTATTTATAACAGAGTCAATGTGTTATTCTCAGTCCTCTAATGTCACATACTCAGCACATGGTTTAATCAATTATGCACTAGGCTGAAAATGTATTGAATTTCTATTTTTCAGGCTCATAGAAAAGCTTGAAGGAGTGCCCAACACATGAAAGTATCTGATACATTTGGGAAAAGTCTGGAATATAAGGTTCATGAAGGCTATAAAAAAGAAGAAAAGACATTTCATCAACTCAACATTTAATGCCAAGCACTGTGCCAAGTGCTCCACATACTAACATACATAAGCAATGATCCCTGTCCTTGAGAACTTCACAGTTCAGTTGGGGAGTCTGACAAGTAAATCAACCAGAATACAGTAAGAAGTTCAATGTGGTTGAAATATAAAGTATTTAGAGAATAAGCCAGAATATATTATTAAAAGGCCTTTACTGCTTAGTTAAGGAATCTAGATCCAGGAAATAAACTAAGATTTTAAAAAATTTGATTTCAGAGATGAAGGGAGAGAGATAGAAACATCAATGATGACAGAGAACCACTGGTTGGCTGCCTTTTGTATGCCTCATACTAGGGATCAAGCCAGCAATCTGGGCATGTGCCCTGACTGGGAATCGAACCATGACCTCCTGGTTCACATCGATACTCAGCCATGCCAACCGGGCCAAACTAACAATTTTTTATTTTATTCTGTGGGTTATGGGAAAGCATTAAAAGTTTCAGTGGAGGCCAGTGAAGTGATTTTTCAGTCAGCAAAGAGACGATAATAAATAGGCTAGAAGCCAAAGGCAGGAAAACTACTGCAAGGTAGCATCTGTAAAAGTGCTGGCAGCACATGATAGAGTCCTGTACGAGGCGTGGACAGCAAGGGAAGAATGACTAAAAAGATACAGCAATCATATCAAACTTAGGCCAAAGGAAGGAACTGAAAACTAACAGAGAAGTGATTGTATTTTCAGCAAGACAATAGCATTGGGGTAAAGGAAAACTGTTTTTCATTAAAAGAGAACTAAACATATGGATATGCTGAGTCCTGATTCTAACCAAACTACAGACTTTTAGGGAAATCTGAATGAGTGGCTATTAAGTGATAGTGATGGATAATGGCAGATGCTGCTAGATGGATAATGATCTTATTTTTTAGAGATGTACAGTGAAGAATATAGTATCATGATGTCTGAGATTTGCTTTAAACTACTTCAAGGAAAATGTTAATGAAGCAATTGTAGCAATATGTTGATAAATATTATATCTAGATGAAGAGACATATACAGTTATACTAATCAACTTTTATGTCTGAAAATTTTCATAAACATTTTTCCCTGCCCAGTGTTGCTCAGTTGGTTGGGCATTGTCCCAAGCACCAAAAGGTGGCTGGTTCAATTCCTAGTCAGAGCATATGCCCTTGTAGGGAATGTGCAGGAGGCAGCTGATTGATGTTGTACTCTCACAATGAAGTTTGTCTCTCTCTAAAAGTCAATTAAAATTTTTTTTCCCTATAATAGAGTTGTCCCTCAGTATCCACAGAGAATTGGTTCTAAGAGCCCTGTGGATATCAATCTGCAGATGCTCAAGTCCCTTCTATAAAATGATGTAGTATTTGCATGCAATCAATATTTGCATGTAGGCTATAGCAGGGTATGCTTCCACATCACTTTATTCTCCTGGATTCAACATAACACTTGGGGCATTGCAAATTCAAGTTTTGGGTTTTGGAACTTTCTGGGATTTCTTTTTTCTTGAATATTTTTTTGATTTGCCATTGGTTGATTCAGCGGATGCGACACCAGTGGATATGGAGAGCTGAGTGCAAAACGTATTTGCAAATAAATTCTATTTTTAGTAGCTCTGTTTTGATTTACTTGATAGACTTACATGGAGACCAACTGGCAGCTGGAAATTTAGGCCTTGAGCTAATGAAGATTTGGGAACATCTGTGTAGTGGTGACAGCTGAAGCTTTTGGAGTGAAAGGGCTCACCAGGGAGACAGTATAGAGCACAGCAACTAATGAATGAGCACCTATATCTCAGGAGGTAGGCCTCTGTTTCAGGAGCAGGCAGGCAGAGATGAAATAATGAAGGAGGGAGCCACACTGTGAGAGAAGTGAGAGCACAACCAGGAGGGTGAGAAGTCAAGAGAAGAGAGAGCTGCAAAGATCAGCAAGAGGTAGAAAGCAGAGTGCAACAGGGTTAAAGGCAGTGAACAGAAGGTTTCTTTTTCTTTTTTTTCCTTAAATATATTTTTATTGATTTCAGAGAGGAAGGGAGAGGAAGAGAGAGATAGAAACATCAATGATGAGAGAAAATCATTGATTGGCTGCCTCTTGCACACTCCACACTGGGGATCAAGCCCGCAACCTGAGCATGTGCCCGTGACCTGGGACCCTTTGGTCTGCAGGCTGACGCTCTATCCATTGAGCCAAACCGGCTAGGGCCACAGGGTTTCTTTCTGGGAAGCTGGATTGGATGCTTAAATGGGAAGCATAACTGAGAACGGACAGAAAAGGAAAATCAGAGAAGAGGATTACAACTGAAATCAGAGCTTTGTGCATCCTATGAGAAATTAAAATGAAATTCAAGAAACATTTCTGTAAATTCTAACTGCCTATATAGTTTAAAGCACGTAGTTTATCTTTGGAGAACCACCCTTTATTGCTAGCCTGTCCTAAAACTAGTTGTTAGTTTCACCTTTTCAGTAATAATATGTAAGATCCTTAAGGACACTTCTCATTCTTTGATAGTATTTCATATGTAGGATATGTTATATAGGTGCCTGATTAGCTTTGGGAGGGGAGGGAAAGGTAAGAAGAGGACAGAGGAAGGCTGAAGAACTCTGGTCCCAAATCCTCCTTTTGGCTCTAAGTTATCAAAATCTACTAGAAAATGAGTTACTGATATTAAACAGTGTGCCATTTCCTTTGGATCTCCCAGGCACAGACCTTTTAACAGGCTGCTCAGTGTTTCCCAGCATACATTATGCTGCAGTGTTAGAAGTCCACCTGGATAGGCACTGGCATGTCCTACTGTCAGACGCATCCCAAGTGCCAACTGCATCACTGAGACTGTGCATACTGAAAAGGAGCTTGCAATGTTACAGAACTCAACTGGTTTCATAAAACCAATTTTTCTTAAAGTATAAATGGAGAGCCAGGCAACTGTCACCTGAAAGTCCTGATTAAAAGGGTAAAAGGAGCCCTATCATTTTATTTCTAATTAATTCCTACTCATCATAGTCTAAAATTGTGTTCTTATCATTGATTTTACAGTCTTTTTTTCATTCTTGAACATTATATACACATTACACTTTGTAGTTATTTTTTGCATAATATCCAAGAACCAAATTAACCATTCAAAACTGAGTCTTTTTCTGTGTGTGTGACATGAAATACCTTGCATATTTTATATAAGGAATCTTGTCCATCTCCTCCTGTATCCTTAAAGTAGTCATGGGCTGGGAATGTCCGGTTGATATCCCGGGTGATAGCACTGTCCTGAGGAGACTCCTGTGAAAACATAAAGAAAGAGAAGGTTTAGAGGTCAGTCATGTACCTAATTGTTCTGGTTTATACAACAAGGCCTTCTCATTTACATGCTTTAAGATGCTTCAAGAACATATATACACATATGCAAGCCCAGAGTACTACATCTTCAGGAACCAACTGCTCAAACAAAAGCAAAAGCTAAGATTAAGGGGGGAAAAGATTGAAGAAAAGCAACCTGTTTCACTCTATAGACCTCATGTATAGTCCATCCCTACTGCAAGAAAGTGAAGCTGGTGCCCCTTCTATTGTAACAGGTAAAATGTTTTATTCAAAACAGACTTACCACAGGAAAATATAATATCTAATCTCAAAAGGAGGGAAAGTGCTCCTGTTTAAAAAACTGGGTACAAAAATTGCTGCTTTAATTGATCCTTTGGCATGAAGATCACATGTCAGATTCTCAATAGAAAAGACACTCCTTGACACGTGTAATACTTTTAACAATAAAGAATTATTTAATAAATAAATAGGAAAGAGAAGCCCCGGAATTGGGTTTATCCTAGGTGCAAGGGGCATAAAAATTTGCACATCAGTATGAGCAATATGAAGCCAGTCCAACAAATGCCAAGGGACTCAACAGGCTGTGGGAAAATATCCCTTGCTTTTGCCAATGTAGAAAAACTGTTTCCTTGTTTGTCATGACACAACCAAAACTGAACAAATGTCAATAATGTCAGCAATCCTTCATAAAATATACCAAGCAGCCAGCTATTTCTAATATCTTCCCCTTGTTAAATTTTGTTTGCTTACATATTAAAGAACTGGAACACAGAAGGATGGCCTTCTATTTTAACAATGCATTGTCTTCATAGTCAAAACAATAGCCTTGATTCTCCTTAAAGAACCTATATCATATTCAGGACACCATCCAAGAGCCTGACAACTCCTGTTTCAAGATTAAAAATTAAAGTGATATTCCTCTCTCGTCCAGTAATTTCTCTAGCCTTCCAGCTATGTTCCCAGGTCATAAATACTTTACGATTGTGGGATCTGACTAATTTAAAGCCTATGCTCTTTCTTAACCGGTAAACTATTAAAACCTTCAGAGACACTGCCAAACTGCTTTCCAAGAAGCTTCACTGGCATAGACAACAATAGTTAAAACAGCTCAGAACTGTGGTAATTCCTGACCAAAGGGCAAAATTCAAGGCGAGATACAGCAGCTATCACCTGGCGGCAGCTCCCAGGCTGCAGCACACTGAGGGAGCAGAAACAGGTTTGGGTGGTGAGTTCTGGAGCTGAGATAAGAGACAGCGGAATTTGGGGGAGGGCAAGAGAGCTAGACTTTGTAGGTCTTAGAACACTGAAGATAAAAAAGGCAAACAGAGGGAGCTGCAGAGCTGTCTAGATCGGCGGCTCTCACCCTTTCTAATGCCGTGACCCTTTTATACAGAGTTCCTAGTGTTGTGGTGACCCCAACCATAAAATCATTTTCGTTGCTACTTCATAACTGTAATTTTGCTACTGTTATGAATTGTAATGTAAATATCTGTGTTTTCCGATGGTCCCAGTAGGCTTAGGTTGAGAACCGCTAGCAGGGTACCTAAGACATTTGGAAAACACAGATATTTACATTATGATTCATAACAGTAGCAAAATTACAGTTATAAAGTAGCAACAAAAATAATTTTATGGTTGGGGGTCACCACAACACTAGGAACTCTGTATTAAAGGGTCACGGCATTAGAAAGGTTGAGAACCACTGATCTAGAGGGTCCCTGTGAGTCATGAATCATAAAAATGATAAACTGGACTTCTAAATTAAAAAGTTTAGGAAAGCCCTATTAGAAAAATGACATCATTAACTTTGAAAAGAATCTGAAAACAAATCACAGTAACATTATGGATGATTCCTTCCTAAGAGAACACAGCAAAAAGTTTTGCAAAAAATCCAAACCCAAGTGCTTATAAAATTAAGGTTTATATAACAACACAAAGGCCTTTTAATTCTAGGCAGTTATAGAGTTGATACAGGGAATTTGCTGGCACAGAGCATACTGGATAACACTATTCACGGCCCAACTGATTAAGTCAAGCACATATAGCTTCTCAACCAGACTCTAGTTAGTAAAATGGCTTCACAAACGTACTAAAGGCAATCATACAAAGACGTAAACTTAAAAGAACTGGAAATGACAAAACTACTGTCAGTTGATATGCCCTGAAAATTATTGAAGTTAAGTTAGGAATAGTTTTTTTTTTGATCAGCTGGTTTTATGTTTTGGCTGCTTCCTTTAATCTCAAGAAAAACAGCTTTATTCTCCAGAAGAAAACTAAAATGCCATATGATTACTCAGTATTAACATCTTGCAAACTTTTTCTATTAAAAGTCAGTTAGTAAACATTTTTGGCTTTCTGTTGCAGTTACTCAACTCTTCCATTTGTAGAGCTATAGTAGCTATAGATAATATTTAAATAAACAAACATTTCTATATTCTAATAAAACTTTATTTACAAAAACAAGAAGCATGCTAAATTGGCACCCAGACCACACTGTGCCAATCCCTGCTTTAAATATACAACACAGTAATTTATTATGGGCAACATGACTGCAAAGACTTTTTGTGATAATTTTAAATACACTGACATGCTACTTCTGATTAATTTCATGCTTTACCTAAAGAAATTCTGCAAATAAGCTGCAATAACTTGAAATGTATATTCCTTTGAATACATGCTTTTTTCATGTAATAAAAAAATTTTTAAATGTCTGCTCCAATTTACAAAAGTCAATCCTCAAAGTCTGTATATTGTATTTCGGTATCTCCTATGTTGTAAAGATTTAAAGAAAATCCTGTTATTATAATGATATATTGTCCCCTACATTTCAGGCAGCAATATTAACAGTATATATAGTTCAGAAATTATAAACACACACACTGTAACATATTAGACTGGCTAAAGTAAATAGACAATACCAGTGTTGGTAAGGATATGAAACTATCGGGACTCTCAATTGTTGCTGATGGAGGTATAAAATAATATAATTTGGTGAATTATAGGGCAGTAAACACACATCTACTTATACCCAGCAATTCCACTCCTACCCAGAAGAAACAACAACATACATCCAATAGAAACAACATATGTACAAAAATGTTCAGCATAATCTTATTTGTAATAGCTAAAAATTAAAAGCCCCAAATGTCCCCCCATAGAGAAAAGTGATGAGTAATGGTATATTCATGTATGGAATAATACATATGTTGCTGAAGAGAATTTCATTAAAAACTGTATTCTAGAATATCAGCACTTCTAAAATTTATTCACTAAACAAACAGTAAGAATTAACACCTCACTAAAATCCAAATCTTTTTGTATTTTTCCTTCTTCCCATACTCCTGCCAGTGGGACTACTCCCTGTTCCCCAAACATAACCCCAAATTAATGACATGCTTTATTGTATTTTTAAAAAGAAAACCCTATAATAATAATACTCAGAAATAACTAACATGTTAGGTAGACATATGCCTAATTATACAGTTATTTTTATAAGTTTATGCTGGTTTGCAAATTTATTTTTACTAACTGCAAAATGCTGTGAGCATCTTTTTATGCATGTTACCTGACAATTATACTGCTCTCACATTTTAAAAATATATATTTTACTAATTTTTTACAGAGAGAAAGGGAGATAGAGCTAGAAACGTCAATGAGAGAGAAACATCGATTAGCCGCCTCCCGTCCCCTGCACGCCCCTCATCCCTCCCTTCCACTCCCTCTTTAAAAAAATGTATCAGTGGAAAAATATATACATTTCCAATATACTGTTTTGTTGTAAGAATTAACAAAAAATGCATCAATACAATCATTAATTGCAACAAATATACCATATCAATGTAAGATATAGGGGAAGCCGTGAAAGGTATATGGAAACACTGCTATTTTCACAGTATTTCTGTAAATATAAAACAGTTCTTTAAAAAAAAAAGTTTATTAAAAGAGAAAAAGCCTTGGCCAGGTAGCTCAGTTCATTAGAGCATCATCCTGATACATCAAGGTTGTGGGTTTAATCTCCGGTCAGGGCACATACAAGAAACAACCGATGAGTGCATAAATAAGTGGAACAACAAATCAATGTCTTTCTCTCTCCCTAAAATCAATATATTTTTTAAAAATCTGTATTGAAAGAGTGACAGGTATCACCTCCTTATTATACAAAATAGAAAGTCAGGCTTAGGGAGGGTAAGTCACTAATTTGTACTTATCAGGCAATCAATAAAATGCTGGACTAAATTTGTGTAAGAAAATCGGTGAAATGAACTCTGGGAATAAATTCAACAGAAATAAAAAAAAGTAGGCTCTGTTATTGTGAATGATTTCTAGAGATTTCTTTCTTGGGCCCAATTCTTGTGCTCTTTTAGTGTATATGATAAAGCAATGGTGAGGCTTTGTTACTTTTAAACTTTTTAAGGCTCTTCTAAAATAATCTGTGCAGAGAAAAATCTAAGGAAATGATATTTGTGCCATTTTCTTCTCCCTGTGTTGGTTTTGAAAGTCGTCCATTAGTTCAAACAGTGGTACCACATTCTGTAATTTTTCTGGATGACTATTTTTATACCTTACTGTGAGAATTGGCCCACTGGGTAACTTCTCAGGATTTACAAGGTACTGGGAACAGGAGGAAACCCCTTTGAATACACACCCTTTGTAAACTCAAGTTAAAAAATAGAAAGCTAAGAATGGCAGGAAGAAAAAGAAAGTACCCAAACAAAGACAATGTAATGGAAGGTTGCCATGAGAAATAACCAGCATAGGAAAGATTATTATTTCCATAGTAGCTTAACGCATAAAGAAAAAAATTAGATCTTAAGACTAGTCCAGAATGTTATACATGCTTTGTTAAAAGCCATCATGTGATACTTAAAAAAACAATAAAACAGAAACACCAAAACCCCACTCAACTCCATTAAACAATATCCTATCTTTACAATATGCTTGACAGAAATAAAATAATCTTTTGGTTACATTTTGCTCTTAAAAAGTCAGCTACACCCTAGCCTGTTTGGCTTAGTGGATAGAGGGTCGGCCTGTGGACTGAAGGGTCCCAGGTTCAATTCCGGTCAGGGGCATGTACCTTGGTTGCGGGCACATCCCCAGTAGGGGGTGTGCAGGAGTCAGCTAATGGATGTTTCTCTCTCATCAATGTTTCTGACTTTCTATCCCTTTCCCTTCCTCTCCATAAAAAATCAATTTAAAAAAACACATACACACACACACACACACACGTATATATATTTTTAAGTCAGCTACAACTTGTCAGAAGTAATTTTGACAAATTCACTTTGACAGAAAATAATTAAACAAAGATAACAAGAGCTAAGACAGATCTGTAGTCATTATTCTAATTAAGCACCTTATATACAGATGAATCACATAGATGTATCTATTGTAACAACCCTGAGTGGGTTCTGTTATTTCCCCCATTTCACAAATGAAGAAAGAAGTTAAGTCACTTGACTAGAAAGTGAGGCGTTGGTATTGGAATCCAACTGTTTTGGAGGTTTTTTCCCTAGTCCCCATTCTTTTTTTTCCCTTTTTTTCTTTTCTACTGATTTTTTACAGAGAGGAAGGGAGATGTATAGAAAGTCAGAAACATCGACCAGCCGCCTCTTACATACCCCCTACTGGGGATGTGCCCCGCAGCCAAGGTACATGCCCTTGACCGGAATAGAACCCGGGACCTTTCAGTCCACAGGCTGACACTCTATCCACTGAGCCAAACCAGTCTTGGCCCTAGTCCCCATTCTTAACCCAAATACATATATTGTGAAAGTGATGGGATTCTCTTCTCAGTAGTCAGTGGCACTTATAATTCTCAATACATAAAAAAGTGTTTTGGTTTTCTAGACTCATAACTGAAATCGACATGACACAGAGTAACACTTAATAAAAGACTTAAAAAGCTGAACCAAAAAGAGGTAAGAAATTGATCTTTAACTATATAAAATATTGTATTGGTATTCAGTAATTAATGCTTTAAAACATGCATTTCCAACCCATCACACAGCAAACTGGAACTAGATTTCCACAAACATGGCAGTCACTGAAGACACTTCAGTAAATGGCCACAACTGCGTGACCACTGCAGTTGTACTTCTGACCAAGAACGGAGAAGGCGGAATTTTGGGTGTCCTACCGAGACCACACAATAGAATGAACAGAACTCTAACTGGGATGAGGAAATTCTGTTTCTGAATACAGCACCTCCTCCTCCCTTAATTGTGTGGCTTTGGACAAGTCTTTTAACTAGTCTGAGCCTTAATATCCTTCTCTGTAAAATCTAAGCTCTGGCTCCTTACAGTTTATGAAAAACAAACGAGACACCGCATGGAAAGCAGGTACCAAGAGGTCTTGTGCATCAGTGGTGGCTCTGCCCCATCACACTTGACATTTATGATGTTGGCATTTTTTCAACCTTGGGAGGGAAGCCAAGGGACAAAATGTGTTTGGCAGATTTTCCCATGTTTGGGACTTGGTGCCCTGCCTGGGATCTGCCATTCTAGATAGCATGCAATTCAGAAATCCACTGTATTTTACCAACATCATAATTTATCTTGCCCAAATGCAATTACAAAGAAGATAAGTCAGGCAACAGAAAAAGTGATGCAAAATGTAAATGATTCAATAAGTGGCTTTTTAACCTATGAACCGTGCTAAATAAAACACCGTAGAGCTCAGTATAAAGTACTTCTGTTGATTATCTTAAAAAAAAAATGTTTTTCCCAAAGAAAAAAAATCTTTCTGAGTTTCTCTATTATCACTGCCTCATTTAGTAAACAGCTCTTCCATCTCAAGACAATCAAATAACTATGCCAACCCCCGGTAATAATCCTTATTTACTCTCCTTTTCTTCCAATAGAGAAAACAACTTATCCCAAGCATGACAACTATGTAATCAATGAACTGACAAAGAGTCTTTATTACAGACAACTAACCCAGAAAACAGGTTCCAGAAAAGTTTGCCAAATTAGTGCCTCTAACTTTAATTCATACTTAAGCACTGTGAATAGTTATAACTTATATTAAATCTATATCATACAAATGTAATAAAAAATTAGATGACTTGTTCAGGAAAAAAGTAGCTCTTTAATAAAATAATGTATTGCTATCACATTGTTTCAATCCAAATATGGCATGATAGTGCCATTCTAAAAATAAATCTAAGTCCCATGTGATATGCAGCCTTTTAGCTATGTTCATTTATTTCCTTTTAGGGCTCAAGTTTCCCACAGGAAAATTATTCAATGTTTGGCAAAACTGTTCCAAATCATCTATAGATGATTTGGGACAGTGCTAATTGCACTGTCAACCTTTTTCCTGCTTTGCTATTGTTGATTTGCCTACACAATCACCCACCACGGAGAGGCCAAGGAGCAGAAAATGCTGAAAAGCTATTGCCTGACAAAAGTGAAGACAGAAAGTGTCATTTTGAGTTAAAATGTGGCAGGGAGGTGACTTATGAGTCAGCTAAATTAGACGCCACAAAATTATTACATACAAAGTCGTATCATAAACAAATGTTTTTTATAACTATGATGACTTTCAAATACTTATTTTAATTGCATTTTTATATTATTGAGCAAAATTGCGTACCAAATGCTCTCTCAGTAGAACTTAATATAGATTGAATTATTTGCTTAAAAATTTTGTAAAGCATTAATGTGCTAAAAATTAAAATCCTCTCAAAATCACTCTCATAATATACCACACACACAAGACCCACATTTAAGCAATTATTTTTAAATAACCAAATCAAATTATAATTTTAAAGAAAATGTTTTATAATGCTAAAGATACTGTTTCATTTTTAAATTTTTTTTTCTGAAAATAAGTCATCAGATAAAAGTATACTTACTAAATAACAAAAATATGTAACAGCTGTAAATGGCTAGAGATAGTAAAATACGACTTTGAAACTATAGAGGCCTGGCCAGCATGGCTCAGTGGCTGAGCACTGACATATGAACCAGGAGGTCATGGTTCAAATCCTGGTCGGAGCACAGGCCTGAGTTGTGGGATTGATCCCTGTATGGGAGTGCAGGAGGCAGTCCATCAATGATTCTCTCTCCTCATTGATGTTTCTATCTCTCTTTCCCTCTCCCTCTCTGAAATCAATTAAAGTATATTTTTAAAAAAACACACATAACTTTATAGAGTTCCTTGCTCTAAAATGAGAACTTGTGTTTGAATATTATTGGTCACAAACATCTTTAGCAGTGTATTGTTGAACTGAATTTAATATTCTCTAAGAGGTCTGGGTTCATATACATGTTCACAGACTACAGGTATATGTTCTGGGTTTCAACCTTTATTTCTATTACATATTTTTATATAGCTTTCAAGCAAAAGTTATGTTTCCTTGAACCCCAATATATAAGAAAAATCATGTTTGAGATTTAATTTTCTACTAAAGAACTAATCTTAAACAGTGATCAAGAAACAAATATTTAAAAGCTATTATTTCATCATTAATGTATCAAGCTATAATTATTTAGATGTTTCTATTAACCTAAAAACTTAAAAAAAATTATCAGCACCTAAGTATAATTCCAACCAAATTCTCTTATAATCCCTTACTACACAGGTAGTAAAAATCCTCCAGGTATTCAATTAATTTTATGTTTTTCTATCAATTATTTTTATGTTTTTCTATTTAAAATTATTGACAAAGAGCAACTTTAAAAGTTACAAGCAGTTATTTTATTTAAGCAAAAACTTCACCCTATAATGTCACCAGCAGTACAGATAGCACAAATACCAATGAAGCCATTCCAGAACCATCTATTCATATTTACTTCCCCTCGTAACATTTCTGAGGTGGTTGTTAGTAATCGAGAGAAATTTCTAACTAAGATTTTGCAAAACTTAATTTATTTGACTCTAAGTACCAATGAAAGAATACTTTTACTTATTTAATACACAAATCTAAACAATTTTCTTTTTTTCCAATCCTCCCATTTTCTAAGCACTTGAGAATGTTGAAGAGTCCTTTGAACTTATTTTGGTGGCATGACCGAGTCTAAGAGAGGTGTAAGAGCTGGATTCTAGTCCCAGTTCTGTGACTAATGAACTCTGTCACTATTCTGGATTTCTTTCCCCATCTGTGAAAGGGGAGCCTAGATTATGACCTTTAAGTGATCTTCCAAGTCTGTCACTTTGGGATTCTATATTTATGTCATTCATGTACTCAACCTTTAATCCATCTCCAGTTTCTAATTAGAATCAAATCCCTTAGCATTTATTCCAGACCAGGTAGGACCAGTTTAGCTTTTGACCATACTCTCCATTACAGCTCAACTTGAAACCTCTGGTTCATCCAGGCTGCCCTATTCACTAGAAAGAGAGTAGCACAGTTAACATGGAAGGAATGTTCACTGCAGCCAAGCACTGTGCTAGTAAGAGCTTTACTATTAATGTAACACACATCTCATCTAGAATCGACTCCTATTCTGATGGTGCCACCTGCACTTAAAGATGAATATCCTTCTGAAGTTCAGAAAGATTGAGATCACCTAATAAACTGCCAGAAGTAGGATCAAATTTTGTTTTATTTCCAGTGCTCTGTGGGGAACAATACACATAACCAGGATGATGATGCTAACAATACATGGTATTAACATAATCTAAGTACAAATGGTTTCAATCCTTACATCTATCATGTCATGAAGGAGAAAAAATTTTTAAAATGAAAAGTCTTTTGAGTCAGATTCTACTCCCTAAGAGTCAATAAAGACAGAGACCCACAAATGCTTTTTTTGTTGTTTTTTAGCTATGAATAAATGGCTTTGGCAGTGGGGATTTCCCGAGTCTTTCTGGAATAAATTTCAGAAATAAATCATACTATTCAATGTTGTAACTTTTGCTTTCTCCCCCAAATATTGTCTTACTAATTCAATTTAACAAGTATTTGTTGAACACTAATAAACATAATTTAAAGCTTTACTTTGAAAAGTCTTTATTTCTGTATTTTGTTCAAACCGATACAATCTTTTGGTAATAAACTAATAAGTCTTTCATTAAGTAACTACAGTCATGTTAACATGAAGATATGCTTTTTACTTTGCAAAGGGCTTTCTCATGTCACATACTGGTACTGTTTGATAATTATCGGCCACTTTATTAGACTCTCTTGTCTGTTGATCCTTTGGGTTTCTTTAGTCCTGTCCGAATGGATAATTTATGCCAATCTCATTCAAGCAGTAGGGGCAGATACGACTACAGAGTCCTACTCACCCAAAGCTTAGCCATCTCATATATTGTTTTCTAAGGAAATCAACCTAACACTTATCTCCTTACCTACAAATACTACACAGTACTTTGTATATCTGTCTTCTATTGGTTAAAAAAAATGTTTAAAAATCTAAAAAGATCCAAACATATACCTATGAGACATAGTGACATAGTAAATTAGGAATAAAAAAGGCCTTATAGCCTATTTTTTTCCTTTCCTTCAGTATTGTATGTATCAAAAAGGTCTGACAGCCCAATTCTTCCCCTACAAACCTGACAGGATTCTAAATTCCTCCCAATTATTATTTCCTAAAGATATAACTCCTAATCCCCCTTCCTCTGCCTGTTCCCATTTGGTATGTTCCTTTCTAGGTCTGCAGACATCTGATTTCCTAGGGCTTTCCTTCCCTGTAACCGTGGGAATTTTCTTCACCTCTCCCCTATGTTGGAGTCCTTGTATCCTGGGTTCTGTATCTTCCTCTTTCTTGGTTTCATCTCTCATTCTGGGGAAACATATCCTTCAGTTACTTTCTGAGAAAGTATGTTAGACAAGTCAACATTTTGAGAACCTGTATATCTCAAAATGGATTTACTGTACTCTCACACTTGAATGAAAAGTTTGGGCAGAAAATTCTAAATTAAAAATCACTGTACAAAATTTAAATTATTACTCATTATCTCCTTGCTTTTTAAAGAATATGTATTTTATTGATTTTTTTACAGAGAGGAAGGAAGTGGGATAGAGTTAGAAACATAGATGAGAAAGAAACATCGATCAGCTGCCTCCTGCACACCCCCTACTGGGATGTGCCTGCAACTAAGGTACATGCCCTTGACTGGAAGAGAACCTGGGACCCTTCAGTCCACAGGCTGCCGCTCTATCCACTGAGCCCAACCAGTTAGGGCCTTCTTGCTTTTTTAAGGTGGAAAGTCCAAAGCTATTCAGATCCCTGTAACTAAGTTATGATTCCACCCTCCCACCCCTATTCCAGACCAAGAAGCTTGAAAAATATTTTTTTTTATTCCTAGTGTTCTGAAATTTTTTAATGATTTGCCATCAAAGTCTTTTTATTACATTAAGCTGGTCCTTTTCATTATGAAAACTCATATCCTTCAGTTCTGGAAATTTTTCTTCTAATACTTCTTGACGAATTTTCTTCTTTTTTCTCTATTCTGTTTCTAAAATCATGCTCGTTAGGTGCTGAGCTTCCTTGACTGAACTTCCAATTTGTCTTGCTTTCTTGTCCACTGTTTCTGTCTTTTGTTTCACTACCTAGCTTCCTTCAATTTTATCTTCCAACTTGTCTAATTTTTAAGTAGTCTGATTATACTTTAAATCTCAAGAGCTCTTTCTCATTATCTTTGTGTTTTTTTTGTTTTATTGCACCCCACTGTCTTTTAACGGATCCAAAATCTCTGAAAATGTTATACTTGCTATTTTTTGACGTTTTCGTATGTGAACTGCATTGCTTTGTTTTCTCGGATTTATTTTATTTTTTCCTCTGTATTTTATGTGAAAAGATTTTCTCAAAAGCCGGTGATCTCTGGCTGACTGCTAATATTAAAAGCAAAGGAGTAAAAAATGAACTAGTAACAGTAAATCCAGATTTTCTGATTATCAGTTCAAAGTTCAGTTTAAGCATACTGTAATCCATTTGTCTCCCAAATTTGAAGAAAAGCCAAATTACTTATTTACAGCCATAGAAAAATTGTATAGACTATTCTCAGAGTCTGCAAAATATACTATGTATATTTAATATATAATATTTAGTATTTCTTAAACCTAACATGGAAAAGTCAACACATAGACTAATTAATGAAGACTTTTAACAACTCTCATCATGCCACAATTCTCCCTCCATCCTTAAACTTCCCCAAATCTGTTCATATAACAGTAGTTTTCGTTTGCCAATAATTTATTTAACAAATCTTTTATGATACAAAAACAGTCTGAAATTAAAACATTTCCTACAAAACCACTGTGCAGATTTTAAAATCAAACCTAAAAAACTCTCAGAAACCACTCTTATTATCTGAGAGCCTGCAACCTTTATTTTCAAGTTCAGAGAGGTGGACAATGCATTTATAGCACAAAAATTCAAGTTTTTCCAATCTTTAAAACAGAGAACATAATTCAAGTAAAAAGTAAAAGCCATTGTAATATTACAGGCTCAAAAAGGAATTTATCCAGCAATAAAGCCTAAAGAAAACCCTTTCCAAAATGGAATTTAGGGTGATTCAACAGGTCCATGAAAAATTTAAATATCTATTCTGGTATAAGGTAGTTCTTTATTAAAGTGGAGCATTTGTCTTTTTGTAATACACCTTTACTGAAATAAATCACTGTATAAAAACCACACATCTAATTTACAAATACAATTAGTATGATCTTATTTTAAAACGTATTATGAAATAATTTTGACACAATCACCAAAAGCTCATGCTGCCTCTATATCAGTCATATACCATATAAAGTTAAACGTGTTGTATTGCCAAGCCCAAGGTAACTGGAGTCTAAAAATATACTTTTTTCTCATTCTGAACTAGTCAGTCAGATTGGTATTTAACCCAAACATCATGGAATGTTACATTAAATATAGCAGAACGAAAAAATTCCTTAAATACAAACTCTACAAATGTATCCATAGAAACTGCTCTTTCATCAATATACACACATACACACACGAAAATGAAAATAAAACAGCAACACAGACAATAAATGTGAGAACAGAAATGATACCTGGAAGAAACTATAGAATTTATACAGACAGTCCAATGAAGACAAGATAAACTAAAAAGAAATCTGACATTACACAAGTATCAATTGGCAAGGGGATTAAGAGCTTTATTTTTCTTTAAATTACCCAATTTACTTAGTTTCCATGTTGGAAGAAGCCGCCCATTGCCATCACTAGCAGAGAGGTGTGGACAAGAAACCTGGAAGGCTGGTCAACCTTGAAGCTGTGAAAGGTCAGAGCCAAGCACCCCCTGTTTGGTTGAGACAATGGCAGCGAAGTAACTTCCACCTTTAGTCTTATGTAAATCCTTGCTGATTGGCTATTATTGGAATTGCCTGCCTAAGTGCTATGAGTGTATCCCAAAACCTGAATAAAAGGAATATCAAAGCCAGAGCAGGGTGGAGTCCTTCCTCTTAAGTTGGGCTCCCACCTGGCCCCCAGTATTTCTAAATTAATATTTTCTAGTCTCTTTCATTTGTGTGCAGCCTCCTCCTCCAGAGCCTGAACCCTGAACCTGAACCCTGCAGAATGTGGGGGGGACACTGGCATTTCTACTTCAGTTTTAGACTAAGACACTGATAAAGTTTCTAATGTGAAAAAACAATACCTCTATGACATCTAAATTTGGTATTAGAAAATGTAAAAATCTATTAACAAAGGCTTTCATTAAAAGAGTTATTTCCAGTCACCAAAAACCAACTTGATTAGCCTTTTCCAGGAAGTTAAGCAGACATTTTATTTTTTCCATTCTCACAAGATGGAACCCTATAGAAGGGAAAGATTAAAAGGACTCAGCCCACCAAAAAGTAAAATCTACTGAAAGTCTTTAAAATTCCCAAATTTGCTTAATGAAAAACTCTCAAGCTAACTTGCAAATTTGTACAGATTACATTCTCCAGCATACATGAAAAAAAAAATTTTTTTTTGAACTGTGTTACTTAAAGAATAAAGTGCACAACTGTTTTTTTTTTGGAATTCAAAAGAAAAGGTTTTCCACTTGCCCTGGCAATTTAAAGACACTACTAACTTAACTTGCAATTTCAATATGAATTCTAAATTTTGAAACAACTTAGAATCAAATTTTCCAATATAAAATATAAAGAGCAAGCAAGTTTTAGGGAAGCACTCAGAATTTAAAGCTTAAATTTTATGTATTAATCACTAAAATAAAAGTTTAAATAGAATACATTTGAGGTTAAAAATCAAATCATTATCTAAAATCATAAAGTTGCCCTTTTATCTGCCTATATTATAAATATCCATGTGCTTTCTTAGATTTAAAAATCTACTTTCACCTATGTTCCTTGTCTTTCTTCCATCTTCCATCTCACTAAACATCACTATCGCATTCAGATTACAACTTCTGGCCAAAGACAGAGATCACATAAATTCCCTGAAGGCTTCCAAAACATTAAAACTAGCTGGTAAGTCCTGGAAACCCTTCTCTCCTTTCAGAAAATAAACCTCTTGCTCTAAAGATAATCATCTAAGAACAAAACATTACTACATACAAATACATAGCATTCTCAATAATTCTATAGGATAATAAAATCCTACAGATTAGGCCAGTGCTTTGCCTTAAAAAGAGAAAGACTATCAAGAACTGTATCCCAAAGGATTACAGCAATAAAAGTGAGAGACAAATCAGAATTCTCTGCTTATGCAAATGTGGACTCCTTAACACTAAAAGAATGCTTTTTGAAAAATTAGTTGCTATTTTATTAGTTGATTCCATTTAACCACAAAGAGAACATCTCAATTAATCCTCTTCTATTTTAACAATGAACTAGTTAAATGTACATTTTACTGTAAAAGTGAAATCTAACTCAATTCAAATATTCTCAATACACAAATACACAAAGACATGCGCAAAAATACTGCAACAGAATCACTTTCAACCCACACATTTCTTTAGATCTCTTACACATGACACAAAAAGTAGCTCAGTTCTTCATAAATGTCTAGCATTTGACTGCACTTTAGCATCACTTTCATTGCAAAATTCTAAAATTATTATTTAGGTGTCCACATTATTCACTGTATTGCGAATTCTCTCAAGAGAATAAGACAAAACATTTGGATATCTAAATGACAGTGCTGAAACTTGCAATGTTATACTTAGGGATACATAAACAAAATATTAAAACCCTGCTAATTCATCACCATATTTTTCATATTTGCTGTTAAAAGAAATAAATTGCATATTAAGCCCAAACAACTGGAATGAATCCAGAAAAGCCACAAGGAAATGATGGTATTTTAAAATGGTGACGCTTTTCACACCCAGGTTTAGTCACTCCAGCCAGAGAGGTGTGAGATATGACTTTATTCATTTTAAATCTGAGAATTTCCGTTATTTCCATGGCATCACAAAAATTGGAACCAAGAGCAATTTATCTTCATGGTCCTGATTCTTCTGATTTAAAAGCACTTCTAAAGAAAAATCATTTCTGCAAACTTAGGTTTTTTGTTTGGATCATTTGTTTCCTATCGCTCAGAATCAAATTATTTTGTTCAGACTTTTCTAGTGAACATGGAATACAAAGAGAGAAAAAGGAACTCCTCTCTGCCCCCCCACACACATACAATGACCCGCATCTGAACCTCTTTAGACGTGGCATCCATTAAGAGGGCCTTTGCTCCTAACTGTGTAAGGGTCCTTAGCTATGACCTGACTTGCACAAGAAGTACACAGGGCCCCCGAGAGGCGCTTTAGTCCCCTTTGGAAGACACTGTTGGAGAGACTATAGATGACACAGTTGCAGAAACTGTTACTAATGGCAAGCCAGGTGGTCAAGAAGGAAGCGAAGCGGTTGCTGTGGCCAGTGGAGCTCTCCAACAAGAAGTAGACGATGTATGGCAACCAGAGGATGTAAAACACACTAGTAATCCGGAACAGAACCATGGCATAGCGCTTGTCTGGACAGGCCTGCACCTCCCCAGTCTCCCCACTCTGGCTGCTGAAGCGAGCTTGCCTTTCGCTGATTTCCTTTGTGTGCTGCTGGCAGATGCGGAAAATGTTGAAATAGGTGAAGCACACAATGAGGGCTGCTGGGGCATACAACATCATCACGATGAACAGGGTGAAGTAGGGGTCGGTGCGCCAGGACTCTGCACACCACTGAAACACGTCTCCATGATATCCAGGTTTGCCCCAGTGGAAAAAGGAAGGCAGAAAGACCAGGGTGGAATATAGCCAAATCAGGAAAATACACAGGCGTAGTCTCCAGGGTGTAACCAGGGTGTTATAGGTTAGAGGTTTAGTGATGGCAATATATCTATCGATGCTGATACAGGCCAGAGAGGTCATGGAGACACTTTTCAGAACCGATACTATAAAACCAAACACCTGGCAAGTCAAGGACTCTTCTACTGGAAGCGGGTAGTGGAGGAGTGATAAAGAAGGAACCAGGCAGCTGACCCCAACCAACAGGTCAGCATATGCCATAGTCTGGATAAAATAACTTGTAGTGTGATGGTTCAACAAAGGTGCACAGTGAAATACAAAAATCACAATGATGTTGCCAGAAATAATCAATACAGTTAGAAACACAATAATCAACACTTCCAAAAGGCAAAAATCGACGGTTTCCAAATAGCCAAATGCCAAGAGACAAAAAGGGTGGTTGCTCTGATTACCATCCAAGGTGGAGTTCATCTTGAGCTCAGGAGTAATCTCTCAGTTCATGCTGCCACTTGGCCGCTGCCAACAGTTCAAAGGAGCAGCTGCTGTCATTGCGGTCAGCTCTCTGCGTCTGCAATAATGCCCAAGGAGCCTCAGTCCCCAGGCTCGCGATGGTGCTGCTCTGATGCATTGCCTGCAGTACAATCCCCCTTTAAGTCCTTGGAATAGGAAGAGGCAGCAGCCGTCGTCTGGCCAGTCCCAGACACGACCACAGTGTCAGGTTTACCACACACATAGTGCCAGGGGAGTAAAGCAAATTCTGGGTACAATGTCTTCAGGCCAGTGAGGGTAGGGAGTAGGGGCAGAAGAGAAGGGAAGAAAATTAGGAGCTTCAGCAGGAGTTGTAATGAGTCTCCTCTGAACAGCTGACAGAAGAAAAGGAGAGAGCATTTTATATTATGCATCCCAATAAAAAAAAAATCAAAGAATCTGGCTAGCTCAGGCTATCGTCCCTCCCATTCCATTCCACCCCACCCAGTACTGCCCTCAGTAGCACCCCACATAACTGACTGGTCCTTACTGTACAGAGGAGGTATAGCAACAGCAAGCTTTCATGATAAATAACAGAAAAAGAGCCAATTGCAGTCAGAACAATCTACCCCCATTTTCCTTTCATTGGAGCTTTATGGGGAGAAAAGGAAACCTGCTTATTGCATTTCTAAAAACATTTTACCATAATTACCATGAATAAAATAACTTATTTTCCTGATTCCCGTGTAATATCTTGTCTCTGAAAACATTTCAATAGAATTTATCTGTCTAGCTCAGTTTCAGAGTGTTACCTGTAATTCTGCATGCTGCAATCCAAACAAAAGCCACAAAACATCCTTAACAGAAAGCCTTGCAAAGCAGGAATGTGCCTCAGCCTGGTTTACTGCAGAACTGAGACACGGAGGGAGGAGATAAAGGAGTAGGAGGGGAAATGGGGAGAGAGGGGGCTTGGGAAAGGGAAGCAGTGGGGGAGGGGAAAGAAAATGCTTGTACAGGCACACACTCTAGCATCTCCAGCATCTCAATTCCGATTCATCACCAGAGAGGTGCTCCCCGATTTCCAGACCTGTAAAGGGGGGGAATAACTGGACACGCCTGCAGTGCAGTGTTTCAAAGCTATTTCCTCGTCTATCTGGAATCCCCCCTTTTGGTAGAGGAACATTAACTCAAACCGCTAGTAAGGAGAAGGGGTAGTAACCCAAACAGAGAGCCAGCCTGGGATTTAAACTGAAAAACAAAGCCAGAGGGGTGATGCTGAGAGGAAATTCCCATTTCCTTGAAGCATTTTCCCAAGGAACGAAGAGCAATGTTAAATAATGAAAGTGTGTTACTAGAGCAAGGCAACTGAGGAATCAGCAGCACAAGAAGTTCTAGCTAAAAGGCTAAATATTCAGCATTAATTTTCTCATGATTCACTGGATATTGACCAATTATAAGAAAGATGACCAAAATAACAAGCAAACTTAAAAATCAAGAGAATTTCACCCCCGTGTACATACAGAAGAGGAATTACATTATTCCTGTATTTAACACTACCTTAGTTTCAAGATGCCATGTCTTGCCTCTAGTTTGCTGAGACGCAGTATACAAACATAACAAAAGATGGAAAAGTAAAGGTACTGTTTCCACCAGGCTAGAAAATCAGAGGAAATTTCATGGTACAAATTAGCTTTTGTATCTCAGAACACACAATCTTGTTTGTGCTTACTTAAAACAATGCAAAGTGAGATTTTTTGTGGCTGTTCTGATAATGTTATAAATGATGACAAATTTTAGAAAATGTGTATTTTTAGTATCTTTTCCTCCAAGTGTCTCTGGATTTTCAATTCATCCTTCTCAATAAAGTTCCACAGACCCAGCAGAGTAAAAGAAAATAAACAAATGTTGGTATTTCAAAGCATTCCAGAAGGTATATATACCTCGGTGGAGATCCATGTTATGTGATCCAATTTGCATTTTTTGTTTCACACACATGCTTTCTCATTGCAGGCAAATGGACAGCCATAATCAGAACTCAATTACATTTCAAGATCTGAAACACTATGCTTATAACAAAGGCAAGAAACTGAAAAACCGATTGAGAATAAGCCTGACAGCCATTTGGACGGAAAACATGGCAAAGGGTAGCCTAGGACCAGTGGCACTGAACACTCATCTCTTCAAATCCTAGCTCTAATATTAAATTAGCCTGTCCTAGACCCAGTTTTATCATCTGTAAAATGAGGATCATACTCCTATTTTATGGGTTTGTTGTGAAATAAAGACTTCCTAATATGTATCAAATAGGGAGTATAAAACTTTACTTTTTTCTCATGCAATTAAAATAGCCTGTGCTTTCCTACCAATCATGTTGCATTGCTTGAGGCTAGGCTACTAAATATAAAGTGCCTTCTCTTACTGTGACTGCTCATTTCTAAGCACACACAATTATGATACTTTCTGAGGCCTGGGAAGGTGATATGGCATCAATTATTCCCTCTACACAAATAATTTCTCTGCCTGTGTCAGCAGCCATAAATTCATTCCCAAGCTCTCTTTTCCATCTACGATTTGCCTGCTGTCACACAACTATAATACCTGGATGTCCTATTAAACGATTTCAACCAGAGCACCCCAAATTAAATAGTTTCTCCACCAAATAAGCCTGTCATGTTTTCCCCAATGTTTTAGGCACTCAAGAATGAAACTTAGAAATCATCTTGACCACTCTCAATTCAATGTTCTTAGGCACCATTTCCTGGAAATCTATTTCTATAACAGCTCTCAAATTCACTTCCTCTTCAGTTTTTACTACTTTACTTTAAGCCATCATTAAATATCGACTAGACTTCTAATCTTACTCATTTTTCTAATATATTTATTTCTGCCTGATTGAATATCCAGTACCATATACCTTATTATGGTTCTCCACTGTTCAAGAAGAGTCAATGGCTCCCAATTGCCTTTCCAATCTGATGTCACTATTCCATATCCCCTCAAACAACTTAAGCTCCGGCCAAACCATTCATCATAAACTATATTTTTGAACTCCCATTTTTTAGTGCTTAATAAATATTAAATGAAAATAAGGAAGCTTTAGTTCAATAAACAGAAAAGGCATTTGCCAAAGTCAGGAGTCCAGTCTTTTCCTTGTGAATTTGGCCATTTAACTTACTATCTCTACATCCCAGGTCCTCGTGTTTAAAACTAGATGGTTAAGCTGATAAAAATATATTACACTGGCTGATGACTTGAAAGAATTAAAAATGTAATAAAAATGCAACAAAACTACAAGCTAACAATAGGTCATCTAAATTAGTTTTTATTTTAGTAAAACCAGTCTTTGGAGCTGTAATCAAAATCCTATCTAATAAAGAGGGAATATGCTAATTGACCTTCATGCTGTCCCAAAGATGGCGGCGCCCACAACCACAAGATGGCGGTGTCCAGTCCCCTCAGCCCCACCAGGGTGGCAGGCATGCAGTAAGGCTGGGCCCGCCTGCCTCCCGAGTCCCCCAGTCCTTTCAGCCTCCTAGCCACCTAGGGTCAGCCTGAGGCAAAGGCAAGCCTTGGATGGTGGCTGCCCAACTGCCCAGGCCACCAAAGGCTCAGGTAACCAGGGCGGCAGAGGCTTGTGCTGCCGGCAGTGGCAGCAGCAGAGGTGTGATGGGGCATCACCTTCCCCTGATTGCCAGGTTGCCTCCCACCCCTGAAAGCTCCCAGACTGTGAGAGGGGGAAGGCTGGGCTGAGGGACTCCCCCACCAGTGCATGTACCAGGCCTCTTGTATTCACATAAAAACAAACAACCCTCATAGCCACACTTTATCAAATCAGTCAGGAGTTAAATGTTTTATTTTGAGAAAAAAAACCCAAAATATTTATGACATGGGAGCAATAAATCTATGTCCTCACAAAAATTTATACATTTATTTCCTTTTTAAAAATAATGCAGTCTCATGATGTATTTGATTTTTATAAAAGAGAGAATAACTATTTCTGCATATACATGACTGGAAGGAAATCATTAAAATTCAACTCTACTTTTCACTGATGGTTGGATTACAAGTAATTTTTTATTTTCTCCTTTATGTTTTTCTTTATTTTATGAATTCCCCAATTTCTATGTATTATTTAAGGTTTTCTGTTGTTGTTGTTTAAAAAAAAAATAGCCCAAATAATATATGACATGTCACTTTGGGAAAGGTACCAAAAAACCTGGCTGCAAGATTTTTTTTTTGGCCTTCACTTTATAAATCAAGTCACTCTTTTCTCCTTCTTTAAATTTAGTCTTTGAAAGAGCTAAGCCAAAAAACCCCTCCAAGGTAATTTTATATGTGAAATTTCAGAACATACAGCATGTATCTGGCAAAGAACCCAAGTCCAGAATAAATAACTCCCCAAAATTAGTAATATATATATGTAAATCCTACTGTCTTGGTCTGTTTGGGCTGCTACAGCAAAATACTACAGCCTGGATGAGTTATAAAACAGCAGGAATTTATTGCTCACAGTTCTGGAAGCTGAAGTCCAAGATCGAGGCACCAGCAGGTTGGGCTCCTGTGAAGGCCCTCTTCTGACTTGCAGGCTGCCAACTTCTTACTGTGTCCTCGCATGGTGCAAGGCGACAGGGATCTTTCTAGAGCCTTTTGTATAAAGCGTTAATCCCTGTCACGGGGGCTCTGCCCTCAAGACCTAATCACATCCCAAAGCTCCACCTCCTACTCCCATAACCTTGGAGGTTAGGTTTCAACATACAAATTTTGAAAGACACAAATATTCAAAACCATAGCACCTCCTATATTCAAAAATGTTCATACGCAACTTTCTTCATAATAAGCCAAAAAATGGGGTGGGGAGGGAAAACCCCACAAACATCTATAATAGCAGAACAGACTTTTTAAAGTGTATTGTACTAATACAATGGAATACTCTCAGAAATTTTTTTTAAAATGAAAGAGAACAAAAAAACAGCTAATGAGACATTAAAAAAAAATGACTGCATTTAAAGCAATACCAACTTGCATCAAATAACACTATGGTGTGAAAAAATAAGAAAACCATTTTTACAAATATTATGATTAAGTAATTTGCATTTTCTGATCATCTACCAGCAATTTAACATACACATCATTAGAGATCTTTCTAGGTTCTAACCACGTGCATGATAAAGTTTAATATGCAATACAAAGTACATGACATCAGCATATGTAAAACAATCACATATACCAGATTTGCTAATAGCTGATATTTTATATGTCATGTAATTATCAAATTCCTATTCAAAACACAAACTTCCTCATTTTTATTGAACCAGAAAAATAGACTACTTCATGTTTTTGAAATTATCTGTATGAATGGCCCACCAAAAATATTTAAGAAATAATTTTTGGTCAAACATTTCAAAGGACATCAAAAGAGGAACTAGAGAGACAGTTAGAACTGAGAATTATACATTCAAAATATGATTTTCCAATAAAGGAAAAATTTGACTTGCCAATCAACATGGCTCTACATGTCACATACTCTCACTTCCATTCATACTAAGAGCCCAATGGTCTTCCATCTTTCCTGGCTTAGGAGTTCTTTTCTGAAACCCATCTTAAATGTGATGTTCCTGATAATCTCCTGTTCTCCCAGGCTGAATTTATCACTACTTTTGATGGCTCCAACTGTGCTTTTTCAAACTATCATATGACATATGTCTATGACATGACAGTTAATTACTTCTGTGTTTGATCAGTTAGCTTCAGCATCAGGCTTGTAATACAGGCACTCAATAGATGGTGGTTAAACAATTATATCAACACTAGAGGCCCAGTGCATGGATTCACGCACGCCGAAAGGTAATTAATTAGAAAGTGGATGGAGGGGGCGGGACTGGGCCAGATGAGCGGGACATGCCCTGCAGCCCAAAGGGCATCTGCAGAATGAGTAGGATCCTTCCAGCAGGTGGGGTCCCTCAGCCTGGCCTGCAGGGATTGGACCAAAAGGCAGTCCAACATCCCTCAAGGGTCCCTGAGTGCAAGAGGGCACTCTGCAAAGTTGCTTGGCAGCTCCTGCATTGAGCGTCTGCCCCCTGGTGGTCAGTGTGCATCATATTTACTGGTTCACTGGTCACTTAGCTTTTTATATATAGAGATAGATAATGGAGGGGATCAGGATATTAGTTCTTGAAAGAAAACACATCTGATTAGAAATAAGATGATGAGAAGGAACACTAATATTTTGAGTAAATCAGTATCATTTTCTGGTGTGGAAAGATCCAATTTCATATTCAAATGCTGTACTTCCTTTAAAGTTTTTAAATAAAAATCTTATAGAGGTATTACTCATCTCTTATAAAGTATTCATATATTTTTAAAAGAAGTCCCACCTTTTGTCACATTGAAAAATTCTCATACATTATTGGAGTTCTGAGAAATTTATTCATAACTCAGGTTTGGGATTTACATAGCAATGAAGAAACTGCTTCCTAAATATAAACATTTCAAGAATTTGAGAAAATAAAAATTAAAACCAGTAACATGGTTACAAAGGCACAAAGCATTACCTAACCTGGCAGAAAATTATTTTTCAAATTCTTATATTCTTGTGCAAGAAACAGTTTTTGTTACTTCACTTGCAAAACCTTGAAGAATGCATGAATTCGAGAAGGGGATACTTAAAAAATGAGAATTCTTCAATTTAGAGAAATAAGCTAAAAGGAAATCTGGTTTAAGGTAACAGAGCTATATTTTTCCAATTGCAGAAACTAGAAGTAGACCTTACCTTACAAAGAGTACATTTCTGTGACATGTGAAAAGGATTAAAAGAAAAGAAAGTTTTTACACAATGCATAGCACAAATGATCTAACTAATAATGGAATGGAATGCAATTATGGTAAAAAAAAAAATATTTAGGTGTACAATGGGCAGAGGACATCCTTTGCCCCTGAGGTGAAATCAATCAAAGAAAAAAAAAAAACTATCCTTCTCCTTAGTGCCAATCCTAGAAATAAATGTGGACTAGAAGTATAAAAGTTCTGTTCTATAAGGTAAAGAAATTACAAAGAAAAGTATTGGAAATCAAATAGCCACAATGATCTTTTTGTAACAAATTTACCAAGATATTAATGCTGAAGCTGAGTCACCATCCCCTTACCTTTGTGATGAGAATTCGGTATTTTTCTACCAGGTGGTCATTGTTGTGACAACCGGCCAGCAGCTGCCAGACTTCTCCTCGCAGAGCTTCAGGAACACCGCTTCTTACTAAGGACGACAGCTGCTTTGGTCTTACACTCAAGTTGAGATGCCTAAAAATAAAGCCATAACCCAGAAGCACATAAGAGTAAGATCCTCTAAAAATAGCTATTTTTATGAAAACTAAATGATTTATAGACTTAATAATGATCACATACCAATAAAGAAAGAATAACACATAAAGCTGTTGAATTAAATGTGGCCAAGATAACTATAAAGGTTGGGCGGAGGAAAGAATACTGTAGTCAGACTACTTCCTAAGTATCTTTAAATCATTGTTCTATTGAAAAACTAAAAAGAAAAGCAAAACTAGAAACTATAGCTTCATGGTTGTGGCTTATGTAAGATAAACAAAGCAAAATTCCCATCAGTGGGTACAGAGCCGAAGATAAGTGCTTGGCCCTGTATCAAAATTGACAAACTGTATACTTATATGCTCTAAGTTAAAATAAATATTTAAAATAAACATAAAAATAAATACTTTCAGCTGAGACCTGTTTGGCTCAGCGGACTGAAAGGTACCGGGTTCGATTCTGGTCAAAGGCATGTACCTTGATTGCAGACACATCCCCAGTAGGGGGTGTGCAGGAGGCAGCTGATTGATGTTTTCTCTCTCATGATGTTTCTAACTTTCTATCCCTATCCCTTCTTCTCTGTAAAAAAAAACACAATAAAATCTATTTTAAAAATAAATATTTTCAGCAGTTTTTATGAAACCTTACTTCAAGTGACTTTTTTGAATGATTATGTTGATTAAGACAGTGTCTACTCTATAACAACACGAAAGCAGGTTGTTCAAGTCTTTAAGCTTCATCTTTCTCATCTATAAAATGGGGAAAATAAACTTATCTTGAAATGTCACTATCAATATACTGCTTCAATATACCAGGTATTTCTGCACACAATTTTATTTGATCCTTATAAAGAGCACCTGAAGTAGGTGGGAGTATCTTCAGTTTTACAAATGAAGAAAGAAATTCAGGGAAGTCAATTAAATGATTGACGTAGTTCTCAAACTTTAAGACCAATAAGTGTTCTATGTGCTATATCACACCTGCTTTGTGAGTTAAAAGCCACCATTATTGGGTCAATAAATCATGCTTCTGGCATGGAGAAGCTCCTGTGACCATCAAAAGTTACTGCTATAAAAGGACCACTATCCTATCCAATAAAGAGGTGATATGCAAATTGACCATCACTCCAACACACAAGATGGCCACCCCATGTTGTCAAAGATGGCTGCACCCATGTGTACACAAGATGGCCACCACGAGATGGCCAGCAAGGGAGGGCAGTTGTGGGTAATCAGGCCAGCAGGAGAGGGCAGTTGGGAGGGACTAGGCCTGAAATAAAGGGTAGATGGGGGCAATCAGGCCTGCAGGAGAGGACAGTTAGGGGTAACCAGGTTGGCAGAGGAGGGCAGTTGGGGGCAATCAGGCCTGCAGGGGAGGACAGATGGGGGGGGACCCAGGCCTCTGGGGGAGGGGAGTTGGAGGGGGGCGTCCTAGCCCTGCAGGAGAGGGTAGTTGGGAGGGGGACAAGGCCTGCAGGGGAGGGCAGTTGGGGGGACCAGGACTGCAGGGGAAGGCAGTAGGGGGGAACCAGGCCTGCAGGGGAGGGGAGTTGGGTGCAACCAGGCCTGCAGGGGAGGGTAGTTGAGTGTAACCAGGCCTGCAGGGGAGGGTAGTTGAGTGTAACCAGGCCTGCAGGGGAGGGCAGTAAAGGGTGACCAGGCCTGCAAGGGAGGGCGTTGGGACAAGTTCTACAAGGGAGGGCAGATAGGAGGGACAAGGCCTTGCAGGGGAGGGCAGATGAGGGGACCAGGCCTGCAGAGGAGGACAGTTGGGGGCGACTAGGCCTGCAGCGGAGGGCAGTTGGGGGTGACCAGGCCAGCAGGGGAGGGCAGTTAGGAGAAACAAGGCCTGCAGGGGAAGGCAGTAGGGAGACACCCCTCAGCCCAGCCTGCACCCTCTCCAGTTTTTGACCCCTCTCACAATCCAGGACTGCTGGCTCCCAACCACTTGTCTACCCGCTTGCCTGCCTGTCTGATTGCCCCTAATTGCTTCTGCCTGCTAGCCTGATCACTCCCTAACCAGCCCCCCTCCCAGCACATGAATTTCATGTACTGGGCCTCTAGTCTATACATATAAAAGTCTAAGTGACCATTACGACCGGAACAACCAGCAGTCAGACATCCCCCGAGGGGTCCCAGATTTTTAAGAGGGCGCAGTTAATATGATATGCACTGACTACCAGAAGGCAGATGCTCAACACAGGAGCTGCCCGCTGGTGGTCAGTGCACTCCCACAGGGGGAGTGCTGCTCACCCAGAAGCTGCACTCACAGCTGGTGAGCCCATGTGCAGCAGCGGGAGCCTATTCCAACTCTGCGGCAACACTACTAAGTAGTGGTGGCAGGCACAGCAGGTTGGGATGAGCACGAGCAGTGCAGTACCTGGACCCAGCTAGGGCTCCTCCCTGGCCGCCCGCTACTTGGCAGACTTCTACATCCCCCAAGAGGTCCCAGATTGCAAGAAGGCGCAGACCATGCTGAGGGGCCTCCCTCTGTCTCCCCTGTGCATGAATCCATGCACTGGGCCTCTAGTCAAAATATGAAAAGATCTAAGACTTTTATCAAAATGTTCCCAGAGTCTAGCAGAATAATGCACAGTACACTTAAAAACTGTTAATTCTGTGATGCGAGTGCCCTAATGCAAGAGCCACAAACAATTCAATACAGTGTTGTCTTTGCTGGGAGCAAAAAGAACAAACGTGATTCTTCTGTTGATTAATTCAAGAACTAACTGGTGCACCGTCTTGGGCCAAATCCAGCCTTCCACCTATTTCTGTAAATCAACTTCTTTACAACAGCCATTTTATTTATTTATTCATACAGTACTAAAATGACTTTGCCCAAATAGTTTATTTTACATAACAAGTTTACTTTTCTAAAAGTATATAAACAATAAACAAAGTGAACATTCAATCAGATCTTAACTGCCAAGTATTATCTGTCCTGGAATTGTTCCATTAAGTTCCAGTGTCTATGCATCTTGAATTCAATAATCGTCATCTTCATCAGAGTCCATTACTTTTCTTCTGTTGAATTTAACTGTGGTTTTCTATTCCATTTGTTGGCTTACTTTTTCAAGGATTTCTATTAAAGCTTGTTCTGTTATCTTCCCATTTATTGTCTATATCTTGCTGTCTGTATAAGGTAATTCTCTACTCCTTTAGTTTTTTCGGGCTTTACAAGTGCTAAGTTACTTAACCGGACCAGGGCTGACTGACCCAGAACTTGAGCTAAGATACTGTTTCTCATTCTGCTTCTCTGTGCTTTGCTTCCTGTTGTGCTGCATCGCCAGGATCCCCGTGCTTTCCCTGCAGCTCTGCCAGCCTCTGCTTCCGCCAAGCCTCCAGCTCCTCCTCCGCCATGGTGCCGCAACAGCCATTTTTATTTGTTTATGTATTATCTATGACTGCTTTCCCACTACAATAGCAGAGTTGAGTAGATGTAATAGAAACTAATTGGTTGCAAAGTCTAAAGTATTTACAGTATTGGCCTTTTACAGAAAAAAATAAACCTAACCTTAAGTTTATTTACTAACTCTATCTTAATTTATATTGGTAAAATATTTCAGAATAATTTTATGTCGTTGATACCATTAAGAGTCACATTAAAAATGAGCTTAAGAATTAGAGAGCTCAAAGATTTTACTACAAACAATAATATAGTAGTAACAGATATTACTACTAAAATCTAATGTAGAGTTAAATAAACCAGCTTTGGGATTGAACTTTAGACTGTCAAAAATTTGGGACTTGCAATTTACTAACTAGCATTGCTGATTTAATATCTGAGCCAGTTTCCTTGTTTATAAAAAGGAGTACTAAGCCAAAACTGGTTTGGCTCAGTGGATAGAGCGTCAGCCTGTGGACTGAAGGGTCCCGGGTTCAATTCCAGTTAAGGGCATGCACCTTGGCTGCGGGCACGTCCCCAGTAGGGAGTGTGCAGGAGGCAGCTTATCGATGTTTCTCTCTCATCGATGTTTCTGACTTTCTATCCCTCTCCCTTCCTCTCTGTAAAAAATTAATAAAAAATATTTTTTAAAAGGAGTACTAATTCCTAAGGCTGTGATTGTGGAAACAGAGCACGTAACACAGCGCGGTGCCTAGCATATGGTACATTCATTAGTTTTTTGTTTTTAAATACCTTTTTTATTGATTTCAGAGAGGAATGGAGAAGGGAGAGAAACAGAAACATCAACGATGAGAGGGAATCATTGATCGGCTGCCTCCTGCACAGCCCACATGGAGAATCGAGCCCACAACTCGGGCATGTGCCCTGACTAGGAATCAAACCATGGCCTCCTGGTTCATACGTCTCCGCGGAACCACTGAGCCACCTGACTGGACTCATGATTTCTTACTACAATCACTACTACCTCTACATCCATTATTTTTAATCCACAATAAGTCTGAGTGCTAATTGTTACAGACTTGTATGATACTAATAAGGAAAGATTTAGAAGAGTAAAGTGACTTGCCCAAGACAATACAGCTTAGAGGCGGGACAGGTAGTATGTGAAGCTTTGTCTCCCAAGCTCTAAAATTCATAATTTTGTGACGCTCCCTATCTATAGAACACATACAATGATGATTAAAAAATTAAGGAGAAACTATGTTATTTCTGAAGACATGACTGAAAACCGGCAAAAACAGTTTAAACACCTTCAAGACAGTTTAGACAGATGTAAATTCAGTTAATATATCTGAGGGAGTTGAAGAAAGATATAATTAAATGAATTAACAAAATGAATAAACAAAGCTTGATCAGACAAATTCCAAGCAACTGTATAAAATGCTGGTGAGTTCATCTAACGAAGCTAGAGTCTTTGCTACAGCTAAATGATTTTAAATGCACTATTGTATAACTAACTACTCAAGACTCAATTACATTTCTATTTCGAGCAGAAACCTTTTTATACAGATGAAATTTCTGCCAGCAGCAGTCCAAACACGCCAAAGTCACTGAACTGAAAATATAATTGTGACGAGAACATCAGCAGGTTTGTCTCCTGATCGCTAAAGGAATAGCAAA
Source organism: Antrozous pallidus (assembly GCA_027563665.1). Taxonomy (NCBI): domain Eukaryota; kingdom Metazoa; phylum Chordata; class Mammalia; order Chiroptera; family Vespertilionidae; genus Antrozous; species Antrozous pallidus. The sequence goes on along the minus strand of CM050522.1, from coordinate 76,037,499 downwards.
AATAAATGAGAACTATTCCCCTGGGGCTTCTGCAGAGTTCGCTTATTAAAACTACTTATGGAAAGACAAACCAGGCTTTGGTTCATATTTTCCTCCTGCACACATTTGACATTTCCCAATAAGAAGAGTATTTTCCCAAAAGTGTAAGGCGTTGTGAATCTGCTAGGAGCAGATGATGCCCATCTGTAATCCTGTCCCTTAAGGACATGAAGTTTTTAAAAATAGGGAGACAGTTTTACTAAGAATAGAATAAAAGGCTTCAACAGTTAAAATGTCTGAGAAAAATCAAACCCCAAAGTAATAGGCCCATGGGGTGTTTATATGACAACTCTAATAATCAGAAAGTCTGAAACAGAAGTAAAACGATCGCTTGCAAGCTCAGATTTTTTTCAGCATATCCCGGCATCCTTCACTGAGGAAAAAAGAAATGACATAAATGCCTCACCAAAATGACTTACCCGAGTGTCCGTCTCATTAATCAATACCTGAAGGTAGTGTATTCTTTTTAGACAGTCTATAGCAGCGATTTTCAACCTTCTTCATTTCATGGCACACATAAACTAATTACTAACACTCTGTAACACACCAAAAATATATTTTTGCCAATCTGACAAAAATAGGTGTAATTTTGATTCATTCAGACTAGATGCAATTGTTTTGTTGGCAGAAAATTTTATTTGACAATCTAAGTGAAGAGAGGTCAGTGCCCAATTAAATAGATAGGGTATTGCATGTTTTAAAAATTCTTGCAGCACACCAGTTGAAAATCGCTGGTCTACAGAATAGTGCTTCTTGACATTATTGTCAAGCTATCTCTTGAACTAATGAGGAGTTCCTAAATTTTGCAAGTGTTAATAGAAAAAGTAATTGGTAGAACAGTTAATATATACCATGCTCATTAACATTCTGCTTTGTCACCTTAAGGATAAATAAATACCACAGATTTTTAAAAAATCCCACCTGGGGTCTGATCTGTAGCTCTGTATGTTGTATGAGCATCCTCTACACTTCACTCATTATTTTGTATTGTCTAACTATTGTGTATTTTCTTAACCAGTCAGTGGTTCCCAACCTCTTCAATGTAAAGGACTTCTGTCCTTAATCATTCTCACTATGGACTCCACATTTGAATAAATATTTTATGCAGCAATGAGAAATTATTAGGTTTCTAATATTATAAACTCATATTTCAGATCTTCACTACTACATTCAAACACCCCTAAAAACAGATTCTAGAACGTCAAACTCATACCTAGGTTTCTATTATTGGTTCTAAAAGGGAACATAAGAGAATTGCAGATGAAAAGGAGAACTATTCTAACTTACCATTTTGACAGTAGTTCTCCCCATGTTTCAAGAATTTTTTCTGCACATTCTTTGGATACATCACCGGATCCACTCAGTAAGGGTTCATCATTATCTTTAATAAACAAAACACACACAGAAAGATAACGGAAGTGGCTATGCTAGCCAAAAGAATGACATGGAAATGGAACAAATTTGAAAGATTTTACTGGAAGCATAAAGGCACAATTTTTATTTTAGTATACAGGTATAAATACAAAGAAATTAAAAATGACCTTAGGTGGAATGTTGTTGTAATCTCTTGTTCTCTTGCTTTCTATATAATAAACAATGTAGTTGTACATTGACATTTGTTTACATAATGATACGGCAAAATATGACATAAAAACATCAAGAGCTAAAGCGTAGTCCCGGCCAGTGTGGCTCAGTTGATTGGAGCACCTCATGAACCAGAAAAGTCTTGGGTTCGATTCTTGACGGGGCACATGACTAGGCTGCAGATTCAGGGAGCGTATGGGAGGCCATCAATAGTTATCTTTCTTCCTTCCTCTCTAAAATGAATTCAAAAAAAGAGCTAAAGCTTCATTATGATCTAATCTATATATTTTTTAAAATAGTCTGGCCCTAACTGGTTTGGTTCAGTGGACAGAGCATCGGTCTGTGGACTCAAGGGTCCCAGGTTCAATTCCAGTCAAGGGCATGTACCTTGGTTGCAGCTGATTGATGTTTCTCTCTCATCAATGTTTCTAATTCTCTCTCCCTCTCCCTTCCTCTCTGTAAAAAATCAGTAAAACACTAAAAAAAAATAGTCGAGTGAACTATGCTAAGATTTAATAATTATTGCCTTTGAATGATGTTATATTTTTTCTTTTATGTTTTCCTGATTTTCTACAACAGCATACATTAACTTATAATATAAAGCACAAAACTATTAAAAAAGACCAAAATGAATCATTTCAAATTTAATTAAAGTAATTAGGAAAAGTAAATTCAAACATAAATTCAATGATTATAAGATATGAAGACAGTAAAAAAGTGACACCAATTAAAGCATGTGAAAGGTACTGGAAAGTGTAATGAAAGTGGGGGAAAATAAGGATCCTGTATACACTTAATCCTCTTTTGTTAAGACACTTGGGGAGTTTTCAACTTTTTGCTACAAATAGAATCAAGATGAACATATCTTGTTCTTTCACTGGGTATATGCCCAGAAGTGAACTTCCTGGGTTTAAAAAAAAAAAAAAAAAAGCTTACTGACAAACTGCCTTTCAAAATAGTTTTAATAATTCATATTTCTACTGGTTCAGTACAACAGTACTTGTTTTCATATGTCCTCACTACTGTTTTTCTACATTTCCTGGTTTAATTTAAGTTGGGGCTTCATATACCTGATAATTAAATTATAAACTGATATTTTCCCCAAGACTCAGAAATCCATGATAGTTGTTATTAACCTTTCTTAAATTTGCCTTGGGCATCATTAGTTCAGATGGTAAGATAGGGAAGAGGTCACACTGAATGTGAAACATCTTCTGTAGATGGATGAATAAGGAAAAAAGAAAGGCTTGAGGGTACTAAGATAAGCTTGTATAGTACTTTACTATTTTGCCAGAATTGGCCCTACTTTTAATGCCTCAACTGATTCTCTACTCATTAAAATGTCAATATGACATTTGGCCTTCTTTGGAGGAAGGCAGCTACAAAAATGTACTAAAATTGACAAGAGATGACAATTCCTCCAATCTTACAAAATTTTCTTTTATTGTTTTGGATGCTTTCAACAAACCTGAATAGTTTGAAATCTGTGTTTAGAGTCCACGCCCTGAAAAGTGGGGGGTGAGCAGGCAGTCTCCGTCATCCCTGGATGTTGTTTCAGAACCCTCCCCCGCGCCCCACCCCCCCCCCCAGCAGTTTCCTAAATAACTGCTGGCTTTCTGCCCTGTAAGCACAAATTTCCTATGGTTAATGAGCCCCTCTAGAAGACTGAAGCCATTTCTTTCCACGGAGCTAACAGATCACAATATGACTGCTTCCCTGGTTTGTGTACTGTGTTAGAAAGAATTAAAGAATGGAATGGCTACACAGTCTTCTTCAGTCCAGATCAGCACAGTATTACATACCGAGAATTGTTACACACCAGAAAAATATGAGGCAAAGGACACGCTCTCTTCCTTCACAGAGCTTGTGCTCGTGTTCCCATTTCTGCTATGATGTTATTAGTCCTTATCTCTCCCTACTTAATTAGGACTTCTGAACCCCCTCTATTATATTTAAAAATCTATGCCAGCTATAGATGAGAACTAGATGTCAGTCCTAATGCTATGGTTTAGCTGGGCCCAAATTTCTTTGTAACTGGCAGATATTCTTTAAACCTATAGTATGGAGACTTGATCATTCTCTGATTTTACAATAGTATCTTTCCAAAATTTGGTGGTTTTGTTTTTATTGCTGAGCTTAAGTGAAGGAGAGTTCTGTGAACTTTTACTTGCTTTGCCATGTTAAGCAGTACTGACCTAGAGGGGAAAATGCAAGGCTCAAGACCACCAGTTTATACAGTAGACAATCTCAAACAGCAGGAACAAGTTCACCTTTTCCAGTTTTAACACAGGACTTAAATTGGCTTTGCAAGGAGTCTCTAAATTGTACCAGTGACTTCTCCAAAAACAATACATATGCTTTCTTTGCACTTCAAAATACTTCATGTGACCCCAATGCACAGAAATGATGACAGACTAGGGCTCAGACCATTAACTCATACACCTAAATTGAGTCCTTCCTGCTATTTCTAACTGTGTGACCTTGGCAAACACACTTTTCCGAAATTCCATTTCCTTATGTGCAAAGTAAAGATAATAACAGATCGTTTCTCAGGTTTTGTAGCCCTGCACACCAATCCATGGTCAGCAGCTCTCTGCCACCCTCTTGTAGCTCTCCACCCACTGCTCCGCCCTCCTGCAGCTCCCTCTGACCCTCCTTCCTTCCTCCCCTGCTCATAGCTTGCTGCCTTGCCCCCTCCTGCAGCTTTTCGCTGCCCGCTTGTAGATCTCGGCCCTACCCTCCTGTAGATCTGTGATCTGGTGGTTACACGGTTGGTCCTTATGTCTCAAGTTGTAACGGAAAATTAGCATATTCCTCTCTTATTATATAGGATTAGAGGCCCAGTGCATGAAATTTGGGGGCGGGGGGCGGGGAGGTGTCCCTCAGCCTAGCCTGCACCCTCTCCAATCTGGGAATCCTTGAGGGATGTCTGACTAACAGGATCGGGCCTAAGCGGGCAGTCGGACATCCCTCTCACAATCCGGGACTGCTGGCCGAGTCAGAGCTCGCTCTACACTTGAGTAAAATCTATGTAATAATATTATTTTCTTAATCTAACCAATCACTCCTGCCACCTTCGTGCCATTGTTAATGTACTTTCTTAGCCAGGAATGTCCACACCAGCACAAATATTCTTGCTGAATTCTCCTCAAATTGTCCAACTCCCAGCTCAAAAACTACTCTTCATATGCTCCACACCACATTCCCCACAATGAAAAATGGATTTTCCAGTTTCCAGAACGCTTCCTGTGAACCTGCTAGATGCTTCATATGATCTATCATAAGCAACTTTTTTCCCTATGAAAAATAAAGCTCTGGTACAAAATTATAAATTCGAAAATGCCTCCCAAACTTTTATTCCCCCACCTCCTTTTCTCACTTTTATGTAGACTAACAGATTAGTTCATAGATATACCATTAAAAATAAGGGAAAAAACCCAACTGATAGATTCCTAATGTTTATCAGCGTAAAACCCCCAAATGTATAAATATCAATTTGTATATGTAAGTATTTTGTGACATAGTCATATATGAAAGCCACTTTTGGCAAGTGGACTTGCCCCTGTGAAATGAATCTGACTAGATGAAAGCATTCACATGGAAGCCTTGTAAAATTTACTCTGAAAATGTTCTAATACTAGACTGACTCTTTAAAAAAAGAACTAACTATAAACCTCATTTTGTCCTACTTGATTACAATTATCTTAAAGAAGGTCCTGAGTTAATCATTTTTTGGATCTCTCAGTTTTTTTACATATAGTAAGTGAACATATTGAAAGACTTCCAAATGCTATGTCACATTATCAATTCCCTGGTAATATTAAATCCTCCACCCCAAACCAGAACTGAGGCTCTCCCTACAATTTACCTTCCTCTTCGTCATCTTCTGGAGGAGATGGTATCATTGAGCTCTGCGATCCAGACTGTGGCAGGCGAATTGCGGGGCTGGCTGTAGTTTTCCTCCTCTCTCTTTCTGACTCACTTTCCAAGCACACAACTTCGTATAAAGTGTCAGTATTGCTCTTTCTCTCCTTTTGCTTTATCTTGAAGGTGAAAAATATTATTTTATTAAGTGGTAAGATTCTTTATTTTTTAAATTGAGTATACTTCTGACTTCATACAGGATGTGAAAATAAAAAAAGTATTACTTCAAATAGTTATACTAAAGGTAGTCTTTTCTAGATAGAAAAGTGTTTTACATTTTAAAACCCGTAGGAAAATAGCATGTTTATTAAGCAGGGCTTTAGTTCTGTAATTTTATTCATTGTCTAAACTTTATATCATCAAACATCTAACCAATATTTAGTAAGTGTGAACTAGAAATTTAACCATTCTATGGCTGCCAAGTTACTTTAAGGTATTCTTCAATGTTTCCCTTATAAAATTCTACATAAAAAAAACAAAACTGTTTTAAAATATTCTAAAATAAAGTTTAGGACTAAAGAAGTCCTCTTATTTCCGTATGTGTGTGTGTGTCAGTGTTTCCACTCCTTCAGCTTAATTGGAACAGTGTAGGAAACGTTTCTTTAATTGAAAGCTACAACTGGGGGGGAAGAGGGTAGAGGGAAGAGAGGTGAATGGCAGAAAAGTGACTAATATTATCAAGAAAATTTTGGCAACTAAAAATTGGTTTGTACTTTGGTTTTACTTTGAGGCAAACATGTAACAGTTTAAGTGAACCTAAATTAAAATTAAGAACAGGAAATAGCCCTAACCGGGTTGGCTCAGTGGATAGAGCGTTGACCTGTGGACTGAGGAGTACCAGGTTCGATTCCAGCCAAGAGCATGTACTTTGGTTGCGGGTCCATCCCCAACATGGGATGTGTAGGAGCAAAGTTTCTCTCTCACTGATGTTTCTAACGCTCTCCCTCTCTCCCTTCCTCTCTGTAAAAATTTAATAAAATATATATTTTTAAAAAAGAACAGGAAATAAAAAAACTTTACCAGTACAATATCCTATCTAATAAAAGAGTAATATGCAAATTTGACCATATTTGTCACGCCCACAAGCCACACCCACAAGCCACACCCACCAGGTCATCAGGAGCAGATTATACAAATAAACCCCAACCAAGATGGCTGCCGCCACTGAGAGCAGGAGGAAGGCTTAGGTTTCCCCAGCAACAGAGAAAGCCAAGCTTTCCACCTGCCATTGTGGGCCTACCCCTCCACTCAATGTTACAAAGTTTCAATTATAAAAGATACAGATACAGTGACAGCCACTGAGCTGGAGAGAATAGAGGCTTGGGTTTCCCTGGCAATGGAAGAAGCCAAGCTTTCAGCCTGCCGATGTGCCTAGGCCTCCACTCTAGGCTACAATGTTTCAAAAAGAAATGGCTGCCGCCACAGAGCAAGCAGAAGGCTTGACTTACTTCAGGTTACAAAGTTTCAGTTGTAGACATAGATTAATCCCAGATACCAGGGCCTCCTCTTGGGTCGCTGGGGGGGGGGGGGGGGGGCCGTGGCCGGCCTGCCAACCTCCACAGGTCCCTCCCCCAGACCGCCCCTTCCCCCAAGGGAACCCTCACCCTGATCTGGGACAATCTTCAGGGCAAACCAGCTGGCCCCCACCCGTGAACCAGGCCTCTATCCTATCTAATAAAAGAGTAATTTGCAGATTGACCATCACTCCAACACACAAGATGGCTTCCCCCATGTGGTCAAAGATCCTGCCCCCATGTGGACACAAGATGGCCAGCAGGGGAGGGCCGTTGGGAGGTTCCAGGCCCTGCAAGGGAGGGAAGTTGTAGGCGATCAGGCCAGCAAGGGGAGGGCTGTTGGGAGGTTCCAGGCCCTGCAAGGGAGGGGCAGTTACGGTTGACCAGGCCAGCAAAGGAGGGAAGTTGGGGGCAAACAGACTGCAGGGGAGCAGTTAGATATCAATTAGGCTGGCAGGGTAGTGGTTAGGGGGTGATCAGGCTGGCAGGCAGAAGCGGTTAGGAGTAATCATGGAGGCAGGCAGGTAAGCAGTTTGGAGCCAGCAGTCCTGGATTGTGAGAAGGACCCTCGAGGGGTCCCAGATTGGAGAGGGTGCAGGCTGCGCTAAGGGACATCCCCCGCCCCCGTGCACGAATTTCATGCACCAGGCCTCATCACAGCCAGTTTAGGGAGTTGGAAGGAAATAAAAGGAATGAAATACAGAGCAATAGGACAAGACATAACTATAGGGAAAGACACAGACAACTAGAAAGGTGGCTACACTGAAGAGAAAGACATACACACATAAAGTAAAAATACAGAAATTGGGAGAAGAGTAAGAACTTCATTAGAGAAATACCAGGCAGAACAGATTATATCATCTCAATGTTCATTAGGGTTCTTAAGAAAAATTAAACCATTCCAAGATACTGGCAACATGTCCTTTCAATATCATCCTGAAGCAATGTTTAATGAAGAAGTTGGTAAACTTATATGTAAAGGGCCAAATAGTAAATATTTTAGGCTACGTAGACCAATAGTCTCTGCCAATGGTGCAAAAGCAGCCAAAGACAGTGAGTTTGGCTGTGTTATGAGAAAATTTTACAAAAACAAGCACCAAGTCAGATTTGACCCACAGACTGTAGTTTGCAGACTTTTTTTCAACATGTTCACCCAATTTTGACTTAGCTACTTACTATTAATTAAGGATACAGACTCTGTGAAGTTACATATTATCCTGTAGATTTGTATCTGGTAGATATACAAATGATTTTTGTCCAACAGGAAAGATAACCCAAAGGTTACACCTACAGCAGTGGTCTCCAACCTTTCGGACCTCGTGGACCAACCACTGAGCCCTATCAGCCAGGCACTGGCTGGCGACCACTGGCCGACAGGACAGTCACCAGTTCTCTTTTCAACCCAGCACAATCTTTTCTAGTTCTCTTTTTAAAGGACAAACTAGATAAACTTAGAACCAGTTTTACCGTCTGTTTCCCTCATTACTTAATGAACTAAATTAAAATCTTTGGCACATGTTCAATTTAAATTTGGAATTATTTTTAATTTTTATATATTATATATTTCGATAGGAAACAAGATTTACTTTTGTTTTAACTAAAACATTAGCTGTTATCTGAAATAGCTAAATGAGCAATTAATGATATTTAGCAGTGGAAGAGCTCACAAGCATTTTCCTATTTTTTATCTTGAGAGGTACAATAGTTTAGTGTGTGTATGTGGATATCGCTATATATACATACACAGAGCAAACAGATATAAGAGACGCAGGATTCCAGTATAATTATACTAATTACTTGACTATATAGCATGTGCCACATCATTCAGTCTTTCAGGCATCAATTTATCAATTTATAAATAATAATTTTATAAAAGATTTTAAAGTCTTTTTGGCAATTAAATTTCCATAATTCCATAGTTTTAGGAATGCTTAATTGGGTTTTGGTCACATTATGGCACCGTTGGAAAACTTAGTCTTCAGACCAATTTCTTCCTCTTTCAGTAAATAATATCTGAAAGTTTAAATCTAAAAAAGCAATCTTTTCTTTCCCTAATATGTTTCTTCTCTAATATGATGCCATCTTAATATAACATTTTACCCACAGTTGGGAAAACTTCCAGGCTAAAAAAGAATTACTGAGTCATCAGATAAATTTAGTAAAAGAAAAGAAGATTCCATTTATAAACTTGCATTTTTTAAAACATTTCTATGATTGTTTTCCCATACAGCAATAATATAAACTACATATGTATTTCTTAAATTTGGTCTGCTGTTCCTTTCTAATGAGAACTGCAAAGTAGTTAAAAAATTTAAATTATGCCTGGTCGATATGGCTCAGTGGTTGAGCACTGACCCATAAACCAAGAGGTCACCGGTTCTATTCTTGGTCAGGGCACATGCCCAGGGGTTTCGGACTTGATCCCCAATGTGGGGGTGTGCAGAAGGCAGCCAATCAATGATTTTTCTCTCATTGATGTTTCTCCCTCTCTCCCTTCCTTGCTCTCTAAAAATCAATAAAAATAAAAAAATATTTTTAAATGATATATTTAACAAAAACATTAATTATGCTTAATTTAAGTAAATACTAAAAATACTCTTACAGAAAGACAAAACAAAACAAAACCCACACACATCGCAATGGAAAGAGCCCTGATTAAAGCTTCTAGAAAGCTTAGGTATGTATCTTTTTCACACAACATCCCATAAAAATCTACTATTTTACATCTTTGGATCTATAAAATGAGAATACTGCCTTCATTGGATCATTAAGAAAATTACATAAGACAGAAAAAGTGAAAGTAGCTAGTAGAATGATGACCACAATATATTAAGATGGCATCAATTAATGGTAGCTGCTCTTTTCCTTTTTTATTTAATTACTAGAGGCCTGGTGCACAAAATTCATGCATGGGAAGAGGGTCACCTCAGCTTGGCCTGCATTCTCTCCAATCTGGGACCTCTGGCTCCTAACCACTCACCTGCCTGCCAGCCAGATCCCCCGAATAGCCTGTTTGCCTTAACTGCTCTCCCCTGCTGTCCTGGTTCCCCTAACTGCTCTCCCATGCCTGCCCGATTGCCTCTAACTTCCTCTGCCTTGGCCCCACCAACATGGCTTTGTCAGGAAGGATGTCCAGAAGGACATCCAGAAGGTTGTCCAGAAGATGTTCAGTCTAATTAGCATATTATCTTTTTATTAGTATAGATGCCACCTTGTCCTAAAAATGCAGGTTGTTCCCAGGTTTTCCTATTGTGGAAGGGGAGCCTGCAGTAGCACCCTGGGTTCTGACCAGGGCTTATGTGTTTGTGCTTTGTTCCAGCAGATGTCATTTCTAGAAGACTCTTGGATGTACCTTGAACATTTCTATCTAATTTGCAATATCCTCCTCCAAAAATGTTGAACCCTTTAAATTCCCACTAGCAACCATGCATGTGCTCTCCATGCCAGCCTCCCTGCTGGTTTCTGTCTCTGATCTGGCATCCTGCAGCCCCAGTGCCCCCATGGCAGGGACTGCAGGGTGCCTGTTTGTGTCTCCAATTTAGACCCCACAGCCCCAGCACTGCCAAGGTGAGGCTTGGGGCTGCAGGGTGCTGGCCTCCCTGCATATTTGTGTGTGCAATCTGGCCCCCTGCAGTCCCAGCGTTGCCAAGGTGGGGCTTGAGGCCGCTGGGTGCTGATTGCCCTGCTGGTTTGAGTGACTGATCTGGCACCCCACAGCCCCAGCGCTGCCATCGCAGGTCTTTGGGCTGCTGGGTGCCGGCCTCTCTGTGGGTTTGTGTCTCCAATCTGGCCCCCTGCAGCCCCAGCAACACCTGGCCTCTATGGGCCTCCATCTTGGTTGGGTTAATTTGCATACTCACGCCTATTGGCTGGTAGTGTAGTGGAGGTACAGTCAATTTGCATATTTCTCTTTTATTAGATAGGATTTTTAATGGAAACATCTTTTTTTTTTAATTAATGACTTTAGAGAGAGGAAGAGGGAGAGGGAGAGAAAGGGAAAAAGGGAACAGGAAGAGAGGAGGTGAGGAGAGAGAGATTTGTTATTCTACTTACTTACACATTCATTGGTTGGATCTTTGTATGTGCCCTAACCTGAGAGAGAACCAACCGACAACCTTGGCCTATCCGGATGATGTTTTAAACCAACTTAGCTACCTGCCCAGGGCTAAATTTTATTTAAAGTTTACACTCAATATTATTTTGAATAGTTTCATGTGTACAGGATAGTGGTTAATCATATACTTTACAAATTTCCCCTGATATTTCCACTACCCAGCACTTTATGTACTCAAGAAAAACTCTCAACCCGGCATCCTATATCCAGTGAAAATATCTTACTAGAATGAAAGTGAAATAAAGACATTTTTAGATACAGAAGTACATCTGCACTAAAAGAAAAGCTAAAAGAATTTCTATAGGTAGAAGGCAAGTGAGATCAGAGGGAAACTTGATTCTTCAAGAAGAAATGAAGAGCAACAAAACTGATAAATGGGTGAAAATAAAAGACAATTTTTCCTCTGAATATATTTAAAATACATATGACCTAAGTGATAGCTTAGATTAATGATAAATCAGACTCAAAGTGGTTTCTCCTTTCTTATCTCCTCCCCACTCCCACTCCAATATTTATAGAAAGGTATGATACCTGTTTTAGTTTCAAAAAGAAATTTTCAGTAGTACTACGCTTGCTGAAGGGCCAAAATAACCTTTCATTAGGTGAGCAAACCCGGACTTTTGTCTCTAGAAGAAATCGAACAGGCTCCTGTACTTCTGTTATTACCAAATCAACAGCTGTGGTCATAAACAATACTTTATCTAGAGAGAGAGGGGAAAAGCAAATTTAAAAAATGGAAATATATTTGCTCATGTGATTAATGTAAAAGTAATTACTTTTATTATGAACTTTTAAAATATCTTAAGGTATTCCATTAACTAAGAATTCTAAAATAATCAGATAATTTACTGTTCTGAAAATTTATATTCCATATTAAGAATTCTTTTCTTGGGTAGATTCTTTAAAGTGGAATTAGTACAGAAGAGCAGTATACACTTTACAGCTTATGAAATGTACTGTCAAACTATTTTACTATAATGATATATGTCTTCTTTATGCCACTCTCACCAAAGCTAGGTTTCTCAACTTTTAAAATCTTGGTTAACAATGACAACTGTTTATATCCTTTATCTATTTACCTATAATGCTATGAAGGTTAACAATGGCAATTGTTTATATCCTTTACCTATTTACCTATAATGCTATGAATAAGAAAAAATGAAGGGGGAAAATGATTAATAAGAGGGACTAATTAAGTAAATAATGTTACATTTTCAGGATATGACATTATTCAACCATTAAATGACTTTTGGTGATGGTACACACTTAAAACCTAATGACCAGTGTCACTTCAATAAATTAAAAGACATTTGGGAAGAGTATGAAATATCTTGAAAAGGTTATTTATGCACAGAGTATCTGAAAAGCTACACAAGAAACTGGTCACAGTAGTACCCTGTAGAGTACGACCCTAGGGACTGTGGTAGATTTTTACTTTTCTCTATATAGAGTGTCCCCCCAAAATGTATACAGACACTTTGAATAATTATAAAGGCAGTGATTATTAAAATATATTTCATTTTCAAAATTGAGCTATCAGCTGTTAAAGTGGGTATACATTTTTTGGGATACTTTGTATGTCCTCTGAATTTTTAACCACATGTGCCTGGATTATCTCTCCACAAAAGTAAATAAAATTTAGATGCTTGTAAATAAGTACATAAGTAGAAAAGGAAACAGGGATAGGAAAAATAAGTGAAGGAAAAATGATACACGTCAAATTTAGTAATAAACTAAAGAACTATTAAAATTCTTTAGTTTCACTAGAATTAGGTAAGCACTGGATACTTGTCAAATAAGTGGGCCAAGGTTTGGGTATCTCCGTGGGACTAAAATTCTGTCCATAATGTCTGCAGTCTTCATTACCTTTAGGAGTTTCTTCATTTACAACTTGAAAATGTGGGGATTTTGGATTCCAGCTCCCAGTGATAACATAAGACTTTCCATCTGAACTTTTGCCCATAGATTCCTAAAGAGTAAAACAAGCATTAACGCCAAATTAAGGAAACAACAGCGAACCCCACTTTGCTGCCTTTAAAAGTACAAAAAAAAAAAAGAAAGAATCAGAGAGTTTTTTTAATGGTAGAAGTGTATTTGAATAATTATAGTTAAAGTTAAAGATGTTCCAATTATTTGTACAATAGTTCCCGAAAACGTATAAAGTAAATGCCATAAATCATATCAACCTGTATAAACAATAGAGAAATTTATTACCTAAACCTGTATGTTGAATTCTTATCAAGTGAATAATTACTACATACATTTTAGGATTGAAAATATTACATTTAATAGAACTAGTACTAATACTACCTGCTTTTATAAAGTTCATGATAGTTTGCAAACAATTCTTTCACAACTTTTCTCCATTGACTCCCACATCAACTCTACAAACAAAAATTATTCACTAATATAGTTAAGAAGCTAGTAAATATCATAAATAAATGTCCACATCTTTATTGCTTTATAGCTTATAAGAACACCTTCATAAATGTGCTTTAATTTTATTTTTATTTTTTTAATTTAGATTCAGATAAGATAAAGTGAAACAATTTTATTGTATAGTTTAAAAAAAAAAATCCTTACCAAATCTAATAAGTGCATGTCACTATTTCGTACATCTTTTCCTGGGCTAAGGAGAAGACCAAAACACCTGCAAAGAAAGAACTGACATAAATTTGGAAAAAAGAACACAAAAAAGATGTTTAAAAAATTCTTACTGGTGGAAAAAAGGACACACTAAAATTAACAATAAATTACTATTGCCAAATAATCCCCCTTACTTCATTAATTCAGATAAGCATATTCTATGTTTGCCTGCTATTATCACATAAAGTAAGCATACTTATGAATGATTTATGAAAGTTTTTTCAAAGTGAATGAAATAGGCTCTAGCCAGGTAGCTCAGTTGGTTAAGAGCATTGTCCTAATATGCCAAGGTTGCAAAAGTTCAATCCCTGGTCAGGGCATTTACAAGAAGCAACCAACGAGTAACTGAACAACAAATTTCCCCCCTCCCCCACCTTCCTCTCTTTCTCTCTCTCTCTCTCTAAAAATTAAAAGATAAATATTTAATTTAAAAAAATCAAAGTGAATAACCAAAAGAATTCCCATGGGAACACAACATTTGCCAATAGATATTTTTTTCTCACCGAAGTATAAATTTTTAGAGAGAGAAGAAGGGAGGGGAGGAGAGAGGGCCCGAAAGGGGAAAGGGGGAGAAACAGAGAAAGAGAGAGAAACATGGAAAGGCAGCCCACCCAGGGATCAAACTGAAACCGCCTGGTGTATGCGGACAACACTTCAGCCAACCGAGCCACCAGCCAGGGTGCAAACACATTTTTGAATACAGTATGCTAACTCCATTATATTGATAAAAACTAAGTTTACATTTAAGCTAAATTTGTAAGAAATGCTTACCTTTCAATGGCAAGTTCTTTATTAGTTGTTTGTTGTACATAGATGACAATCTTCTTATCAATTCCTTGGCGTAGTTTAAAGCATTGTCTGTCCTTATCTTTAGGAACTGCACTGTAGAACAATATATTTCATTATTTTTGCAAAGTATTTTCTTATGACATATACCAGAACACTTTGTTATATTACGAAAACCAGATACAAAGAAGAATCACAGATTCTATTCTTTTTTTGTGTGTGCCTGGTTTTCAAATCCTAAAAGATTTTTCTAGACTCCTTTACTAAAATTCTCGGATTTTTTAATCTCAGTGTTATAAAGTGTCCTTAAATTGGTTATTATGTAAATGTAGAGAAGCTTCAAACTAATTTTATTTCTTCATAGCTACTTTTTAGTTTGAGTAGATACTCAGAAATCCCATGTAGCCTTTTATAATCTCTTCTACTAGTTTGTTGCCATTAACTTGAAGTTCCAGTAATATGACACAATTTAGATTTGCTGCGTATTAGCTGCATCTGCCTCTTGATGTGAAAATAACATTACTGTATACTGTATGTAATCTACTAAATCATTTATAAAAACTAGAAAAACCACTCCTCCATCCCCTAAAATGTGGCTTTCATTTTTTTTCATTTTTGTTCCTGAAAAAAATTAAGTTTTTATAAAGGACCTAGCATCCGGCACAAGCTGCTCATAAAACAAGTTAAGTTTTCTTTCCTTTCTTTTCAGTCACTGGTTTTCACAAATGAATTATTATTGCCTTATTTATTTAAATATGTAAAAAAATATATTTAATCATAGATCCTTTAAATTTTGAATCAAGGTGCCTTCAAAAAATCAGAGATGAAGACAATATGGCCAACAGGAAGATGCTGCCTATCCTTCCTTAGGAGTGATAAGCTAATTGTAAACCTGTTTAATATGGGCATACATAATTTTACTATACACTGCTGTATTGTGCTTTGCAAATTATACATTTTGAAGGTTTGTGGCAATCCTGCATCAAGCAATTCTACTGGCACCTTTTCCCAAAAACATTTGTTTACTTTGTATCTCTTTGTCACATGTTGGTAACTCTTGAAACATCTCAAATTTTTCATTTTTATTACATTTGCTATGGTGGCCTATGATAAGTAATCTTTGATGTTACCAATGTAATTGTTTTGAGATATCACAAACTGCACCCATATAAGATAGTAAACTTAATAGATAAATATTACGTGTTCTCACTGCTCCACCAACTGGCCATTCCTGTCAGAACTCCGTATTTCCTGAGACACAATATTGAAAATAGTCCAATTAAGGACCGGACCCTACAGTGGCTTCAAAGTGTTCAAGTAAAAGGAAGAGTCACAATCTCTCACCTTAACTCAAAAGTTCTAAATGATTACACTTAGTGAGGAAGGCATATTGAAAGCAGAGACAGGCTAACAGCTAGGCCTCTTGCACCAACAACTAGCCAGTTGTCAATGCAAGGAAACATTCCTAAAAGTTAAAAGTGCCCTAACCGGTTTGGCTCAGGCTAAGTGGATAGAGTGTCGGCCTGTAGAATGAAAGGTCCCAGGTTCGATTCCAGACATGTACCTTGGTTGCAGGCACATCCCCAGTAAGGGGTGTGCAGGAGGCAACTGATCGATGTTTCTCTCTCTTGGATGTTTCTAACTCTCTATCCCTCTCCCTTCCTCTCTGTAAAAAAAATCAATAAAATGTATTTTAAAAAAAGAAATTAAAAGTGTTACTCCACATGAATGATTAAGAAAGCAAAAACAGCCTTACTGTTGACATGGAGAAAGTTTAGGGGTCTGGATAAAAAATTAACCAACCACAGCATTCCCTTAAGCCAAAGCCTAATCCCAAGCAAGGCCTTAACTTTGTTCAAATCTATAAAGGCTTTACAGGGGGTAAGAAAGCTTTAGAAAAAAGTCTGAAGCCAGCAGAGGTTGATTCATGAGGTTTAAGTAAAGAAGCAATCTTCATAATAATCTCCATAATAAACTGCAAGATGACGTAGCAAAGGTTGATGTAAAAGATACAAGTTATCCAGAAGATCTAGCTAAAGATAATAAAGGAAGGTAGCTCTACTGATCAACGGATTTTCAATGAAAATGAAACAGCCTTATGTTGGAAGAAGGTGCCATCTAGGGCTTTCATAGTTAAAGACGAGAAATCAATGCCTGGCTTCAAAGCTTCAAAAGACAAGCTGCCTCTCTTGTTAAGGGTTAAGGCAGTTGATGACTTCAAGTTGAAGCCAATGCTCATTTCCATTCCAAAAACCTTAGGGCCCTTAAGAATTATGCTAGCTCTGGCTAATTTGCCTCATTTGGTTGGAGCATAATCCCATGCACCTAAAAGTCACATGTTCGATGCCCACTAAGGGCACATGCTCAGGTTGCAGATCCAATCCTCAGTCATAGTCATGGTACCTACAGCAGGCAACAGATCAATGTTTATCTCTCATATCAAAGTTTCTCCCCTTCCCCCACCCTGCCCATTTCCTCAGTACTCTATACATATAGAACAACAAAACATAGATAACAATATATGTTAACAACAGAATTTAATGATTATTTTAAGCCCACTGTTGACTGCTCAAAAAAAATATTCAAAATATTACTGGTCACCCAAGAGCTCCGATGGAAATGTACAATGAGATTAATGTTATTTTCATGCCTGTGAACACAACATCCATTCTTCAATTCATGATCAAGGAGTTATTTCAACTTTTAAATCTTATGATTTAAGAAAACACATTTTATAAGATTATCACCTGTCACAGACAGTGATTCCTCTAATGGATTTGGCCAAAGTAAATTGAAAACCTTATGTAAAGGATTCACCATTCTAGATTCATTAATAACATTCATGATTCACCAAAATGGTTTGGCTCAGTGGATAAAGCGTCAGCCTGCGGACTGAAAGGTCCCAGGTTCGATTCTGGTCAAGGGCATGTACCTTGGTTGCAGGCACATCTTCAGTAAGAGGTGTGCAGGAGGCAGCTGATCGATATTTCTCTCTCATTGATATTTCTAACTCTCCCTCTCCCTTCCTCTCTGTAAAAAATTAATAAAATATATTTTAAAAAATAAAATAAATTTAAAAAAACCAACATTCATGATTCAGGGGAAGAGGTCAAAATACCAATGTTAACAGGAGTATGAAAAAAGTTAATTGCCACCTTTCTGGATGACTTTGAGGGGTTCAAGACTTCAGTGGAGAAGATAACTGCAGATTTGGTGGAAACAGCAAGAAAATTAGTATTAGAAGTGGAGCCTGAAGATGTGACTGAATTGCTGCAATCTCATAATAAAACTTTAATCGATAAATAATTGCTTCTTATGGATAAGCAAAGAAAGTAGTTTCTTGAGATGAAAACTACTCCCGGTGAAGATGCTATGAAACTGTTGAAATGACAACAAAGGATTTAGAACCTATCTACATATACAAAAGTTGGGATGAATGACAGATTGATCAGTCACTATGATGCACACTGACCACCAGGGAGCAGAAGCTCAAGGTAGGATCTGCCCCCGGGGTCAGAGAACTCCCACAGGGGGAGCACTGCTCAGCCAGAAGCCAGACTCACAGCTGGTGAGCGCAGCTGCAGTGGCAGGAGCCTCTCCCGACTCCACGGCAGTGCTACCAAGCAGCGACGGGAGGTGGAACGGGCCAGCATGAGCACAAGCAATGCAGAGTCAGCTCAGGCTCCACCCTGGCTGCCTGCCGCTTGGTGCCTGTGGGGATTGGGCCTAAACCGGCAGTTGGACATCGCCCGAGGGATCCCAGATTGTGGAAGGGCACATGCCAGGCTGAAGGCCTCCCTCCCCCATGTACGAATATGTGCACAGAGCCTCTAGTATTACATAAATATAAAAACCTAAGCAACCATTCGACTGGTAGCTATAATGCACATTGACCACCAGTAAGAAAACACATTTTGTAAAACTATGAACACATTTATAGTCTTACAAAATAAGATTTAAAAGTTGAAATAACTTCTTGATCATGAATTAACACACAGGCATGGAAACATGGAACAGACTGATGAATCTCAGAGGGAAGGAGTTGGGAGGAGGGGAGGAAGAGATGAACCGAAGATCTTATATGTATACAAATGTGTGCACTGGTGGGGTCTCTTGGCCTGGCCTGCGGGGACAGGGCTGAAACCAGCAGTCTAACATCCCCCGATGGGTCCCGGATTGCAAAAGGGATCAGGCCAGGCTGAGTAACCCCACCAGTGCACATGCATCAGGCCTCTAGTATTACATAAACTTATGGAAAAGCAGTGGCAAGGTTTGAGAGGACTAACTTCAATTTCAAAAGAAGTTCTACTGTGGGTAAAATGCTATCAAACAGCATCACATGCTACAGAGAAATTGTGAAAGGAAGAGTCAACTGATGCAACAGACTTCATTGTCTCATTTTAAGAAATTGCCACAGCCACTCCAACTTCAGCAACCCACAGCCTCATCAGTCATCAGCCATTAATATCAAGACAGGACCCTTTACCAGCAAAAGGAAACTGACTCACTAAAGGCTCGGATGATGGTTAGCATTTTTAAACAAAGTATTTTTAAATTAAGATATGTAAATTTTTAGACATAATGATATTGTATACTTTGACTACTGTATAGTACAAACATAACTTTTATATGCACCAGTGAACCAAAAAAATTATGTGATTTTTATTGCAATATTCACTTTATTGCAATGATCTGGACTAGAACCCACTTTTCTGAGGCAGGTGTATAAGCTCTAAAAAGAATACTAATGATAGTTTAAACCAGCTTAAGAAAAAAGGTGAAAATATTCTTAAAATGACATTTTACCAAAATAATCCCCTATTCTCCCACACAACACTTTTTCTAGCTCCTCTGTTCTCAAAGGCAAACATCTGCCTATGGCAATCAGCCAATATGCAGCAAGTCTGAATAGTGCCTTATTACTAAACAACTTCAAGAGAATGGCAACAGAACCATTAGAAGACACTATAAAAAGCCACATGAGAGCTCTGAGTACCTACTCAAACTAAAAAGTGGCTCTGAAGAAATAAAATTAGTTGAAGCTCCTCTACATTTATATAGTAACCAATTTAAGAACATTTTATAACACAGATTTTAAAAAAAAAAATCAAGAATCTTAGCAAAGAAATCTAGACATGACAAACATATACACAGAAACATTTTTGCCTACAAAAGTATTAAATATTTGTAGCTGACAGAATTTTCAACAATATACATAGGACTCAATTTTCAACTGGCAATAGGATCACTCATTCTTTATGGTCAGTGGATGCTATAACATAAACATTCAGCTGACTCTTGATTATTGTGGGGATTAGGGACACCAAACACCTGCTCCCAACCTACAACTTGAATTGACCCTCTGTATACGTAGATTCCCAAGTATGGATCGAAGTACTATTGTTGATTCACAGTTGTTGTATCCATGGATGTGAAATCTGGTGATAAGTGAGTTATCCTTATTGAAAAATATTTGTGTATGTCTGGACTCACACAGTTCAAACCCATGTAATTCAAGGATCAACAGTAATACTATCTCTGAGCAGCATTTAAAATATCAACAATGGAAATAAAGTTACTTTTGGTGTCCTGAGTTTGAAGGGTAAGGAAAAGCCACATTAATAAGAAAAAGAGTGCAGAGTGTAAGCAGTGGAAGTTACTCACTGATCTGAGTACCTATTTTATATTTAAAATAGAGGCCCGATGCATGAAGATTTGTGCAAGAATGGGCCTTCTTTCTCCTGGCTGCCAGCACTGCCTTCGCTCTGGTGGAGCTGCCTTTCCGCCTTCCCACGCTGCCTAGAGGCCCGGAGCTGCTAGGGTAGTGTGGAATGCCTGTGTCCTACCCCACCCCCACTGATAGGCACCAGTGTATGCAAATTAGCCCACCATCTTTATTGGGTATATTTGCATTACCCACTCCTGATTGCCTGGTGGGCGTTGCGAAAGTACGGCAATTTGCATATTTCTCTTTTATTAGTATAGAAGTGTAGATTTTTTGGTCTTGTCACTATATCATTGAATGGATTCAACTAGGTAATTTTACATTTAATTCCAATTGTGTAAATTAAAAAAAAAAAAAATGAGGTCCAGGCTTAGCTCCCCTGGGTTTCTTTACATACAAGGACAATATTAAATAGTTAGCCTATCTAATGGGGTTAAATTAAGTAAGACAAAAAAGAAGTCATCTGAATGGTATCAATGAAAATGCCCCATGTTTCTAATTTTAATAATGTAAGAATTATACTTTTTGAAGAATGAAAAGAAGAGCAATAATCCTTGCCACAACACTTTGCCTACATTTATGTTATGGTAAAACCACATGGTAGAACCACTGGATGAATGGAACTGGGTTTGAAAAATTCAAATCTGACAAAGAAAATAATACTTTTCAATGATTTCATCACTATTATGTTACACAACACTATTTTCTACTATAAACTACAAATTCAGAAAAGCTATGGAACAAAAAGAGAGCAAAGTCCAAACAAATGTGACAAGTGAATCTGGGCATCCAGGAATTTTCTGTATAGCATCTCCCTGGCATGAAGGTGAATAGAGATAGAGATATTTGTACTAGTAATTGTGATCTTTCTACCCTGAATACGACTGACTGCGGAAAGAAGTTATTCTAATGCTTCTTCTCTGAGATATCTTAGAAATCTTTCCTGTTCCTAAGCAGAATTTATAACAGCAGCTACATAAACATCTTCAATAAAGAAAAACAATGTAGTTAAAACTGCTTTGTTTCTTAAAAAGGAAAAAAAAATATCATTCTACAGGAAGCACCATGACACAGTTTTGCTCTGAGAATATAAATAAAGCTAATGAGAAAGTACAGAGCACCATGCCTCAGAGAGTACATGAATCAAAATTGAAGCTGCATTATACACTAAATTGGCCACCAGATGGCATGACAATTCCAAAATCTTTGAAGGGAGACTAATAGTTATCAGTTTTCCAAATGAATTAGTACCAGTGTGCCTTTTGATTTAAAATCAAATGTCAGAAGTTTATATTTTCATGTAACTTCACTTTATCCATTTTATGAAGTAGTTATAGAGAAAATAGACTTCTATATGCAATTATCAATTTTAATCCCCAAAAGCACCAATTTTCTGATAAGGGCTATGGAGAAAAAAATCTAATCATTTACAACTATAATATTTTCCTTTAAAGTATGAAAGGATCTTACTCATTTTATAAGTAAGGAAGCTGTCACCAGGAAATGTAAAGAAACTTGGAAAAGCTCACACTGTTAATAGTAGGCTTAAGTTTTTATTTCTATTCCAGGGTTCTTTTCACTACTCAAAAAAGGATAGTTTTACTTAGAAAGTCAAACCATTTCTTTCTTTCTGACCTCATATGCAAGGTTCGACTTTAGTCGCAGACCTCACTTTTGTCCTTCCAATGTGCTCAGATAAACCTTAGTGGTAAAACTTGATTTCAACAGCCATCAGATCTTTAGATCATTAAAATAAAGCAAGCAAGCAACCAATACCAAAACCAAAACCAAACCCCTGGCAAAACAAATCCAGCTGACTTACTTTCTGTCATTATTATCTTACTAAAAGAATATAAGAACGTGACACTTCCCCGCATTAATGTTTTTTTCATTCTTCAAATGTTACTTCTGCAAATTTGCTTCTTTTCCCTTTATTACTTACATTAAAAAAAAAAAAAAACTCCACCTATTAAAGGCAATCATTTTGTAGTATGAAAGTTATATAATCTGACCAGGTATTTTCCTTGAACCACAGATAATATTGCAGGGTAATACAATTTCAAAAATAAAATAAGATGCCCTACCTAAAATAACCTTTACCATCATCTTCTTTTATTTCTAAAGACACAGAGAAGGTAAAGATGTCACTGTCAGGAGTCTGGGGTGCAGCAGTGGCTGAAAGTGGGGTCTGCTTGGCAGAACGACGGAAGGCAGTGGCAAAACTGTAGAGTATCCGGCTTACCTACAACCAGACATGTTAGAAAACGGGCTGTTATCACAGGAAATAAAATACTTTTATTAAGACTGAAAGTTACCTACTTTGTCAGGGAGAATAATTTCTTTTTTTCTATTGATTTCTTTTTTACAATTATTCTTTATTTTCAGCTTTATTGACATAAAAGTCTAAGATATTTAAAGTGTGCATTATGGTAATTTGATATATGTATACATTGTGAAAGGATCCCATTGATGAATTAACATATCCATGTCATCCCCCACCTCACTCTTAATAAATTTTAATTGTACAATGCAGTGTTATCACCTATAGTCACCATGATATATATTAGATCCTCGAATTTTATTCATGAAAGTTTGTTCTCATTTACCAACCTCTCCCTATTTCCCTTAACCCCCAGGCAACCTCTCTTCTCTCGTTTATGAGTTTGTCTTTTTTCTTACTTAGATTTCCTACTGACAACTTTTGGTAAATTATCTAATTTCTTATGCCTAAATACAAGCAAAACTAAAGGGTCAATGACAGGTTTTTTAAAAAAAATGGTTGTAAACACTAAAAATCGAATTGAAAAATGATTTTCTAAATTGTTACAAACTATCTGAATACATTTATCACAATAAAAATAAGCACAAAAGTTAGCTCCAAAATGACGGTTTGCAAATGTGTCATTGCTGGAACCAAGATGTCTATTTAACCCAGTCAAGAAGAAGTCAACTGGTCTCCTCTGACACTCGCAGCAACAAGGTTTCGGTTAACCTTTTAGTTCATTCACATTTCTGTCCATAAGGCTGGACTAAGCAAAACACTTACAGAGAATTTCATTTGGCTTATAAGTGACCATAATAAATACTGCAATCATTTCAACACAGTGAAGGTACAGGTGAAATTTCATTTGCAAATAGTGTTCGCTTAAGGACTTACAGCTTCTTGTATTTCACATCGGAAGACATGTATCCTAAAGAGCTCTGCATTGTAATGACTTTCAGTGAAAGCAAAACAATCACTTTCAGGAGTTCCATCATGCCCTCTGACACAGAAAAGGATTTTGTAGATAGGATAGTTTGCTATTTCAGTGTTTGTCTGAGGATCTAAGAGTCTGTCCAGAAAAAAAAAATACATAAAAAGATTAGACTGATTATGGACTATTTTTACTACCTCTATATTATGATTTGAGACTCATCTTTCTAGCAGAAAGTTCATATAAACCTTTAGTGGAATTATCTAACCACAATAATTTTAACTCTTGAATTAAGTCACATATGGATTCCTAAAGTTATTGATTACATAATTTCATTCTATTAAAAACTACATAATCCCCAGATTTTAGGGAGGCAATCAGGAAGGCATAAATAATATCAGTAAGTATATATGTTTCTTATGCATCTAAAAGACAAGAATAATTAGTAAATTAGTCTTATCAGAATAAATCATTATCTCCTAAGAATGAGCTAATCTGCTTTCTTATCCAAAATAATAAAAGCATAATATGCTAATTAGACTGAATGTCATTCATTCCGGGAGGAAGCCAGGACCGGAGGGAAGCCCAGGCCCGGGGTGCCAGAGGGAAACTGGTGTTGGCAGCCCAGGGAAGGAAGACCTCCTCTTGCACGAATTTCATGCATCGAGCCTCTAGTTCAAAATAAAAAGCTGGTGTGTTTGTTAGTGAAAAACATGTTCTTTTGACTCATGGCAAATAAAGGGAGAGAGACTCTCTCTAAGAATGCTAACACAAGAATAAGTCATTAATGAAAAATTTAAAATGCCATGCATTGAAAATCAAAGAAATGTCATTCATTCATCAAATATTTATGTGATACCTACAACAGTCCAGGCTCTGTTTTGAGCACTGAGGACACAACTATAAAAGGACTAAAAAGAAACTATGCCATTTCAACAATATGCAGGGGCATCTATGGGGAAAGCCTGTGCATAATGGAAATCTGTAAAAGAAGAACTAATCCAGGTTCAAAGGCACTGTGGTAAAACTCTGACCCTGGCTGAATAGCTGTTAGTTAGGGAATTGTCCTGAGAAGCCAAGGTTGCAGGCTCAATCTCTGGCCAGGCACACAGAAGAAGCAACCACTGAATGAAAAATAAGTAGAGCAGCAAATTAATGTGTTTTGTTTTGTTCTCTCTCTTTCCCTTCCTCTCTCTAAAATCAATTAAAAATATTTTAAATTCTGAAAAACAGGACAAGAGAAACTGGTTTTCTTGTATCTTCACAGAATTAAAATAGAACAAAGCATAACTTCAGTCAGGGAAATGACTACAGACTAAGAAGCATATAGAAATGAGTGCTAAAGAAACTTTATTAAAAGACTAGGAGAGTATTATGCTAAGAGAAATAATCCAGCCAGAGAAAGACAAGTATCACATGATCTCACTCATATGCAGAATCTAAAGAACAAAATAAACTGATGAACAAAATAGATCCAGAGACGCAGAAACAAGGAACGGACTGATGAATCTGAGAGAGAAGGCAAGGGTGGTTGGTTGGGAAGAAATTAACCAAAGAACTTATATGCATACATATGCATAACCCCTTGACGTAGATAATAAATAGTGTGGTGAAGGCCTGAGCCAGGGGTGCTCTAGAAGAGGTCAATGAGGGAAAAGCAGGGACATCTGTAATACTTTCAACAATGAAATTAAAAAACAAAAGCTTCACATCAGCCCTGGTCAGCAGAGCTCAGTGGTTGGAGTGTCGGCTGGTGCACCCAAGGCCTGTGGGTTCCATTTCTGGCGACAGGCACAAATCCAGGTTGCAGGTTTGACCCTGGTGCTGGTCACGGTATACAGGAGGAAACAATCAAGTTTCTCTTACAACAAAGGCTCTTTCTTTCTCACTGTCTCTCTTTCTCCCTCCCTTCTACTCTCTAAATCTATATCAAGTTTAAAATGTCCTTGGGTGAAGATTAACAACAACAACAGTTCCACATTAATAAATATAATTGAAATTAGGATTTGTGAAATCATTCTTTAAGTACTCCAAGAAAAATTACACATGCAGATTTTTCAAATTTTAAATAATTAACTTACTTCTATCCCCATACAACTATAACTCTACTAACATGAAAAGCCAAAATGCTTCTGAGGGTCATGATATAAAACTAAGCGAAGAAAGCATGTTATAAGATGGTATGTATATTTACATTGTTGTTAAAAAATTTTGATTCTAACAGTTCTATAAGTTCTATATGTATATACTTATATACACACATACACAAATATATACACATACAAATTACACAAAGAGGGTCTTAATAAACTAAGATGTTAACTGTGTTTATTAATAGAAGTAGAATTGAGTATTTTCCTGAATTTTTGCTTATTTATGTACTCTGATTTTTCTGAAATAAGCATATACTGTATTTTTAGGGGAAAATGTTATTTTATTTTAGCTGTGTTCTTATGATTATTTCGAATTCTGCATTTAGCTAATTTATATAGATATTTGTTACTGATTCTATAAAAATGCAGAATATAGTTAGTATAAAAATAGCCATTTCTAGAGATTTTTCTGGGCCTCAGTTTCATCATCTTAAAAATTAAGAAACTGCCAAAACCAGTTTGGCTTAGAGAATAG
Organism: Antrozous pallidus; assembly: GCA_027563665.1. NCBI lineage: Eukaryota > Metazoa > Chordata > Mammalia > Chiroptera > Vespertilionidae > Antrozous > Antrozous pallidus. The sequence goes on along the minus strand of CM050522.1, from coordinate 76,011,345 downwards.
AGCTTCAGCCTATGAACTGAAAGGTCCCAGGTTAGATTCTGGTCAAGGGCACATACCTTGGTTGTGGGCAAATCCCCAGTAGTGGGTGTGCAAGAGGCAGCTGATAGATGTTTCTCTCTCATCGATGTTTCTGATTTTCTATCCCTCTCTCTTCCTCTCTGTAAAAAATCAATAAAATATATACTTTTTTAGAAATTAAGAAACTGGCCCAACCAGTGTGGATCAGTGGTTGAACACTGACCTATGAATCAGGAGGTCATCGTTCAATTCCCAGTCAGGGCACATGCCTGGGCTGTGGGCTCGATCCCCAGTGTGGGGTTTCAGGAGGAGGCCAATCAATGATTCTCTCTCATCATTGATGTTTCTATCTCTCCCTTCCTCTCGGATATCAATAAAAATTTATCTTTTTAAAAAATTAAGAAACTGTACTGGAATAGTTAATATTTACCAATAGTTTTCTGTAATTTCCAAAAACAGCATTAAACTCCCTATTGAACTAATGTGTCAAGCTAGTATTTGTATTGGGGGAACACGGAGAACATAAATTGTTAGGCAGACTCTCATGTCAATATATTTCAATTAACCCACAAACATTTACATTTCTAATGTGCTACACACCAGCGGTCGCCAACCTTTTGGACCTCATGGACCACCAGTGGTCTGTGGACCACCGGTTGGCGACCGCTGCTACACACAATTGGAGTATAAAAAACTGTTCAAACAAGTGACCGTTTTTCGTAAGGGTCACAATACTGGGAAGACGTGATAACGTAAGTGCCAGAAAAACTGAACATTACATGAATAAACGTTCTTGTCTTTTGACTGCTTATTTCTAAAACTACAGGTCAGAAATCTGATCAACTGATACAAATACTTCAAAAGGCTGGTCTTACCTCACAGTTCCTTCAGACACATTTGGCACTGATAGGGTTACATCCAGTGAAATCTGACACTGGCTTCTTAAGATGGACATCATCCTCAAGGCTTCCACTTCACTGCGGGGAGCATTGACTGAGGCACAGCCTAAGTAAGTGAGCTTGCTAAAGACCACACTGTCCTCATCAGCCACTGGTGTGAAAGGACTTGACCCTTCAGAATCTGAAAGAAATGAGAAAAAGATGGTTATTTTTTTTGATATTTGGCTAATATGAAAACCAAGTAAAAACCTACAAGTTATATTTAGGTTCTAAAATTAAGTGCTAATGAGATAATATCCCATTGCTCCAGAAGAAGTGCCCATTAAAGTCAGAAATCTCATACTAGAACTGTCACTAACACCGAAATGTTCAGGTATTGCTGTATTGTCAATCCTGAGTCTAAAAGGTGACCTGAGATTCAGATCCAATTTAACTTTCTGCTTCTTCTCATTTGTTTTGACTTTCTTGATTACATTTAGGAGAAAACAAAACAAACCCTTTAGTATTTCACCCCTCTGAAAAACCCTGTCTTCGTTCTGATCTGTACTGTTATAATCGTTTCTCTCATTCATCATCTTAGCCACTTTATTTAAAGTCCTCTCAATCCCCTTGCTCTTCCTTTCCAATAAATATTTGCAGTTTTAACACCAATAAGCCTTTCTAATTGCCTTTTCCTCCTTCAGCTTTTTTTTCCAATTTGGCAACTATTCCCACAAAGCTATAACACAGGCCTGGAGCAAACATCTCTCACCAAGCTTTACTCTTCCATTTGTCCAACACTGTACACAAACTCTTTTTTTAAACATTAGTAAGATTCCCTAATGTCATTTAACTATTTCTCTTTCTCTGGAATAAATGAATGGTACATCTATTTACTTCCCTCATATTCCCCTAAATCTTGAATCTGAATTCTGGAGAACACAGATAATGGTTTTGCTCACTCTGAATGAGACCTATCACAGGGTAAATGCTCAAATATTAAAAACAATAACCTTCAGTAATGTAAGCAATGCAGCAATCCTAACCTCCTTGTCCAGGTTGCACTGGCAGGCTCATCTCTGGTTTTTGGAGCCCTACTAATGGCACAGGGTTAATGGTGGATGAAGCTGAGAGCGGATTAGAAAGAGGCCCATCTCCTTCGCCATCCAGTTGCGACCTTTCCACAAGCTCCTTTTCCCCTGGCTGGTCGTCCATTGGAGGATCCATCAGCACATCTGCCAGCTCTTTTTGCAGCTGCTGCTCACTTCCATTCCCTATAATCTAAGGGTCACAAATACATGCAATCAGCCAAGTGAGAGAGAGGCCAGGCCTGATTCAAATGGGTCTGCATCTAGAGAAAAATCAGTTTTTCTTTTGATATAAAGGTATTTTCTGAAATGTCTTTTAAAAATAGAATAAATCAAGATCTACAATAGGCTGCCCTCTTAATTCATAATTTTTTTCATAAAAAAGTTTAATGACTTTGAGACTAATACCCAGAAGTACATGTGGATAGTCTATGATGTTATTAAAAATTTTCTACAATGTCCTAACAATGAAGAGATTTCTAATTTTACTGTCTGGTGAAAAACAATGCTGTTAAGAGGAATATTGTTAGCAGCTCCTCTCATTGTTAAGAAAAAGGAAAAATCTTGTTTGCTTCCAGAAGTTATCAACAGACACATAACTTATTAGGTAATAAAATTTCCCATGTATTTTACCACTCCTGCTATAAGTACATCTCTTATACTTCTGAAGAAGACTTCTCTGATATGAACAAGTTCTTAAGGTTATGAGACACTTTAATAAAGCTGAAGAGAGGCATGTATAAAATGTTCCTGAGGAACAGAAGCAATCCATTCAATAATGTCAAGTATTTTTCTAGAGTCATGACGGTTTATTATTAGTTGCTCAACGAGGAAGCAAACAAGAAGAAAATCAAGTGGAGCTTGCCCAATGCTAAAGAAAACCACAGTGACAAAACTCAGTATGGTCATTAAATGCTTATTCAAGAAAAAATGTTAAAGAATTAAGAAAAGGAAGAGTCATGATGAAAACCAAGTGGCTGACTTAGAGGCTTTCTGAAGACTAAACCCTAACAAAATGTTAAAAAAGGTGGGTCTATGAGACTATTAGAGAATGAGGTCTTCCCAGTAGAGTCAATACAGAAGTTGGGAAGCAAAATTCCACTTAACAGAGGTACCTCTGATCTATCAAAGAACCTAATTCAAACACCTTTTATAACTTATAAACTTCAAGTCCCTTTGGCTATAAATTATAACTGAGAAAGTCTTAAGTCCTTTTTGAAGACATTTTCCCAAGGAAAGTCTAACATATCAGTCACTCCTGCCTTGGAAATAAGAGGAGTGGCTGGTACTCAGACAGATGTTCAGCCTCTTAGCTTCAATTACACACAGGTCTGTTTCTGTGAACTTCATTTTATGTTTACAGTTACTGCTAATGGAACTACAAGTGGTTCAGTCAAGTAATTTTAATTCTTGCTTATGTCTGATGCTACTCCTTCACAACTGCAATCAAAATTCTTATTTCAGAAATTGTTTTCAAAAGCACCTAGAAAACAAACTAGAAATTAGTTTCAGTTAACCTCTTACACTTTCAGAAACACTGAGTCACCAGAAGTAAACAAAAGATAATCAAATTGAATCCACACTGTTTTCTAAGGGGAGGAGAACTAACATCAAGAAGGACAGCTAAGCCCTGGACAGGTAGCTCAGTTGGTTAGAGCATTGTCTCAACAGGCCAAGGTTGTGGGTCTGATCCCCAGCCAGGGCATATACAAGAATCAACCAATGAATGCATAAATAATTAGAACAACAAATCAATGTTTCTCTTTCCTTCTTCTAAAATCAATAATAATTTTTTTAAAAAAAATAGTTTTAAAGAATAGTTCAGAGCTTCCTAAAAACAGATGGAAAAAAAACATTAGATTCCATGTTTAAGCAATTAGTAATTATAGCTGAGAAGGCAATCATTAAAAGAACAAACTAAATTAGAGAGAAGCCATTTTACATGCAATGAAGTATTTTGTTCTTTTCAATATAAAATATACTTTGAATAAAACTCAAGTTTTCTATTGCATTGGTTGCCTACATTGTAATGTATTCGCCAATCATGAAAATATACCTAACCCTGAAAGAAAATATTTATACGTTTATCTTTTATGTTTATACATGTGTATTTCGCATTCTTCCCTCGTTTATAAAGTCTATTAACATTAAGAACTGCCTTCTATTTCCTTAACTCATCTTTAAAGACTAAGAAAAAGTAATGTCCACACAAAAAATGATTTTTAAAAGCTGCTTAAAAATAGCAACTTAACATATGCCTTAATAATTAGGTCCAATATAGTACTCAACAACTATCATGTTATATCATTTGTCAACCTTTAACCCAATTTCAAAATTACAATCTGTAAAATTATACATACTTATAATATACATACTTAAATCAATTAAGGTGTTTTTTTAAAGATAGTCCATTAATCTTTCCTAGGCATATCGGGAAATAGCCTTTCAAGGTTTTAAATGCTGGACTGCATCTGTCACCTGGAGAACTTGTTAAAACACAAACTGTTGGGCCCTAACAGAATTCCAAATCAGTTAAGTCTGGGGTGAGCTGGATAATTTGCATTTTAAAAGTTCCCAGGAGATGGTGATGCTGCTGATCTGGGGACTATACTCTAACCACCAACCTTAGATTAATGGTTCTCTAACTATATCTATATATATATATATATATATATATATATATATATATATATATATTTTTTTTTTTTTTTTTTCCCCAGTGACCGGAACACCAGAACAACCAGAAAGACTAGTTGCTATGATGCTCACTGAGGCTAGCCAACCGGCCCAATTTGGGGCAGGGCTAGCCGGCCAATGGCCTGCGGCCCCACCTCCCAGCTGGCCACACCCCTGACCAGCCCCCCCAACCTGGGGACAGGGACAGCTGACCTCCCACAGCCCACCACCCCGCCAGCCCAGCCTGATAGGCTCCTATTGGGGCAGGCCCGCTGGACCCCACCCGTGCACAAATTTGTGCACCAGGCCTCTAGCAACAACATAACACAATTACCAATAGTACCAGGGACCACGTTAAATTCAAACACATGCTCCTCCCTCTGTCCCCTCATCTTCCACTCCGACAACTCAGTCTCAGAAGTAGAGGCTGGGCATATGCATGTTTAAGAAATTCCACAGGTGATTTACAAAATAGATAGCAGGTTAGATTAAGCCGGCAGGCTTATAGTTTCTTGATGCCTGGTATAGATGAACAATACCTTAAACAAACCAGCAACTGCTTATCTCTAAACTTTTTGCTGTAACAGAAAATAAACCCACAATTTTTTTAAAAAAAATATTTTATTGATTTTTTACAGAGCAGAAGGGGAGAGGGATAGAAAGTTAGAAACATCGATGAGAGAGAGACATCGATCAGCTGCCTCTTGCACGCCCCCTACTGGGGATGTGCCCACAGCCAAGGTACATGCCCTTGACCGGAATCGAACCCGGGACCCTTCAGTCCGCAGTCCGACGCTCTATCCACTGAGCCAGACCGGTCTCGGCAAAAAATAAACCCACAATTAATAGGACCTTCAGTTCCTTGCTGTTACTTCTGTTCCTGTCAAAAGCATTCCTATCAGATACCACAATTATCTCTAAATTAATATAGTTGCAGTCAAACAAGATGCTATGATATTAATGAAAGGGCAGACATATAGATCAATGTAACAAAATAGAAACCAGAAATAAATCCACACATATAAGCCAACTGGTTTCAGCAAAGTTGGCAAGGTAATTAATTCAAGGGAGAAAGGTAATTAAATAAATCAAATGGTGCTATAGAACAATTAATTTGACACCCATACACATGCAAAAACATGAATCTCAACCAATACTTCATATCATATACAAAAATTAATACAAAATGGATCACAGACCTAAACGTAAATTCTAAAACTATAAAACTTATAAGAAAAATAGAAGAAAGTCTTTGCAATCTTGGGACACAATTTCTTAGGACACAAAAAGTTTGCATAAAAGAAAAAAATTGATACAATAGACTTATCAAAACTATAAATGTCTGCTCAAAAGTTACTGTTAGAGAATAAAGAGAAGCCACAGACTTGGAGAAAATATTTGCAAACTATATATGCTATGAATAATTTATATCCAGAATCTACAGAAAATTCTCATAAGCCAATAAGAAAACAAGCAACCCAATTTAAAAAAGTAGACATTTCACCAAAGAAACACAAATGACAAATAAATACAAAAAAACCTCAATATCAGTAGCCATTTGGAAAATCAAAACCACAATAGCATGCCTCTATATACCTATAAGAATGGCTAAAATTAAAAACAAAACAACCCTGACAATACCAAGGGCTGGCAAGGATTGGAGCAACTAAAAAATGCTCATGTATTGCTAGTGGGAAGGCAAAATGGTACAATCACTTTAACTGTTTTTTTTTTTTTTTTTGTAAAATTTTATAAAGTTAAATATGTATTTACCATATGACTCCCTCCTAGGTATTTACTAAAGAAAGCTACAAACATAAATCTACACAAAGACCTGTGTGCAAATGTTTATAGCAGCACTAATCATAATCACAAAAAACTGAATAAAAAGTAGTATTTATTAACTTGTGAATGGATACATCTCAGCAATAAAAAGTAATAAATTACTAATACCCCCAGAAACAAGAATGAATCTCAAAGACATTATTCTAAGTAAAATAAGCCAGACACAAAAGGCTATATACTGGATGATTCCATTTATATAGCATTCTGGAAAAGGCAAAATTATAGGGACAAAAATCAGACCACTGGTTGCCAAGGGCTATGAAGGAGGGAAGATGACTGACTAGGAAGAGGCATTAAAGGGATTTTTTGGGATGATGAAAATATTCTGCATTTTGACTGTGGTGGTGGTGCTGACAAGAACTTTACATGCATTCAAGGTCACATAACTATACATCTAAAAGGGTTGAATTTTATTGTGTATAAATTTTACCTTAAACTTGACTTAAAATAAAAGAGAAAGAATATATTGAGGTGGGGGGGCAGAGATAGGATGGGAGAAGTCAATGGGGAAAAAGGGAACATATGTAATACTTCCCACAATAAAGGTTTTTTTTTTTAAAAAAAAGAATATATTGATCGCACTCTCCCTCCAAGGAACATACCCATACACCCATGCCTTTCCTTCTCCACCTCGCAGCATCACCTAAACTCTAAGAGACCCCACAAGTCCTATACCAGGAACAATGGGCAGTCACAGCTCATCCAGGGCTAACCCTCTGAAACTGTCTCCAACGCTCCCTTTTCTCCGACTTCTCAGTGAGCCAAAGCAGCCAGACCTAGTCTCTCTCCTGTTGCTTTTTCTATCCTAGGTCCTTCCTTGTTTTCCTGTCCCCAGCTTTAATAAACATATTCTCAAAATGAAAATATATTTAAAAAAAAGAACTAAACAATATATTGGTAGTGTGGGAGGCTATGCATATGCAGAGGTAGGCATTATATGGCAAATCTCGGTACCTTCCTCTCAATTTTACCATAAATCTAAAACAGCTCTACAAAATAGAAGAAAAAAAATAGAAAAATAAAAAGTAGTTTATCCTAACAATGCAATTAGAGAATACAACTGTTCCTTTCTTTATCTGCTGCTCAATAGGTATTCTTCTAGGATTCTGTTTTTGGTAATAACATCTCCTATGTCATCTCACCTCCTCATGATATATAAATAATCACTAATCTATGCCTACAACCCCTTCCTCAACTATTTACTGGAGAGACATTTTCAGCAAGATACTCCAAACATATTGCATCAAAACTTAATTCACTGGCCCTAACCAGTTTGGCTCAGTGGACAGTGTTGGCCTGCAGACTGAAGGGTCCTGGATTCGACTCTGGTCAAGGGTATGTACTTTGGTTGCAAACTCAATCCCCAGTAGGGTGTGTGCAGAAGGCAGTTGATCAATGTTTCTCTCTCGGCAATGTTTCTAACTCTATCCCTCTCCCTTCTTCTCCGTAAAAATCAATAAAATATATATATATTTTAAAAAAACTTAACTCACTAACTTGTCCTCCTGCATCAATTTTTTTAAACAGATCAATGAATTGCACTACTATCCACTCAGTGGCCAAATGAAGGATCATGATCATCCTTGTCTCCTGTCATTCCCACACTACTCACATCCTACTGATCCTTGCTCAGTTGTGCACGTTTTCCTTCTCTCTCTCTCTCTCTCTCTCTGCACAGCTAACATTACATGACAGCGTCTTTCATTTTACACAAGCATACCGCAAAGGTAGTAGTTTCCATGCCCTCCTCTCTGCTGTAACCTATTTTTCCTAGTGCCATTCAAGTTATAATTGCAAATTTTACTTCTGATCTAGCATTGTCTTATTTTTTAAACCCATAATTTAAAGCTCAAATTCATATCTACTAGTATATTCTGAGTTTTTCACAATCTACCTTTCCATCTCTTATCAGTCATACCAAACTACTCAACTTTCCCAGGACACATCATAAACTTTCAAGCATCCAGACTTTGCATATATGCTTTGCTTTCCTGAAAAGCCACCCTCTTTTCCTTTGCTTTCTTTAAGACAAAGCTTAAATTCTGTTACCTCCTCTAGGTTTAACTGTTCCCTCCTTGGGGAGTGCTACCAAAATATTAGCATATATATTTACTAGAGGCCCAGTGCACGAAACGGCTGTGGCTGCGGGTCAGGGCCTTCCTTCATTCCACACCGCCCCCTGGTGGTCAGTGCATATCTTAGCAAGCAATCGAACTCCTGGTCCGTCAAACTCCCAAGGGGACACTTTTCGTATTTATATGTATTGATGATGATAGATAGATAGACAGACAGATATAGAGATATAGAGATAGAGATACAGAGATATAGAGATATTGATAGATTCTATATTATAGAAAATTCTAGCATTGCTAGGTACTTGTTTTAGATATTTGTTTAGTGAGTTTCTTGAACCAGACTGATCATTATTAGATAGTAGAGACTGTTTCTTAAGTTATCTTTATATTCCCAAAGATAAGCAACTAGTGCAGAATACACCTGCAATACACATTTACTGAACTGGATTTTATACATGCAAACAACAGAAGACAAAATAGTACAATTTTATCTAATTTGGATATGATTTTGGTTTAGAGAAAATGAAATCTAATCTGAATAATTTATTTTAGCTTTGTTTTAAAAACAAAAACAAATACCATCACTTCCTATTATTCTAAGAGTACCATTAAGGTTTAACATTTAGAATAAAAAATACAGGACCAGCCCTAGCTGGTTTGGCTCAGTGGATAGAGTGTCGGCCTGCAGACCAAAGGGTCTTGGGTTTGATTCTGTTCAAAGGCACATAACTTGGTTGTAGGATCCTCAGGTCCCTGGCCCTGGTCTGGGCTCGTGCAGGAAACAACCATTCAATGTGTTTCTCTCACATCAATGTTTCTGTCTTTCCCTCTCTCTTCCACTTTCCCTAAAAATCAATGGAAAAATATCCTCGGGTGAGGATTAACAATATATATTACATATATTATATATATTACATATGATATATATAAGACTTCTAACTTATTTAGCACAATATAAAAATAAAAAAGCAAATGTGTACAAATAATACAAATAAAGTCACATTTAGATTTGTGTTCCTCTTCAATGCTATATACATGAAGAGGAAGGGAGAGTTCTTTAGGAAACAGTCTTGAACAAAGAAAACAAGTATAAAGTAGCCAATTTAGTAAGTACTATAAACACAGACATAAATATTTACAAGTACAGAGACTGCATGGTAAATGATTTATGCATAATTGTTTATAAAGCAGGTGGTAGAAAAAATACTGGAAACAAGAGCTAGCTTGTGGCACAACTCCAGGAGGCACCATTCACAGCAGGGACTAGGAGAACAGCACCCTTTGGGGTTGTACAGAGTATAGCCTACGTACCTATCCTTAATAGCCCTACTTGGGCTCCACAGTAAGACAGACCTGCGTTTGGGACATGGCTCTGACACTAACTCTGTTGGTTGTGAACAAATTAACTCTGGGAGCCACAACTTTCTCATATCCAAAATGATGACATTCATGTCTATCTCACAAGACTGTCCTGAGGGCTCAATGATACAATAATATGACCACTGGGCAGTAATTTATTCCAGGCACTGTGATTTTTACAGGGGTTATCTCATTTCATCACAGTACCTGTCATCAGTAGGCATCCAATTAGTATCATCCTATGCTATTTTTAGCCATTTCTAAGTAAACTCTGATCTATCTACTGGAGTTAAGGTTTAGAAAAGTAACTTTTTAAAAAAGTACTTCTACTTTCCATGATCCAGAGAAAACAAAAAACATACTTACTATTCATGTACAAAAGAAGCATTACTGGAAGAACATCTGTCCTTTCTAAATATATCAAATAAAGATAACAACTTATGATAGAATTGGTCACTAAAAAACACACACACAGCCGAGACCGGTTTGGCTCAATGGATAGAGCGTTGGACTGCGGACTGAAGGGTCCCGGGTTCGATTCCGGCGGGGGCATGTGCCGTGGCTGTGGGCACATTCCCGGTGGGGGGTGTGCAAGAGGCAGCTGATCGATTCTCTCTCTCATCGATGTTTCTGGCTTTCTATCTCCCTTCCGCTCTGTAAAAAATCAATAAAATATATTTAAAAACACACACACACACACACACACAAAAAAAATCCTGCACTTATGGACCAAAGGACAAAGTATTCCAAAGGCAATAGCCAGCAAAGTAATTTCCTCTATTTTCTACTTCTCACTGTATAGCCTATTTCCCTTCAGCGCAGCAATACCCACGAGGCCCCTCTCGACTTGCCAGTTACACAAAGCTACTTTGCTTTAGGCAGTTTAGGACCCACTGTCAGTGGAGAATGTATGTCCTCAAAGAAGCATGCATGCTTAGGAAATTAAATGTGTGCTGCAGAAATCCACAGGTGATCAAAAAATTACAAATTCTGATCTACACTTCCCAGTACTTGCATCACATTGCAAGAAAATATAAATCATAATGGTTCAAAGTGAGTAATTTTGCTCAGCTTCAGTATAATATCTAAGGCATTTCAAAACAAGTATATAAATTACAGTTTTATCAGAAAGCAAGGCACAAAATAACCAGAAGTCCAATTTGGATACTGGAAGAAATAGTTACTTATCTCAAATCTACCTCACATATTCCTTCTGGGATCTTCAATAAAACCTTAAACCTCTTTGTATCTCATTTATAAACTGAAGCTGTTTTGATTATTCACTTCTTTATCTTAACTGCATGAAGGACGGACCAGAGAAAATACCTAAAATTACCAGTAAGAATTAACAATTCAAAGTAAAAGGGCCCTGGCCTATTTGGCTTAGTGAATGGAGCACCAGCCCGAGGACTGAAGGATCACAGATTCTATTCCAGTCAAGGGCATGTACCTTAGTTGAGGCTATCCCCCAGCCCTGGGTGGGTGTGAAAGGCAACAAATCGATGTGTATCTCTCCCACTGACGTTTCTCTCTGTCTCTCCATCTCCCTACCATTCTCTTAAGAATCAATGGAAAAATGTCCTCAAGTGAGGATTAACACCACCAAATAAATAAAAAAGGCCCAGGCTGGAGTGGCTCAGCTGGAGCATCACGGTGGGTTTAACTCCCAGTCAGGGCACATACCCAGGTTGCAGGTTCCATCTCTGGTTGGGGTGCATGCAGGAGCCAACTGATTGACTCTCACACTGATGTTCTCGTGCTCTTTTTTTCTCTATCTGTTTTCATTTCTTCCCTCTCTTCCTCTCTCAGACCAATTTTTGAAAAGTAAAGTAAAAAGAAAAGGGAGAGGAACAGAACACCTTGTGAATTCATCCTAGAAAGTGAACTGAAGAAACATCTCAAAAATGTATGGTTATTTTTCCTAAACAATGGACCTGTGACTGGGTTTTACTCTTCTAATTGTCTGAAGTTTCTCCATTAAGCATACTTATTTTATATTAGAGAAAACAAATGGCAAAAAGGCTATTTGCACTTGGGAGAAAAAGAAAAGCAAGTGCATACAATTCTACTGTATGTGGTGGTCCTGACTCCAGACCCTTTCAAACCTTTGATCTTTCCACATGTCAACACTCACTTCTTTGGGAAATTATTAATCACTAGAGGCCCAATACATAAAATGTGTGCAAGAGTAGGCCTTTCTTCCCCCAGATGCAGACACCGGCTTCCCTCTGGCACCCAGGATCCAGGCTTCCCTTGCAGCCCCGGCTTCATCCAGAATGTTGTCTGGAAGGATGTCTGGTCTAATTAGCATACTATGCTTTTATTATTATAGAAGACAAGAGGCCTGGTGCACAAAACTGTGCATGAGATGTGTCCCTCAGCCCAGCCTTCACCATATCCAATCTAGGACCCCTCGAGGGATGTCTGACTGCTGGCTCCCAACTGCTCGCCTGCCTTTCTGATTGCCCCTAACCACTTCTGCCTGCCATCCTGATCACCCCCTAACCACTCCCCTGCCAGCCTGATCACCTCCTAACCACTCCCTTGCCAGCCTGATTGGTGCCTAACTGCTCCCCTGCCAGCCTAATCGCCCCCTAACTGCCCTCCCCTGCAGATCTGGTCTCCCCTGCAGGCCTGGGTTCCCCCCCAACTGTCCTTCCCTGCAGGCCCCGTTGCCCCCAACTGCTCTCCCCTGCTGGCCATCTTGTGGTGGACATTTTGTGCCCACATGGGGGCAGCCATCTTGTGTGATGAAGTGATGGTCAATTTCTATATTATGCTTTTACTATTATAGAAGATTCTTTAAGGCTTTACTGAACTACTGCCTATTCTATGAAACCTTTCTTTAGGCAACAATTATGTTCCCATGTAATTCTTATATCTATATTCTAGCACTTGATAAATTTTATTATGACAAATTTAGTTACGTGTCCTCCCCACTACTATCCTGATCCTCTTAATTCAACTGTGCGTTCACGGTTCAGTAACTTTGCTTGCTGAATAAAAGCTCAGCATTACAGAGGACAAGATAACCTAATTCTAAAACAATATCAGAAACTGAGTCAGAAGATTGGTTTAGGCAATACTAAGTGAGGAGTAATTTTTGTTATCTATTTTAATAAAACTTGGCAACTTTTTTCCAACTAAAATAATATTAACTGGATTTGTCAAAAAGAAAACTATGGAGATTAAAATATTTTTAAAATTCTCTAACTGAACTTTCCACCTAAGAAGTACTAGCTCATCAATGTAACTCAACCAACATTAATCCCACACCAAAGGAGTCAAGCAGTGAAAACACAACATGTTCTAAATTTTTATGGAAAGTTCTCAGATTGTGAGTTGTCAAAATATTTGAATAAAAATAGCTATATTTTTTATAACTATACCATCATATAACGCTTTTCTTCAAAAGGCATAACTAAAGCTCTGTCCTCTCCAAGTCTTTCTTGACTCTCCATCCAAGCTGAGGTAGGTTTCCATCTCCTCTACTCTACAGCACCTTTTGTTAACCTCTATCATAGCATTTACCTAACTGTATTGATGTTAAAAATTAAATATGGCCACAAAATCTCTACAGCTCCTTCATCACAATCTATTTCCCTAAATCCATGAATCCAGATTACCTTTGTGACTTGCTTTGGCCAGAAGAATATGCTACAGGTGATACCATGTAATTTCCAATATTAGCCTTTAAAAAGGCCTTTCAGCTTCCACATTTGCCCTAAGACCATCATGCTGTGAAGAAGCCTAAAATGAAAGAGCACATGGAAAGAGACCAGCCACTCAAGTGAAGCCCAGTCCCCAGCCAACACGAAAGTTGAATAAAGTTGTGTGAGTTTAAGGAAAAGCAGCAAAACTGCCCAGTCTACAAAATCATGAGAAACAATAAATTGTTTTAAACCACCGAGTCCCGAGATAGTTTGTTACCAAGCAAAGATTAGGAGAAACTATTCTGCAGTTGCACAGTCATTCTGCTTGAGATCTACTGCTTTTCAAAGCTGAGAATTCTTTTATCACTTCTGGAAAATATTCAGCTATTACCTCAAGTATTTCCTTCTCCACTGTTCTACAGGAAAACTTAAGTATCCTAACAAAAGAGAAACATGCAAATTGACCATACCTTTGCTATGCAACCAGCCAATAGAAGCAATATGCTAATTAACCTCCAAGCAAGATGGTGGGCAGGCCCCTTCTGCCCTGAGCAGTCAATGGCAGCTGCAGGGGGCGGCGTCCTGATAGCAGCCCCAGCCCCAGCAGGAGCTCCGGCCTGGCCTCCCCACCCCCTCCCACAGCGAGGCCCGACTGAGGTGGCACTTCTCGCTGCGGGGGTCCCGATAGCAGCCCCAGCCCCAGCAGGGGCTCCGGCCCGGCACCCCCCTCCACCCCCCCACAGTGAGGCCTGGCTGAGGTGGTGCTTCTCGCGTCGGGGGTCCTGATTGCAATCGCAGTCCCAACATGGAGTACTGGGCAGGCCAGGCGGGCAGCGCTAAGGCCACGATCAGTAACCAGGCAGGCAGGGGAGTGGGAGGTGGCAGCACCTGATGCCTACCGCGGGGTCCAGGCTGTCATTGGGGACGGGCAGGGCAGACTGGCTGTGCCTGATGCTGCCCCAGTACTGGGTCAAGGCTGAGATCAGTAACAGGGCAGTCAGGGGAGGGCAGGGTGGCTACATCTGACTCTGCTCTTGGGGGCCAGGCCGCCATCAGGACGTGGGTAGGCAGGGGTGGCCAGCGTCTCTGGGATCACTGTATGCCCCTGGGCTGCCTGTGCACACCGGTGAAGCAGGCCAGGGTTGAACATTTTAATGAAAATGGAATGCCTGTGCCCCCACCCACCAAGCCCAGTCCCTGGGAAGAGAAGGCAGTGGGCAGTTAGCAGGCACCAGGGCTTGGAAGGGACTGGGAGCAAACTGCAGGCATGCTACCAGGAAGAGGTGCTAAACCATGATGAGGTAGAGGGCTGGCTGATAGAGCCATGCAAAGGTGCAGATGAGGTGGCTCTCACTGGCACTGAGCTTGAAAAGTGCATCAACAGCCTGATGGACTAAATTGCCTTTCTGAAGAAGGTGCATGAAGAGGAGATTGCTGAGCTGCAGGTGCAAATCCAGTACGCTCAGATCTCCGTGGAGATGGACGTGTTCTCCAAGTCCGACTTCTCTGCTGGCTCAAGGATGTCCGTGCCCAGTACGAGAAGCTGGCTGCCAACAACATGCAGAATGCCGAAGAATGGTACAAGAGCCACTTCACCATGCTGACTGAGAGCACTGTCAAGAACATCTACGGAGTGCATGAAGCCAAGGAGGAGGTGTCTGAAAGCCACTGCCCGCTCAAAGCCAAGACCCTGGAGATGGAAGCATGCCAGGGCATGAACTAAGCTTTGGGAAAGCAGCTGGGAGAGCTGGAAGATAAGCAGAACTCAGGTGTTAGTGCTATGCAGGACACAATCAACAAATTAGAAAACAAGTTGAGAACTACAAAGAATGAAATGTCATGATATTTAAAAGAATACCAGGACCTCCTCATTGTGGCTTTGGACATTGACATTGCAGCTTACAGGAAACTCTTGAAAAGTGAGGAGACCCGGCTCAGTTTCACCAGCGTGGGAAACATAGCCACTGGCTACTCCCATAGTTCCCAGGTCTTTGATCAGCCTACGGTGGTTTACAGACCAGCTTCTACTTGATGTCCTCTGGCTCCTTCCCTTAATACACCAGCCACGTCCAGGAGGAGCAAATCGAAGTGGAGGAGACCACGGAGGCTGCAAAAGCCTAGGAAGCTAAGGATGAATGCCCCCCTCTGAAGGAGAAGCTGAAGAGAAGAAGGAGAGGAAGTGGCTGACGAAGAGGAAGGAGAGGAAGAGGAAGAAAGTGCCAAGGAAGAATTTGAGGATGCAAAGGAGGAAGAAGAAGGAGGTGAAGGTGAAGGAGAAGATGCCCAAGAAGCTGAGGATGAGAAGAAAGATGAAGGTGCTAGGGAGGAGCAAGCAACCAAGAAAAGACTGAGCCCCCTTTCCTTAATTATTTCAGGAGTAATCCTCCTGAAACCAGGTCAACCCCGTCACCAACCAAGCAGTTGAGTTCCTGATACTATAGGAATTAAGAAGTCAATATATATATAATATTCTGAGGTGACTCAGGTTGGACATTAAATGTTGTGCAATGACTTTTCTTCTTATGCAGAGTACCTGTTCGCTTTCAGAGTGGCTTCCTGGCTTGCTGCCAGCCTGTGCATGGCCCATGCTTATGAGTTCAGGATCTATGACAATGTGAATAATTCAGATGTTTACAATAAGAACACATGAATATATGAATTCACGGATGTTAATGTTAAACTTCATGGAAAAATAGTCCTTTGAATCCTTGGTAGGTAGAAATTAAAAACCCCAAATCATGTGCAATAAACAGTAAATAAAATTACACTGAATGACAAAAAAAAAAAAATACATCAGGGGCCAAGAAACATTCAAAGAACTGGGGAACCATTCCCAGATCAGGAAGGGAAGTCACAGGATGTATATTATTGCTATGAATACAGTATTTCCTACTACTTACAACATATACAGTGTAATGTATTAGATGCCGTCCTACCTCATGAAGTATGTATTTTCAGAGTAATACTGTTACATATGTTATAGTTATGGCAGTATATCATATCCTATCTTTATTAATAAAATGGTAATATGCTAATTATACCATGAGACCTTCCAGAAGTCCTTCCAGACAAATCCATGGTGGTGGGGCTGAGGCTGAGACAGAGGCAGTTAGGGGTAATCAGGCCAGGAGGGGAAGGCTGTTGGGGGGTGATGAGGCCAGGAGGGGAGGGCAGTTGAAGGTGATCAGGCTGGTGGGATGGGGCAGTTGGGGCCAAGCAGGCCAGCAGAGGGGATCAGTTGGGGCAAGCAGGCCAGCAGGCAGTGGTTAGGGGTGATCAAGCAGTCAGGCAGGTGAGCATTTAGGAGCCAGCAGTCCCAGATTGCAAGGGGGTTGTCCAATTGCCAGTTTAGGCCAATCCCACAGGGATCTCAGATTGGAGAGGATGCAGGCCGGGTTGAGAGATAATCTCCCCCACCCGTGCACGAATTTCGTGCTCCGGGCCACTAGTACTATATAATAAGAGTAACATGCAAATTAACCATCACTCTGCTACACCCACAATCTAGCCAATCAGGAGCAAATATGCATTAAACCCAGCCAAGATGTCTGTGGCCATGGAGTGAGCAGGAGGGATGGTTGGGTTTCCCTGGCAATGGAAGAAGCCAAGCTTTCCACTTGCCCTGGCTGGCCCAAGCCTCCGCTTTAGGCTACAAAGTTTCAATTATAAAAGTTAAATAAATCCCAACAGAAATGGCTGCCTCCATGGAGTGAGCAGAAGGCTTGGCTCCGCTCCAGGCTACAAAGTTTCAATTGCAGAAATTGCAGAAGATAAATAAATCCCAGATACCAGGGCCTCCACTTGCATCACGGGGGAGGGGGGGCGTGGCCAGCCTGCAAACCACCACAGGACCCTTGCCCGGGCCACCTTATGCCCAAAGGGAACCCCCATCCTGATCCAGAACACATTTCAGGCCAAACCAACTGGCCCCCACCCATGCACCAGGCCTCTATCCTATCTAATAAAAAGAGTAATATACAGATTGACCATCACTCCAACACACAAGATGGCTGAACCCATGTGGTCAAAGATCTTGCACCCATGTGGACACAAGATGGCCACCACAGATGGCCAGCAGGGGAGGGCAGATGGGAGGGACCAGGCCTGCAAGGGAGAGCAGTTGGGGGCAATCAAGCCTGCAGGGGAGGGCAGTTAGGGGTGACCAGGCCTTTAGGGGAGGGCAGTTAGGCATCAATCAGGCTGACAGGGGAGTGGTTAGGGGGTGATCAGGCTGGCAGGCAGAAGTGGTTAGGGGCAATCAGGAAGGCAGGCAGGTGAGCAGTTGGGAGCCAGCAGTCCTGGATTTTGAGAGGGATCTCCGACTGCCTGTTGAGGCCGGATCCCACCAGGATCGGGCCTAAACGGGCAGTTAGACATCCTTCGAGGGTCCCAGATTGGAGTGGGTACAGTCTGGGCTGAGGGATATCCCACCCCCGTGCACAAATTCCGTGCACCTGGCCTCTAGTATATATATAAAAGCTTAATCAACCAGACAATCAGACAACTGGCTGGTAGCTATGACGCACACTGAACACCAGGGGGCAAACACTAAACACAAAAGCAGAGATTCATGCACCAGTGGGGTCCCTTGGCATGGCCCGTGGGGACTGAACCAAAACCAGCAGTCTGACATCACCTGAGAGATCCTGGAGTGCGAGAGGGCACTCTGCAAAGTTGCTATCACTCGGCAGCTCCTGCATGGGAGAGGCTCGCGTTGCCACAGCTGTGCTAGCCAGCCATGAGCCCGACATCTGGTGCCCACCGGTCAGCTGAGCAGTGCTCCTGCTATAGGAGTGCACTGACCACCAGAGGGCAGCTCCTGCCTTGAGTGTCTGCCCCCTGATGGTCAGTGCACATCATAACAATTGGTTGAACAGTTGCTTAGG
Source organism: Antrozous pallidus (assembly GCA_027563665.1). NCBI lineage: Eukaryota > Metazoa > Chordata > Mammalia > Chiroptera > Vespertilionidae > Antrozous > Antrozous pallidus. The sequence continues at coordinate 75,992,867 of CM050522.1, read as the reverse complement.
AATGATATGTTGATACTTCTCATCCAAGTCTCCATGTCTCTTAACTGACCTTTCATACTTTATAATCTTTCAGTGTTATCTTCTGGGTAATTTCCTAAGATTTACTTAACAAAAATTTGATTCTCTTTTCAGCCATGTTTATTCTGCTGATTAATGCTGGCCCTTTAATTTCACTGCCTCTAAGTTTCATTTGCAGAAGTTCTACTTTTAATTTGCCTGATCTTTAAAATTTTTTGATTTTGTTCTTTTCTAATATAAATTTTTCTTTAAATCTTTAATCATTTAAATTATATCTTAAAATCTTAAGGTTACAGCTAATGTAAGTGCCTGAATTTTGGTGAGTTTGATCCTGCTCAGACTTGCTATCTCTTGCTTATGATAAACTGTCCTTTGTATATGTTTGTAAATTTTGAAATGTGTACTATTTTTTATCAGGGTTATCTGTGAGACTACCATGCAGCCCAGGTGGCAAGTATGTCCCTCCAGAGTACTTCTACAATTGATTCTATCATATGCCCCACGAGTATTACCAACCAAAGACCACACACATAATGTAAATTCACACCCAAACATATATGAAGGCAAGCCTATGGGTACAAAAATATCAAGATTCTCCTCCAAACCAGCATTCAAGCTAAGATATATAAAATTCCTTATTTTCTTCCTGTGACTATAGGAAAAATTTTTTTCTAATCTATCCTTTCATTTAGGAATAGCACTTAAGAGTGCTTTATAATGAAATCTGTTCCAACTATTCTCTCTGTAAAACCCAAGGTGTTCTCTCTTTCCCAATTAGCTGCTATCAAAACCGAAGTCCACTGGTTGTAAAGAACAGTGCAGCCCCAACACATTTTGTATGTGTTGTTCTAACTTTCAGCCCCTCTTGGCTATCGTTCCTTAGGGATTTTCTTTATTGTCTTCTAAATATAGCCATTATTAAAAGAGTATCTGTTCTGAGAAATATCCATGAGGACGACAAACCTCAGGGTAAGTGGGGGTCGGCGGGAATAAGGAGGAGAGATCAACAGAGGGACCTGTGTGCAAACATATGAGTCCAATCAATGGACACAGACAGCAGGGGGATAGGGCATAAGTGAGGGAATAAGGACACATATGTAAAAAATAAAAATTTAAAAAATTTAAGAAAAAAATACATAAAAGAAAATATTAAATCTAATCCATACTAGTGGTCACCATAACCTTAAGGATTGTAATTCAAAGTCAATATATGTGACCTCTTGAACTAAGGTAATTTGTGTTTTTACCTCACTGACAAAGTTTATATAAAATTTCAAAAAGAAATTGACAGCCAGTTTGAAATTGAATTGACATGGGCTAGAGCAAAGAATATCTTCACATGTTATGATTCTACAATGTCATTATAATTTTTGATATTTTACAACAACATATTGTATAATTATCCCAAAGAAACTTACAAACTAATTCTTTGAATGTTTGGCAGCAATTTTAAAAAGGACATGAAAGGATTTAATCCCTTTCAGAAGGAATTAAGGCACTGGGAAGGTACTTGAGCATTCTATATTGGCCCCTCTTGCCCTTTTTGCCATGAGGGACCCCCTTCTCACAATCCAATCACACACAGCTGTTGCCTGAGCTTTCTGTTCAAGCTGAGGTTGAAGCCTCATGGTGGCTGGTACCATGGATCTGTCTCTCGTCCAAGGGTGTGAGCTGGGTCCTCCCTGGAGAAGAAACCTGAGTCCCCCGAGATATGTGATCAGTACCAGGACCCCACCAGCAGGCGAAGGGATCCCAAGGCAGGTGTTGGGCATGGAGGCCCTGGGGGCATAGACTACCAAGGAGACAGAACTGAACCTCACATCACCCTGTTTGGCCCCGGAGGATGGCTGATCAGCCAGAGATGGGTAAGATTCCTCAGGGAAGGAACAACCTAAGACAGGCACAGTCATAGAGGGGCCATTAGGAGAGAACTTGGGGGTCAACAGAGATGGGACACAGACCCTCACTCCCCTAATCTTGCAGGGACCTGAACTCTCACCCCTTCTGAGGAACATCTCCTGCCCCCATGGCTGCTTTGCCTCCCCTATCCACCTCAGATCAGGACCCAGGTAACAGACAAGGAGACATGGACGGCAGCAACTACCCTATATCTAAATCTAGCCTAGCACCAGGAATGCTCAGGGCCTACTCAAGAATGCAAATAATCCTTTCCACTAATATTTACAAGGTAAACTAAGATTGTCGTTTGAGTATTAAATCTGATAGTAAAATAGTAATCAAGTTTTCAGATTAATTTAAATTGGCTAATTGAAATAAGTGAATACTCAAGAAAATTTAATTGTACTGGACAAAAAGCTATTACTAAAATATTAACTAAAATTCCTATTGGTAGTTCATCTCGTGGTAAAATTGCTTAACATGCAATGAACCTAAAGCAGTCATATTTTTGTGCAAAAATGAAAATTATCAAGACTGCACTATAAAATTTCCAAAAGCCTCCATTAATCAAAAAAGGAGGGATAGTAGGATAATATCATGTAAGGAAAAATATCCTGTTAAGTAAATTACATCGAGAAAATTTTTACTTCAGAAAACTAATTCCCATTTGTAATGCTAACAGCAAGACACCCATGAAAAACACTTATGGTGTCAAAATAAGCCAAAGGAAAATCATTTGGGCAAAAATAAAAAGGATCCCAAGTCAAATTTATAGAAAAGATTCCTTTATTAACTTTTGGTCGAGAATATGTTTGTATATTTTCAGAAAACAACTCCAAGACCATGTGGATTTCTGCAACAGAGAGGAATTGACAGGTCTGCTCCAACCACGAAGACAAGAGAAACAGTCCAGAGATGGAATACATTGATGATGCCTTGCCATGCTAGCAGTCAGCAGCTGTGCACTGCTGCAGGTTGCCCAGGACCAAACCAGAGAGGATGGGACCTGCATTGCCACCATTTGTCCACCATCCAGATATTATTGCTGACATGTACACATAAAGAACTCTTTGACATTGAAATTAGGACTTAGAACTGTTGGACATTGAAGCTGAGAATCAAACATTTTTTGTTCTTATATGTTTATTCCTAGTATGCAGATGCAAGATGTTTTTAAAGAAAAAAATGGGGGGGCATAGATACAGAGGCAAAGAAGCATTGAACAGAATGTCAAACTACAGAGGGAAGACAGGCGAGGTTGGGGGGTGGGGACTGTAAGAGATCAACTGAAGGACTTGTATGCATGCATATAAGCATAACCAATGGATACAAGACGCTGGGGGGGGGGGGAGGGCAGGTGAGGGCATGTGCTGGGGGGTAGGGGAGGCCGGGAGGAGGTCAATGGAGGTAAAAAGGAGACATATGTACTACTATTTGTAATACTTTAAACAAACAAACAAAAAAAATCCGGGGGTGTCTGTTATATTTCATCCAGCTTTCCTAAGTATTTTGTGCTGGCATTATGAGGTTTTCTAGGTCATCCTATTTTTTTAAAATATATTTTATTGATTTTTTTTTTTTTTAATCAGAAGGAAGGGAGAGGGATAGAAAGTCAGAAACATCGATGAGAAACATCAACCAGCTGCCTCCTGCACTCCTCCTATTGGGGATGTGCCTGCAACCAAGGTACATGCCTTGACCAGAATCAAACCTGGGACCCTTCGGTCCACAGGCCGATGCTCTATCCACTGAGCCAAACTGGTTTCGGCTCTAGGTCATCCTATTTTCAAAATGGGAGTTCTTATCCTCAATGCCTAAAACACTTGGTATACTACTAGATATCACTTGCATGTTCAACAAACCACTCAATTAGACTTATTAAATGTATTTTCTAAATTCAATGCAATTTTAAAATCTACTAGTGGCTGAAAAAAGTTTCAAAAAGAGTGATTGTAATTGGACAACAAACTTGCAATAATCCTGTTATACTTTCCTCTAATAATTGAACTCAGTTATCTAACAGTTTTATTACTACTTCACTTACCAGGTACACACAAAAAAAATGGTATATACTGTATAGGAATACTGTAATTACTGGAAATAAAATAGAGAAAACATTTTAAATTTGGAGAACATGTTGCTCAGTTTAGCTGAGTAAGTCTCTCTTGGCACTGAGCTGTACCATCTTGGGTTAGGGGTGACACAGGTAAAGTGAAATTAGTCCTTAGATAGTCTTCAATGAGTCCAATCTAGTATGTTTTTTGCTGGAACTTCTCTGCTGAACTCCCAGACTTCCACAAAAGTACTCCCATCTGTAAGTGATTATCAAAATCGGTGTTGAGAACAGAGGGTAGAAAACTCCTGTACTGATATTTTGACGGCATCATCTCCTGTTAACCCTTTCTTTTGCCAATTGGAATTTACTGTTGAGCCTCTGTAGGGAATTTTTCATTTTAGTTTTTGCTTTCCCATTCAGAATTGCAGTAAGGTTCTTTTTGTTGTTGTAATTTCTATCTCCCTAATGATATTCTCTATTTAATTTAATACTGTCACTGAACTTTCCTTTATTTCTTTAAGCATGATTTATTTCAATTCATTGATATTAATAATGGCTACTTTGAAGAGTTTGCATATTTATTATAACATGTCATTCTCACAAGCAGTATATGCTGCCTTTTTAATAATGTATGATTGTATTTTGTTTCTTTGCATTTTTCACAATTTTTGTTTGTTGGAAACTGGATATTTTAGGTATTACATTGTATCATTTCTCAGTACTGGTCTCCCCACTCTTAGCATTTTTTATGCTTGTTTGTTTAGTAAATTCTATTCACTTAATTCCCATAGTGTTAAGCCTCTGTTGCTGCTCCTTTGGGTATCAGATTAGGATCTGCCTACAGTCATCCTGGGATAAAAATCATTTTAGCAATATGCTCTGACTCCTTCTCTGACCACTCCAGTAATTGTGGCTGATTGCTCTATAGTTTTCAATAAATATAAATTGCTCCACAGAATATACCAAATTGAGGTTACTTTGAAGGGAGAGCTCCAGAAGTCAGTGTTTGAGTTTTGTTCTGATCCAAGGTGGTCTCTGCCTAGCAATCTTACAGTTAAACCCGTATGTCCAATCACTCTACAAATCTCTTCCCAATTACCTTTCACTACAATCTCCACTGTTTTTGAGAGTACCCTTAGGCTTTAACTTATCTACACTCCGCTGTAAATAAAATCAAATCCTCTGGAAAGAGATTAGGAACTGTTTTATGGCCCCCTTCTCACTACAGGCAAAACCTCTAAGCCATAGCTATAAGGCTGCAAAGTAGACAATGGCATGCTTCTGAGTGATCCCTCATCTTCAGAAGCTGAGCACTTGGTGGGTTTGGGAGGTGGTATAATAGTCTCAAGTCCTTTTGGCTTGACTCTAGTGGTGGGGACCACTACTTTACATGCAAGGGCAATCAGGCTCCTGGTAAACTCAGCAGCACTATGCCCAATGTATTGCCTCCATGCAGAGGGTAAGGGCTCGGGGGTCGGGAGGAGGAAGGAGCCCCCACCACTAAGTCACACTTGGCCAGCAAAAAAAAAAAAAAAAGCTGGAGGCAGGGTGAGAAATGCTATTGTTTATAACAATGGTCAGTAAACCACAGCTTAAGAGCCACATGGGGCTCTTTGGCCCCTTAAGTATGGCTCTTCCACAAAATACCACGTGCAGGCACACATGTACAGTGCGACTGTGGCCCGTGCGAGAAGTCGGTTTTGGGCTCTCAAAAGAAATTTCAGTCACTGTACAGTTCATATTTGGCTCTGTTGACTAATGAGTTTGCCAACCACTGGTCTATAAGATAGCCCTCTGACCTGTGAGCTGGGGAGTGGAAGTGGAGTGGGAAAGGAACCCTGTTTTTTTGACTGCATCAATCTGGAATGGAATTATTACCATGACGTTTGGCTAGAATAGAGGAGGGGAAAAAAACAGGTATTGGTTCAAATACCACAGAATTGTTACCAAATTTTAGTAAATTTCCTTGAATAAATGTTTCTTCATTTGCTGTATGTCCTTTAGAACATTTCCACAGACTTTCAATGGTTGTTTTTTAATAATTATTACCACTGCTGCTTGGGAGCAGTTTCACAGAGCTCCCATGTTGTTATGCTGGAGGAGTCCCAGGCAGCGAGCTTTTTAAAAATGTAAATCAGATCATGCCCCATTCTCCAAAAATTCTTTTCACATCTGTAACGAAGTCCAAATTCCTACTAAGCTCTAAAAAGTTCTATTTAATCCAGCTTCTACCTGTCATTCACGCTATTCTATCTCTGTCAAAATGAGGGGGATCCTCTTCAGAGTCTTTATGTTTTCTGTTCCCTATGGAAAGTTCTTTTCCCAGATTTCTCCATGATCATCTTCCGCATTTCATTCGGGTCTCATGTCATTTCAAGACATTCTCTAAAACAGTTCCTGCTCCTTCACTCATTATTCACATATCCCACTTTGATTTTCTTCATAGCACTTAAATTTACTTATATTTGTTTCTTATTTGCTTAGAGTCTGTTTCCCTCGAGGACACAGGGCTTTATCTATCTTATTCACCACTGCATCTCAAGTATTTAGACCTAGAGGCCCAGTGCACAAAATTAGTACACGGGCGCAGTCCCTAGGCCTGGCCATTGATCGAAGCACAGGTGTCTGGCATGGAAGGAAGGGCAGGTCCCAGCTGACCTCTGGGGTTCTGGTCAGCACCTGGGCCCCACGTGCCCCCCTCTTTCTGAGTCACTAGGCCCTGCCTCTACCCCCACCACTAGTCACCATCTGCAGAATGATTGGGCCCCACTTGCACCCACCGTGGCCTGGCACTGCCCGCTCACCCACTCCACTATCCTATCACAATCCTACTCTTGTCAGGGCTCATCAGGGCCAGCAGCGCCTCCTTTGCCAACCACTGCCAGCACCACCATGTTCCGCACCACCCCCTGGTGGTCAGTGCACGTCACAGCGAGCAGTCAAACTCCGGGTAGAGGGGACAATTTACACATTAGGCTTTTATTATATTGGAAGATAGTACTCGGCACACAGTTTATAATAAGAAACACTTGTTAAAAGAAAAGATGTAAAAGATGTTTCTAAAGCTACTTATATTTCAAATGATGCTAACAGGGTAAACTTTTTATTTATATCCATAAAGAGCAAAACAATAACAGAGTATGGGAAAAGTAGTAATAGCTGTTTGGCTGAGAAAATATAAACAAACAGAAGTGGCCAAAAGCCAGAAATTTAAAGGTCCATTTCATAATTCTAAAGTTGTTTTTCATAAATAGCTCTGCTGACCTGCCACTGCCCTTACACTACGTACACCAAAACAATCACCTCTAATTCAATGAGAAAGTGAAAACAACACTAAAATTACAAACGTTTACACTATGACCACTAATTTTGACACAGGTAATAGAAGTTTAGAAGTAAACAAATTAAAAATTCTTAATCAAATACAAATGTGTCACTATAACTAGCTGTAAATAAAACTTTTTAGCATTAAAAAAAAAGGATATTATTTCCATGTTCTCACTTGCACTCCATATACCTTCTCAATGGGCTTAGCAAGGCTAAACAAAAGAAACTTAGGTTATGGAGTTTTTACCTTGAGTCCTGTTTTCTCGTCATCACTCCCATTATTTGTAGATGGTGTCTCATCTCCTTGCCTGGAAACCAAGACAAAATCTTCACTATTAAGAGTGGATACTGAGTCTGAGGACACACTGATTTTTCCAACAGAAGCCTTGTCATCCATGACTCAAGAATGAAGCTCAACTCATGAATGATTAAATATTTTTTAAATGCCTGAAAAACAAAAACCATAAAGATACTCATATAGAATGTCTTACCAGATATTTATTTATGTTCTAATTCTTACAAAATACAAATGAAAAAAAAATTTTTTTAAACACTTCCAAAATATTTTCCCAAGACTTTCACCAGAGTTTAGATTTTCTAATCTAGATAATAAGGGAATTTGATGTTATTCAGAGCCAAGATATTCCAGATTTCAAATAAATAAAACATATTCCCTCGAGAACAACTCTTCCTAAAGTAATTTATTTGGCACATGTTGCAAATCTATTCTTGGCTTTTAAAATTATAACAGTACCACCCTTGTTTTTTCTATCCTTTAATTTAAATTGCAAAGATGTACAAATAAATTATATTGAAGGCACTTAAGTAAATCACTAAGGTTTTCCTACCATTATTGATACTTAAATACTAACAAGTGTTTTTAAGAAAGAAAATTCTACAATAACCACCAAGAGAAATAAATTAAAGTCAGGGCAATCGTAAATTCTACAGTTTGTAAATACCTCATGTAGCAAGAAATCTGAAGTCCATTAAAAACTCAATCTTCCCATTTCAGTTTCTTAGAACTCAACTCAATATGAACATATGAATATTTGTTTTAAGCCAAATATTCCCAACAGAAAGTATAAAAACGTGTCACTTATGAAAAGCCATTCAATTATTTATTGACTCCTAGAATAAAACTCAAACTCATCTACCACTTAAAAACCTGGTTCTGCATACTTTGTGGCAATGTTCTCATTTGGTTGCCAAAATAGCAACAGAACAAATAAATGTTATAGTCAGAAAGCTTTAACCAATTAGTGAGAGTAAATCCAGCTCTATGCTTATCTTGCACGTCTAAGCAAAGGTTCTGAGAGTCTGTTTAATCTTCCAATTAAGAAATTCTGATTTATTATTTGGATTTTTAATTGCACATATACCACATGCCACGCATTATTTTTCCTTCAAAGGCTCACACCTAGATAACCACCTGGCAGCATGAATCACACAATCCCTGAATATTATACCTGAAAGAAAACTTAGAAATCATAAATAATGTTAAACAAATAAAGAAATGCCAACCCCAAGAAAAAATCATTTAACTAAGTATAACTAGGGATCTAATCCATAACTCTTTGCTGCTTTCTACTTAAACTAATTTCTTTGCTTCCAGGCAATCATAGCTCTACATTTCATGGCACGAAATCTAAATGCAGTGTGGCATTCAGGATGCTCAAAAATGTACTTTTGAAAACTTTATTTATTTATTTATTTATTTAATATATTTTATTGATTTTTTACAGAGCAGAAGGGAGAGGGATAGAAAGTCAGAAACATTGATGAGAGAGAAACATCGATCAACCGCCTCTTGCACGCCCCCTACTGGGGATGTGCCCGCAGCCAAGGTACATGCCCTCGACCGGAATCGAACCCGGGACCCTTCAGTCCGCAGTCCGACGCTCTACCACTGAGCCAAACCGGTCTTGGCGAAAACTTTATTTTTAATGTAGTTTTGCTTCATCCACTCAATGAATACTTACTGAGTGTCTAGTGTCTAAAGAACAGATTAGATTCTTGCCCCCAAAGAATTTATAGTTGAGAATACAGGCAATTTGCATGGGTTAACAGGTACTGATTTAGGGTAACAACAAAACAAAAACAACTACTATGGGAACAGGTTGGGAGAGGTGCTTAGACATGGAGCCAAGAAATGTATTAGAGGTGGTAATGTCTTTGCTAAGAACATTTTTACCCAAAAAATGTATACACACTTTAACAGCTGATAACTCAATTTTCATTCCTTTTCAGTATAAATGATTTGAAAGAATGGGTGAAGCCAGACTAAGCTTTGAACAAGGAAAATTTATCCTAAAGTGCCACTAGACTTTTTTTTATGGGGATCCATTAAAAATAAAGTTACAGTACAAAACCGGCAACAGTTGATGAATTGAGGGTGTATAAATATGGAACAAAATGATTATTTCTTTGATGTCTGCAATTCCATTGTTTCGCATTATCAGCAGTGCTTGGACCAGAATGCTTATCAGTTTGAAAACAGGTGTTGACAAAAAAATAAATTCATTTCTGTAGATTCTTTTAAATTTTGAAAATGAACTGAATGTTAATAAACACTGACTCTGTAATCAGTCAAGGTGTGTAAACACTTTTGGGGACACCCTGTGTACACAGTTCCTAAGTTATGATGGTATATACAACTTTATGATGGTACAAAAGTGATACACATGATAAATTAGTTGAGATACTCAACACTATCATAAAATAGTCTTTTTAGGTAATTTTGCCCAACTGTAAGCTAATGTCAATGTTCTGAGCACATTTAAGCTAGGCTGGGCTAAGCTATGATGTTTGCTTAAGTGCATTTTAAGCAAATAAAAATTAAATGCATTTTAATCACAATATTTCAAATTATGATGGGTTCATCAGGACCTAACCCCATCGTAAGTCAAGAAGCACATGAAGTTCAATACCGACACACACCTACTCATAGTATACTCTTCCTAAAGTGGTTTCCTTGCTTCTGTGCTCCACCAACTGCAACTCATCATTCATGATCTAACCCTCCCTTTTCTAGTAGCCTGCCCATTTTCACTCCAGAGCCAAATGAATTATTTGCCTTATTATGTCCCCACAGCATTTTACATTTTTTTATAGCGCCTATTATGCAGTATTACAACTTGCTGGTGAATGCCTCTTACTTTAATCATTACATATCTATTTCACAGATGAGGAAATTGAGGCTTAAAGATATGGTGCTTGCCGAAACCAGTTTGGCACAATGGATAGAGCATCAGCCTGTGGACTGAAGGGTCCCGGGATCGATTCCGGTCAAGGGCATGTACCTTGGTTGCAGGCACATCCCCAGTAGGGGGTATGCAAGAGGCAGCTGATTGATGTTTCTCTCTCTTCGATGTTTCTGATTTTCTATCCCTCTCTCTTCCTCTCTGTGAAAAATCAAAATACATTTTTAAAAAAGAGATGGTGTTTATTCAAGGTTATGGTTATGTAACTTCTTCAAGGTAATGGTTGTAATGTAATTGTTTAGAGGCAAAGCCAAAATGTGAACCCAATGCTCTACTTAACTTGATAAAACAGGTGTTGAATGGTACTTGTAACTGAACTTGGCATGCTTGAGACTAACTGTGCTAGTCCAGCCACTAGGTCCAGGGCTCAGACTTATCTTTATTTCTTTGTTTTCTTGAAGCTCTTTCTTCGTAAAAGGAATAGTATTGACTGCCTGCAGCTCTACCACTTCAAAGGTATTCATTCCCCACACTAACTGAGAAGTCCCTCTCAAAAATCTGCCACCTCCTCTCACCCTCAAGAACCTCTTCTAAAAATCAACACAATTTCAAAACCTAAAGGATTCTTTTCTGTTCTCATCTTACTTCTACCAGCTGAAATAAATGCAAATACTGACCATTTTCTTATTCTGAAATTCTTATTTTTCCTTCCATTTTCTACCTCTGACTACCTTTTCTCAGCTGTCATTTAGGTTCCTTCTCTTCTGTCCACTCATTAAATTCCATCCTGTTCCTCTTCTTGCTCCACATTTCCTCCTGGCTATCTCACTAGCTCACTGGCTAACTTCTCTTTACCAGGCTTACAGTGGTATGGAAAAAACACAAGTAAACAAGTAATTACAACACAGTACAATATAGAGTTTGCTACAATAGAGGTATGCAAAAGGTGTTATGAAAATACATAGGAGGGCTCTGCTACATGGCCATCTCAAAATTAGTTACACGTATGCAAAGTGGACCTCCATTCATTACACAAACACAGTCTGCCTCGTACGTTTCCTATCCTGGTTAACAACTACTGATCCAAGACAGGAATGCCAAAAAATTCTTGACTCCTTTTCTCATTCTCCCTTGAAACTCTAATGGATTTTAATTTCGAAACATATTCCCCAAATCTATTCCATTTTTGCTATCATTGATGTCACTGATTGGTGAATACTTCATTCTCTTTCAACTTCTACATGTAAGTCTCCTTTTCTAGACTCTCTCGGAACTGGTTATCAGCATCCCATAGTTGGTTAATTACTAAAATTCAAATATGATTGTATATCCCATCCCTTCCTCAAAACATTTGATTGCTCCGACTCAAAACAAAAATATTCCACCCTAGCTGGTTTGGCTCAATGGAGAGAGTCCCTTTAAAACTACTGTGGTCTTAGCTGGTTTGGCTCAATGAATAGTGCATCGGCCTGCAGACTAAATGGTCCTGGGTTCAATTCCGGTCAAGGGCACATGACCTGGTTGTGGACTCATTCCCAAATAGGAAGCATGCAGGAGGCAGTCATCACTCCCTCCCTTCCTCCCTCCTTCCTTCTCTCTCTCTCTCTCTGCCTTCCTCTCTGAAATCAGTAAAAATATATCCTTTCCTGTATAATAAAAGGTTAACATGCAAATCGACTAATAGATGGAACGACTGGTTGCTATGATGCGCATTGACCACCAGGGGGCAGACACTCAGTGCAGAAACTGCCCCCTGGTGGTCAGTGTGCTCCCATGGGAGAGTGCCACTCAGCCAGAAGCACTGAGCTGGGCTCATGGCTGGCAAGCGCAGTGGTGGTGGCGAGGGCCTCTCCTGCCTCCTCAGCAGCACTAAGGACATCAGACTGCTAGGCCTGCTGTCAGCAGTCAGACATCTGAGGGCTCTGGACTACAAGAGGGCACAGGTGGGCTGAGGGAACACCCCTTCCACCTGAGTGTACAAATTTCATGCCCAGGGCCTCTAGTTTAAAAATAAACCTACTTGCCGAAACCGGTTTGGCTCAGTGGATAGAGCGTCGGCCTGCAGACTGAGAGGTCCCGGGTTCGATTCCGGTCAAGGGCATGTACCTTGGTTGCGGGCACATCCCCTGTAGGAGGCGTGCAGGAGGCAGCTGGTCGATGTTTCTCTCTCATCGATGTTTCTGACTTTCTATCCCTCTTCCTTCCTCTCTGGAAAAAAATCAATAAAATATATTTTTAAAAAAATAAAAAGATAAAAATAAACCTACTTGAGGACAAGGAACTTAGATTCTATTCATATTATCTTCTTGCCTATTCTTGCCTACTGTCAATACTCAATAAATTTGGTTGAAGGATACTTTTCATCAGTGTTTAACTGGTAGGGTATAAGTAATGTGAGACAAATATGCTTATATGCACATGATTAGGATGAGAATATGAATGGTGATTGGAATGAAGAGACTCAAAAAGGGCCACCCTGAGTGTGCCTGGCTCTTCACCAAGTTGCCAACTTTCACAGCCAAAACAAGTTAAACAACAGAGTCACAAAACATACCTTAGATTCCCTTTGGACCAAAATACTCTCTTATCACTTCCCTCCCAATGCCCATCATTTTTGTTGATCAACCAGTGAGCAAATGAGTACAGTTACAGGGAATCTTAAGGAGAATATTTAAATCACCTTGCTAGATCTAAAGAATTCCAATTTTATACCCAGCATGGTACTAAAAAGCTTTAAATGCATGAATGCTAATCTTTATACTAACCTTGTCAAATAGGTATGAACTTCATATGACAGACAAACTAGGACTAGACTGGTTCAATAACTAGAGTTCACAGAGAAAATTATAAAACCTTTTTTTCCAAACCCTGGCACCTGGATACCATTGTTCTTTTCTGAAATGCATCTCTCCTCTGCGGTATCCTGTCTCCACTATCTCCCTTCAATCCATCCTCTTATGCTGCTCCTAGTAGCATCCTTCTAAAACACAGATCTGATAAGATTACTCTTTGCTCAGAAAAAGAACAAGATAGGAAACAGCAAAGGAATCAAATTTCAAAGATGCTATAGCAGGCCAATTCCTATGGGTCTGGAGCCCTTTAAAATTAATCAAGCAGAGTGCAAAAGATATGGCATTTTTAAAAATTGCACCATGTTAATCTCAGCCTTTTTTTCTTTTTCTTCTGACTCTGAAGTTTGTTTCCCTGCATTAGTTTTCACATAAATTCGTTACAGCCTATCCCTGGGAAGTGTCGGAAAATCTAACAAAACTCAACAGAAAATCATCCATTCTTATTTATTTATAAAATAAAAATAAATTCCTTTCCATCACTATACTAATTGCTAAACAATAGATGTGTGTCTTCATTTAAGTCTGACTCTGAATTTGAGGGCTAAAGTAATTCTTTAGAACCATATTAATGTAAGCTTTCTGAATAATTTTAGCTTAGCTTTAAAAAGCAAAAACAAAAGAAAAAACTTACTAATTTTGGGCCTACAGCATTTAGGCAAGATAAAGCACTTTCTTTAAAAGTCAGTCAGACAAATTTTAACCTATAATGCCTGAGACAATTCCTTAAACCATGAAGTTACTCTTTTAGTTCAATTTCAGATGAACTAAAAAAGATAGACACCTGAGGAATACAGGAAGTTTAAGATTTCTAATGTTTAAAAGATTTTAAAAATTTTAATCTTCTAAAATTGTGGTTAAATATACATAACATAATCTTTACCATTTTAGCCATATTTAAATGTACAGTTCTGTGGCATTAAGTACATTCACATTGTTGTGTAACCATCCTCATCGTCCATTGCTATAACTTGTTCATCATCTTTAGCTGAAATAATACCTACTAAACAATAACACTCACTAAACAATAACTCCCATTTCCACAGGCAACCAATATTCTACTTTCTATCTCTATGAATTTTACTACTCCAGGGACCTCACATAAGTAGTGGAATCATACCAATATTTGTCTTTTTATATAGCTGGCTTATATTACTTCAGCGTTCATCTACGTGTTAGTCTGCCAGAATTTCCTTTAAGATTTAATAACATTCCAATGTATGCTAGTGCCACATTGGGTTTACCCATTCATTGGTCAATAAAAGTTTTAAAAAACTGGCTGTAACTTAATAGGATCGTTAGAATAAAACTCACAAAATCAGTCAAGTGCCTAAAGAAGAAAGCCAATCTTTTCAGAGTTATTTATCACTTTCTCATGAATAACCAAGCTTCATTAAGATTTTTAAAACTCAACAGTCTGGTATAATGTTTAAAAAAACAACAACTGGGAGTTGAACTTCTCGGTCCTTTTTGATATACAATAGATGATATTATAGCTTCAGTTTTTTCATATATAAAATGAAGGGACTGAACCCTTTCTATTATTCTGTGAAGGAGAGTATCCAGGAAAGGAGCAGCGATGCCAGGTGCTTTCAAGTCCTAATCCTTGATGTAAGCATTAGTTCCATTTTCACAAGTGAATAAACTGAGTCTCAGAGTTATTAAGTAGGTTACCTTTAGTTACATACTCAGTAAGTGGCAGACTTGGTAAATCTAAATCATTTTTATTCTAAAGTTCACCCTCTTCTCTCTATATACTGACACCGCTACTGAAAGACAGAAGATGTAAGGCCAGGGGGCGAAAAGCACCTAAAACTCATTTAACACTATTGATTAAGTGCAATTCTGTTGACACCTAAAAAACTAACCCATATAAGCAGTTTCCCCATGTTCCTGTGGCTATTTCAAGAAACAGAACTTTTTCCTGCAAAACTCTAGGTATGCTTCACTTCAACACAATAGCTCTGAAACGAAATAAATTATTTGGATGGTATTTCCACAACAGACACCTATCTCTGAGAACACAGGAAAAGTCAGCTTAATATTATTGTACTACTCATTCACAAGGTCAGATTGAATTTCTGACCTTGCTAATATAGTTTCTTTTAAGACAACCTTGTCTTTACTTATTCTGGAACAAATTTCTAAAGTATAATACAATTAATTTTATAAATATAAAAATGTGAATATTTTTGAGGAATACAGAATCATTCAAAAACTTTTCTTCCTTTTAGGAAGTTAGTCATATGTTTTCTTTTCATCTACAGTGAAGAAAATGAATCTATCCCATTTAGAATATCAACCTGTCTACACTCAAATCTGAAACATTTATATTACTCATTTCTCCTTAAACTATGTGAATTTAATGCCATGCAAGCAAAGCATTTGATAAATAATCAAAGCCTAAGATATATGCAGTAATTATGGTTTCTCCTTTCTATGACCCCTGATTTTCAGGGGAATGTGTATAGGCCAGTGGTCGGCAAACTCGTTAGTCAACAGAGCCAAATATCAACAGTACAACAATTGAAATTTCTTTCGAGAACCGAAAACCGACTTCTGTGTGTGGGCCACGAAGTTTCATTTGCACTGTACGTGCCTGCCCGCACATGCTATTTTGTGGAAAAGCCACACTCAAGGGGCCAAAGAGCCACATGTGGCTCTCGAGCTGCGGTTTGCCGACCACTGGATAGGCAAACCACAAATGTTTGGCAAAAGGCACATATTTCATGCACTTTCTGATAAAAGAAGACCCTGGTCCACAGTTACACAAGGATAGTGGAACATTTGACAAGTGTGGGCAATCAACAAACATTTTCTGAGTATCTTCATTAATAGCACTGGAATAGGCACTGCATAAGATTAAAAATTTAAATAAATATTCAAGTTTCACAGGTGCTTTTAAAACTACCTGAAAAGACCTTTTCTCACAATCAAAAGCAAAAATAAAACTTTCTGCTAGGGAACAACTTTAGACAGAAATCACCCTTTTCTTCAATTCACAGAGAACTGAACAGGTAAGTACAATAAAGATATAACCATAACCATTTCTCTTCTGCAGATATATCAGAGGTCTATTCATAGACAATTGTGTATCCCAGCAAAGGGATTTATGTAACATGTTCCTACTCTTATATTGCCAAAATCCATTTATCAGCATACTTCAAGGGCATATAGTTTATTGCCTATGAAGTAAAAATATTAAAATTATGAACTCAATCCTCTTCCCTACAGTAGTATTACAGAAATACCCAACATTCAATCCAATTTAACCTTAAATGCTGTCTCTAATACCCTTGATATTTACATTATGTCCCCTATGAAAGATTCTGCATATCAATTTCTTTTCCTGATATAAAGGTCATCCTCAAAAAACGAAAAATTATAACCGTAGGTTGATGGTTATAATTACCAAAATATGCAAATAATGGAAAATGGGGAAAAGAAGTTTCAAAAATAAGTCAAATTATTGTTACACTTTAAGAAATAATGTTAAAGTTACCATGTGAACTAACTTGCTAATGTATATTAACAAATGTCAAATTTTTATATGAAGAAAAATTATCACAAAATGAACAGTGAGTCAGAACCTAAAAGCTAATGCAACCTTAACTGGAGATATATAAACATGCATTAACTTTTACTGAAAACCTCCAAATACAGCAGCATAAACACATAGTTAAGATATACTCCTTCACATTTTTTAAAATATATTTTTATTTTTATTTTTATAGAGAGGAAGGGAGAGGGATAGTTTGTTAGAAACATCGATCAGCTGCCTCCTGCACAGCACAGCCTCTACTGAGGATGTGCCACAACCAAGGTACATGCCCTTGACCTAAATTGACCCTAGGACCCTTCAGTCCACAGGCCGATTCTCTATCCACTGAGCCAAACCAGTTAGTGCCTCCTTCACATTTGAAGGCCAAGGTAATATACACAATTAAATGTCATGCATGAACTTTCATTGAAAACAAGTTTTACTTTTACTATTTAATGATCCATAGAAAAAGGAATTTGGGGTGGGGAGAGGTTAGGCCTTCTAGAACTCTACTATGATATAAAGAACCATCTTCAAGAAATTCTCGCTGTTGACTACCTCAGAGTATTATAGTTGCTTTGGAAAGAGAAAAACTTACCAGGCTAAATTCTATAAACTGAAGTGTTAATGACTTGCAAACTGCCATATTTGGTCAGACAGTCTTTGCACACAAAGAGAAACAGCTGTTAGGGTCAACAAGAGAGGTTACAATGTAAGTTTAAATGTCTATCTAACATTGTTTTGACTTACAAGTTTTCTAAAGAATAATGATCTGAGGATGATCAGAAAACAAGGGGGCAGGAGGGACAGAACAATGTGACCAAATTATTGTAAAATGAAACAGCTGTTAAATTGATACACTAGTTTTTTCATATATACCAATGGACATGACTCTTTATTTTAGCCTTGGATTTTCTTTCTTTGGAACTTAACTATGGAAAACAAATAAAGCAAGGCAATTACATACAAAGAACCCAAAATGTCATGCCCAACTGTAAGTTATCCATGTTGTTTAAATAAATTAGTATTTCTTTAATATTTGAGCTCTATCACCAAGAAAGATATGAGTTTTATTCACTTAGTCCACATGCTTGAAAAGGTTGATATCTGATTATATTGAAAATTACGTGGATAATATAATAGCCAGCCTATGTCAAAATTTCAGCACACTCAACAGTAGCACCAATTTAAATGAATAATTTTCTGAAGCCTTCAGTCAAAGGTCACTTGTTAAAACAATTACTCTGAAATGATGAGACCTTCAAAGTAGGCTTTATTTTAGCTGGCCACATTCTCAATAAAAGACAATGACTTCTTTAAAAGAATCTGAGCTGCAAAGTCTAGCTGGAAATATACTCAATAAAAGACAATGACTTCTTTAAAGAATCTGGGCTATAAAGTTGATATATATTTGTGGGAAATCATGTCACCCTCGTGTAAAAAATATGCAGAATACACTTCTTTCAGTAGGCAGTAGAAAAGAGAAGAAGCAGGTGTCTTCACTTTTAAAATATCACTAAATTACCTTTTAATTCAGATTAAGCACCTGTAAACTGCTAATAAGAACACTATGCCAAAAATACCAAAATGTGTATATAGTTATGGGTTAACTATCCAGACAAATATATACCTTAACACCAACGAGTTACCTGTACACTGAATTATAAAACTAAAACAATAAAAAGGAAATGTACCAAAAATAGCAAGTTCAATTACAAATTTGAGTTGATAAATCCTATTAAAGCTACTTATGAATTTTAAATGTTAGCCATACAGAGCAATCGTGGATTCAAATTTTACTAAAGCAAACTGAGTTCCACAAAGAACTCTCTCCCTTATTCATTTGCAGTTTTAGTAAACACTACTTAAATGCCTTCAAAATATATAAAACAGCACTCTCTACCAACAGGTCCTTTTTTTTTTTTTTTTTTTAAGTTAAATGTGCACTTCCTTGGCAACTAAGCTTTTTCCAACTACTTTGCAAACATCAGTTTAATGTGACACAGTTCAAGTCACCCTCCATTGTTTTTTACTTCCTAAATAAACAAAGCAGCTGGAAACACACACACACACACACACACACACACACACACACACACACACGGGCGCGCTCTTTGGAGTTACTACTCCAGTTACATCTGTGAATACATGTGTTTATTAGAGTGAAAATAAAATAATTATGAAACTTGTCGCGGTCAGTGTTTTTTGTTTTCCATTGACAAAAATAGCAAAAGCTAAAATATCTTACACTCAAATTGGAACAGGATTTTGAACTAACGGAGTAGTAGTAGTCTGAGTACCAGTATCATGATTGCTTTTGCTTCCAACATAAAAGAATCTCCGAGTAACGCTAGTGTGGAAACGCCTGCAAAAGCAGGTGCAGATGGCAACAGGCTGAATGATACTGAGCAAAATACTACCAGGAATGGACTGCGAATACTTGGAAGTCTGATTATTTTCTGGCTTAACACCTAAAACCCTTAAGTTTGCTGAGAATCAAGACACAGCAAGGAAGTATTGGGAGCATATATTTAAAGAAGATGGGGCAAGTGGGATGCCGCAGACACTTCAAGTTTAGGAGGGGAGAATGAGATGGAAAGGCCAACACGAGATGGCAGATCCATACAAAAAACAAAAACAAAACACAAGTCTTTCAAATTAGTCACAGCCCAGGAAGACGGGCCAAGACGGAGACCAGCCTAGTCAGATACGGGCCCTGGGGGCAATAGGGAGAAACTGAGGCGGAGGAGAGGCCAGATTCCCACACAGGACCTGGCCCAAAACATTCAAGTCAAAAGCCAAACCGGCTTCGCTAGGGGCCCGGAGGGACAGCCACAAGTTTAAGACTCTGAAGACAGACACCCACCCAAGACAGGGGGAACCGGTTCGGGCAGGGGCTCCGACAGCGTTCCCACTTGCGCATGCGCCCTCTCCCCTCCGCCGCAGCTTCCCCTCCCCCCAATCACAGCTCCCCTCACAACACGGCTCTTCCAGGGAGCTGGACGCAGCCCCTCCGGCCCAGGCCCGCGGGATGGGAACGTGGGCTGGCTCCCCGCAGAGGACACCCCCTGGCTTGGTAAAGGGAGGAAGGGGAGGGGAAGCGCGGCCCTACCCGACCCGCCGTCTCCTCCTCCACCGCCTGCCGTTCGCCGTCCCGGAGGCTTCGTCGCCTGGGCCTCCCTAGCTGTCCAGCCCCCGTCTCCCCCGCCCCCTACTCACGTGAGAGCGGCTTTTTCCGCTCTCGGCCCGCCTCCCGCCCCGTGTCATAGGTCCGCGGGTGAGCCGCGCCGCCTCATTGGTCCAACGACAGGCAGCGAGGGCGTACTTCCTCTCCTCGACGCCCCACCTGGGCTTTCGGCCCGCCCCCTAGAGCCTGCGCCTGCGCGGAGTCTTCACTGGCGACAAGCCCAGTCACTGTCTGGGCTGGGACTGGTAGTGGCTGTGTGGCTGTGGCAGGGACTGAAAGCAGGACGGGAATAAGGAATGAGGAGGGAGAGAGATGAAGCAGGCTGGATAGTACCTTTTAAGCAGGGAATCCTGTTCACCTTTCACGTTGAATACTTTTTCAAAAGCGGCGCTTAACAGTGTTAGTCAACTCACCTGGCCTTTATTGAGAGCGCACAAATGTGGCAAGGATAGTGATGGGTCCCGGAAATCTCATTTGGCTTTACTACAAACATATGGGAATCTGACTTTTTTGGTTTTACAAAGGAGCCCAACCTAAGTTACAGAATTCAGTCTAGAAGTAGAACTTCTGACTCTATCCAAGGCCTTGAGATTATATTAGAGACACATAGAACAGCTAAGAAATGAACAATGTTGTTTCAGTGTTACTCAAAAATGGGGTTGGAATTTTATTTGAAAATCATTGTTGTATATAGAGCAACAACGATGTAACTAATTTTAAAGTCCCTGTCCTGAATAAATTTACAATGTAGTTGGAAATAAAAACAATGATTATTAAAGATGCTATTTCACTCCTGATAATTTATAAAATAATTCAACCTTTTTCTTACTTTTTTAAAAATTCAAATAGCATATGCTCTTTTCCTGGTGAATGACTCATTCCCAATGTTTTCCTGTTGATATTGAATCTAAATCAACCAGAGAAAAAGCTATGTTGTTACAGTTCTCTTTGTGACTCATCTGTCACAATAGACTCACTAAACTCCCTCAAGAAATAGTTCTGTTCCTTTTCTCCTTATACACTTATAATAATACCCATTTAAAAGATACAGTATTAGGAAGAAAGTAAAACGCCCTGAATTCCTGACCACCACTTTTAATATTTTGGTGATCATATATGCATGTATTTCTTGACTCATGTACACCCCAACATATATGTAAACCTTAAGAGAAAATTTTGAAACAAAATTTTATTACAGAATAGTATATCTTGGAGAAAAATACACACAAGCTAAAATAACAAATAAAAACATCACAGTCCCACCACCAATGTTAATACTTTAATACACTCTTCTGTGTCAACATATTGTTTTTCAAAATGAGGTCACAGTATAGAAATCTACTTGATTCAACAAACAACATATACATTATTTCAGTCAATTTTCCTCTCATATAATTCCTAGATCCTATTCAAATTTTATCAACCTAACAATGTTTTTCCTGTCGGCTTTTCCAAATCAGTAATATTTCAGTAAATCTTCCCCTCATTTAATAGCTAACTCTAATCAAATTTTCTGTTACCTGCAATACATTTTTTAACAGCCAGTTTTCCCAAGTTAGTATAAAATCCAGGGCCTCATATTGCATCTAGTAGTGTCCCCAAGTATTTTTTAATCTAGCACTTAAGAAAAAACTGTAAAGACATTGGCTTATTAAAGAAATTAGACCACTTTAAATACCTTCTGAATCCAAATAGTTGCTTCCTCAAGGTCACTAAGTTTGTTCCTCTCCCAAGCTTGTCTAACTCTAGGCTGGCATGTCAAACTCAAAGGCTAACAAAAGCCACATAAACAAGGTTTAAGTTTACATGGGCTGCAAAAAACCAAAAGCTTCAATTTTCATAGAAACACAGATTTAT
Organism: Antrozous pallidus; assembly: GCA_027563665.1. Lineage (NCBI taxonomy): Eukaryota > Metazoa > Chordata > Mammalia > Chiroptera > Vespertilionidae > Antrozous > Antrozous pallidus. The sequence goes on along the minus strand of CM050522.1, from coordinate 75,970,930 downwards.
TTTGATAGGGATATGCTGAATACAAAGGGCTGAAATAAATGAGTAATTGTTAACATAAAATAATAGAACATTTTAATTAAAAATTAATTTTTTTTTCTTGAACATTAACTTACCAGACACTGAATAACTGCACAAATTAATAAGCACAACACAAATAAACCTATTTTTCTTGTTCTCCAAAAGTGAAATTATTTGGTGTCGTGCACACCAAACAAGTCAGTACAGGACTAAGGATGTGGCAGTTGGCTGCTAAAATATTCTCTGTTAGCATTAGTGGAGAGAAATGACTTGCCTTGCAGTAAGGCAAGTAGGGAAATGAAAGTAACAGGATTACAGTAATCAGTCATTAGTGAACGTTTTGTTTGTTATTAATAATTATGTATAACAGGATATTGTAAAAATCAAGTTACAAAGTTTTTATTAAATCATTTCTTACATACCATTACATTGGCTGGGCCGAAAAAATATTCCTTGTGGGCGCATGCGGCCCGAGGGCCTCAACTTTGACATGCTTGCTCTAGACCTTGTATTTCTTTGAGCTATGACTTCCAGTTATATCTCAAGTTTCAATGGATTAAAGCCAAACATTTTGGGCTAGCACATATCGTAGGTTAGCTTACCTAATAAAAGAGAAACACACAAATTATCCATCACTCCGCTATGCCCACAGCCAATCAGAGTGAGCATGCAAATTAAACCAACAAAGATGGAGGTTAATTTGCATATGCAGGCTCAGAGTGGTGTGAAGCCTGCTATGAGGGGGAATGGGGAAGGTGGAGGGAGCTACTGGAGTGGTGCTCCAGATAGAAGCAAGGAATTGCCGCTCCTGGTGGCCCAGGAGCAGGGACATGCTGGCTCCCAAGCGGCTGGAAGTGAAGCTAAGGACCTATTCTTGCACGAATATCATGCAACAGGCTTCTAGTATGTCATATAATACAGAACCCAAGTATTTGGAGAACAAGGTTATTTCCTATTCTGGCTCCAGCAAGCACATTTGGACATAAAGATGATTACCTGCCACAGCTGAAGGGTAAGAGATGGTTAGGTGTTATCACACTGAAGGCTGACACTGAAATGAAGCTCAGTTTACTAACCAAGCTTTCCCCTGGAAAATGCAAGTTTTCAAATAGATTCCAGAGTTCCAAAATAGTTACCTGAGATTCTGCCAGGACAACTGTTTATCTAGGTAGAGAGATGAATTCCTTGCACATCCTTGATTGCTAACACATCCCCAGTAGGGGGTGTGCAGGAGGCAGCTGGTGGATGTTTCTAACTCTCTAACTCTCTATCCCTCCTCCTTCCTCTCTGTAAAAAAAAAAAAAAAAAACCAATAAAATATATTTTTAAAAATTAAGTTGTCTATACAACTGAAAATGATCAACAGATTCAACACAATCAATCTCTATCAAAATTACAACAGCCTTCAGGAATGTAAAAGGTGATCCTCAAATGCATATGGAATTTCAGGGGGCCTGGAACAGTCAAAACAATCTCGAAAAAGAATAAAGTTGGAAGACTCATACTTCAAAACTTACTACAGCCTGGCCAGTGGTTAAAGTGTTGGCCAGCACATGGAAGGGTCATGGGTTCGACTGCTGGTGGATGGTACTTACCTGGGCTGCAGGTAGGATCCTAAGTCCCAATGGGGAAGAGTGCAGGTGTCGACCAATCTCTCTCTACTTATACCCCCTCCTTTCTCCCCACCCCCCCTTCCTTTCACTCTCTAAAAATCAAGGGAGAAAACATCCTCAGGGGAGGATTAACAACAAAAAACGTACTGCAAAATTACAACAATTAAAGCATAATGTTACTGTCCTAGCTCAGTGGATAGAGCTTTGGGATGCGGACTAAAAAGGTCCCAGGTTCAATTCCAGTCAAGGGCACATGCCTGGGTTGCCAGCTCCATCTCCAGCAGAGGGTGTGCAGGAGGCAGCCAATCAATGATTCTCTCTCATCATGCTTGTTTCTCTCTCTCCCTCTCCCTTCCTCTCTGAAATCAATAAAAATATATTTAAAAACAAAACAAAAATATGTTACTAGCATTAGGACAGACATACAGTACAATGTAATAGAACAGAGACCCCAGAAATAAACCCTCACATATATAGTCAGTTGACTCAAGAACATTCAATGGGGGAAATAAATGTCTTTTCCACCAATAGTACTGAGAAAACGCTATCCACAAGCTAAAGAATAGAGTTGGTTAGGTATGGCAGTGGGGACGATTGCTCAACACTGTGAATGTACTTGATGCCCCAGAACTTGACACTTACAAAATTATTAAAAACGATAGCTAATTATGAGTGCTCTACCACAATACGTGCACCAAGAAGGGAGAACCCAGGGAGCAACTGGATTGGCAAGGAGAAGGAAAAGGAGGCTAGGATGTTGTCGTTTTCTGGTCGGCAGGGCGGCGTCCTGGACGACGCCACTCACCTATACAAGGACCACAGGAGATAAGAGCCGGATGAACTTGAGGTAAGGTCACCAGGGACACTGGGGGCTGGGGGAGGAGGGAGGTACGTTGCCATGAGGACATTCAATTGAAGATGTCTTGTAGGCAGTTGGCCCTGGAGCTGGCGAGAGAAGTTTGGGAATGGCCAGCACGCAGGACGTAACGGAAGCCACGAGAATGCGAGAGCACCCGGGAACCACCAACATCCCAAACGCAAGGAGAGGGAACCGCCTTCGGGGCCCTCACACGGCGAGCCCACATCCCTGGGCGAGACTCACCAAAGCCCCCGGGCGGAGGCGCCCTTCAGGCCCACGGAGGCAGCAGAAGGTCCAGATCCAGCTCGAGAGGCGCCGCTGAGGAGCCAGAACCCCAACCGCTAAGGAACCTCCGCACCCCAAGTCTCAGGCGTAACCGCTCGCGCCTGGAGGCCGAAGCCCTCGCTCCGCACTCCGCCCTCAGCGTGCAAATGCCCCGTCGCGGCCCCGTCGCCTTCCGAGCCTTCCGATTGGCGGAGAGGACCATGGGACCTGGAAGTCGTCCCTGTCCGCGAGGGCTGCCCTTCCGGTTCCGTTGGGTCCCCCTTTGGCTCGGGTTCCCTGCCCCTCCCCCATCCCGGCGCCCCGAGGGGCCGGAGCTCCTGGTGGTGCGGGGTCCTGACCGCGGCCTTCCCCCCTGAGTCTGTAAGTGCGGAGGCGGCCGGAGAACCGGGCAGGGGGTCGGGGTCTCTCAGGACGGAGCCCCCTGGGGGCCCTCGATTGGCGAGGGCCTGCTGGGCGCCGAGGGGCTGGCCTAGGCCCGGGGGGGGGGGGGGGGGAACTGCGGGAGCCGTTGGCCCAGCCCACGCCGCGCCCCGCCCCCTTCCCTTTCCTCCTCCCGAGTCGGGAGTTTTAAGGATGCTCCCGGGACCTCCTCCTGCGACCCCGGCCGAGGTCCCAGCTGTCGGCTCGGACGCCTGACTCTGGTGTCTTGCAGGAAGTGCCAGAGCTGAGGCTGTGGCCAGGCCCTGCCCGCGGGAGTCACGATGAGGTTATCCTTTCGCCGGGGCTTCCTGCACCTCGGCTCCTGGCTGCGGCGCCTTTTATGTCACTGGCGCTGTGCCAGGCCCTGGGGATTCGTAAGATATCGTTCCAATTTTTATAGTCAAGTTTGGGAGCCAGGTATAATAAACAAATAAGTGCTCCTACAATATAGTATGGATGAGTCATCCGTGTGTGGACTGCTCAAGGGGGCCCTTGCTGGGAAGGCTGAAGAAAGGGACTTCTGAATTATACTTCTTGAACATCAAGGTGAAGAGCTTTTCAGGCAGAAGAACAGTTGCAGTGCTTTGAAAGGATGCAACTGAGCCTAACTTGTGTGGGGAGAGGAGGAAATGGGGGGCGTTGCGGATGGGGGGAGGGATCCTTGTGTGTAGATTAGATGTGAGATTGGGAAAGTAGACCAAGGTCCAGATAGTGACAGGTTCAATCCTAAAGGAGGTGGATAGTCTTCAGAATTTTAAGAAGGAGAAGGATACAGTCAAAGTGGCACTGTAGAAAGCCATATTCTGGAGATCAGTCTATAGAAGTTTCTATAGACTGATTCTGAACTCTTTAGCTAAAATCTAGGCATACTTTTTGGAGGTTGTTTTGTGTGTGTGTGTGTGTGTGTGTGTGTGTGTGTGTGTGTGTGTGTTTAAGGAGTAATGACATCCAGCCTAGTGAGCAGTAATGAAGTCCTGAAATGGAGTTATGAAGGTATTACTGGAAAGGAAGCAAGTGTGCTATAGTGAATAGTGTGAAGACTCCATAATAAGTTGGCTTTTGAGTGTGGACGAGGTACCAAAGCTGGTTTCCAAGTTTTAGGCCTTTAGTATTTGAAGAACATCGATGCCATTGTCAGCAATAAAGCCATAAGCTTAGTGTAGATTACAGATTTATTTTTTTGGATATGTTGCATTAAAGGTCTAATGGAACTTTCCAGGATATAGTCGAAGTGCAAATCTGCAACTTAGCCTAAATATTGTGGCCAGAGGTAAAAGTCTGAGTTATCTGCATAGAAGTGGAAGCTATGGGAATAGTTGCCATCAGGAAGATATTATTGATATTGAAGGGAATAATATGGGAAATGGTTGCATTATGAAGTAGGAGTTGGTATAGCAGCAGAAGCAGGCATAGGGGATAAAATATATGAATATAAAGTTCCTACAACCAAAAAGACCCAGAAATCAAGAGAAGAGAATACTAAGAAGGAAGCCACTGAAACAATTCATGCAGAGCCTTTAGGGAATTAGGGGGGAGAAGACTGAATATTTTGTACTAAGAAATCATTAGTGATCTTTCAAAAAGCAATTTTAGCAGAGTGTTAAGATGATGGTATATGAAATAATGGTGTTCTCAACTGGTTTGTTAAATGAGAATGAGAAAAGGCCACAAATGAAGGCTTTCCCAGAGAAAATATACAGGCTTTATTCGTTTACTAGAATTTACCTAAGGAATGCTTATAGAGCTCATTCCAGGTATTGTTCTAAGCTTTTTTAAAAATGAACTTGATTTTAAAATTTAATTTACTTTAAAATGAATTTAACTTCCCATAGCAATTTTATGAAGTAATATTACTATTTGACATCAGGTACACAGAAGCAGAGATGTCATGATGGCTAAACTATTGCATTATCTAAAATAGCCCAACGTCACATGGCTAGTAAGTGAGCAGGGTTTTGATCCTAGGAAGTATGACTCCAGAATCCAGAGCTTTATGCTACTAACATAAGCAGTGACTAAATATGGGAATCAAAGGAGTGGGGAAAATTTAAACAAGGGTAAGCTCATTGGTAAAAATGGAGAGGCTTGGAAAGAGTTCCAGATGGAGAAGAAGGTAAGTAATGGTTTTGTATTTGTTATCTATTTTTTTTATTTCTTTTCTCCTGTCTTAGATCTTTCAATCTGTGCCATTTTAGGTCCATTTCTTTCACAATTAGGTCAATTTATGTCACGCTTTCATCTATCACTATCTATAATCTAGTCTCCTCTTCAACTTCAGACTCATATCCAACTAGCCCTTGATGTCATGCCGTCTCTCTCCTCTGACTGAACATTTTAAGACCAGACCCATGATCATCCCCTCCAATATTCCCTAACTTATTGAATGGCACTCTTAAAGACATCCAGTCACTCTAGCCAAACTTCTTGGTGTCATCTTGATATTTCCTTTCTTGTTCATTCCCTTGGTCACCAAGTGCATCAGTTGATTGTTTGGAGAAACTCTCAATTCTGTTTCTTCTCTCCATCCATATTATTACTATCTCTGTTCAGTCCTCATCATTTCTATCTTGATCTGCTTGAGTAATAGCATACTAACAGGTTTCTTTGCCTTCACATCTACTTTTCTTAGAGCCATTCTCCATAAATTCTTATTTTTGAGTAATTGAATTTTAGATAATGCAATAGTTTAGCCATCATGTATTTCATTTGATACCATAATAGCCTAAGGCAAGTATTTTGAGTAGTTTCAACTGAGTTAAGTTTGGTTAAGGTTGGTCTTGAGGGTAAGGATTTAGGAATTTTTAAAATAGAGGCTATAATAAAACATTGAGAAACCAGACAGGCTTTCTGAGGAAGTAAGCCTTGAAAAAAATAAAACACAGGAAAAAATCAAGGACTAAGCTGTGAAGATTATATTTACTGTTATACTTCTGTGAATCCTTGCAAAAGTCTGATGGAAAACTAAAGCCAGTAGTTAAGTAACTTACCCACTTCTATACAACAGTTTAAAAAAATGAACTAGGTCTATAATTATTCAACATATATAGGTCTCAAAAACAATAAATGAGAAAAGAAAGTTGCAAACAATATGTATAGTTTATGTCTAAGAAACATAATTTTTCATTTTTTGTGGGTAGGCATACAGAAGGTTGTTTTTAAATTGGGGAAAGGGTTCTGGCCAGGTATCTTAGTTGGTTGGAGCATCATGGAATGCCAAGATTGTGGGTTCCATTTCTGATCAGATCAGGGCACATAGAAGAATCAATTAATGAACGCATAAATAAGTGGAACAACAAATCTCTCCCTTCCTCCCTCCATCTCTTTAAAATAAATCAACTACAAAATTTAAATGGGAAGAGGGAGAGTCATTAAGGGCCAAACTTAGAACAAACTGAGTACTGAGTGAAAGCTAGTTGGGAAAGGGGACTTTTAGTTTATCCATAAGGTTCAGAATTTTTCCAGAAATGATGTATTTCTGTATATGTTATGTAGAATAATAAGGGGGGAAAACACCAAAGTGTGAAAACTTGGAGAATGTAGTGTTACGACAGTTACAAGAGAAGAAAAGGACTGAGGTTTATAGAGAGAGAAAGGCTGTGGTATATTACAGCATCTTTAAAGAATGGCATACAGTGTTAGTGAGATAAAGATTGCCAAACAGTTCTGAGTGCTGAGCTGAAAGATAAAGACACTTTTATGCGGTACATGAGGAAACAGACTGACATACAGCTTGGGGATTACTGTACAGATAGGAAAGTTCTCCTGATCAGTAGTTGTTAGAGGCAGTTGAGATAAGAAACTTGGGTATTTTCTCACTGCTAGGAGCATACCAGTGAACGTTGTCTGATTTGGAGTACGTATTCACTGATCCTTTCTGGCTACACATTTGAACAAAGGCAAATTTTCAAACAGTTGACACATTTGTTACATGGACATAATTATGGAAAATTATGTAAATATAAAGTGAAAATTATCTTAAGTGAGAATTACATTGATATTTGAGAAATAGGTCATTTAAAATTTGCTAATGGAAACCCGGTAGAATTCAGATTTAATTGAAGTAATCTAAGCAATCGATGATTAGCACCAGAACTATAGCAATGATAAGAGAGAGAGAGTGAAAGAGAGAGAGACTCAGTGGTGGCTCAGTGGTGAACATCAGCCTATGAACCACGAGATCATGGTTTGATTCCTGGTCAGGTCTGATGCCCAGGTTGCAAGCTCTGTCCCCAGTTAAGGCGTCCAGGAGGCCGCTGATCAATGATTCTCTCTCATCATTTATGTTTCTCTCTCCCTTCCTCTCTGAAATCAATAAAAATATATAAAAAAAAGAATAGAGAGAATTTTTAAATCATTCTGAGGAAAGAATCAACAGGATGGGGTGACCAATTCTACCTGCTCAGTTATTTCTTCCAGTTACTAGAAGCTCTGCCATAATCTAGAATTATAAGAGTGGTTTTATGAAAATTATGAATAATTACTATACTTAAATGTTAACTACAATTGGGGACTCCGTAAATCAAATATATTTGTAATTTTTATTCTCTGTTTTATTTGCAAATTGAATTGTTTCAGTCTAAAAAGATAAATACACAAAGATGGAAAAATAACAGTTAAAATAGGTGAGAAAGCAAGATAAAACAAGGCTAAGGGCATAAAATACAATCAGGGATAAGATATACATAAATCACTTACTATTAAGGTCTTCTAGATTTGACACAGATTTTACTTTAAGTTGTACTTTTTGTTTTTAAACATAAGCCTTTTATTGAACTAAATACACAAAAGCACATGAATCATAAGCATCCAGGTGAATGGATATGAGGAGGGGAGTCTGAACAGGTCCACAATTAACATTATACCTTTAAAACTTCAGCGGGTCTAGTTGTTTGACACATTTTGGCATCACAAAGCTTAGGCACAAGTTCCACTCTAATGTTTAACACTTTCTACCTCTCTTAAGTTGAGGAAGTTATTTATTTATGTTCTCTAAGCTTGAGTTTCCTCATATATAAGGTAGGGGTAATAATAATACCTACCTTTTTGAGGATTAAATGGGTAAACATTGGGAAAGCACTTAGCCTATACCTGGTATATAGCAAGGTTTCTATAAAATTAGCCAGGTTTCAGTAAAGATTAACTACCATTCTTTTAATTCTTAAATAAAATTAAGCCAGTTTATAAGAAACACAATTATTTCCTTTCATTTTGTCATTTTTAAAAAGTAAAAAAAAAGGGGGGGGGCTTGTTTAAAACTTAGTTTTAGATTGTCAAAAGTATTTTAGAAATAAACCCTCATAAGAAATTTTCCCCAGAGCACACAATAATAATTTCATAGGGAACATTAAGAGTTTATTATTCTGCTGTGTTTTGTTGAATGATCTGTGTAAAAAGTAGCAATTGATCTTTGCCCTCTTCCCTAGTTTCTATTGGAAAGAGAAACTAGTGACAGGAAACAATTAAGGGATAAACTGTGGCCTGGAAATAAGACTTTATCAAAGGGAAACAATAGAATAGGCTGACATATTATTGAAAACTTCTTAAACAGAATGTCTTTTTTATTCAATGGGAGCACTTTCCTGAATACCTCTTTGGCTGCTCCTCTTGGTAAGTTTATTGAGACTGATAGGAGTAAGTAAAGGAAATCCCAGTTCCTCATCTTTGGAGCTACAAGGAACAATGCTCCCTGAGGACAGCTGTCTGAATAAAGTATTGTGAGTACCGTCACACTACAGATGGAAGCAGTTAATGCTCATTTTGGGCTGTGAGAGGGAAATACTGACCAGAGGGTGGATTAAGGACAAGCTCAACTCTAAAAATGAATGCCTCTTTTGTTTGGTTGCTCGAAAACAATAGCCATTTTTAAAATTCTGTTTTTCAATTGGGACATTCACTCCAGAATGAATATATTAAGCTACTGTATTTGCTAACACTGACCAGTGGTAATACAGTTTTGCTGCTTCTTTACTGATGTATTTCCTGGATCTCCTAGATTTATTCCTTTTTATCTGATATTCACCATATTTTCTCTGATGCAATATTTGCTTCTTTACATCTTATGTATATTTTTGTTAATATACCTGTGCCAGCCCTGGCCAGTTTTGCTCAGTGGATAGAGCATTGGCCTGTGGACTCAAGGGTCCTGGGTTCAATTCTGGTCAAGGGCATGTACCTTGGTTACAGGCACATTCCCAGTAGGGAGTGTGCAGGAGGCGGCTGATTGATCTTTCTCTCTCATTGATGTTTCTGGCTTGCTATCCCTCTCCCTTCCTCTCTATAAAGAAATCAATAAAATGTATATTTTTAAATATATATATATATATATATATATATATATATATATATATACCTGGACCATATCAGTTCTCCCTCCTAAATATCACCTTTCTTTCAATGTCAGTTTCATTTAGCTGCACTTGTACAATTAGACCTTTTATACATTCCTTTTTTTATTCTCTGTGTCCAGTCAATTACCAAGTTTTATGAAATATCTTGTTATTTTTCTTTGCTCCATATTCCCATTTTCATTCTTTCCTAAGCTTTCGTGGCCTCAGACCTGTAATGCTTCGGCAGTTCCTTCTTACCACTGCCAACCAAATCCTATCGGTTTAACAAACACAAACCGTTCAGTACAGTATTAGCTGGCAGGAGAACACACTCGTTTGAACAGAAGAGGGTTTGACCAGTGGCCGCAATAAGTATAATTTGAAGCGGAATGAAAAGGTGTTTGGCTTTAGAAGGTGGATGTTCCCAACATTAGCCTGTTGATAGGATGGAGATGTTTCTAATACCAGGAAGCTTGCAGTTTGGAGGGGAAGGAACAAGTACTTAACAAATGATTTTTAGTGTTATGATAGAAGGATCAAGCAATGAGTTCAGTAGGGAAAACTGTTAGTCTAAAGGGTGAGGAAAATAAAGAAGTTAGAACTGGCTAGGAGTAGTGTTCTAGACTAAAGAAATAACTCTGTTAGAACTTGGAGTCAGTAGAGTGCTATCATGCACCAGGCACTGAGTAATATAAGACTTAGACTCTTGCCCTAACCAGTTTGGCTCAGTCGGGGGATAGAGCATTGCCTTGCAGACCGAGGGGTCCCAGGTTCAATTCCAGTCAAGGGCATGTACCTTGGTTGCAGGCACATCCCCAGTAGGGGGTGTACAGGAGGCAGCTGATGGATGTTTCTCTTTCATCGATGTTTCTAACTCTCTATCCCTCTCCTTTCCTCTCTGTTAAAAAAAAATCAATAAAATGTATTTTTTAAAGAGTTAGACTGCCTTCAGGAGCTGGTGTTCTAAGAACTTTTGCAGGTCAGTGTTATGGAAGATAAAATTATAAAGATTAAGCTTTGGGATCCAGATATGGCTAAGAGCAGCTGGTTGTCTGATACGATTCTCAACTACAGAGTTGATGAATGTTCAAAATTCAAAGTGAATTTATTGATGGACTGAAATTATAGAGCTATTTCTCAAGGTGCAGCTGGTACTCTACTGATTTCACAGGAGACTAGTATATAGACAGAGAATGCCAGTTTATTATTTTTACAATGGCTGATGGCATAGCTAATTCATCCTTCCTTTTAGAGATACACACAGGAAGCCAAGTTACTCGAAAATTATTTGGAGAGTATGGAATCAGAATATGGGGACTTTTTCCAAAGGGATTGCTCTATAGAGGGACAAATATGTGGAGAGTTTTGGCAAAGACACCTTCTCCATAGTTGAATGTGTATGCCAATGTTTATCTTAATTATTATTAGTTTACTTTATCAGTTTATACTCAAGAGGCTTGTCTTTATCCACAGGCAATGGGTAGTCACAGGACTTTAGGTAGGGGTTGAATATGATCGGATCTGTGTTTTCTAAAGGCACCACGTGGTGGTGTAGGAGTTGCATTAAAAGGAATAGAACCAGGAAGCCGAGGAACATGTGTGAGTCAGTTCTAGTTGTCCAGGTGGTGAACAATGATGGATAAATTTGAGCAAAGAAGAAAGACCAGAATCTAGCAAAAATTAATTATATATTTACTCTTACTCAAATTCCCACCAAGGGGCTTATGTTTTTTCTATATCAGATATTTTATTTTCTTCCTATATCAAGAAATGTTTTTCAAGAGAGAATTAGATTTGTCCAGTGCGCAGATAAACATTATCCCTTTAGGTCTGTAACTTTCATTTTATTGTAGAAATACTTGTATGAATAAATACACATCCTTTTAAACAGAAGACAGTTTACCCAGGAATGGGGCAAGCAGTGTCACTGCAGTTCTTTAAAATGCAAAGCAAAGGAGCAGTGTTTTGTCTTTTAAAGAAGTAGCTTCAAGGTGTCATGCAAAAGAAAATAGTTACATCATTATTACTTTTTGGGATGTTTTCGTTTCTTTTTGAAACCTGAAAGAATTCTCATTTGAGAGGGAAAAAATAATGCTCATGGAGTAACTTGAGTACTATTCCTGTATCTTTAAAAGTTGAGTGAATGCCAAGCTATTCATATTGATACAAGTCCACTCCTTAGGTGCCGTTGACACTAATTTGACAAGGAGTCATTTTCAACAGCCTTTGAAAAACGGTTAGACTGTTTCCTCTTTCAAGGCAAATTTTATTTGGATACATACAAACAGATACGATAACACAGATTTGGTTTTGGAAAGAAAATTCAGGTTTCTTCATTGTTTGAATTTTCTTAAATTCATCCTTTTTACATTTCTGTTCTTTAGGTCTGCCAAAATGTCTGAAAGATCAGATCTCCTTCACTTCAAGTTTGAAAATTATGGAGATTCAATGTTACAAAAAATGAACAAATTAAGAGAAGAGAATAAATTTTGTGATGTTACAGTTCTCATAGATGATATTGAGGTACAGGGGCATAAAATTGTGTTCGCTGCAGGTTCCCCCTTCTTAAGAGACCAGTTTTTACTGAATGATTCCAGAGAGGTGAAAATCTCCATATTGCAGAGTTCCGAAGTGGGGAGACAATTGCTCTTGTCCTGTTATAGTGGTGTGCTGGAATTCCCCGAGATGGAACTGGTAAATTACTTGACTGCGGCGAGTTTTCTTCAGATGAGCCACATTGTAGAACGGTGCACGCAGGCCTTGTGGAAGTTTATAAAGCCAAAACAGCCAACGGACAGTAAAGAGGGGTGTGACCCGCAGAGTGCTCCTCCCCAGTCAAAAGACCAGCAGGGAGATGCCAGAGGCTCCCCAAAGCAGGACTCACCTTGTATTCACCCATCTGAAGACAGTATGGATATGGAGGACAGTGATATTCAGATTGTTAAGGTAGAATCTATTGGGGATGTATCAGAGGTTAGAAGTAAAAAAGATCAGAACCAATTTATTTCTTCTGAACCCTCTGCTTTACATTCGTCAGAGCCCCAGCACTCCCTGATAAATTCAACTGTGGAAAACAGAGTAAGTGAAATAGAACAAAACCATCTCCACAATTATGCCCTCTCTTACACAGGCAGTGATAACATCGTCTTGGCCTCAAAAGATGTCTTTGGGCCTAATATTCGAGGTGTAGACAAAGGCCTACAGTGGCATCATCAATGCCCAAAGTGTACCAGGGTGTTCCGTCACCTGGAGAACTACGCCAACCACTTAAAAATGCACAAACTCTTTATGTGTCTACTCTGCGGCAAGACTTTTACTCAGAAAGGCAACCTTCATCGACACATGCGCGTGCATGCCGGCATTAAACCTTTCCAGTGTAAGATCTGTGGGAAAACCTTTTCTCAGAAGTGTTCCTTACAGGATCATCTTAACCTCCACAGTGGAGACAAGCCCCATAAGTGTAACTATTGTGACATGGTTTTTGCACATAAGCCAGTTTTGAGGAAGCACCTTAAACAGCTGCATGGCAAAAACAGCTTTGATAATGCCAATGAGAGAAATGTGCAAGACCTCACAGTGGATTTTGATTCTTTTGCATGTACAACAGTTACAGACTCTAAAGGGTGTCAGCCACAGCCTGATGCAACACAGGTCCTGGATGCAGGTAAACTGGCCCAAGCTGTCCTGAACTTACGAAATGATAGTACTTGTGTGAATTGAATAGGGGCTTTATGCTCAAAATTAGAAATGACTGAAAATGTGGCAATAGTCTGGGGTTTTTTTTAGGAGAGATTTTGCTAGTTTGACTTCTCCAAAGTCTCTGTGAAGGTTGTAGAGTGAATCAAAGTACTAACAGACCAGGCAACTTACCACTTGGAGTGGTCTAGCCTTCCTTTTGCCCTCTCCCATTTCCTGTTTCGAATTACCTTGTGATGCCTATCTTCCTTCCCCAAGAAGTATTCCATTTGTCTACCTAACATTGACTTATGTTTTAGACTGACAACATTTTAGGCTTTTCACTGGACACATTCTGAAGGTACCAACAAGTTAACATCACCTGCAATCCACAAATGGATGCTATGCTAAAAGAAGTGATTAATATTTTTCCTTTGGCAGAAAATAGGCTAAGCTATAAAGTGATATTGCTATTGGCCTGAATATGTGATGGAACTTCTAGTCCCTATTTATAATTCATCTATGTCTGGTCAGATGAATGACTCCCTACCATTTGTACTTTGCTTGGAAGTGGCTATAAAGAAGTATTTTAAGTTGTTCACTCTTTTCAACAGCATTATGGCCCAACTTTGTATCACTGAATTGTTCACACAGACTCAAGTCCCATCTTTCCGGCAACACCTGCAGGCATAGTTAGGTATCACCATGAAGAGCATAATCAACAAAGGATAGAAGTACATTTGTACTACAGTTTAACATTATACGTCTTCCCCAAAAGAAACCAAATACTTATTATTCATATGTAAATTATTTGTTGGTGCTTTTCAAGTCAGGATGTTCCAAGCATGCTTAACATGTGCTAAAGTATAATAGTTTCTCTAAAAAGAAGCTACTTAGGAGTCAATCTTGGGACTCTGCTTTAGAGGTTAGCTATCAGAGAGGTGTTTAGCCATCAGAAAGGTATCTGGGCCTCAGAGTTTTGTTCTGTGTATTCTAAGAGTCTCTGAATTTTCATTTTCTCATGGACCTTAATTTCTAAAATGGATGAAAAAAAGGGGGTCGAGGAATGAGCAACCAGGCTTTTGCATTCAGATATTCCTAGAGCTCCACCTTGCTATGTTTGATAGATCACTAATACAAAGTTGATTTTCCAGTACGGTAAGACAGAACAACTGTGTGTTGTAGTTCAGAAATAAAATTTTGTCTTATTAGTTTCTGGCCCGTGAGTTAGACATAGGTAATAGAAGTGTTAGAATCCTTAGAGAGTATTAAGAGATAATTTACTCCACCTTTTTTCTTAAGTTGGGATGTTCATAGCCCAAAGAGGTGGCCTGGCCAAGATTGGCCAAATAAGACAAGTGACTAAATATAAGCTAATGTCTCCTCATTTTTTCTCACTGCCCATTGGCTTAAAAAGATTTAGTACATAATAATATGTTAACAAAAATCTCACCTTTGTGAATCCCTATTGGCTTTCTAAGACAGCCTGGATTTTGCAAACAAAATATCACAGAAGGATTATTCTTGTTAGTTATTTTTTAGTTAGATTAAATATTACGTTCTTCCCAATCAAGTGACTGATTTGCTGGGTATTAGTTAGGGAGGGAAAGGACAAGTAAAAATAAATGTGAGAAGGATCTGAATGTGAAATTGATTTTGTCTGGAAACAGTATTTATTTAATTTCCATTAGGATTTTGTTTTCATGTTTGAGCTATAAAGTACATATACAGATAAACCATAAATTAGGTTTAACTTGAGTAGTCAGGGAATTCTTAAAGTTGTTATAATTTGATACATTTACCTGTGAATCTGACTTGAGGTATTATTTCTACCTTTTGTTAAAAGATTTAAAATGAGAATAAAATAGAGTGAGAAGACTAATAGATATCTTATGCCTAAGGTCATATGGTTTAGTGATGCTGCCAAGCATTCCTATTTGTGTATGACCCAGGCAGAGTACCAATTCTGTGCAACAGTGAGACATTGCCATGTTAACCAACAATTCACCATTTCCTTTGAACATCATTTTATCATGGAAATTTCATGTTGGAGTGCTTCCTTTGTTTATAGTCATGTCCTGTTTTTGTTACTGGTTTGAAGACTAAAAGTCATTGGTTCAAAAGAGATTGGTCTCTTTGGTTGGAGACCATTTCTGGGTTCATCTATTCATTCAAGAAATATTTATTGAGCACCTACTGTTGCCAGCACTATGCTAGATGATGAGGATATGAAGGTAAGATTGCAGTGATCCCTGCTCTCACAGATCTTGCAGTTTTGTGTAGTCTTAGGGAGCTAAGACATCAATTTGATTTTATACTAGGAGTAATAAAGGAAACTGCCTTGATTTTTTTTTTTTTTTTTTTTTTGGTCACTTAAAATCAGCATCTAGATGGTTTTGTATCTGTAAAAGCTACAGTTCTCACCTTTTCTATTGCACTCCTCTTGGCTGGGGAGGTGTTCTGTTTCTGTGAGACATTTTCTTAATTTCGGTGGGATTTTACTTTTCTCCTTTGTTTATACATGTTTCTTAGATTGTATTGCAAAGTGATCAAGTTACTGATATCAAATAAGTTTATAGAGGGGGATTTTTTAAAACCTTTATTTTTTCCAGCATTTGTATTTTATGGATCCCCAGGAAAACTAAAAAGGGGAGAACACTCTTTACCATAGTTGGTTAAAAAAATATACTGTATCACAGTTATTTATTTATTATTTAATTTTAAAGACAAACTCCGAACTGAGGCAGCTCTGAGGTAAATCAGATGTGTTTTTAATTTGTTTTCGTTTCTTTTTTAGAAAATCTGTAAGTGGAGGGTGACCAGTGTCACTACTTTTAAATACTGTCCTAAAACAACAACAACCTAGAACATTTTATTTCAGCTGGTGAATAGCTGTTCTAAACCTGTTGTATGTTAGACATACTATGAACTACCTCTTCACTTATTATGGGGAAGTTTCCTTAATAAAAAGTGTGACAATTAAAGCTCTGGTGTGAGTGGTTTATTTTTTCTCCCCTCCTTTCCCTTTTCAATTGCTTGAATTTGAATACAGGAATGCTTTCTTCATTCCTATTCTTTAAAACACATATTAATAAAATATGCTGAGCTTGGCTTCAGAACCAAACATGGGTTAACCAGAAATTGTTTCTAGGGCCAGTTACTTTAATGAGAGCCTGCTGACTAGGGTAAAGCAACTGCTTTTAAGAGCTGGTTCAGAAATTCCTTCATTTGGCAAATACTTGGATGCCTACTCAGTGCTGGCCCTGGGGAATATAAACATTGGGGAGGCACTGCCCTAAATACCTCTGCTTAGATGGGATGCAGATTTCAATACTGGAATGATAATTGCAATAATGAAGGCAGCCAAAGGGTTGGCTTGACAGGCTCCCAACTAAGAGCCAGCCAATTCAAGACAGTTCCTGGTGACTTTAAGGCTGGTGGGATTTTGAAGGGTAAATGGGAGGAGGGATTGGGCAAATGGGAGGAGGGATTGGGCATATTGGGCAAAAGGAGCTAAAGGAGTTTAGGTGAAAGGCTTGGGTTTGCCCAGAAACGTGGGGAGCGGGTAAAGGCGGGAAGGAAGCGGTAAAGGAAGAGAGACCCAGGGGTTGGAGCCAGATCCTAATGGGACATTTGCTAGGAGCTGCTAGGCAATCTTGAATACTGATCCCCATGGCAGTCCCCTCTCCTTTCCTTTGCCACCTTTTAAATTGGAGATGGCCCATGCCCTGACCGGTTTGGCTCAGTGGATAGTGCGTCAGCCTGCTGACCCAGGGGTCTCAGGTTCGATTCTGGTCAACCGCATGTACCTTGGTTGCGGGCACATGACCAGTTGGGGTGTGCAGGAGGCAGATGGTCAATGTTTCTCATCGATGTTTCTGGCTCTCTATTCCTCTCCCTTCCTCTCTGTAAAAAAATCAATAAAAATATATTTAAAAAATAAATTGGAGATGGCCCAGTAAAAGGAGAGGACCTGGCCATAACAATCCGCGCGGGCCTCCCTGTGGTGCCAGCGCTGGGTATTCGCATGGACGCACTGTACCCCAACTTCACAAGCCTCCTGCGATTCGGAGGTCGTGGGGAACTCAGAATGTGGATTGGCTCCCGTGCTGATACAGGGACCGGAGACATGGGATACGCAAGAATCGGGTGGCTCTGCCATCCCGCAGGTCTGGGGGAGTGGGAAAGGAGGATGTCTCAGAATGTGCTTCCGGGATGCTCAGCCCGCCCCCTGGGGGATAAAGGTGTTTGACACCGGATGTATTTCCTTTCAGACTAAGTCCATCTTCCGGTCCGGGCCCTTGGCTGCGGAAACGTCGGTTCTGGTTTTCGGAGTGGGTGAGTGAGCGCCCGGGAGACTCGATCGATAGGTGGGGAAGCCCGACAAGGAGGACGAGGAGGAGGAGGGTAGCTGGGTGCCGCCCGGCAGTGCCGGGCTGGTCCTGCAACCAGCTGGTCGACAGGGCCCTGGTCCTGTCAGGCTTGGCTCGGGAAGACCGTGGCAAGCTGGCGGAGCTCCCCGGCCTCGGGACCCAGACTCAGGTCCACGGCTGTTCCCAAACTCTTCCCGCTCTGGCTTGGTCCCCGGCGGTCGCTGCAGGAGCTCAGTGGAACGAGGCGCTGTTTCGTGATGCTCTGGAAGCAACCGACTCTTAAGGGGGAGACAGGAGGAGTCTAGGAAGTTTGTCTTGATTTGGGCCTTAAAGGAGCTAAATCGCTAGCCGGAAAAAGGAACTGCCAGCGCGAACGTGACGTGCAAACGTGCATTCGGGGGGCTTCTTGCCTGGACAGTGGTGAAAATCTGAATAGCAAAGAAACTTCAGTGAAAAAGAGGAGAGGAAAGATAAAGCTTTGAAGGTGCTTAGGGCCAAATCATGAGTGACCTTTTATTTGCTAAGAAGGTTAGGCTGCCCCGTAGGTAGAAGACAACTGAAGAGAGAAGGAAAAAAGGAAGAGTTTTAAAAGATGTCAGTTCTGCCCTAATTGGTTTGGCTCAGTGGCTATGGCGTCGGCCTGCAGATTGAAGGGTCCCGGGTTCGATTCAGGTGAAGGGCATGTACCTTAGTTGCAGGCACATCCCCTGCAGGAGGTGTGCAGGAGGCAGCTGATCGAGGTTTCTCTCTCATCGATGTTTCTAACTCTCCCTTCCTCTCTGTAAAAAAAATCAATAGTATGTATGTATATATAATAAGAAGATGTTAATTTTGATGGCACTCAGTTCGAAATATAAGAGGCCGGTCTCAAGGAGAACTTTTAGAAGACATGGCAGTCCAGGTGAACAAAGACCTGCAGTTCTGCTGGGGAGTCTAAAGCTTGGAGGTCACATTAAGGTTTTTAATGTGGGAGACTTAAATCCATTTAGTAGTGGGCATTAACAACGCAAGACACATAAATTTAGCCAAGGAGAAAAACATAAAAACGGTTGAGTACAATTCAATATAATGTAAGCCCTGTAATAAAAATATGAAAAATGTGCCACGAGATCAGAGAGAAATGCATCTTAATTTTCTGGATTTTGAGATTTAATTTCCTGGAATTTATTCTTAGCGCCTAGATTAAAATTGGAGTGAGTGTTCTTTCGCCCGATTCAGACTTGGGATTTTAAAATTCGGGTTGTTTTCACTAGCACAGCGTAGGAAAGCGTTTCCTGTCCTCACATCAGTGTTTGCATTATATTTTGCTCAGGTTTCGGCCATGGCCGCGGAGTCCGACGTCCTGCACTTCCAGTTTGAGCAGCAAGGAGATGCCGTCTTGCAGAAAATGAACCTCCTGCGACAGCAGAATTTGTTCTGTGACGTGTCCATTTATATAAATGACACCGAGTTCCAGGGGCACAAGGTGATATTAGCTGCTTGCTCCACTTTCATGAGAGATCAGTTTTTACTCACGCAGTCAAAACATGTCAGAATTACCATCCTCCAGAGCGCAGAAGTTGGCAGAAAGTTGTTGCTCTCTTGCTATACGGGAGCGCTTGAAGTGAAAAGGAAAGAGCTTTTGAAATACTTGACTGCTGCTAGTTACCTTCAGATGGTTCACATTGTGGAAAAGTGCACGGAAGCTTTGTCGGGATACCTGGAAATTGATCTTTCTATGAAAAATAACAACCAACATACCGACCTGTGTCAGTCCTCTAACCCAGATGTTAAAAACGAGGAAGAAAATATAGATAAAGACTGTGAGATCATTGAAATTTCGGAAGATAGTCCTGTAAACATAGATTTCCACGTTAAGGAAGAGGAAAGCAATGTGCTGCAGTCCACAGTAGAGAGCCTGACATCAGAGAGCCAGGAAATGAAGTCACCAGAGCTGCCTTCAGGTGATATAGGTTTTAAAGACAATGAAATTTGTATCCTCCGTGTGGAATCTATAAGCACCGATGGTGTAGAAAATGAGCAGTTTTCACAGCCTTGCACCTCTTCAAAAGCAAGCATGTATTTCTCCGAAACACAGCATTCACTGATCAATTCTACAGTTGAGAGCAGAGTGGCAGAGGTTCCTGGGAATCAAGAGCAGGGCTCATTTTGTGGGACTATTGAAGGAAGTCAGGGAACCGCAAATGAGATTCAGAACCTGGAAGATGTTTATTCCCTGAGGCACCAGTGCCCCAGGTGTCCACGAGGATTTCTTCATGTTGAAAACTATCTGCGCCACCTTAAGATGCATAAACTGTTCTTGTGCTTACAGTGTGGGAAAACATTTACACAGAAAAAAAATCTCAACCGCCACATTCGAGGGCACATGGGCATAAGGCCCTTTCAGTGTACTGTGTGCTTGAAGACATTTACCGCTAAAAGCACGTTGCAGGACCACCTGAACATACATAGTGGGGATCGGCCATACAAATGCCAGTGTTGTGACATGGATTTCAAGCACAAATCTGCCCTCAAAAAGCATGTAACCTCTGTGCATGGCCGGAACAGTGGTGAAAAAATACCCGAGCTCAACAAACAAAATCTATTATAAGGAGAAAGCTATGTTAGGCAAGTCTTTCTTTAGAAATGCAGCATTTGTAATATTGTTTTCTTCTTCATCTTTGGGTCTTATTTTTGGTCTGCCTACACATTATTCTTTCTGTACTTATACTAAGAGTTCCAAAGTGTGGGAGACATGATCAGGCTGATAGAATGCTATCTCACATCTTGCGTTATGTAAGTCCCAGTTGTACACCTAGAGATATATTGTTCTTCTCTGTTTTATATATATATATATAATTTTATTTTTTTTATTTTATTGGTTTTTTACAGAGAGGAAGGGAGAGGGATAGAGAGTTAGAAACATTGATGAGAGAGAAACCATCCATCAGCTGCCTCCTGTACACCCCCTACTGGGGATATGCCCACAGCCAAGGTACATGCCCTTGACTGGAATCGAACCTGAGACCCTTCAGTACACAGGACAATGCTCTATCCACTGAGCCAAACTGGTCAGGGCTATTGTTCTTCTCTTAAATATTGATTCTAATAACAGTGGGTCCAGTAGCATTTCCATGTTAGATTTTGAATATCTGTGTAGTTGATAGAAGTATAAAATAATCTAGCCATGTAATAACTTTTAACAAATTAAGAAAATGGAAAGAAAAATTTTAAAAACCCTATTATCCATTATTAGTCACTTTAAAATCAGATAGGACTAGTTAATTTTTTAACCTGCTTTTGGATTGCAAACTAAATAGCAAGATACCCGTTGTTATAAAATGTAAAAGAACACAATTCATATTCACTTGGGAATAGCAGAATTGCCTTATACATTTCTTAAAACACTATTTCCATGGTTTGTTAGTATACATATTTTATAAATTATTCAATAGGCCCAAATATCTTGATTTTATTTAATGCAGTGGTATCTAATAATGTTGTGGCCAGCAAAATACCCTTGGCTTGAAGCTCTAAAAAATTACTTTTAGCCTTAACTGGTTTGGCTCAGTGGATAGAGTGTTGGCCTGCAGACTTTAGGGTCCCAGGTTCGATTCCGGTCAAGGGCATGTGCCTTGGTTGCAAGTACATACTCGGTGGGGAGTGTGCAGGAGGCAGCAGATAGATGTTTCTCTCTCATCAATGTTTCTCACTATTTGCTCTCTCCCTTCCTCTCTGTAAAAAATTAGTAAAATATATTTAAAAAAAACAAACAAAAATTACTTTTAGAAATCCCAGCTGCTTTTTTTTTTTTTTTTTTGTATTGGTTTCACCTCTTTTCTTGTTGTTAGATATATTTTTATTGATTTCAGAGAGGAATGGAGAGGGAGAGAGATAAAAACACCAATGATGAGAGAGAGTCATCAATCAGCTGCCTCCTGCACATCCCATACTGGGGATCAAACCCACAAACCAGACCTGACTGGAAGTCAAACCAGGACCTCCTGGCTCATAGGTTGACACTCAACCCCTGAGCCATGTCGATTGGGCAACCCTTTCATCTTTTAGTTAACATATAGTAAAGTTGACCTTTGTATCTACGGAATGGTATGCTCAAAAAACACTTGTAGCAGACATCTCTGAAGTCATCAGACAGATGAACACTTCCCATATCTAGCTCCTTCTCATTGCTCATTTCCTTTCTTGAACAGTGATCCCCTCTGCTAAATGATTTGTTTGTGGTATATAGTTTCATGAATTTTAACACATGTATAGATTTATGCAACCACCTCTGTAATCATGATACAGAACACTATCACCCCCCCCCCCCAAAAAAACTCCTTTATGCTGCTGCCCTTTGTAGTAGCTAGTTCCTCCTCCTAACTCTAAACCCTGCTAACATTGCTTCATCAGTGTATCTTGCCTTTTCTGGGATGTCATAAATGGTATCATAGTGTGAGCTCTTTTGAGCTGCTGCTTTCACCTCGCCTCATGCCCTTTGAGATTCACCCGTTTCGTGTGTGTCTATAGTCCATTCCCTTTTCTTCCCGCATTGTCAAGACAGTAATTTTCTTACCACTAGATGAACAGTTTAAACATGGATATCTATTAGTGTTCTCTTAATTATTAATAGGCATCCACATTAATGCAGTTTGTATTTACTAAATGTTGACAAAAAGCTTAGCCATCTTTAGAGTTTTATGTTGTATTTCCAGAAATGTGCCAAAAGCAAAACCATGACCATATGGTTATTTTGCTTACAGTAATATTTCAGAATGTGTTATGAGCCATTGCTCTCCAATATCCTTGTCTACAGGTAACACAAAACTTCGTTGTCATAAAGCAGAGTGAAATATATTGCAGGGCAGGTCATATCTTCTAAAAGACAGGAACCACTTTCAGTAAAGAAGCCTGACTGGAGCAGTAAAGAAACCTACTTTCAAGGTGTTCTATTCCTCTTCTACTCACTTCAGCTTTATGTAGCGTTTCTGCTATATTTAGTATCTGTTGAAGCCCTTCCATATTTTAATATGTAATATACTTTGTACCATTAATAAGAATTTTGTGATGAATCACATGTTAGTTGTTATAAATGTTAATTATCCTTTTTGTGATACTTGTGAAAAATATTTTTCCTATAGAATTTTAACTCTGAGAGAGACTTTAAAGAATCTAGCTCTCATATTTGATAAGAAAGCCAACTTCATGACCCCTCGGATCACCATTTAGTATCATTGGACAGGTCACCTCTTGAGCTTCTCTTAAATTTATATGCAAAATAATAACTTTGATCTTGATCATTTGTGATATCATTTCCAGGTCTAAAATTTTGTGTGTGACTTTATATTTAAATCTTCCAGAGTTCCTAAGAACAGAGAAGAGGGGAAACCAAAAGAGAATTTGGTGTCTTTATGAATGTTGCTACTTGCGCACTCCTTCAGCGACAGAATTTTTCTAAAGCAAATAGTGTTTTTCTTCCACTGGAGAACATGATAGTGCCGTGCTTAATTTTCTTTCCCATTTGATCTATGATTGGCCATTTGTAGACATTTTTCTATCGGAAATAGTTTGTGTTTGAAATACTTTTTCTTATTTTTGCTTTGTAGGATGAAATTTAGTTGGGGAGTGATGCAGATGAGGTGGGTGAGCAAATAGTAAACTTTTTTGCTGTTGTTTTTTATGAATTACTTATCTTTGATATTAAAAAAAGAATTATGGTTGAACTATGTTTAAGTTTGATGTGTGCCTTGTAAGATTCTTGTGAAATTTTTTGTAAGCACTTTGAGATTTTTGCGTGTGGGGAAGGGGTGTTTTGTGAAAGTGATAGTTATTTATTTATTTATTCCTGTCCATTTAGCACAGAGTGATCTCAAAACATTTTTAGGTGAATGTCTGTTTGCATGATGTGCTTAAACAATTTCAGGAAAATGAAAAATTTTTTAAATGCAGGCATGACAAAGTAAAGTGTTGATTTATTCATTTAAACATTGAAACATTTTGGTTGTTTTTCTATATGATGGGGAAAATGCAAAATGTTTGTCTTAAGCCTCTTCATTTACTGCATTTTTGAGTAAAAGATCTTGAAAAGGTAGTTGTTGCTTTGGTATAAGAGAAAATCCTTTTCCTTTTTCCTTGGATGTAACTATCATATATGTTTACATAAGAAATAATAAACTGGATATGGGAATGAAGAGCGTTCTGTTTTATGTACATCTATGAATTTTAAAGAAAGAAACTTTTTCTCCTGGCTATTTATTCATTCAACAAATATTTACAAAGTGCTTACAATATCTAGAAGTTAGGTATACCAACAAAAATCCCTGCTCTCATGAAACTTAAATTCTAGTGG
Organism: Antrozous pallidus; assembly: GCA_027563665.1. Classification (NCBI taxonomy): domain Eukaryota; kingdom Metazoa; phylum Chordata; class Mammalia; order Chiroptera; family Vespertilionidae; genus Antrozous; species Antrozous pallidus. The sequence continues at coordinate 75,947,033 of CM050522.1, read as the reverse complement.
AGGGAGACAAAATTTGTCAACAAGTAAAATTAATGTATATCAGATTTTGGAAATGGAGTTGGAGAAAATAAAGTGGGGGTGTTAGGGAAGGGAAATTCTGATTGTAATTTTAAATATAGTGAGTGGTTAGGCCACCTTTGAAAAGTCTTATCAGGTCGTCTTGTACAACTGTCCAGTAAAATGGAAAACACACACACAGCCATCACTATCTAGTTGAATGGGAAACTAAATCAAATGAACCATTGTTAGGAACCTCTAGGATTGGCTTATATTTCATAAACAGAAGAATATGAAAAGGCTAAAAATGGGAGAACAGACTTTGGGTGGCCACTGAATTTTTAAAAATTGGTATTTTTTTGGTCTTCCAGGCATTAATAACCATATTTTAAAATATATTTTATTGATTTTTCACAGGTAGGGAGAGGGATAGAAAGTCAGAAACACTGATGAAAGAGAAACATAGATCAGCTGACTCTTGCACACCCCCTACTGGGAATGTGCCACACCCTAAATACATGCCCTTAACCGGAAACCAACCCAGGACCCTTCAGTCCACAGGCCATTGCTCTGTTCACTGAGCCAAACCGGTTTGGGCATAACCATATTTATTATTATGCTCATTAGAGTTTATAAACTATTTTTTTCCAGATGTCTTCTAATTCATGGTGGGTTTACTTCCATAAATTCTTTTGTTAGATATCTGGTTTCATATTGGAAAATGCCTTGAGCTTAATTGCAACCCATGACCTTTTCTTAACCTGAGTTTTTCCGTTTCTAATCAGGAACAGAATACATAGTATCTGTCTTTTAGGATTATTTTTATGAGTAAATGAAATATAAATAAAAGTAAAAATGAAAATTTTATTAACACAGAACCTGGCACATGGTAAATTGTCCATAAATATTAATCCCGGTGTCCCTATTCCAAGCCTATTTCTTCCGATATAAAAACAGTGAGAATAACTTATACCTTGCAGTTTGCTGTGAAAAATCCTGCAGCAAATATTTATGGAGTTATTAGTTCCAAAATTTGTGCTTGAATTTTGATGTCTGCTGGATTCTGAGAAACAATTTTCTCGTTAATAAAGAGGTGTGCGTTATTGCCCGCCAAACAAATGCTCTCTTTTTCCCTTTATTTTCTTAATCAGGGAGATTGGTTGGCACCTAGAGGGATTGAGGGGTGGGGTCAACATCTGATTGTGGGAGAGTGATAAGATTGTAATACAGATGTATCAGATTAAGTTAAATGAATATCACGATTTTCACGAATATCACAGGCAAACTGGCTCAAACCAATGTCCAAGAGGCTGGCTCAAGGAGCAGATGAATGTGCTGGGAGTTTCCCATAAACCCCTTCAGTTTGCCTAGGCATCCTTAACAGCACCTCCCACGGTATTCCAGTTTTCCCGAGTCACATGATGGGGGCGGTGCGGCTCCACCACAGGGAAGCTAATGCGCGGTCCAGGTGGCTGGAGCTACTACGCTTTCCTCCCACCGCCCTTACTCCTGGTTTTGCGTGATCTCGCGTGATGTGGGGAGTATCTTCTCGCGAGAGTTAGGTCTGGATCCCTGCAGGTCCGCCTCCATGGTGAAGAGGCGGTGGTGGAGGAGGAGGTGGAGGGAGGAGGAGGAGGCCCCGTCGCGGCCTCCGCCGCCGCCAACGGGGCTGTCCCTGTAGCTCCCGATGGAGTTTGAGGTCGTGAAACCGCCGCCGAGCTCTGCCCCGGCGAGACGAGGCGCCTCCGTCGCCGAGCCGCGCCGCCGCGGGGCTCCCGGGAGCGGCCCTTAGCGACCCCGCCCGGGCCCCCACAGGTAGGGCGGGGGCGGGCACGATGCGGCTCGGGCCCCAGTTCGGGGTCCCGGTTCCCCGGCGGTCGATCGGGCGGGAGACCTATCTTAGCCCGGGGCCTGTACTCTGTCGTTGTGGGTGCAGGGAGGGTTGGGAACTGAGGGCCGCACCTGACACCCCACCCGGGAGTCCGGAGAGCAAGGAGGCCCCTGGCCTTGGTCGGGCTTTTTCAATACCGAGGCCTGGCGCAAATGGCCACCTCCCTTCGACTCCTGCGGAGGGGACGCCTCTGACCCCTAAGCAATCCACCCAAGCAAAGGCCAGGCTCCCCTTCCCTTTCTACACTAGTTAGTAAGAGGGGCTTCGGAGGAGGTTCTGGAAACCAAGTACTCTCCTAGCTTTCCGTCCCGGGGCTTCCCAAGACCCTAACGCAGGGATGGTGGAGGCGGTCTGGGGAGTAAAGAGGGACCCTGGCCAGACAATGCCCTGGGAGGGCTTACCCTCCGGGGAGGGAGGAGGCCGGCCCGAAGGGGCTGCACTGGGTGTGTGACAGAACACCGGCCAGAAACGGAGCCCGGGAATTCTGCTTCGGCTTTCTTCTTCCCCTCTCTCAATTTTCCTTCTCGGGGAAGCCTCTTCAGGGGAGACTCTTCCACCATCTTAGAAGAATGGTAGAAAGCATCTTTGTTTCTCAGCTGCGGATCTACTTTTCTGTGTCCTTAGCTTCAGAAAGGAGATGAGGGTAGCTGTCATTTACCTCTTTCGGATCACAAAAGAGTTGTAAGATACCAGCAGGTAGCACCTCGACACCAAAATAGTCTCAAAGTGATCACTGACATAAAGTAGATCTAATCTCGTGATTCCCAGCGGTTTTTTTTTTTTTCTTCTTAACCAAGTATGTTCCCTTTTAAGTCCTACTCTCCATTTACCCAGGCCCTTTCTTTTAAATTCCTACTTTCCCACCCGCTGCGATGAGCACTTTGTATCCCAAATAAAGTGCTTAAGGAGTCCTTTCCATTTTTGTATTAGCCAAACTTTGAAGTTGCAGTAGGAACTTTTGATTAACCTGAGAAAGCTAATGGTGCTATACTAAATTGCTGTGATTTCCCAAAAGCAAAGAAACAAATGGTTTAGTTAGCCTGTGGAGCCTTGTTATAGTTAAACACACAAATTTAGTGAAGGCTTCTTGAAACATGGAGTTCTCCCCTCATTGCCTTTTATCTGTCTAAAGAGCGACACCACTGTTGTGACACAACCTCCCTCGTCTGTTGTTTGTTTCTACATTCAGTTCTTGAAGAAATAGAAACCATTTTTTCAACATTGCCGTTTGGGTCGGAGATTCTTGTCTTAAGAGTTGTGGGGTTTGGAAATTTGCTAGAAAAACAGAATGAAGATGTTGTAATTCAAACCGGCTCCTATTTGAGCATTTGATTGCTGCCCTGTTGATTAGTGAATCCTTTGAGTTACCCCTGATCTGTTATTACTGTTGTGTTAACCTGACATGCAAGAATACTTTATGTCCTTTGTTCATGTTTTCTTTTTTCTTTGTTGTTCATATGTTTTCATTAATTCACTTCCTGCTATGTCTTTTAGTTTGAAAGAAGTTCTATTTCATATTCAAAAAATAGAACTTCTGTGTTGTATGTAATATCTAAGAATGATAAACTTACAAGGTTTTATCATGATAAGTACTTGCATATTGTTTTGGACTGAGTTGAAGTTTCACTTTCTGCTGATGGAAAAAGGAAGTGTGTGGTCAAATAAAGCTAGCTGAAAATTCAAAATAATGTTTTGCACTCAGTCTTTAACTATTGTAAGTTATATCTTTAATAATCCTCAGGGTTTTCTAATTTTATGAAAACCTTAAGTGTAGGTGTGACTTTCACCTCAAATTCTGAGTAAAATTTACTTTTGAGTTTTATTTTTAATTTTAAGGAGAATTGCATTGTCCAGTACTAGCTAGTAGTCACATGTAGCAGTTGAGCACTTGAAATATGGCAGGTGTGAATTGAGATGTGCTGAAAGTGTAAAATGTATACCAGATTTTGAAAATTTGGTACAACAACAAAAAATTACGAAATATCTTACTAATTTTTACACTGATTACATGTTAAAAAATAATTTGTATAAAATAGGATAAAGAAAATATATTAAAATTAATTTTACCTGTTTTTTCCTTTTTTAATATGACTGCTAGACAATTTTAAATTACTTGTGGCTTGCATTATTTCTATTGGACAGTGCTGTTCTAGAGGATCTTTTCCAATAAATAAATTACCTGAATTAAAAGACATGAAAACGAAAAATTTTAAGGTTAGTCATCAGCAAAACTTTATTGGTTATATTAATTAAAATTTCATTACTGTTCCTTTGGAAGACACTGAAAGTTAAAAACCTCATACTTAATAAAAAATCTAGTTTAACCCATACTGGCTGAAGTAAAACGAGTCAGAAATCTTTCCTAACTTATATTAAAGTTACATAGCAGTCTTTAAAATGGTAATTCTGTTCCTTTTGCTCTAATCCTTTTGATATGTTTGCCTGCTTAGTTTTACTTGGTTTTGTTTGTTTTGTAGGTTAAGGTCTAAATTGTACTCATGATGCTTTAAATACTATTTTTAAGTCCAAAAGTAATTATTTTAAAGGTTTTAAATACTGTTAAAAGTCCATTTCAGTAGCTTAAATTCTTCACATGGGTAAACTAAAATGAAAACAATGAGTGTTTTAATTAACATCTTTAAAATAATATATATATGTATATGTATTTATACAATAGTGAAAGAGGCATAAACTTTATTCTGGCATTTTGAAATCAGATAGCATAGTCATAAACTAGCTGCACAATATCATGGCAGTCTGTTATGAGAAAATGAAAGTACTTAGCTGGTATGCAGTTTGCTTTTAAAGCAGTTTATAATTTGCATCATATGAGACTTAGTCTTAAAAATTACTTGAGTAAAAATGTAAGGTTCCACCTGTAATGTTTCTCCTGTGCTTTATCATTTTACTCATCTTCAATTTTAGTAACTAATAACTAAAGTTAGTTAAATGCAAAAAAATTAATTAGAATGTTTTTCTTAAGTAGTCCCTTTGCATATCTAGAGTTGTGAGCTTTTTAATCCATTTTACCTCAATTTGATATATTTTGATAGCATTTTTAGAATGGATACATCAATATTAACTATAAATGTTATTAGTTGTTTAGTTTTCCATAGATTCAAATAAGTTACTATGGAGTGTATTAATATAAATCTAGAAATTTTATACGTTAATATATTTTCTTAGCTTGCTATTGCTAAATTATAAAGACAATAGGCTATTTACTACTTAATATAATTATAGAAATATATTTTAGGTAAATGTTTACAAAATGCCTTTTTTAAATAAATGAAAGGCCTATTTTTAAAAATATATATATTTTATTGATTTTTTACAGAGCGGAAGAGAGAGGGATAGAAAGTCAGAAACATTGATGAGAAAGAAACATCCATCAGCTGCCTCTTGCACGCCCCCCACTGGGGATGTGCCCGCAGCCAAGGTACATGCCCTTGACCGGAATCGAACCCGGGACCCTTCAGTCCGCAGTCCGACGCTCTATCCACTGAGCCAAACCAGTTTCGGCTGAAAGGCCTATTTTGTCATTACTAATTAAATGTTTTAGTGAACACATGAACTCTGTTTTAAGTAAATTTTTATTTTGTATTTATCTTTATTGAGGGATCTAGAATTCATTGATAATGGTACTGAAGAAAAACATTTTTTTTTTAAATCAAGCCATTCCTTATAATATTAAATAAGGAAAATTTAGTTCATAATTTTCCTGGTAGGAAGTTAGAATGGGACACAGAGCAGAAGGAAAATTTGCAAAGAGTTACTGTCAAAGTTTTGGCACAATCTATCTTTTAAAGGTATACATTAAATTTCTACTAGAAATTAAACGAGTAATATTAAAGCATCTGGTGTTTGTAGATCTAGAAATATATATCGGATAATATAACATACTGCTGTCAAGTATATTCTGGAATAGTTTGAAACACTTTAAAGCTAATAGGTGAAAATATGAAAGATAAAATTTTTATGTTCAAACCGTGCTCCCCCCCAACATACACATACGCACACACGCGCGCACGCACACATGAACGCACTAATTTTAAAGCATTTGGGGATGATCTTGGAAAACTATAGGGAATGAGTATTTTGCTACTAATTTTATATTACTCACTGGCCTTTGATACTCTGACCCCCTGAATTAGCATTTCCAAATAGGTTGAAATTATGGGGGAAAAAATAGATGCAGTGTCTTGTTTTGATAAATATTTTACCAGTTCAAGTTATTAACTAAATTAGGGCTCTCAGTCATAGATTTAAGATACAATTTGTTCTTCCTCAGAGGCCTTCTCCTTGTATAGTTCTGCAGCCTGGTAAGCTGAACATTAAAAATGTTAATATCGTTTCAAGGAGTGATGTATTCACCTACTTTGTGCTCATTCCTGAAGTTGAAAGCCAACTGACTGGTTTTAAGATTGATGGCATTAATAGGTATGGCAATGTATATTAGATACATTTTATTAGAGCTATTTTTTTAAAAATATATTTTATTTTTTTACAGAGCGTAAGGGAGAGGGATAGAAAGTCAGAAACATCGATGAGAGAGAGACATCTATCAGCTGCCTCCTGCACGCCCCCAGCTGGGGATGTGCCCGCAGCCAAGGCACATGCCCTTGCCGGAATTGAACCCGGGACCCTTCAGTCCGCAGTCCGACGCTCTATCCACTGAGCCAAACCGGTCTCGGCTATTAGAGCCATTTTAAAAAATATATATTTTATTGAATTTTTACAGATAGGAAGGGAAAGAGAGGGATAGAAAGTCAGAAACATCGATGACAGAGAAACATCGATCAGCTGCCCCCTGCACACCCCCCACTGGTGATGTGCCCGCAGCCAAGGCACATGCCCTTTCCCGGAATCGAACCCAGGACCCTTCAGTCCGCAGGCTGACGCTCTATCCACTGAGCCAAACTGGTTTCGGCTTATTAGAGCTATTTGAGGAAAGGTTTGTATAGGGACCTTTTTACATAACAAGCCCTAACATTTATTTTCACACGATATTTTTAAAGCCTTAGGTTTTTGTGAACATAAAAGCACAATATTGGCTAATAAAATTCATTTGGATGTGAGGATATTGGACCTTTCTGTCCTAAATCTGACTTCATTTTTAAACATCTAATTTCTGTGGAACTAATATAGTTGGGTTGATAAACATTTTTACAAAATAAACCATTGGCTGTTTAATTGCCCTAAATACCTAGATTTCTTGTTCACCAAAAAGCCTTTGTCAGACTTACATAAGTTTAGTATTAGAAGATACAGAAAATTTGTGAACTGTAGAATGTTCAAGTTAGGAATCAAATATTTTAATTAGAGGACAGCATAGTTTTGATACTAAATATTTTATTTTTAAAATATATTTGTTATTGATTTTTTTACAGAGAGGAAGGGAGAAGGATAGAGAGTTAAGAAACATTGATGAGAGAGAAACATCAATCAGCTGCCTCCTGCACACTCCCTACTGTATATGTGCCCACAATCAAGGTACATGCCCTTGACCAGAATCAAACCCATGACTCTTGAGTCCGCAGATGCTCTGTCCATTGAGCCAAACTGGTTAGGCTTCCTCCATTGCCCTGGCAGCCCTCTCTCCAGCTCTGTGGCAGCCACCATTTCTGTTGTAATTATTTATCTTCTATAATTGAAACTTTGTAGTATTGAGTGGGGGCTTAGGCTGGCAACTGCAAGCGGTAAGCTTGGCTTCCTCTGTTGCTGGGGAAACCCAAACCTCTCTCCTGCTCTCAGTGGTGGCAGCCATCTTTGTTGGGGTTTATTTGCATAATTTGCTCCTGATTGGCTGGCGGGTGTGGCTGTGGGCATGGCTTGATCAGAGGTACACTCAATTTGCATATTACTCTTTTATTAGATAGGATGATTTTCAGTACTTCAGTTAGCCTAATCAAGTCCTGACCAGAGATTTCATCTTTTTGAAGCTGCCAAGTTGAATATATATCCTGAACTGATGTGGTCATTTAGGTAGCAAAGCTGTTTCTTCACACTTGACTCACTCTGCTATTGTTTGGATCAAGGGTTTCCAAAGTTCACTAACTCTAGACCATATCTTAATGTGTTTTGGGTAGTAGATAACCATGGGAAACACTTTTTAAAAAAAATCAGCAATCCAAATTAATGTGTGTTCCTAAAAATGAAAAGTGGAATATTAATATGCTCATTTGATCTAGTAGTTAAGAAAAACAAATGATAGCTCTAATGATTGTTTTATTAGCAAGCAATATGAGTATTTTTAGTTGAAAGGAACACTGTTAGAATAATGCTTCTGGACAAAATTTCAGAAATTTAATTTAGCAGATAGACTTAAAGAAAAAGATATTCAAAACATTCAAAGTTATTCAGAAGTGTTTTAGGTCTTAAGGCTGTGATGGTTGACTTTACAATTAGCTCTTAAAAGGGAATGATGAATATGTTTAATTCTTACTTTTGTCCATTTCCAGCTTACAAAACACTACACAGCAAAATAATGATCTTCTAGACTGCTAACCCGAGCATCAGCTTCCACAATGCCTGTGCAGGCAGCTCAATGGACAGAATTTCTGTCCTGTCCAATCTGCTATAATGAATTTGATGAGAATGTGCACAAACCCATCAGTTTAGGTTGTTCACACACTGTTTGCAAGACCTGCTTGAACAAACTTCACCGAAAAGCTTGTCCCTTTGACCAGACTGCCATCAACACCGACATTGATGTACTTCCTGTCAACTTTGCACTTCTCCAGTTAGTTGGAGCTCAGGTAAACTTCTAAGATTTTACTAATTTGGTATGTGTAATAATTGTAGTACTTTGTTCATTAAGGGGTACAAAGTATGTTTAATGATATTTGATATGTAAAAATATTCAGTTTACCTGATTTTCATGATTATATTATGCAAAAGTGTTTTTTTAATGTCATAAATCCGTATGCAAAACTGTAATTTTTATTATGGCTTTATGTTTCTTTGTGTTCAATGCTGTGGTCAAAACTTATTTTATAAGTCATTTTGATGGATAAGAAAAATTTTGATATAAGCATCTATCTATATATAGAAAGAGATAATATGCTAATTGGTCCTAATGGTGGTCCTAATGGTGTCCCAGTCACGACTGGTCAACAGGCTGCACGCATGCACAGGAGTTGGCGGGTGCAGACGGGGACTTCTGCCCCCAGCAGAGGCACACACAGGCCTGCCCAGCGCTAACATCACACTGCCTTGGAGGCGGAGGCCACTCCCATTGGAGGCACGTGCAGGCAGGAGTTGGTGGGTGGGGACATAGACAGGGGGGTCTGCCCTAGTAGCTTGAGCAATGGAGTGGACACAGACAGGAGGGTATGCATGAGCTGCTGTGACACAGCTTGAGCAGGCCTGGAGCTGACACAAACATTTTTTCACGATGGAGGGACTGAAGTCCATGTTCATGAAAACTTGGTGGCTGTGGCGGCTGGCAGTAGCAGCAGCAGTGGGGTAATGGGAATGCCACCTTCCCCTGATCAGCCCAGTCACCTCCTGCAGAGGGAGGCCAGACTGCAGCTTAGGCCCATCCCCTGAGGGCTCCCAGACTATGAGGGGGGCAGGCTGGGCTGAGCGACACACCCACCTCCCCCAGTGCACAAATTTCATGCACCGGGCCCCTAGTACATCAATATTTATTCATTAGGTGGTATGAAAAGAAATGTAATCAACGTTTTGGCCAGAGAGCAACCAACTAGAAACCTCAAATGGAGGTTTTTGATTTTCTTTTTAATTTCACTTGGCATCTATAATAATAAAAGTGTAATATGCTAATTAGACCAAACAGCCAGATGACCTTCCAGACAAAGCCGGGGCTGTGAGGATCGAGGCAACTGCTGTGGCTGTGATGGCTGAGCCCCTTGAGTACATTTCATGCATCAGGCCTGATAACATAAGTCCTATTTGGGGATGAATACATCAAAAACCATGCTATAAAATAACTATTTCTTATTGATAATCATTTTGTTGAATCAGAGCAAGACCCTAGATTTATAGTAATTTTCATTTAATAAGGTTCTACTTTGTGTAGGTATGATGATAAACATTCAGTGTCTATTAATATTAACTAGAGGCCTGGTGCACAGATTCGTGTACCTGTGGGGTCCCTTGGCTTGGCCTGCACCCTCTCGCAATCCAGGACTCCTCAAGGGATGTTGGAGAGCTGGTTTTGGCCCAGTCCCAGCAGGCCACGCTGAGGGACCCCACCAGTGCACAAATCAGTGCACCAGGCCTCTAGTATGCATGATCTTTGGTTAACCTCTTCTCACCCTCCCCCTTTCCCTCTGAGATTCATTAGTCCTATGTTTCCATGCCTGTGGTTTCTGCTTCTGCGTTGAGCATCTGCCCCCTGGTGGTCAGTGCGCATCATAGCTGTGGAATGGTTGGCTGGTCACTTAGGCTTTTATATATATAGATTCTTGCTATAGCTTTTCAGGTATGTAATATCCCCATTTTACAAGTGAGAAAGAAGATTCTGTACACTGTGTATTACATAAAGTAAGAAAGTAAGGATTTTTCTAATCAATCACATCTTAGAAAATTCAATGAATTAAAATACCACATTCCATAGTATCTTCATATTTGAGGTTTTCCTATTAAAGCACAGCATTTCTTCTCAATGTTCATAATCCAGACACTCTGAAATCAAGGTGCAGTTGTAATTATTAGTGCATCATAATTTAATTGGCAATATTTATTTTCTTAACAGTGCAGAAAATAATGGTGGCTCTTGCAAATAATGGCATCTTAGATCCGACAAAATACTTTAAACTTTTTGTAATAATACTAGTTAGTTACCATTTATTTGTCATCTGCTATAGGTCAGGTATTGTGTTTGTCTTTTAAATAAATGTTCTCTCAGTTGATCCTTAAAAAGAGCCTGTAGGATGATTTCTTTTATCTTTTCATGCTCATCTACTGTCTTCACTCTTTCTGCTTAAGCCACACTGCCTTCCAGTCAGTTGTTAAATATTGCAGAAGTATTCCCAGCTGAGGGCTTTGTGTGTAGTTACGCTTTGCCTAGAATGCTCATTCATTCTCCTCTTTTAAGTCTTGCTAATGTCATGATTTCCAAGGAAGCTTATCTGGACCATTCCCCTGAAAATTGCAACCTCTCTCCAGTACTCCTAATTTTCCTTATTCTTGTTGGATAATTTGTATTAATCATCTTTCATCATAATATGTTTTTTATTTATGTTTCTTTTAAATTTATTAGTTGCCTTCTCTCTTCTCCACTAGAATGTAAGCTCCACAAGGGCAAGAAATTTTGTCTGTTTAGCTCACTGATAGAGGCCTAGTGCCTAAAACTGTGCTTGCTACATGGTAGTAACTCCATAAATATAAATATTTGTTTACTTAAGTTGAATTTAAACATTTTTAAAATTTATCTTTATTGTTGAAAGTATTACAGATGTCCCCTTTTCCCCATTGACCCTCCTCGCCCTGCACCCCCCCAACAAGCTAAATTAAATTTTTATAATGGCACAATGAAATAGGGATTTTCATCTTCATTTTGCAGATAGGGAAACCATGACTTGGAGCAGTTAAATAATTTACTCAAGATCACTCGTAGAAATGGCAGAGCTGCAGTTTTGACCTTTCATTGAGAACACTGTGTCTTGTGGTGCTTATAGTCTAGCAAGGGGGTACAGTAAATATAGTAAGTACATTTATAGTAAGAAGGCACTCAGTGCTAAGGGGGAAATTTTCTTATCCTTTTTACCTACTTTTTGTTTGAAATACTTTTAGAAAAAGTTGCAAAAGTTATACAGAGAACCTGTATAACTTTCTGCAGCTTCCCCTAATATTAACATCTTTTAAAATTACAGCATAGTTATCAATCCCAAGAAATTAACATTGATACAGTACTATTAACTGCCTGCTTCTTTTCTTCATCCATTAACCCACCCAGCCCCTGCTATTAAGTATGACATTCTTGATTCTTGGAAAGCAGATTGATTAGGTGTTTGCCTTTAATTTTATTTAAACTACCTCGATGTATGTCTCTGTGTTATAATTTATACTCACCAAGATTATTATCAAATATATAAATAACAGCTTGTAAGCTGGGTGGATGTATTTCTTCAACTTTTTGTTTGTTTGGTTTTTAGGTACCAGACCATCAGTCAATAAAGTTAAGTAATCTAGGTGAGAATAAACATTATGAAGTTGCAAAAAAATGTGTTGAAGATTTGGCACTCTACTTAAAACCACTAAGTGGAGGTAAAGGTAAGTTTCCCAAAAGTGTTTTCTGGTGAGGAGGACTTGGTAATACATTTACTTAGACAAATTTGTGGCTAATGACCTCCTAAAACATTCTGAGTTTTGGAAAATGAGTTTGCTTGGAAAGATCTTGGAAAACTTTTTGATTGAAAACGTTTATTATACTACTAGGGGCCCGGTGCATGAAATTAGTGCACCGGGGGTGAGTGGTCCCTCAACCCAACCTGTCCCATCTCACATACTGGGAGCCCTCAGGGGATGTCCAACTGATGGCTCATCCCCAGCCTGCTCAAGGCCTAAAGCCTCTGTCTGGCAAGGCTTTAGGCCTTGGGCACCCAGCCATCGCCCTTCTCAGCTCAGCCTCAGGAGCTGGGGCTCGTCACCGCTTCCCCTCATAGCGCCCAGGGCTCACCATTTCATCTCCCCCCCGGGGCCCAGCGTGCGCGCCACTTGGCCCCGCCCCCGCTCCTGATTGGCTGGTAGCACAGCCAATCAGAAGCCAAGGTACGGTCAAATTTGCATGTCCCTCTTTTATTATATAGGATTTTCTGAAAACAACCAATATTGTTATTTAATAATTCTTGAGACATACAACATTGAGCTTTAAGCAATATTTGTATTCATTGATTAAACTAATAGTGCTATAGCAGGATATTAATTTTGATAAGCCTTATTAAGACAAGTTTTATGTGTTCATTTAATTATTCATTAAATTTTATTGAGCACTTATAGAAGTTACAGTCCCTGTCTTCACAGAGCCCGCAGTCTATTGGGGATGATAGCCATGTAAGCACAATAAATTATTTTAAGTGCTGTGCCAGAAGTGAAATTCTGTTTTGTTTATCACTGCATACTCAGTGTTTGGCACATCATATAAGTAATAAAATGTTGTTGAATGAATAAATCAATCAAGTATTTATTTTGTACCTGCTCTGAGCTTTGCACTGTTCGGTATTTTGTATACAGTGATTTTATTTTTTTAGAGATTTACCCTGTACACCTCATTTATTCATTGAACAGATATCTAAAGAGCATCTAATAAGCACCAGACACTATTTTGATACTTGAGGAAACTTGAGTAAATATGCTCGCCCTTGTAGCACTCATGTTTAGAAAAGGGAAACAGTATAATAAACAATAAATACAATAAAGGAAACTATGTAGCATGTTATAAATAATTGCTATGGAAAGAAAATACATTTAGAGGGATAGGAAATGTCAGAGTGAGTGCAGAGAGGCAGATTGCAATTTGAAATAAGGTGATGAGTATAGGCCTCAGTTAGATGGTAGCTTTTGATATCGAGAAAAAAGGTGAGGTAGTTAGCTATGTAGGTACCTGGGGAAAGACTGTTAAAGGCAGACAGAATAGTGAAGTCTTCAATCCATGTGTAGTGTCTTCAAAGAATAACAAGGATCTATTTTAACAAAGAATAACAAGGATCTATTAGGGCCAGAGACTTCCTTAAATTTTTGGATGTGGGGTAGGGGAGAGAGAGTAGTGTCTAGAATGGCTGCTGGGTTTGAGACCTGCGCACAAAAAAGAGAGGTTGTCATCAATTTAGATAAGGGATAGTGTAGTAGATCAGGGTTAGGTAGGAAAACCTGGAGTTCAATTTTGGTCATGTTAACTTTACTATGCCAAATCTTGAATGCTGTTGAGTAGCTGATGGATATATGTTAATGAATGAAGTATAGGAGCTGTAACTTTGGAAGTTGTTGACATATGGATGGTATTTAATGCAGTAAAACTAGGTGAGATCATTTAAGTACTGAGTGTAGACAGAGAAGAAGATGAAAACTGGGTCCTGAGGCCCTTTAACATTAAGAAGACAGGAAGAAAAGATAAAATCAGAAAATAAGATTGGAGAAAAAAAATGAAGGAGGTTAGAAAACTAAGTGTCTGGAAGCCATGTAAAGAAAAGTGATCAAGTAAGTTAGAGGTAATATCTGTGATGAGTGCTATTGAAAGATCAAGTAAGGTAAAGATGGAGAATGGACCGCTAATTTAGCAAAGTTGAGGAAATTGTCATGATGAGTAGTTTTGGTTAAGTCACTGGTCAGCAAACTCCTTAGTCAACAGAGCCAAATATCAACAGTACAATGACTGAAATTTCTTTTGAGAGCCAATTTTTTTAAACTTAATCTTCTTCTAATGCCACTTCTTCAAAATAGACTCGCCCAGGCCGTGGTATTTTGTGGAAGAGCCACACTCAAGGGGCCAAAGAACCGCCGTGGCTCACGACCACTGGATTAAGTGATAGTGGCAAAAATTTGAAATAGATTTTAAAGATTGTGGAGAAAGGAATTGGTGTTAATTCTGGAGGATTTGCTACAAAAGGGAGGAACAAAAAACTAAAAAAAGGGGGGAGGCGAGGAAAGCAATGGGGCAGAAGTAGGGGGAGAAGAATAAGATTTTAAGACATGAAATCCAGCTCCCTTGTTCTTATTAATGCTGATGGAAATGATCAAGTGGGAAGGGAAGAAATGATATGGGAGAAAGACAAGGATCGTTGGAGCAATGTCCTTGAATCAGGAAAAGGGATTAGGATCTAAGATCTTGTCACTAAGCCATGTTCTTAATATCTTTTATATAATGAAGAAACTGCTGTTAATTATTACTTTTAAACTTTATTCATTCAACTTTATATTTACCTTCAGTAATTTTAGTAAACAGACTAAATAAACAAACCAAATATACTCTCTTTTGAGGGACTCATAAAACCCAGAGAGGAGGATACTTAAATAAAATTTGAAGTAACTAAAAATTAGGCTCTTATTACCAGTGACTGGTAATAAACTGAAATAGACTGAGTAAAAAAAAGGAAATTTGTTTATAGGAGGCTCATTAGGAATTGTGGCTTAATAGTTAAATACAGATAATAAAAGTTGGCTTGTCTTTTTTTATAGAAAAAAATGTTAGTTTTCTGTTTCCTTTTTCCTAAAGGTGTAGCTAGTTTGAACCAGAGTGCACTGAGCCGTCCAATGCAAAGGAAACTGGTGACACTTGTAAATTGTCAACTGGTAGAAGAAGAAGGTCGTGTAAGAGCCATGCGAGCAGCTCGTTCACTTGGAGAACGAACTGTAACGGAACTAATACTACAGCACCAGAACCCTCAGCAGTTGTCGGCCAACTTATGGGCTGCTGTCAGGGCTCGAGGATGCCAGTTTCTAGGGCCAGGTAAGGTAGATCACTGTGTTGCCTTTCTTATTGGTGATCAGGGCAAGAGGATGCCAATTTCTAAAGGTAGGTGAGAATCTCCAGACTTAACCCACCTTTATACATACAAAGCTTGATATAATTGTAGATAAGCCAGTTTTTGTTGATCATAATCTATATGATAAGTGCTATAATATTTTAGAACAAATTTATCATTTAATCTTCACTGTCCTTCAAAAGAGGTGACACAGATCCAATTTTACAGTTAGAAAACAGAATTAGTTAAGATTACACAGGTGGTAAGTAAAGGAAAAGTAATTTTTTTTTAACTTTTAATTTTGAAATAATTTTAAATTTAATGAAAAGTTGCAAGAATAATACAGAGGCCCTGGCCAGGTAGCTCAGTTCATTAGAGCCGTATCCCAGCATGCCAAGGTTGCAGGTTCAGTTCCTGGTCGTGCACAAACAAGAAGCCAGTGAGTGCATAAATAAGTGGGACAACAGATGGGTGTTTCTCTCTCTCTCTTTCTCTTTTCTTTGTTAATAATCCATAAATAAAATGCAGACTTATGCAGAGAATTCCTGTGTACTCTTTATCCACATTGATTAGTTTTTTAATTTGGTACATTTGTTTTATTATTCGCTCTTTCTTTTATGAACCATTTGAAAGTAGTTTGAATACCCATTAACACTTAAGTGTGTTTCTTAAAAACAAGGATAATCTTGATAAAATACTACATTCTGTAGTTTATATTCCAGTTTTATGAGCAATTTCAAAAATGTTTTTGTGGCATTTATTTTGTAAATATTTCCCTGGCTGGAAAACAACATAAATTAATTCCTTCTTTAGGTATTGCACCTAGAGGCTAATATCACTTTAAAATTATATAGAAAACTAGTAGCCCTGCTCACGAATGTCTGTGGGGCCTGGCCACTCTGCGCCCACTGGCCAGGGCTCCACCATGGCCAGGTGCAGAATGCTCACGCAGCCTGCTCTCAGCGGCTGTCCCCTGGGACTGGGGGACTCCGGCGGGGCTGAGAGGACTGGGCGCCGCCATCTTGTGGCAATGGACACTGCCATCTTTGTGACAGAGTGATTGCTAATTTGCCTATTACCCTTTTATTAAATAGGATAGTTCGGACAGGCAGAGTAACAGTTTCCTGTATTAAAAAATTGCCATTTATCATAAGACTACTATATATCCTTCACATGTTCATTGTCAAAGTAGCTGTGTGTGTTTTATAAATGAAGATTTTTTTCACTTTAACATTATCATCTAGTTGATTGTTATGTATCTACAGACTGTATATGTTAAGTTCTCTTGACTTGTGTTCTGACTGGTTGTTTAATAGGAAGCATGTTTACTTTTGTTTGATTGCAGACCCCTTATCTGTGGTTTCTTTTACTGTAGTTTTAGTTACCTAAGGTCTAAAAATATTAGGTGGGAAATTCCAGAAATAATTCGTAAGTTTTAAATTGCATATTGCTCTGAGTAGTGTGAAGAAATCTCATGCCATTGTGAGTCATTCCTTTGTCCAGCATGTCCACACAGTATATTCTGTCCACCCATTAGTCACTTAGTAGCCATCTTGGTAATTAGTCTATTGAGGTGTCTACCTGCTTGTGTTCAGTTAACATAGTAGACTGACATTAAGTCACATTACTTATGTCATTCACCTCACTTCATCTCATTGTGTAGTCGTTGTATCATCTCATATCTTCACAACAATCTTGAGTCCAGTACAGTAAGATATTTTGAGAAAGATTCACAAAGCATTACAGTATATTATAATTGTTCTATTTTTAGTTATTATTAATCTCTTACTCTATAATTTGTAAACTAAACTTTACATAGGTATGTACGTGTGTACAGCAGGTTCTTGAATAACATTTCATTCAGTATCGTTTTATTATAATGTTGATGAGATGCTAAAGGAACTTAACTCTTGTTTGTGTCAATCAGCCTATGGTAAAATTGGTTGTATCATAGGTTTTGCTTAAAGTTGCAAAACCTATTGACAATGTTAAGTGAGAACTTTACTGTTTAGGAAAAAACATTATACAGGGTTGGCAAAGTAGGTTTACAGTTGTGCTAATACAATAATAAATAAATAATAATGCAAAAATAAGCTCTGCCCCAGCTGAATGGCTCAGTTGTTTGAGTGTAATCCTGTGCATCAAAAGTTTTCTGGTTTGATCCCAGTCCGGGCACATACGGTATGGAAGGCAGTAGATCAATGTTTCTCTCTTTCACTCTCCACTCCCCTCTTTTCTTCCCCTTCTCTCCCTCTTTCCTCTCTTCTCCCTTCCTCTAAGCATGTCCACAGGTGAGGAATAAAAAAAAGAAGAGGCTCTGCTTCACATTATGGCAAATGGAAGTCTACTTTTGCCCACCTCTGTATATAGGGTTTGGTACTATCTACAGTTTCAGACAACCACAGGGTGTCTTAGAACATATCCTCTGTGGATTAGGGTGGACTACTGTATTTTTTAATTAAGCTATATTTGTGTATGTGTGATGACCTATTTTTGTGCTAATTAAATACAGACTGAAAAATCAACCACTAAACTAATACCAAAGAAATCTGTGACAGACATGATCTGCAGGTTTTCTCATTTATCATGAACTCATGTTTCTTCTAGCCATGCAAGAAGAGGCCTTGAAGCTGGTGTTGCTGGCACTAGAAGATGGTTCTGCTCTCTCAAGGAAAGTTCTGGTACTTTTTGTTGTGCAAAGATTAGAACCAAGATTTCCTCAGGCATCAAAAACAAGTATTGGTCATGTTGTGCAACTACTGTATCGAGCTTCTTGTTTTAAGGTGAGCAATAAACAGCCATCTAAACATTACATGCCTATATGTGGGACAGAGGCTTCCTGTAATGGGTATCCTGTTAGAGGCCCCCACAAATGCAGAATGCTTATAAGAGTTGAAGAAACTTTTTTCCCTTTTTTTGAGAAGTGCAACTCTTAATTGACTTAAATTCTCATCTTGTAGATATTTTTCTGTAAAAGAGTATCAGACTTTTGCTTGATTTTAGAATGGAGTCAGAACAAGGGAAGTTAATGATTCTGTTTAGTGCAGAGATACTCTGATTTGGTATATCTCATATAGGACTTGAGCATTCATACATACCTTAAATTGTGTGATCTTCAAGCCAAGGATTCTGATTCAGTAGACCTGAAATTATAGTTTTCAAAACTTAATGGGTGATTTTGATACACATTAATAGAACTTGAGCCCTAATTGGTTTGGCTCAGTGGATAGAGCGTCAGCCTGCGGACTCAAGGGTCCCAGGTTCGATTCTGGTCAAGGGCGTGTACGTTGGTTGTGGGCACATTCCCAGTAGAGGGTGTGCAGAAGGCAGCTGATAGATATTTCTAACTCTCTCTCCCTCTCCCTTACTCTCTGTAAGAAATCAATAAAATATATTTTTTTAAAAAGTAGAATTTGAATAGGACCAGGTTCTCTTAATCACCTGTGTCCATCTTTACTACTCAGATAGATAGATGCATATGTTTCCCAGGGGATACCCTGTACCATAGGTGGTGGTTAGAGAGGTGCTAACATCCTCTGTTTTTGGGGGGGTTTCTTTTTTTCTACTTTTTAGATTGATAATTCCTCCTTTTGTTTCCTCAGTGTTTCTTTAAGTAGGTTATGACAGAATGTAGATTTTTGTGGCTTCTAAGTTATACCCTGCTCCTTCTTAAATTATACCTGATTAGAATTTCGGGTATCCCAAACTTTTCTTTCTTATACCGTCTTTGTGTGATATCTGATATCTAGTAAGTTTCCCCCATCCTATATATTCCCCCCCCAAAAAAAAAGAAGGTTTAGTTGTGGAAAGAGGGAAAGCAGACCA
Organism: Antrozous pallidus; assembly: GCA_027563665.1. Classification (NCBI taxonomy): domain Eukaryota; kingdom Metazoa; phylum Chordata; class Mammalia; order Chiroptera; family Vespertilionidae; genus Antrozous; species Antrozous pallidus. Next base: position 75,927,890 of record CM050522.1, on the reverse strand, counting down.
GATCTGACGGGTTGGGTATATTTCTCCTTTCTATCATTTAGGTTACTAAAAGGGATGAAGACTCTTCTCTGATGCAGTTAAAAGAAGAATTTCGGAGCTATGAGGCATTGCGCAGAGAACATGACGCCCAGATTGTTCACATTGCTATGGAAGCAGGACTTCGTATTTCACCCGAACAGTGGTCCTCACTCCTGTATGGTGACTTAGCGCACAAGTCACACATGCAGTCTATTATTGATAAGGTTTGTGAAATTGGAGATTCTAATCTGTGTTGTTGTTACATTGGAGAATACTGGAATCTTCTAAAGGACTGAAGAAACAACCAGTTGAAGATTCTGTTTTTAAAAATCAGAGTCTTATAAAATCTTTTTTTCCCCCTTTTAATTATTATTTTTTTTAACTTCCAAAATAAACTAAGGGAGGCAGTAGGGAAGAAAATACAGGATAAAAGCAGGTTGGCTTACAAAGTATGTCATTCATCTGCATTCCAACTCCAGAGAGCTAATACAGCTTATGATGAGTTTTCTATGTCTAATGATGAATTGCATAGGGCAGATTCTGAGGTGAAAATCTAATACACCATTGATACTCCTACTATGCAATCTGAAGACACTTGAAAACCTATTTAGTATATTGACCTAATGAAAGCATGTGAAAATAGATGTAAGAACCAGAGTAAAAACCATTCTGTCTTCTGTTTTGTTAGCTGCAATCTCCAGAATCATTTGCAAAGAGTGTCCAGGAATTGACAATTGTTTTGCAACGAACAGGTGACCCAGCTAACTTAAATAGACTGAGGCCTCATTTAGAGCTTCTTGCAAACATAGACCCCAACCCAGGTATGTTAGAAAATATTCAATTGCTTATGTCTTTTATAATAACAAAAGATAATTTCTGCTAACAAATACTCTCCTCCATCCCATCTCCTTGGTGGCTTATTTTAGATGCTGTTTCACCAACTTGGGAGCAGCTAGAAAATGCAATGGTAGCTGTTAAAACAGTAGTTCATGGCCTTGTGGACTTCATACAGAATTATAGTAGAAAAAGCCATGAGACACCTCAGGTAAGCACATTTATTGTACTTGTATCGTTATCTCTAACAGAGGTTCATCCTGAACATTTATCAAGCTATTTGGCTAATGGACTCTTTATATGGGTCTTCTCAGTTTTTTAAAAAAATGTATTTTTTTTTTAAAAGAGAGGAAGGGAGAGGGAGAGTTAGAAACATTGATGAGAGAGGAACATTGATCAGCTGCCTCCTGCACACCTCCCACTAGGGATGTGCCCACAACTAAGGTACATGCCCTGAAGCAGAATCAAACCTGGCCGACGCTCTATCCACTGAGCCAAACCGGTTTCGGCTGTTATAAGTTTTTATTGTCTATTTTTTGGGAGAAATTCAAGTTGTAGTATACCTGATAAATAATTCAGAGCACAGCAACAGTTAGGATAGTATCTTGAATATGAATTTATTGCGATGTGTTTTACCAAATATAGATTATTGATTCCTTCCAAACATTTTATCTGATTCTTTTCTATTGTGTAAAAATTGTCACTTTTTTCTTCATTGCTGTCAGACAATGAATTTCTGTTTGTAAGTATGTGGAAATTGAATTTTTCCAATATTTTCAGCCCTGTCCTATGTGGCTCAGTTGGTTGTGAGTCATCCAGTGTACCAAAAAGTTGCTGGTTCAATTCCCAGTTAGGGCACATGCCTGGGTTACAGGCTCCCTCCCCAGGAGGAATCATAATGATGTTGATTGTTTTTTTCCTCTGTCCCTTTCCCTTACCTGCTCTCTAAAAACATAAAAATAAAAATATTTTTAAAACATATTTTCAGTATACTTTAGAAGGAGTTTTTTAAGGTAAAACGCCTTTATTCTAATAACATCTATACATCTATTTATTATTTGTTAAATTTTGTTAATCCTCAGCTGAGGATATTTTTTCCATTGTTTTTTTGTTTTGTTTTTTTTAGAGAGTGAGTAAGAGGGTAGAAAAAAGGGGGAAGGAGGGAAAGAGAAAGGGAAACATCCATGTGAAAGAGACATCAATTGGTTGCCTCCTGTATGCACCATGACTAGGGCTGAGGGTTTAACCTGCAACCTTTTTTTTTTTTTTTTAAATATATTTTATTGACTTTTCACAGAGAGGAAGAGAAAGGGATAGAAAGTCAGAAACATCGATGAGAGAGAAACATTGATCAGCTGCCTCTTGCACACCCCCTGCTGGGGATGTGCCCGAAGCCATGGTATATGCCCTTGACCGGAATCAAACCTGGGACCTTTCAGTCCGCAGGCCGATACTCTAGCCACTGAGCCAAACCGGCTTCGGCTTAACCTGCAGCCTTAACCAGGATCAAACCCCTTAACCTTCAGTGCATGGGCTAATGCACTAACCACTGGGAAAACCAGCCAGGGTGACATTTATTTATTAAGTTACTGTCAGCCAGTTCCTATGTTCAGTATTTTCCATGTATTATTTCTAATTCTCACAGTCACTTGCAAGATAATTGCTATTGCCAAGTTGAAGCTTAAAATGGTTAAATGGCATATCTAAAGTCATGGTGACTGTGGGTGACATAGGTAGGATCAAATCTACTCCAAAGTGATCTTTCCAATCTTATATCCTTATTCTGTTAGAAGATTGGAACATGTTCAAATACCAACTGGAAGATAAATATTTCATCTTTATTAAGATCACAGAAATAACACAGACATTTTAGATATTAATGCAAATCATAGTAGGTATGATGAGGTTTTTATATTTTGCCTCATTATGTGAACTTAACTCTGAGCCTAAAAGAGAGCTGTACCCTCAACTTGACAAATAGGTATTTCTTAATTTTCACTTTCAGGGAAAATCATATTCTATATATCTTGGGAAAGCTTATGGCCTTTAAATGCTTTTTTAAAAAATTTTTGTTTGGTTTTGGTATAATTTTAGCATAGCAGTGAATTGATGAGGAAATCTTGTATTTTCATGGGCTTTGTGTTGACTCACAAATAAATAGACATAACATTTGAACCAGTTTCAAATAATCTCCAGAGGGAATGTCTAAAATGCCAACTCAGGGTTATGCCACATAACTCTTAACGGAAAACAATGGAGTGATAATTGTTTCAGCACAAGGATTATTTATATCTAATGTGAAAAAGAATTGAAGGTGTAGTCCTGACATTTTGAAGTCCCAAGAGTGAATAACACCTGGAATCTTCACTTTCCACACACTGATTCTTTTTGCAGCCTCAGCCAAACAGCAAATATAAGACCAGCATGTGCCGAGATCTAAGACAGCAAGGAGGGTGTCCACGAGGAACAAACTGTACTTTTGCCCATTCTCAGGAAGAGCTTGAAAAGTAAGTTATGAGAATTCTCTTGGATTTAATTTGGGGCCATTGTGAAAGTGTTATATACAATCTTAAAAGTTTGTGATGAATTTTCAAGATGCAATTAACTACCTTGTTGCTTCTGGGAGCAAGATTAATATAACTAGCTGAAATACATGTTTCTGCTAAGCACCTGTGTAGAATGAAAATACCCCTATGTGCAATCTTATTTGCTCAGGTTCACTTGAAGATAACAGCAAAGGCCCAGATAAATGGTAATGCAGATTTTCTTTTTATAACTTTTGGTCTTATTTTAACATTCCTTTTATGTATCTTCTTTTCTTTTTCTCTTTTCCTATGGGTAATTCTTTTTTCTATTTCCATTACCCCAAACATAAAAGTAAGTGGGTAAAATCTATTTATTTCATTATTTTTAAAAATATATTTTTATTACTTTCAGAGACAAGGGAGAGGGAGAGAGAGGTAGAAACATAGTTGATAAGAGAATCATTGATTGGCTGCCTCCTGCACGCCCCCTACTGGGAATGAGCCTGCAACCCGTGCATGTGCCCTTGACTGGAATTGAACCTGGGACCCTTCAGTCCAGAGGCCGATTCTCTATCCACTGACTCAAACCAACTAGGGCCTGAATATCAACTTTTTAAAAATATTTTTTAATTGATTATTTTACAGAGAGGAAGGGAGAGGAATAGAGAGTCAGAAACATTAATAAGAGAGAAACATTGATCAGCTGCCTCCTGCACACCCCCCACTGGGCATGTGCCTGCAACCAAGGTACATGCCCTTGGCCAGAATCGAACCCAGAACCCTTCAGTACCCTGGCCGACGCTCCATCCAGTGAGCCAAACCAGCTAGGGCCTGAGTATCAACTTTTAATGGACCTCTCCCTTTTGTTTTTAGACACTTTAAACTTAATTTGAGCTCATTTTCTAGACCTATGACCCTCCTGTGTTCCGTTCTACTCTGCCCCAGTATCCCCTGGCCCAACCAGTTAATTCGGTCATGTTATAAGAATCATCTTGGTCAGCTTTCTTTCACTGCACGCCCCCCACTGGGATGTGCCCGCAGCCAAGGTACACGCCTTGCCGGAATCGACCGGGACCCTTCAGTCCGCAGTTCACCTGCTTGTCTTAGTCACTGAGTTCTGTCAGTTCCTATATATTTCTCAATTCTTCCTTCATCTTATAGTCCAAACTATCACTCCCCCCCCCCCTTTTTTTAATCCTCACCCGAGGATATTTTTTTCCCATTGATTTTTTGTTTGTTTGCTTGTTTTAGAGAAAGTAGAAGGAAGGTGGCGGGGGAGTGAGAGAAGCACCAAGATGAGAGAGGTTGGTTGCCCCCTGCACACATCCTGACCAGAGCCAGGGCCAAACCTGCCGTCCGCGTGTGCCTAGACCGGAAATTGCGTCTGCACCCTTTGGCCTGAGGGCCGCAGCTCTAACCATCCGGGGTTACCATCCCCTTTTCTTGATACACAGTTGCCTCCTAACTAGTTTTCTTACAGCTACTGTTGCCCACCCCCAGTCCCATTATTTCCCACAAAATAGGGAGAACTTAGCCATAAGACTCATTGTAGATACTTAGGTATTTTGTCATTACTGTGTGGATAGAGTCATAAAGTCTAGATTGTGGTTCTAACACCTTGCATCATCTACTCTGTGCCTACCTTTCTGATAATCATCTCGTAAACTAATCTGTTTATTTAAAAATGAGTTTTAGTTTTTGTATTTCTTTTTTGTTGTTGTTAATCCTCACCCGAGGACATTTTCCCATTGATCTTTAGGGAGAGTGGAAGAGAGGGAGAGACAGAGAGAAACGTGGATGTGAGAGAGACACATCGATTGGTTGCCTCCTGCACATGCCCCAACCAGGGTCTGGCCAGGGAGAAGCTTGCAACCAAGATATGTGCCCTTGACTGGAATGGAACCTGGGACCCTTCATCCACAGTTCGACATTCTGTCTGCTAAGCCAAACCAGATAGGGCAGTGTTTTTATTTCTTTAAAATTATATAATTAATAAATTTTTAACAACAGAATTTTTTCAACTCTTGTATACCTTTTTCTTCATATTCCAACTAAATTTTATATGTTTTCTTTCATTTTTATTTATTATACTTTATATTCCAGTTAGACAAAATTTTCAAAAGGATCTCTTCCCACTCTCTCAGAAGCCTTCTTTGGATGCATGTGTACTTTGCTTGCTATTAAATATGTGCCTATATGTACAGGAGTCTGTGTAGGTGAATGGCATATGTATTTTCATGTGGCATCTATTAGAGCAGAGTTTGATAAAGACCATATATGACATTTAGCTGAAGAAACTTTTTTCAAAACTGTTTCCTCCTTTTTAAATCTTTTCCCATTGTCTTTTTTTTTTAAAGATATAGTGAAATATTCATCAATACATTGATTGTTTTTAAAACAGGTATCGATTAAGGAACAAAAAGATCAATGCAACTGTAAGAACATTTCCTCTTCTAAATAAAGTTGGTGTAAACAACACTGTCACAACCACAGCCGGAAATGTCATTTCTGTCATAGGAAGTACTGAAGCAACGGGGAAAATTGTTCCAAGTACAAATGGAATTTCCAATGCAGAAAACAGTGTTCCCCAGCTAGTCCCACGTAATGCTGACAGTGCATTAAGAACTCTGGAGACTGTGAAGAAAGTGGGAAAGGTTGGCACTAATGGTCAGAATGCTGCTGGGCCTTCTTCAGAGTCAGTAACTGAAAAGTAAGTAGGAGGTAAAAATGCTTAATATGAGTTACTTAGACTCTTTAGAGTATTTTTATTTTTCCCAAGGAAAAGCAGTTAGCAGAATTTGTATGTAGAATGTGTCATGTAGAAGTAGTACTCAATTCCAAAAAATCTGAGAGCCAGTCCCGGCTCTGTAACTGAATAGCGTTGTGACCTTGGAAAGCCACTTTAACTTGCTTTTGTTTCCCTCAATCGTAAACTGAAGAAGTTGGATCAGAATTAGGTTTTTTCGCACCTTCTTTCCTTAAACTTTAGGGTTGAGTCCATAGAGATGCCAGAAAGGAGTTTAAGTAGAAACCTAAGCAGGTGAGAGGCTTGAGCCTCCAGCTCCTGCTTTAATGAAAAAGTTCTACTCTATATTCTGTAATGGTGTGTAGAAATTAAGAGGGAAATCTTTGGAGCCAAACTCTCTGGGTTCAAATTCTGGCTGTTTCCTAGCCCATTAATCTGTTTTCGTCAGTTTACTCATCCATAGAGTTAGTTAATAATAGAACCTACTACTATTGTGAAGATAAAATGACTTAATACTGCAGTGTGCTTTGAACAACACCTGCCACATAGCATTTAATAAATATCTGTTGTTGTTATTATTATTACTATTATTGCTTCCATTATTGTTGGATTTCAGCATAAGATTTAATTTGGCAAAGAGGTTTTGGTGCTTTAAGAAAAAGTTTTAAAACTTTCAGATGATCTGAAAAGTTACTTCCACCTCTAAAATTTCATGCTTTGGTATTGTTTTATCTTAAAATTCGAGTTAAAGCATGTTCAGATTTTGTCACCTATATTTAGTATATACCTTCCAGGAAAAAAACTTGACACTAGGTTTATGCTAGGCACACAGTGAACTGGTGATTTCATACAATAAATGATGGGTAAGTAAGCATTTATAGTTTTTATTTCTGCAGTTAGCATGTGATAGGGGATTTGTTTGTTAAATGATCATTATGCTCTTACCTTGGGGAGATTTTAGAAATTATATATCAGAGAACATTGTCTGGTTAGCTAATGTCACGTGTGCACTCATTCTGAATTCTGTTCTTGGCACTTTTGAAAATACATGAGATGTATAAGATATCTCTGTCTTATAAAAACAAGATGATATAATTTTGGAGACAGCATTTACATAAATGAAGCAACATTGGAGCTACATACAAGAGGCCACATAGTGTATATTTCCATTTATTTGAATGTCCAGAATAGGCAAATCTATATAGACAGAATGTAAATTAGTAATTCCTGGGGGCTAGGGCTGAGAGAAAAGGTGATAGGGAATGAATACTTATGAGTACAGGTTTCTCTTGGGGTTGATGAAAACATTTCAAAAATAGATAATGGTAATAATTGCATAATCTTGTGACTATACAAAAATCACTTAAGTGCATACTTTAAAAGGGTCAGTTATATCTCATTTTAAATATAATGGACCAGGAGGAAACTTTTAAAATAAATTAGTATAAATCATATATTTATTCAATCAAGAATTATGGGTCTTCAATGTGCCAAACACCAGGCCAGCTGGTGGAGTAATGAAAATGAACTGGATATACTTCCTGCCTCTGAAGGTCTTCTCATGTAGTCTAAGAGACAGATGTAATATATAATATATAGTGAAAGGTATTGTAATGGAATTGTGTTCCAAGTGTTTTTGGACATTAAAAAAAGAGTAACTGATTCTGCAAGGAGTTACTGTGAAAAGATTCTCAGAGGTTAAGGCAATGAGCTGGTTCCAAAATTATGGATAATTAGGAAGGAGGGGCTTCATCAATAGAAGGGGCACAGCTAAGAGCATGTATGTATGAGAGGGGCTGCGGCAAAGGAGAGCCTAGAATCCTTAAAGTCATCCACAGCTGTAGTCACCTAGCTGTCTGACTGAAAGTCGGTTTTTCGCTAAGTCTGAATTGTTGGGGTAGCTTGCATGATTTCATGAGACCATGAACCTTGTCATAGATTTTGATGACTTTTTATTGATACATCTAAGAATTTTTCATCTCAAAGTATTGACCCATATTTACAGGATATAACATTTTGATATGAAAGGATCAGATAATCTGTAAAAACACTTAGCATACTACCTAGAATACTAATTGCTCAGTGTTATTTGTTATGAGGAAATTATCATCATTTCCTTTGTTGCCTTTATTTTACTTCAAAGACTAAATATAGCTCTAAAATATCTTTGAAGTCTCTGTATTTCTATCAAATATTACCCCACTGTTCTTTATTTCCTACATGTTAATACCCAATTACATATAGAAGTAAACATCTGCTAGACTTAAAGGCAGCACATTCTCCTCGTGTTTACTCCAGCTTTAAAGAGGCTTCTCCAGTTTGAGAAAACCCTTCTAATCTAGTTGAGACACAGCGCATTGAATTTCTGTGTCATTAATGAGGTCATTTCCCTGAGTCCCCACATGTCAAGCTCTGCTAAAGTTTGGCTTTTTTTCATCATTTTTCTATTATAGTTGATATACAATATTATATTAGCTTCAGATGTACAATAGAGTAATTAGATATTTATGTAATTTACAGAGTGATCACCCCATCTGTCACCATTCAATATTTTAATATTATTGACTTTATTTCCTATGATATACTTTACATGCTTGTGGCTATTTTGTAACTACCAATTTGTACTTCTTAATCCCTTCTCCTTTTTCATCCATCACCCCAATTCCTCTTCCATCTGGCAAGCATCACAATGTTCTCTGTATTTATGAGTTTGCTTCTGTTTTGTTTGTTCATTTATTTTTGCTTTTTTTCATATAGTATTTGTCTTTATCTCTCTGACTTATTTTAGCATACACAATACCTTCTGGATCCATCCATGTTGCTGCAGGTGGCAAGATTTCATTCTTTTTTTTTTTTTTTTCATTGTATATATGTACCACTTCTTCATTCATCTTTTGAGGGGCACTTAGGTTGCTTCCATTTCTTGGCTGTTATAAATAATGCTGCAATGAACATATGGGTGCATATGTCTTTTCTAATTCGTGTTTGGGTTTCTTCGGGTAAATACCCAGAGTGGAATTGCTGGGTCCTTCTTTATCTCTTGTTGTAACCTTTGTTTTAAATTGTTTTGTCTAGCATAAGTATTGCTACCCTAGCTTTTGTTTTTATTTTCATGAAATATCTTTCTCCATTCCTTTATTTTTGGTCTGTGTGTGTCTTTTCAACTGAAGTGAATCTCTTGTAGACAATATCTGAAGGGTCTTGTTTTCTTATTCATTTAGCCACTCTGTGTCTTTTGGTTGGAGCATTTAATCCATTTACACTTAAGGTAATTGTTGATAGAAATGTATTGCCACTTTATTATTATTCATACTCGAGGCCCAGTGCATGAAATTTGTGCACTCCAGGGCGGGGGTTGGGGGGTGGTCCCTCAGCCTGGCTTGCGCCCTCTCGCAGTCAGGGACTTCTCTGCTCCTCACTGCTTGGCTCACTGCTCCTTAGCGCTGCCACGGAGGCAGGAGAGGCTCCCGCCACTGCCGCTGCGCTCACCCACCGTCAGCCCGGCTTCTGGCCGAGCGGCGCTCATCCTGTGGGAGTGCACTGACCACCGGCTGGCAGCTTCTGTGTTGAGTGTCTGCCCCCTGGTAGTCAGTGCATGTCATAGCAACCGGTCATTCCACTGTTCAGTCTATATGCATATTACCCTTTTATTATATAGGATTTTTTGTATTTTTTATTCTATTCTTAAAGAAGTCCCTTTAACATTTCTGCTAATACTGCTTTGGTGGTGATGCACTTTTATCTTTGTCTTATCTGGGAAAGTTTGGCTTTTTACATTTGTAAATTTTAAATTTGTATTTATTGAATTTAGAGAGGGGGAAGAAAAGAGAGAGACATCGATTTGTTGTTCCACTTATTTATGCATTCATTGGTTGACTCTTATATGTGCCCTGACCTGGGGGCTAAACCCACAACCTGGTCAGGGCTAAAACTTTGACTTCTTAAAAGCCATGATGAGTTCCTGTGGAGCTGATGGCTTGGTGACTTAAATAAAATCTATTGTGGGTTTTTGTTTTTTGTTTTTGTTTTTTTCATTTGCTTTGCATTACTTTGTATACTTCATTCCAGTCCCTTCTTTGTTTTTTGTTTATTTTTTAAGATGAAAGTTTGAGTATGTTGTGTTAATTTAATGAGTAGCTATTTCATTGTAGTGTTGTTCATCCAACAGATACTTACTACGTGTCGAAGAACTATGTCATTTGTCCAACAAATGTCTATTCAGTGCCTTCTGTGCGCCAGGGACTGTCTAAGCCCTGGAGAGACAGCAGTTCACAAAATGGCTATTCCTCTGTGTGTTTATATTTCAGCTAAGCTGTTTTTAAAAATATATATTTTATTGATTTTTTACAGAGAGGAAGGGAGAGGGATAGAGAGTTAGAAACATTGATGAGAGAGAAACATCGATCAGCTGCTTCCTGCACACTCCCCACTGGGGATGTGCCCGCAACCAAGGTACATGCCCCCGACTGGAATCGGACCCAGGACCCTGTAGTCCACAGGCCAATGCTCTATCCACTGAACCAAACCTGTTTTGGCGCTAAGCCAACTCTTAATAGAACAACTCTTTTCATGTCTGTCTTCTTTGTCCCTAAGAATGTAGGCTATGTTCTTTCTATTGAGAACTTATTGAAAAGGAATTTTTTAAATTTTTCAATAGGAAAAACTTCTGTTCAAAAAACAAGTGAAAAGAAACTGATGGGTCACATTCGTGTCTGGGATTTGTTTGTATTTCTTTTTGTTCTTATCAGAGATCTGTCACCATGCTGCTGTGAGTTAGCAATGTTAGGTGGCAGTGAAATTCATTGCCTTCTTTGTCACTATGGGAATTCCTAAAGTAGCTTTCTAGTAGTTGTTTTGCTATATAATTACAAAAAAAAAAATGCCTACTGAAGAAGACTTAAGAGTCATAGACAGTGATTCATCATTTGCTTTTTGTTTCTCTCCAGTAAAATTGGTTCTCCACCCAAGACTCCTGTAAGCAGTGTAGCAGCTACCTCAGCTGGGCCCTCTAATGTTGGAACAGAGCTGAATTCTGTGCCTCCAAAATCCAGCCCGTTTATAACCAGAGTACCAGTATATCCTCAGCATTCTGAAAACGTTCAGTATTTTCAAGATCCAAGAACTCAGATACCCTTCGAAGTCCCACAGTACCCACAGACAGGTGAGTAATTTTAGACAGTTCTAAGAAAAAAAGAAACTAATATAACATTTGCTGCCCTTAGATAAGTTAATAATTTATGTCTGTCTAGAATATTTGCACTTAAAAAATAATCCTTTGGATTTCATGACCCCTAAATTTCTTTTTTTCCCTAAGAATACATACAAATAGTTTTAGAGTTGTCATTCTTATAAATCAAAGATAGGGTCCATAGAAGAGCTTTAGGGAGTTATGTAAATCCCATGAAATTATATGCAAAATGTTTGGTTTATATATTAGGTGTAATTTTGGAAAGACAACACACAACATTATATATATATATATATATATATATATATATATATATATATATATATATATATATAAAGGATAAAGGTTTTAACCTCAGCTCCCAACAAGGTTAAGAATTGAAGATGTAATTATAATTACTTAATTCAGAACCTGTGGCAACAGATGCCCTAGGAGGAAATTTACCAACCATCTGTTAATAGCTCTATCATGTGTTTTTAGAGAGCAGTTTAACAGAGTAATGAATGTGAACGATTTTCATGTAGTGGTGTCTTGAAAGGATTTAGCTTCTTTCAAAAGCAGGGGTAACTAAATTAAGGTCAAAGCTTTATTTTCCCACATTTAAATATTGCTTTAGACTTAAACTATTATAAAATGTTGGATTTTACTAAGATTTCATTAAATATTTCTCTTTCCAATTTTTAAGGGTACTACCCACCACCTCCAACGGTACCAGCTGGTGTGGCTCCCTGTGTTCCTCGCTTTGTGAGGTCCAGTAATGTTCCAGAGTCCTCCCTCCCACCTGCTTCCATGCCATATGCCGATCATTACAGTACATTTTCCCCTCGAGATCGAATGAATTCTCCTTACCAACCTCCTCCTCCGCAGCCATATGGACCAGTTCCTCCAGTACCTTCTGGAATGTATGCTCCTGTGTATGACAGTAGGCGCATCTGGCGTCCACCTATGTACCAACGAGATGACATTATTAGAAGCAATTCTTTACCTCCTATGGATGTGATGCACTCGTCTGTCTATCAGACGTCTTTGCGAGAAAGATTTAACTCCTTAGATGGGTATTATTCAGTGGCTTGTCAGCAACCAAGTGAACCAAGGACAACTGTGCCTTTACCAAGAGTAAGTGATGATGATGGAAATAGGAATGCTGCTGTAGTGTAATGGTTAAGAACCCAATGTCTGGTGTCAGACCACCCAGGTATATATTCTCGCTGCTCCACTCACTATGTGACTTATGGAAGTTACTTCTCTATGTTAGTTTTTTCATGTTTGATGGGAATAATAGTAGTACTTAACTCATAAGGCTGTTGTGAGGAGTTAATCAGAAAAACAAAGCTCTTAGAACTGGACCTGATGCGTGTTAATGCCCCGTAAATGTTTGGATAGCAAACTGATGGGAAGGTAAAAAGAAATCTTCAAAATACAGAAATAGGGTTTATTTTCATTGTCCTCACATTCATACATACGACTTTCCGAAACTCCAGAAGTGAGTGCTCAGATTTCACTTTAATATACCTTAACCCTTTTCATTGAATTGTGAGTGAATAGGCTAGGATGACTTCCCTATTGTATTGTTTTTCGTCCCAAATATATAATAAATTGTTTACTTTATTTCCACAGAATATAGTTAAATTTATTTACTGCTCCCATGATTAAGATTTTCTTTTATCACCCCTCAGGATCCTTGTGGTCATTTGAAGACCAGTTGTGAGGAGCAGATAAGAAGAAAGCCAGAACAGTGGGCACAGTACCACACTCAGAAAGCACCTCTGGTCTCTCCAGCTCTTCCTGTGGCAACACAGTCTCCAACACCACCTTCTCCTCTGTTCAGTGTCGACTTTCGCACTGACGTAAGCAAGGTTTCAGTCACTTGATGCAGGGGTAGATCAGACAACCGACTTCAGAGCACCCGTTCAATCCAGGGTTAGCTGTGCTGGATATTTTGCAATGGTTTGGTTTACAGCTGAATTTACTTCAACACATGTTAAATTTGTAAGCATTATGGATAGATTTTATGAGATACTGAACACCTTTAAGACATAGTCCTTTTTTTTTTTTTACCAAGAATTCAAAATCTTTTCAGCAGCATAGTTCTCATTATTTTTTATGGTTTTTGTTAATAACAGCATTTATATCTGCCATTTATTGAGCACCTACTTGTGCCAGGCACTGTACTAAGCACTTACATAATGTTATTTCTCACAAAAACCTTAGGAGGTAGGTGTTATCCATATTTTGCAGGTTAGGAATCTGACCCAGAGAAGTAATTTGCCCAACTAACAAATTCGGTCTATAAATAGCGGAGATTTGAATCTTGGTCTACCTGAGATATTTCTTCCCTACTTTACAAAAGGTGCAGAAATGCCTACTGTATTATTTGTGGTGTTTTACATCATGAATTATTCTTGTCATCACAAAACAAGTTTTTAAACCAGGATCATTTCAGTCTATTCTGGTGTTTTTAATACTTTTATATTTAAACGCACCATTTTTTTTAAACTCCTCTTAGTTCATTCCCCATCCTTAGAGTTTCTAATATAAAAAGACTTAAAACGAGTCTCTTTCTTATGAAAACTTTTAAACAAAAGTAGAGAGAATCCTATATAATAAAAGGCTAATACGCAAATTGACCTAATGGCAGAAAGACTGGTTGCAATGATACAGATGCTCAATGGAGGAGTTGCCCCCTGGTGGTCAGTGTGCACACACAGGAGCACCACTCAGCCGGAAGGCAAGCTCATGGCTGGTGAGCCAAGCAGCAGTAATGGGAGCCTCCCCACTTCCAGATTGCAAGAGTACACAGGCTGGGCTGAGGGACCCACCCCCTCGCCCTGAGTGCATGAATTTCATGCACCAGGCCTCTAATAGGATAATAAACCCCATATGCCCTCACCTGGATTCCACAGTTAACCAACTCAGTGAACCTTATTTGTATCCACTATACCTACTGGATTATTGTGAACTAATCCTAGACATCAAATATTTTCATCCATGAACATTTCTTTTTTCTTTTTTTAATTTTAAAAAATTATTGATTTTAGAGAGGGAAGGAGAGAGAGAAACAGAAATTTGTTGACCCATCTACTTACGCATTCATTGGTTGGTTCTTGTATGTGCCCTCTCTGGGGATCAAACCTGCAATCTTGGTGTATCAGGACGATTCTCTAAGCAACTGAGCAACCCAGCCAGGGCCATCCATGAATATTGCAATAAACTATTGAATTTTTAAGCTACATTGAAATATTTTTTTATCAAACTTAGACTTATTAAGAACAGGTAAACATCTTGACAACAGAGTGAAAGATTTGTCACTTGCTTAATAATAGAAAACTGGATTTACATTTTTTATACTATGCTTTAGAAATTATTTCCCTAGGACTCAGATCTGCTATTAGTAATATGATTTGGGATAAGTAATTTAATCTTTTTGGCCTTGAGTTTTCTTATCTATTTAATTAATAAACTAGATTCAATGATTCTTTCAACTGTAGTAATCTTGTTTTACAGTTATCCTTATAGCCTCTCTAAAATTTATCCACTTCCCCTTCTAGATCCAGAGCCTTCTTTGCATTATTTTTGTCCTTTATTTAATACTGTATGATTTATCCATTATGTTTCCTTATTTCCTTATTCTTTTCTGAAAATGATAAACTGCTTTTGGACACGGACTGTAATCTATGTGTATGTTTGTTTCCTTTTTTTTTCTGGAGCACCTTATGTTAGGAACATGCTATAAATGATTTGTCGATTGGTTTTAATAGTGTCAGTCAGGGCTTCCTTCTGAGCACTTAAAGTAATGGAAAATGAGAAGACATTCTATTTTCTATTTCTAAATAATATAAAGACAAAGAGCAAAAATACTATGTGTTATTTATGACAGTTTTTTTAGTCACTGAAGGTTTAATTATTCAGTATGAAGTCCTCTGTATTCTATTATAGTTGCTTAATATTAGTTAAAAGTTTATAAATTTAAGTTTTGTACTAATTGGCTGTGCCTTTTTCTGTTTTTAATCAGCTCTCTGACAGTGTGAGTGGGACAAAATTTGAAGAAGACCATCTTTCCCATTATTCGCCCTGGTCTTGTGGCACCATAGGCTCCTGTATAAATGTCATTGATTCGGAGCCCAGAGACGTGATTGCTAATTCAAATGCTGTGTTAATGGTATGATTCCAGGGGCTGGGAGGCTACTGTGCATGTTGACTTAGGTTTTAGAATGTTTGAATACTTTCATCTTCATTGTTGCTGTAAGTCTGAACTAAATTGAATTTAATGTTTAAATTGTCTGAGCCCAGTTTGGTGGTTTAAAATAGATGTTGGATTGTCATTGAGACCCACAGCTAGTGTTGAATTTATCAGAAAACTTAATTACATGTCTTTTGAAAGCATGTGCTTGTAATACTAGCTGAAGTAATTGCCAATAATCCTGTTACCGATTTTCTTTGGTTTATGCAGGACCTAGACAGTGGCGATGTTAAGAGAAGAGTACATTTATTTGAAACTCAGAGAAGGACAAAAGAAGAAGACCCAATAATTCCTTTTAGTGATGGACCTATCATCTCGAAATGGGGTGCAATTTCCAGATCTTCCCGTACAGGTTACCATACCACGGATCCTGTCCAGGCCACTGCTTCCCAAGGAAGTGCGACTAAGCCCATCAGCATATCAGGTAAACCATTTAACTAATACCTCACCCGATCTACTCTAGCACAGTGTTTTTTATTGTTGTGTTTGTTTTGTTTTAATAT
Organism: Antrozous pallidus; assembly: GCA_027563665.1. Classification (NCBI taxonomy): domain Eukaryota; kingdom Metazoa; phylum Chordata; class Mammalia; order Chiroptera; family Vespertilionidae; genus Antrozous; species Antrozous pallidus. Next base: position 75,911,836 of record CM050522.1, on the reverse strand, counting down.
ACTTTTTATTGATTTCCGAGAGGAAGGAAGAGAGAGTTGGAAACATCAGTGATGAGAGTAAATCATTGATTGGCTGTTTCCTGCACTTCTCCCACTGGGGATACAGCTGGCAACCCGGGCATGTGCCCTTGATCAGATTCGAAACCAGGCCACAGAACTTAAGTCTGCAGGCTGATGTTCTATCCACTGAGCCAAACTGGCTAGGATAGCCCTGTTTTTTGAAATTTTATTTACTTATTTATTTTATTTTTCCCCATTACCATTTATCACCTCTATGCCCTCTTTCACCTACACTTCCACCCCCCCACCCACAGTTACCACACTTGTTCGAGTCCATGAGTTTTCTGTTTTTATCCCCTCTTTTATTTTCCCCCCTCAATTCCTCCCATCTCCCATCCCCAAGGCTGTCTGCCTGGTCTTTATCTAGGAGCTGTCTCTATTTTGCTTGGTAGCTCAGTTTGCTTATTAAATTCCACATATGGTACATGTCTTTCTCTAACTGGCCTGTGTCACTTAGCATAATGTTCTCCAGGTCCATCCATGCAGTTACAAAGGATAAAGTTTTCTTTAGCTTTTTTGTTTTGTTATCTTTAGCATTTTTTTTTAAATCTGAATTAAATGGTTTAGCCAAGAGAACATGGCTCATTGGATAAAATATGGATCTTTTTTGAAAGGTATCCCATTCGTGCCCTAACTGGTTTGGCTCAGTGGGTAGAGCGTCAGCCTGCTGATTGAAGGGTCCTGGGTTCGATTCCAGTCAAGGGCACATGCCTGGGTTGCAGGCTCGATCCCCAGTCACAGGCGTGCAGGAGGCAGTCAATTAATGATTCTCTCTCATTATTGATATTTCTCTCTCTCTCCCTCTTCTTTCCTCTCTGAAATTAAAAAACAAACATTTAAAATAATAATAATAATAAGTAAATCTTTAAAAAATTATCTATTCACATATAGATACTGATTTTTCACTTTTCTGATCACTGTTTCTTTATACATTTTTGTAGATTATGTCCCTTATGTCAATGCTGTTGATTCAAGGTGGAGTTCTTATGGTAGTGAGTCCACATCATCAGCACACTATATTGAACGGTAAGGTTACTCTTAATTCTTGAGGATTTTCTATTCTCAGAATTGTATATATCCTCAGAGTACAGATTCTATCCCCAATTATTCATAAAATGTGCTTTACTAGTTTTAACTATGTAACAAATTTCTGAAAAAATATTTACTTTTACATTTGGACTGATGACTGAGATTTTCAGGATCTGTTACATAAAACATGTAGAATATAGTTACTGCTGCTTTAGCTGCTTCACTTATTTTACTTTTATTACAATAAACATGTTTCTCTTTAAAGGGACAGATTCATTGTTACTGATTTATCTTGTCATAGAAAGCATTCCAGTACCGGAGACCTTTTAAGCATTGAACTTCAGCAGGTAGGTTCTGTGTCACTCAGCTTTGACTTTTTGAAAAACAGAATGTGGTTGGAAGCTGACTTTACTTTTCATCCGCCTCTAGGCCAAGAGTAACTCACTGCTTCTTCAGAGGGAGGCCAATGCTCTGGCCATGCAACAGAAGTGGGGTTCCCTGGACGAAGGCCGTCACCTTACCTTAAATCTGCTGAGCAAGGAAATTGAATTGAGAAATGGAGAGGTAAAGAAACTGAACCTACCAGCTTCATGCTTAAATGTATTTGTTGTTTGCTGTTGCTGTGCATAGGTTTATGTCTTTACTGAGTGCATTTTAGTGTGCCTTTTTCTTATTTGCTTGCTTTTAAAACTTAACAGTAGCAATAAAATTGTGGTCCCAGATTTCTTAAATAATTTTTTAGATCAATCATTGGGATTCCCACTTAAATTTAAAAGGGAAGCCCTAGTTTCCATAGGTATAAAATTGTCATTTTTTTTACATTACAGAGTGATTATACAGAAGATGCAACTGATGCTAAGCCTGATAGGGACATTGAATTAGAGCTTTCGGCACTTGACACTGATGAACCTGATGGACAGAGTGAACAAATTGAAGTAAGTAACACAGGTAGATGTTTAGGAGGCTTTATTCCATTGGCAACTAAAATAAAATACTTTCATAATGAAGGATTAACACTTTATTTTCTTAGGAGATCCTGGATATACAGCTTGGTATCAGTTCTCACAGTGATCAGTTGCTGAACGGAACTGCAGTGGAAAATGGGCATCCAGTCCCACCGCACCAAAAGGAGCCACTGGAGCAGAAGAGACAGAGTTTAGGTGAAGACCGTGTGATTCTGTGAGTGTTAGACAGAAAATTCATAACCATGAATATTTAAAGTGAAGGATATGTGGTGCTTAATTCATTTTTGACTCTTTTATCCTGTGAGGGGAAGATTTTATGTAATGGACAATGATTTTGGTCAGGCTAGATTTTTAGGAGAGAAGAACTAAATTTGAACTAACAAAGTAGTCCATTTTAGAAGCCTGAAATTTACTTTTTCTTTGGGTAAAAATTAGTCTTTGTGCTCTAGCATCAGGTTATACTCCTCAGTCTGATAGCCAATCTTATAAACTACAAAATGGAGAGTTAAAACCTTTATAAAGGGTTTCCCTTTTTTAAAATCTTGATAAGAGAACTTGGTTTTAAAATTGCCACTGTGTATAATTACTGTAAAAAAATATGGGCTCATCTTAAACTTGATAGTTTGTTGGTCTGAAATTAACCAGTATTTTAATTATTGGAAAAATAGGACATTTTTAGTGATCTCTCATACCTTTTAGTGTTAAAGACATGCCTTTGCTAGAGGCTCTTAAAGTTTCGTATAATTTTTTACATATTATCAAGTAAAGCTAATTTGTGTTCAATGTCATTTATTTTTTTCTCAGGGAGGAGCAAAAAACAATTCTGCCAGTAACGGCTTGCTTTAGCCAGCCACTTCCAGTATCTATTAGCAATGCCAGTTGCCTCCCCATCACCACATCTGTCAGCGTTGGCAACCTCATTCTGAAAACTCACGTTATGTCTGAAGATAAAAATGACTTTTTAAAACCTGTTGTTGCAAATGGGAAGATGGTTAACAGCTGAAAGGAGATTCATCTTTCAAATTTGTGACCATACCATGGAAGCATTTACACTAGCTTTTTATATATATATATATATATATATAATATATATTATATAATGTATATTTTTTTTAAAAAAAAGATATTACTGGGGGCATCCAGTTCCTGTGGACTCTTTGATACTTCAAGCCCTCTTGCATTATTAGCATTATGAAAAAAGAAAAAAAGAAAATTTACTAGGGTGTAACATGTTCACTTTCCAGAAGTGATTGGAATTTGGACATTTAACTTAAGCTTCAAGCAGCTTTTTATGAGTTTGTAGCAATCCGGTGCAGTAACTGAGCCATTTCCTATTTTAAATGGCTTCTATAGAAAATTAACAACTCAGTTATTAAACTAGCAGGATCCTACAGTGATACATCTAGTGAAAGTAGACTTAATTAACTTATTTATTTCTATTTTATGTTTCACTAAGAGAAATTTCCATCTCATTCCAGCTGCTTTATTTATCTTTTTCTTGGGACTTTGCATGGATTTTTTTTATTTTTGTTTTTTACTTTGAAGAGTGGAGTTAGATGTTCTTACCATAGAATTTTGCAGGGTTATATACTAGCTTTCTTTACTGCATTATATGTAGGATTGTAGTGCAGTGCTTTTATCTGTAGCATTTAATTTTTTTTTAATTTTCCATTTTTCAATAATAGTTTCTGCTTTGTTAATATTTATAACAGGCTACTTGTTGAAGTAATTGAATATATAACCAAGTGCCTACGTCTTTCAGCTGATGTACTAGATATTAAATTCTCCTAAGTTATGCAGAATCGTTTTTACAATTTTGATAAATTATGCACTAATGTAATGGCAGTTTTTTAAAATGCAGATTTAAGCCTGTACATTATTGATTCTGATGACTTGGCAAAAGAATCAGGTGCTTTCAGCTTTCTTGAGAAAACCCTGTATGTAGCGTTTGCACTGACTAACAAGATGGTATTGCTGGGTTTTTAATTTAAACTAATTATTTTGGATGTTCATTGCATTATCTTGGTTAAATATTGTTTATTGTTACTTGATGTTGGGATTTAATTTTTTTCTTTTTTTTTTCTTTTTTTTCTTTTTCTTTTTTTTTTTTTTTTTTTACTGTTAGGTTGATAAGACTATGAACCATGTAATAATAGAACATTGGCTAACCTTTATTCATACTTAAGAACATGAATAATTTCTGCCCTGCTAACATGTGACTGAAAGTGTTTTGACTTGGCATCTGAAAGTATGCAGTATATTCAACTAGGCATACCCCAGATTTTTTGGAGGTATTTTATTGAAACCTAAATTTCAGTCAACATGTGAAAGCAAAGGTTGGGCATTCCTTCCTGGTGATCTTACCTATGGTTTGTTTTCCCCCATTTCTTTAAGATTAGTTTGACTTTTATTACTATTTTTTTAATTAACTTCTGTGAAGTTGTTTACTCTGAAAATTGTACTGGAATATTTTAAGCCAAGCTGATCTTTCACCAGGTGTACTGTATGTAAGGGCTTTTCCTGCTAGCAAAATGCTTAAACAGGATCATGTTATTGGTCGTCTGAGCTAGTTAGTTGTTTTACAAAACCACAGCATTGTATCAGACAAGATTTTGATAAAAAGTTTTGTGCGCATTTCCAGGGGCGGGAGGGTTCACATTTCCCCTGAAATTTCTTGATCAGAATGAGTAAATACTGGTGTTTGATACCTGTCTTAATGAACATGCTCATAAGGTGACTGATAAGTTGTAAATATACCTGAGAAACAAAGGGGTAGTTTTGATATTCTGGTGTCAGTATGGAAGATCTTACACATTTATTTAATACTCAACTGTATGAAGATGTTTGTAACATAACAGCACAGTAGCCTTGACTTAGTTCCTTCGGTTATTAGTACTGTACTTTTTTGCCATGGCCAGTGCTCCCTATCCCTACAAAGACATTTTATTTATTTCACTCTGTAACCTGAAATGCATAGGAACAAGAGTTTTAAACCATGTTACATTAACTTATTTCTGACATTTTAAATTAGCCTAGGATATTACAGGAACATGATTGTTATATAATTTATATCAGAACCTTTCTATAAATATGCGCTTATTACATTTGAAATGCTTCCAATGTACTTTATTTGCTGTTTGTGTTTCCAAAAAGGATATGCAAACCATAATGTCTATTTCATGGATATTTAAATAGTGAGATCTTCCATGTTGAAGGTAATGTATTTTTTTTTAAGATTTAAAAATTGCTATTTTGTTACAAAATAGAGACCTATTAACAGTTCGAGAGCTCCTTATGTGCCCTCAGGGAAAGAACCCTCTGTGCAACAGAACTACGCAAAACATCTTCAGCACGCTCTGAGGGTGGATATATACTACATAAATTGATCTTGTGTATTTAACCATATCTTTTTAATTTTAAAATCAAGATTTTGAAACGTGGTTGTGCTCTTCTGGAGGGGGTTGGGATAAACTGCTTAGGTGTTTGCCTACTTGTCCAGTGAAATTACATTTGCATCAGTGTATTTTATATACCTGCCAACCTTATTGGTATGTCTCAGAATATTAATATTTAAATAATGCTTGTCTTGCAGCAGGTGATCCCATAACAATAACTCCCTGTTCTTAAAAACTTACTCTCATTCTCACTAACAACATAGGAATTGTTTCTGTGTGGGATTATTCTGTATGGCATTCTTTAGGTAGTAGCCATCTTGTTTCTCATGGGTTTAATGTGAAATAAAGACATTGGCTCTCTGCCACTTTAGAAGAAAGTTCAGTTTATCTGATCCTTCTTCAAAATGGTACCTGCTGATGTCATAGAAAAAAAACACACACCAATCAGACATAAGATGTGACTTTTTAAAATTGGGGACTATCCCTGTCATTTGACCCTTTTACCAACATGAGATGTATATATGTTAGAAATCAAAGGATATAAAGCAATCAGAGAAGAAATTTACAGTATTGGTAACTAAACTGCATGTATTACCTATACTGTAATGAGAAAACAGTAGTCTGCGATCTGGAAAGTGGGAAATGGTGTTTTGTTTGTTTTTGTTTTGGGGCTTTGTTTTTCCACTGTTCATGTTTTTCAATTTCTACGTCCCATTCTGAAGTCCATGTGCCTCACTTAGATACTGTGAACGTAGCATCGGTATTTCTCTTGTTGTTTAATTTCACTGGTTAATGCTGAGAAAGTTACACATGTGTTTCTGAACAAAGCAGATTTCCTTGTCTTTGCTGCCATGACTTCATCTTCCAATACCATCTGATACACCAATGTCATACATGCAAGTTGTGTATTGTATTTTCAAGAGAAAGTACTTCATTGGATCAGTGGCCCTGATTTTTTCATAGAAGCTATTTATTCTCACAAGAGAATGAAAGAAACCTCCTAATCTAGGGCTGAAATTTTCCATTATGTGGATCTAGTCACTTTCACTCAAATTTCAAGTTCTAAGTAGTGGGGCAAAAGTAAGCTCACACGTGATCATACAAATCTGTGAGCAACTGTAAACTTACTTTTGCCCCACCCTATTACATAAAGCACATTCCAATTTTATATGCTACCTTGAGAAAATTACAGGATGCACAGCAGTTTGTAGGAATTTAAAATGGGATCATTTAAACATTCGAAAACATTGTTTTAAAAACCATCTTGTATTTTTTTATTGTTTTTTATTTTGTGGGTTTTTTTGCATTTTAGATGTTAAAGTCCTAGTTATCTTGTTAATGGGTGGAATTTGTGATGATCAGATTCAGCATGTGATTTCAACTTCGAATCTGAATGATTCTTCTCTAGTTTCTTTGAGTCATTTTCTGAACAGACTGTCACCAGTATTGGTGACTAGTCATTACAGGGGAAATTTACACTGCAGCTATGTATTAGTTAACTGGATGAACTTGTCTTGTGCTTTAGAGAATGGAGAGTGTTGATGGGATCACTTACTGTAACTCCTACATAGGAACCCCTTCTGCAAGCAGAACAAAAAATGAATATGCTCAAGGAGTATCCTGTTTTCTGGATAAATTGAATAAATTTGCTAGTTACTCCTTTATACTAGCGGTTTCTTTGTATCCCTTTGCTGGCAAGGGTATACCAGGTGTCAAGGCCACCGATCAGAGCACTCTGCATTTGAGTGGAGTCTTGCTTTTACTCCAAGAGCAGTTATTCCCCCAAGTTCAAAATTGGCAGTTGTGTTTTTGTTTTGTTTTTTAATAAAAATTTTAAAATATCTTCAAACCAGTGGAACATAGACACTGGCTGCACTTAGTACTGCCAAAAGACAAGGTCATTTGCATATATGCCATCGATCTGTCAAGAATTAGGCCTCACTTTATAACCCAAGGCATGGAAGTGCATGCATTCTCTTAGCTGGGCAAACAATTATACTGTAGTTGTGATACAACACATGTGGCTTTTGTTTGTACTGCACATATCCACTGTACAGCCACTTGGGAGTATCGTGGTTAGCTTACAGCAACTGCTGTCTGCATTTATACTGTTTATTGCATATTCTTTTCCCTGGAAGTGAAAGAGAAATGTTTTTCTTGTTGCATTGATTACATTTTATAAATTTGCTTAGCTGGAAGGTTTGGGAAAAGAGGCCTGTTTGTCAATTGTACAACCGATTGTGAAGCTCTAGTGTGAATATTTTTACGTCTGTATTAGACATTTTCTTTGCAAATCTATTGTTCGATTGAAATGTAAATGAAATTAAAGATGGTGTACACCCATCATGTAAAAAGCAGGCACCATCTCTAAGATGGATTTAATGCTCATTTTTAAGGCATATACTCAGCTTCTATTTAAAACTATAATTTAAAATAATTCTGTACAATGAAATGGGAAATATATATGGGAATAAATTCTATTCCATTCATTTCAATTTGAATTTCCAAATTGTAATGTTTCCCTTTGTGCTATAGGAATAGGATTAAGTGGGGGAAGGCTGGGACTTATAAGGCCTGTATATGGGGGGGAGGGCAGAGAGGAACAATGAGGGTTGTGATGGTAGTGAATAGCGAAGAGTGAATTCTGTGTGTTTTTTCTGTAGGACTGAAGTGAAGAGATATTAGCTTTGGCTGTTCACAGAATAGAGCATCATGATTTTCAGTGTTTGAGAGAAAACTGATGGAAAAAGTTTGCAGAACTTGACATGTATTTGCATGCACAAAATAAAATTATTTGTCCACCTTAAAAGTTGTTTGTTTAGTGTCAATGTTAAGGTTTTTGATACATTTTAGTTAATCTTGATTTCCTTGCTGTATTTTTTGGTTTAATTAAGCTTTCAGATATTTCTTAAGTCAAGATTTATATATGTATGCATCATTGGGAAGAATCTGAAAGGAATAGACCAGAGAGATTAAAATATTCCTTAATTCGATCAGTCACATCATTTATTCAGTGGGAGAACAAAGATAATACTAGCAGTTCAAGGTATTGAACTCACAGTGTTTCTTCTAGTGGAGAAAACACACAAAGAACTAATTCAAAGCAGCGTGGTGCTGTGGAATCTCAGAAAACGGCCATTTCCCTGGGCCTTGAGTAGTTTAATGTATTCACTTGGCTGATGTATTTGAAGCCTGTCTGTGCTGGTCTTTAAGGTAAAAGGTTAATGAAATGTGAGCCCTTTCTCTAGAAGCTCACTGTGTGAAAAAAGGAAAGGCCAATCTGAATAACCAGCTCAGTGAGCTATGTTCCAAGTACCGCGTGTGGAAACTCCAGCAGGATATCATGAGGCAGGCAGTAGCGGTGGTTAGCTGCAGGAGGAACTTTGAAAAATGACCTTGGGCTAGACTTGAAGGCTGAATACTATTTCACCAAGCAAAGATAAGAGGAGTAAACAGCCAGCCCTGCACTGTAGTTATGATCCCTTTTTTATATTTGAGCGGTTGACTTACCCAAGACCTCAAAACTAGAAAGTAATGGAATGAGAATTCTAATTCAAGTCCGTCCTTGCTCTGCTTCCCAGAGGCGGGGTGGGGAGGGGTGGTAGTGATTGGAACCTATTTTAGCCATAAATGTTACTTAGAAGGAATGTTTAAGAAAAAGCGTATCTAACCTCTTAGAGCACTTAATATGTTACAGACACAGTTTTAAAGGCTGTAGGTATATTACAATCTATTACCATTGCCATCATTTTACAGATGAGAAAACAGAGTCCTTAGAGCGGTGGTCAGCAAACTGCGGCTCGCAAGCCACTTGCGGCTCTTTGGCCCCTTGAGTGTGCCTCTTCCACAAAATACCACGGCATAGGCAAGTCTATTTTGAAGAAGTGGCGGAGGAAGAAGTTTAAAAAAATTTGGCTCTCAAAAGAAATTTCAATCGTTGTCCTGTTGATATTTGGCTCTGTTGACTAATGAGTTTGCCGACCACTGCCTTAGAGAATTTGCTCAGGGTCGTACAGCTAGATGAGGTAGGTAGGGCCCTCTGTGAAGGACACTGAACAACTTAGGCTTTTAGAAGATGCCTTTGGCAGAGTGAGTGGAAGCTGGAGATGGATAGACCAGCAGGGAGGGCATGTCAGTGTAAGTGTAGAGCATGGCCAAAGCGAGGATGGAGGGAAAGAGATGGACTTGAAAAGTAGGAGAGAGCCGAAACGGTTTGGCTCAGTCGATAGAGCGTTGTCCTGTGGACTGAAGGGTCCCAGGTTCAATTCCAGTCGGGGGCATGTGCCTTGGCTGCGGGCACATCCCCAGTGGGGGGTGTGCAGGAGGCGGCTGATCAATGTTTCTGACTTTCTATCCCTCTCCCTTCCTCTCTGCAAAAAAAAACAATAAAAAATACATTTTTTTTAAAAGTAGGAGAGAGCAATTGGTGGGATTTGTTGTAAGGGGCATATTAGCAACTACACATTATTGTGGATTAAATTTGGCTTAGGATCCCAGACCTCATTGCTGAGAACACAGTTATTTGTGGAAACGTAACCCTGGACTGACCACTGAAATCGGCAAGAGCAAGAACCATGGATAGTTGATCCAGGTAAAGGAGAGGCAACATAATGAAGGAAATGAAATTCCAGGAAGGTCTTATTTCCTGTGTAGTTAATAGCCAAGTAATGATCACGCAAAGACTACATTTTTTTATTCCCTATTGTTGAAAATATTACGTATGTCCCCATTCCCCCCCCCCCCCCCATTGTCCTCTCCCAGCTGACCCCGAGCCAGGCCTTCACCCCCTTCTTGTCAGTGTTCATTGGTTATACTTAATATGCATACAAGTTCTTTGGTTGACCCCGTACTCTCCCCCACCCCTCCCTGGCCCATTCTCCCCTGCCTTCCCTCTGAGGTTTGACGGTCTGTTCGATGCTTCTCTGTCTCTGGATCTTTGTTCACCAGCGTATCTTAGGTCCAACCTGCACATTACAATCCCAGAACCCAGGTCACACCTCAGCCCAATTAGACCGTAATCTCTAGGGGTGGAGCCAGGCATCAGTCCTTTTGAAGCTCCAGAGGTGCTTCCAATGTGCAGAAAAGTTGGGGAGCCGCTGCCATAATGAATGTAAAAGGGTTTGGGGCCTGTCTCAGCCCGGGTGCATGAAAAACCTCCGTCATCAAATGCTCAGGTCCCGGTCGTTTTCAGAGGCCCATTCAACAAATAGCTTTGCGAATGTACTATGTACTAGGCACCAGGGACACAGAAGGGAACTAGTCTCTCACCTCGTGAAACAAGAGTTGGAGGGACAGACAAGAAGTAAATAAAAGGTATATGTAGATAATGAGGAATAACACAACTGGAAGGAATATAATGCAACCAGATGGTGAGATTTTTAAAAAATATATATATTTTATTGATTTTTTACAGAGAGGAAGGGAGAGGGATAGAAAGTCAGAAACATCGGTCGCTGCCTCCTGTACACTCCCACTGGGGACGTGCCCACAACCAAGGTACATGCCCTTGACTGGAATCGAACCTGGGACCCTTCAGTCCGCAGGCCTACGCTCTATCCACTGAGCCAAACCAGTTTCGGCCAGATGGTGAGCTTTTGTAAGGTGGGAGTGGTCATTCTCAACACTGGGGCCAGTTTAGGTAGGATAGTCTGTTGAACCTCTCCATTGGGATCTCTAATAAACATCTCCAACTTCACATGTTAAACCTCAGCCTCCGCTATTCCTCCGCTCCCAGGCTAACCCTCCATCTTCAGGGAACCAATTCCCCTGTTAAGAGGTTCATGGAAAAATTACTGCTGAGCCAGACGGAGGCTGCAAGGCTATCAAGGGACCACATGTACTGGACTCACCTGGCTGGGAAGATCTCCATGGGTGTCCTCACAACCATCCCACAGACCACTGCCGTCTACTGAGAAAGCTCATCACTGTGCTCACTGCAAAGCACAGATGCTTAATGGAGTTCTGATCATTACTGCAAAGCAAGAAGGGTAAATTGGGAGCTGAGAAGAAATGAATTCTCGAGACCGGAGCCATTAGAAGCTGCCAGCCATAGCCCTCTAAAGAAATTGAATTTATTTTGAAAACCTTCTCACAAAGCAAACTCTGGGCCCAGATGATGTCACAGGTGAATTCTGTTAAACATTTAAAAAAGATCCGAAACCGGTTTGGCTCAGTGGTTAGAATGTCAGCCTGCGGACTGAAAGGTCCCAGGTTCGATTCCGGTCAAGGGCATGCACCTTGGTTGCAGGCACATCCCCAGTAGAGGGTGTGCAAGAGGCAGCTGATAGATGTTTCTCTTTCATCAATGTTTCTGGCTTTCTATCCCTCTCCCTTCCTCTCTGTAAAAAAAAATCAAAATGTATTTAAAAAAAAAAAAACATTTAAAGAAGAAAATCATCAATTTACAGAAACTTTCAGAAAATAGAGGAGGGGGGGGAAAAAAGAAAATAGAGGAGGGAACTTCCTAACTGGTTTTATTAGATCACTATACACAAAGTTTTCTATGCATTATTTTGTGGTGTGTATTGGACACCTCAATAAGGACGCAGAAATCATTTTAGGTTTTGAATAAGTTGCAAAGATAGTGTAAAGTTCCCCTATACTCTTTAACCCACATCCCCAAAGGTTAACATCTAACATAACCTGTAGTTCACTTATCAAAACTATTGATACAAGATTATTAGTTAATAGGCCTAATTCAAATTTGTCAGTTTTCCTTTTCCCTCCTCTTAGCACCTGCTCCTTTCTCTCAATTAACCCTGTCTTCTGTGCACTCCTTTTCCTGCTGGGGTCCCCAGGGTCCCCCACCCATCCAGTCCTTTTCCTGTCCAAGAGTACAACCCAGGATTGCACACTGCATTTAGTTACCACGGACCTAGCTTTTTTTTTTTTTTTTTTTTTTTAAATTTGTATTCAAGAGCTGTCTGTTCTTGGGCAAAAAGTACTTAATGTCTCTGATTCTGTAATAATGCACAGGATGTGATTAAGAACAATAAAAAAAAATATACCAGTATATGCCCCTGCCTGGTTAACTCAATTTGTTGGAGCGTCCTCCCATACAATTAATTCCCTTCGGGGCACATACCTAGGTTGCAGTTCCATCCTGTCTGGGCGCATATGGGAAGCAACCAATGGATGTTTCTCCCTGTCTCTCAAATCAATAAAAACACATTCTCGGGTTTGAATAAGGTCTATTAAAATACGTATATGAAATAGTTCGAAAATTTCAAAGGTAAGTGTTTTTATTGTTCAAAGCTGTGCATATATAACGCAACTTTTCGTTGTAGTTAAAAAACAAAGAAAACGAAAAGCGTATTACTATTGTCGAGGTGTTTTGTCCCAGAGTCGGACCCGTAGCCCCGCCCTCGGCCCGGGAGAGGCTCTCTCTAATTGGGCTACGTGCATCCGCCCTGACCCAGGAAGGCCGGCCCATTGGTCCGCGCAGTCCGGGCACCAGCGGCTTTTCTCTGGGTGCTCCAGGCGCTGACCCACTTCTCTTCACTCCAACTGAGCGCTCCTTTTCTTCCGAAGTGTCCGGAGCTGCCAGCCCGAAGGGGTCCGGACCAGGCGAGGCCGGAGAACTGCGCTGAGGTCAGCGGGGAAGAAGCGGGTCGAATGCGGGTGGTGGGCGAGCCAGCTCTGCCCGTGGTCCCTTCGACCTCCGTGGTGTCTGCGATCTCCCTGCCCCGCCTCCTCCTCTGGCCCCACCTCCATCGGGCTCCCACAAAGCTTCAGCTGGCCTCTCCGCGAGCCCCTCCACCGGCCCCACCTTCCCCGCAAACCCTTCTGCTGGCCCCGCCCCCTGCTCCACCCCTTCTGCTGGCCCCGCCCCCTGCTCCACCCCTTCTGCTGGCCGCGCCCCCTGCTCCATCCCGTCTGCTGGCCCCGCCCCCTGCCCCACTCCGTCTGCTGGCCCCGCCCCCTGCTCCACCCTGTCTGCTGGCCCCGCTTTCCGCTGGCCCCGCTTTCCGCTGGCCCCGCCCTCACGGCGCTTCCTTCAGCTGTCCCGCCTCCTCCGCGAGCCCCTCCACCGGCCCCGCCTTCCCCGCGAACCCTCCTCTAATTCCAGCCCCGCCCTCTGGTCCACCCCGACTGCTGGCCCCGCTCTCCGCCCCACCCCGTCTACTGGCCCCGCCCTCACGGCGCTCCCTTCAGCTGCCCCGCCTCCGCGAACCCCTCCACAGGCCGGGTCCTCATCGAGCACCCCACCGCTCGGTTGCTCTCTGCCCACAGTGCACCACCTTGGCCCCTCCACGCCTCTTATGTTTGGTTCTGCCCCAACTCTTAGCACCTGTTCCTTTCTCTCAACCCTGCCTCCTGTGCACCCCTCTTCCTGCTCGGGTCCCCAGGCTCTCCCACCCATCCAGTCTGTCTCCATTTGGGCTTAGCGTTGGTGCAGAGGCCTGCTGCTGGGCGTCAGAGCTCCCTGTTTTCTAGAGTTCCCTGCCCTGTGGGCGAGTCACTTTGTTAGTGTAACAGGCTCCGGGATAAATCTTGAATGAAGGAAGCATAGTATTGCTAAGCTTCATGGAAGGAATGCTACAGTTTTCACCCTCCCTGCTGGATCTGCTTGCAGGATTGCGAGGGATTAAGCTGTGCCTTTTCTCTCAAGTTGTCCCAGGCTTCTTCTGATGCAGAATATTGGCTCCAATTGTTGTCCTTTAAACGCTTGGCAAGTAGTAAAATCTTGTCATGGGCCCTTCTTTTAACCAGAGTTGGTAGGGCCTCAGACCTTATCCATCTAAGCCTTCCGTGTGCTGACTGGGCTGAAGGCAACAGACAGGCAAGTGATTGACTTAGCGACTCAGCATCATCCTGTTGATCCTTTTTGAGATTTTCCTGAGGATGCTTACCCGGTATTTCAGTTACCCAGCAGTCTTAATTGCTAGGAAAATCGAAATGTATGTGTAGATAAAACCTCCCATCAGCGAGGAGACTGCAAGCCACTGCACTTATTAAGTAAGTGCTAGTGTCCCTTATTCAGCAGATTGTGGCTGACTCCTTCAGTTTTTTGTAGTCAGGCCTCCCTGGGCCCCTGAACCCAGCTCCACCATTTGCTGTGAAGTTTGGCAGAGAAACTTCCCTTATCTGAGTCTTCATTTTACCTTCTACACAAACAGATGATTAACCCTATCACACGGAGTGGTGATATGGATTTGTTGAGATCCTGCGGATGGAAAAAAAAATCGCTTTTAGGGTCCTCTAAACAGTGGGGTCTCAGCACAAGTGAGCTCCTGCTCTTCAGATTCAGGTCTGCCTGGTTCAAGCCAGCAAAGAGCCTGATGTGTTTGCTCCCCTCTCCCAGGCACCATGACCACCCTGGATGATAAGTTGCTGGGGGAGAAGCTGCAGTACTATTACAGCAGCAGTGAGGACGAGGACGACCACAAGGACAAGGGCAGAGGCAAGGGTGCCCTGGCCGGCGGTTCGAAGCCTGCAGATGCTAAGTTGGCAGGCGAAGGCTTCTCCATTAACACAGGTACCGGAAATCCTGGAGCTCTGGGAATAGGTTTAAAAATGTCAGTTAAATATGTATCACTTGGAAATCCCTCTAATTCCAGCCCCACTTCCAGAGATTCGATGTTGTCATTTCTCCGTGCATACTTCTAGCCATGTTACTGCACAATGCAAATGTGTGCATAGCACCACGGCAATGAACAGAGACTGGCCTGGGTTTGAGTCCTTCTCAAATTAGCATCAGTTCGATAACACGTAAATCATGGGTATGAGTACATTGGTAGTATAAGTTCCTAGAAATGGCATATGTACATCTTTTTCATTTTAGTAGTTCCAAATTGCTGTCACGTTGAGGTGGCACTGTTTTATAACTTAGCCAGGAGGACAGTGTTTCTGTATACACTTGCCCTCCTGCTTTGTTCACACACTTTTAAAAATATATAAATATAAATATATATATATATATATATATATATATATATTTCATTGATTTTTTTTTATAGAAAGGAAGGGAGAGGGAGAGAGAGAAACATCGATGAGAGAGAAACATCAAACAGTTGCCTCCTGCACACCCCCTACTGGGGATGTGCCCGCAACCAGGATACATGCCCTTGACAGGAATTGAACCTGGGACCTTTCAGTCCGCAGGCCAACACTCTATCCCCTGAGCCAAACCGGTTAGGGCTGTTCCCACATTTTTTATCTTTGCTGTCTGGAAGGATGACAAATGGCAACTTATTGTAGTTTTATTTTCTCTATTTTTAAGAGTGATATTTAGCCTCTTTTCATAATGTGAGATTTTCATATTCTTTGCTTATTTTAAAATTGAGTGCTTTGCTTAGTCTTTTTCTTCTTAGGTAGCTATATATTAAGGAAATTAATCTATAGTATGAGGTGTAAATATTTTTTCTGTTTGTCTTTTGACTTTGAGTTTTTTTTCCTGGCAAGAAATATTTCTATGTACTTGAAAGCATTATTTTATAGTTTCTTAATTTTGTTTCTTAAAAGATCTTTCTTTAGGATTATAAAAAACTGTCCCATTCTTTTTCTTAGTGTATTTGTGATTTTATTATTTTTTTACACTTATAAATTCATCCATCCATTGATTGGTCTTTTACTGTACTATATCACAGTTTTAAAATACAGTATTATGATGTTTTGTTATGGTAAGGCTAGTCCCTCTTCAGTTCTCTTCTGTGTCATTATTTCCCTTTTACTTTTGTGTTTTTCCAAAGCACATTTAGGAGAATGCACACATATGTGTAATCATGTATTTTCACCGGGAATGCACTAAATAGGTAGATTAACTTAGGGGGTCATTGCCACCCTTCTGTGATGTTGGGTCGCTCTAGTCAGAAATCAGGCACTGCCTTTCCGTTTATTCAGGTTTTCTTAGCATTTCTCGGTAGTACTTTCTTTCCATAGATGCTTAGCTCAGGCTTGTGTATTTCTCAGCCATGTTGCATGCTCCCTGTGGGGTCAGCAGCAGCTCTGCTTCTGCTTCACATGTCTTCTCCTCCTAGGAACTAGCTGAAAGACGTGCCTTTTTCATGGCCAAGTGCAGGGGGCAAGAGAGGGCTGTTGGGGACATGTAATGGCTCATACATATTTTGCTCAGAATCCATTGGCCAGAGAAAGTCACATGGCAAGGAGCAAGGAGGTGTGGCAGGGAGGTGTGGGGGTAGCTCAAATAACAGAACAACCTGCCATAATGTTATAAAAACTCAGGTTCATACAGAAGTGTAGGAAGGAAAAGTTCTCTCTCTGGTCTCCTTAGATCCTGCTGCCTAGAGACAACCACTGTTAACATCCTCCTAGCCCTTTTTCTGTGAACACACAGTTCTTTTTCTATGGTGTTCTGCATTTTGGGGCCCCCTCCCCCCCTTTTTTTAACCTAATATATTTGAACATCTTTCACGGCGGGAAACAGAGCTCCCTCTTTCTAAGAGTTTCTATACTTTCCTTTGGGTAGATGAATCATAATTTATTTACCATCAGTTAAATAACACATCTCCTAACGTTGGACCTTTAGCTTGGCCCTTTAAGTATGGCAAACTATGCTGCACGGGCATCATTGTGTGTAGACTACGCTGCCCTCTGAGCGTTGCTGTGGAGTAGATGGAGGGAGCTTTAGGCCGATGTGAGCTGGTCCATAACTCCTTGCCCATTCTTCTCGGTTACCTCCGTGTTCACCCCTAACTCAGGTCCCAAAGGTGTGATCAATGACTGGCGCCGCTTCAAACAGTTGGAGACAGAGCAAAGGGAGGAGCAGTGTCGGGAGGTGGAAAAGCTGATCAAGAAGCTGTCAATGACCTGCAGGTCCCAGCTGGACGAAGAGAAGGAGCAACAGAAACAGAAGGACCTCCAGGAGAAGATCAGTGGGAAGGTAATTCCTAGAACCCTGGCCCTTCTCCGGAGCTGCCCTGGCAGCGGGGGTTAATGGTTGAGGAGGTATGGATGTCTGATGTGGCCTGCAGGGGGAGCGTGCAGCATCATGTCAACTCAGACACACATGGGCGTGAATCTCAGCTCAGCCACTAGTGACTGTGGGGATGTCTCCTCCATTCTGAGCCTGGCTTTTCATTGATTAAATGAGGTCAGTAGCCCTACCCCACAGGGCCGTGTGGGTATGATCCCCATCACAGTGCCTGGTCCATTGAAAGGGCTCAGTAAATATGACTTTCCTGTCCTCGATTGAACTCTGACCTCAGGCCTTCGGAAATAATCCTCTGAGGTTGGTGGTATTATCTCCATTTATTGGATGATGAAACCAGTGCTTAGAGATGGGAGGGGACTTGCTCAGGGTCCTACAACTAGCCAGATTTTCTTGCTCTTTTCATGGTGTTTCTCTGCTTCACTGGAAGCCAATGAGGCAATACAAATAGAAGATATATGGAATGAGGTCACTGGCTCTGTATTCCCAGTATCAAAAGGCCTCTCTATTCCACCCCATGCCCTCTGACCACAGATGAATACCTAGGAGTGTCTGAGATAATTTGGCTATGACCCAAAGCAGCTCATGGCTGGACGTACCAGCCAGGATCAGGAAAAGCCGTTAAGAGTTTTAAGTGAGGAGCCATTCACCTTGACCAGAAGGATGATGTCAGGGCATTAGACTCAAACAAAGAACCTAATGTAGGCTGAGGTAGAGTGGAGAGCTCTGAGGTGGGATGGAGATTGGGAATGATAAGCAGAACAGTGAATTCAGAACGGGGCTGGCTATGGTGCAGTAACATCTGTTCTGATCTACTGTGGTCCCTCAGCCTCCACCCTTTAATCTGTGCCAGGTTAGGCAGAGCTAGGCCTTGTAGTGAGGGCAGGGCTGTCTTACTGCACTAGAGCAAGAGAAGCAAGACACTTCAGTAACTTCAGCTGGCTGCAGGGCGGGTATGCCCACTGCTCACCATGCCTCCTTATACTGAGGCAGAGATGTGTCATCTGATCACATGACACAGTCTGAGAGAGACTGTCCTGTCCTGCTGAGTTGTGTGAGGTAGAACAGAACTGGACACTATCTGGATGCCAGAATAGGGCAGTGGCAAAGCAAAATTTGGGATATGATAGATCGTTTTATAAAAAATATTTGAAAATACGAAGTGTTTATGATATAACCACAGACCCTGTGCACGGGTTTGTGCACTGGTGGGGTTCCTTGGGCTGGCCTGAGGGGATTGAGCTAAAACTGGCCTTCCGACATCCCCCGAGGGGTCCTGGATTGCGAGAGGGCACAGGCCAGGCCTCTAGTATCCATATAAGATCTTTGGTTAATCTCTTCCTGCCCTCCCCTCTCCCCGCTTCCTTCTGAGATTCATCAGTCTGTTCTATGTTTCCATGCCTGTTCTGCTCCTGCATTGAGTGTCTGCCCCCTGGTGGTCAGTGTGCATCATAGCTACCAGTACACCAGTAGAACTGGCTTTTATATATATAGATAATGCTAACTGGAAAAAGCAGGTCATAGCTTAATTTTGACCCCCACAACTGCTATTATAAAAACAAAAGCCATTTCGGCATCTGACTGTGTGCTGTGTGTGTGGGATGTGCATTTGTGTGTGCAGGGCTGGGATTATGGGTGTTCTTTTTAAAGTTCCTTAATGTCCTGTTGTCTATTCAACAAAAACAAAATCATGAATAAAATAATCTATTGTCAAAACTGACAACAAAGGTAAAGCTGGTGAAGTGACTTGAGAAGCAATATTAATATAGTAGTTAAAAGCCTGGGTTTAAAAATAATCTAGTTTGGCCAAAACCGATTTGGCTCAGTGGATAGAGCGTCGGACTGCGGACTGAAGGGTCCCGGGTTCGATTCCGGTCAAGGGCATGTACCTTGGCTACGGGCACATCCCCAGTAGGGGGTGTGCAAGAGGCAGCTGATTGATGTTTCTGACTTTCTGTCCCTCTCCCTTCCGCTCTGTAAAAAAATCAATAAAATATAAAAATAAAATAAAATAATCTAGTTTGATTCCTGACCTTACACTTGTTACCTACGTGAATTGTGCAAATGATCTCAAGTCTTGGAACCTCATTTCTAAAGTGGGGGAATATTTGGTGGAGAGGCGGGGGAAGGTAGGGAGAGATTAACGGGGGAACTTGTATGCACTGGGGAAGTTAAGGCCTTAGGGAGAGGGATGGGACGTAGGGAGTCAATGGGGTAAAAAGGGGGCGGGGGGAGACATCTGTAATGCTTTCAACAATAAAGATACATTTAAAGAAACAACATAAAAAAATAAACGGGGCGGGGGAAGAAAGGTCCCTTTCCCATGGGGTTAGCACAGTGGTCGGCAAACTGCAGCTCAAGAGCCACATGCAGCTCTTTGGCTTTTCCACAAAACACCACAGCCTGGGCGAGTCTGTTTTGAAGAACTGGCGTTAGAAAAAGTTTAACAGATTTGGCTCTTCAATCGTTGTACTGTTGTTATTTGGCTCTGTTGACTAATGAGTTTGCCGACCGCTGGGCTAGCACAAGAATTCAGGGAAGTGTCACACAGACGGAGCGCTGAGCATAGTGCCTGCCTCTCTGCTCATAAGCACGTGGCATCCGTGACCCGTCGTCACGGTGTCCGGGTTTGTTCCGGCTGCTCACTTGCTGGTCCTCCTGCAGATAACCCTGAAGGAGATGGCCATGCTGAAGGGGGACCAGGACGACGAAGCGTTTCTGCAGCAGTACCGGAAGCAGAGGATGGAAGAGATGCGGCGGCGGCTCCATAAGGGGCCCCAGTTCAGGCAGGTGTTTGAGATCCCCAGCGGGGAGAGGTTTGTCGACATGATCGACAAGGAACGGAAAAGCACCCTCCTCATATTCCACATCTACGAGGACGGCGCCCCGGGGGCCGACGCCATGCACGGCTGCATGCTCTGCCTGGCCTTGGAGTACCCCGCCGTGAAGTTCTGCCGGGTGAGGAGCTCGGTGCTCGGGGCCAGCCGCCGGTTCGCCAGGAACGCCCTTCCCACCCTGCTCGTCTACAAGGGGGGCGATCTGGTCGGCAATTTTGTTCGCGTCACCGACCAGCTGGGCGAAGATTTCTTCGCTGTGGACCTCGAAGCGTTTCTGCAGGAATGTGGGCTGCTCCCTGCAAAGGAAGTCGTGGAGCGGACGTCCGTGCGTAACTCCGCCACCTGCCACAGCGAGGACAGCGACCTGGAAATAGACTGAACTCGCCCTGGTGGCCGAGATCTCTCCTTGTTGGGGCTGGAAGACACCTCTTTGCTTATTTTTATTCCTTCCTGTGTCTTCTGGCTTTGCAGCTATTCTTTGCAGTCCCTTTCATTATATGTCAAGTCAGGAATGTCTTAGACTAAATCAGAATGCCGAATCATCGTGCGGCTCGCGGTAAAGCGCTTAGAATTGTGTAACAGGGAAGCAGGCTTTTGAACTGTTTACTCCAGATTCTCCAGCACGGCATCCTTGTTGCCTCCACTCACTGTTGCCATGGCAACCTAAGGACCGTGTCCTGGAAACTGTCTTCAGATGATCTCAGAGGCCTGGCCAGGGCCGGGAGTCTAGTTCTACAGTGTGTCACTTGTAAATAGTACATTTCCTTCACCAAATGATTGTAAATCCTATTTTAGTTGCAATCAGACCCATAGTCCAAGAGGGCAGTTAAATATCCCCCCTGAGACCCAGTTCTCTATTGGGGGCTTATTTTAAGGTTCTAGATGTTGTGAACTCGCCCCATCAAGAAAGAGGGTGACCTTTGCTGCTGGGGCCCACGTGCCGCCCAAGCACAGCCTGGAGTGGGAGGAAGGATCCCTGCTGACCACCCTGGAAGCCCAGTTTGACTTACCAGTGAGAGCTGCGTGGAGCTGGAAAGCCTTTTTAATGGAGGACCTTTCAATAACATACTCATCTCTTTCTCTTTTATTTAATAAATTAATTTTCTGTTTAACGTAGATTAAAAAGAAGAAGAACCCTCCCTCCCAGGGTGCGTTCTTTGTGGACGTTCTGTGGTGAAGATAGTGGGGTCATTCTGAACAGACTGTTTATAGTATGGTCAGCCAATACAGCAAACCATTTTTCGTGTTATTAAATACTCCTCTACAACATTTTGTAAACGGCCGTTGATATCCCATCGTATGGATGTGCTGCAGTTTGCTTGTTGGTTGTCACTTAGAAAGAAAAACACAGAATTTTTATTGCCAATCCTGCTGTCACTAGCGGATGTTCATTGTAGAAAATGTTATAGAAATGATGAAGTTAAAAAGATGTTAAAAGCCTTATAATTGCGTCAACCAAAAATAATTTCTGATGTCATTTTACAGGTATCTCTCTAATCTTTTTGTGTATTTATAATAGTGATTGTCACGTGTTTTTTGCCTCTAATTTTTTGCTTTTAAAAAAAATGTACATTTTAGGGTCAGGGAAATGTAATTCGGAATTAAATGTTAGCTTTAAAATCCCCGGTTTTGCTTTGCCTGACCGTTTAGGAATGGACTACCGATATGATGGGTCCTGAAGACATCTGTTTTCGTTATTCAGCAAAAAGGAAGTGCTTGGCCCCTGATTGGTTTGGCTCAGCGGAAAGAGTGTCGGCTTACGGACCGAAAGGTCCCAGGTTCAAATGTGATCGAGGGCATGTATGTACCTTGTTTGCGGGCACATCCCCAGTAGGAGGTGTGCAGGAGGCAGCTGATAGTTTCTCTCTCATCGATGTTTCTGACTATCCCTCACCCTCTTTGTAAAAAAATCAATAAAATATATTTTTAAAAAGAGAAAAAGAAAGTGGTTTTTCTGATTATTAAAAAGCTCATTGTGCCTGGCCAGTGGTTGAGCTTTGGCCTGTGAAAGAGGAGGTCCTGGTTCCATTCCACTCAGGGCAGGGCATGTGTCCTGTCGGGCTGCAGGCTTGATCCCCAGTGGGGGGTGTGCAGGAGGCAGCCAGTGACTGTGTCTCATCATTGATGTTTCTATCTCTCCCTCTCCCTTCGCTCTGAAATCAATAAAAGGCTCATTTTAAAGTGTGGAAAGTACTGTAAATTATTAGAATTAGACAACTGTTGCCTATGTTCTAGTTTATTTCCTTTCCGTCTTTTTCATTTTATTTAATAATGTTGAGAACTTACTGAGTTTAATTCTGTTTTTTTTTATTTAATACTATATCATAAATACTTTGACCTAAATATTCTAAATAAGTAATTTTAATGGCTTCATAATAACCATTATTGGAGTATACCATAATGTATTCACTAGTCCACTAATATTGGGTATTTAGAGGTCCAGTTTTTTGTTAAAACACTTAGTATTTTGGACTATATTTTGGATCATTTAGTATAGATTTCTAGAAGAGGAATTATTGGATAATGAACAGGAATGTTTAAAAATAGCTTTCAGCCCTGGCCAGGTGGCTCAGGTGGTGTCCCATACACCAAAAGGGTTTGATTCCCAGTCAGGTTTAATCCCTTGTTGGGGCATGTGTCGGAGGCAATTGATCAATGTTTCTCACACTGATGTTTCTCCCTCTCAAAAAAAAAATCAATAAAAAAATAGCTTTTACAAGCCACCTTTTAGTCTAATTGGGAATGAAAATATACTTTGCTTTAACAGAACCTTGATTTTGCTTTTCAAGAACGGAAATTGTTTAAAAAGTGAACAAACACGGCGTGGGGAAATCCTAGCATTAAGTCACCAGCTCAGCTGTAGTGCAAATAGCGCAGGTTCTGGAGTCGGAGCGGGGTTCACATCCTGCTGTCACTCGCAGAATAGCTTCCAGCGAGGCCCCTGGCCTTCCTGAAACACAGCTTCCTCACCTTCCCCAGGGGAACAATTACCTGTTTGTTGGGCGGTTCTGTGAACAAGTTCGCTCTGGAGTAGGCTGTACCCCCTCCGAGCCTCAGTTTCCTGAAGTGAGGACAAGAACAGTGATTATCCCAGGGTGGCTGCAAGGATTCATTCAATGAGCCCAAGTTCTTAGCATGGTGCGGCACATAGTCAACATTCCAAACGCATCATCGTCATTACTCTCCGTTCTCCACAGAGCCTGGGCCCACTTATGGAAAAAAGAGCCTTAGCCAAGATCCCGGACCCCTTTGGACTGCGTGGGAAACCCCATCTATACTTCAAAACTCAGTTCGAATCTCACATCCCCCCTGGCTGTTTCGGCTCGGTGGACAGAGCGTGGGCCTGCAGACGGTAGCATCCTGGGTTCTATACCAGTCTATTCCCGTCAAGGGCGTGTACCTGGTGGGGCGTGTGCAGGAAGCAACTAGTCCATGCGTTTCTCTTACATCGATATTTCTCTCTGTCTTCCCCTCTTTCTCCCACTCTCCCTAAAAATCAATGGAAAAAATATATCCTCTGATGAGGATTTTAAAAAAGAACAAATCTCATGTCTTCTCCGGGGCTGAGTCTTTCTGGCCGCTTCAGAAAGAAGCAGTCATGTCGTGGTGTGTGCTCCCACAGGGTACGGCGACATCAGTTAAGAAAAGTGTTTGAGGACTCCACGCCTGGCGCTTGTGCGGTCTGTTCCTTGGTTTGCCTTCCCTGCATAGTGGGAGTGACAGACGTTGGAAGTCAGGTCTGTGAGTTACCACTTAGCGCTTTGCTTAACACACAGAAATGTTTCCGTTATCTACTGTGGGCCTCCTGCTATCATTTTGTATTTAATTTAATGAAAAATGTAAAGTTTTCCCTGAGTATGAGAGGTGCACGTCCTGGTGATTGGGATGACCTTGGCTCCCTTTCCTGTAGGGTAATCCTATCTTCAGCATGTGTGGTTGCCAAAGCTGAACTGTAATTGTTTGTTTACATATCCTAAATAATAACAGTCTAATGTGCTAAGTGTCTGGTCGTCCATTCAACCAATCAAAGCATACTATGCTAATGATATGCTAAGGCTGCTCAACAGCTCACTCTGATGTGCACTGATCACCAGGGGGCAGATGCTATGACCTGTAGGTCAGCTTGCTGCTGGGGTCTGGCTGATCGGAACAGGGCGGGACATGCCTAGAACCCTCCTTTGATCCTTCCCTAGCTGGCCAACCTCCTGCATCCCTCCCTGGCTCCAATCATGCGCCAGTGGGGTCCCTCGGCCTGTCCTGGCACCCTTACAATCTGGGACCCCTCAGGGGATGTTGGACAGCTGGTTTTGGCCTGATCCTGCAGGCTGGCTGAGGGAACCCCCTGGTGCATGAATCTGTGCACCAGGCATCTAGTCAGACTATAAAGTCCTTGGGGACAGGGACCGTGTCATTTCTGGTCTCTGATCTAAGCGGACATAAGTGAATGTTTGCTGCTTAAGTGGGGAAAATTCCCTTGAAGGTCAGAATTCATCGAAATAGGGCAGAAGGCTATCTATTATGTTGCCTTTCCAGGAATGGAGGAGTGCTGCCTACTTATGCTCGCTGAGAACCAGATTACAAATTCAAGCTAAATCCCAAACCTTGCCAGAGCAAGTGAGAACGCTGGTTATAACCTGATATGACCACATGGTGGAAGCAGAGGAGAGGGAACGAATAGTTTTATTAAGTATCTGGAGCCAAAGACTGGATTTGGGGCCTGGCGATGATTATGTCTAGCAACATATAGAAGTCATTTTTAATTATTTATTATTTTTATTTTTTTTGTTAATCCTCACCCAAGGATATATTTCCATTGATACTTTAGAGGGAGGGGAAAAGAGAAGGCAAGGCAGAGAGAAACCACATCAAGTGGTTGCCTCCTGCACAAGTCCTGACGAGGGCCCAGGCCAGGGAGGAGCCTCCAGCCACAGGAGGTGCCCTTGGCCAGAATCAAACCCAGGACCCTTTGGTCCTCAGGCCGATGCTCTATCCACTGAGCCAAAACCAGCTAGGGCTTGAGAGAGAGAATTTGTTTTTAGGAAACAGAACCAGAAAGTATTATATCCACTCACTTTAAATAATGAATAACAAAGACAAATATTGTTTGATAAGTACTATGTATATACACTTTTATAGTATGGTCAGTTAAGTTGGAGAGAAAAGCTGGCCCAGGAAGAGAAGAGAAAGGCCATGGGCATGTACCAGTCCCCAGGTGAAAAGTCCCATTATTCTTCCTCGAAGACCTTTTGTCTCTGTCTCACCTGCCTGAACTAGTGAGTGGCTAACACATATTGAGACTTACTATGTGCAGGGCTGTAGGTGGGAGCCCGGCCAACCCTTCGCACCTCCAACCTTCCAGCCAGGCGCTATGCGGTCTCCATTGTCCATCCTTGGTTACCAGGGTTCTCTCCAGCTAGTCTTCAGTTGATTATGCAGGGTGCTTTTTTTTCCTTCCTTCCTTCCTTCCTTCCTTCCTTCCTTCCTTCCTTCCTTCCTTCCTTCCTTCCTTCCTTCCTTCCTCTCTCTCTCTCTCTCTCTCTCTCTCTCTCTCTCTCTCTCTCTCTCTCTCTCTCTCTCTCTCTGTATTTTAGTTGTAATTCCTGTTTGGTCATGGGAGACAGTCTGTGTAGCATCCGCTTACTCCAGCAATTTTTAATCTCCTTTTCAATAGTGCCCTGTTGTGGACACTCTGGGAGAAGCCCCAGTGAAGGATTAGTTGTGGTAGCTCTCTCTTGTGGATATTATGAGAACAGCATTCTAGTAATGAATTCTGGAAATCTGAAAAGAAAACCTAGATACTCTTAAGAGGATTGGTGGAAAGGTAATATTCGATAGTTGTTCGCTGCCTGGATTCTTATTTTTCCACTGTTCATTGACTACTTTAGCAACCTGATTTATTTAACAACTCTGAACCTTAGTTGCCTCATCTGTAAATACAAATGCAGGAATTTCCTAAATGTAAATTAGTTGAGTCCAGATGATTTTTTTCCTTTGTTCTTTTTTTGGTTACAAGTAATTTATGCATTAGTCAATTATTTTCTTTTATTGTGGGATGATTATTCATGTTGGTACATTTATATTTTTCATACTAATTTGTAAGATTTCTTTGTACATATGTGCATATTTGCCATATATTTTATAAATATTTTAAATTATTTGTTTACATTTTTAAAATAGTAATTTTTATGGCCATACAAAAGCTTTTAACATTTTTTATTTTTTGAGCCATTTAAAAATGTGAAATCCATTCTTAGCTTATTTGCTGCATAAAAGTAGGTGGTGGGCTTGTACCCATGTACTAACATATTCATTGAATTTAAACCATCTTTGCATTCCTGGGATAAATACCTCTTGATTATGAATATACTGTGGTTTTTATATGATAATGTTTTATTTAAAAAATTTTGTGGCTCAGTGGATAGAGCATCAGCCTGCGGACTGAAAGGACTCAGGTTCGATTCTGGTCAAGGCATGTACCTTGGTTGCAGGCACATCCCTATTAGGAGGTGTGCAGGAGGCAGCTGATCGATGTTTCTCTCTCATTGATGTTTCTAACTCTCTATCCCTCTCTCTTCCTCTCTGTAAAAATTCAATAAAATATATTTTAAAATAAAAAATTTTGTGTTCATATTCATAAGTCAGATTTGGTCTAGGAGAGATTTCAAACTTTTTATTGGGCAGATATATTTTTATTTGGCTTACATAACATTTTAAATGTTTTATTTTATTTTTATTTATTTCCGAGAGGAAGGAAGAGGGAGAGAGAGAGAGAAACATCGGTGATGAGAGGGAATCATTGATCAGCTGCTTCCTACATGCCCCACAGTGGGGATCAAGCCCACAACCAGTCACCCTGACCGGGTACGGAACTGTGACCTGCTGGCTCACAGGTCTGCTCTCAACTACTGAGCCCTGCTGGCTGGGCCATTTTTAAAAAAATTGTTTTTGAATGAATAGCCAATATTTTAAAATTGGGAGATATATTAAAAGCTAGAGATTTCTGGCTTTTCTTAAAAAAATGTATTGAAACTGGGAGAATGTGGGCCCAGCTTTGTCACATTTTCACTACATCTTCTCTATGCATGTTTTATGTTTCATTAATCTCTCTTTTGTTTTCACCTTTGAGCTTTGGTCTATGGTTTTCTATTGCTAACCTTAGGATGAGAGGGAATCATTGATGCGTTGCCACCTGCGTGCGGCACACTGAGGATCGAGCCCAGAACCCAGAGAGATGCCTGCCCTCACCAGGAATTGAACCCTGATCTCTGGTTCATAGAGCGAAGCTCAACCACTGACCACGCCAGGAGGCCCCAGAGTTCTATTTTATTTGTTTGTTTGTTTCTGAAAGAACCAGGCTGCGGTTTTATTGTCCAAGTCTGTTTTCAACATGGCCGATGTGGGTAAGTGGTTGAATTCCTTCCCGGTCAAGGGGTGCAGGTTGGAGACCCAGCCTGGCTGGCCACATGCAAGAGTCAACCACTCAGTGTGGCTCATATCCTGTTTCTCTCTCTCTCTCTCTCTCTCTCTCTCTCTCTCTCTCTCTCTCTCTCTCTCCTCGTCCTCCCTCCCTCTCTTCCACTCTCTCTAAAAATCAATGGGAAAAATATCCTTCAGGGGAAAAAGGGGGACATATGTAATACTTTCAACAATACAGATTAAAAAGAAAAAGAAAAAAGATCCTCAGGTGAGGATTAACAACAACAATGAAAAGTCTATTTTTAAAAATCAATATTTTCTTTTAAGATTTTTATCTGAATTAATTTGTTCCTCTTCCAACTTTTTGAAATATTTACTTTAACAATTTTTGAAAATCTTATTTCCTAAATAAACCATTTTCCTGCTTGAACTTTCTGTTCTGTTCCAATGATTTGTTTGTCTCCTTTCTGGGACTACATTATTATAATACTATCTAACATCTGGTCGCACTAGACCCCTTTATTATTATTTTTCAAAATTTGTTTGGCTATTGAGTCACATGATATCTTAAAGGTGCCTTAAGATTCTTTAATAGCTAAGGTGAAAATGCACCCCCAAAAATCCTATTTGTCCTTTTCCTCTACACCCAAGCAGTCCTTATTCTTCTAGATACAGAGTTAGTCTTTAAAAGTGCCTATACTCAATCTGTTCGTGTGAATATGGTATATGTGTATAGTGTAGTTAAGTGTATTTTGTTTGTGTGTCTGTGTGATGTGTGTCTATGGGTTTGTGTATGTGCATAGATACATCTATGGTGTGGGGCGTGTGTTTATATAACATAAGGTATGTATGTAATGTGTTTATTTGTGTGTAGTGGGTGATGTGTAAGTATATATAAGGTGTGTTTGCATGTATGGTATATCTGTACATGGAAAGTGTTATGATATGTCTGTGTATGCAGAGTGTTTGCTGTGCGTGTTAGTATTGTGTGTAGTATGCATATGTATGTGTGTGGGGTGATATGAGGTGTAAAAGAGATACTGGGGCCCGCAATCATGGGGTGCTAGAGTATTCTGGGTATGTTAGAAAGCCATGCTTGGTCCTCAAGCTCCCCTGTCTTTTTGGGGAAAGCAGATTCATACATGAGATTCTTCCTGAATGTTCCCTGTGGGCAATAGTATGAGTTAATGGGACTAGTCTCGCCTGGAATGGCACTACAGGCTCCCACTCGCTTTTGTCCTGAGAAAAGAGTGGCCTGCCTCTTTAAGAGAAGGAAACGGTCAGCACTCCACTAAGTAAGGGGCTTTACTGATGGAGGAAAAGGTGGTGAAGGTGGCGTTATCACACAGGTCAGATCAGGATCAGAGAGGCATTGGGGTCTTTGAACGAAATAGGTTCGTTGCTGAATGAGGCTGAAGGAGTCAGGAGGGACGTGGAAGGCAGTGGAACCTTCGTCCTGAGTGGGGGGGAAGTGTCCACGTGGTCCTCCAGGCCACTTACAGGCGGGTCCCCTGATCCGGAGGGTGCCTGTGCAGGATGCTCACGCTTCTCTGGTGTGGGCCCTCCAGTGGCCCCGGGCAGAGCTGTGAAGGAGCCACTGTCACCTGGGCACAGCACTCTCCTTTCCTGCCGACCTCCTAACTCCTCCCGGGAGAGAACCCTCCTCAGGGGGCATCCTCCGGCCAGGCTAGCTGGCTCCCATCTTGCTCCTGCAGGTCTACGGCCCCGCTAGCCTCAGTGTTCTGTCTGTCTCCTGTGGCTTGAGCCTGAGGCTGTGCTTTTGCCCTGGCTGGGTGGAGCGGCGGGTGCCAGGGTACCTCCCTGCACAGAAGGATGCTCGGACTCACACTTCCCAGCTGGGAGTAACATCAGGCACCGTCAAGTCCAGGGTGCAGGTAAGTCCACCTGCCGCTGGGTTGGCTGGGGGGACTGGCTTGCCCTTGCTGAGGACAGTGCTCAGAGGTGAGGCTTGGGGAAAGATCAGAGCGAGGCTTCACTCAGTGCCAGGATTCAGACAACACGCTGCCCTTGATGTGACTCGGTGGCACTGGGCCACTAGTTTGCTGATTTCAGGGTTCCTTCTCCAGTTTCTGCTCCCTGCTGGTGGCCAGCTGGCACTGGGCCAGCTCGTTTCCTCACCTGCATCAGGAAGGCAGGCCTGCTCCCTCCACTTGCTGTTGGCCACGGGGCAGCTATGGGCACCGAGGAATGACAGGAGGAGGGTGGTCTTTGGGGCAGACAGGCCTGGGTTTCCGTGTCGGCTCTGCCCAGCCCTCCACTCTCTGCCTGGGGTTCAGATTTGTCCCTGGTAAACTGGGGCTAATGCTTCTCAGGGTTACCATGAAGATTAAATTAGATGATATGTGTCCATTGCCCAGCTTAGCCCCTGGTGCCTGGCACTCAATATATATAACTCCCCCCCCCCCCCCACTTTTTAAAAAAAATATATTTTATTGATTTTTCACAGAGAGGAAGGGAGAGGGACAGAAAGTCAGAAACATCGATGGAAGAGAAACATCGATCAGCTGCCTCTTGCACACCTCCAACTGGGGATGTGCCTGCAGCCAAGGTACATGCCCTTGACCGGAATCGAACCCGGGACCCTTCAGTCTGCAGGCCGGCGCTCTATCCACTGAGCCAAACCGGTTCGGCTCCCCCCCTACTTTTTTTTAATAATCATTTTTTTATTGTTTCAAATATTACAAATAGTACATATGTCTCCTTCCCCCCCCCCCATTTGACTTCCCCCTGGCCTCCCCTATCCCCCAGCACATGCCCTCACCTCCCCCTCCTCCCCCCAGTGTCTTGTATCCATTGGTTATGCGTATATGCATGCGTACAAGTCCTTTGGTTGATCTCTTTCAGCCCCTCTGCCCCCAACCTCCTCTGTGGTTTGACAGTCTGTTCAATGCTTATTTGCCTCTGTATCTATTCCACTCCCCCCCCCCCATTTCTTTTCTTTAAAAAATCTTGGCTCTGCAGACTAGAAATAAACACATAATAACAAAAAATGTCCGAGTCCCAATGTCAATGTCCAACAGCAAGACACCCCTGAAAAACACACATGGTGTCAAAATAAGCCAAAGGAAAATCATTGGGGCAAAATTGAAAAGGATTCCCAAGTCAGTTTTATAGAAAAGATTCCTTGATTAACTTTTGGTCGAGAACATGTTTGCGTATTTTCAGAAAATAACTCCAAGACCATGTGGATTCCTGCAACAGAGGGGAATTGACAGGTCTGTTCCAACCACGAAGACAAGAGGAGAAACAGTCCAGGGACGGAAGACGCTGACGGCGCCTTGCCATGCTAGCAGTCAGCAGCTGTGCGTCACTGCAGGGTGCCTGGGTCCAAACCAGAGGGGATCAGACCCGCACTCCCACCATGTGTCCACCGTCCAGATAGGATTGCTCGCGCGTGCACATAAGGAACTGTTTGACATTGAAACTGGGACTCAGAACTGTTGGACATTGAAATTGGGACCCCCTCCCCTACTTTCTCTCTTATATCCCCCAACCCTGCCTTGAGTGCATCACTGAGCCACAGATACCCATTTGGCAACTCCTGACACTTCCCATTTGTAGACCTCTAAGAGGAGCGGCTGTCCCTCCCGCGGCAGCGATAGTCGGGATTTGCAGAGCAGATGTCTCGGTGTGAAGCTGCTCCCGGGAGGCGACCCGTGAATGTTTGCAGACAAAGCTGCCCTTCCTTCCAGCTCTGCCTCCTCGCAGGAGGCCCTGGCCATGGAAAGCGCCTGCCTCCTCTGCGTCCTGGGCGTTACTGTCCCCTCGGATTCTGGGATCCCGTCCTCCTGTCCCCGGGCACCAGGCTGCCAAGAGGGTGCATGAGGCAGACTGGAGCAAGCTGCGCTGGTCTGGACCCGCGCCAGCCTGTTCTCCTTCAAGAGGAGGCTCGGGAGGGAGACGGAGAGGGCAGGGTTTGGGATGGCGCTACAAGCCGGTGGGTGGGCGGTGCGTGGGCCCATCCCAGCGTGGGGAGCACTTTTCCAAAGCCTCCGGGGCCCGGAGGGTGCTCAGTTCTGGTGATTACAGGTCAGAGCTTCAAAAGCAAGTTCCAAACCTGGCTGATCGCTGGCCTGGGGGAACTGGACGAGCAGGCCAGGCGGGGCCGAGGGGGCAGCCCGGGAGAAGTCCCGGAGCCGGGAGCCCTGGCGTGGCCACGGTGGCTGCCCGTGCAGTCGGGGCGCCAGCCTCGCAGCCCGGGGCCGCCTGCTCAGTCAGGTGGAAAGCTGCCCATTCAAACCCGCGCGGGCCAATCAGGACCTTGCGCGCCCGCCAGTTCAAACGCGGCCCCGGCACGGCCTCGGGCTCCCGCCTCGCCTCGGAGACGCCGGCTGCTGCGCGGGAGGGGTGGTGGGGGGAAAGCGGGCGGACCTGCTGCCTCGGTGACCGCGGAGCAACACAGACGCCTCGGGTTACCGGCGGTCCGGCCAGGCCTGCAGCCGGCGGCCATGGAGCGCTCCCTGCACCGCGTCTCCCTGGGGAGCCGGCGCGCACAGCCCGGCCTGTCTTTCTACCTCTCCACCTTCGGTAAGTGCCCGCCCGCGGCTGCCGGGGCGGGCGGTGGCACCTGGCGCCGGTGGAGCAAGGTGAGGCTGGGAGCAGGCCAGCCCTCCGCTGGGGGCACCGCCGCCGGCCCCTTCCTCCTGTGGTTTGCCTGGGAGGGGCTCAGGCGCAGCCGCAGGCCGGGCAGCCGCTGGGCACCACCTGCCGCCTGGCCGCCGTGCCAAGTGCACTGGGTTCTGCCTCACTTGGCGGGAATAATCAACGCCCCGGTTCGTCTCTCGGAGACCCCGGTCGTCGCCGCCGAGTTGCCGTTAGTAAGCAGCTCAGGGTTTAATCAAGGCCTTGCCATGCCATCTCCCCGGTCTTCTGCGGGGTCAGCCCGGCGGCTCCTTGGGGCGCACCTGGGAAGCTGCATTGTGGCTGTGCTCTAAGTCTGGCCCGCGGCAGAGGCGCGAGCATTCTGTCTGCAGGCGGGACCAGGCTCTGGGCAGGGGTGCAGGGCAGTCCTAGGGGTTGCAGGTGGAAAGACAGGAGCAGATGGCTGCTGTTCCCAGGTCTCCCCAGTAACCCCTGCGCCCCGGTCTGGACAAACCCGGCCTTCCGGGTAGCTGTGGGGAAGATCGCAGCCCTGTCCTGGAATGCAGCCCTTCCCAGCTCTCCATTGGTTCCCTCCATGGAGAAGGGGCTGTATTTCTCCCCGGGAAGACTTGAGAGAGAGGAAGGTGGCCCAGTGAGCCAGTCACAGAGCTGGTACCTGGGCACAGGCCTTCCCGAGACCGGCTACACTTTTCTCCATGAAGGTTGGGGCAGTTACTGCACCACGACTGGACTTTGCTCAGAACTCAAAGACAAAGCACCCGAGGAGCCAGGCCCGCCTGGGGGCCAGTCCTCCCGCTCTCAGGCTACCCGGCGGCACTCTTGGCTCTTTCCAACCTGCCTTTTCCCCCAGGAGCGGAGGAAGTGGTGGAAACGCAGCGTCTTGGCCCCTAGAAATGGCCTGTGGCCGGTCATCCTGGACCTCACCGGTCCAGCTGGTGGAGGATAACGAGATTGACTAGCCACTATCCGTCGAGCACTTACCATGTGTCATGCCTTGTACCAAGTCCTTTCCCTGCATGATCTCATTTCGTCCTCCCAACTCTTGGAGGCAAGTCCTGTTCACCTCACCGGGATGCGGCTCATTAACATCCCTGACGATCTGAGTTGGTGGGCCAGGAAAGTGTCCCAGGGCTGTGAGGCCCTGTGACTTTAGTTGTATCCTGATTAAACAGTAAAACTGTCTGTTTTCTTCGTTATCGAGAACTCAGTGGAAAGAATCACCTGTAAGCTGACCTCCCAGAAACAGACCATTGTTAACGGGTTAGCTCGTACCCTTCCAGACTTCTTTCTCTGGGTGTATGGGGGGAGCTGTGTCTAATTTTAACAAAATCGAGATCACGTTGTGAATACAGGTTTTGCAACCCATTTCTTTTTCTTACTGGTGTGCTGTAACTAAAATCGACCGGCATCTGTCTACATGCTTCTATGGAACTAATCTCCCAGCAGATCTACGCAGTTGGGGAGGGTGTTG
Organism: Antrozous pallidus; assembly: GCA_027563665.1. Lineage (NCBI taxonomy): Eukaryota > Metazoa > Chordata > Mammalia > Chiroptera > Vespertilionidae > Antrozous > Antrozous pallidus. Next base: position 75,878,150 of record CM050522.1, on the reverse strand, counting down.
TCCAGCAGGGAGGGGTGCCCTGCCCAGCCATGGCCTCAGAGCTGGCTGGGTCAGATGGGTACCAGGGAAGGTTCCTGCCAACTAGTGACTGATCTGGGTGTGCAGGGGGCAGGCAGGAGCTGGTAGGGCGGGGAGCCTCCTGCTCTGACGTACGCGTGCAGTCTCCTCTCAGATCTCTCCGATGACACGGAGTGGCCCTGGAGAAGTTCTCTCCTTTGTCCTGAAGCAATAACTGTTCCCATGACAAAAGCCACCCCTTTTCCAGGCGGCTGGCTTTCTTCATGATCTTTGCTTGACTACTCATGAATGAAGATTCAGATCGGTGGCTACTAACCTGGCCAGTTATCAGGAGCAACTTGGGGAGTCTGTTCAAATAACACAGATTCCCCGGATCCTCTCCCAGAAATCCCAGGGTCCTCGGTCTGGGGTGGAGCCTGAGAATCGAACATTTTAAAAAGCCACAGAAGAACTTTGGCTATCAGGCAGGCAGGTTTGGAAGCTATGGATTCAGAGTCAGTTTGAGTCGCCAACGCGGACTCCCTTAACAGGAAAACTTGGCTACGTTGTCCTCTGCTCACCGGCCTTTACCCAGCCTGGCAGGCAGCCCGGGTGGCCTGGCTCTGCCCTGAATGAACCAGATGAAGGTACTGCCTCGCTGGTAGTTTCCTGAGCAAAAATGTGTAAAGGGAACTACATTTCCAGCTTCTCTGGGACCTTAGAGACAAATTGTTTTGATCAGAATTCTTTTCAGGGAGAGTCCTTTGTGGCTTAAGTGGTTTCTTTTTTTTAATGTATATATTTTTTTATTGATTTCAGGGAGAGGGAAAGAGAGGGAAAGAGAGATAGAAACGTCAATGATGAGAGAGAATCATTGATTGGCTGCCTCCTGCACATCCCCTACTGGGGATCGAACCTGCAACCTAGGCATGTGCCCTTGACCGGCTAGGACTGTGGTATAAGTGGCTTATATACTGTGTGTGCACCCTCATGAGTATAAACTCTTGTTCCCCAATAAGGTCATGTTCAGGTAACGTTAATTGGCCCTTCACAGTCTTCTCAGGAGGTGACCTGGCTTCCAGTGGGAGAGAGTATAAACTGGGGCTAGAACCCATCTACTCCAAAGGGATTTTTATTTATGAGAAATAATGTCATTTGAAGAAGCCATTCTAGATGTACATAAGTTTTTTTCCCCTCCAGGATTATATCTTTTAATGTTATTAATATATTTGCTAACATGCTCTTAAAAATATCAATAACTTAATTGATATATAATTTACATACAATTAACTCATTTAAAGTGTACAGTTAAATGGTTTTTGGTATATTCTCAGAGTTGTGTAACCATTACCACAGAGAGTTTAGGATATTTTTATCACTCCAAAAAGAAACATTGTACCCTTCAGCTTATTACCCCTCTTGGGGGTAATTTCCAGTTCCCCTCTCTTGGCCAATCCTAAACAATCACTAATCTACTTTCTGTCTCAACAAATGAGCCAATTCCAGACATTTCCTATAAATAGAATTGTATATAGGTTTGTTTTTAAATTTTTTTGTGACTGCCTTCTTTCACTCAGCATAATTTTAAGATTCACTCATGTTATAGCATGTGTCAGCACTTTTTGCTGCAAAAAAGCTTTATTGTTTTATTTGGTCCCATGCATGGGAGAGGGCCTCAGGGTGGTTAAAGAATGGCTAGTAGCTTCGGGAAGAGGCTCAGGTAACAGCCAGACACCAGGGGATGCAGAGGGGCCTCTCAAAGGCCACTGAGCTCCAAAGGCTCCTAGTGGTGCTGGAGGGTGAGCCTTGGAAGAGATACTCGCCCAGCCCAGCCTGGGGGCCGGCAGCCTGCGGAGGTGACAGGTGTAGCCCATTTTCTTGATGCGTTTCACCTGCTGATCCCGGAAGTGGCTCTCCAGGAAGTCACAGGGATGGGGTAGACCCAGGGCCTGCAGTTCCAAAGGGGCTGGTTCGGGCTCCTCTCCAAGACCAGGGCAGCCTCCATGGAGTCCTGCGTTTTGCCCACTCACCTTGGAGAGGCGTCAGCACATCCTGGAAGAGAGTGTGACCACCATGCTGGTTTTGCAACTTCTCGGTGAAGAAGTGGCCAGTGCCCTTGAGAGCCACATCTTTTGGGTCAAAATAGAAGCCCAGAGGGAGGTAGGAATGGGAGGCCGCAGAGGCAGGCTGGCAGGCGGTTGACCGCAGCCTCCACCTCGATGGAATAATTCTGACGAATTTGGGAACTCGTGTTTGTTTGGCAATAAGGAGTTAAGGTATGAAAATAAAAACCCACAAAGAAAACCTGGTGTGTTGCCGAAACCGGTTTGGCTCAGTGGATAGAGCGTCGGTCTGTGGACTGAAGGGTCCCAGTAGACACATCCCCAGTAGGTGTGCAGGAGGCGGCTGATCGATGTCTCTCTCTCATCGATGTTTCTGACTCTCTATCCCTCTCCCTTCCTTTCTGTAAAAAAATCAATAAAATATATTAAACAAAACAAAACAAAACAAAAAAGCCGGTGTGTTGGCTGGTCCAGAGGCAGTTCTGATGGTGGTGACTGGATGAGGTGCAGGAGAGGGGCCGGGAGCTGGGTCTGTTCTGTCCAAACAGTGTTGAAGTAAGAGACAGACCCGGGACCTCCGAGGGCACTCGCATTCATTTTTCACGTCTGAATAATAGTCCGTGGTAGAGGTAGACCACATTTTGTGTATTCATTCGTTAGCTGGTGGACATTTGGATTATTTCTGTCTTTTGGCTGTTATGAATAATGCTCTTTTATAACTGAACGCGACTTTGTGTGGACAAATGTTTTCAACTCTTTTGGGTCTACACCTAGGAGTAGAATTGCTGGGTCAAATGGTAACTCCAGTTTAACTGTTTGAGGAACTGCCAAACTCGTTTCCAAAGTGGATGCACCATTTTACATTCTCATCAGCAGTGTCTGAGGTCTTTGATTTCTCCAACCTCACCAACACCTGCTATTTACTGACTTTGATTCTAGCAATCCTGTGGGTGTAAGTGGTATCTCCTTGTGGGTATTGATTTGCATTTCCCTGACGATCAGTGATTTTCAGCAGCTTTCATATACTTACTGGCTATTTGTATATCTTCTTTAGAGAAAAGTTTAATTAGCTGCTTTGCCCATTTTTTAAAATTGGGCTATTTGCCTTTGAATTGTTGAGTTTTGAGAGTTCTTTATATATTCTAGATACAAGTTCCTTTTCCAGAAGCCTCATGTTTGATGATATGTAGCGTTCTTTTCTTTTTATTCTGTTCAAAATGTTTTCCAATTTTCATAGTCACTTCATCTTGAACCCATGGATTATTTAGAAGTATATTTTTTAATTTCCAAAGATTGAGGATTTTCTGGTAATCTTTCACTCATTATATTATACAATGTTTTGCTCAAAAAAACATGCCTGCAACCTTTCATTCTTTTGATGGCTCAACACATGGTCAGTTTTTAAAAAAATATATTTTTTATTGATTTTTTTTACAGAGAGGAAGGGAGAGAGATAGAAAGATAGAAACATCGATGAGAGAGAAACATCTACCAGCTGCCTCCTACACACCCCCTACTGGGGATGTGTCTGCAATCAAGGTACATGCCCTTTGACCGGAATTGAACCCGGGACCCTTCAGTCCACAGGCGGATACTCTATCCACTGAGCCACACCAGTTTTGGCACATGGCCAGTTTTTAGGAATGATCTGTATATGCTTGAAAAGATCTGCAGTGGGTGGGTGTAGGGTTCTTTGTAGATGTCAGCTTTAGGTCAAGTTTGCTAATTATGTTGTTTAAATATTTTATATCCTTGCTGATTTTTTCCCCCATTGGTTCTATCAGTTACTGAGAGAGACATGTTAAAATTCCTACCACAATTGTCAACTTGTCTATTTCTCATTATAGTTCTGTCAGTTTTTCTTTTATATGTTTTGAAGAAATAGTAAGAGCACACAAACTTAGAATTATCATCTTTCTGGTGAATTGAGGCTTTTATGATAATGAAGCCTTTTATTATTATGAAGTCTTTTGTGAAATTTCTGTTGTGAAATCTCTTTTATTTCTCACAGAGATAAATTTTACTGTTACTGACATTAACATAGCCACCCAGCCTTCTTTTGGTTCATAATGCTTGAGAGATCTTTTTCCATCCTGTTTCTTTCAGTCTTACTGTTTCTTTGTTTTTTCTTATTTTATTGAAGTTTTGCATGGAGGAAAGGAGAGGCATAGAAAGTCAGAATCATTGATGAGAGAGAAACATCAATCAGCTGCCTCCTGCACACCTCCCACTGGGGATGTGCCCACAGCCAAGGTACATGGTCTTGACCGGAGTCAGACCCTGGATCCTTCAGTCCACAGGCCGACGCTCTATCCACTGAGCCACACCGGTCAGGGCTCTTTTTCTTCTTACTGTAGACCTGAGATGCTATCTTCCTTCAACAAGACTGTTCTTTACTTGTGTCAGGTGCTTGAAGTCACTAGCAATCTGGAACAATCTCAGTTGAATGTTAGGGACTGAGGCTGTTTGAAGCTGAGCTGCAATCCCTTGAGGAACTCTTTCTCATCTTGGCTAATTCTGTTCCTCAGGAGCAAGCCTTTATGGCTCCCATCTAAAAGGTCGGGGCTCAGAAGGACCCCACCTCTGGGCAGGCCCTAATCTCCAACTCCTATTCTTTGAGTCCCGAGCCTGGGGAGAAAGTGGGAACTTTGAAGGGCTTGACTAGCTGGTGCCTGGGGAGAAAGTAGGAACTTTGAGGGGCTTGACTAGCTGGTGCCTGGAGCAGCTGAAGGCTTTATTTATTTTTCAGACTTGGGTACCTTTCTTCGAGCCTGCCCTCTCTTTGGCTTCCTCCTGGCTTCTTGAGCAAAGCTGTGGCACATGGTCTCATGCCCGATGGCTCTCTGCTCCTGAACCCCAGAGTTGCATTGGCAGATGCAATGGCGCACCTTAGAGGGCTGTGGGGGTTCTAGCAGGCAGGCACGGCCCACAGGAAACAGTGCTAGAGTTGGCACAGAGCTCTAGTCTTCATTCTGGCTTGGCTTTCCCTGGTCACTCTGGGCCTGGGGCAAGTCACCTTGCTTTGCTGGGCATGCCTGTGTTGACTACCAAATGAGAAGTTTGGGCAATACAATTTCAGGAGCCTCAGATATATATATATATATATATATATATATATATATATATATATATATATTTTCTTCTCCCAAGGATATAATTTCATTGATTTTAGAGAGAGAGGAAGGGAGAGAGGCATGTATGGTTGGGCATGTATGTTTGCCTCCTATACATGCCCTGACTGGAGATTGAACACACTACCTAGGTATGTGTTCTGTCCAGGAATTGAACCTGCAGCCTTTCGGGGACTCCACTTTTAACCCAATAAGGAGACGAGGTGAAGTTGTTTCTGTTGTTATGTCCAACCAGCTGAGCCGCCCAGCCAGGGTAGGAGCCTCAGACATTTATGGAATTGGCTGATGCTGGGAGGACAGAGAGGCCAGGCCTGGAGGAGGGAAACGCATCATTCATCATCTTGCCCTTATCTATGCAGCTGGGATGGGCTAAGCAGGGTGTGCCCTGTACTGGGCTTACAGCCTCACCTGTTGGGTTTGGTTTTTCTGCTGTGACAGGGTGCAGAGACTTGTGAAAAGACCTGCTTGTCGGGCCCTGAGGGGAGCTGCATGGAGAGATGCAGACTCACCCGACTCCTGAGTCAGATTCACCCCAGGCCTTCCTCCTCTTCAGTCCCATCCTTGGCCTTGCCCAGGCCTCTGTGCTGGCTCCCGGGCTGTGAGCTCCCAGAGGGCAGGCACTGGGCTGTTCCGATCCGCCCCCGGCCCTCAGGGCTTCTGCAGGCGCCCACAGCGTCTGTTGTGTGGAATTGGATGCTGATTTCTGGGGAAGGGCCGGTGGCAGGTGATCGCACAGTGGGTCTCATGCCTTTCGAAAGGCAAACGTGTCCGGGCCAGAGCTGGCTTTGCGCTGGTGAAGTTTCAGAAAAAAATGTTTTGTGCTAAACATGGATGTCTTTGGGTGGATGGGCTCCGGTCAGTGACTGCTTGGCCCTGTCTGTTTCCGGCCTCCCTCTCCCACCTCCCACTGGCTCGTGCCCGGTCTTTGTAGGAGGTTTCTCCACAGTCAGGGGTCCCCAAGTGGTCGCTGCTCAGTCCTTGAGCTAATGATGCCATGGATTCTCCTGGCGCCTTTCATCCAGGACTCCTCACCCTCCAGGGTTATCTGATCCCCACACAGCTCAGAGAGTGCGCTAACCCCCATAATTAATAAGCTCCTCCTCACTGCCCTGACACGGTGGCTCTGAAAGGGGAGATGAGTCGGCGCGGGAACCAGGACAGGCCTCTGGGCTTCTGAGGTCAGTGTCCCGGGCAGGAGAGCAGCAGGGATTGCCGATGGGTGGAGATAGGAACCCGAGTCCCTGGAGCTGGGATTGCAGGGCTTGTAGCTTGAACACCCGAAAACTGAGGAGCAAGTGGTTGCAGGCCGCAGTGGTTGGTGGATCTCTGCGGTTATGAGACACGGAGCTTCCTTCCTTTCTCCAAACCCCGCCTGGCTTCCTCCAGCCAGCCGTGAAGCACAAGCCCAGCCACCATCCCACCCCCCTGGGGGCATGTTCAGGGCTGAGCAGGGGAATGATGAGGGGTGGCTCACAGTGCCAGCAGGAACGGGGGAAGGACTTCAGCCTTTGGTCTGGAGAAGCGATCCCATGCCGCAGAATGAGGTCCTGCCAATGAAAGTTACTGAGAAGCCACTCTGGCTCAGTAAAGATGGAGCATTAAAAAGGAACCCTCGCCCTGACTGGTGTGGCTCAGTGGATAGAGCGTTGGCCTGTGGACTGAAAGGTTCCGGGTTCGATTCCTGTCAAGGGCATGTACCTTGGTTGCGGGCACATCCCTCGTGGGAAGTGTGCAGGAAGCAGCTGATCGATGTTTCTAACCCTCCATCCCTCTTCCTTCCTCTCTGTAAAAAATCAATAAAATATAACAAAAGAAAAGAAAAAAGGAACCCTCATGCACTGCTGGTAGGAATGCAGACTGGTGCAGCCACTGTGGAGAACAGTATGGAGTTTCCTCAAAAAACTAAAAATGGAACTCCCATTTGACCCAGTAATACCACTTCTAGGAATATATCTCAAAAAACTAGAAACACGAATCAGAAAGGATATATGCACCCCTATGTTCATAGCAGCACAATTCACCGTAGCTAAGATTTGGAAACAGCCTAAGTGCCCATCAGCAGATGAGTGGATTAAAAAACGGTGGTACACCTACACAATGGACTACTACGCTGAGGTAAAAAAGGAGTTCTTACCATTTGCAACAACATGGATGGAGATGGAGAGCATTATGCTAACTGAAATAAGCCAGTCAGAGAAAGATAAATACCACATGATCTCACTCATTAGTGGACTATAATGAGCAACATAATCTGATGAACAAAAATAGATCCAGAGACAGAAAAATCAATCAGAACGTCAAACCTCAGGGAAGGTAGGGGACAGTGGGGGTAAGGGGAGAGATCAACCAGAGGACTTATATGCATGCATAATAAGCCTAATCAATGGACACAGACAGCAGGGGGGTGGGGGTATGAATGGGAGGTGGGGGCAATGGGGGAATAAGGACACCTATGTAATATATGTAATATCTTAATAAAAAAGAGAGAAAGAAAAAAGATGGAGCCCTGAACAATCAGAGCGATCTTACAATCGAAAGGGCTCCCGATTCAGGAAGTGAGCTCCTCGTCGCTGGAGGTGACCAAGCAGAAGCAGAAGCTCGACAGGCTTGTCCTGGGCGGAGCAGATGCCAGGGCTGTCGGGTGGACGAGCAGGGTTGCTGCAGGCCGGGAGCCTCCCTGCCCTCTGCCTCCGCAGTGGACGGGATAAGTTCAGCAGCTTCTCGATGTTCCCCGGAGGGTTTATTGCGCCAAGAGAAGATTTTCAACATGTCATTGAGGAGGAAGAGCGTGGTCCTCTCTCTCCTCTGTCCATGCTGGGGGGCCCCTGGGTGTCTGTGAGGATGACTGATGTTTGTTCCGAACCGCCTTGTCAAGCAATGCGCTCCCTGTCCCTAGAGCAGTGTGGAGTCGCGGCTGGGGAACCCCGGCTGGAGGCACCGCCGGAGGGACTCCTGATGTGGGTGAAGAGGCTGAACTAGGGGGCTTCTGAGTGCCCTGACACCCCAGAGACGTGTGGATGTCTGAATCACTTCCCATGAACCAAAGACCGCTCTGTCACTGCGACCCCACTTTTCACCTAATCAGGAGACGAGGTGACGTTGGTTCTGTTGTTATGCCCTCAGGTCAGCTGAAGCTGTCGATTGACGCCCAGGACCGGGTCCTGCTGCTCCACAGTGAGTATGGTTACATGCCAGGTCCCCCAGGGAAGGGTGTGCCTCTCGCCCTCCTGCCTGGAGCAGGCGTCCTATGGGCCGGCATCCGTTCTCACCTTTGTATAGTGTCCTTCCCGGCGTCCATTGGAAAAAAAGTGGGTGTTCACTCAGGAGACCCTTCCCTGGTCCCGCCCCGGATGTGGAGGAGTTCACACAGTGGGCTTTGCGCCCTGGCAGGCTGGTGCTGGTCCTGGGCACCTCAACATCACCCTGGGCCCCAGTGGAGCAGGGCCACAGAAGGGCCTCCCAGTCTCCCTCTCTGCTGCGTGACCTTAAGCGAGCTCAGTGTTCTCATGTGTCAAATGGCAGGAATGACAGCACCTGTCTTCCCGGCTGTTGTGAGGATTGGAGGAGTTCATACTAGCCAAGCACTTGGGACAGTGGCCCAGTATGTGAGCGGTATTTTAGTGTTTGCTAAATCAGAGAGAAAACCATGAATTCCAAAAATAACCATTGAGCAGCGGCTCTGTGCTAGGGGTGGGACACCAAAGGGAAGCACCTATTCCTGTGTAGGGGGTGCTACTAAGATGGCAGGGGAGACTTGACAATGGGGGTGATGCCCACACTTTATCCCAAAGGAAGAGCAGGTCTAAGCCGGGCAGAAGGGAGCAGCAAGTTGCAACGAGATCAGCGAGAATACGATGCATTTGAAGGACTGTCTGACGTGCCTGGGGCGTGGGACGGGGTCAGGGAGAGGAGTGAGCGAGCCAGGGCCCGGTGGGGAAGGTCTTAGGTACCATCCAGAGGGTTTCACACGTTACCTGTCCATTTATCTCTTTGTCCATCCTTCCGTCCAGCTCACAAATAGTAACCGAGCTTCTGTTATTACCCCCTCTACTTGGAATCTTCTGTCTGGCCCAGCAGGCCCTGCTTCTCTTCCCAGCTTCCCTGGCTCCTGCTGCTAAAGCCTCCCTCGACTCCCTTTTCTGGGCAGTGACGGGTCATTCCCTTGGAGGCATCATGCTCTCTAATGCTTCTGCGCCTTTGTACCCTCTGGTCCTTGTGTCTGGAATAGCCTGCCTTCTTTTTGAAACTCCTTTAGAAAAACCACTCTCTATAGAACCGTCTCCCTGAAACCTATACTAACCAATGTCACCCCAAATAAATTTGATGAAAAGATAAATTTTAAAAATTAAAGAAAAATAACTCTTCTTCTGATTTTGCAAGACCTATGCCTGTCTTCACCATCATGAAGACTTAGGGAGGAATCACCTCCTGGGCTGTTTGTGGCTTCCTCCCCTGTATCCTCCTTACAGGCCTGACTACACTGTGACACCTTGGTCTGCCCGGGGTGTTTCTTCTCCAGTATGGGAGTGCATCTCCCCCCCCCCCCCCCCAGCCCAGAGCCAGAAGGACCCAGAGCTGATCAAGCCTGGATCCTGGCCTCAGGGACCACACCCTGGAGGGGAAGGATGCATGCAGGAACAGTAACTAGGATACCAGGAAGCATACACCAGCAGGCGCCTGGGATCCTGGGGTCTTGGCCTTGGGGGGCCCAAGGTGAAGTTCCCAAGGACCAGCAGAGGGGGGTTCTTTGCCTGCCAGAGCCTGCCTCCAGCTGTGCAAACAGTTTTTGCAGAATGCGCGTTGGCCCCGCCGCTTCATTTGTCCTGCACAGTTTGCTTTGGCTTTCCCCCAGCCTCAGGCCTTCATCCCGTCCTGCCCGTTGGCCTCTGTCCGTTGGTTTCCCAGGCCTCAGGCCTCAGACTGCGGGAGCTTCGTCTGAGCCAAACCCCAGGGCTCCATCAAAACCGAGCACAGAAGAAAATAGAAGAGAGACTCCGCTTCTGTCCGGTCTGCTGTCAGATTTCTGCAGACCTCAGGCCAAAGGGCCACGCTTGCTTTCATAACCAGACCTGAAGCCCATCCCAACTTATCCCTCGCCTTTATTTATTATTCTTTTCTTCAACAAACATTTGTTGAGCCAGGTTTTTTTTTTTTTTTTGGCCAGGTATTCTATTAACTACTTTTGACACATTAATTCATTTAATCAGCACAACTACCCTTTTTTAAAAATGGCAAATTCATTCCTAGAGAGGTGAAGCTACCTGCTTGGGCTGACATGGCTGGTAGGGCTGGGGCTCATCCTCAGGCCTGTCACCTCTGGACCCAGACTCTCGCCTGTTGTGCTGTAACCGTCCGTCAGCCGCAGCCCAGATTACGTCCTCCGGCGCAGCCCCTCCATTCCCAGGACACAGTCTTCTGTGGTGGAGGGAATCAATGGCCTAGGAATTAGGAAACATGGACCTGTCACCCCACTGCTCTGTGATTTTGAACAAGTTTCTTACTGTCTGTGGGTCCCCCTCACAGCCTCATCGTCCCCTTTGCACGAGGGTTGGGCTCAATAAATGTTGTTCCCTTTCAGCTGTCAGGATCAGGAGGCTGAATGCACCCTATACTGCCTCGGGGAGGGAGCTGCCTGAGGGTGCGAGATGGTGGGAGGGGACCAGGCCAGAGAGGGGTTAATAATATCCAATGGTGGCTATATGCCTTAAGGGCCTGGTAATAATATTTCCCACTCACCCACTCCAACATTTTAATTCTCTGTTTAGTCATGGAAGGCAAAGGTCTGAGGAGCAAAGAGCCTGGCACCTGTGATCCCTACGTGAAGGTAAATGGTGGTTGGGGTGGGTGTGGATGCGGCTGGGGGTGGGGAAGGGCCATGCCACTGGACTGGGTCTTAAGGCCACGCACCTCTGTGGGCCTGGGGCCATTTGAGGGAACAGGGACTGCCACCTCCTTTGGTCAGAAGGCATTTATTTTGTTCAGGAGAGAAGCCCTGAGCTAGGATAGACCCCTCCCCTTAGCCTGGCTTGGTCCCTAGGGCGTCCTGCAAGAGTGAGAATCCTCCGGGTGATCTTGGTCATCCTCACAGGTGAGCACAGTGAGCACGTGGATGGCAGAAGTCCACAGGCGATCTCAAGCCCTCTCATGAAAAGCAGTATCTTCCCCCCTTCCCCCCCCCCCCCCCCGCCCCAAATCGGAGGCAGGACGGCCAGATCTGGGTGGTACAGTGGAGGGAGTTCTCCGAGGGCTGGAAGGTCCATTCGAGTGGGGCTCTTGCGACGAGACCGAGGCCCCATGGGGTAGGGGAACTTCTAGCCAGAGCCAAAGGCCAGATGCCTCCCAGAGGGTGGCAGCCTCGGTGCCATGCTGGTCAGAGGTCCCTGTGGGCAAGGACTCTGTCAGGAGCAGGGTGGGAGCCTGAGGCGGGGGGTGAACGCATTAGGGTGAGAGCATGGATTGGGGGCCTTGGCAGAGTAGCCTGGAGCCTCTTGTGAAGGGAGAACTCAGCAGCTGCTGGCAGCTTAGAAGAGAGGAAGCCTGTGCTTTGGAGGCGGGGGGGTGGGGGGGTTGGGGGGGTGGTGGTGGTGGTGGGGCGCGACCTCTTTGCTTGAGGAAGAGCAGAGATGGTCAAGTTGTCCCCCATCTCTGGCTGGGCCCCTGGCTGCCTTCTTGCTCCCACCCACTGTGGGGCCCTGGTGTCAGCGGTGTCCAAGGCCACCTCTGGGGCTCCTCATTCTTTCCCAGCATCTGGCTGAGGACGCCCCCGTGTGCCCCTCAGACGCTGGCGAGAGGACCCTGGTAAGCCTTCCGCCGCAGATGTGACCGTGTAGCCACAGCCATCACCCAACGCTGCCTTTTCTCCCATTTAAGATTTCCTTGATCCCGGAAGACCCCGGGCTGGGCTGTCAGAAGACACAGGCCGTCCCAGACTGCAGAGACCCCGTCTTCCACGAACGCTTCTTCTTGTAAGAACCTGGCTCAGCCGGGCCCCCGACAGGAGCGGGGAGGAGTGTTTATCTGGAAACAGCCCCGTCTGCCAAATCTGGAGCTAGCTCTCGGCAGAAAAACAGTGCCTTCGAAAGGATGTCTTTGTTTTCTCACTCACCGTGTCCTTGCATCCCTGGCACCTGGCCCGGCCCTGAGGTCCTCGGTGATAAGGTCTCACTTGGCTGGTTCTCATCATTCAGATGCCCAGCCTGAGTCGGGCAGCCGCCGAGGAGAAGGCGGCTTCCTACCGTGCCAGCGCCAAGCTCTCTCCTGCGGCAGAAGGAATTTTCCAAGCAGAGGGATGTTTTGCCTACTGCCCCCCTCCTTTCAAAACTCGATAACCTCTCTGAGCCCCGGCTTCCTTATTTGTGAAACGGGGCCAATAAGAGCGCCAACCTGAGCAAGCTGGGGTGCAGAGGAGACAGGCACGCTGAGCGCTGTTTGTGAGTGTTTCTTTCCTCGATGCCTGAACGCGGAGGCCGATGGGAAGGCAATGGACAATTTTGGATTTTTTCTGTTGGTGCAGATTAATAATGTTGTTGTTGTTTTTCAAACCTCCCAAGGTAATTTTGCTGATGTTAGAAAAGTAGCAATTATAGATTAACAAAAAAGGAGAAAAGAGACAAATCCTTCCAGCCCTACTACTCACTGATATGTTTTGGTTTATTTCTTTTCTATTTGTTTTATTGATTTTTGACAAAGGGTAAGGGAAAAGGATAGAGTCAATAAGAGAGAAACATCGATCAGCTGCTTCCTGCACACCCCCTACCGGGGATGTGCCCACAACCAAGGTACATGCCCTTGACCGGAATCAAACCTGGGATCCCTCAGTCCGCAGGCCGACGCTCCATCCTCTGAGCCAAACCAGCTAGGGTTGTCTTGGTTTATTTCTTTTCAGATCTTTGAATTTGTGGGGAGGGGGGTGTATGTGTTTGTGTGTGTGTGTGTGTTTATAAAAATCGAATTGTTCTATAATATTGTGTGGAAACCTCCCTTTTGCCCTTAATAACATAATGCAAACTCTTCTATGTAGGTCAGTACTCCCTTCCCACACTATTTGTGCTTGAGTTTTTCAAACAGCTCCTCAGGGTGCAAGTCATCTCCCAAATTTTGCAGTTGTGTTGGGCTCCATGGGGTCTGGTCTGGAGCTCAGCTGGGCAAACACTCTGACCGTCCGGTTTGCTTTGCAGTCCCGTCCAAGAGGAAGACGAGCAGAAGCGCCTCCTGGTCGCCGTGTGGAACCAGGCAGGGGACTCCAGGTGAGGGGAGCTGCTGAGCTGGAGGACAGAGCCTGCTCTGGGCCTGGGGGTGGCAGCCAGGTGGCCAGCATACAGCAGGGGCTCAGTTAGAGGGTGAGTGACTAGCAGTAGCGAAGCCAAATGTCCCACCAGGTCCCCGTCGCTCTGGGCGATGCCAAGGATCGTGTTACCAGAGAGCATTTGCTGTGCCCTGGGCACCAGCAAGACATGGAGTTGGCCACCAGGGATGCCAACCTGCCTACATTCTGCTCTCAAGACACCTCCTTTCAGTAAGGGACACCAGGGGACACATTACAGTAACAGCACGCACAGGCTCCGTCCCAAGAAAAATGGGCCCATTTTTTCTTTTACGCACCCACTGTACCACGTGCCTGGTACATAGAAGTTCGGTGACTATTGGTTCAATGAATAAAAGAATGAAATGAGTAATAGGATGGTCAGTGTGGGCAGAGGGAGAGTTCATTGTAGGCTGAGGTGGTCAAGGAAGCCTTCATGCAGAAAGGGGGAGTTTGAACTTGGGGCAGAGATCAAGAATAAGACGAGGAGAGAAGGTTGGAAAGGGTATTCCAGGCAGGGGCAGCGCATGAGCAGAGGGAAGGAGGCAGGAATGTGCCTGGTGGGCTAGGCTGCCGTGCGGAGGCCAGTTCAGGAGATGCACTGGTTTTGTGTAGGAACCTCGTGATCATGCAGGACGCTTGAGGCCAGCTACAGTAACAGCGTTTAGTACAGAGCCGGGGAGGCGTTCCGGGCACGGGAGGGTGAGGATCGCTGCGGGGGAAAGGGGTGAGAGCACTTGACTGATGGTCATGGCCGACTGGGAGCGACAGGGGTTCGGTCATCTGGTGCAGCCTAAGAAATCTGGGGTGCCCTGTGACCAGTAACATTTGTCAAGCAATCATAGGACCGAGAGTGAACAAAAAAGGGTCTAGGTCAGTGGTCGGCAAACTGCGACTCGCGAGTCACCTGCGGTTCCTGAGCCGCGGTTTGCTACTCTGTTGACTAATGAGTTTGCTGACCATTGGAATAGGGGCTTAATTTCAAGGAACAGCAACAGTCTGTAATTATCGGAATCAAGAGTCTAGGTCAGTGGTGGGCAAACTCATTAGTTAACAGAGCAGCAAACCATGTCTCACGAGCCGCAGTTTGCTGACCACTGGTCTAGGTGAATGAAAATGAGCTCAACTTACCTTCTTAGGCCCAGATAATATTTTCAGGTTGAATGCTTTTTAGTACCCTAATTTTAAAAAAATTTATTGATTTTTTTGCAGAGGGGAGGGGAGAGGGATAGAGAGTTAGAAACATTGATGAGAGAGAAACATCAATCAGCTGCCTCCTGTACACCCCCTACTGGGCATGTGCCCACAACCAAGGTACATGCCCTTGACCGGAATTGAACCTGGGACCTTTCAGTCCGCAGGCTGACACTCTATCCACTGAGCCAAACCGGTTAGGCGAGTACCCTAAATTTTGTAGCTAGTATGCTTTCAGGATTTGTCTTTTAATAGAGAATCTATTTTTTTAAGTCATGGAATGGAGCTCATGATGCTATAGACCTTCTTCATTGAGCTGCCATTTCCTGGGTACCAATGTAGCAACATTGCTGTTGGGTTCTGGGGACACAAGGGGTCGATCAGAGACCATCCTGCTCTCGAGAGGGTCACTGATAGAGACTTGGGGGTGTGGGTGAGGAGTAGGACATTGCCTTAAAAATAGGAGCAACCCTTTACTGGGTGTTGACCACAAGACAGGTGTTAGTAGAGTATTACCTCATTTAATTCAGAAAGCCACTCTAAAGGGAGTACATTTTTATCTTAAGTTTTCAGAAGAGGAGAATGAAGCTAAGAAGGAAGTAACTTGCCCAAGGTCATACAGCCATTGAACAGTAGAGCCAGGACGGGAACCCAGGCAGCGAGACCCCAGAGTCCTCAGTCTCAACACTATATTGCCTCCTGGATGCTCAAGTAAAAGGACAGAAGGGAGAACCAGTAGAGTGTCGAGGGGAGGGAATCGGGAAGCAACGGAGGAGGAGGTCAGAGAAACGTGTGGCCCTGTTGGGCCGAGGGGAGGAGGGGAGCAGGTGCTGGCGACAGACCCCACGCTGGGAGCTGTTGCTTTCCCCACCGGGAGCCACCCTCCCTGGAGAACAGGGCAAGCCCGGGGCTGCCGGAGACGTCAGCAAAGCAGCTCTGGGTTTTTGGAAAAGAAGGTGAGGCCGGGGAGTGAGTCAGCATGACAGCGTGACAGAGGCGGTGAGTGTCTCCACTTGTTGCCTATTTTGGGAAAGTGAGATTCCTTATTAACAAAACACAGTGGAACTTGTGGTCGCAGTCCCAGCCCAAAGCTCCAGAGGGACAGAGCAGGCTCAGGCAGGCCCTGAGGGCCCTGCAGAATGAAGCTGCCGGCACCAGCCGCCCGCGCCGTGGCTCAGTGAGCGGCTCAGGGAGCGGCTCGGCGCTCGGCCGGCGGGAGGCGCAGTATTGATCCGTCCCCCGACCCGGGAGGCTCCTGAGCGGGAGGAGGCAGACCGAGCGACGGCAGGAAACTTCCGCCCTGCTTCGTGCTCTCAAATCCAATTGTGCTTCTCTGGAGGACGCACATTCAACTTATCAACGTGAAAGACAATTACGGGAGGAAGGAAACAAACATTTATTAGTCCGAGCACTTTACATACATTATCTCATGTAATCCTCATCGCAACCCTGAGAGGTAGGAATTATTATTGTCCCTCTTTTCAGAGAAAAGGGAGGTTTCTGAAGGCTCGGGAACTTGTCTGAGGACGTATCACAGCTCATGTTTATTAAGCACCCAAGGTCCACTCCTCGAGGACTTTAAGCATATTCCAGGCCATTATCTAATTTAATTCTCATCGCACCGTATAAGGTAGAGATTATGGTTGCCCTTTTGCAGGTGAGGAAACAGAGGCACAGAGAGGGTGAGTAACTTGCTTAAGATAACACAGCTAGGATGTGATGAAAATGACATGCAGATCCCAGGCGGTCTGGCGCCAAACTCATGTACTGGTAACCACATTACAGTACACTCGACAGTCTCCCACAGGTGATAAATGACTCCCAGGCCACACTTTTCCTGTGTCAGCACGTGTGTGCCTCAGGCCCCGGAGGAACACATGTACCTCCCATAGCATCTATAATGTCGTTTTGTATGCCGCCCAGCTGCATGTGTGGCAGTTACATTTTGCAAACGATAGGAGATAAAAGGGAGGCACCAATTTCATTGACTCTCACCATCTTTCCCGTGATGACTATGCACTTGTATTCGGGAGACAAGATGCTCTGGAAAGACGTTCTGGGGGAGGGCTGGCTGATTCCCACTCCTCCTGGGGATCACAGTGGGAGCTCAGGAGAACTGGCTCAGACATTAGATTCTGGCCTCGCTGAGACTTCCTGTGAGTCCATAGTGAGTCCTTGCCTGCTTTGGGCCTCAGTTTCCTCATCTGTAAAAGGCACCAACCTCTAAGGTGACTTTCAGCTTTCAGGTTCTGTGAGTTTCTAAGAAGGCATAGACAATTTCTAACATATGGAAGGGTAGAAAATATCATAGCATAAACCCTCATACGCTTAGCTCAGCCTCATCAATTGTCAATACATGGCTAGTCTTGTTGCACCTGTAGCCACACCCACTTTCCCCTCTTCCAGTGGATTATTTCAAAGCAAATCCCAGACCTCATCTCATCTCTATATCTCTATAAAAGATGGCTTTAAAAAAACCACAATGCCATTATCACGTCTAACAACTGACAGTAATTCCTTACTATCACTGACTGTGGAACTGAGCTATTTAAAAGTTTTGTTGGATGGTATGGTGAAAGCCAAATGGAAGCTTCTGGTCATAGCATTTTCAGAACTGGGGGCCAGAGAACAAGCTTAGATTTGTAATGTCACGCACCACGTTAAAAACAGCAACAGCAACATGCACATAAGCCCCAAGGACGTAATCGTTTATGTTAGGAGGACCTACATTTATGGAGAGCTCTGTGTCACATGGTCATGGGTACTCTGCACGGGCTGTCTCCTTGAATCTCCTTTCAGAAGCAGGACCTCAAGGCCAAGGACAGTGCTGCCATGTTAGGAAGCTTGTGACCGGAGATGGGACTGAGCCTAAGGAAAGAAAGAATGAGTGGGAAAATGGGTTTGATTTAACCCATCAAATCTAAAATGAGTTGAGATTAAATAGTTCGAGGTCCCTGAGATAGAAAGAAAGTGCATGCCCTCAAAATAGCAATGCCTTTTGCTTTGCAGTGGTTTCCTATTTTATACTCAAAAGTAAACGGAGCCAAGCACTCCTCCCCATGAAGGCTTACCTCTGAGCCTTTGTGTTGACCGTTCCCTCTGCCTGACATGCTCTCACTCTCACTCTCTGTGGCTTAACTCTTTGGGCCTTTTCTGAGCACCTTAGCCCTAACCTAACCTCTTGCTTCCTGAGCTTTCATCGTTTGTTGCCTGTACTGTTCATCTGTCCATTTGGCCCTGTCTAGTAACATCCTTGTATTGCTATCCTGAACTGCTATTTAAATTCTTGCATGTTTGCCTCATTTTCTTAACTAGTGGCCCGGTGCACAAAATTTGTCCATGGAGGCGCGGGGGTGGGAGGGTGTCCCTCAGCCTGGCCTGCACCCTCTCCAATCTGGGACTTCTTGGGGGAATGTCTGACTGCTGGTTTAGGCCCGATCCTATAGAGATTGGGCCTAAACCAGCAGTCAGACATCCCTCTCACAATCAGGGACCACTGGCTCCTAACCGTTCACCTGCCTGCCTGCCTGATTGCCCCTAACCACTCTGCCTGCCAGCCTGGTTGCCTCCACCTGCCCCCCCCACCCCCGCTGCCAGTCTCCTCACCTCCAACTGTCCTCCCTTCCTGGCCTGATCAGCCCTAACCGCTTCTGCCTCGGCCCTGCCACCACGGCTTTGTTTGGAAGCACACCGGAAGGTGTCCCGGTATAATTAGCATGTTACCCTATTATTAGTATAGATGCTGTGGCTCCTTGCCCAGGGCCTGACAACCACGGGCATAATGGATTCATCCATTTGTCAAGCCTTCACTGAGTGCACCAAACCCTGAGCTCAGGGTTCGGCATCCAGAAGTCACCAAGGCTTGGCTCCAGGGACTTGGTGCTTAGCAAAACTTCAGGCAGACCAGGGTGCGTCTTTGTTCCCAGCTTTATAAGCTGACTGGTATATTGCTGTGCACTCAGGTAACATGCAAAAGAAGTCTTTCTTTTTCCAAAGATTTTTCAAAAGCAGGTTTAAGAAGCGCCCAATTGAAGAGCACTCAGAGGGAGGGTCCTGCTTATGGACATGAATTGTGACAATTTACTCTGCCTGAATTATCATGAAATCATTGGAGGCCCCTTAGCAGGAAGCAAAGCTCCTAGGAGGCTATTAACCATTTAGCCTTCTCTCAGCACCGGGGAATGAAAACTGAGCTTCCCGAAGAGCAGGGAGAGGCAGCCTTAATTACAGCGGGAGCAGTGTGCCTGGAGACTTAGAAAGTTACAGCCATGCCCAGTGTGGGAGGAAGGTGTGGGCCCCTTGGTGCCAGCTGGCCTGCGCTTGCACGTGTTGACAAACAAAATTAAAGTCTCGACAAGGCTTTGTGGCCTGGCAGCTCAGATCGGCATCTGCGCTGGTGATGGTCCTGGCAGCTGCCTCTCCCCGTCAGGGCTGCCTTGGCTACTTGCCAGGAGGGAGGAGTATTTGTTTTTGGTGATGGGCTGGGGAGGGGAAAGTGGAAGGGTCGCTTTCCGGGGGTGATCACCCTGTCCTCTTTGGGTGGATTATTCATAGGGCCTTGTGTGATGGGAGAGGGCAAGAAAGAGGGAAGGAGCGGGTGGAGCCCAGGGTACAGGAAATGGGGGCAGGGAGCGAGAGCAGGGGGCGTAGCTGAGTGAGAGTAGCCGGTGAGACCCGGCCAGGTGCAGAATTTGCAGGGCAGGCTCGCTGGTCTGAGACCAGGCCCCAGCATTCTGCATCTCCACCCCTCACTTGGCGTGGTTACCCTCCAGAAGCCAGCTTTATTTTGCTTAGGGTTGTTAGGTAGTGAGCTGCCACCCTTCCTGGAGGATGCAAACAAGATGCATTTCTAGAGGCCTTCTAGACCGTGGTCCTTGACGGGGGCAGCCACAGGCAGGTGCTTTCTCCAGACTCACATGCCTGGACCCCGCCTGAGTCTGTGGGTCTGAGTCTCCGGGAGCAGGCTCGGGGGCATATGATGTGGGCAGCTACTTCAGGGGTTCTGTGGTGCACCCCTGGCTATCGCCACCAACCTCGCTCAGGCCCCCTTAGACTAGGGTCCGGGGAGGCACATCTCCAGGGAGTTGTCAGGCCCTGGGCAAG
This sequence comes from Antrozous pallidus, assembly GCA_027563665.1. Classification (NCBI taxonomy): domain Eukaryota; kingdom Metazoa; phylum Chordata; class Mammalia; order Chiroptera; family Vespertilionidae; genus Antrozous; species Antrozous pallidus. The sequence goes on along the minus strand of CM050522.1, from coordinate 75,858,360 downwards.
GAGCCACAGCATCTATACTAATAATAGGGTAACATGCTGATTATACTGGGAGACCTTCCGGATGTGCTTCCAAACAAAGCCATGGTGGCAGGGCCGAGGCAGAAGCAGTTAGGGGTGATCAGAGCTCATGCCATCTTGGCTCTGCTATTGTGCCTTGCACAGAACATGCTAGATCCCTGTGAGTCTTTCAGACATTGACGTCAACCACCAGGGCTACGCTCCAGTCTAAATACCCATGTTGTTTCCTGATTCATAGTAAACCAACCTGAAGGAGTCTGAGTTGGGGATGTGCTAGGAGAGAGAATAGAAAAGTTAAAAAGCAACTCTAGTGTTAGGATAGAGAATGATGCGGTAGAATAGAAGCACTTGCCAATACCTTTATGCTATTTTTTTTTCCTTCTGATTATAAAAGTACTGCTTGTTCCCTATGAAAATTGGAAAACACTGAAAACCCAGAGAAAACAAAACCTCCGCTAATCCCGCCTACCAGATACAATCATTATTAATTTTCGTGGGTGTTTCTCATTAAGAACCATTGTGAATATTTTTGTGGGCGTTTTCTGCATTAAACGACAGATTTGTGGATTTCCTTTTCTCTCACAGTGGCGAGATTGTTTTTGCATTTCATTAGTATTCATCTAAGCCATCATTATTGAAAGCTGCCAACTATCAATCAGTCCCTGACTGTTGGGACTCAATGTTAGTGGACAGTCTTCAGGGAACTTTGAATGGCTCTTAGCCAAGAAAGACCGGCCTGAACTCAGCCTTTCGCCCCAGTGACATCCCCACGAGGCCCGACCCTGCTTCATGCCCACTTGTCCCCCTGGCCCCCAGGTCAGGTTGCTCTCGTCCACTTTCCTGTTGCCTTTGATCTTGATCTGAAACTGTCCAGGTCTGTTCAGGTCTTGCCTGGACCCGAGACAGAGCTTCTTGAGCTTTGCGGTCTCGTAAACTTTGTCCACAATTGAGCATCATCAGCTAATGTGGAAGCTGAAATTTCCTGCAGGTGACCCGTTCTTTGGGAACCTACTGGCACCAGAACAGTTAAAACCTGCGAGGCAGCTCTGAGCTTCTGTGGCTGGTGGAGGGAGTGCTGCCCCGTGACCTGGACCGTCTTGGTTTCCCACGGGACACTGCCACTAATCAGTCCAGTGACCTTGGGAAGAGGACCAACTCTGAGCCTCAGTTTTATCATCTGTGAAATGGAGAAATAACTTTTCTCCAGCCCAACTCCTGAACGTTGGAAAGGCCAAATGAGATGACGTAAACAGCCGTGCATCCGACAAATCCTCATTACCCTTGGCAATCGATTTCCCGAAATCCCCCAGTGAAAAGGTGCTGACTTAAGCCTCTGTTGTTCTCCCAGGCAGAGTGGACTCATCGGCTGCATGAGCTTCGGGGTGAGGTCTCTCCTGACTCCAGACAAGGTGAGTCCTAGGGAAGCTTCTGGCAGGGGCATCCCAGCTAGGCCGAGTCGCTTTGTCTGGAAGCTCTGGGCAGGGCTTTCTGTGTTAGGTGCCCGGCGGCCTGAATCACAACCCTGTAGTTGTCTGTGTGCCAAGGGTTTGGGTCCCTTCTTGATTTATTTTTGTCAGAGAGCACTTGTTAGGAGCCCCTGGTCTGGTGTCTGCCATTAAGGACACTGGCAGGTCCCTGGAAGCTCAGAGCACTCCTGGGACTTCCTGGAGGAGGAGGGCGAGGTATTATGGTACGCTCCAGGGGTCATCATGATGTCATCCACCAGGTCTTGTGTTTTGGGGCCAAGCAGGTACCCATGAATGGAGTGAACATCCTCCCTGGAGCTATCCTTCTGGCTAGGTGAGGACTTTGGGGTCTAGAGACCTCTCCCCTGGGTAGCCAGTCCCTCACCCATCTCTACTCTGCACCACACGCCCCAACTGGAGGCTTTTGAGCAGGAGAGGGACATGCTTTTTCTGTACATCCCTGGTGATGTCCTGATGGGCTGCCACACAATGTTGCCAGGTAGCCCTGTCACCCAGCATTGTGTCCTGGCAGTGAGGTCTCGGGCGGGTGGCTAAGGACCCTGTATCCCGTCTGTGGGTCCCAAATGTCTTGACTGCAACCTGGGCTTCATTCCCTGTTGGGAGACGATGTTTCGCCCTGGAGACTGCTCAGGAGCCTCATGATGCCTACTTTCTGGCATTTCCCTTCATCCTTCATTCCCTCCCTTCTGTTAACATTTATTGGGCTCCTACTGTATACCTGGCACAGTGCTAGGCACATCAAGGAACCTGTTCACAGTTTCCCGGAAACTGTGCTTCAGGGGAAAGGCTGTGGGAACTCAGCAGAAGGGAGGACCAACTCTGTTCATTGCACCAGGGAAGGCTTCCTGGAGGTGTAGTCACGACAGTTACTTTTGGGGCAGAGAGGCCGGGGTGTCCATCTCTGCAGAGATGCTGCTGCTCTCTGAGGGGTATTGGTGGCTGCCTGACCTGTGCCCTCTGCCTCCTCTGAGCTGTGTCATGTCTTCTCTTGTGACAGGAGATCAGTGGCTGGTACTACCTTCTGGGGGAGGACCTGGGCCAGACAAAGCACCTGAAGGTGGCTAGGCGGCGACTGCGACCCCTGAGAGGTATGTGCACACCGCTTCAGCTTCTGCCCAGATGTGCTGCCACACTCCCCCACCGACCTCTCCATTCCCTTCCTGGGTAGCAGCACCAATGCCTGTGTTTTGTGGCAGATGTCATCCCAGCTGTGATCAGACCACGGGTTCAGGGACTTCTCTCGAACCCCTGCTAGTATGTGGGCAGCAGGAAGCCTCTTTTGTGGTTGGACTTGGCTAAGGTTAGAGGCCTGAGCCCATGTGATTTGGCTCCACCCCTAGCTCAGGGAGGGTGGGCTACAGGAGCTTCCCACACGGCGCCTTCCCAGGGCCAGCAGCCTCAGGATCCTCTCCAGCTGCTAACCCACCTCTGTGGACAGGGCTCGCCTGGCCATGAGTCCCGAGGTTCAGGACTTGGATTTTGCATTTCCTCTGTTCTGTGCCTCCCGTACATAGTCATGGCTCCCGAGCCCCTGCCTGACCCAAGCTTGGGCATCCCCACATCCTGGAGGCCAGGAGTGACCTGGGCAGCCACATGGGCCTGGCACTCTGGCCTGGTCCTCTGGGTGGTCTGTGGAACGGACCCTTACCTGCCAGCAGACACTTTCTGACGCTGCTCTGTTGCCCCCCAGACCCGCTGCTGAGAATGCCAGGAGGTGGGGACGCTGAGAACGGGGAAGAACTTAAGGTAGGTGGGGACAAGCCTGGGTTGGACTCATGGGCCTGGGCACTGCTCCGGGTTTGAACCTGCTCTTGGTCACTCCCTTGGCCCAGGAGACCCCTAAACGGGGCAGTGCTTGGGGCCCGGAAACTCAGCAGGTGTGCGTTTCTGAGGGATTGTTTCGGAAGCTCTTCTCTGGTTCTGCAAGCTTGGGGAGAGCCAGGCCCTGGCCCTGGAAATGGAGGAATCCGGATCTTCCTGACTTTCAGCCTCTGGGAGCCCAGCCCTCCCTTCCCCACAGGCCTTCTCACACGCCTGCTTTCCCTGGAGCGGAGGCCGAATTCTCCTCTCAGGTCAGGGCTGCTCGGGGTCAAGGAGCAGCCGAGAGACTCACCCTGAGACCGATGGTTCTCACTCCATCAGGGCTTTGAATCTGGGAGGAGCCTTCCCGTAGGGATGGGAGAATGCCCCCAATTCATCTCGTCTCTTTGCAGAACATGGCGGGTGGGCCACGGGTTTCTTCAGCAGCAGAGCGGGAGAAGCAAACTCCCAGCGACGAGAAGCCCTGCGTGCAGGTGCTGTTGGTTTTGGATTTAATCCCGCCTCCCGCCTGCGAGGGGGTTGCCCCTCCCCCGTCCCACAGACGAGGGAGATGTCCGGTTGGAGATGTCCCTGCCCTCATGCAGTGTACAGTCTGCAGCCATGCTTTCCCGTAGGGTGGCCAGCCACTGCCCACCGGTGGCTCTTGAGCACCTGACATGTGGCTAGTCTGACCGAGGTCCTGACGTTTATTTAACTTCAGTTTAAATTCACCTTGCACTTGTATCTGATTGCCTCTGTGCTGGATAGCACTGCGTTAGACCAGTGGTCGGCAAACTCATTAGTCAACAGAGCCAAATATCAACAGGACAATGATTGAAATTTCTTATTTTAAAAAAATATATTTTATTGATTTTTTACAGGGAGGAAGGGAGAGGGATAGAGAGTCAGAAACATCGATGAGAGAGAAACATCAACCAGCCACCTCCTGCACACCCCCCCACTGGGGACGTGCCCGCAACCAAGGCACATGCCCCTGACCGGAATCGAACCTGGGACCCTTCAGTCCGCAGGCCGATGCTCTATCCATTGCACCGAACCGGTTTGGGCTGAAATTTCTTTGGAGAGCCAAATTTTTTAAACTTAAACTTCTTCTAACGCCACTTCTTCAAAATAAACTCGCCCAGGCCGTGGTGTTTTGTGGAAGAGCCACACTGAAGGGGCCAAAGAGCCGCATGTGGCTCGCGAGCCACAGTTTGCCGACCACTGTTAGAGGAACTGGTCAGTTACTGTTTTTCATGTGGCTTTGTTAGTAGTTTAAAGTTGTCTTCTAGCTTCCGTGGGGGACCCGCAATGACCTCTCTCCCTCTCTCTCTGTACATGCTGGTCACAGAGGGCAGTGAGCGGGGAGCCTCGCCGGTGATCTGTGGGGGCCACAGGGACACCAACACTGCAGGTTTCCAGGTGGCTTGGGACAGTCCCGCTTCTGCGCACAGGCCCGAGCCCAGGGGCATCGGTTCTGAGGCGCATTTGATTTTCCGGGGCGTGCACACTCGAAGTTGTCCGTAGGACTCAGCCAAGTGGGCATGCTTGTTGGAGGCTTTGTTGGGGTGAGCGAAAGCTCCCCCTCCCCCAGAGTCACCTTGTTCAACTTGTCCATTGTGTGGATGGGGAGGCGGAGGCCCAGACACCTGGGGGACCTGTCCAGGGTCATGACAACCAAAGCTGGGCTGGATGAAGGGACACTCTCTGGCCTCCAGGATGCGGGTGGGTGGGTGGTTTCCCCAGCGACCCTGAGGCGGGTGTAGGCTCACCAGCTACTGTGTGTGCTACAAGACAGGGGACAAGAATGGAGTTTTGGTCCCAGCGCCATCCTCCCCAGCTGTGTGACCTTGACTGCTCCAGGCCTCCGCTTCTTCCTGGGTAAAATGAGGAGGCTGGGTCACCTGGTGATTGGAAACCCTTCCCAATTTGCCTTGAGGGGCCAATCAGACGGGAAAGCAGGGGTGAGGAAACTGGCTTTTAAGTGACTGCTGAGTGGCAGGCAGGTCCTCGGCCTCCAAATGTTTCATGTTCCCCGTTGTGAGCTGCAACCCCCTGCACCGTGCTTCGATTCCGTGGGCTGGGCCGGTCCCCTGGATTTGCGGCGGGGCCCCGGGGATTTACGGGCAGAGGCGGCACTGGTGTGGCGCGGGGCCGTGTGTTCTGCCTGGACCCTCCCGTGGCCGGGGGTGTTTGTGGGAACCCTGGGATCGCCGCGCGGCCCACGGCGGAGAATGCAGCCAGAACAAAGGCGCCCTCTCCCCGCGGGGCCCGGGGAATGCTAAGCGAGTTGACAGGCATTTTAATATAAAACTCTCCCTCTTCCTTGTCATTCTGAGGTTTCAGGAAGCCTTCGGGCTTATCATGCAGAGGCACACGGCACAGACAGGGCTTGGGGAGGTGAGAGGTGATTTCCTGCCATTCTTCTGCGGGGCGGGCTTCCCAGGGCGGTCATGCCAGGCTGGCGGGGCGCAGTGCGGGCTCCGGCTGCCGGGGGGAGAGCTGGGCTTTCATGGGGCAGCGGCGGAGCGGGACCTGCAGCCATGAACCGCTTCAACGGGCTCTGCAAGGTGTGCTCGGAGCGCCGCTACCGCCAGGTGGGTGCCCGGCCCTGTGAGGGGCGGCGTGGGGTGTCATTGGGTGGGGGGTCAGGGTTGGGGGCTTAGCCTAGCAGGACTTCTCTCCCCTCAGGGCCGTCCTTGTCCTCTCCTGCGCCCTGCAGATTCGTTTTGACTTAGGGGGAGGACAGAGGCAGGAGCGGGACCTGAGACCCAGCCTTTGCCCGCTGCCCCTCTCCCCCGGGGCGGATGGGGTCCAGCCCGGTGTTGTCCTAACCAGTGGCCGGGTGGTGTCTCTCGTGAGATTATGGATTGATTTTCTGTTTTCTTGTTTTGTGGGCGCGTGGTTGTTCAAGTGACCCAAGCCTGGGAATGGAAGCGGCTGAGTTGCCGAGCAGCTGGGTTTTGTGTGGGGTTTTTTTCTGCTAACTTTGTATTTTTGCGAACTTTCCCTGCTTCCGATGGACAGCAGTGCCTGTCTGTCCTGCAGTGTGTGTGTGTGTGTGTGTGTGTGTGTGCGCGTGTGTGTGTGTGTATGTGCGTGTGTGTGCGTGTGTGCGTGCGCGCGCGTGTGTGTGTGTGTGCGTGTGCGTGTGTGTGCGTGTGCGTGTGTGTGTGCGTGTGTGTGCGCGTGTGTGTGTGTGTGTGTGTGACTGTGTGTTTCTGCCTGTGTCAGCGCGCACTTGTGTGTGAGGTGGGATGTTTCTGTTGACGTACACACACACTATTTTTCTTGCGCATGCTCACCCGGGGACAGGCACACCTGATTTTCCTCCCCGCCGATACCTTGAGGCGGATCCGGAGCCCTCCGGCTCTGAAGCCCAAGTTCACCGAGAGGGTCTGGCCTCTCAGCCTCCAGTCGTAGGATGATCTGTCCGTCTCCGAGTCTCTTCCGGGACTGTGATGGATATTTTTCCTTATAAAAAAAAAACAATCCCGGAGTCAGTGAGGGCGCAGGCAAGGGATGTCCAGATTTTGGGGACGGGAGCTAAGAAACGGTTCTGGCTGTGTGCGGGTAGAAAAGTCCCTCTGTGTGTTCTGACGCACAGACTGAAACCTGGCTCTTGTGTCCTTTGGGCAGGCAGCCTTAGGTCCGAGGGAGATGCAGAGAGGGGTCTCCTGCATGGCGGCCCCGCAGCCAGAGACCCACAGGTTCCCCCTTTAGCCCTCCCTCCCTGCCCGGCCCCACCCTGCCCTCCCACCCCCCTGGGCCAGGCCGAGCGGCCCTGCCACACCGGGCGGCGGAGAGGTGAGGCCACGCAGGCACTGGATGGGAGGTGAAGAAGTCCCTGGTCACCTTGGGACGACGGGCACATTGCAGTCACAATGGGGCCAGGCATGAGTGTGGGCTGGGCCTGGGGCTCTGAGGCTCAAGTTCAAGACAAGCCTGTGCTAGTAACCGGGGCAGCGTCGAGAGCACCAGCGTTTTGTCAGGCCTGGGCTCCGGTCCAGCTCTGCCTCTCTTCAGCTGTGGCCCTTGAGCCCGTCACTCCTCTCCCCTGAGTCTCAGTCTCCGTCGGGGGAAAGAGGTGATAATGCCCCGGGCTGGCGCGGGAGAATAAGTGGAATTTTGTGTGCAGCGCCGGCCACAGCACCGGGTGTATCCTGTTTTCCCGAAAGTAAGGCATCCCCCGAAAATAAGACCTACTCGCTGTAATATAAGGCACCCCCCCCCCCCGAAAATGAGATCTAGCGCATCTTTGGGAGCAAAAATTAATATAAGACACTGTCTCATTTTCGGGGAAACAGGGTATGCAATGAGCGGTGGCAGCTGGAGGTGAAGTCCGGGCAGGAGGGCAGAGGGAGGTGCGGCAATGGGTGAGATCCAGGAGCCGGGGCAGTTCCTGCCGCAGACAGGAAAGAGCAAGGACCACCTCCAGGAAGGACGGCCTCTGCCAGGAGCCACCGAGGCCACCGAGGCCCCCGAGTCAGGGCGGGGCTGCTCTCCTCACCTCCTGACCCTGAGGCCTGAGGTCAGAGAGGAGGCCCGAGAGCTGGAGGCTTCACTTTCTTTCCCTTTAAAATTAAACCAGCCCCGCACTCCACGCAGGGCTGCAGTGCGGGTCAGGTTCTTCGAGCCCCGTCTTTCCGACGCGGCCAGTGCGCACGATGGCTAGAGAATAATTCTGTTTCCTTCGCTTGGTCCCACCCTTTGCTTCCTCATACCCTCTCCTCTTCCCAGCCTTCCCCACCCCCAGCTGGTTTGGACCAGGGACCCGGCTGGCTCCCCCTAGGCTGGTGGGCAGGAGGCCGAAGGAGCCCCAGTCCACAGGGCCACCCGGATGCGGAGACCGGGGTGTGGATGGGGGAGGCTGTTCTGCTGGAGCACATAGTTCCACTCCAGGTTCCAGTCTGGAGCCAGTCTCTCATTGTCAGCACCAGGCCCACGGGGCGAGGACCTGGTCCAGAGCCTGCCCCGAGGCCAGGGGGGCTGTGGCCTTGGCGGGGTGAGACCAGGGAATTTGCTGGCAAGACTTTGGAATCCCAGCTTCTGCTTGGGTTTGGGTTGAGGGTGAGTGGCCAGGCTCCGGACAGCTCCCCTCCGCCTCGGCCTGGGCTTTCTGCACTTACTCCAGCGTTTGTTTTTCTTTCTTTCTTTCCATTTTTTTCTCTTCCTGTCTTAGCTGCATGTTTTCCCAGAATTCTTATGGGAACAGGGTATTTTCCTGCCCCCCTCCCCCATCCCCTTGTCTGTCAGATTTCCTGTTTTAAAAACTCGCTTTGAATCCAGTCCCAGGGCTGGTGGGAAGCAGAGCCTCAGGGGCCTCCTGGCAGCTTCCAAGGACCTTGGTCACCCCGGGCCCCTGGCCCTCCCCTTCCTCACGCCCGACCTTGGGGACAGCTGGCAGGCGAATGCCAGGCCCCTAGCCTTGAAGAGACTCTCCTGACAAGCGGGCAGCCCTGACCCTTCCGGGCTCGCTGAGCTGGCTTCTTCCTGCCTGGGACCCCTCCCTGGGCCTCGCCAGGGCCCACTCCACGTCTACTTCCAGGGGTTCTCGTGGAGCCCCCCGGGAGCCTGTTTTCTGTTGCTTTCATGCACGTGTTCCCAGCAGCTTGGAATCATTTTGGGGTGGGCCAGGCTGGGCCTTCGGCACTTCACCCAAAGCCTAATTGGGGGAGCAGGGACGGGGGAGCACAGCAAGACTGAACTGAATTGAGTCAGCAGACTGTACTGCACTCCCCCCGCCCCCACAACTCCCTGCTGCCAGTGGGATGTGGCTGGGCTGTCCTCATTAACTTCGCACTAGCTGTGTTCCTGGGGTGCGCGAAGCCAAGCTCAGAGAGCCACTCCCAGCTCGGCCTTCGTGTTTGCGACAATGCTTGTCATGTCCTGCTTTGCCTTGGAGAGATCTGTGTGCCCTCGTGTCTCTCTGGAAGCCAGAGACCCGGGCCTCAAGCTCCGCACCTCAGCATAGCCTGACCTGCACCGGGAACCGAACAGCTGCCTTGTAACAAGCATCCCCATGGCACAGCCCTCCCAGGGGGCTTCTGACAGGAGGGGCGTGGAGCTGCCGGGCACTGGGCACGCGGGCACGTGGGCCTCAGCAGGCACAGTGAGGTCAGTGGCCAGTTCAGGATCAGCAGGGAGGCCTGACTGCCCTGTGACCTTTGACTGGAGGTTATGAGTGCATGTGTCCCTGTCTTCCTCCTCCTGTTCTCTGGGAAGACAGCGCCCAGGTTGGCTTCGTTTCTGGACAGGAGAAGGGGAGCTAGCAGGCAGTGGGTCAAGGCCAAATGCACACGTGCAGGTCCAGCGGGCCTTTGGAAAAGGACTGCAGGCAGCTGGGTCGAGGAAGGCAAAGTTTGCCCTTCCAAGACTCTCTCCATCCCCGCCTCCGCATCGGCCTGAGCTCCCGGCTTGCCTGCTGGGCCCACAAGCCAGGGGTCAAGATGCCCGGGGTGAGACAGGGACGGCGAGAGGCTGGCCAGCCTCCTTTTGGGCTCCAGCGAGAGAGGAGGGCGGCTCTGGGCTGGGGCCTGCGGGCTGCCGGACCTTGGCTGGGCTCCTGGGAGTAACCGGGCGGGGCTGTGTCCTAGATCACCATCCCGAGGGGGAAGGACGGCTTCGGCTTCACCATCTGCTGTGACTCTCCGGTCCGTGTCCAGGCGGTAGATTCGGGTAAGTGAGTGTCTTGGGCGATGCAGCCCCATTTTCCCGCCGTGCGTGTGGGCTTTGGCGAGCAAGACCCTGGAATGTGAGGGGAGCCCCAGAGTGGAGCAACATGTGTCCTCGTTTTTCAAAACGAAAAGAATAATATTTTTAAATGACCACAGATAAAATGAAGGCTTATGGAAATATACCCACTCTTTGTGTGTGTGTGTGTGTGTGTGTGTTTTTATCAAAATGAAAATAGATTTTCACCTTTTGGCTCCCCAAGCATTTCAAACAGGAACTAAACCTATATTTTCAATAATGGCTTGCCTGGGGAACATGAGTCATTTCTGACCTCTGTTTAGGAATTGGTATTTTATCCTACTCCAAGCCTGATTAGCACTGAAACATAGTGCTAGCTTCCTATTTTTCTTTCTTTCTTTTTAAAAAATATATTTTATTGATTTTTCACAGAGAGTAAATGAGAGGGATAGAAAGTTAGAAACATCGATGAGAGAGAAACACTGATCAGCTGCCTCTTGCACACACACCACACTGGGGATGTGCCCGCACAACCAAGGTACATGCCCCCGACTGGAATCGAACCCGGGTCCTTTCAGTCTGCAGGCCAATGCTCTATCCACTGAGCCAAACCGGTTTCGGCTCCCTTCCTATTTTTTATAAAGAAAAGATTTCTCCTACTCACAGAGCAAGCATCTCAGGAGGAGAAGCCGGTGCTCAGTGATCTGGGTGACCCCCGTGCCTGCGTGGGGTCGGGCACGAGGTTGGCACGTGATGAACAGTGCTGAAGGAGTGAATGAGGGTGTGAGCCTGGTAACAGGAAGGGTTCTCAGGGGGTGGGAGGCTCTGGGCGGTGGGGGTGGGACTGGATAGAAGAGTAGACGGCAGAGGAGTGTGAATAGGCAAGGGTGTGTTCCTCCAAGGTCCGCCCCCCATTCCACAGATGAAGAAGCAGAGAGGCAGTCCTTGTCAGCAAACCTAGGCTCTCGAGCCACACGCGGCTCTTTGGCCCCTTGAGTGTGGCCCTTCCACAAAACACCACGGCCTGGCCGAGTCTATTTTGAAGAAGTGGCGTTAGAAGAGGTTTAAAAAATTTGGCTCTCCAAAGAAATTTCAGTCGTTGTACCGTTGCTATTTGGCTCTGTTGACTAATGAGTTTGCCGACCACTGTCCTAGGTCACTGGGGAAGCAGAGGACCCCAGGTCCTTCCAGCCGGCTGTGGGCTTGAGGAGCCCTTGAGTGTCCTCTCTTTGTCCCTGCAGGGGGCCCGGCAGACAGGGCGGGGCTGCAGCAGCTGGACGCGGTGCTCCAGCTGAACGAGAGGCCCGTGGGGCACTGGAAGTGCGTGGAGCTGGCCCACGAGATCCGGTGAGCGCCCGGCTGGTGCACGCCTCCCCTGCCCAGCCCTGTTTGCCCAGCCGTCAGCGATTCACTCTGCCCTCCGGGGGATCTGTTCCTCAGCCTGCACAGGGGAGGTCCGGGCTCCGAGCAAACAGCAGGGCAGCGGTTCTCAAACCAGCCCTCCGGTCCCAGGGGTGGCTTTCTACTTGAGCTAATTATTTCTGCGCCTCACAGCTAAGCCCGTTGTTTTTAAAGGGCGTGTAGATGCTGCGAACGTGTCAAATGCCCAATTAAAAAAAATAATAATAAGACCTCTTGAAAATGTTTGGGCCCTCTAAATTTTGGCCGGCTGGGTAGAACCCTCATCGCTGGTCTGCTTCTAAAATGACTGGGTGAACGGACGCACGCAGGTGTGCGCTTGCTCCTCCCGGCTTATGTTTTGCCCACAGAGGTCACTAATTGAATTTGGTACTCTCTCTCTTTCTTTCTTTTTTAAAAAAATATATATTTTATTGACTTTTTACAGAGAGGAAGGGAGAGGGATAGAGAGAAACATCGATCAGCTGCCTCCTGCACACCCCCATACCGGGGATGTGCCCGCAACCAAAGTACATGCCCTTGACCAGAATCAAACCTGGGACCTTTCAGTCCGCAGGCCGACGTTCTATCCACTGAGCCAAACCGGTTTCTGCGGTACCCTTTCTTTTTTTAGCCTGGCCTTGGCCTCGGCATCCTTCTCGGCCCTGCCAGCCCATTAGAGTTGTCCTAGGAGGAAGCCTGTGCGATCTCTGTTTTACGTGGTCTCTTATCCCCCTTCCTGCCCTGACGGTAGGGGGTTCTCCCCGTCCTGTGCTCTTCCTCTCCGCCCCTGCAGGCCTTTGCCCCAGCTGACTCTGGTCTCCCCCAGACTCAACTTCTCTATGTGACACCCCCCCCCCCCATCTAGGAGTTGCCCCAGTGAGATCATCCTGCTCGTGTGGCGCCTGGTCCCCCAAATCAAGCCAGGACCGGATGGCGGGGTCCTGCGGCGGGCGTCCTGCAAGTCAGCGCATGACCTCCAGTTGCCCCCCAACAAGCGGGAGAAGAACTGCACCCACGGGGCCCAGGCTCGGCCTGAGCAGCGCCACAGCTGCCACCTGGTATGTGACAGCTCAGACGGGCTGCTGCTCGGAGGCTGGGAGCGCTACACCGAGGTGGCCAAGCGCGGGGGCCAGCATACCCTGCCGGCGCTGTCCCGTGCCACTGCCCCCACCGACCCCAACTACATCATCCTGGCCCCGCTGAACCCTGGGAGCCAGGTATGGACAGCTGGTTCGGGGAAGGTGAAGGGCATGGGTCTCTGTGTGAGGCCAGGGAAAGACTCAACACTACGTGGGGAGGAGCCTGCAAGGGGATGGGAGCGTGTGTTGGTTCCACTGCTGCAGGGCTGTGCTGGGGGCGGAGAGCAGGTGGGTCTCGGTGGCCTCAGGGCACAGACACAGAACCAGGATGTCACAGGGGAGAAGATCGCTGCTCAGAAGAAGGGAGAGCTTTGTACCAGCCTGCATGGTCCACAAGGGGATGGATGGGCTGCTGTGGGTGGTGGGTGGTGAGTTCCCCGTCACAAAAGGTGTGAAAGCAGACAGTACAGGACAACAGGGTGGGAGGAGGGAGTGTGCGCCCCAAAACATTGCCCCCATGAGATACTTTGTGGGGGAAAGTGTTCTGAAGTCACGTAAGTTTGAGCAGTATCCCCACGCATCCTAGCCCATGGGAGCCTGCTCTAGTCACCCTGCACTGGAGACGGGCTTAACCTTGTCTCCCTCAGCAGTTCCCAGACTCCCCTGGGGGTACACCCTGTGGCAGGGCTGTTAGCATCACTCAGTGCCAAGGTTCCATGGAACATTTTTTTGGAACAAGCTGCCTTCAAGGAAGGTGGGGACTTGGCCAAGGGATTAGACTTGTTGACAGCTGTAGCCTGTTCCACGCTAATATTCTGGAGGTTTCTGGGGTTGTTCCCAAGCCCCCTCTCAGCTTGGGAGCAGGACGGCCGTTTCCCCTGGTGATCCGAGATGTCGCTTCCCGTCCCCAGGCTGGGGGGAGCGCCTGCCGGGTTGTCCCCCCTGTTGCTGGGGCTGAGGAGGTTCCCCTGTCTTTGCCTTGCAGCTGCTGCGGCCCGTGTACCAGGAGGATGCCATCCCCGAAGGTGAGTTGGTCCTCGGCTGCTGTGCCCTCTGAGCCCTTGAGAGATTGTGGGGTCAGCCCGGAGGCCAGGCCCAGCCGCCTCCTCTGAGGCTGGAGGCCTTCTCAACAGGGTCAAGGTCCCCCCCCCCCCCCATGTTGATGCAGACTCAGTTTCCTGGTGTGCATTTTCTCCCACCCCGAACCCCAATGTCTTCCTGCCTCGGAGTCTTCCTAAGGAGGAAGAAGGGGGGGATCTTGTCTGAGAGATGGTGTATAGGAGGACTCGGGCATTCAACTGAGATTCATCCAATTTTAACTAAGCAACCAATATGTGTTAGGTGCTGTAGGCAGCAGAGTCAGGTCTGCACGGAAGGGAGGCATGGAATTTGGAGCTGGATGGCCTCAAACTGGAGTTCTACTTGTGTGACTTTGATCAACTCATGTGCCCTCACGGAGCCTCAGTTTCTTTATCTGTAAAATCGGGCTGATGATTCCCATCCCAGAGGGCCGTGGGAGTGTTACAGAAGGCAGTGGTTGGGGGTAGTAGGCAGTATACGGAGAGGTGCTACACAGAGGGTAGTTATCTCTGAAGTGCCAATGTCTCTGCTGTTTGACCTTGGCCTTCACACCCCGGCCCTAGTTCTGAAGGGCCAGGGAGAGAAGCGAGGCTCAAAATCAATTCCTTCTCTGAGGAATCCTGGAACTGGCTGGGCATTCCTCCAGGCCCCCTGTGCGCCTGCCGGAGACTTCTGACTAGAATATTGAGACCAGCCCTGCCAGGTGGTTTGTGATGCCTGTCTTGGGTATGCCTGCGCCCTTCCTCTAGTGCCCATAGAATGCCCTTTGACCTTCTTCCTTGAGAGTGGCCTTCTCCCAGCCACTGGCACTTGTGCCTTCCATCCCCTCCATCAGCAGCATGAGGATGATGCTTGCTTAGAGCGGCTACTTGGAAGAATGCCTGTGTCTCTCAGGGGGGCGGGGAGGAGGCAGGGCTCCCATCAGGCTCCGTGCTGCTGATGGACCTCTCCCTCCTCTCCGAGCGAGGGCATCTGGGTACTTGGGCCTCTTCTGTCGGAAATGAATCTGTGTTCCTTCTAGAGAGGAGTCCGATAGTGACTCAACACTGAGTTTTACCGAAGCTTTTAGTCGGCACATTAGGTTGGAGAGGAGAGGCCGCTGCTAAATGGTGACTTCATTCAGGGCAGGGCCTGGTGTGTCCAGCGCCAGACGTGTGGCCGAGGGCAGTGGTCAGTAGGATTTCTGTGCTCAGCTGACTGAAGGAGAGTGGCTCCGGTTGCCTCTAGGGGTTTGCAGACTGGCCACAGAGCGAGGCTGGAGAGGTGTATCGCCTATGGGGGGCTAGCGAGTGGGCATTGGTTCCCTCTCAGCCTGAGGGTTGCCTCCCTGCTCTCCTCCCAACCCGTGTCCACATTGCGCTTCCCCTCTGAGAAGACAGCACTAGGGGCCCAAGAAGGGCACAGGCATCTCAGCTGTGGGGAGAGGGACAAGGAAGGCAGTGATGATGATGTTATGACACTAACCTTCTGAATGCATGACATGAAGAACTTGACCTTCCTTCATAATAAACATCCTTTTGGTCTCTAAGAACGTCTTTGCTCTTTACCAGGCATCGAGCCTTCATAGCTCCAAGTCCTGGGGTTTGGCGGAAGGCATGGAATCTGGGGCACAAAGCTTTCTTTGGACACATTCAGGGTTCTCCAGAGGCTCAGACTGTCACCAGGTGTCTGCTTCTGTCCCCTCTTCCGGCGGGGCTGCCTGGCCTCCTTTTGGGAGGGAGGACTGAGCCATCCTGTGTTGAACGGGGTCTGGTGCCCTTCTGAGGCCTGGGCTGCCTGCCCACTCGTGGTTGGCATGTTCCCCTGGGATGCGGTGACCCCTCAGCCTTGCCCCAGCCTCAGATTCACCACTGCCGGGGGGCGGGGGGGGTGATGGCTGTCAGGAGCAAAGCCAATAAATTACTGTGTTTGGGCCGTGAGTCGAAAAGGATGATATGGGGGTTTGGGGCAGAAGTGGTCAGAAGGAGCAGGAGGGAAGACAGGTAGCTTGCCTTCACAGAGCTCAGTATCTGGGTTGCAATATATATATATTTTAGAAAGATACTTCAAAACCCAGTTTGGAGAGCTACACCCTCTTGCCACACATTATCCAGGGTGTGTGGAGAGGGGGCTCGAGGTCAGGACAGCCACATAGGTTGGTGATCTGCCATGTACCATTTATTGGCCAAATGACGAGGGCAAGTCACTCAACCACCCGGGCCTCAGTAGCCTCGTCCATAAAACAGAGCTGAGCAAACGCTTTCTACCTGAAGGCAGAGGTGTGTGTGTGTGCCAAATGGCTTATTTGTGACTCTCCAAGGCCGAGCAAAAGTTCTGTGGCTGCCCTGTGCAGCTGGGCCAGGGAAGGGAAGAGACACATCCTTTTAAACGGCTGAGACAGGGGCCCGTGGCCAGACCAGCAAAGGGTGCCTTCCTTTCATTTCGGTCTGTTTTGCCTCAGCCCCCGGCTTGGCAGGTCTGCGTGGTTCGCCTTCTCTGGTCTCGGCTTGCCTGTGTGAAGTCTAGTCCCAGGCTGCCCCTGTGGCCCCAGTCCCAGTATGTTTGAGGCCCAGCGATCCTGTCCTAATGCCAGCCCTGGTGGGGGGATTCTCTGTTGGTTTGGGGTTTGTAATAGCCCCTGTGCACTCACGTTCGGTTCCATTCACCAAGCCCTTCCCCGTCAGGTCTCTCCTGTGTGCCTCCACACTGGCCCCAGGACAGGCGAGGCAGGAGCCCGTACAATCCCCACTTTGCAGTGGAGGTCACTCTGGCTCAGAGAGGGAAGGGACCTCAGAGAAGGGGTTCTGGGGGAGCCTGTGCTCATGTTCAGGTGTCTTGTCCCACTGAAATCCTGAGAGACACAGGATGGGTTCTCTTTTAAGTTTTATTTTTGTTCAATTACAGTTGGCATTCAGTATCACATTGGTTTCAGGTGTACGGTGCAGTGGTTAGACACTGCTATAACGTACAAAGTGATCCCCCGGTTATTCGAGCTCAGGATGGATTCTTCCAGCAAAAGGGGCCAGGGATCTTGCAGATGTCTACACCCTGCACCCCCACCCCTGTCCTGGACTCAGGTTCTTTTGTCTCTTCTCTAAGCAAACCCACCCCCCAACCCCCGCCACCCCGAAGAGCCAGGAAGTGGTTTAAGTGATGATGGTTTGGGTGCTGCCCCAACATACAGCAGGGATAGGTGGTCACTTGTGGGGGAGGTGTCGACTTGTTTTTCTCACCTCGCTCGGGAGCAGGGGTGTGTGGTGGGCGTAGGAAGCAAGTGTGAAACCTTCTGAGTTGGGTTTTTCTTCGGAGGCCGCGGACCTCGAGTTGGTGGGGAGCTTCCCCGAGATGTAGCGGGGTCAGGCCACCTGTTCACTCTCTGGCTTCCAAGACGGGGAGTGGGTGGTGGTGGAAGGAGACCTTGACCCCGAGACATGCAGGTCAAGGAAGACTGGTCAGGTGCCCAGCTGGCAGCAGGAGCCCTTGGAGAGGGGCCTGGGCTGCATGGAGCCGGAATGGCCCGGGGTTTGCCTCCTGCTGCTTGTGTCCTAGAATCCCTGGCTTTAGGTACTCTGTGTTTTGCTCCTCTGCCCGTAGGACGGGACGTGACAAAGTCCCGAGGGCCACCGCTGTTCAGGGTGAGGCCATGTGCCTAGCGCTGTCTTTTTAAAGAGGAGCCCCCTGCAGTCTTTCGCTCTCTTTCCTGACAGTGTCTCTCCTCACCCTCTGACCCCCTCCCCTGCCCTGGTTCTCCCCTTTTTCTGATTAAAACAACTTGTGAGTTGGTGGCACAGCTGGGAGGCCCAGGATTCCCAGAGTCCCTGAGGCGCCTGGTTAACCTGCTTGCCCATGTGGAGGGCTCACAGCCACAAGAACCCAAGTCAGCGGCTTTCATTGCACACCCATAGGTCCCACGCTCTGCTCCTGGGCCTGTACTTGCAGCATCTCATTTCATCCTCCCAGCAACCCACTGAGCTCGGTGCTGTCACTGGAGTTGAGGCAACCAAGACTCTGAGGGGGGAGTGAGCTGCTGAAGGTCACCAAGGGTGCTCTTCCCCAAGAACTGGGGCCGCAGGTGCCACTCCTCATTCTAGACCAGTGGTCGGCAAACTGTGGCTCGCGAGCCGCGGTTTGCCGCCCTGTTGACTAATGAGTGTGCCGACCACTGACCTAGACTCTCGATTCCAATAATTACAGGCTGTTGTTGTTCCTTGTGATTAAGCCCCTATCCCAGTGGTTGGCAAACTCATTAGTCAACAGAGCAGCAAACCACGGCTCGTGAGCCACAGTTTGCCAACCACTGTTCTAGACTGACGCAGGTGAGCTCCCTTTACTCATAGAGGGTGGATCTCAATACCCTTCCCGCCCCCCCGGGGCAAGCCCACTGTCTCTGCTGCCACCACAGAGACTGGATGTCTAGATCCTTTGCCCCTGGGACCTGGGAGGCCATGGACTGGGTGCGCTGAGCTGGGTGTGTGCAGAGGGTGGTGGGGGTGGTTGGAAAGCGGAGAGCAGGTGCTCTGCCACCTGGGCACTCACTGCTGTGCCCCAAGTGATGGTTCTGCGTGGGACTGTGGGCCTGGTGAGGTCAGGTCTGGTTTTTCAAGTATGAGCGATTTCCTGATTTTAATAAGTACGATGCCAAACCGATAGGTCTGATGGGGGCCCTGGGTCACGAGATGGGATCTGCACCCCCGTCACAGTGGGTGGTTGCCAGCTCCGTGCTCGCTGTGGGAGTGTTATTGACATGCCAGTGTCTCTCATAGATGGCGAGGGAACTCCTTGAGGCCCGTCTGAGGCCTCCCCATAGTCTCAGCACCTTGCCCGGGGCCTGGCACAGAGCAGATGGCTGTGGACCGAGTCTGTTCCCTGTTTCTCAGAGGGGATGCCTTTGCAGGGGAAACGAAAATGCCTCATCTCTGTTCTACAGAATCAGGGAGTCCCAGTAAAGGGAAGTCCTACACGGGCCTGGGGAAGAAGTCTCGGCTGATGAAGACGGTGCAGACCATGAAGGGCCACGGAAACTACCAGAACTGCTCGGTCATGAGGCCACATGCCCCCCACTCCAGCTACGGCACCTACGTCACTCTGGCTCCCAAGGTCCTGGTATTCCCCATCTTTGTTCAGGTGAGCGGGTGGCTCATCACAGGCACTCCCTCAGGGGGAGGTGAGAAAGAAGAGGGTCCTTGACCCCAGGACTCGGGGATGGTGCCTCATTTCCCCCTTTAGGGAAAGACAAATCGCTTCAGGTGCTCAGGATTCTGGGAGGTGATACCAAGGGAGCACAGGTCTTTAAGAGGGAGAACAGAAGATTTGGGGCAGGGGAGCCCACAAACAAGGGGGTCCCCTCCTTGCTTGCCCCCAACCCCCCTCTCTCTGGGGCCAGGCCAGGCACACTCCAGCCACTTGTTGTGCGGTCACAGGGCCTGGTGTGCTGCTCGCTGGCCCCTGCAGTGGTTCATGGTTTGGGAATGTCCAGACCTTGAGGTCTGACTTCTTGTCTGACATCTGCAGTCTAAGGAAACATGTCTGGCCTGTAGTAGTGGGTGGCCAGAGATCCACTTAAATCTCCCTTCTCTTCCTTTCCCCTCCTCTTTCCTCACTTCCTCCCCGTTCCCCAACCTTTACTTCACCACCAAGACATAACCAGGGTGAGCGTTTAGGTGTCCTTGTTGCGTATGAATACACATTGAAAAGAAAAATAAAACATCAAACAGGTCTTACTGTACATCTTATATCCTGTGGCTCATTTATTTATTTATTTATTTATTTAAAAATTATCTTTATTGTTGAAAGTGTTACAGCTGCCCTTCTCTTCTTCCCCCCACCCCTGCCCCCTAGGCCTTCATCACACTATTATCCGTGTCCATGGCTTATGCATATATGCATGTAAATTCTCTGGTTAACCACCCCGCCCCCACCACCACCACCTTCCCTCTGAGTTTCCTCCTGTTGCTTTTTAAAAATGAAAATGGCACAAACATTTCCCACATCGTTAAATACTCTTCGAGCCTGTGTTTTGTAGTGGCTGCACGCTGTTGTAGTATATGGACGTACCCTATTTATTTAACCGGTTCTCTGTGCAGACACTTATGTTATGTCTACTTCTTATTATAAATAACCCTGTGAGGAAAATCCTGGTGCATGATTTGCCGCTCTGATTGTTTTCCTTGGAAGAGATTCCGAGGAGGGCAGTGCCTGAGTCACAGGCCATAAACGTCTGAAAGGCCCTTTATACCGATGGACAAATTGCTATCCATAACGACTTGATTAGTTTATCCTCTTGTCAGCGGCTTAGAGGTGACAGTGTCCCAAGGGTTTCATTTCTTACCACTATTTCCTTCTCTGGCCTTCCTGGCATCTGATTCTGGTTCTGGTTCTGTCCCTGTCTAGTGGGTCTCAGACACACTGCTCAGGGCACCGGACCTCTGGCAGGTGACATGCCTCTCCCACACAACTCCATCGGGGGGGGGGGGGGGTGCGCCCTTGGCCTTTCTCTTGGTCTCCTCTCTTCCTTGGGATGTAACCACAAAGGTCTTGGCATTCACAGGGGTTATGTTCTGTTTTCATTTTTAAATGTTTACAGAAGAACTAAAACGAGTTTTTAAAAAGTTATGAAAATTTCAACATTGTCCAAACACTTACCCGCACCGTTGAACAAATAATTCTAAAGCAGATGCACGCTCAGATGAAGGGATCCACCCTTGCCGCCACTCCAGGGGCCACTTGATCTCTCCTCGATCCGAATGCCTGCCTTCCCAACAGACATACCCTCTAGCCCCGCGTTTTGACAACCATTTCCTCGCTTCTCGTTAGTCTTACCATCGATGCGTGCTTTCCTAAATAACGTATTTGGTTTGGCCTCTTTCTGAATGTTATTTGATGAAACCGTATCGCATGCAGGTTTTGGGGGCCCTGCTTCCTTTGCTTCACACATTTGTCAGATCCACCCAGGTTGTTGTGTGCAGTCGACAGTGGCCTCATTCTCTTTCCTCCAGCACCTTGCTTGGTGTCAAGTGCCTGGAAGCCGCGCTATGGGTATGCATCCATGAGAATAAGTCCTGCAGGCTCGTCCAGAGCTTAGGGAGCTCTCCCCGAGCTGGGCAGGGACAGAGCAGGGTGATGGGGCACGAGGTTTGGGTGAGAAGTGGTTCCTGGGAACTGATGGTCGAGAAGAAGGCACTGCACTTCAGTGTGTCAGAATGTAGAGCAGGGGCTGGCCTGGCTTGGAAAGGGACTCAAGTGACCAAATCTGGTCCAGTTTGGTGTCCCGAGAGCCTGGACCTAACAGCAGGGACCATCCCGTGAGGCATGAGCAGGACAGATGGGGGAGTGTGAGGCCTGGGAAGTCCCAGGAGCCCAGGGCAGTGGAGGAGCGGGGGCAGGGAGGACTGCAATGTGCGGTTGGACTTCCTGCCAGAGAGTGCAGCTTTCGCGGCGAGGGCTGGTGGTGAAGGTGGCAGCTCCAGTTCCGCCCAGGACCAGAGCTTTTGTCTTTCTGTTTCCATCTGCGTCTGAGGGGGCCTTGCGGGTTCTTGGGGAGCGGGCACGGCTGGCAGACTTGGCTGTGTCTGGCTTTGTCAAGCTGTGACTCCCTTACCCCCCACCATCTGCGTCAGGCCTCTCTGAAGTGCCCACTCTGCTCTCAGCCTTTAGATCTCTGTAACCCAGCCCGGACCCTCCTGTTGTCAGAGGAGCTGCTGCTGTACGAGGGGAGGAACAAAGCTGCCGAGGTAAGGCTGACACGTGCCCTTCCCAGGCGGGGTGCCCTCGGGGGCTTCCTGGGCCATTCTCCAGGCCCCTAACTTTTCTGTCTTCCTTAGAATTGTACAATCTCGGGGTAGAAAATACCTGAAAAGTCTCCCACCCTCCCCTCCATGCCCCCTTGGCCAAACGGTGACCCAACTTACTCTTGTGCGTTTCCAGCGATAAGGAACTCACGGCCTCTCAAAGTTGTTTAGTCCACCGGTGATGGTTAGAAAGTTCCCCCAGCCCCTGAAGACACCCCATTGTGTGTCCTAACTTCCTCTAATCAGCAGGAGAGGTGGCCATTCCTCCAGGTGTGAAGAGTGGCTTTGTAGGTGAGAAGATGAAAGCTGTCAGCCAAAGGGAGTTTTTAGAGGAGCATCCGTTATGTGGGTTTTGTGGGTCTGTGTTCACCCAAATGCCAACTCGTCTCCTAAGGGATTAAGTCTGAGATTTCTCCTGGGGGTTAGCTCTGCCAGCAGAGGCTTGGGGATGGAGATCATGCGACCCTTCCGGGGAGCTGGCCCCTGCTGATATCTGACTCGGGGAATTTCACTGAGCCACACAATCCCCAGAGCTGGCCAGGTGCCAGCTCAGTCCTGCGAGCTTAAACCTACCGGGCACAGAGGTCAGAGCCCTGGGATCTGCAAGGCTACCTGGGAGGCTGGAAGAAAGGGCAAGGGGCTTGCTGCAGACTCAACACTGGCAGCCTGCTGGCTGTGCTAAGTGACAGCGTGGGGGTAGTGTGGAAAGATCAGGAAAGTTGGAGGCAGGAAGCAGATAGCCAGGGCCTGTTCTGCTGCTGGACTTCTTCCTCGGTCTTCTCATCTCTGCAAGTGGGGGTGTGTGTGTTTGAGGCAGCTGTTGTCTAAGGCCCTTTCAGCCCAGCATTCTGAGACAGTATGTGTAATTGTGGCTAAAGCAGGAGGCTGCTTTTGTGTGTGTTTTTCCCTTTAACAAGCAGACCATAGCTCATATATTCCAAATGAGCATCATCACTTTCGGAGTAGCTCCCCGGGGAGACTGCAAGCTTATTTCTGCCGCAGGGGCATTACTCACTACATTTCTAGGCCTTTTCTTGGGGAACTTTCTTAGGAAAGCTTCTGAGTTGCCTTCCTGGGGGTAAAGCCTCATCTACTAGTATTGAGCGGGATTTGAATTTTAGGAACAAGTCACCTGGAACTGTGCTTGGTGAAGAAGGGTGTGGGGGAGCTGAGTCAGGTGGCCAGGGCCAGAAAGTGAGATGGGACTGCAGACTCCTAAGATTTCAAAGAAGGCACTCAGAAATGGCAGCTGCCCTGAAATACATACCATGCGTCTAATTTTGCTCTGGTGTTTGTCCACTGACCGTGAAGACTGCAAACACTGAGCACTTAGGTTACCCTCGCTGTGTGTGCATTTCACATACCAGATCTCAGTTAATTTTTTAAATTTAATTTAATTTAATTGATTTTTCACAGAGAAGAAGGGAGAGGGATAGAAAGTCAGAAACATCAGTGAGAGAGAAACATTGACCAGCTGCCTTCTGCGCACCCCCTACTGGGGACGTGCCCACAGCCAAGATACATGCTCCTGACCGGAATCGAACCTGGGACCCTTCAGTCCATAGGCGGACGCTCTATCCACTGAGCCAAACCGGTTTCGGCATCAGTTAATTCTTATAGCACCCCAGGAGAGGCACACTGTCTCCACTCTATAGATGAGGGAACCGAGGCTCCAGTGAGATTAATTGGCTCTTGAGGCTATGCGGGATGGAGCCGGGTTTAGCCCTCAGACCTCTGGCTCAGCGACGCTTCCCACAATCCCGTGCTGCCTCTGGCTTGTTGGTTTAAAATCAAACTAGCAAACACAAGCTGAAGTCATAGCCTGATTGCAGTCTGTTCCAAAGTTCTTTGCTAGTGGATCTTTGGAGCCTGAAAACCAAGAAGACTCCCTTTTGAAGACTGAAAGAGGCAATCTGAAGACAAATAAAATAAATGTATTTTTTTCCCCTTGAACTATGATAGGAAGCAAATGTGTGCGTCTTGGCATCTGTTATTCAGGCCCAAAATGTAAACCAGTCCAAGGGGGGCTTGAGTAAGGTCGTAGGATCGCAATACTGGCTAGTCCTTGGGAGTCGTCGTTCCGATCGCTTCCCTGAAACATCCAGCTGGCTTTCTAGCCAGTTGTTGAGTCTGCAGAGGTGGACCCTGCAAACGTTGTTGTGTGTGTGTTTTTTCATGGAGAGTGCTAAATGGTAGACATTTTTCCCTCACGCTCAACAGAAATCTTTGTTCTCGGATATTCCCCTTGGTTCTCCGTCCCGCCTCTGCTCTGAGCATGCTCCAGTTTGCTCACGTCTGTGAGCTGATCCAGACCCACACCCTGAACTGCCCTCCTCACACCGCTCCCGGAAGTCACAGACTTCATTAACGCCCCGTGAGATCAAATCAGCATAACGGAGTAATCCGATTTATACACTCAGACAATAGGGTACTGAGTGTCTGCAGCGTAGCCAGGGCCTGTGCTCGAGTTTCCAGGAGCACTACAGGGTCCAACCCAGACACACCCTCATTTGCACACTGACTCACCGCGTTGACCATTAACTAAGGCACCAAGGTTCTCTCTGCCAACCCTGCCCCTAGATCGGATTCCTGGAGGAGGCTGGGTTCCGTCACTTGGGAGAAGTGTGACCCTCCAAGTTGCAATGATTCCCTAAAGCAATCCCTCAACCCTTGACCCTTTGGGAAAACAGATGTGTCTCTGGAGCAGATGTGGGAAGACACCGGGTAGGCAGCAGGTAATAGGGCCACGGAGATGGGCATCACTCCCCTGAGGGCCGCTGCAGCTTCTGCGGGAGCCAAGACCGTCTCGGGATTCTGGTGAGAGGGGAGCGGGCCCACCTGCCTCCCCTGGCACGCTTGCTCCTCTGCCCTGCCTTCTGCTGTGTGCCAGCTCTGTCCTTTCCCTGACCCGACCTTTGGGGAAATTCTTCGTTCATGCCTTAATCATTTCCTGTCTAGACCACATTTCCAGCCCTGGGAATCGGGGCCAGGGCAGCAGCCTGGGGCTTTTTGTACCTTGCCCATGGGCAGTTGCCCTCTGACCAGTTCTCTCTGGCCTGGGCCATTTTTTTTAATTATTATTTTTTACTTTAGAGGCTCCTAACAGACTGTCTTCTCCAATCCTTCCCCCGCCAGCTTCCCAGTGGGTCCACAGGTGACTACCAGGTTCCCTTTGAGTGGGCGTGGAGCCTGGTGGTTTGCCTGTGTTGGGTGTTTGGATTCTTCTTCTTTTCACTATTTGGACTTTGAAGCTCTCTCCTCAGACAACCAACCCCTCAAATCCTTCTGAATTCTTGGACCATTTTCTTCCCCTTCCTTAATTTCATTTATGCCCAGTCTCCTTTGCTGCTCTTTTTTGGGTCCCTGCTTGGATTCTTTCACATTCAGGGACAGGACAACTGTAGGCATATTGCCGCCTCTCTGTATAGTGGGCGCTCCGGGGCCAGCCAGACCTGGGCAAGGGTCCCTGCGGTGTCACTTGTAAACCTCCCTGAGCTGCAGGTCCGCATCGCTATACCTGAGGGCAGTGATGTTATTTACAGGTGCAGATCCACGGAGTAGAAATCTAAGTACTTAACAAACGGAGGCTCTTGATGGGCTGTGCTGGGGCAGGGCTGAGGTGGGGAGGGGGTGAGATAGCATCATCGCCAGGACCCCTCCCAGCTCATGATTCCAGGACCCTCATGGTTGGTCCTGTTATAATAGGAGACAGACCCCCTGAGAACCTCTTGCCCGTGGACGCTGTGGCCCAGGTTGTCCCAGACCTCTGTGTTCCTGCTATGCTCAAGAAGCCCAGTGGCTCTTTGAAAAATATTTATGTATGTTTTTTAAATTATAAAAGTAACAGGTTTTCATTACACAATAATGCAAAGTAAGCAGAAATGTATGAAGTAAAATCCACTCCTCAGCGTGAAGAGTATGGCATTGTAGACATTCAAAAAATGTTCGGTATAGACTGATTCAGAGTTTTGTTTCACCAAGTTGGATTATCCTCTTGGTATTTTTACACATGGCACTATTTTGACAGATTTCAGCTTCTGTCTACATAGCTCTACATTATCCTTTTAGTCATTGCATAAAATTCTACCTTATGAAGGTAGCATAATTTATTTTATCCATCTTCTCTCGATGGGCACTTACACTATTTTTTTTTTTACTCTTCTCTTATTTATTTTATTCTTTGTGTTTACATCATCTCCACTCCCAGTAGTTTATGTGCTTTTTTAAAAAATTAAATTTATTAGTGTGACATTGGTTATAAGGTTATGTAAGTTCCAAGTGTTCCATTCTATGGCACATCCTCTGTATGTTGCATTGTGTGCTCACCACTCAAAGTCTCGTCTCCTGTCACCGTAGACTCCCTTCACCTTCTTCAGTTTATATCCTTTTCTTATTACACAAATACTGCTGAGAACATCCTTATGGGTTCATGCTGTATAGCCTTGTACATGTTTCTAGAGGGTACTCTCAGAGGCACAGTTGTTAGGTCATCTTTAACGGTCAACCCGTTGGCTTCTTAAGTTTCAGGGACAATCCAGCACACACTCACTGTGGCCCTCAGTAGCACACGCCAGGCCCCGCTGGCAGACTCTCCTTACTTCAGAAGAGATGAAGCGTCCGATTTTGACACCTCCAAGGGAAGTTCACGTAATTCAGCATGACCTGTTTCCTTTGAAGGATCTAAAATTGGAAACGATTGCTCTTGACTAGAGGCCTCTGCAGGATTTACACAACCAAGAGCAGCCTAATCTTTTGTGGCATTAGAGGATCAAGTGGACTTTTGCAGCACAAAAATATGCTGAGCATGCCTGTTGGTTTACCTATAATGTCTAAAAATAGCCTTCCCCTTTATTTTTGGAGCAGCTAGTGCATGAAAGATAAAAGTTATGCGCATGTCCGTATTGGAGTGTAAGTAGATAACTTCTCCGACTGACCGCGTATAACTGCAGTGAAAGTTACCGCCAGGAATTTGGTAATAGTACCTCACGTTGCACCGTGCTTCAATTCACCGTCTGCTCAGAGCTTGTGAGGGAGCCGGGCAGGGGCGCTCCCTCTGGGGTGTGCAGATGAGAAAACGCGGGAGACTTAACCAAGTTTTCATGACTTCTTAGGGGAGATATAACCTCATGATTTCTCAGGTCAAGTCCAGTGTTCTCAGCCAGATGTTTAGAGGAGAATACAGGCAGATGCAGGCCATCCTGCCGCTCAAGGACAGCTCTGAGCCACGGGCTGGAGGTCCTAGGGGCTCTTGGCCAGAGCGGCGGACCTGGGCAGCGTCAGGCTGTGGCGAGGCTTACAGGGGCATCCGCCAGAGACGGTGGGGCTGGGCTTTCTGTTCCATGTCCTCCCACTGTGAGGAGTGGAGCTGTAGCCAGCTGTAGGGCAAACAGGTGGTCTTGACTGCAGGTCAGGTCTCTGCCCTTGGCCGAGGCCACATTGAATCTGCTCCTGCTTCTGCCTAAGAAGACAAGGACTCCTTCCCCGGGCCTTTAGGGAGGTCGTGGCTCCTGGCCTCAGGGACGGCTGAAGAGCCCGTTCTGTTTGCTCTCGCCGGATGCAGGTGACACTGTTTGCCTATTCGGACCTGCTGCTCTTCACCAAGGAGGACGAGCCAGGCCGCTGCAACGTCCTGAGGAACCCCCTCTACCTCCAGAGTGTGAAGCTGCAGGAAGGTACGTTTATGCCCAACGTGCCCCAGGCCCTCTCCCCACTTGCCCCAGGGCCACTGCTCTGGGCAACCTGGATGCTCAGTTGGAGCTGCCAGCTGTCAGTGGGGCGCAACATGTGTGGTGAGGTCTTGCCCTGAGCTGGAGCGCTCTCCCACACTGGTATTCCATTCCAGGCTGGCACGCCTCCCTGTATACCCCAACTTTTGTGGGAGGTTTCTGTTCCAGGGACGTTTAGGGAGGCTTCGGAGTGAAGTGGGAAGAGCTCTGGACTTGGATCTATGTTCAGATCGTGGCCCTGCCCCTCACTACCGTGTGACCTTGGGCGAGTTACTTAACCACTCTGGGCCTGTTTCCTTAGGTGTGAATGTGGGATACCAATAGTATTTCCGATGGCTGTTGTGAAGAGTAAATTAGGTCACCCGCGTGAAGTGCCGGACCCACTAGGTGCCCAGTAAATGCTAGTTGTCACCGCACGCACCACACATATCCGGGACAACAGACCACGGCGCCTTCCCCATTCTGCTTTATTGTTTTGGAGCCCCCTCCCCGGGGGGCTTGCAAGCAGGAGCACACTGGAGTGCGGAGTGAACCTCTACCCCAAACTTTCCACCGACGGGAAGCCAGCTGGGAGTATCTGCTGCGCGGTTTGGTTTGGCGCCTGAGGTCTCCGCTGAAAGGGGCTTGATTTCCTCTCCCAGACTACGAAAACAACAACAGACCTGTTTGAGTGTGGGTGACAGGGGCAGGGAGGAAAATATTACCCGGCGAAAGAATTCTGTTTTGATGGGTTTTGCTCCAGGAAAACTTCCTGCCTGTTTGCAACCCAACCTGCGTGCTCAGCCTGCTGGCCTTCCTCCTCAGACACCAGGCGGTGTGAGAACCTCCACTCCGCCACCCCACAGGAAATCTCACAACTTCTCCTCTGCCTCTGCCTTCCTCCTGCCCGCTGACCGGGGCAGCCACCGAGGGGAAGCAGCAAGTCACCTCGCTCAGAGCCGCCCCTTCTTCGGGGCTGGCTCGCCTGACCAAGGTCAGCGGTGAGGAGCAGCCCGCTGAGCAAGTTCAGCTCAGACCTGGCATTGCAGGGAGCTCTCATGGGAGCTGAGAGCTACTGCCTTCGGTTTCCTGCTGCTCTGCCCTTTCCTCCCTCCCTCTCACCGGCTTCCCCTACGTGCCCATTGTCAAGTCCCTCCCACCCCCTGCACGCACACAGTGCAGTCTCCTCCTTCATGCATCTGCCCATCCCCAGCTTAGCTCAGTTCTGAGGAGTACTGGGGGGACTTGGTACCCTGTTTCCCCGAAAAGAAGACAGTGTCTTATGTTAATTTCTGCTCCCAAAGTTGCGCTAGATCTTATTTTATGTGTGTGCGGGGAATGCCTTATATTACAGCGAGTAGGTCTTATTTTCAGGGGATGTCTTACTTCCGGGGAAACAGGGTAACGTGGGCTGATTGATTATAGAACCGAACTCTTACGGGGTGACAGTGTTCATCCTCCTGTGAAAAAGGAGGGAGGGAAAAGAAGGGGGGCCCAAACTGGCTGTGCTTTGCGTAGGGCAGTGGTCGGCAAACCACCGCTCACAAGCCATATGCGGCTCTTTGGCCCCTTGAGTGTGGCTCTTCCACAAAATACCCCGGCCTGGGTGAGTCTGTTTTGAAGAAGTGGACTTAAAAGAAGTTTAAGTTTAAAAAATTTGGCTCTCAAAGGAAATTTCAATCATTGTACTGTTGCTATTTGGCTCTGTTGACTAATGAGTTTGCCGACCACTGGCGTAGGGGTTGGGATGGGAGCGACGGGGGCAGTGGAAGAGCCACTGGTAGCAGCTGGGAGTTTGGGGTCTGGGCTCCGCTTTGCTGCTAATGTGCCATGGGACTTCTGTGTTCATTAGCAGAGAAGTCTGGCTCTTTCTATGTTCTGGGCTTCTTGGGCCAGTCCTTTGTGTCCCCTCCCAGCCCTGATGTGCCCAAACAGACCCTGAGGTGGCTGTGGGAAGCTAGGCAGTGCCCGTATGTCCAGCTTCTACCCCCTCAGGGGGCCTTGACTGGAAATTGGTTGGATCTTCCCCACCTGAAGCCCCCCGACCCCAGGTTTGAAGTTCGAGGCTGGGTGAGCTCCGCCCTCCACTGGGTGGTGGATGGTCATGGTAGGCGCTGCGGGGCCTGAGGCGTTGCACCAAAACTTTCCAGACGCTGAGCCCATGTGAGCTGCAGCCTCGTGCAGGCCTGGCTTCCTCAAGGCTGCAGACCACACCCTCTCCCTGCAGAGGGCAAGCTGGGGGCGGCCAAGGCCAGCACTGCTCAGGAGAGATGACCATGCTATCAGAGCTCATTTGGGTTGGCATGGGAGATGTGTGTGTGTGTGTTTGTGTATGCATGTGTGTGCACACGTATGCTTGCATGCCTGCCTGGGTCTGCGGGGCAGGTGGTTTGGAGCAGACAGATCGCCTTGCCCTTTTCCAGCAGTGTCGGTGAGCACACACTGAACATGGCTCTCCAGGGAGCCCGTGAGCTGCTGAGAGCAACGGAAATGGCTCAGTGACACCGAGCACTCAAGGTGCACATTCCGTTGCTGAGATTTCTTTCCAGGCATTGGTAGAGCCCTCGCCTCCCACTCCCCCCCTCCCTCCCCTCCCCTGAGACAGCCCTGTGTGTCCCGCCTGGGGCTCTCAGAGTCCAGTGACCCCTTCTCCTGCAGTCAAAGCTGGAGCTGCAGGACCCAGTGTCCTGAACTCTGGCGCCCGATTTCCTGCCCGCCTCCCTCGTGCCCCCAGAGACCCGCTGCAGAGGCAAGGGCCTGAGTGAGGCTTTTAAGAGATGCATTTGGGGCTCAGCTGGAGCTTCTGCTGCAGGAACAATTAACGTCGCGCACACTCCTAGGTTTCCTGTTTCTTTCAAGATCAACATGTGTGAAGAGTTCAATTTGGGGCAAAGAAGGTGGTAAACAAGGAACACACCCAGCTTTTCCTGCGGGCTGGGACTGCTGAGGGTTGCTCCCCTCCCTGGCCGGGGAGAATCAGCCGTGCTCGGGGACCAACGACTCCCTGGGATGACTTGTCTGATGAGTGCTTACCTCCTCTGGAAAAGCACATTCCCAGGGTCTAGCTTGGGGCCCAGAAGATTGTGGGTGCTCAAAGATTGAACGACAGAGGAGACTGGAAGCTCTACCTCAGCTTGGGGGCAGAGGGTGGAACCTGCATTGCCACCATGTCTCCACCATCCAGACACCATTGCTGACATGTACACATAAGGAACTCTTTGACATTGAAACTGGGGTGCTTCTTACTCGCCTGCCCCCCTGTCCAGCTTTCCCCCAGCTTCAGCGGGGCTGCATCGCAGGGTAATGGGAGCAGGCAGAGAGCTGGCGCTGACAATTGGGGCATCTCCGGCCAGCCAGAGCCCATTGTGGTCTCTTCCTGCTTCTGCCACCCTCTGGCTTTGCGGCTCTTCGTGTTTCTGCCTCCCGGGCGGCCCGCATCCCGCCCACAGTGTGTCTTCCTGGCCCGCTCTGTTCGCTCAGGACGGTCTGGGAATGTCTAGCTGATTCTTGGGTTCTGCCTTCACCCTGGGGAGCCAGGTGCCCAGTCTCGAAAGCTCAGCCTCTGAGGTCCCAGCCATGGGAATGTTTGGAGACAAATTTAGTCGGTGGCATTTTCTGAGCACATCCTCAGAGTCCATCTCAGTGCTGGCGGCCAGGGCGAGTGGAGGGAGGGGGGCATTTCCACCTCGGGAGCACACGGCCTGTGGAGTAACAGGGGGCAGAAGTGGGGCCTAGTGGTCAGAACACAGGCTTTGGAGGCAGGTGGCCCTGGGTTCAGATCCCAGCTCTCACCTTCTTACTGTATGCCGTGTACAAGGTGTTTCCTCTCTGGGCCTCAGTTTCTGCATCTGGAAAACAGACACAACAACCCTCTTGGCTTGTCTCGCATGGTGGATGGCCGAGTTTGGGACCCCAGTCCAGGCCTGAGAGAACTTAGGTAATGACAGCGGGTGGGAAAGCCCTTCTGGGCCCTACTCAGCCCCCAGCTGGGGATCCTCCGCACAGACCCGCACATTCATTAGTGGGAGGCAAGGCCCACCCAGGAACCACATGGCTCCCTATTACATGTCAGCACGGCAAAAGCATTTGGAGCATGGAAACCCAAATGGCCCTGTCCCTTTCCTTGATGCTCACCCCATTTGCACACTGCAGAGTCCAGAGCTCAATCTAAGGCTCAGAAGGGTTTCTGGTGGGACCATGGTCCCTCCTGGGTCAGCAACCTTGCAGCCTGCTTCTGCAGCTGCAGCTCCTTGCTGGCACCCGTGGCTCTGGAGGCGTGTCATCCTTCTAGGAGGCGCTGAGGCCTGCTGAGCACCGCCCCCATTCTGTCTTTCCCTCAGCGCAAGGCTGTGAGGCAGAGTAGACTTCAGTGAAGGATCGGGGTCATGCGGGAGGGCGTTGGTGGGGTGTCACAGCACGGAAATGTGGTCAAGGCCATCCTCAGCTGTCCCTCATCCTCGGGACTGTGTCCTAGGCTGCATTCCCCCAACCTCGGCCTCCTGTGTCCCCGAGGCTCCCAGATCCTGGGCGTTCCCCTGGCTGCTACAGGGAGCCTTCTCTTCTCTCAGTGCCAGCTTCTAAACCCAAATTTCTGTTGTTTTCCTACTTAGACCTCTTTGTTTCTCCCTTGGCACTGAGGTCTGCTCTGGAAAGTCAAGGAAACATCCCAGGGTGTTTTAAACAAAAGAAACCAGCTCCTTTTATTTCCACCCTCAGCAACACAAAGGGCTGGCAGAAGCTTGGAGATGATGGGGTCCTTAAACATGACAGATTTCTTATCAGGGCTCCCTCCCTCCCAGCGGCATGGAAAGGAAGAGGCCTCCTGGGATGGGCGACAGCTCCCTGAACCTGGCTGTCTGATGCCCAACTCAGGCTCCTGGCTGCCTCGCGGGGGTGCGAGCCCAGCATTCCTCCAGTCAGGCTGACCTGCAGGCGGAGGCCGTCCAGCTGTGTCTCAACCTGCTAGCTCCTAACTGGCATTTGCTCCAGAGATTTTTCCTGTCTCCTGGGCCTGCTGCTTTTTCTTTCTCCAGGAAGTGCCACACAGCCCTCCGGGGGAGACTGTGCTCGAACAAACTGCTGAGGCAGTAGCCAATTCTAATGCAAGTCTTTTTGTTCCCAAAGGTTCTTCGGAAGACCTGAAGTTCTGTGTGCTGTACCTGGCAGAGGTGAGTCCTTCTCTCTGCGTTTAAGGAGAAACCCATGACCTGGTGCTTGAGAGGAGCTGCTGGGGTGGGTTCTGGTGCAGGATTCTGATGCCACCTCCATCCCACCTCAGGCAAGTGGTCCTGGGCAGGTCTGGCATTTGTACCTTTTCCCGAGCCAGATAATACAAGCTAAAGAACACATCACACGTCTGTGTTTTGGGCTCAGTGTGATTGGTAGTCCTGGTTATCTCAGTCTGAACAGAAGCTCCGATGGGCAGTGTTATGCCTTTGCTGAGCAAAACTGGGCGAACAGCTTATTGCTTAATATGGCTCGGGACATAAAATATCATCAAACTAGGCCATTACCGGAGGTTCTTGATGGTGAAAAAAACTGAGAGCTACTACTGAGCCATCAAATTCTTTCCCATTTTCAGCAAATCTTTTATTCACAACCCATGTCTCTGCTAATATGAGCAGGGGCGCTCTTTGTCCCAAGCAAGGGTTCATTAGACCCATTCCTGTCCCCTGCTTCTGCTTTGGTCTGTCCCACCCAACAGTCCTGGGAACCTGGGAAAGTCTACACTGGCCACACCCTGTGGGTGGGGCATGGTCTACCCTGGCTGGCCGAGAGGAGGCCACCCCTTTGAGAAGGAGTGTGTGCCATTTGTGATTGAAAATCATTCCTTCAGTTCCTGGCTAAGATCTGAGGTGTAGGCCTTGGAGCGAGTCCCCTCCGGTCAGCAGACCTCTGGGGAAAAGATGATTTGATGTTAGCGTCAGAGGAGAGCAGAGAGTTGCAAAGGACAGCGCACATAGTCAGAACTGAGCTGGGGATACTGTCTGCCCTGAATGGCAGCCTGAGGGCCAGAAGGCCTTGGACATCCTCCCCTGTGTCATCACGTCCACCAGGCCCTGAGAGCAAGCTGGCGGAGGCACCTCAGAGGTAGCGGGTGTTCAGTTCAGAGCACAGTGAGCAGCTTAGAGGCAGTGAGCCAGACTGGGAAGAGCCAGAGCACCAGCCCCTCCATGCCCACCCCTCTGGATCCCTATTCCCTCCGGCAGGGTCTGAAAGGGAGCTCCACATTCTTTAATGCCAAGAGGGCTTCCTGCCAAGCTGGGTTTGTTTTTCCCAGAGAAAAGCACTTCTGCTCACTCGTTTCCTGGAAGCTGTGACCTCCTAGGCTCCAAAGACCGGTGAAGGGATATTGATCTGGGGCCTTGTAGTTCAGTAAAGTGCCAGGTGATCTGACCCCGCGCCAGTCAGAAGCCTCTCTTTTCTCTTAATGGGCTGCTGTGTAGGAGAGGCATGTCCGTGATGAAGGAAGGCGAGAGAGGGCTGCTGGCTCTGTTCCTTGGGTCAGGCTTAACACGGTGGTTCTGGATCCCACGCAGAACCCAGAACTCACATCTTAGCTGGAACTTGTGACAAGTGGTTTCTGTCCATTGCCTAACCAGCAGGTGATACCCAGAGAAGAAACCAGGGCCAGAGAGTTGGGATTTGGAGAGGGTTTTCCAGCCAAAATTGCCTGGGTGGCAGCTGCTCTGACTGTGCCCCAGCAGTAGCTCCTGGGTGGGTTTCCCCTAAGCAGTCATTGGCTATGGGGTCTCTGTTCTCCTGGACCAATGTCTCTCAGCACTTGTAAGTCCATGGGACAGATGCAGCCCACTACTGGCTTCAGAACATCTGGGGCATTGGGTCAGAGGACACGTTGGCCAGGGACCAAAGCAGAATCTGATACTGGCTCCATTAATTTCAGTCTGCACTTGGGGCTAAGAAGACCTGGCTTTGAATCTTGGCTCTTCCATTTCCTACCTGAGTGATCTGGGCAGGTTACATACTCATGTCTGAGGCAAGGCCGATGAGGCCTCCTCTGCAAGGTTTTTGTAATGATTAAAGGAGACGCAATAAGAAACTGTGTCCAAGGCACTTAGCTCAGAGCCTGATACACAGTGAGGGCTCAATAAATGGTAGCTGTTATTTTGTCAGCTTCATAACAGGAGGAGAGCTTTTCATATTCATTTCCTCTCCATTAGAGTCATTGGCCTTTTGAAAGTTAAGAGGAATATTTCACATTCTTTGTAATTAATGTACATACGAAGTTATACAAATGTGGCAAGGTCACAAGCGCTGGTGGAGAAGCTGATCTTCCTGGAAGACACACTTTGCATGCCTCCGTGTTCTCATCTGAAAAATGGTAGCAGCTGTGCCTTCCCTTCCTCGCTATGGGATAGGGCAGCGGCCGGCAAACTCATTAGTCAACACAGCCAAATATCAACAGAACGATGATTGAAATTCCTTTTGAGAGCCAATTTTTTTAAACTTAAACTTCTTCTACCGCCATTTTTTTTCAAAATAGACTCGCCCAGGCCGAGGCACAGTCAAGGGGCCAAAGAGCCGCATGTGACTCGTGAGCCGCAGTCTGCCGACCACTGGGATAGGGTCATGGGGAAACTGAATTAAAAGACAAAGATAGTAATTTAGGAACAAGGGGGCGAGGCAAGGCGGGGGTTTTAAAGAGGCCGGAGGTGCTGGGTTCTGGTTGGCTAACCTCCCGGGAGTCAAGAGGCCCCCCTGTGAATGAGTTATGTGAGAATGCCTGCAGGGTAGCTTACACCCTTGACCTTGGAGCCTGGTACTGAGGGCAGTGTGTGTGTCAGCCTATAACTGACGGGTTAGATCACACAATGGATTGAGAGATTCACATCCTGTGGGGGCAGCACGGGGCTCCCTGATTTAGACAGACTCAGGCAGATGGCAGTTCAGCCTCCCTGGCTCCGGGCTATCACTCTCGGCCAGGCCAGCCTCAAAGCTTTAGGCAGCACCTCAAGAGGAGCCTGGGGAGTAAGGGATTTCTAACAATATGTACCCGTCTAAGACCACTAGCCACTGGGCCAGGCCTAGATTTAGGGCCTTAAGAGTAGACGCTCTTCTTGAGATTGTGAATGGTAACGTGCTTTTTAAAATTGGTAATGAGATAAGAGGAATTATTATTCTGACAGCATTTCTGCTTCAGCGCTGAAAGAGACTCGGGGAGATTAAAGGATATGCTGAAATCCAAACAGCAAGGTCGAGGCAGAACCCCGGAGGCACCTGGCAGGGCCAGCTTTGTGGAGCGATGGCCTTTTCCCTGCCTCACGCCTCCCCTCGTGGGGGAACACAGTGCTATGGTGCGCAGACGGCCTGCTGCTTGTCTCCCGCTCCACCTGACTTCTCCATGGGGGATCCGGGGTCTTTTGCTGGGTGTGCCTACCCTGTAGCGGGCTGGGGGTTCTGGGAAATCGAGGGAACCTGTGGTGAAGGGATAGGATGGCCTCACCCATCCACCCAGTTCCCAGAAGCCCCGGGGGCAGGGCTTTCTTCTCTTTCTCCTGGGATGCTTTCAGGAAGATCAGCTTCTGAGCACTTTTGAGCTGGGGAGTAATTGCCGTCCCCAGACAACACTTAACATGGGAGGCGCCCTCGCCCTGGAGGGTGGGTCCCCGAGAGCTGCTTCGGATGGCAGGGTGGAAAGTGTTCCTCAGTGCCGCTAGATGATGCCGCCCAGCTCGGAGCCTCTGCGTTGGCTGCTCCTTCTGCCGAGAACAGTTTCTCCCAAGCACTTTCTTTCCTGGCTCCTTATCGCTCCCGCCTCGCTGGCCTGCTGCCCCTTCAGAGAGGCCGGCTCCGGCCAGCGGGCTCAAGGAGGCCCTCTCCCTTTGTCGCCTTGTCAGAATCTATAAATCTATTGTTTATTCCTTTATTGTCTACCCCCGCCCCCAACCTCGGGGCAAGAGCCCTATTTCTGTTTTTTCTCCTTTACCCCCAGGGCCTAGTTCAGTCTCTGACACATAGCAAGCGCTCAACAAATAGGCATTACAGGAGGGAGGGAGAGACGGCCATGGCTGCTGTTTATGGAGATGTCCCTCCTCACTTGCCTCCCCAGAGCCCTGAGACGTGGGCGACGGCATTATTGTTCCCATTTTACAGACTTTCCTGAGGTCATCAGCTAGGCCCCGTGGTCTGCAAACTGCAGCTCAAGAACCACATGCGACCGTTTGGCCCCTTGAGTGTGGCTCTTCCACAGACTACCACGGCCTGGGCGAGTCTATTTTGAAGAAGTGGCGGTAGAAGAAGTTTATGTTTAAAAAATTTGGCTCTCGAAAGAAATCTCAGTCGTTGTTCTGTTGACATTTGGCTCTGTTGACTGATGAGTTTGCCGGCCACTGGGCTAGGCCAGTGGTTCTCAACCTTGCTAATGCCGCGACCCTTGAATGCAGTTCCTCATGTGGTGATGACCGCCAACCATAAAATCATTTTCGTTGCTACTTCATCACTGTCATTTTGCTACTGTCAATGAATCATAATGCAAATATCTGTGTTTTCCGATGGTCTGAGGCTCTCCAGCAGCGGCTCTCGACCTGTGGGTCGTCTAAGACCATTTGAAAGCACAGTGATTGAGAACCACTGAGGTAGGACGTGGCAAAGCTGGCATTCAGACCAGGCCTGTTCAACTGCACAGCCAGGAAGTACTGCATGCAAACGCTGTCTTCTCTGTTCCAAGCCGTCCAGCCGTGTGCTCTTAGCTCCCTGGCTGAGTTCATCTCCTCGCAGCCCCGGGAGGTTATAATCAAATTCCGGCCGAGTCAGAAAGCTCCTCATCCCCTGACCAGAGTGAGCCGCAGTGGACGAGAGCGCAGGGCGTGCGGTACCGCCCCTCCCCGCCCAGCACATTCTGACTGCCCGGGGCTCGCTCCCCGAGCCTCAGCAGCCTGTTGGTGCTCAGGCCGGGCTGCCCTGGCTTTGACCTCGTCCCGGAAGTCCCTCCAGGGAGCCGGAGCGTACCGGAGCATTGCTTGCCAAGCACTGTGAGAGGTCCAGATGAGAAGGGCCTTCCAAGAAGGAGTTCCTAGTCCAGCTGGGGAGATAAGACTGCAGCCCTGATCGAGGTTAAACAGCCAAGCGGGAATGACAGGACAGCAGGGTCAGGGACTGCTGTTGCACCCCGGGGAGCTGAGCAGTCCTGGATCAGACCCGGCTCATAGGCCAGGCAGGAGCGGGCTAGAGGCCACATGACGGGGCCTACCAAAGACTTTCCAAAGGCTTCTGTTGGTGTGCCATCCGATCACCCATCTAACCTTGGCTTAGTGATTAGATGAGCGTGCCCTGGGTGGGAGAGGGGGTCCTGTGAGCTGGGGGAGGGGGGTCCTGGCTTCACAGAGCATCAGAAGGGCAAAGACCTTGGCCTTCTGGGTTCCCCACGTGCTCTCCCAGCTGCTGCTTTGTGCTGCCTGTTCCCGGGGGTGACCTCACCATTTCTGCTCTGTGGCTCTCCATAGGCCTCCACTGTGTTGGGAACCACTGCCTCGCATCCCTCCCTTCCCCCAACCCGTGGACCCAAGGCTTGCCAGCTGGCCCCTGAACCAGCTTCCCTGCTCCTCTGGTTGCCTCGATGCCACCGGGGATTCGTGTGCATTTGTGGCTTTTAGTGGGCACTCCCCTCCCTGCTGCAGCCCTTCCCTCGGGAGCCCAGGGATGGGCTCGGGCTTGGGAGCCCCCAGAACCAGGGAGCAGCCCTGACCGTCCCTTTCTCCGTTTTCCCTGACGTCAGAAGGCAGAGTGCTTATTCACTTTGGAAGCGCACTCGCAGGAGCAGAAGAAGAGAGTGTGCTGGTGCCTGTCAGAGAACATCGCGAAGCAGCAACAGCTGGCAGCCTCGACCCCGCAGAGCAAGGTAAGGGTGTCGCCAGTGGCGGCAGCCCCGGCTGCCTGGCTTCCCCTCGGGGGGCCTGGACCCTGGACCCTCCGAATTGAGCTTGGGACCAGTCTCAGGTCAGGACTCGGATCTGGACAACGAGCTCCTGGCAGGGAGGCCTGTGCTTGGATTTCTCTGCCCCTTGGCACCTCCCTGGGGCTGCTGAGTGGGTTTTATGTTGCTCGGATAGAGTGACAGAGCCAAACTGAGCATGACCCATCCATTCTCGGCTCTGTTCTTTGGTTTGCCCATGGCAAGGTCTAATTTGGACTGGCCTCCCTGCTGCTGCCGGGCATGTGGTGCCCCTCTCCTATTGGCAGGCTGTGCCAGGGGCAGCACACTGGTGTTTAACGCTGGCCCAAGGCAGACATACTTGGGAGGGGATGTTTGCGGCAGACGCTGTTCTAGTTTGAGCAGGTCACAGCCCACTGGAGCCAATCCGAGTTTGCTGGGGCGAGGGCGGGGGAGTGGGGGTGCGGGGGGTGGCCAACTGGAGCATCAGGGGAGAGGAGAGACTGCCATCTGAGCCTGCTCTGGAGCAGCCCCCTCCACTGGCCCTGTGCCTATGGAGGGAGTAGGATTGGAGCTGGACCTTTGTCACTCAGAGGCCAGCCTCAAGGCATGGCTGCATTTCCCCCTTTGTGAGTCGCTCAGGTACTTCTCTTGCTAAAGGGTTGGCCATTTTGGGGGTTTGGTCTGGTTGGCTGCAGGAGCCAAGGTGGGGGAGAAGAGGATGATAGAAGCTAGCTGTCTGTAAACTCCCCGGCCTTGTTTCTTCCTGATGCGGTTAAGCCCATCGTGCCTTGGGGAGGCAGGAGTGGGCTAGAGGCCACAGTGGCGTCTGCTGAGGGCAGCAGGTCACGGAGAGGTGTCCGGGCAGGGGCGCCCAGTCTGGGTAAGCGCCTGAGAACTAGACAACCTCAGACCTGACCGTTACCTTGTTTCACACTAGCCGGGGGCAAGAATAACTCTGATGAGGGAGGACTGTGGGAAGAGCATAGACTTGAATGAGGCAACCTGCTGCTGACCGGTGGTGTGACCGTGAGCAAGTCACTACACTAACTTAGAGCTCTGCTATCCTCACCGGACCTCCCTCAAAGGGTGGCTGTGAGAATCAAAGGAGATGTTGCCTATACAGTTCACAGCACAGTGCTTGGTATGCAGTGGGCACTCAGTAGCTGTGGGCAGTGTCCGGCCCCCACCTCCGTCAGGGCCGCTTGCTGCGCGCTGGCTGGCTGGTTCCCACTGTCAGATACTCTTACTGAACAGAGACCTGTGGAGGCTGCCGGCTGCCGGCTGCCGGCTGCCTTGAGCTCTTGATCCCGGGTTGGTTATAGTCAGAAGCCAGGCCACTCCCTATTCACTGGGGCAGCCCCTGGGAGGTTGCATGGCCAAACTCATGTCCTCCAGGTTTCTATGTCTTGGGCTTAGCTCCTTCTGGTTCGGGGGAAAGAGTTCTTTTCGCCCAGCTTCAGGGTTCCTGGGCAACAGCCTTCTCAGTACCTTGAGGAGTCTAAAGTAGTTTGCGTTTCTGAGACACACTGGTGCCTGCAGGGCTGCGGGCTTAGCTGACTGGTTTTGGGGCCACAGCAATCTATAGAGCATCCTAGGCAGGCAACAGCTGGTCGCCTCTTCAAATCAAAACTCCCTAAACGTGTGTCTGATGGACAAGTATATGCTGAGCAGGAGAAAGGGACAGAAGGAGAGGCTAACCGCGGGGATGGTCTCAAAACTGCCTCTTCTCCTGAGACCCAGCCTCGCACACCCTACGTGGCTTACCCTCCTTAGAAGACACTTGTGTAATCATCTTATTGGACTGGCCCCTTGGGGGGTCTCGCTGCCCAACTTTGCCCACTTCCACCAACACACTAAAGCGTCTTAGCAACTCACTGCTGGTCCCTCACAGAATGCTCGCTAGGAAAGTTGGGTCAGTATGACTTTCTCCAGCCCCATATGGTTGTAGGAGGGCTTTAGGAACCATAAATGGTGGCCCAGGTGGCTGTCCCCCTGGGCTCAGCTCCGTCAGGTCCTGGCAGCCTCAGGTGACTGTGAACTCCTTGCCAAGGACTGGGCCACAGCCTTTCCACGAGGGTTGCTGTCCTCCAGGGGAGAGAGAAAGGGAAGGCCAAGCAGGGCTCAGCTTGACCAACTTCTTGCTTGACCAACTTCTTGCTTGACCAACTTGTCCTGACTGAGCGGCTTGCCTTTCTTAATGTCTTGTCTTTGTTCTTTCTGGAGTGCTCCGCCTTCCGCTGCGTCATGGAAGCCACTGCCCAAGTCACCCTCCTCTCTTTCCCCGACTCAAATGCCTCTCTGGGAAACGAGGGGTTATCAAGGCAACTCCCCAAACTCCTATGCTGCCCCTTCTCAACCTCATTCCTTTCACCGGTATTTGCTGACACCTTTGAATGGAGATTCTTCAAACATTTCAAAGCATGCAAAGTTTCCCCCCAAATTTGCAAAACATAATAGATGTGAGGCGCCCTGAACGTGAAATGATCGTTGGGAAGGACGGAGGGAATGGGAGCAAAGATGGAGTCAAAGGCGGTGTGTCCTCTGGCAACTTCCCACATGGCCTCTGGGGTCCCATCTGTGCATCAGTCTGGTGGCTCTTTCCAGCTCATCAGGCTTTGCGATTCTGGTCACTCATGAGAGCCAAGGACCTGGGGTCATCCGGTCTCCAGTAGGGAATTATCCCCTAAAGATGTGCATTACTTGACTGCCCATGAAATCTGCTGTCTTCGGTGCCCGGTCTGTTTCTGTCTTGGAGGTGGGAAGGGGCAGGCAGGCACAGGCTTCTGGTGCTGTGTTTGAGGTGCCTGCGGCCTGTGGGCTGCAGGGTGGGGGTTCCAGCTGTGGCAGGGTGGACACTGTGAGGCCGGCAGCAGGTGGACTGCATTTCTCCTCTGGAGGATCCATTGCCTTTTTCTTGCTCACTATTAGCTGACCACAGTAGGTAGGAGGCTGCTGGGGCTGGCCTGCATGCTCTCCATCTTTCTGTAGAAATAAATGGCCTAGTCCCTCCACTCTCCTAGCCTCTGTCTTCTGCTCACCACTCCCTTCTTCCTCATTATCTGTCCCCTCTCTGCTTCATTATCCATCCCTGGAGGGAACCTACCTTTCTTCTTCTGCCCGGAATAACTTTTACTAAGCCCCCTGCACAGAGCATGCTGCTATGCATCTCATCTGGGAAAACCCAGAGCGGGTCTTTCTTCCCTGTGGCCATTGAGGCTCTAAGCGAGGGGGGCAGACAGACAGACATGACTTTGGTTATTCAATCAGATATACATAACAAATGCCTGCCCTGTGCCAGACACTTGTTTAGGTCCTCTGGGGTCATGGCGATGGACAAGACCGGATTCCTGTCCTATGGAATTTCCCTTTGATTAGACAGATGTGACAAAGACCAGAGTGGCAAGCTGAGCATTAAAGGCGGTGCCTGATGGATCCTAAGAGCCGCCTAGTGGGGTCGTGGCTTCACATTTGCCGTCTGTTCCGTGAACTACCGCTGAGCCCACCATGTGCACAGCTCTGGGCTGGGCAATGGAAAGCCTCTGAGGAGGGTAGGCTTTTGACTGAGCCATCAGGGATGAGAAGGGGGTGCGGTACAGCCTGTTCTACCCTGTTCTCCAGGCACACCCTGGGCCTGATGGTGGCAATGCACAGACGAATCTGTCACGCTCTTCCCTGGGGAGACCACAGTCCAGCGGTGGAGACAGATATGCCAACAGGTCATTCAAAACTAGCATAGCAGGCGATGAGGGAGATACCAACGTTGCTGCTCTGCGGCCTCAGGCGAGACGTTGAGCCACCCTGAGACTCAGTTTTTCCATCAGCAAAGTCGATGGAGTAATAGGGTTCTCGTGAGGATTAGGCTCATGCCACGTGCTTAGCAAAGCGGCGCACAAGAAGAACTCTGTGAATGATGATGATTAAGAAAGTCATGTCTCTATAGGAAGATTCCTCTAGTGGCTTTGTTTATGGAAGCTAAATGCTGCTGCTCTGAGCGCCTGTGACAACTACTCCACGTCACTTCCTGTACCAACTGCTGTCTTCCAGCGCTCAGGCAGGGAAACTGAGGCCTCCTGGCTGTGAGACTTTTCCCAGGTGTGATGCTGAGGTGTGCCACCTTGTCATCTCTACTGGGAAGCTAGACAGGGCCCTGGAGATGCCAGGGTCTGTCTCAGCACCTTAGAAAGGAGCAGGGGCAGGTTCTGGAGTCGGGCAGCCCAGGCCTGAGTCTACAGCAAGCTAATTCCAGTTCTGTCTGGTTCCACAGAAACTCCACCCTTACGGCTCCCTCCAGCAGGAGATGGGGCTGGCCAACTCAACCAATGCCACCCAGGATAGAAGCTTTACCTCATCAGGACAGACTCTGATTGGCTGAGCAAACCCAAAGGCCGGACTCTGCTTCTGGCAACTTAACCCTTTCTTGGGCATCCCCTACCACACAGTAACCTCACCTCAACTGGACCCAAAAACTGAGGACCAAGATGGTGGGCCTAGGGTCATCTGAAGGGAGCAGCCCCACGGGTGTGTGTGTGGACTGGCATCGGGAGGACTGCCGTGTGAGAGAGGCCCTCGGGGCGCCTGCAGACTGGCATCAGAAAGCCCTAATGGAGAAGACTCAGAAACTTATTTCCCACAAGGAAGAAGGAGGAGAAGTAGCATCTGGGCTTCTGGTGGTTCCGGCGCCTACCTTGAGGGCAGCAGGAGAGGCTGGGAGGTCAGCCCTGGTGGAGATCAATGCCATGACCCTCCACTGCCAGAAGACATCGTCACCCATTCATTCATCTGTACTCATTCATTCCTTCATTCAACAGATATTTTGGGGGCATCTACTTTATGCCAGGCTCTGTGCTAGGGCCTGGGGATATTGTGGAGAATAAGGTGGACATGGTCTCTGCTCTTATCAAAATTTCAGGTCTAGTAGGGGAGTTGCATTAAATAAATGAACACACACACACACACACACACACACTCTGATGTGATTACAAACTGTAATAATCTAGGAAGTAAAAGAACAGATTCCTGTAAAAGAGAATATTATTTAGATCGTGTGTGTGTGTGTGTGTGTGTGTGTGTGTGTGTGTGTGTGTGTGTGGTGTGGTGGGGGAGATCATAACTCTTAAGCTAGGACCTGCGGGCCAGAAAATGGACTCAGCCACTCAAGGACTTAGGAAAGAGCATTCCAGGCCCATGGGACGGGCTGGGTAGAGTGCTGAAATGGGAAGCTCTGCGTCCGGGAGGAGCCAGGCCCCTGTGGCTGGAGCTCAGTGAAGAGGCAGATAAGGCGGGTGGGAGCCATATTGCACAGGACTGTGGTTGTTCATATTTTATTGATTTTGTTCTAGATACAGTGGGAAGCCAGCACAGGCTTTTGAGAAAGAGAGTCCTAGAGTTTCCGGCACATTTCTAGAAGATCAGTCTCAGGAGGGACCCAACTGGCTCTGAGGAGATCCTCCAGGTTAGGGGTGGCTGTGGCCTGTCCTAGATGGTGGCTGGGGAGGTGGGGATATGGTAGAGGCTCTGGAGTGAGTACAGAGAATTTTCCTATTTCTTCGCCCCTCCCCCATCCTCCACTGTGCCTTGCTCTCTCAGTGGATGCAAGAAAGGATTGGGGCCTTTCTCCCAGACCCCCCTCCTGGCCAGGCCAGGCCAGGGTAGGGACCAGTGCTGAGTTCTTGGAATGCCTCTGGGAGTTGAGAGCAGTAGGTGGTTTTTCTGGCCAAGGTGGGAAGCTCACAGCCCCTAGGGCTTACCTGTACTGTTCCTCCATCCCATGATGAGCCGTCTGATTGGAAGCTGGAACACAAACCTCTAGGAATGGATTTGTTTTGCTTTCTGCAGCGCTCCTAAGGTCAGGGCCCAGGGTGAGGTCTGGCTCAGCACTCTGCAGGAAACTGTCTTGTCTCAGGGCTAAAGAAAGGCCTATCAAGGCAACGGTGTCTACAGCTCAGCCTGCTCCCTGCCG
This sequence comes from Antrozous pallidus, assembly GCA_027563665.1. Lineage (NCBI taxonomy): Eukaryota > Metazoa > Chordata > Mammalia > Chiroptera > Vespertilionidae > Antrozous > Antrozous pallidus. The sequence continues at coordinate 75,814,478 of CM050522.1, read as the reverse complement.
GCTGTATCCCCACTGGAGCCCAGGGTTGGGCAGCTCTCACACGCTTTCCCCATGGGATGAGAGCAGCCCCAGGCTGCAGGTGTAAGTGACACAGCTTATGCATGAGGGAGGTGTGTAGGTCAGGCTCACTTGCATGGAAAGGGGCCAGAGAGGTCAGAAGCTCCATAGCCCGGGTAGTCTGCGTTGTGTCCTGTAAGACCTCTCATGTCTTTAGAGAGGGGCCTTGTGCCCTGGTGAGTTTGCTCCACTGTGGTGGCCACTGGAACCCCAAGGAGGGTGGCCCCAATGAAAATTCTTCCCTTACCTCCCTCCCAGTCTAGGAAAGATCGGGCATGTGGCCTCAGCAGTCTAACAGGAGATGGTATGTATCTGCTCATGACCAAGCCATCCTCCCGCACAGCAGGGAATAGAGCGGGGCTGAAGTGGGACAAGGGATGCACACTGCCTGTCAGCTGGGACTCAGCCGCGGGGTTGATTCTGAGAGGCTGCGCAGCTGGGGCTGCACAGACAGTTCTACAGCTGCACTTTATTGCATTTGATTCCCTTACAAAATGACATTAAGGGGAACGTGGGGCCACAGGAGATTCGCCTGTCTGGGGAGATAGCAAGCTTGCCTCTCTGGGGTGTGGGACCTAACTCTGGCCACCATACAGGTGCAGAGGACAAGAGTTCTGGGCACAGGGCAATGGAGCGTCCGAATGCAGCGCCCAGCCCTGGGTCAGGGCTTCCTCCCCAGCTTGTCTCAGTCAGCTGCTGAGTGGGGTGGACGCTGACGTCAGGGTCCTCGGTCCCGCCAGCTGTTGGGGAAAGCAGACATCAGCTCCTGAAGGACCCCATCTTTCCAGGGATTGTGGTCAGAGCGCCATGGCTGCTCTGCCTCTCACGTCGAGGACATCATTAATTTGACTCCAGGAGCTTGAGAGGATGCAATGCCACCGGTGGCCACCGCTCCTCAGCACCCCCATCCATCCCAGCAGTCTCGGAAGACGAACAAGCTATCAAAATTGCATTTGAGAGTCATAATCACGGGAAACACAGCGAGCCCCTCCCTCCACATAAATCACCCAAGAAGCCCACACAATGGACTCTTTCCTGATGGGCCAATTGTCTTGGTTTGGTGTCTCAGGGTCTGGGAGCTGGGAGGATGGGAGCACAAGCCTTTATTGTTGAGAAGGCCATCTGTGTGATTTGAATACAAAGTGAGCCTTTAGTTCCCGGTACACCCTCTGTACCCTCTGATCCTGGTTTCACGTGTCTCTGGCTCTGGCTCTTTGGAAACTCTCCTCTCGTCTGTTCGCAGTCACAGTCACGCCCGGGACTCTGCTGGCCCTGGGACTTTTGGCCCTTTGGGAGTTGTGACCTGTTGGAAATAATGAGGACAATTATTTATATCTAGTATTTTTCTTCTTTGTTTAAAAAATTTTTTTAAATATATTCTGCCACCAGAGTCTTCCTGTTTGACACATGTTACCATGAGGGTTCTGTCAAGTGAGGTGCAGGCGGTTTCTCAGGGTGGGAGGGCTCCCCACAGTGAGAGCACGGGCTGTGGAGAAGGTAACTGGGACCCCAGGCATGATCTCCCCTCAGCCTCCCAGCTCTCAGACCAAAGGGACTGGGGTTCAGAGATGTTAAATGATTTATTTAAGGTCACACAGCTGGTAAGAGGCCGAGCTAGTTCTCGAGCCAAGGCCTTTGAAGTTAATCCATTGCTCTTTCCAATGTAAAAAAAAAAAATTGTCTTTTGGGGATTAGAGTGAGAGAAACCATTCGTCTCCTCCAGGAAGAGGCAGGAGGGGGCCCCCTGCATGTTGAAGTTGTGGCCTTTTAAGCTTTTATTTGTCCTAAAGCTTTAGGACAAATAACTGAGACATAAAGTTCTCTACACCATGGAGAATGAACTCCCAGCGTTCATATTCCTGAGGGGTGGCCCAGGCTGAAAGGATCAATAGCTTCACACAAGATTTGAAAGGTCTGATATAAAAGACATGGTGGAGCTCCTCAAGGCAGGATGAGGTTCGGGTGGGGACTGTGGGGTGACTCCCTTCCCCTTTTGAGTCTGGCATTGAAGAGGACCAGCAGACACAGCCTTGGGATGCCTGGCAGCAATGGCACGTGGGCCAAAGGCAGAAAAGGATGGCTTCAGCTTCAGGCCGGCTGCACTGAGCAAGAGTCGGGAAGGAGGCCTTTGACCCAAGCCCTGTCAAGGGCAGGGAGAGACTTCTAGGTTCTGGGCCCAGATCTTGCTAATTGACTGGTTTCAAATCTCAACTCTAAGTAACTGGGAATCAGCTGGACAGGATTTCAGATATCCCCCCAAAGAAGCAGGCTCTCCGGCTCCCCTCCCACCTCCTTGCTGCCTGTCTGCCTGTGGGTAGACTGCCTTCTTCCAGTCTTACCCTTGGACTCAGCCATCTTGTCATTCCTTTCCTCGCTCTTAACAAAGACAGCACCACCTGACCGTCTATCCTGTCCTGACCTTATCTCCCCTCAAGCCTTTCTCTGAATAGGGCCAGCATCCTCCGAATTGTTCCCAGATCTTTGGTTTAAGTTTAGAACAGCAACACTAGGTAATTTGGTGAGCATGCATACTGCGAATCTGGCCCAGTGCCAAGCTTTGGACCTACATTTGTCTCTTCAGGCCTCATTTCAGCCTCATGGGGTTCATGATTCCTGTGACACTTTACCCTCATCAGACCCGGTTGATATGTGTAAGCCGCTATGTTAGAGAAGTTAAGAACCTTGCCTAAGGTCACACAGCTAGTGGGCTGCTGGGATTGGAACTTGGGTGGCCCAACTCCAGAGCGCCTGCTTTTTATTGCTCTGCTTGTACTGCTTTCCAGCAATCCTGGACCATCCAAGCTGAAGGGGAAGGGGAGGCTGAGCAGCCACAGTCCTGCCTCAAGGCCAGTGTGGGAGGCCCTTGTCTTCAGGACCAAGCTCGGGTCTCAGCTTGGTTCTCCCTGGTTGTGCTGCGCTCCTGCTTTGTGCTCTCACCCTGGCCACCCTGGACTATTTCCCCTTCTCCAAGTCCCCCACGCACATTCATTTTAGACTGCTTATTCTGTCTGGTGTTGCCTTCCTTCCTTGTCTCTGCTAGATGCAATCCCCAACCTTCAAGGCTTGGCACCTCCCTGAGACACCTTTCTCAGACTTGCATCACAGGTCGTGGCTTCTTTCCCCTCTGCATCTCCACAGTATCTGGCTCATTCTCAGCACTGTGTGGTAGGCAGGTGTGCCTCACCTGTGGAGGCTGTATCTTATTCATTTTCCTGTTGCTGCCTGGCCCTTCGTAGATGTTGTAGACTTGAATTGGGTCACACAATTCAAACCTCTCATGTTCTAGAATCTAGATGAGGAAACTGAGGCTCACAAACAGGAAGTGGCCTGGCCAAGGGACAAATTAGTGACAGAGCTAGGACTAGAACTCAGGTGCCCTGACTCTCTTGACTCTGAATTTTTTTTTTGTTGTTGCACCTCAGCTTTGCAAGACCAGAGCCTGGGTCCCCACTTGGTTTATTAAGCAATCTGTCCAGGTTCACTTCCGGTCATGAATTCCATCTTATTCCCATGCTGACTCCTGTATATCCTCAGAGAGAAAGAAGCCCTGATCAGAACTGTTCCTGTGCTCCTTTGCCCCTCTGGCCAAGCCCATTGCCCTCAGAGTAAACTAGCATAGGATTCTGAAGATCTTGGTTCAAAAGTCTGATTTCCTGGTAACTCACTGTGTGACTTTGGGCAAATTTCTTCACCTCTCTTTAACACAAAACCACAATAGGGAATATCGTATTTATTTTCTGAGTGATTAGAAATTGGATAGAACCATACAGTCTTTGAATGTGGAACTGAAAAGCTACCTCCACGGAGATCAGTTGATTAACAAACTGATTTGTAGAAACTAAGACCCCGAGAGGCAAGAACCTGGCCAAGGGGACATGGTTGGTGCTAGAGCTGGAACTAGGCCCCAGCCCCCTACCTTGTAGGCCAGCGCTCCTCTTTAGTGACTTTTGAAGTTTGCTAGGTTGGGAGGAGTCAGATTGTCTTAGAGATGGTCTCATCATCTCACTCTGCTGTGTTGTCGTTAGCAAAAGTAAGTCACCACTTTGGGCTGTAAAAGGAAATAGTGAGAAGTGGCCCCGCTAAAGGCGTGGGCAGCCGCTGTCTAGGAGGCTGAGTTGCCTCTAGATTCCTGGCGTGTTCTTGCTGGAGTGGAATGAATGAGGCTGTATTTCACCTGGAGGTTGGAGCCTGGCAGGACTGGTGGAGAAGCTCCCTGCGGTCTGCTCTAAAAATAGCAATGGGATCAGAGCTGAGGGGAAGAGGAGGGGGCTCCTTCGGGAGCTGGGTGGGACCTCACCCCCTTCCTCTTCCTGCCAGGCCCTTTGTGAGGAAGTGCCATAGATCCAGAGGATTTCGATCTGGGAGGGTCCCGGAGCATCAGCCCTCACGTCCCCTTCTCATACAGAAGAGGAGGCTCTGGAGGCCAGGAGTGGGGAAAGGACTGGCCGGCAGCCACAGAGTCCCGGGAGAAGGTCCCAGATGGCAGGCTGTCTTCCTCCTGCTGTTTCAGCAGGGCCGCTCCATGCCTTGTGAGGTTTTCTCTCCCTGCCTCTGGGCGAGCACAGGGCCTGGGAATTCCTGAGGCCGGATGTGGTTGGGCTTCCTGAGAGTCGCCCAGCAGGCGAGGAGTCCCCCTCTAGTCTGCCCTGAGCCCTGACCTCAGCCAGCTGGCCTTCTAGCGCCACACCTTCCCTTTACTGGTGTCCCTATCCTTGCTTATTTGTCCTCCTGTCTCCCCCTGGACTGTCTGCAGGGGAAGAGTACAAGACGCGGGGGGGTGGGGGGGGTGGGGGAGTGGGGGGGTGGATAAAACTGGTCTGCAGGTCAGAGGGTCTAGTGTCCTGGGACCTCTTTTCTGCCCTGCCTCAGGAATAAGCAGGGGCAGCTAAGGTAGGGGCAGGGGCCTGGGTTTAGAAGCAGGCAGGCCAGGGTCCAAATGCCAGCTGTGCCCCTCACCAGCTTGGAATTACCGGTGGACCACCTAGCATCTGTCAGATGAGATGAGAGCACCTATCCCATTGGATTCTTGTGAGGATTAAAGGGCTGGGTGTGACATGTAGAAGGGACTCAGTAAAGGTGGCTGTCATCACTAGGTCAAGCATGAGCATGTGCTCACCTCTCTGCAGCCCCTTCCCTGCAGCCTCCCCATGGGGCCTGCCGGTGTCTGCTTTTAATGCAGTTGGCGTCTTTGTTGTTGTATTGTTGCAAAAGTTACTTACGTTCATCATGAAGAAAACGTTTCATACAAATGAACCAGTAGAAGGAAATGAAGTTCACCCTTAATCCCATCACCCAGAGAGAGCCACTGTTAACATTTTTGGGTGTATCCTTGTCAGGCAATTGTTTATACACACATATATCTTATTTGCAAATTGTAGTTACTAGTGCACACAATTTTCAAACTTGGTTTGTCCCTATTTAACAATGTAGTGTGTCCATGCCAATCTTCCTCCGCGGCATCATTTTTAGTGCCTGCAAAATATTTCATTGTGTAGATCAGGGGTGGGGAACCATTTTTCCGCCAGGGGCCATTTGGGTATTTATAACATCATTCTCGGGCCATGCAAAATTATCAGCTTAAAAATTAGCCTGCTGTATTTGGTCGAAAATTTAATTAACACACCCCTCATGCCTTGGCAGGGCCAGATGAAATGATTTCACGGGCCTTATACGGCCCATGGGCCAGACGCTCTCCACCTCTGGTGCAGGTGAAACAGGCTTTTGTTTAAATAGTCCCCAGAAGTTTAACATTTAGGTTGTTTCCATTTTTTAAAAAAAACTTGATATTTCACAAATCCTGGTGGGTATATATTGGTATCTCCAGCATCTAGTGAAAATGACTGACCCTCTACAAATATCTGATGAGTGAATGAACATTTTGGTTGAATAAATTCCTGGTAGTAGGATTTCCATATCAAAGAGTGTGTATTTGTAATAGAGGTTCTTGACCTCTGTGGCCAGGGACTCTCCAGATCGGTTGTGCTATGTAACCCATACTGTAGATTGACCGACTTATCCTGCTTTGCCCAGAACTTTGCCTTTTTAACACGGAAGGTTCCGCTTCCTGGGAAACCCTTTAGTCCTGAGCAAATTGAAACAGTCTGGGTAAGAGAAGGACGGTCTCCGCACCCCGCCACCAACACTGTGCATTGTTACATTGCATTCAGTAGTTTCATTTTTGGATTACTAGAGATGTCGAATATTTATTTATATGCCCTTTTGTTACTTACGTTTTGTGAATATGTGTTCAAGGTATTTTTTGTTGTTGGATGGTTTATAGTTTAATCAGGAGTTCTTTATCTAATAAAGACATTTGTGTTAGTCTTTTATTTTTTTATCATTTTAAAAATTACAAATGCTTTTTAATCATCGGTAATCAGATCTCTACATTGCTTTGATAGTTGCTTTATCAAGAAATTATTCACATATATAATTCATCTCCTAAAAGTATACAATTCAGTGGGTTTTTAAAGTACTATTGTCACAACTAATTTTACAATATCTTCATTATCTCCCAAAGAAACCATGCCCTTTAGCTATCAACCTTTATTTAGAGAAATAGAAGCACCAATAATGAGAGAGTATCCCCAATTCTCTCATCTCCTCCAGCTATAGACAATCACTAATCCATTCCTGTCTTTTTTGATTTGGACATTTCATGTAAATAGAATCATAGTATTTGGTCTTTCGTGACTGGTTTCTCTCACTTCACATAATGTTGTCAAGGCCCATCCATGTTGTAGCATGCGTGTCATTCCTGTTATGGCTGAATATTATTCCATTATGTGGATCTACCACATTTTGTTTATCCATTTATCGCTTGATGAACATTTGGGTTGCTTTCACAATGCTGCTATAATTGTCTGTGTGAAAGTTTTAGTGTGGACTTGTGTTTCCATTTCTCTTGGATATATACATAGGAGTGGAATTTCTGGGTCCAATGGTAACTGTATGTTTAACTTTTTGAGGAACTGTTAGACTATTTTCTGAAGTGGCTGCATGAGTTTGTATTCCCACCATCAGTGTATGATCCCGATTTCTCCACATTCTCTCTAACACTTACTATTTCCCCATTTCTTAAATTAGACCCATCCTACTGGGTGTGAAGTACTCATTGTAGTTGTGAATTACTTTTGCTGATGATTAATATCATATCTGTTCATTTTAAAAAATATCTTTTCCTTTTGTATTGTGGTAGTCGCTCAAGGTTTATATAATAGACATTGCTCCTCCCTTGAACTTAATGGCTTTATTTTTCAACTTTTTTTTTTTAATTTCAGAGAGGAAGAGAGAGGGAGAGAGAAATAGAAACATCAATGAGAGAGTTTCATTGATGGCTGCTTCTTGTGTCCCCCCGTCCCCCCCACTGGGATCAGGCCTACAAGCCGGGCATGTGCCCAGTCTGGAATCCAGCCATGACCTCCTGGTTCATGGGTCAACGCTCAACCCCTGAGCCACACCTGTCAGGCTGTTTTCCAGCTTTTAACGTCTCAGTCTATTTGGGATTTACTTTGGTACATAGTATGAGGTGGAATACCTTTTATTTTCACCAGTTATTTGTTCCAATGCTTTTTTCGTTATGTTAGCGTAAGTACCCTTTCGTTACTCTTATTAAAAATTAAGAAACAATTTTATTCTCACATATTTACTCTTTTAAATGAAATTTAGTATAATTTTATTCAGTCCCTACTTCCTCTCTGCCCTCCCCCAAAATCTCATTAAGATTTTGATTAGGCTTATGTTAAAAATATAATTTCAAAAAGGGGAGTATTGAAGTCTATACAATACTGTCTTTCCATCCAGGAATAGGATTATGTCTCCTCAATTATTATTTCCCAAGTAAACTTTTGAAAAAAAATTTTTTCCCTATAGGTCTTGTATATTTTTGTTAAACTTATTTGAGGAAATTAAAATGTTTAAATCTGCCGAGCTCTTTCGCTTCCTGCGGCTGCGTCCGTGGAGGCAGAGGTTCACGCAACTTGTAATAAAGGCTCTTTTGCTTTGACATAAAAAAAAAAAAAAAATCTGCCGAGACCGGTTTGGCTCAGTGGATAGAGCGTCGGACTGCGGACTGAAGGGTCCCAGGTTCGATTCCGGCAAGGGCATGTACCTTGGCTGCAGGCACATCCCCAGTAGGGGGCGTGCAAGAGGCAGTCGATCGATGTTTCTGACTTTCTATCCCTCTCCCTTCTGCTCTGTAAAAATTAATAAAATATATTAAAAAGATGTTTAAATCTATTTACAAATGAAAATATTTATTTATGTAGCCTCATATATGTCCTTTGATATATACGTGTACAAAAAATCTGAAACGTTACTAAACTGGATAAAATAAATAAAGAAAATCCCCATTCCTCAGCTCTGCTATAAACTTAGTGTGGTCTCTCTAAATATCATCCTATGCACATATGTATACATAGACTGTGTTTTATCTTATTAGATAATATCATCATACAAAAGTTTCTGTAACTCATTTTTTAAAACTCAATTTAACATACACCAAGTGGCCAGGTTATTATGATCTCTGAACACATAATAATATAGATACTCTGTATATATATATTATTTCAGAGAGGAAGGGAGAGGGAGAGAGAAATAGAAATATATATTTATGAGACCTGGTGCATGAATTCGTGCATAGGTGGGGTCCTGCCAGCATGGCCAGGGAAAGGGGACATGGGCACTCAGCTGGCCTGCCAGCTGGTCGAACTCCTGGTTGAGGGGACAATTTGCATATTAGCCTTTTATTATATAGGATATACACTTAGTGGCCAGATTACTATGCATTCAGAGATCATAATAATCTGGCCACTCAGTGTATAAATCTTTATATCTGTACCTGAAATTCTCTCTCTTTATTCTAAGTAACCAATGGACCATAATTTATTTATTTAACTACTCCCTTGTTGATGTGCAATCAGTTGTTTCTAATATTCTGATATTATGAGCAATGCTGCAATAAACATCCTAAGGATGTCCTGTGTGTTATATTCTACGGCATTTTTCTGTAGAATAGAGCGTGACACTACCAACATGCTCTGCAAATATTTTCCTTCTACGTAAACATGTCATCTACCCAATACTATTCTTATTATCCCCATTTTACAGATGAGAAAGCAAAGGAACAGAGAGGTTAAGGAAATGTACAATTTGCATTCCTATTAACAGTGAGTGAGAGTGCCTATTTTCCTGATCCCTACCTAGTCCTAGGTGTTACAGCGCTTTTAATTCTTTGTTGTTATGAGAAGTGAAAAAAATATATTTTATTTTAATTTGCAATTGTTGGATTATTAGTGAGGTTGAGCTTCTCTTTACATTTATTAGTCACCTATATTTCTTTTTCTTTGCTTGTCAGTTTATATCAGTTGCCAGTTTTCTACTGGGGCTTATTTATATGGTTAGAATATTAACCATTTACTTATTATATAGGCTACAAATATCTTTTCCAGTTTGCCATTTGTCTTTGAACTTTATTTATAGTATCCTTAATCATTCAGAAATTAACATTTTTTTGGTAACCAAATCTTTTGATAGTCAAGCCTTTGGGGGGCGGGGTTAGAAGGACTATATTTTCTAAGGTCTTTCACACTCCAAGATTATAATGAATATTCTTCTGTGTTTTATTCAAGAATATTCATATTTTCAATTTATCTGCAGTTAATTTAATACCTGGTGTCAGATGGAACTCTCATTAAAATTTTCCCTTGAATAGTTACATAATTTCCCCAAACTTAATTTTTGAATCATCTTACCTTTTCTCTCTTATAGACCAAATTTCCAGACGTGGGTGGGTGGGTTTCTTAATGCTCTTGTCTTCCTCGTTAATCTGTCTAATACTACCCGGGTTCAGACTCAATTACTAGAGCTTCATAATATGGTTTAATAGTAGTCAACATCCCAAGACCAATCTCCACTACTCTGCAAAATTTCCTCTGAATTTATGTACCTAACTCTAATCTGCCAGTGGTTTTACCCTTACTTTTTCACAAACATTTCAATGTCAGAAATGACACCAGATCTATCGTAGTTTGTCCTCACCTCCGACTACTCATAATGAGCATGTGGGCTGGCCCATACTTTGCTTTTTTTCATGCCTCCACGCTATTGCTGAAATCACCTAGAATTTCAGTTTCTGATTGTTAGTGTTTTTAAGCATTAGTTCTATTATGTGTTAAGACCAATTTGCTTAAATTGCATCTACCTTCTCAATTATGTTATCAGCACTTAACTGAGTAAATGTTTCTGGCTTCGTTGCCTCTCGGTCTCTAACCTACTTCACTATCTCACCCTTCTTGACTTCGATTCAATTTTGTCTGGAGAGCGTTCTTGAGTGACTTTTCCAGCAGGGGTCTGTGGGTAGCATGCTTTCTCAGTGTTTGTAAGTCTCAAAGAGCTTGCCCTTCTCCTGAGGAGCGGAGCCGGGCGCTCTGTCATCCCAGCATCCAGTGTCGGAACATGTGCCGTTGCTTTTGCCACAGAATCTTCCTGAACCTCAGATTTCTTTAAGGAAACGAGCAGAGTTCTCTTTCCAATCTTTGGAATCTAGAAATTTCATAAGATTACCTCTAGTTGTGTGCTCTTTTTTGGTAATTTTCCCAGCACTAACTTCAGCTCTTTCATTCTGAATCCTCAAGTCTTCCCTTAGCTCTGTGTGTTCAGTTCCCTCTTTCTTGATTTTCTACTACAAATAATAGTAATAATAATAATGGCATCTAATATTTAGCGAATGTGCTTTTTCCTTTTGTGATAGTATGTAATCTGCCCAACACTATTATTATTTTATTTTTTTAATTTAATTTTTTTTACTATTATCATTTTATAGATTAGGAAACAAAGGAGCAGAGAGGTCCAGTGGATTGTCCAGGGTCTCCTCCATGAGGTGTAGGCCGTGGTCCAAACCAGGGATCTAACTCCAGAGCCCATGTTCTTAGCTGTTTACACTCCTTGCTTATCAAATCCAACCCTCAAACCCAACCCAGACCCTACCTGACCCCAGTACCTTTCAGTAAAACTTTGTTGACGGAGGGAGAAAACATAGGGATGCTAGAATGATGGAAAGAAGATGGCTTAGGAAATAAGACCAAGGAGGAGATGGGATCATCAAAGGTTTCCCAGTGAATTGAGAGTTGGGGGTCTTCCCCTCCCTCCCTTTCCCTCTGCTCAGCCGCCCTCTTGCAGGCTTCATCTCTGTCCCTTATAGATCTCCCTGTACCTTCTCCTGTCCCTTTAGTCACCTCCCTAAACAGCAGCCAAGATGATTCTTCCTAAAGAGAAAACCGGGCCACCTTCTCATTGTGGAATGTTTGTTGAGTGGCTGAGTGAACAGATAATTTCAGAGTGCCTGTTGTCTGTCAGACACTGGGTTAAGTACCCATCAGAAATCTTCCAATTGCAAATGACAAGAGCCCAATTCAAATTAGTTTCAGCCAGGAAATGGAATTGATGGGTTATGGAGGGTAGCCTTCAGGTATAGCTGAGTTCAGGACCTTGAGCAATATCCCCAAGAATTAGCCTCACCCCTTCCATCTCTTGATTCTGCCTGCTTGTGAGTTGGCTCACTCCCTTAGTTATGGCAGTAATGATGGCAGCATTATGGCCTCTACTTTGGTGGTCTGGGCATAGACCCAACGGTTCAAGCCGGGGTGGGTGGCCCGGGAGGAGTGTGTGGATGAACCACACAGCCAAGGTCACAGGCCTGGCCAAGGTTACAGGCCTGGCCTCTACATATCTGAGCCAGTTGCTCTGTGCTGAACACTTCCCAGGAACTCGGGTAATCAGGACACAGCCTGTCCCTGGACCTGGCACAAGCACAGTGGGTCGAGGATTGCTCCCAAAAGCCTGAAGTCTCAGGCCAACATATGGCTGCTTGGACCAGAGCCAGGAGGGGAGGTGGTCACGGCTCTTGGCCATTCTGTACCACATGCAGCCGCCCAAGGTCAGGCCGAGGCTGCTGAGGTGACTGCAGCATGCACCTCCTAGGCGGGAGGCAGAATCCAGAAGTGACAGCTGTCAAGGCCAGCTCTCTGGGGAGGACATTTGGTCTCCTGGCTTTCACTGCACATGGGCTTCTTCTCGCTGGGGCTGGGAGCTGCAGTTCCGGGAGCAGGCTGGGAATTGTCCTTGCTGCCTGTTGTTGCAAGGAAGAGGCAGATGGTAAGGGGAGAGACATTTTGGGAACGTGAACCGAAGGCAGAGCACATAGGTTAAGAACATAGGTGTTGGGGCTGTACTGCCTGTTTGCCAGTACTTTTGCCATATACTAGTAACCTTTCTGAACCTCAGTTTCCCCATCTGTAATAGGGGGATGAAGACAGTAGCCTGTTGCTCAGTGACAGTTCGTGCTTGTCAGCTATTAGTAGATGCCAGGCACCACGCAGTTCCTTATCTCTTAGGCCTCCCATAGGTAGCACTTTTAACTCTGCTCTTTGCATTGGCCCTCTCGTGGGTAAATTCTTTCTTTTTACAGATAACAACAATGACAACACACAGCGACACTTTTATGTACTGAGTAATTATTGCGTGCCACACACTCTCATATGAGCTGCCTCCTTTAGTCCCCACAGGCCCAGTGAGGCAGATAGTAATAGCCCCATTGTATAGATGAGCAAACTGAGACTCGGAGCCATTGAAGTGGACTGGCCCCAGATAACTCACAGTCAGATTTGCTGTATTTCAAAGCCTGTGCTCTTTCTTCTTTTTTTTCTTTTTAAAAAGTATATTTTATTGATTTTTTACAGAGCGGAAGGGAGAGGGATAGAAAGTCAGAAACATCGATGAGAGAGAAACATCGATCAGCTGCGTCGATGGGGATGTGCCCACAGCCAAGGTACATGCCCTTGACCAGAATCAAAACTGGGATCCTTCAGTCACAGACTGACACTCTATCCCCTGAGCCAAACCGGTTTCGGCTGTGGTCTCATTTTAGAGACCTAACTGGGGGACCAGGAAAGGGGAAGGGACTTGACTGGGCTCTGCAGGCTCCTTGTGAGTTTGAACCTGAGGATACCTGATCTGTCCCACCCACCCCACCACAGCATGTGCCCCAAGATCAAGGCCAGTGCCACCAGGAAGAGCCAGGCGCATGGCCTTAGCAAGCAGTGTGAGACCCTGGTGTTCGGGTCATAGAGGCCAGACTTGACAGGACAGTGCCTGCTTGTAACATCAGTGCCAGGTCAGCCATGCTGACCTTCGAGTCAGACCTTAGGAATGGGCTGCTTCCCTGTCGGCCTGTGTCCGTAGTTCTGAACACAGGCATTAGCACAGAGTAGGGATCCAGTGGTTATGGAAATAACAAATAACTGTTTCTTGGCTGAGTCTTTGGTGGGGAGGGCCTTTCTGCATGAGATCTGTAGACGCCTCCCTGCCCCCCGCCCCCCAAAACCAGGGCTTATGGGACTCACTGAGTAAAACCAGATTTCCTAAGTGGGTTAGTAGATTCAAAGCTTGGGCTCGGAGGGTATATACAGATAATCCCACAGTTTCACAGGGCAGCCCAGGGTCACCACCTTCTTTTGTAGCCCGTTGGGGCAGGGGCAGGGCTCTGTAGAAGGTGGGGCCACAGTGTTCCAGCTCAAGCTTTCGTTACCTTAGACACCGAGCACAGGCCTGGTCCTTTCATTGTCCGGGGATAATGAAAGCCCCAGCCGCTGCTGCTGGGGGCGGGGCTTGGTCTTAGTGTATCACAGGCTCTGGAATTCTGGGACCACACCTCTCCCTTGCTTATGCCCAGTTTCTGCACAGCAGCATCACCCTCCTCCCTGCCCGGCGACAAAGTCCTCCTGGGCTTGGGATCAGAAGGCAGGATGGGAAGCTCATTAACGCCTTTAGCAGGTACATTCCTTCCTCTGAAGTGGGCATTGCCCGGCCTTGGCCTCTGCCAGGTAGAGTTTGCAGGGGCAGGTGAGTGTGTTCCCGTCTGTGCGGGGCTCACTATGGACCTTGGGGACACACGCCTGGACATACCAGGTTTACCACAGCGGAGGCAGCAGGGGAAGATGGTGGAAACCTTGAGATACCCGGGACTGCAGGAGAGTGGCCTGTCCAGGGGACCTGAGGTGCCTCCTGCTGCTGCCACATCTCTCCAGGGCCTTTCTAGAGCCTTGGACTCTGACTGGGGTACTGCCCCCCAAACAGGAGGTATGCACACACTGGCTCCCTACTGACCCTTCTTGGTCCCAGCCCTGGAAGCTGCTGCCAGCTTGTGAAGAGTGTGAAGTTTGTCTGTATGACTGGGCTGTCCGTCCAGCCAGCTTCTCAGTGTTGCTGGGGGGCCCATCTGTCCCAGGCACTGCTCTAGGCAGTAGTGCAGGGCACAGTGGAAGGTGGATTATGCCTGATTCATAGCTGTGCACTTACTGGTGAGTGACCTTGAGCAGGTTTCCTAATCTCTCTAGGCTCAGTTTACCCATCTATAAAATGGGTTCATTGGACATCACATCCATCCCATATAATAAAGAGGTGATATGCAAATTATCCCTCACAAGATGGCTGCCTACGGCCAGGTCAGAAGGAGGATTAGTGAGGGACAACCAAACAACTCAACAGCAGGCTGCGTAGGGTGGCCAGGCCAGCAGGAGGGGGACATGAGAGGTGACTAGGCTGGTTGGAGGGCAGTTGGGGGCAATTAGATTAGCAGGGAGGCAGGAAGGAGCGACTAGACTGGCTAGGGGGGCAGTTGGGGGTGACCAGGTCAGCAGGGAGGCAGTTAGGGGTGACCAGGCCTGCAGGCAGGTGAGCAATTAGGAGCCAGCAGTCCATGATTGTGAGAGGGATGTACGACTGCAGTCAAACATCCTCCAAAAGGTCCTAGATTGGAGAGGGTGCAGGCCAGACTGAGGGGTCTCCACCACCCATACACAAATGTTGTGCACCAGGCCTCTAGTAGGGTTATGAAGATTTAATGAGTCAATGACCAGGGAGTGCTTTGACAGTGTTCACACGTAGTAAGTGTCAGGTACGTGTCTGGTAAACACAATATGTGGGGCCCAGGCGCCAATGCTGCGGCCAGCGAGCCACCTGGATCTTGCTGCGCCCCAGATCCCAATCCCCCCTATTCTGAGCAGCACCATCACTCATGCAGGTCTGAGAACCACTGGGATGCCGTGGAAAGAGCACTGGACTGGGAGTCCGCAGCCCTTGGTCCCAGCCCTGCCGCTGAGTTGCCCTGTTTCCTCGGTAAAGTCACTTTCCCTCTCTGGGCCTCAGCTTCCCGGGCTGTAAATGGAGAATCGGAGTGGAAGATCTCTGAGGGCCTCCAGCTCAGAGAGCCTGGCTGTCAGTGGCCCCCCCGTCTTGCCCCAGGCAGTATGTGCATTGGGCGGGCCCGCAGACCCCTCTGGAGCGTGTCTAGAACCAGGGGAAGGCAGAGGGCAGCGGCTGCCTGAGCTCCTCCAGAGCCTAGGTGCTCCCCTCGCCTGGCCTGGCAGATGCCTGGGCCTCAAGGCACGGACTATGTTGCCCTTTTCCTGAGTACCCTGTGGGCCCGGGCATTGATGGATGCCTTCTGGATCTGTTCTGGCCCCAGTGCCCGGGGTTGGCAGAGCTGCTCTGCCCGCTGTGGCACAATGTTTATTTATGGACTCATTAGTCTGACTGTGTGGCTGATGTCTTGCCTCTCTCCCTGACTCTCAGCCGGGGCCTGGCACAGAGCCTGGCACATAGTTGGTGCTCTGGAACTATTTGTTAATTAAAAGAAGGTAAAGACTGAGCTGAGGCTCCAGGGCTCCTCTCCTATGAAGGAACCCTATATCCAGGCTCTGCACCCTAAGAACTCGTATCCTAACCACCATAGATTTCATCCTGGGAACCAGTGAGCCCCGCTGGGAATTAAGTCACAGCCCTATTGGAGTTGGCCGTCTCCTGAGACTCACTCCCCGGTTTCCCGGGACAATGGTGGGCTCCGCTTCCCCGGAGCCTGCAGGATGACAGCCTTCCGATCGGGAAGCTTCCTGCGAGGGCTGCCTTGGCTCTGGCCCCAGGGACAAGACGCGGCATTGTCTGGAGTCTGTAGCTTGGATGAGGGCTGTTCCAGGTCTCCCCTCAGAAAGGACGTTTCCTTATGCGTGTATGTGTGAGAGGGACAGGAACAGAGAGACAGGCAGAGGCCGGCACTCAGAGGCATTGGGAGAGTAGGGGGCAAAGGGACAGCACGTCAGTCCAGAGTGGCCGAGGTGGAGGGAGGCAGGGAAGGAGGATGGGACTCCTCCTGCTCCATTTTTTTCTGTGCCGACATCCTAGGATGCCCGCCACTCTGGCAGTACGCATGTTCAGGTTGGAGCTGGCTATGGGGCGGGCACCCCCAACTTGGGCCTCAGGCACATCAGACAACCCACGGCAGCAGCCATGGCGGCAGCCCCGAACGGCTCTGTACCGGCGAAGCCGCCGCCTGCGGTGGTGGGGCTGCCCTGTGGCTGGGAGTGGCACCCTGGAGGCAGACCCACTGTGTGCAATCCTGGCTCCACACCCCACTAGCGGTGTGACCGTGGGCAGCTTGCACTGCCATTCTGTAGCTTGGGTTCTCCCTAGGGTAATAATAGAGCTGCCTGAGCAGGCGCTGGGGGGACTAATAGAATAATTTCATGAAGGCCATGCTCTCAGAACAGTGCCTGGCACGGGATCGCTGAACCCGCCATTAATTCCCGTGGTGGGCAGGTCACGTGTGGTCAGCCCCGATTTACGGAGGAGGGAACCAAGGGGCAGGGTGGCTGGGACTTGCTCAGTGATGCCCAGCCAACATTGGACAGGGGACCCCTCCTTCCCAGTCCCATGTTCGCTCCTCTGCCCCCCTGATCCTCTCTCTCGGGCTGTTGTAGCATCAGATTGAGGGGAGGAAGCCCCCACACTCCCTGTCCGTCTCTGGTCCCCAGAGTTTGGTTCACAAAAATGCTAAATAAAAGCATGTGTCCCGCCGCCCTGGATGGTGCTGCTGGGAGGCGCCTGAGGCAGCCGCGGCTTTCCCTCCCGGGGCGGGCGTGGCATTCGCCAAGTCAGCCCGTGGTGGCTGCAGGACCCCGGGTTGAATTGCAGCCACCCACTGGGATGAGAGCGGCACGGGGGTGGGGGCGTGACGGGGAAGCCTCGGTGATTGGCTCCCTCCTGCCCGAGTGGTGGCTGGTGGCTCTGCACTGCCCCCGCAGGGGGAGCCCTCAGGATGTGTGTGGGGTGCCGCCGGTTCGGGATCCTAGTGCCAGTGGGTGCCACGGTAAGGGGTGGATGCCTCTCCCTTCCGGGGCCAGCCTGGGCGAGGGTTGGGGAGGGGGGGCAGATAGCAGGGGAGCGAGGGCCAGCCAGTAGGAGCGGTAGCCCAGGACCCAGCTGGGCCCCTTGCAGGCTGAAGGACCGGCTGGCAGAGGACTCTGCTTGGAGACATCCCGGATTCCTCCGATGAAAGTGGCTTGGGAAATCACAGAGTTTTCTGTTTGATGGAAACAAGAAATCCAGCTGCTCTGCGGAGCGGTGGCAGCTGGCTGGACAGGGTGTGTGTTTGGGAAGAGCTCTGGAGGAGGAGGAGGAGGAGGATGAAGAGAAGGAGGAGGAGGAGGAGGAGGAGGAGGAGGAGGAGGAGAACAAGGGGGAGGAGGAAGAAGGAGGAGGAGGGGGAGGAGAGGGAGGGCCGAGTGATGCAAGGGTTTTGAAAAGGCTACCTAGATGTGGGAGGTGGAACCTGGTCATTTGGTTCTGCTTTTCCCAGCAGGTATCGCTCCCCTGGGGAACTTGGGTAAGTCCATAAATAGCTCTGCTGACACAAAGAAGCTCTGTCTGGGAAGGCAGCTGCTTGACACGGCCGGCGGCTGGCCGCCAGGAGCTGCCACTGACACGGCTGCCCGCCCGCCTGCGGGAGGAGCCGCGGACGCCCGGCAGAGACCTGGGCGGGCGGGCTGGCAGCAGCGGCAGCCCCGAGTCGCCTGGGTCCCTGGCGGAGTGTGCTGGGTAGGTGCCTCGGTGACAGGGTATGTGTGTGGGGGGGTCGGTGGGGGGGATCTGGTCCAAGCCACCCTGTGCCCCTGTTCCCATTGTTTCTTCCCCAGGGCAGCCATTGATGGGCATGTTCAACCAAACCATGTGTGTTCTGATCGGAGACAGCTGTGCATGTGTGTGCGTGTGCGTGTGCGTGTGCGTGTGTGTGTGTGTGTGTGTGTGTCAGGGGTGGGGACCCTGCAGGGCAGGGGCATGCTTCCACCGTGTGCTGCTCTCCACTTCTGGGCTGGTCAGTCAGCTTTTCTTCCTGGGAGAGAGGAATGTTTGGTGACCAGGAGCCGGGACACTGCCTGGGGAGGGCGTGCTCAGCCGGTGGTGTTGGTGGTTATGTCAGGGACGCTGACCGCACGCCAGGCCCCCCGGAAAGGCTGCTCGTGCCTAGTTCCGTGTCAGGGAGGGAGTGGTCTCGGGGGCGGGCCCCAGGGTTGCCTGTGATCCCTGAGACTTCTGCTGAAATGGCACTTGGGAGCGCAGCAGGGACGCTGAGCCCCTTGGGAAAGGTCCCGCACCCGCTCCCTTGGCTCCGGCTGAGGCTCGTAAGGAAGGGGTGTCGGTTGGGGGAAGGAGGTGTCCGTTAGGGAGGTGTCGGTTAGGAAGGGAGGGTGTCGGTTAGGAAGGGAGGGACCCAGGGACCCACCCACCCCACAGAGCTAGCCACTGTGCGTGGGCAGAGGCCAGCTTGGAGGCCCCACCCCTCTACTCTTGTCCAGAGGTTTTCAGGAAGAACCCTTGTGCCGTGGGACCTCAGGGCTGAAGAAGAGCCCGGGTCCAGAAAGGGTAAGGGCCACGTCCAAGTTCACACAGTGGTCAATGGCCGGGACCAAGATGGAGGACCTCTGCGCCCTGGAGCAGTGAGGACAGGGTGCCTGGCTGCCAGCCCCGCAGCCCGGGCTGGGCACTTCAGCTGTGGGCATGGCACCCTCCGGCCAGGGCCACGGGGCGCTCACCAGAAACTTTCCACTTTCTGCCCCCTGAAGGCGTGCGGCTGGGCTGATCCTCCTCTCGGGCTGGCTGGAGCGGGCAGATCGAGAAGGAAGGAGCTGCAGCGCCCGCCCCACCAGTGCCCGCGGGATCCCAGCCAGGGCGCTGCGACCGCAGTCAGAGTTTCCACCAGAGCCCCTGGGGTCCTCCTGCCCAGCCCAGGGGCACCTGCCCGCTTCCCCGGCTCGAGCACGTGGCCTGGCTTAGCCCAGGGCGGGCCCTTCGGGGAGCCGAGTTCTACAGCAGGGCTTGCTCCGGGCCCAGCCAGGCATCGGAGGCAGCAGGGCGGTGGTGACGACAGAGGCAGCGGAGGCAAGTGACCCCCTGTCTCCAGGGCTTGGAACCAGACATCTTTGCTGAGGCTTCGGACTCTAAGTACTTGGTATCGATGAAGGCACCCCACGCCCGGCTCTCTCACCTTTGCACACGCTGTTCCTGCCGCCCGGTCAGCCGGCCTCTTCCTTCCTCTCCAGGTCTTCGTCCCGCCCACACTTCCGCCCCCACAGCCAACATTCCCCTTGGACTCTGTCTGTCCATGGCGGCCAGGAGTCCCTTTGGAGGGGCCCTAGTTTCTGCATGTCAGGGTTGTTTCCATAGGGTCAAGGGGTTGAGGGGGGATTTGACCGGAGGCGAGGCAGGGAGAATCTCGGCTTCAGCCTGGCTGAGGCCACAGCGAGAGCCCGCTCAGAAGTCACACGGGGCGAGGATGGTGTCCACCCCGTGGCCTGGCCATGTGGGCAGAAGGGGCAGCCCTGGCTTGTTTGAATGCAACGCTTATGGCCCTTTGCACAGACTCGAGTGGCTCGGCGCTCAGCTTGGGGCCCCTTCAGATGGTGGGGTAGATCTGGGCGGCCCTTCAACCAGGGGTCCGCTTCGTTTCCTGAGAAGGAGCACAGGTGTGGGAGGAGTGCTCATTCCAAGCTGGGTTCCTGGCACTCCTGAGAGCTATTCCCCCATTTGGTCTCCAAGGCTCTAGCGATGGCGCAGTCCGTTTGCCTTCTGGATACACAGGGCAATGAGGCAGGAGAGGAAGGACTTGCCTGAGGTTCTGTGGGACTCAGCAGCACAGTTGGGACAAGACCCAGGTCTCCAGCCCCCCAGCCCAGGTGTCTCTCTCTGTCACACCAACTGGATCGCTCGGAATGCCCGGCTTTCGTCTTGGGGCTCCTTTTCTCTGGACTCCGCATCGACACGTTTTTTCCTTAGGGCCTCTGGGCTTGCTGGCTGGGGCCCGGCTCTCCTCTGGAAGAACAGTGTGTGCAGGAGAGAGAGCCCTGGGCTGGCCAAGGCTGGAGGCTAAGGCACATTCTAGTCCCTGCTTGCGGGAGGATCTCAGGCAAATATGCACTTCCCCCTCTGGCTCAGTTTCCTCTTTGGAGCAACCAGGGACTGGAGCAGGTATTGCCAGGCTCCTTCCAGCCATCTGATTCTCGGATTCTCTGCAGACCCTCTCCTCTCCCTGGGTTTGCAGGGTTCTTGGCAAAGGCCAGGGTCTGGCTCAGCAAGACAGCAGCCCCCAACCTGCTGTCAGGTGCTCCTGGTCAGAAGCCTTCTCCTACAAGCTGGAGCCCGGGCTGAGGCTGGGAGGTTTGTTGTTGTTTGTGGAGCCAGGCCGTTTCCAAGATGTCATTGCTCGGGGAAAGCCATCATTCCTCCCAGGGATAAACAAGGCTGCGTATGGCTCAGCCCTCTCAGCCCACAGAGGCTGGAGCCACTCACCACAGGCCAACCAGGCTCAGCCCCAGGGAGCCGCCACCTTCCCCGGCACAACCCGCTGCACCCAAGCATCTGGATGGGGCTAGGGTGAGGCAGAACTGGGGGGCCAGGGCTGTGAGACACTTGTGAGGCCAAAGCTTTCAGGCACAGAAGAGAGAGGAAGGGGTCCCAGGATACCCTCTTCCTCTGGCAATGGGCCTAGGTCATCACTCCAGGTGGCCTGTGGCTTTTCCCCTCTCCCTCCTGCTTGCACCTAGCACTGTAGCTCAGGCTGCTGCCAGAGAACTGTCAGCAACTCCCCCAACTTAGAAAGGTGGGGGACGCAGTAAGTAATTTGGAACCGGGCACACTTGCCCTCATGTAGCCAAGACCCTGTGTGGTGTCCTTCTCACCTTTCAATGGGTTAGCCCGGGCCTAAGGGCAGAACGCAGACCCTTGGGACAGGGTGGCAGAGTGTAGGGGACCAGGGAGAGGCAGAGAAGAGGTGGGCAGAGCCTCTGAGAGAAAAACGGCTGGCTGAAATCTTGAGCCAAGGCTGGAGGCAGCCTGGGGGTGGACCCAGGATGGTAGGTGGCGTGGTCGTGCCTCAAGTCAAGGGTTGGAACTGATGTCCATCCAGGACCTGGAGACCTTCACTGCTCTGACCTCCATTAGGGAATTTCCCTGTTGATCCAATTGCTGGTCTGTGAGGTCCAAAAGGTTGGTGACCACTGATCCAAAGAGCTGCTCTATACTTATCCTCTCTGCCTGCTTCCCTCCTTTCCTCCCTTGCACATGTGTTTAATGTCTACTGTGTAGCATGCATTGCCAGGTACTAGAGATATAAAGGCCCAATCTTTTTTTTAAAGATATGTTTTTATTGATTTCAGAGAGGAAGGGAGAGGGAGAGAGAGATAGAAACATCAATGATGAGAATCATTGATCAGCTGCCTCCTGCATGACCCCCCCCCCCCCCACCTTCGGTCACTGGGGATCAAGCCTGAAACCCAGTATGTGCCCTGACAGGGAATCAAACCGTGACTTTCTGGTTCATAGATTGATGCTCAACCACTGGGCCACACTGACCAGGCAAGGCCCAATCTTTAATGAAGTGCCAGGATAGACATGTGATGGATGGTAACAACAGAGTTGGGTTGGGAGGGGGCTGTGAGAATCCTGGGAAAGCTTTTAACCCAGCCTGAGAGCCTCCATGAAACTTTCTGCAGAAGGTGAGGCTGAATCTGGTTCCAGAGTCACTTGTCCATCAAGGTCTCCATCCTGGTCAGTCCACCCCTCTGAGGTGTAGACGTGTTTCCTGCCCAGCTATAAAAATCACCTGTGTATCACGCCACATGTACCTTCCTGTCCCACGGGAGGCCGTAGGATATGTGTGTGGAGGTGCATGGGCTCTGGACTTGAGGGGCTGCCCTTCCACTTTACAGTTGCGTGCCCTTGGGCAAGACCCTGGACCTCTCCATGCCTCCCTTTCCTCAGGCCCTGGCCCAGCCTCAGCTGGTTAAATGAGAAGATGGTACCAGAATGCTTTGCTCCCAGTGGCTGTTACTGAATGAGACGATATGGGTGAAGCGAGGCTCTTGGCGCAGGGTGTGGCACAGAGTGGGCATTCAGTGGCATGGCAGCTCTTTGGAATGTGCCGTCAGAAATGGGTACAAAGGAAAGGGGGATCCAGCCCATGGGGCAGGGGAGACACTGGGATAAAGGCTTTTGTTTGTATGTTTTTTAAGTGAACTTTGAAGTTGAAGTGTAATTTACAGAAAGATTAGGATGACAGAGCCAATGGATTTCCACAAAGTGAACACACCCTCCAGGTCAAGAAATAGAAATTCGAGTCCCCTGGGAACCTCTTTCCTCCCATTTCCGTCACTACCCCCTCAAAGGTAACCCTTTGCATTTTAACCCAATTCACTGGCTCTGTCGTCCTAATCTTTCTGTAAATTACACTTCAACTTCAAAGTTCACTTAAAAAACATACACACAAAAGCCTTTATCCCAGTGTCTCCCCTGCCCCGTGGGCTGGGATCCCTCTTTCCTCTGTACCCATTTCTGACGGCACATTCCAAAGAGCTGCCATGCCACCGAATGCCCTTCATTGATTAGTGATGCCTGTCTTTGAACTTCGTGCACATGGAATCATTGAGAACGTATTCTCTTGTACTGACTTCTTTCCGTCATCATTTTGATGGTGGGATTTGTCCATGCTATTACATGAGGTTTTATTTTATTCATTCTCATTGCGGTGTGGTGTTTTATTGTGTGGATACACCACAATTGACCCATTCTCCTGTGGATGGATACTCGGGCTGTTGCCATTTGGGGGTTATAATGAGTAGTGCTGCTATGAATACTCTTGCACATGGCTATTAATGCACTATGTATACTTCTCTGCTGGGTAAGTACTTAAGGTTTGCGACTGTGAGTCATAAAATGGTGTGTAATTAGCTTTAGTAGCTACAATCATGTAATTTTCCAAAGGGTGACCCCACCACACCCTCCTGGAGCAGCGTATGAGCACCGCACCGACATTGTCAGTGTTGGGCGTGCTGGTATCTCACTGTGGGTTTTGTTTGCATTTCCTCGATGACTAATGAGGTCCAACACCTTTTCATAGGGCCATGTGGATAAACTCTTTACGAAGTGTCTGTTCAAGTCTTTCTCCCAGTTTTCTATTGAGTTATCTGCCTTTATTCTGGTTGATTTGTGGGAGCTTAAAATATTCTGGATAGTGTTTACTGTCGGAGATGCACACTGCAAATATCTCCTCCCACTCTGTGGCTTTGTATTCTCACCTTTTAATGCCGTCTAACCTGTCAATCTTTCTCTTTTATGGAGAGCGTTTTTTGTATCATCGTGTTTCTCGGCCCATTACGAGGTTATGGCTATAGTCTCTTATTTTATCTTGTAGAAGCTTAATTGCTTTGTGGTTTTATATTTAGATCTAAAACCAGTTGAAATAGATTCTTAGGCACGGTGTGGGTGTAGAGGGCGAGACTCCTTTTCTCTGAGTGGCCATCCAATTTATTTAGAAGGCCATCTTTTCTCATGATAGGGCATATCACCTTTGTTAGAAATCAACGGGCAATCCATGTGTGGGTGAGCTGAGTTTTAGAGATAGATAAGGAGTTTGCTGGATAGATAAGGGAAGTCGGGGTGTTCCAGGTAGGAAGTACAGTGAGCACAGGTATAGGAGTGCCTGAGAGTAGAGTCTGTTTGGGGAAACACAAATGTAGTTGAGCCCTGACCAACATGGGAGTTTGGAGGCCCTGGCCCTCTGTACAATCCCTGCATAACTTTTGACTCCCCAAAGCTTACCTACTAATAGCTTACTGTTGACCATAAACCTTACTGATAACATAAACTATTGATAACACATATTTCCTATTTAAATATATTACATATGTGTTCTTACTGTAAAGTAAGTGAGAAAAAAGAAAAACATTAAGAAAATCATAAGGAAGAGAAAATACATATACAGTATTTTATTGAAAAAAAAACCCCCACATATAAGTGGACCTGCGCAGTTCAAAACTGTGTTGTTTGAGGGCACCTGTAGTTCATACTGCTGGAGGGAAGAGAGAGGAATGGTATGTGTGGTAGAGGGGTCAGCCGGTAGGGGCAGAACAAGCAGGGTATGGAGCTAGGACGATACTCTCCCTGAGGGATGGAGGGTTTTAAGCAGGAGAGGAATACTGTCAATTCATGTGAGGGACATGGGAGAAAGTCCATCCTCCATGACAGGAGGATGGCGGG
Source organism: Antrozous pallidus (assembly GCA_027563665.1). Classification (NCBI taxonomy): domain Eukaryota; kingdom Metazoa; phylum Chordata; class Mammalia; order Chiroptera; family Vespertilionidae; genus Antrozous; species Antrozous pallidus. The sequence goes on along the minus strand of CM050522.1, from coordinate 75,790,001 downwards.
AGAATGAGTTAGGAGCAGACTGTGAACCCGGGCAAATCCAGCCTCACCCTCACCCCTCGGCAGAGACAGAAGGTGTCTGCTACAGGGGGCAGTGGTGGAGGCTGCAGCCTGCCTGGGGCCTTGGAGGGTGACCTTTGGCCACAGGGTTGCAGCTGATGTCCAGATGTCCACCCCAGTGTTGTCAAGAGGAAGAGCCTCTTCCCCGCCCCAGCACTCCATGCCCTGAAGGAGGAGACATTTTAGGAACTGGGGCAGCCCAACAAGGCGGGGGAATCTCTGGACACGGGGTGCTTTCTGCTTCCCCTGCCCTTGACGCACCCACCGGGAGACCTGGCCACCCCTTGGGTCCTGAGATCTGACCCCTCCAGGCTGCCTGAGATTCAGAACTGGACGAACTCCCTCCTGGAGAGTGCAGCCCAGACAGGGGAGTAACTTGGCCTCGGCCACATGGGAGCCAGGCTGGCCTAGCCTAGGGGACGCTGAGTCCCTCCAGGGCCTTTGGTATGGGGCCTCAGTTTCCTCTCCCGAAATGTACAGATGATAGTACCCCTAGCCTTAGGCTGTCACAAGGGTCAGAATGGGTCAAGCACCTTCTCCTGGAGAGGCATGCAGAGGAGCGGGGGTGGTGGGGAGGCTGCTGCTGCTGAGAGTAATCGTGATGATAGGAACTGTGAATGTTTATTAAGCACCTATTCTGTGCCAGGCTCCTTGGTGTGATGGTCTCTCCGCAATGCTGTGCTGTAGGCACTCACTCCTTGTGTCATCATTTTCCGGGTAAGGAAACGGAGCCTTGAAGAGTTGAAGCAGCCTGGCCAAGGCCGCTGAGCTGGGAGGTGGCAGAGCCAGGATTTGAGTCTGGATTTTGTCCGACTCCAGACCCCGCTGCTTCACCGGCAATAGGCTTCCCTCCACCAACCCGGCTCTGAAAGTGCTCCCTGTTCTCTGAGCTGTTGCTTGGAGTTAAGCTGTAGATTCGGGGTTGATCCCTGGTGCTGGCCTTGAGGGAGAGTCGGGCAGTGGAGAGGCAGGGCATGGGGGGCTGGGCATGCCGTGGGCCAGGCTCTGCCGCCCATCCCCTGGCAGCCCTGTGGGGGAGGCGGCACATGACTCAGCCACACAGTTAGGAGGTGGGATTCAATCCCAGGCCTGCCTGAGTCCAAATCCTGGCCTCATGGCCACAGGGCTATTTGTGCCCGTCCCCGGGGTCCTCCTCGCTTGGCAGAGCTTTTCTGTTTGAATCCTAGTCTAGACATCACAGAGAAGCCACAGGCCGCTGGCTCTGCCTGTGAAGAGGTCCCTGGGAGGAAGATAGTTTGGGAGGGTTGCCAGGTATATGCAGTTCTGTACCACCCCTCCCTGCACCGAGTGAGCTGGGCATCTGCCTTTCAGTCTCCACCTGTTTGGGCTAAGAGCAGGGACCCTGTATTTGGTCCTGCTCACCATGCCCAGCATAGGGCCTGGCCCAGGGGGGGACTGGTAAAGTGTTTTGAAGGGAGGGAGGGAGGAAAGGCAGTGAAGGGGGCGGGGGAGGAAGCATGGGGTGGTGGAAGGACTGGGCCTTCAGACGCAGGCAGACTATGGTTTCAGTCCGGATGCCTCTACTTGCTTTTCAATATTGCTCAAGTTACTTAAGCTCTCTGAGTCACGTTTCCTTATTTGCAAAATGGGGCCAGGGATGACCTCATAAGGTTGCTGGAAGTGAGAGTATATGTGAAGCAAGTGTCACAGTGCCTGGTGTCTAGTAGTTGCTCAATTAATGGTCTCTTTCTCTCTCTTCCCCTACCTTTTTCACCGTTTTCTGTTACCACCATCTCTAGCTCCACCTCCCTTACCTCCACAGCACCAACCAAGTCTGCACTGCTTTCAGGGTGAGGCCCAACTTCCTTAACATATCCATGCTCTTCTCCATGGACCCACCTGCACTTCCTCGAATGTTCCATGCCGTCTCCTTTTCCAGCCCTTTCCGCTTTCATAGTCCCCTGGGGTGGGTAGTGGCTGGGTGGGAGATTGCCTTGGCCCCTCACCTGGTTCTCTCCCTCTGAGGACTGATGCCTTCAGGAGAGAGAACGGGTCTTGCTACTCTTTGGCTCCTCATCTTGCACAGGCCCTTGCTCATGGCTGGGGCTCCTGAGGTATTTGCTGAGTAACTCTGGCAATGGGGGCAGAGGTGAGGGTGAGTAAGCCAGATGCTCAGCCCTGATGAGCCAAAGCAGGGCCTCCTCAGGCCAGGAGAGGAGGGCAGGGCAGGCATTAGCAGGAGAGGACAGAGCCCTCTAGCCAGGCCATCCCAGGGCAGCGTTTAGCTGGGCTCCAAGGGATGGGCAGGAAATGGGCTTGAGGAAATAGAGATATTATGGAAATGTTCTCTCGGGCAGAGAAAGAGGGTGCCAGGTGGGAAGGGGAGTGATGGTAGAGCCCACAGGTAAACTGGTTCCTGAGCAGAGGGTCCAGGGGTGGGTGGGGCAGGAGAGACCCAAAGGCCCTAGCGCTCTCCTTCTGACAGAGGGAGGCATCAGTCACCACAGGGAGAGGAGGAGGCTGGGAAATGCCAGCTCTCAAAGCCATGCCTGTCAGATAAGAGAGCTACAGGTATGAACGGGGTCTCTGGAGCGAGGGGAGGAGGAGCGGCGGAGACTGCGAGTGCAGTGCAAACTCAGTGGTGTCTGAGTCCCCAGAGGAGAAGAAACGTGGCAAGGTGGTGACAGGGCTTAGTACCGGAAACTCAGACCTTGGGGACGCCTCCTCCTGCCCAGTGAGAGGCTGGGCATCCAGGAGGGTGGGGAGGCATCCCAGCAGGCTCCAGAGGCCAGGCCTGGGGAGGGGGGTGTCCTTCTGCTGAGCCTGGTGGCAGTGCCAGGAGTAGAGGAGGTTTCTTAGAGGAGGCTTCTCTCTTCTCGTGCCTCAGGGTGGCTTTGTCTTGAGAGTTTCTGAACTGAATGAGCTACTTCTCCTCTTAGCCTCAGTATTGCTTTCCATAGAATGGGTGTGCTCACTGCCCCCCTGGGCCCCTGAGAGACTTGTAAGCTACCGTGGGATCCTTTAGGAACAGAGAATTTTCCACCTGCAATTCAATTCCTCCTTCCTCTCGCTCCTCCTGCAGTTGGGCCTCTGTTTCTAGGGAACGTGTCTGGGTAGCTGACTCCAGCCGGCTTGCCAGCTCCCCATCCTGGCACAGGTGCTGTGAGGTCCTGCCTCTTTTCACTGCTTCCTGTCACAGAGGGAGCGGTCTGTGTTGGAGCTGGTCCCAAACTCGATTCTGGTCTGGACTCTGTCCTGATTCCTTGGGGCATGTCACCATCCTCCTCTGGGCCTTACCCACCTCATCTGTGAACTGAGGCTGTTCCCCAGAATTCCCCGGGGAGTCAGAAAAAAGTGGAGGTACCCAGGCCCTACTTTGTAGGGAATCCAGTAGATCTGGAAGTGGGCCCAGGCAGAGATATTTTTAAATGTGCCACAGGTGATTCTACAGTGTTCCTCTGTTGAGAACCAGTAGTCTGGATCAGTGCTTTTCGAATTTCAATATGCAAATTAATCAGCCAGGATCTCAGTAAAATTCCAGGAAATGTGGACTGAGGCCCAAGATCCTGTCTCACATGAGCTCCTGGTGCTGCTATTGCCGGTTCTTGGCCACATTTTGAGTAGGAAGAGTCTAGATGGACCCAGGAGGTTCACTGGATTTCTCATTCATTCATCAGACACTTAAGATTGGAGTAGTGAGGGTAGAGGGAGAACAGAGTCTCCCAGGGCTACAGAAACGGGACTTTATCTGGAGGGCTGGTGAGCCTCATCAGGTGTCAAGCAGAGGAGTGACAGTGTCAGATTTGCACTTAGACGTCCCCCGGGCATGACTCCGAGAATGACCAGCAGGCTCTGGACTGCTGCTGGGGGGTTGACATCAGGCCCGATGGAAGAACACAGTGGTCTGGAGGGCGCTGGTGGCAGTGGAGAAGGGGAGAGTGCAAAGATTACTTTTTAAAAAAATTCATAATCTATGTTTTTTAGAAAAGTTTTGGGAATTGAGAGGAAAGTACAGAATGTTCCTACACATTCATAACCTCCCCCAGTGGAATGATTCTTAAGATTTTATGAGGGACAGTCAGGGAGCATTTGGTGATTGGCCACAGGGGCAGTAGTGGCGGAAAAGGGAGGGAGAATGATCCCCAGGTCCCTGGTTTGGGCAACAGGTGTTGGCATCATTGATAAAGAGGCCAAGAGGAGGAAGGGACTGAGGAAGACCGTCCGTTCAGGGTGGGACACATTGAACTGGGGACACTGATGGGCGGTCCATTGGAAGGTTTCCATCTCCGTGCCTGCACTCCAGGTGTTTGCCTTCCTGGCTCAGGGCCTTTGCATCTGCTGTCCCCCCTCCCCTCCCCGCCGAGGGAGCCCTCCTCCCCAATGAGCAGATTTCAGGCTGAGTGTTGGCCCGCTGGGTGGCCTTCCCCACTGCCCCTTTCTTCTCACTCACAGCACCTTCGAGTTTTCCTTTGCGCAATGGATCGCGGTTTGTATTCACTGTTAGTTTCTGTGGGCGATGACTTGGTTAATGTCAGTCCCTCCTCTCTAGCCTCTGAGCCCCACCAGGAGAGGCCATGTCTTCCTCGTCCCCTTTTGTGACCACGGAGCCCAGAACCGTGTTTGGGAGCAGCGCTGTCCCACGAGTGCTTGGTGGACACTGACTGATGGGGCTGCGCTGAGGAGGCAGGTCTGGGCTGGCCCAGTGGACTGGGCGTTGGCAGTGGCCGGAGATGGTGATGATAGCCTGGGGAGTGGGTGCCTGAGAGAGCAGCAGGACCCGGTTATGGCTAAGGAAACGGGGGGCCAGAGAGGTGACGCCCGAGTTCACCCCGCCAGTGTGAAGTCAGGATCAGTATCCAGAGGGAGCTGGCCGGAGAGATGGACTGAGGCTGGGCTGGAGAGCTCAGTGTCAGCCGAGCAACTGAGGTTCCTGGAAGCCAGCCTTGAGCCAGGAACCCAGGAGCCAGGCCCAGAGTGTGCCAAATTCGAAGGAGTAACCCATCCCAAGTCAACCTGGAGGTCAAACGCTGGGCCAGTATTCTAATAACTGCTCCCTTTCTCTGAGGCCTTTTGAGTTCACAGACCAATTTCCCTTGATCCCCTTAACTCTGTGGGACAGGGGGCAAGAGGCATCCCACCCCATTTGATGTAGAAAAAAAAAAAAAAAACCCAGAAGTGAGAGCCTGGGTCCACACAGCTAACAAATAATAGAGTGAAGGTTCCAACCCAGGCCTCCTGGACATAAAGTCCAGCGCTCTTTCTGTGAAATCCTAGCTGTGTAAGGGGATGGAGGCAAACCCCAGCTCACACCTCCCCGTGCCCTCCCCTCCCCCACCTCCTTCAGGAAGTGGCTTTGAGGGCACACGTGGAGCTGGAACGCGTAGTGGATGTGATGAGTCATCTCAGTGAGAGCTGCAGGTTGACTCTGAGGTCAGCAGACCTGGTTCCACATTTAGCAGCTGGGTGACATCGAGGGAGTCAGTCTCAGCAGCTCACGGCCATCCCCAGCTGCATTAGCTGGTGGGGACCGGGGGCTAGAAGCCAGAGCTGGTGTGAGCAAGAGCTCTGCTGTCACACCTGCCGGCCTTCCTCAGCCGGTTCTGAGCCCTGGATTGGATTGGGGAGAGGATTTGATTAGATCCTCAACAACAGTTCCATTTAGAAAGCCTGGTTCATTTCCTGTGTGCTTCTAGCGGGCGAGACACAGACAGAATTAACCCTGGTCCAGCCAAGCCAAGGAAGTGATGGGTGGGGGTGAGAGACTCCCCGCAGGAGAGGGGCAGCTGCACTGAGGACTCAGGACGCAAGGCCATGGGCCAGCAGACTGGTCTCTCTGGCCGCATTGTTGTGACCACATCAGTTGCAACAGCTGCCCAGCTGGGTGTCCCCACTGCCTGCACTTCCTCCATCAGAGCGCTCACCACACTGGACAAGACCGATTGTCCAGCCTTTTGTTTTTTTCTGCTCAGATCAGAGGCAAAGACTGTGCCCCACTTGTCCTCTGCTGTGCCCCAGCCACCTGTGCCTGGGGAATGAGTGAATGCATGCACGTTGTCCCAGTCCCCCCAACGCCCTGCCCTGCTCATCCTGCCCAGAGCAGCTTACATGCAGGAGCCTCTGCATGTGTCATCTCTTCGCTCACAGGACAGTCCCATGGCTGGCATCCATCTATTCTGTGACTTATTCTCATCTTTATCTCTTCTCCTTTCCTAATTCTCTCAGGTGCCACCTCTCCCCGCAGGTTTCTGAGGTTTCCTGTATTTGCTCCAGAGGCCCCCTTCTCCCAAGGCACCCCCCCCCCCCATCCCAGCTCTCCAAAGAACACTGGCCTAACCAAACCTACCGGGTGGCCCATCAGGAGCACAGGACAGAACCAATGAGCTCTGGTCCCTGTTTGCAAGTGTCTGCCTGTGGGGGAATGGGCCCAAGTTGGGTAATGCTCAGCCTGCTCCCCCTTCTAGACCCCTGCTCCCCCTTCTAGACCCCCAACAACGTGTGTAGAAGGGTCTAAAGAAGCAGGGAGAGACCCTCTACCAGGAGACATAACTGAATCAGTCTCTGATGTGTTAGGTGATTTTCTGAGCCCAGTTCCCCCTCCTTAGACTGATCACAGCCACCATTTCATCAGATGCCGATGGGACCACTCCTGTGAGTCCCGTGTGATATCACGGCTCAGCTCTGTGTGTCTCGGAGGCTGGGGGCTTGGCCAGAGTTGCACAGCTGGAAAGTGACCTCACAGGGATCAAAACCAAAGTCTGACTCTGGCATGCGAGCTCCAAAATGCCGGGCACTCTGAGAGCCCTTCAGCCGGCCGGGGCAGGGCGCCCCTGGGGACAGAAGCACTTGTCCTCCCGGCTTTGTTTGGTTTGGCCTCCGTTTAAGGCAAGATTGGCAGAGGCAGGCTGACTTGCGTTTCTGGTTTTGGGTCTGTTGCTGCACTTTCCTGAGGGGTGGGCAGGCTCAGGCAGGCTGGAGGCACCCCTTGGCCAGGCAGGGGCCCCACCCCCACTCTCCAGGAAGGGGGGAAATGCAAATGAGGCTGCTCCTTTCTCAGGGCCACTTGGTGCCTGGCCCAAGGGCACCGGCTCCTGCTTCCTTCCTCCTTCCATTGGTCCTCCCAGGTGGGGGTGAGCTGAGCCGGTTTGGATCCTCGGGGAGCTGGCTTTGGGCATTTGTTTTTCTTGGTGGAGACCGCTCCCTGATGGGTGGGGCGATGGGCGGGGAGCCGGGCTGCTCTGGGGACTGAGATCTGAAGTAGGCTTGGGGAGAAGGAGCCAGAGGCCTGAGGCTCTAACCCCCGCCTGGCCCTGATTGGTACCTTTGGACAAGTCCCCCCTAGGTCACTGTCCAGGCTGGGCTCGGTCTTCCCATCCCTTCAGCTGAGGCTTTCTCTGTCCACCTGGGAGCAGCCCTCAGTTTCCAGGTGAGATTTCTGCATTGGGGGACCTGGCATCACAGCCACCCACTTGGATTCGGGGTGTCTGGGTTTGCTCCAGGGGCCCCTGGGAAAGGCATGATGCTGTTTGAGGTCTGTGACCTCAGCATTTCCCTCTCGATCTATTTTTAGTCACCATGCCTACCAGCATCATAATCCCACTGAGAGCTTTGACTTTCTATAGTATGTTCTCCTGGCTGTTACTTGGGCGTGTTGGATGTCCCATTGGCTAGGTGGGGACCTTGAGGCCCCGACGATTTAGTGTCTGACTCTACCTGACCCCGCAGTGTGAGTCTGGGTTGGCGCCACCCCCCATCCCCACCCCCGCCCCGGGCCTCAGCTTCCCTCTCTGTGCATCAGGGATTTGGGATTGCTGATGTTTCAGGGACTGAGGCTGCGAGGGCTGAGTGTCATCTCCAGGGAATGTCATCTCCCAGATTCGGGCAGGATTTCCCGGGCAAAGAGTCCATGGGGTGCGTGAGGACCTGTCTTTGGCTTTGCCTGGGGACCAGACCCTCCACATCCTCCCCCAGTCCTCTGAGGCCTCCCCTCCCTTTTGCAGCCACCACCTCTGTGGGGGTTGGGCACTTTCACTTTCATGCTCCCAGGCAGTGGTTCTGACCCACACTGTGCTTTCACATCCCCTCGGCTGCTCCCAGAGCCCCGTGTGAACCCTGACACACGTATGCAGCGCCTGGCTGGCCACTAGCTCCCAGATGCGAGGTCTGGCTGGGGCTTCACCGTCACAGACTCCTGGAGGCGAGGAGGCGGTTTCTCAGCTCTGGTGCAGCCTTTTAGTCTCTGGGTGGCGGTGCAGCAAGTCACTCACTGCTCCGTGGCTCAGCTTTCTCATCTGTCAAGTGGACATTAAGGGTCTCTGTCACAAGAACTCTGAACTGTGTTGTAGGGGTATGTGCCCCTGAAGTTCTTAGCGTGTGTGTGTGTGTGTGTGTATGCGCACATTCTCGTGTGTCTGTACAGTTTCTGTGTAGATGTGGTGCCGCCTTTCTTTTTCATTAGGACTAGTTGGTTATGGCCTCTTCATGGCCAAAAACTGGGCTCTAAATAGTTCTAGCAACAGCCTCCCAACTCCTGGACTCTGATGAGTCCAGGCCTGAGACCCGTTTCCCCTGTGACTGCGGCACTGTGGCCACGCCCCACCTCTGCGCCCCGGTCTTCGTGCGAGATCGACCGCTGCATTCAGACTTCCTCCAGGACACTCTTCTCCCCTTTGCAAATGAGATCTGCAGGAACCCAGCACCGACTCCGAGGGTTCTCGGGGTTGTGTACAAGGCAGCAAATGCTTTCTCTCCTGTGTGGGGAACTCCCGAGCTTCCTCCAAGCGCAGGTGCAGAGCCCCCGGGTGCTTCCCCGGTGCGGTTCCATGTGTCCGAGACACCTGGTTAGTCCACGTGTCGGCAATATTTTGAAGTTCTTGTTTCATTCTATTTAGTATTAAACAGCTACTTAAAAAAGATACTTAAATACTGAGAGTAAGTTATTTTTGTTAATTATTGTTTTTTAAAAAATTCATGTTACAGATGTCTCCCAACCCTTCTTGGCCCCCTCCACCTAGACCCTGCCCCACCACAAGCCTTCCCCACATTACTGTCTGTGCCCAGGGACTATGCAGATGTGCACATAAATTCTTTCGTCAGTCTCATCCAGCCTCCCGCATCTCGCCCCTCTGAGATTTTGTTCTTCAGTTTATTTTGTCCAGTAGATTCCACATATAAGTGATATCCTGTGATATTTGTCTTTCTCCGACTGGCTTTTTTTTCGCTTAGCATAATGATTTCCAGGTCCATCCATGCTGTCTCAAAGGGTAAGAGACCCTTCTTTTTTACCAGTATATAGTATTCCATTGTGTAACTACCACAGCTCTATTATCCATTCATCTACCGATGGGCACCCGGGCTGTTTCCTGATCTTAATTACTGTTGATAACACTGCTATGACCATAGGGGTGCATATGTCCTTTCCGATTGGTGTTTTGGGATTCTTAGCACATATTCCCAGAAGTGGGATCGCTGGGTCAAATGGAGTTCCATATTTAATTTTTTGAGGCAACTCCATACTGTTTCCCACAGTGGCTGTACCAGTCTGCATCCCCACTAGCACTTGTTTATTGACTTATTGATGGTAGCCATTCTGGCAGGTGTGATATCTCATTGTAGTTTTAATTTGCATCTCTTTGATGATTAGCCATGTTGAACATTTTCTCGTGTCATCTGTATGGTCATCTGTATGTTCTCTTTGAAGAAGTGTCTATTCAGTTCCTTTGCCCAGGATTTAATTGGATTGTTTGTCTCCCTGGTGTTGCGTTATATAAGTTCTTTATATGTCTTGGAAATGAACCCCTTATCAGGTGTATCATTAGCGAGTATGTTCTCCTATACAGTGGGTTGCCTTTTCATTTTGTTGAGAGCAAGTTCTTATTTGAACAATTCATTAGGCTTTTTTTTAAAGACTTTGGTTCAGGTAGTACCCTTTGGCCGGGTCCAGGATTCTCCCCCTTAGTGACTGCTGCGGCTTGAGGCTTGGTTTGGAGCCTGGCTTCTCCTTTATACATAGAGGTGACTACCCACAGCGGGACTAGCCTGAGAGGGCCATTGGGAAGATTGCATAAGGCAGTGGTCGGCAAACTCATTAGTCAACAGAGCCAAATATCAGCAGTACAACAATTGAAATTTCTTTTGAGAGCCAAATTTATTAAACTTAAACTTCTTCTAATGCCACTTCTTCCAAATAGCCCTTACCCAGGCCGTGGTATTTTGTGGAAGAGCCACACTCAAGGGGCCACAGAGCCGCATGTGGCTCACAAGCTGCAGTTTGCCGACTACTGGTAATGGGTTTAATCTGTCATAGCCTCTGCCACACAATAGGAGCCAGATCTTGGGGGTTACCTCTCCTCCCCTATGTTTTTGATGGGGCGGTAGTTTAGAGCAAGGAGTTAAGGCTGCGACCGAAGGGGCTTTTAGGTTTCCATCTGATGCCTTGGCTTTCAGACTGTGGGGTGCAGGGTGCGGGTGTGGGGGTCAGGCCACTGCCTGATTTTGTTTCAGCCTCCGTGTGTGCAGTACCGGGCACTCGGTAACCGTCTCTTCTGAACCTTGGTTGTTTTCTCTTTGTTTCCCAGATGTTTGAGTCGGAGGTGGATGAGAAAAGAGAGATGCCCTTGGAGGAAGGAAAGGGGCCAGGTGCCGATGACCCCCCACCCAGCAAGGACCCCTCTCCTGGCCAGGAGCCTCTTCCGGGACAAGACCTTCCACTCAATAAGGACTCCTTTTCTGGCCAGGAACCGTCTCCTGGGCAAGAACCCCTATCGAGCAAAGGCTCAGCTTTCTGCCAGGAACCCCCACCATGCCAGGAACCCTCACCAAACAAGGACTCCCCACCGTGCCAGGAACCCCCACCATGCCAGGAACCCTCACCAAACAAGGACTTCCCACCATGCCAGGAACCCACACCAACCAAGGACTCCCCACCGTGCCAGGAACCCCCACCATGCCAGGAACCCTCACCAACCAAGGACTCCCCACCATGCCAGGAGCCCCCTGCAGCCCAAGCCCTCCCTCCCTGCCAAGACCTTCCTGCTAAGCAAGAACCCTCTCCCAGCAAAGAGCCTCTACTCAGCCAAGACCTCCCTACCATCCAGGACCCTCCTGCTCAGGACCTTCCGCCATGTCAAGACCTACTCCCCAGCCAGGCCCCGCTACCAGCTGAGGCCCTTGCTGAGAGCACGGGCTCTGGGGATGCTCCAGCAGCCACCGGGGGCCCGCCTGTGGCCTCTAGGCCAGCCTTTGTGATTCCTGAGGTCCGGCTGGACAGTGCCTACAGCCAGAAGGCAGGGGCGGAGGGGGGCAGCTCCGGGGATGAGGAGGATGCAGAAGAGGCTGAGGAGGGGGATGAGGGGGAGGACGATGAGGATGAGGACACAAGTGATGACAACTACGGAGAGCGCAGCGAGGCCAAGCGCAGCAGCATGATAGAGACGGGCCAGGGCGCCGAGGGCGGCCTCTCGCTGCGGGTGCAGAACTCGCTGCGGCGCCGGACGCACAGTGAGGGCAGCCTGCTGCAGGAGCCCCGCGGGCCCTGCTTCTCCTCCGACACCACCTTGAACTGCTCCGACGGAGAGGGCACTACCTCTGCCTGGGCCATACCTTCGCCCCGCACCCTCAAGAAGGAACTGGGCCGCAACGGGGGCTCCATGCACCACCTTTCCCTCTTTTTCACGGGACACAGGAAGGTAAGAAGGCCGAGGGTGGAGGGGGCGTGGGCACATGAGATGGTGGGGTGGGCTCCAGGCGCTGCAGGGAAGGAGCAGTTACTTTATCCCACCCCCGCCAGCACCCTCCTGCTATGTCTTCCAATGAGTTCTTCCAATGAGCCTTGTACCCGTTTGACAGAGAACAAACTGAGACTCTAGAGACCAGAGGCAGAGCCTGGACTTAAACCCACGACTTTATGACTCCAGACATTGTGTTCTTACAGCTCCGTTGTACTGGGGACCCCCACAGAAAGTAGAGCTGACGCAGCCTAGCCCAGGACATTGTGCATTTGGATCTTGAAGACCTAAGATAGTAGCTGGAGAAACAGTTGCAGTTTAGACGTGGCCCGGGCCCAGCCAGATTAGAAATCCATCAGTCGAAAACAATGACAGCACACATTTTACGTAATTTACATTACCTCATTAATTCTCACAATAGCCCTATGAAGTGGATACGATTATTGTTCCCCCCCAGAGGAGGAAACTGAGGCACTGAGGTTGTCTCACTTGCACTGGGCTTTTATTTATTTATTTATTTAATATATATTTTATTGATGTTTTACAGAGAGGAAGGGAAAGGGATAGAAAGTTAGAAACATTGATGAGAGAAACATCATCCATCAGCTGCCTTTGGCACACCCCCTACTGGCGATGTTCCCTCAGCCAAGGTACATGCCCTTGACCGGAATCGAACCTGGGGCCCTTCAGTCCACAGGCCGACGCTCTATCCACTGAGCCACACCGGTTTCGGCATGCGCTGGGCTTTTAAATATCAGAACCAGAGTTAGCATCTGCCTCCAGGGCTGGAGCTCTTCACCACCGGGCTCTGCCTCCTGCAAATATTTACACTAAGTGGCCAAATTATTATGATCTCTGAATGCATAATAATCTGGCCACTCAGTGTATATCCTATAAAATAATCCTATATAATAAAAGGCTAATATGCAAATTGTCCCCTCAACCAGGAGTTCAACCAGCAGGCAGGCTGGTCAACCGCCCATGTCCCCTCCCCCTGGCCAGGCTGACCTGACACCACCCATGCATGAACTCATGCACCGGGCCTCTAATACACACACACACACACACACACACACACGCACACTGAGTGGCCAGATTATTATGCATTCAGAGGTCATAATAATCTGGCCACTCAATGTGTAAGTAGAGGAATATGTGTGTATTGATTTCCTGCTGTGTGCCAGGCTCTGTTCCCGGGCCCAGCTGGGCCCAGCAATGTGTGAGGCTGACCTCGGCCTGGGAGGCGTGAGCTATCTGTGGGGGCCAGGAAGGTGGCCGGCCCGTGAATGACTGCGCCATGTCCTTGAAACCCATTAGACAGCTTGAGTCTGGGTTCTGTCTCTTACTGTGGAGCCTCGGCTGAGTCACTCAGCTCCTCTGGGCCTCAGTGTCCTCCGAGGAGCAGAGATGAATGGCACTCACATCCCAGGGTGGTTGAGGATAAGCCGGAAGTGTCTGGGGCCTGAGAACATTCATGCAGATGCTAAGCAGATGCTGTTGGGATGCAAACAGCCAGCGCAGTGCAAGGTGTTTGTTGTGACGACTGTTGTGAGGCTAGGCGGGTGGGGGTGGTCAGAGTCTGCAGAAGACAGCTGACCCTCAGAGACCTGGGAGTTCAGGGAGGAGAGACCCAGGGCCCACAGCCATCTGGGAAGTCTTCAGAAGTCCTCCCACTCTTTCCCGTCTCAGCTCCCCTGAGCTGGGCCGTGAGGCTTGAGCAGGTTTGGAGTAAGCAGAGAGGCGGAGGCAGGCATTCTGTGGAAGAGGACGTGGCCGGGATGAAAATGCCCACAGGAGCCAGTCTGGCAAGAGCAGGGGATTCCTGAACTCAGGGATGGCAGGCGCGTGGCACCTGGGAGGAAAGGTGGTTGGGCTGGCAAAGCAGGCTGGGCCCTCAAGAACAGGACCTTAAACTTTGGGTCCAGGATAGGAACGAAATCCCAAAGGAACTGGGACTGGATCTGTTTCCTCATCTGTCAGCACATGTGGTTCTCAAACTTTGAAGTGTTTCCAATTCACCAGGAGGAGGCTATGCATACACAGGTTTCTAAGTCCCCAACCCAGACTTCTAGAAACAGAATTTCCATTGGGGATGCTCAACCCTGCATTATAGAAAGCCCCCCCCCCCCCCCGGGACTGTGATGTTCCTGATAGTTTGAGTGTCACAATGGTCTTAGGCCATTTCTTGATGCAGCTGCTACAGGAGAGAGTCCAGACCTCTGTCCTACTGAAGTGAGGCCTTGGGCTGACTCAGTGAGGCCTGGACACTCTTCTCTGGAGGACAGGTGAGGTCCACCATCTGCCTTGAGCCTCTCAATCCTGATTCCCCTTCCAGACCCACCCATATTCTCTTCCCTCCCCTCTTGCTCCAATGGAAATACACATAATATCGATAAATTCACACACATTCACGCATATACTTCCAGTTCCCCAAATTAGCTGACCTCAACTCCTATTTTGGGGTAGATACTTCCGCTTGGGAGTTCTGCAGGCCTGGACCAGCGCTCTCAGCTTCCTCCTTTGGGTGCCCAGGGTTCCCACTGACCTCCCCTTCTCCCCCGCCCTCTTTTGGCCTGCTGCTTCCTTTCTTGGGCTTGAGGACTGAGCTGGCAGGGCCTCTGAGGCTGCCCCAGCCTGTGGTAGCCACCCTTCTGTGTGACTTCTGCTTGCCGGGCCCTGAGTCCTCATCATCATTCATATCCGGTTCCCTCCAGCCAGCCGGCTTTAGTGAGAAACCTACCCTTGTCAAGGGGGAGTAAGGTCTAGGCTGGACAAGCACCCCGGTCTCTCTCCATCCCTCACTGGCAGTGGGCAGTGGGCAAGTCCCTGTCCCTCTGAGCCTCAGTTTCCTCATCAGTGAAATGGGTATGGCAATGACACCTCCTTTGTAGGGTTGCTGAGAAGATTAAAGAGCCCAACTCAGGTAAAGTGTTAAGGGCAGAGCTGCCACTTTGCACCCATAAATGGGAAGATAAGCCACAAGAGGAGTAGCAGGTACCCCAACATGCACCAGTGCCTCCAGCTCCCTTTCCTAGCTTTCACAGCGCTGCTTCCAGGAAGGCCCAGCTGGACTCATCTTGCTGTGGGGAGCCTGAGGCCAAGGGAGAAATGTTTTGTCCCGGACCACACAGCAAGTGCAGCTGGACAGTGGCCTCACCCCTGTCCCGTCCCCTCTGGCTCTACCCCAGACCCTGCGCACCTCCTGCTGGGGCAGGGCAGGGGCAGGAGGCTGGCAGCTGGGAAGGCAGCGCTTTCCCAGGACTTCCATCTCCCTGGCCCGGGCCTGGCTTTCCTTCAGGCTCAGGAATCAGACAGACCCTGTTCAAGTCTCAGCTCTGCCTCCTCCTGCCTGGTCCCCAGACCTTGGCCACGTGACATCTTTCTCTGCGCTTCAGGCTTCTCTTAAAAACTGGGAAGACTCGAGTCTGCTTGGAGTTGGGCAGGGATTCGAGAAGGCTGCAGTGTGCAGGCGCTCTGTGCCCACGGCACTGACCCCGGGGGTGACGGGAGACCTAGGAGCACCTGACAGAGCTGGCTCGGCCTCAGGCTGGTCAGTGTGCTGATGTGTGGCTAAGCGGAGGCTGCCCAGAGCACAAAGTTGCCCGTTGCAGGGTGACAGTCCCTACCTACGTTGACCCTCCGCCCACCTGTCATTCTGCCCTCTTGTGCACTGATTTCTACTGGGAGCGCGAGTGTCCGGCTCAGACAGACCCGGACGTGGTCTGTCTGCTATGGACACCTTACTGATGGGCCTGCTGAGGTCCAGAGAGGAGACCCCACACAGTTAGCCCATGAGTCCTGCCCGGGCCTGCCTCCTCATGCTGAGCTGAGCTGTCTCACAGTGCCCTCTGCTGCCAGACCTGGCTCTGCCGGCTGCTCCTTGGAGGCCAGGCTGGACAGATCCACAGGCCTGGGCCTGCCTTTTCCTGGGAGCCAGGCAAGCGCCGAGCTGGCTGTGTCTGGGCGCAGGATGCTGCCACTGAACTGCACCACGGTCTGGCCTGGCCCAGGCCAGAGTCACAGGTCACTGTTTGACAGCGAGGGGACAGGGCAGGGCCCCTCCCTGGCCAGGCTTCCTGGTCCCTCCCCCTGCAGGGCACTGTCACACGCAGAGGCTGTCAGCGGAGGGGGCTCACCCTGCCGCACTATGTCTTAGGTTGCGGGTCAGACAAGAGGGTTCCTAGGTGCCTTCCAGCTCCGAGAGGTGATAACCCCTTTCAGGCTCCGATTTGAGAAAAGCCTAAAGAAATGATTTCTGATGTCTGAAATAAGCGTGGAGTTTAGATCCAGTGTTTCCACAGGGTTCCCCGGGGCCTGCCAGTCTGGGACACCCGGGGAGGCCCTGCTCACAGGAGCGCCCTCAGTCCCGGGTGGGCTCTGGAGCTGGGCCCAACACTCTCTGCGACTTACCAGCTCTGAGAGCCCATGCAGGCAGCGGAACTGCTCTGGGCCTCAGTTTCCCCCCCTGCAAACGGGGAGCAATGAGCAAACGGTTCTTAGAACGGTTTCGAAGATTGAATTAGGTGAAGTTAGGAGCAGCCTGTGTGTGCCCGTCCACACGCATCTTTGCAGCCCTGATGGGCAGCGTCCTCAGGAAGGAGGCAGCCTTTGCCCCGGGTCGTTCGCCGAACGTACTCCAAGTGTGCTCGCTCCTCGCGTTTGAAGAGCACTTTCACTCGGTGCCTGGCACCCAGTGAGCACTCAACAAGTCACAGCAGTAACGACAACGGCTGGTAGTCCCCGAGGACATCGCGGACAGCCGCTGTGCTCTGCACTGCACCCGGGCTAACGTCAATCCTTGTGTTAGAGGTGGGTCTGATTACCCTCCTCCTCTCACAGGTGAAGAAACCAAGGCCCGGAAAAGGGACGTAGCTCCTCTGGGGCCTGTTAGCTGATACACGGCGGAGCTGGGGTTCAAATCCAGGCAGTTTAGCCTCTTTACTGCTATGATTATAGTTGTTATTACAATAAAAAGTATGGTTATTATTCCAAGAGGCAGGGAGCTCTCAGTCCCTGGAGGTGGCCGGGTGGGGCTGGGCAGGCCCCGGGGATTCCTGCCTGGAGTGAAGAGAGATGGTTCTGGGCTCAGCCCACCTCCGTCAGCCATTCCTCAGGGAGGTTGCACGTAGCTTAGAGATGGTGGGGAGCAGATGGGAAGGTCTCCGTGTGCTGGGCCCTGGGCAGGCCTGGCTGCAGTTCCCGTAAAGAGGAACCTTGGGAGCTACTCTGCAAATGGGAATCCTAACTTTTCATCTTAGTTTCTTCACTTTCTGTCCCCCACCCCTTGGTGCCTGGGTTTTCCTGGCTACTTTGGGGGCCCACTCCCAGGGCCAGAGCTGCCGGGCTCCTCTATCTGGGGGGTAGGGGGGTTCACTTGGCTGGTCCCTGCCGAAGATGACCCCTCTCCCGAAGATGACCCCCTCCCCGCGGCGGAAGGAAGAGCCCGTTTCCCAGCAGCGCAGAGGCCGGGCTGGCGGGCGGCGGGAGTGTCCCCAGGCTCATTGTGTGGTGCTGATAAAGTGCGGAAGCCGAGGTTAGAATGGGAGGAAGCTCAGTGCCTGGGCCCTTTCCCACGGGTGGGGGCTCCAGGCACTGCCTAGCCAGGCCGGCGTGGCCACAGCGTGTCTATTCAATGGGTGACGGTGGTAGCACCCACTGGGCAATGAGCACAAGCAGCCTCTGGGTGGGGAGGACACACTGTGCCAAGGTTGGGTCGTGCGGGCCCAGACTTTTTCCCAGGGAATCTTCCAGCAGTGGAGGGTGTGGTCAGCCTCATGCCCTATGTTAGGACTAAAGAAGCTCAGGCGGAGAGGCTGGGAAATGCTCCGAAGTCAGTGGGAAGAAGATCTATCGCCAGGTCTGGCTGCAAACCGAGCTCTGGAATCCCTCGTCACCGACGGGCGTGTGCCTGTGTGTGCACGTACACACTCGTGTTGACGGCCCTGGTGGGGCAGCGTTCTCAGGAAGGAGGCGGCATTTCCCCTGAGTCTTTCGCTGGAAACACCCAAAACGTGCTCAGGCCTCGCCTTTGCGTAGTAGCATCCTCTGGTGGCGGAGAAGCACACGGTTTGAATTCAGACAGGCCTAGATTCCTGCTGTCAGTTAAGTGCTGGGTATCCTTGGCCAAGTGGCTTACCTTCTCTGAGCCTCTGTTTACTTTATGGACTTACTCTGAAGATGAAAGAGATAGTATCTGAATAATGCCCATCCCAAGGTCTGGCCTCTAGTACAAGCTCTATAAATGATGCCATACTTCACTTGTCCATCTGTCCATCCGTAGGTCTATCCATGCATGCATGCATGCATGCATGCATCCATCCATCCATCCATCCAAGGGTGTGTGCTTTGCTGAGGCTAGTAGCTCCTCCTGCTGGATATCTCTGGATTATTTTTTCTTTCCAGAATTAACACAGTATTTTAAGGCATAGTCCATCTTTATTTTACAGGTAAGGGAACTGAGACCCAGGGTGGGGCTCATGAGAAATCAGAACCGAGAGCTGTGCCTGGAGGCCTTCTATCTTATCTTGGGACACAGTGTCCATGCCCATCCTCTCTGAGCACTGGCTCCTCTGCTCTCAGAGCACTTCCTGGGCTCCTGCTCTGGGTGGCACAGCTGGGGTTCTGGTTTCCCCTGGAGAAGGATGGGCAAGCAAAGGCAGGGAGACAGAGGGAGACCCCAGTAGAGACGGTGTGATGGACTAGGGGGCGGTGAAGACTTGGAGAAGGGGAAAGGGCATTCCAGGAAGAGGGCACAGCACTGGCAAAGGCAAGGAAATGGGGGTAGAATGGGTGGAATCTGTGGGCTGAAGTGGAGCCTGGGAGATAGAGTTGCAGGCCTTGAATCAAGCAGCAGGCACCTCAAGATGCATCTTTCCCAGCCTGCTTTCCCTCCCTTTCCATTCATTCATTCATTCATTCTACACATATTTATTGGATCTGTGCCCTAGGTCCGGTGAAGATTACCCAGACAGGTGCAGTCAGACAGCGGCCTTGCTCATGGGAACTCACGGGCTAGTGGAGAAGACAGATCTGGAACAAGCCATTTTGGGTGTAGTGGGGACTTCAAAGGGAATAAAGGAGGCACAACCTTGATCTAGGGGTCAGGGAAGGCCTCCCAGGTGAGGAGGCATTTAAGAGTCTTTCCAGAGGCTGGGTCTCAGGAGGAGAAGGCATCTCCCATGGAAGGAACAGCATGTGCGAAGGCCACAGTAAGGGACGAGACGAGTGAAGACATTCTGTTTGGTTGGTCAAGGAGGTGGATGGAGCAGGAGTCAGGCTGGGGAGATCCCTGGAGGAGTGGTAACGGATGTTAAAATGGAACACTCTGCCCTGCATGTCATGTTATGGAGTTTGGATGTTTCCCGAGGGCACTAGGGAGCCATGGAGAGTTTTAAGGCAAGAGAGGTGTAATAATTCACTTCACACACTGCTGAGCAGTCCCAGGTATCTTTCAAACTGCAGAATCCTGAGTTAGTCATTATGATTTCAATTTTGAAATTAAGGAATAATTTCCTCCTCTGCGGGAGGCAAAGACCAAAAAGTAGTTAACATATAAATACGAGAGGTCCACCAGAAGGCTGATGGACTTTGATATTCAGCAAGGGCTGAGGATCAGCATTATATTACCTGCTGCTGGCTTGAATGGCTGAAGGCAACCCCCTAACCTGATAATCTTTTATTGTTTACCAAACCTTTCCATTGATGTCTGTTTGCTTTGCCAAAGGGCAAATGTGTATTCTCATAAATACAAAGCTATGGGTCCGGACATTCAGGGAGCCATTCCACTAGAGAGGGGCCTCCTCCTAGCTCCCCCAATGCCTTCCCAATTTACATCTTATCTAGTATATCTATTTGCGAATGGCCCCTTCTCCAGGTTCTGAATCCTAGCTGCAAAAGGTGTGGCAGAGGCTCAGAGAAGGACAGCAATTGGCCCAGTCACACAGCAGAACCCCCGCTGAAGTGCTGCTGTCCAGCTGGCCCTACTGCCAGCCGTGCTGTCTCTGCCCTCTTCTCAGCAAGCCAGCTCCTAAAGTGCACTAGGAGGAGACCCTTGTGGGGAGGCTCGGCCAAGGGAGCTGCATTCCATGGACAGGCTGTTTCTGGTAGCGGGGTCTCCCTCCCTCGCCTGTTCAGTGAGGGGTGGGCACTTAGGAGGGGGCTAGAGGAAGCAGTTTTGCATGAGCTGTTGGATTCCCAAGTCTCTGCTCAGTCAGCAGCCTCTGGATGATACCCTGTCTGTCTTTTCTTCACAGATGAGTGGGCCCGACACTGTTGGGGACAATGACGAAGGCTCCCGGAAGAGGAAGAGCAAAAACCTGTACGTTGGAAAGTTCCATGGCCCTCACCCTTGCACCCCTCTTCCTCCTCCAGGGGTACAGGTGGGGAGAAGGGGCTGCACCCAGTCCTGCCCCAGACAGACAACAGGGAACAGCAGAACCTTGGGACTTAGCAGTGGCCCCAGGGCGGGGCCACCAGGGTTCTGAGCTTCTGGCACTGCCCTCAGCATCTATGTAGTGTCAGGCAAGGTGCTGGTTCAGTCCCTGGAAGCCACTGGGAGCCAAGCAGAGGAAGCCAGCCAGGTTGCCATCGCCCCGCCCCAGCCTTTGAAACAAGTAGTGGCTGAGAGACCCCAACAGGTTCTTTGCTGCCTCTGAGAAAGGGCTGAACAGACAGTTGGCAAGGTGCCCTTTTTTCCTCTTGGCTCTTGAATAGTAGCAGTCTCGGACATTGCCAGGAGGGGGCGCTGCTGGCCCAGATAGCGAATCCCGTGTTCCCCAAGCCTTTCTGGCCATGCGCAGGCTGCCTTACTCGTTCGTTTGGGGTTTGTTAGAAGTCACTCTCCTCTCCGAGCCCTGTAGTGCCCACCGTTATGCACGAATTGGGCTTGGTGGGGAGAACAGGGATCTTTCCCAGATGCCTCCTGCAACCTTCTTCCCTTGCCTAGACCCGAGCTGGGCTCCACGGCAGTGGAAACTCTCTCCCCAGCTCCCCTGCCGGCTCGTTTCCTGCAGCAGCTGCAGGCTTCTCTCTGCTGTTCCCTGTGGGCTCTGAGCCAGCAAGGAGCCCCTGAAGGTTGGGTCTCAGACAAGCACCCACCCCCCACCGCCCCTCTGTGTACCCGACTGCACAGGGGCTCTGAGCACCAGGCTCTCTCACTCCGGCCACCCCAGGGTTCTCTGTGGGCCCAGTCCTCACCCAGAGGGCTGCCAATCCCTGGACTCCTTTGGCCTTACCTCATTGGCTTGGAACCTTCTAGAGCAGGGAACCCATCCCGGGGCAGCTGCCCAGATCCTCAGATGGACATGTGAGCAGTTTTGCCCCTGGCACTGTGTTAATGCCTCTGGGCATTTGTCCTGGCCTTGAAACCACCCCAGCAGATGGAGGTTAAGAACCTTTGTCACCCATGTGTAACTGCTGAGGAAATTTGACATTCAGAGAGGTTAGGTACCTTGACAAAAGGCACACAGTTGGTTACTGCTGGAGCTGGGATTCGAACCCTGGGCTGTCTGGCTTCAAATTCTCCCTCTTAACCTCCACCACCTTCCCTCCCGTCAATGACAAGGGTGTCCTGTAGGTCCTAGTGCCACTTGAAGTTTGAGTAACTTCAGACGTATAAATGCTGCAGACTTACAAAGCACATTTGAAAGTTGAGTTTTTTTACATTTCTTTGGCACGTATTTAGCTCTGTGCTTTAGATCAGACCTTCTAAGTATTTGCTTTCAGTCAGCATTTCTCATCTTTAATCAGAACAATTGGAGATAAGAAATTAAAACAACAAAAAAAAACCTCACTCAAAACATGTTTTAAAGACTAAATAATTGCACGTTCAAAAGATGTTTTTGAAAGTTTTTAGGACTTGTACTTCTGAAGTTATTCAAGTTAAAATTGTACTAAGACATTTGGCGCATCCTGCAAAACCAGTGGCTGAGGTTGGGAACTATTCTGGGGGGGGGGGGGGAGGTGCTCAGGGTAGGGGCTCTAGAGAAAATTGGGGGGAGGACTGGCAAACAGGAGCTTGAGACATTTAACCCTTTGCTGCTAGCAGCTTTACCCACAGGGCTAAAATCTGCAGCCATGGGGGGGGGGGGGGGGAGTGGCCAAGCTAAAAATAGTTCTTGGCTAAAAATAGGCAGTCCTGCCACCCTGGTGTGCACAGACTCTCCCTCCTCCCCTCTTCCCTCCCGGCAATTTGCTGACTTGTTCTCTCCTTCCCCAGCTGCCGTGGTAACGGGGGAGGCCACTCACAAATCACTGGGCCTGGCTTCCTGCCTGGGCGGGCCCCAGAGGCCGCCCCGGCGCAGACACAGCCCCTTTCAGGCTCCCGCTCGGGGTTGGCCAGGAGGCATTTTTGTGTGTGTGTCTCCTCTCCGGCCTGGGCCCGCCCATTTCCTGGCTCCTCCTGTTTGAGCCCCAGCCCAGCCTATGCTGGGAGTCCAGTAGTCCGGCTGGGATCCCAGCGAGCGAGCGCAGGCAGCGCTCCTCCACGTCCTGCCCCACCGCTGCCTGGCCTGCCTGCCGCTCAGGACAGAGCCTGGGGAGCAGGAGCCCCGAGTGCTCCCCGCAGACCTTCCCGGGCCCCGAGGTGGGGGGCCTGCGGAGATGCTCCGGGGCATGTACCTCACGCGCAATGGGAACCTCCAGAGGCGGCACACGATGAAGGAGTAGGTGGCCCTTGCCCCAGCCCGTGGCCTCCCAACCCTGAATCTGCAGGGTCCGAGTGTGCCTGGCTGACCCTTCTCTGCTTCCGCCCCCCAGAGCCAAGGACATGAAGAACAAGCTGGGCATCTTCAGGCGTCGGAACGAGTCCCCAGGGGCCCAGCCAACAGGCAAAGCAGACAAAGTGATGAAGTCATTCAAGTAGGTGCCCCCTGGAACCTTGGGACCCCTCAGGTTCTCACTGATTCCTTGAAGGGGGGACGGGGGGAGAGGGGGAGCGGGCTGGTGGTGGGGTTAAAGGGCAGGGGTATTGAATCCAACTCTGGGTGGGATGGAGGCTCAGATAGAGGGAGCCCGGTGCCTACAAGCAGCAGCCCTCAGGGGATAGCTGGCCTGGGAAGGACAGCCAGGCAGGGGCGGGGGACAGAGGGGATAGAAGTGAAGCTGACCCCGAGAAAGGGGGTGGACCCCTCCTGGGCTCCCCAGTCAGCGTCAGTCACTGCCTTGGGCCAAAGGCGGCCAACGGAGGCTGCTCAGACGCCGCCGCCCCGCTTTCCGGAGCCTCATGGTGCCCCTTCGCTCTGCCCTCAGGCCCACCTCGGAGGAAGCCCTCAAGTGGGGCGAGTCCTTGGAGAAGCTGCTGCTTCATAAATGTAAGTGGGGGCCAGGGGCCTGTTCCCCTCCCTGGGTTCTCGCTCCCTCTTCCTCCTCTCCTGGACCGGAGCGGGGGCCTGATCCTGCCGAGGTGGCCTTTCCCTCTTTCCCGGCCCCGTGAGGTGTCCCTGTTGTTGGGAGAGGCTGAGCCCGGGCTGAGGCCCTTGGTCTGGCCTGGAGCCAGCTCCGCCAGCCCCTCCCCGTCCATGGGAGCTGGCACTGCCCGCCAGAGGCCGTTGGGACCTGTGTGCTCAGACCCATTTTCCCAGAATCACAAGGAACATTTCCACGTGCTGCGAGGGCACACACTGGGCCAAATGTGGCGGCCCTCCTCTCATGGGCAGGGTCCCCTCTGGTCCTCACGGGGCTGGGGACCCCCATTTTGCAGATGAGGAAACCGAGGCCCAGATGGGGAGACACCGGGCCAAGACTCACAGAGAGAGGCATTTACACCCTCATGCAGTGGTCGGCAAACTGACCACTGCCCTGATGTTCCCAGGGGGGTAATCTGGGGGTGCCGAGGGCAGGAGAGGCGGTTCTGCCTCTCACCGGGGTCCGGACTTCTCCCCACAGATGGGCTAGCAGTGTTCCAGGCCTTCCTGCGCACCGAGTTCAGCGAGGAGAACCTGGAGTTCTGGCTGGCGTGCGAGGACTTTAAGAAGGTCAAGTCACAGTCCAAGATGGCAGCCAAGGCCAAGAAGATCTTCGCCGAGTACATCGCCATCCAGGCGTGCAAGGAGGTAAGGACTCCGTCTGGCCCCAGCCCTGTGCCCGTGCCCCGTGGCCTCTTAGTGACTGGGGGTAGCTGGATGCCCCCAGGAGGAGGTCAGGAAGGGGAGAGGGCGGGGTGATTCTCAGGGACCCTGTGTCCTGGGTGGAAAGGAAGCAAGCTGGGGCCTCGGAAAGAACTGAATTCGGTTAATAACAAAAATGGCCTCTTGCGATGCTAAGCCCTTTATGAATGGGCTCAGGTCTGTCACCTGTGAAGAAGATTTTTAAAATACGTTTTGTTGATTTTTTACAGAGAGGAAGGGAGAGGGATAGAAAGTCAGAAACATGAATGAGAGAGAAACGTCGATCAGCTGCCTCCTGCACACCTCCTACTGGGGATGTGCCTGAAACCAAGGTACATGCCCTTGACCGGAATCGAACCTGGGACCGTTCAGTCCAAAGGCCGATGCTCTATCCACTGAGCCAAACCGGTTCCGGCTGTGAAGTAGATTTTAATATGATCTTCATTTTTAAAATGAGGGACCATCTTGGGGAGCCTGTTCCTAGCAGCTGACGTCTATTGAGTGCTGACTGTGTACGCAGCCACAGGGCGGTCTGTTTATTCAACCCCTGTCTGTTTAACAGGGATGATCTAGCTTACTTTGCACAACTCCTGGAAGAAAGTACTATTATTCCTAAGCAGTAGATAAGACAATTGAGACTCAGAGCACTTAAGTGATTTGCTCAAAGCCACACACCTAGGTGTGGCGCCACTGGGATTGAAACCCAGCAGCCTGACCCCGGGGGTGGTTTTCAGGCCCTTCGGTAAGGGGTGAGCTAAGACTTGAACTGCTCACCTGAGGTTTTCATTCTGAACCTTGTGATGGGGAGCAGAGGGGCTTGGAGGGGAGAGGCTGGGTAGGTCCCTCCCCCACCCCCGTCCCCAGGGCCAGCCCCCTGCAGGCGGCCCTGACAGTACCACCTGTGCCCCTGCAGGTAAACCTGGACTCGTACACACGGGAGCACACCAAGGACAACCTGCAGAGCGTCACGCGGGGCTGCTTTGATCTGGCGCAGAAGCGCATCTTCGGGCTCATGGAGAAGGACTCGTACCCGCGCTTCCTCCGCTCTGACCTCTACCTGGACCTCGTTAACCAAAAGAAGATGAGCCCCCCGCTTTAGGGGCGGCCAGGGTAGAGCTCAGCATTCACACCAGGAGGGCTGGGCTTCCTGCTACGCCTCCCTCTCCCCTACGACGGAGGGGGCAACCAAGCCCCCAGAGGCCACGTCTCCGGACAGACAGATGGACATTTGGATGAGAGGCCTGGACCAAGAGAGGCCCAGGCCACCGGAGGAGAGAAGGACTGGCCCCACTGGGTCCCCACCGCCGCGGTACGAGGGGGCTCAAGGGCCCCGGCAGGTCAGGGGCGCCCCGGCTGAACCAGACCCGGAGCCGCTGCTCCCCGCTGCGGAGACCTCGCGTTGACCAAGTTCCTTAAAGAACTGGCTGGTGGGGCAGGGGCACGGCCCGGGCTCCAGGGCTCTCGGGGGGCCGCTGGGGCTCGCGCAGACCCCCGCCTCGAGTTTTATTTATTTAAACAGTAGTAGGATGCTTGACACGTCTTCCTGTCATAGGAAACCGTTGCCTCATCAGTTTTCCTAATATACAAGTGCAATATTTTAACCAACGCCTTGTGGAAAGCCACCTTGTGGAGAAGGTGGGCATCATCTTCCAGGTTCAGGGGATGTGCTGGTCCCAGGCCCCAGTGGCAGGCAGCTGGGCCTCCTGGACCGATGAGGCCTTGGGGAGCGGGCGATACCCTCTGCCCCTCGCCCAGACATCCAGCGCCCTCGAGGGAGGAGGTCCCTGAGGGGCTCTGGGAAAGCATGACACCCTCAGACCACACAGCAGCCACGTTCTGGAGCAAATAAAAGGCCTGTGTTAGTTCTTGCTTTTGACCCTGGCTGTGTATTCCTGGTTTTGAGGCTTCCCAGGGTGACTGGGGCTGCTGGGAGGGTCGGTCGTTGGCCTGCTGGTCCAGCTTCTCCTCCTTTCCGGCCGTCACCTGCCACCTATCCTGGAGCCATAGACACCAAGCCGTGGTGAGGGCTGCTACCTGACCGCCTCTGCCATGCTCTTTCCGCTTCTCTTCCCTGCAAGCCTGGGAGGAGGGGTGATCCCCATTTTGCAGATGAGGCGCGTGGTACACAGGGAGGGAAGGAGACTTGTTCAAGGTCACACACAGCAGGCAAGTGGCAGAGACAGGGTTCAATCTAAGCCCCATTGGCTGAAAAGCTCTGCATCTCCTGTCCTCTGCCAGCCACAGGATGGAGTCCGGCCGTGGTCACCAACTGGCCATGTGACCTTCGGCGCATCCCTTCCCTTCTCTGCCCTCCACCCCCTGCGATTCTGGTGGAACTTGCAGGTGTCACAGGGCTGGCTGGTGGAGGTGGACGGGCCGAATCTGTGGCAGAGCAGCGGTGCAGACGAGGCCTTTAGGACAAGGAAGAGCTGGGAGGTGACAGGGAGGAGGGCTCACAGAGTCCCTCTGCGGCCCTGGGGAAGGCTCCCCCACTGTGCCTAGCAGGAGATGCAAATTTAGGAAAGGCCTGTCCACAGCCACAGTTCGGGGGGTGCCTGACCCACTTTCCTGGAGGCCGGAGGAGGGCCTGGAATCCGAACCAAGCTGATACCAACGCTGTCCCTGATGCCCACACATGCAAGCTGCCGGGGTCTCAGGGCATGGGCCAGGACACAGCCTGAGGGTGGGGACCGGCTCCGCTGGGCTGACTTAAATCTGGACAGACTTGGTTGGGGTAAGAGGGGCTGGACCCCTCTCCTTGCATCTCATTCCCTGCCTGGTGTCCTGGGTTCAGGTCTGCCCATTGGGCACTTGGAGATGCAAAGAACATGGGGCTGTGCACTCTTCCCCCTGCTTCCCCTCGCTGCTGTCCCTGGGCAGGGCCACCCCCATGAGGGGAACATCAGAAATGGTGGTCTCACGGCCTAAACTGGGGCCAGGCATCCAGTAGGTGCTCAGTACATGCTACAGCCTTTCCCCTAGCACAGGAATGTGAGCTCTTCCAGGAATGGGCTGGGTCTCCCTCCAGGCACCAGACCTGGCCGGTGAGCCGGTGAGCCGTGCGTGGCTGTGGCGCGGTGGAGGGCAGCTGCCAGCACCTTGGTGAGGCAGGAAGGGCAGGCAGCCAGGGCATCTGCTTGGAGGAGACACTCAGCCCGTAGGAGACTCCCCTTTCTTAATTCCAGAGATGTAGCCCTCCTCCAGGCCCTCCACCTTCCCACCCCAAATTGCCATGGAAACCAGAGTCCAGGAGAACAGAGTCAGGCAGATGGAATTCCCATTTCGGAAGGGCCCACTGCCTGGTTTCCATGACTCACACGGGGACCCCTGGCCTCAGAGGGGCTTTGGCTATGCCAAGCTTCTGGAAAGCAGGCTGGAAAAGTGCTTGGGTTCTGCCCTGGGCTCCTGGGGCGGGCCTTGGGGAC
Source organism: Antrozous pallidus (assembly GCA_027563665.1). Classification (NCBI taxonomy): domain Eukaryota; kingdom Metazoa; phylum Chordata; class Mammalia; order Chiroptera; family Vespertilionidae; genus Antrozous; species Antrozous pallidus. The sequence goes on along the minus strand of CM050522.1, from coordinate 75,762,731 downwards.
GGCCTTTACCCCCATAGACCTCAGTCCCTCAGTCCCCTCACCTGTTTAGTGTGGTTTGGCCTGGTCCCCGGTTTTTGTTTTTTTGTTTTTTTTTTCACATGTGAGGGAAGAGCAGGTTTCTGGGTCTCTGCCTGGCAATCCCAGGCTGGTCCATGTGGGTTCTGAGAGCTGTGTGGTCAGTGTGTCCAGCTCCCTCCTCATCCCACAGGCGGGAAGATGGAGCTGGAGGGAGGGAAGCAGCACCCAGTGAGGTGAGAGGCCCGGAGTCAGGTGTCAGGCTCTAGGATCCAGCTTCTGGCTCCACCTCTGGCTACTAGCTGCCAATCTGTGAGTCAATCACATAACCTCGCTTTGCCTCCGTTTTCTCATCTGTGAAGTGTGCATATTGACCCCCTGCCCCAGAGCTGTGATGACCTAGTGAGGTCATTCCTGCGGCAAGTTTAGCCCAGGACCTGGCACAGGGCGATGCTTCTTCGGGAGGAGCTGCTGTCAGCAAGGGTATTATTCAGGGTTAGGGGGAGGTGCAAAGCTCCTTCTCCACCTGCCCAGCCCGGGCTCTGCCCTTATTAAAGAGGACAGGGGACCTTTAGTCCCAGACCCCAAAACCCTGTCCTTCAGGAACAATTTTGCTGGAGGACAAAGTCAGCTCGTTCCAGGGACTAAGTCAGAACAACCTGTTCCCGCGCCATTGCCCAGTCTTGGCCTCGCTGGACACATTTGAGGTCAGCTGGCAAGTAGGGTGCGGACCGTGGAAAGGGGAGAGGGCACAGCGGCGCTGCCTGGCTGGGTGCCAGTGGGTAGAGATTCAGTATTGGCCCGCCTGTGCCAACTTCAGCTGACATCTCGCTGGTGAGCACTCTGGGCCTGTTGGTCTGGTTTGGGACAGAAATGGCCTCCCAGTCTCTCCCTCGGGTCCAAACTGCTGCCTGATGCTTGGGTCCCTTCTTGGGTTTCTGCTTGCCTCCCTTCTGTAGCAGGGAGCTCACTCTCTCCAGGATCGGCTCCAGAGGGCCCGGCAGCCTCGAGAGGGTTCTAGAGTTCTTAGCCTGTGAAGTGGGGATCCTGGGGTGGGGGGTCGGGTGGACCATGATGGCAGGTCAGCCTGATTTCTCAGCCTTCGCTTCTCCCTGGTCCCCTCCCTTTCACCAGACTTCTCTGAGCTCCCTACCCTCACTTCCCTGCCTTGCTCCCCAGTTCCTTTGCTTACTCTCCCCCCTGGGTCCCTCCCTCGGATATCCTACCCTAGCCAGCCTCCAATTCCCCTCTCTCCTCAAAGCTTCCCCCAGGCCCTCCCCTGCCTCTTGCTCAAGCAATAGCCCCTGGGCCTCAGAGGAGCACTCCTGTGCTTATAATCAGTAACAGCTGGGAAACATCTGGCTCTGCCTGTCCTCTCCCTGGCAGGGCAGGCCTGCAGGAGGGAAGGAGATACCCTGGGCCCCAGCCACGGAGGAGTCCTTTTTTGGGGGGTTGGAGAAGGGGGATGAGGAAGAGCTGTGGGGCTGATCTGGGCCTGCTTAGCCTGGATGGGAGCGAGGTTGTGCCTAGGTTGGGGGAGGAGGCAGGGACAGGTGGCAGATATGAAATAAGAGCTCTGGTCACACACCTCAAGGGCACTGTAAGCCTTATCACCACCCGCCACGGAGAAGGTGTGAACATTGTGTTCACTTTACAAACGAGGAAGGTAATGGTCAGAGAGAGTGGACAAGTAAGGCGTGATGGAGCAGGGCCTGGGACCCGGATCCCTAACTTCCAGGCAGCCTCACCTCCAGCCAGTCTGAGGTTGAGTGGCTTGGATGGGGCTCCTTACCACAGGCTCCCCTGGGCTCAAGAGGGCAGAGTTTTTCTAAGTTGGGCCCAGGAATGGCGGGAGCTGAAGTGTGTAGAGAGACTTGGTCCTGAGCTGACTCTCAGTTCTCAGGATAGCTCTCTGCTGGGTTGCCTGACTTCTCTGCACCTCAGTCATCTCAGTATAAAGTGGGAGTAATGATCCACCTGGTCTCACATGGACTCAGTGAGAAGATAATAAATATGTGTCAACCCTCAGCACAGGGCCAGCCACAGACGGGGCGCCCCGCATGAGGGAGAGGAGGAGCGTGGGGGGCTGTGCTGACTGATCCAAGAGGTGAAGCAGCTGCACAGGAGGAAGCCGCCTCCGCATCTGCCTCACGGCCAGGTTCTGAGAAGAGATGGCCAGTGACGCGATGACAAGGGCAGGGCCCCAGAGGGTGCGGTTGGGCCCCTGGCTCCACGTGGGCCCAGCAGGGTCCTACCTGCCAGTTTCGGGAGCAACTGAATAGCACCCACACCTTTTCGTGGGTGCCGGCCAGCTGGCCTGCCCGGAGATCTGCCCCAAACCCTCTGTGACTTTGGATGAGGGCCCTCCCTCTTCCTGTTGGTTTCTTCTGGAAAACAAGGAGAATCGAGCTTTTCCTCGGGTCTGAGGACCTTCCGAAGGGGCACATGGTGCTTTGTGTGGTGTGAGAGGCCGGGATCCAGGCCGTGTGCGTGTGCGTGTGTGTGTGTGTGTGTGTGTGTGTGTGTGTATGTGTGAGCGCACACATGAGTTGTTAAGACTCTAAAAACAGAACTTAGCTGTGTCCCCAGAGGACTGGGCACCGACTTGGATGGAGCTGCCTATTTACCACTTCCCCCGAGTCTCCATGGTTCACCCCCCGTCCCTTGGGGCTCTGTCCTCCAGATCCCTCAGCCAGGCTTCGAGAAAGAAGGATCTGCTGGTTTTTACTCACTCCTTCCCTTGAGGTCAAGTCCTCACCCCACCTGATCTCTGTCACACACACACACACACACACACACACGGTGTCACTGAGCCCAGGACAGAACAGCCCCGGAGTCAGGGGAGACTCGGTGTGCACCCGGGGAAAGATAAAAATATAAGGGAACGGACAAGGCAAAGCTGATGTGCTCTCCACCTGGCTCCCTGAGTAGTGACATCTGACACAATTATGGCACACTGTGAAACCCAGAGTCTTCAGGGGATGGGCTTTGTCACTCCATCACACGTGTAGGTCATGGAATCCGCCCCCTGCCCCCCCAGGCCAGAGGCAGATCTCTTTCACAGAAAAGCTCTCCTGGGTGCTTTTTTATAGTCACCTCCACCCTCCACCCCCACCACCCCTAAGCCCTGAATCCTCTCTGCATCGATACCGTTTTGTCATTTGAAGAATGATATGTGAAGGGAACCAGGCGGGACGGGCCCTTGTGAGATTTTCTCTCTTCACTCGTCATCATGACCTTGAGATCCACTCAAGCCGTGTCTATCGATAGTTCCAGCCTGTCTCTTTCCCGGTCGCGTTCCATTCTGTGGTGGGGAAGTGCCACAGGTGGTTTCACTATGCACGTACTGAGGGGCATTTTGGTTGTTTCTGGTTCTTGGCTATTACCTACAAAGCCACCATGAACAATTGTGTGGCGAGTTTTGTGTGGACACATTTTTGTCTCTGGGGGAAAACGTCCAGGAGTGCCATTGCTGGGTGGTATGGTAAGTAGAGATTTAATGTTTAAGAAACTGCCCGAGTCACTGTGTCATCAGAGACCCAGCTCTCTACAATCTGGCCAGCATTTAAATTGGCCTGTGTGTTTATTTTAGCTGGAATAGGTGCGAGTGGAGAGCTCTCCAAGTCTTTTTTTTATATATATATTTTTTATTGATTTTTTTATAGAGTGGAAGGGAGAGGGAAAGTTAGACACATCGATGAGAGAGAAACATCGATCAGCTGCCCCTGCACACCCGCCACTGGGGATGTGCCCGCAATCAAGATACATGCCCTTGATCAGAATCGAACCTGGGACCTTTCAGTCCTAGGCCGACACTCTATTCACTGAGCCAAACCCGTTTCAGCTCTCCCAGGTCTTAATTTGCATTTTCCTAATGGCCAGTGATAGTGGACATCTTTTCATTTATTTGTTGTCTGTATATCCTCCTTGGTGAAATGTCTTTGCATGTCTTTTGCCCATTTTCCCATTAGAGCGTTTGCTTTTTCACTGTTGAGTGTGAGTGCACTCCACATATTCTACATAGGAATCCTTTGTCAGCTATGTGATTTGCAAATCATTTCTCTCCATCTGTAGCTTGTCTCTTCATCCTCCTAATGTGTCTCTTGCAAAGTAAATGCTTTTCAGTTTTGATCAAGTCCAATTCATTATTTTTTATTTTACAGACCATGTCTAACAACTTTTTACCAATCCTTGGATATTAAAGACTTTCTCCTGTGTTTTCTTCTAACAGTTTTATAGTTTTCCACTTCAGTCTATGGTCCCTTTTGAGTTAATTCTTGTGTAAGATGTGAGACTAAGGTTTTTTTGTTTTTTTTTTTAATAAAGATATCCAATTGCTCTAGCATCATTTGTTGAAAAGACTGTCTGTCTTTCATCCACTGAATTGTTTTTTAAAGCCAGCTTTATTGAGATGTAACCACACAGCATACAATTTACCTCTTTCAAGTATACAACTCAATGGTTTTTAGTATATTCATAAAATTGTGCAACCCTCACCACAATCAATTTTGGAACATTTTCACCATCTCTCAAAATACCTCCATACCTGTCAGTAATCACTCCCTTCTCTATACCCCAACCTTCCCATCCTTGGGCAATAATTAATCTACTTTTCTGTCTAGATTTGCCTAATGTGGGCATTTCATGTAAATGGAATCATAAAATATGTGGTCTTTTGTGGCTTCTTGCACTTGGCATAATGTTTTCCTTGTGTTGTAGCATGTGTCAGTACTTCCTTTTTTTACTGCCTGATAATATTCCATTGTATGTATCCCATTTCGATACCACTTAATATACCACATTTTATTCATCCAGTACATTAGTTGATGGGACTTGGTGTTGTTTCTACTTTGGGGCTATTAGGAATACTGTTGTTACAACTATTCAAGTACAAGCTTTTGTGTGGACATATATTTTAATTTCTCTTAGGTATTTACTTAGATGTGGAATTTCTGAGTCATAAACACCTGCTTCTCTTTTTGGGGAACTGCCGAACCCACACCATTTGACATTCAGTGTGTGAGGGTTCTAGTCTCTCCGCATCTTTGCCAATACTTGTTTCTTTTCCATCATATTCATCCTAGGGCGGGTAAAGTGTCATTGAATTGCTTTTGCATCTTTGTCAAAAATCAGTGGCCATGCTTGTAGGGGTCTATTTCTAGATTCTCTGTTCCACAGGTCTGAGTTTCTATCCTCTGCCAAAGCCTCACAGTCTTAATTATTGTAGCTGTAGAATAAGTCTTACCATTAGATAGAGTGATTCTTCCCACTTTACTTTTTTAAAAAATTGTTTTAATCATTGTAGTTTTTTTAGCCTTTCTGTGTAAATTTTAGAATAATCTTGCCTAACTGGCAAGAAGTCATCCTAAGGTCTTGATACTAAATCCCATTGTGTTGGGATAGTCTTGCCTAATCTACAGAGTCCTGAGAGTAATTGCATTCTATTTCAGTTTGTGGAGAACTGGAATATTTACTATGCTGAGTCTTTCATTCATGAGCATGGTATGTCTTTCCATTTATTTAGATCTTGGATTTCTTTCGTCAGCTCTTTGCAGTTTTTTGCTTGCAAGTTTTGTTTTGTTGGATTTACACCTAAGAATCTTACTTTAGTGATTGTAAATGCCATTCTATTTTTAATTTCATTTTCTACCTGTTCATTGCTAGCACAGAAATCCACTGGGTTTTTGTGCATTGATCTTGTAGCTTGTGACCTTGCTGAACTCAGTAGTTCTAGAAGTTTTTTGTTTTGTAGATGCCTGGAATTTTTCTATGCAATTAATCATGTCTTCTGCAAATAGGTATAGTTTTAACTTTTCATTTCTGGTCTGTATGCCATTTATTTCCCTCTCTTGCCTTCTGTCTTTCATCAACAAGTACTATATTACCTCTGGTTGATTTCTAGATGTTATTTATTTATTTAGAAACTATTTTATTTATATAGCATGCTTATTTAATATTTATATTTACATAATCATTTACACAGGAGATTTTCTTTTTATTATAGGATGATGCCCTTGGTTCCTAATTTTCTGACAATTTTTATCATAAGTAGGTGTTGAATTATTTTTTTAATGTATTTTTATTGATTTCAGAGAGAAAGGAAGAGGGAGAGCTGGAAACATTAATGATGAGAGAGAATCATTCTCAATTGCCTCCTGCATGCCCCCCACTGGGGAGTGAGCCTGCAATCCAGGCTTGTGCCCTGACCAGGAATCGAACTGTGACCTCCTGGTTCATAGGTCTGTTAACAAAAAAACCCACTGAAACCTGTAAAGAATTTTAGTGACAAATGCCGGGAGGCAGAACCTGAATGAACTGAGATAATGCTTCGGAGAATGGTGGGTTACAATTCTATTTCTACATCACAGTCAAAGGAGGGACCTAGGTGGGTTACATGAAATTCATTGGTGATGGATTAAGGAGGTGGGATAAGCAAAAGCAGTGGGAAACACCTGGGATTGGGTAAAAAGTAAAATGATGGACACATACTTATATGAATGCAGGAACAATTAACATGATAATGAAAGAATTTGTGGTATCTGTCGTGGCGTCCACCACATTAGGTTGTGCCCCAGGGGCTCCAGAAAAGGGAAGGTACAAGTTACCCAGACACCTCACAGATATGTTATCTTAGAGGCAAAAAGGCAAATGGCTCAGTAAAGACCTAAATTGATCTTTGTCAGGGAAAACACAGGCCTAGGACATGACTACCCACTATAACCTGTTTGTAATTATATTTAATTTTCAAACCATCTTTTGTGGTTATTTTAGGTCTCTGAGTTTGCAAGACTGCCATGCAGGCCTCCCCTGAGCTTGTCGGGTTAGCTTGTGGCTCCTTTCGTCCACAGGTCGACACTCAACCATTGAGCCATTGCCGGCCAGGCAGGTGTTGAATTTTGTTAAATTCTTTTTTGCGTCAATTAATATGGTCATAGGGCTTTTCTTGTTTAGCCTGTAAATATAGTGGGTTACATTAACTGATTTTCAAGTATTGAGCAAGTCTTGCCTTCTTGGACTAAACTACATTTGGGTAATGGTATATAAGATTTTAATATGTTTTGAATTCTATTTCCTAATATTTTGTTAAGAAGTTTTGCAACATTTACATGAGGAATAATTAGTCTATACTTTTGTGGGGTTTTTACAAATATATCCTCACCCGGGGATATTTTTTCCATTGATTTTTAGAGAGAGTGGAAGAGAGGGAAAGATAAAGAGTAACATCGACGTAAGAGATACACATCAATTGGTTGTCTCCTATATATTCCCCGACCAGGGCCCGGGCCTGGGAGGAACCTGCCACTGAAGTATGTGCCCTTGACCAGAATTGAACCCAGGACCCTTAGGTCCACAGGCCGATGCTCTATCCACTGAGCTAGACCAGCTATGGTCAGTCTACAGTTTTTGTGTACTTTGTTTGATTTCAATATCAAGGTAATACTGCTTCCTAAAATGAATGGGAAAGTGCTCCCTCTTCTATTTTCTGGAAGAAATTGTGAAGAATTGGTGTCAATTTTTCTTTCAGATGCAGGTGTACTTTAAGCCTCTGAAACTTGTCTGCTAATATTCCATTGGCCAAAACAAGTCACATGGCTATGCCCAAGCTCAAGGGTAGAAAGGATGGTCTACCTCCAACAGGCAGAACTACAAGCTCACAAGGCAACTGGCATGAGTGCTGAACGGAGGCACCAAGGAGGGAATCACAGAGGCCTCGGGAGCTCACCTCTGGGGTGTATTTCACCCAAACTATGCCCTTCACTGCAAGCACCCACAGACTAGTGTGAGCTGGGCCCTCCTGGAGCCCATGTCTGCCTGATTGCACCCCCCGCCCCTACCCTTGCTGCCACCGGTGTACAAATGGCACAAGATTTTCCTAACAGAACAAGTAGTGATCAAATTCCCAGGCTCAGAGTTTAAAATATAGGATTTAATCTACTCAACTGGTTGATTCCCATTTTCCCAACCAGCCTTCCTGTGGGTGACACTGTGTTTGTGTTCATGAGAGATTCAGAGAAGGATGGACTCTGGCCCCTGAAGGCCTCTGCAGCCACATTGTCCCCACATTCCTCTCTGCCCTGTCCCCACTTCACGCTAGACTGATTTGCACCCCAGAGCCTTTGTGCAACCCCTGGAACTTCTTGTCACTTCCTCACTTGCCTGTCTCCTCTTTAACCTTGGACACTCAGCTCAGTGGCTGTGTCCTCAAAAACGCTCTGCTGCTGTCCCAAGTCTAGTGGGGGGCCCTTCCCTGGCTGTCCCAGCACTGTGCTCAGATGACTCAGCCTGGAGTTGTCTCTTTACTTGTCTGCTTTGCCCCTGGACTGTGAGCCCCTCAAGGGCTGACACTGTGTGGCCATCTGGGCCCCCAGCACTGAAAGCTGACCTTGGCATTCACAGCCCACGGCAGAGCCTCTGGGTTCTGCCCAATGTGTCTCTGGGGAGCAGCCCCTCCTGACGCCTGGAGGGAAGGGCCTGCTGAAGGTGCTTCTCCATCACCTGCCCTCAGCTCCTTCCCCGGGCTGTGACTACTCCTTAGAGAGGAGCCTCGCAGGAGGCCCTGACAGTAAAGGTGGCCGTGGGACCCGCCCAGGCAAGGTGTGGCCTGGAAGGTCAGCAACTCCTTGCCTGGCATTCAGGGCCCTGCTCCTCGGAGTCGAGCTTCCCCTGAAGGCTCCCTGAGAGCTACCACATAGGCTTCCCACAGCCCCTCGTTGATCTGTTTGGCCACATCCCTCAGCCTTTTGCTTCTGCTGTCCGCGCCCCCAGGGATGCCTTCCCTTGTTTCTCTTTGCTTTGCCGATGACAGCCTGTTCTCCTAGGCCCGTGGGCGAACCTATCTATGACACACGTGTCAGCACCGACACGCGTAGCCATTTTCGATGACACGCGGCCGCATGTAGTCACACACAGAGAAGTGTGGGGCCGCGTGCCGAGAAGGACATTTAATCCTCGGCTACTGTACAGCCAGGTGCAGTAGCCCAGGATGAAACATTGCAGGTAAGTTAAATAATTAGTTTTGGTTTATTAAATACAGTTGTATATTACAATTATACATTTTTGTTATTTAAACTATAAATATCGCAAAATTATGTGTTTGTTTTTTTTTTCCTCGAAGTGACTCACCACCCGAGTTATGCTCGGATTTTTCGGCGAATTTTGACACATCGAGCTCAAAAGGCTGCCCATCACTGTCCTAGGCCCTTCCTCCCGACCCACCACAGGCCGAGTCCGAAAGGGAATTACAGCCGGCCTCGAATTTTCCACTAAATGTTTTGCGGGTGTGAGTTTGGACTCTCCCCTGAGGATGACCTGGGAGCTGGCCAAGCTGGACTTCCTCCACAGTCGCGGCCAGGAAGACTGGAGCAGCTCCTGACCCCTGGAGCCAGATAAGCAGCTGGACCCCAACAGCCCGGTGGGGTGGGGTGGGGGTGGGGGGCTATTTTTAGAGGCTGGTTCCCAGCAGGCCTGGCCTGGTTCGGGCCTGGAGGGAGAACAATGGCCCTTTGAGCCTCCTCCAGCCCTCACCCTGGGAGGCCTGCTGGAGGGCAATGACAGTGTGTGTGTGTGTGTGTGTGTGTGTGTGTGTGTGTGCGCGCGCGCACACGCGCGTTGGGGACCCGGGCTAGTGCTCAGAGGCAGCGGGGCCCAGGTGGCCTCCCCCCATGCCCACCAGCAGGAAAAGCTCCCATCTGGAGCCCTTTGTCAGGCTTCCTGTGGGGCCAGGTGCTGGGATTCCAGAAGCCGGTCTGACACCGTGCTAAGCACCACATGTCAGCCTCATTGAACAGATGTGGAAACTGAGGCCCTGGCTCAGGGAGGTCAGTAACATGTTCCAACACAGCAAACAAGAGGAGCCATCGGGATTCAAACCCACGTCCTCCCTGTCGCCTTCCAAGCCCACCTTTCCCGTGGGCCTCGTGCCTGATGGTTCTGACTCTGTGAGTGACCCTGTGCCTGCTGGGCTGTGGTTCACTCACCTCTGAGAGGCAGGCCTACCTTCCTCTCAGGGCTGTCCGTGGGGGAACCGGAGGCCAGGTAGGGGAGGGGTAAGGCGTAGGGGTGTGCGGGGGGATGTGTGTTGTCAGTTTTCCCCTTCCCAGCATGTGATGGTTTAAAGAACCAAAGAACCAAAATTCTGTTTATCCTGGAAGGTGTTTGTCCGGGCACCAAATACTGTCTGAGGCTCTCGGGGTGTGGAGGGTCCGAGGCTCCAAGGAATGGACAGGTCAGATCCCCTTCTGGGGATCCACAGTCTGGAAGGGGAGACAGGCCCATGAACAGGCGGATTTGGCTCAAGGAAGAGACGCACACGAGCACCTGTGTTAGTTCCTTGGTGGCCGCAGACCCGGTGGCTTAAATACAGAAATGCGTTTTTCACAGTTCTGGAGGCTGGGGGTCCGCGGTGTGGGCGGGCTGTTTCTCCTGGTCTCTCTCCTTCGCCTCTGTGACCTACATCTTCATATCGTCTCCTCTTGGTGTCCATCTGTGTCTGAATTTCCTCTTAAAAGGACACCAATCCTATTGGATTCAGCCTCCTCTCCCCCATCCCCCCAATGACCATGTTTTATGTAACTACCTCTTTAGAGGCCCAAATGCCGTCACATTCTGAGGTGCTGGGGGTTAGGACATTAATGTATGCCTCTGGGGGACACAACTCCACCCAGAGCAATGGCTATTGACAAGAACGGACAGCCGCTGCGCTTGCATGTTGGCAGAGACCGGATCTGGCTCGTGAGGCCCTTCCTGCGTCTCCCAGGAGTCAGCTTGACACACACAGTTCTCCACCAGAACATGAGGCGGGGGGGACTCTGAGAGGGGAGAGGGGGGGTTTTCAGAACACTCCCAGAGGCCAGGTCCACCCCCAACACACACAGCTAGTGAGAGATTATCTGGGTGAGGGATGGTTGGCAAATTTCTAAGAATTGCACTGACTCTGAACATCAACTTGTTTGCGCTCAGCCCTGGAACTGCTCTCTGCCATCTCTGGAACAGCAGTAGACTCTGTTCTCCAAATTAATTCTGCATTGCAAGGCCTTTGTGGGGAGCTTGGGGGGAGTGGGGGGAGTGTTTCCAGAATGGAATCAAAGGGCCCCTGGGGCAGAGGACAGGCTAGGGGTTAGAGCAAGGAGGGCTGATGGGCAGACATACGTCCCACTGAAATCCGCAGGACCTGGGGGAGACACACCAGGCCTGTGGTAGGGACTGGAGTTCTCATCCAGACAGGATGGGTTTGGGGACACCAAGCAGCCATACTTGGGAAGCTGGTGCCGACACTGGCCTGGAGGGGTGGGTATCAAGGCGTGCTTCCTGGAGGAGGTAAAGGTTAAGGTGAGAGTCAGAGATGCCAGAGGAGACAATGGCATTCCAAGCAAAGGGTCCTGGTGAAGGTTTCCTGCAGAAGCCTGGTGTCTCTGCAGACTGGCTCACAGCTTGCTGACCAGTCTCCTGTGTGCCAGGCCCCAAGTTCAGCTCATCCCACAGGTCAGGAAAGCACGTGGTCTTGGGTAAACATAAGCCCATGGGCCATAGCTGGTGTGAGGGGTGCAAGGTGAAGAGGAGCAGGAGAGAGCATAGTGCGTGCTGGCCAGACCAAGAGGGAACTGGAGTGCTGGGGCGCAGACTAAGGACTCTATGGCTGAGGAGTGGAGCCAGGAGAGGCACTGAGAAGGGAAGGTCCAGGTGCGATGTCACCAGGGAAGGAAGTGCCTGATGGCATTTATCGATGTTGGGTGGACATGGAGCGATGGGACCACAGAACTGTGGGAGGCAGGTGGGAGGTCACGGGGTCTCCAGGCCAGGCGGTTGGTGTGGCTGCCGCTGGCATCTTGACGAATGGTCCTCATGTTCCAGAGAGTGCTTGCTGGCGGCTTCCAAGAACTGTTGTTACTTTCTGCCCTGCAGCTTCTGTGGGGGCAGGAGGGGCGGGGCCTGGGGACAGTGGTGCCCTGCTTGTCACTTGTGCTGACTAGGACACACGCCCATCAAGCGCCTCCCCATGCCAGGCCTGTGCCCAGTACTTCACACTCCCCGTGTGGTGCCCCGCGGTCCCAGGAGGCAGCTGTTGTCATCCCCATTCACAGAGGAGGCTCAGGGAAGGAGCAAAACCTGTCTCGGGGCTGGGAAGGCCTTGAGCCTGCACTTTACTGCCAGAAAAGCCCATTTCCCAAGAAGCTCCCCTTGGCATAAGCCAGGCTGCCTCAGTTTCCAAGAAGCAGGGGGTGAACTTCTAGCAGCCCTTGCTGCCTGGGGAATAGAGGGGTTACATGGGTAAGAGGGTGTCCGGCTGACCTGGGCAGGAGAAAGACCCATATCCCTGCTGTGTCCTGTCCCATCCGCTGCCCGCCCCGCCTGGTTCCCCCTCTGATAAAATGAGGCCACGATGCCCCCTTGGTGAGGGGGTGTCGGAGGGAAGTGAGGCCATGTCTGCAGATGGCCAAGGTCCCTGAGTGCAAGCTCTGGGCACTGCCGTGGGGACTGCTGTGGTCTTTGCTCTTGGCGCTGCCTTGCCACTTCCTGGCTTGCTGGCTTTTTGGCACTGAAGACAGCCCGCTCCTGTGGGTGACACTGGGCCATGTGCTTTTCAGGACGTCCTCTCTGTCATCTGCAGCTCTTTGGGCTGGGGATTTCGGACTGGGTGTCACCACAGGAAAGCCCAGTTCTGACGTTAGGGGTGAGGTCTGGGGGCCGGCAGGTTCGGGCAGCGGCCCCTTTCCCTTCTATTGCCTTCTGTTTCTGTTGTGATTTCCCCAACAGTTCGCCCTGAAAAGATCTCAAATAGGTGCCCCTTTGAAGAGCATGCCAGGGGAAGAAGGGACCCCTTCCCGACACAGCCTCCCTTCCAGACATGCTTCCGACCTGAGGACAGCATCCACACGCAGCATGCACCAACTCTCCACAATGCACACAGCATGCATCCAACACACAGACACACCCCACCACATACAGAGTCACCTCAGACACATCTCACACATGCACACAAACCATACCACATACATGCAATACCATAAACATGCAAACAACCAACACATAGACTCCACACACGCAGATCATATTCACACACTTTACACACACACACACACACACACACACACACACACACCCCAGCAGAACTCTGGTGCATTTAGCCTCTTTTAGATTGAGAAAATGCACTTTAGCAAAAGCTCTAGATGTTCAGGGGTGCTCTAGGTCCGTGGTCGGCAAACCTCGGCTTGCGAGCCACATTCGGCTCTTTGACCCCTGGAGTGTGACTCGGCGTTAGAACCACTTCTTCGAAATAGACTCGCCCAAGCCAAAAACCGACTTCTACGCGTGGGTCGTGAAGTTTCGAATGCACGCCCGCACGTGGTATTTTGTGGAAGAGCCACACTCAAAGGGCCAAAGAGCCGCATGTGGCTCTCGAGCTGTGGTTTGCTGACCACTGCTCCAGATAATTTAGCATTTTGTTCATCCCAATAGTATCTTCAGACAAATCAGCCTTTCAAAGATGCATCAAACACATTCTTTATTCTGTAATCTTAGTTCTTTACTTTTTATTCTTTATTCAGGTCTGATGGATGCAGGCACCCCAGTGGGTTGCTGCCCACCTCAGACTCTGGGTGCGGGAGTGGGGACCCGGTGAGGTCCGTCGCGTTCCTCCGTGTCCCTCAGCCAGAGCTGCCCTCGCCGGGCCCCGGGCCGCCGGTGAGCCCGCACTGCAGCGAGCGGCATCTGTTCCCCGCGGTGTGGGGGGAGGGCGCAGCCGCTGGGCCGGCAGCCTTCCTGCCGCTTCTATGAGCTCATAAACCGCTGTCCCTCGGATCCTCCAGCGGAGAAACTTCCCCACCAGCTCCACCCAGAAGGGAGAGCAGATGGAAAATTGGAGCGAGCCCTCATCTTGGGTCAGGAAAAAAATATTCTTTCCCCCCCCTTTCTCTCTAAAAATATGCTCAGGCCTTTTTTGAGCCTCGGTGCAATAAAAACCAGCTGTGGCTCAGAACGGCCCGCAGCCTTTGCCCAGGGAGAAGGCAAATAAAAACAGGCCTGGAGGCGGAGTCAGGGCTCTGTCCAGGCGCCGGGCCCAGGCTCCAGCCACCTCCGACCTGGATCTGTGTCCCAGATGGGCACCACCAAACAGCCTGTTTACCCTGGCGAGGGCTCAGGGCACCAGGCGTCACATAGGCCTTGCTCTTTTAATTCCTGGTGCTGAGGAGGACAAGAGGACAAGAGGTGGGTGTGATGTGGACTGGCTCCCACATACCTCCCCATCTCCTGGGCCAGACAGATGGGCACTCAAGGTACCCAGAGCCAACCCCAGGGACTGTTCCAGTAGCTTAGAGGAGGGAGGGGCCGTGTCTGATTTGGGGGACAGCAAGCCTTCTTAGAGCAGGTGACCATTCAAGTATGGAGACAAGGAAGGGGACCAGCTTTAACAAATGTTTGGATTGGGGACAATGGTGGTTACTGTATGGCAGTGGTCGGCAAACTGCGGCTCGAGAGTCACATTGCCGCTCTGTTAACTAATGAGTTTGCCGACCACTGGATAAGGGCTTAATCACAAGGAACAACAACAGCCTGTAATTATTGGAAGAGAGAGTCTAGGTCAGTGGTCGGCAAACTCATTGGTCAACAGAGCGGCAATGTGGCTCTCGAGCCGCAGTTTGCCAGCCACTGCTGTATGGTGATCAGAATGTAAGGCGAGGTTGGGGGGTGGGGGGCCACAGGGAGCTCTCCTTGAATGCTTGGCAAGATGTTCAGTGGGTGATAGGGAGCCATGTGAGGTGCTTGAGCAGAGGAGGAACTTGTCTAGAGGCAGGTTGCTTGGAGGAGATTTAAAGGGGAAGTCTGGTAACTGGAGCTGAGTTTTTTCAGGGAGTCCCTTAAGGAGGAATCCACATCTTCTAACTGGACTGCCTGGTACCCTGGCCCATCCCCATGGCACAAGACCCTCCGGAGAGAGTGTGGAGAGGCGAAAGGGATTTGGAGTGGAGTCAAGAGCGCTGGCTTCTATTGCTGACTCTGCTGCGGACTCGTGTGATCTCGAAGAGATCACTGTCCTCCCTAGGCCTCTACTCTCCCACCTGCGAAAAGGAGCCGTGGGAGAGCTGGGAGGATGCGGTCCGGAGACCTGAAGTAACTTTCCCTGGAGTACGGGTGCTGCGCAGGCTCACGGTGGACAGATGGGGGAGAAGATGGACCCCAGCGAGGGCATTGGCCTTTCTGTGTTTGGCTTATGTCACTGAGCCTAGTGTCCTCAAGGTTCATCCGTGTTGTGGCATGTGTCAGAATTTCCTTCCTTTTCAGGACTGAATGATACTCCACTACATGTAAAACCACATTTTGCTTATCCGCTCATCTAATTAACAGGTGCCTGGGCTGCTTCCATGTCTTGGTCACCCTATCTAATAAAAGAGTAATATGCAAATTGACCATCACTCAAACACACAATATGGCTGCCCCCATGTGGACACAAGATGGCCTCCACAAGATGGCCAGCAAGGGAGGGCAGTTGGGAGGGACCAGGCCTGCAAGGGAGGGCAGCTGTGGGTGATTAGGCCTGCAGGGGAGAACAGTTGGGAGGAACCAGACCTGCAAGGGAGGGCAGTTGGAGGCAATCAAGCCTGCAGGGGAGGGCAGTTAGGGGTGACCAGGCCTGCAGGGGAGGACAGTTAGGGGCAAAGACGCTGGCAAAGGCATCAATCAGGCTGGCAGGGGAGTGGTTAGGGGGTGATCAGGCTGGCAGGCAGAAGCGGTTAGGGGCAATCAGGAAGGCAGACAGGCGAACAGTTGGGAGCCAGCAGTCCTGGATTGTGAGAGAGATGTCCGACTGCCCATGTAGGCCCTGGTAGGACCCTGAGGGGTCCCAGATTGGAGAGGGTGCAGGCTGGGCTGAGGGACACCCTCCCTCCGTGCATGAATTTTGTGCACTGGTCCTCTAGTTGTAAATAATGCTGCTCTGAACATGAGTATTGTTTTCTGTTTCATTTGGCCATCCTAGTGGGTGTGAGGTGCTCTCTCAGTGTGGTGTTGATTTGCATTTCCCTCCTGATCAGTGATGTATTGTGGACAAGAGCATCTTTCCATGTGCTTTTTGGGCATTTGGATGCCATTTTGAGCAGGATGGTTGCTTTCCTCTCCTTCCAGCCCTTAGCCCTGGGCTCCCTGTGCGTGGAAGGCCCCCCTGGTGCACCTGCAGCCCAGAGGTCCCCTCAGATTTGAGCTGGAAGCATCACAGGGTAGTGGGCTCCCCAGTGGGAGGGGTCCTAGCAACCCCAGATCCAGCCTCTCATTGGAGATCTGGGAGGATGTGGTCCAGAGACCTGGAGTAACTTGTCCAGGGTTGTCCCTGAGTGCTGGAAGATGCTGGACCCTGGTGCTGCTGGCGGTTGGCACACCCTGAGCTTCGAGCCCTTTCTTCCCGCCCCTTCCCTGGAACTCTGATTGCAACCACCCACTTGCATTTTTGCAAAGTGATGTCATTTGCAGATAATGGTTTTTCCGTTCCTGGTGGAGCAGGAGTTCCAGATATTGCGCTTTGGGGGAAGGGCTCACTAGAGCTGATTGCCCACCCCGCAGGCATGAGAGGGGTCTGGGTAGACCCCCCCCCCCACTCCTGACAGCTAGCATCTGAGGTGCAGAAGGCAGGCCCACTGTCTCAGGCCTCCTGGTCTCAGGAACCCGAATGACCAGAACTGTGCGGGCCCCCGAGAGGAGCCTCTCTCCGTCTTCCTTGTGCAGATGGGGTCTGAGGCTCAGGGAGAGCAGGGCCTTGCCCAAGCTCACACAGCATTTAAGACAAAACCTGGACCCGACAACGCAGGATCCTGACATCCCGGGCCACCTGCCCGTAATTTAGGGTCACCGTGCTGGCCTTGTGGGGAGAGGGCCTTTGTGGTGAGGGCTGCCCTGTGCATCGCAGGATGGTCCCAGCATCCCTGGCCTCCACCCACCAGTGCCAGCAGCCCCTCTCCTGACCTGTGACACCCACACTGTGTCCAGCTACTGCCTCATGTGCTCTCACCCTAGGAGAGAGCAAAATCGTCCCCCTGAGAACCACTGCCACAGCAGCACGTCCTGGCAGCAATCACATAGCCCCCATTTTTAGGCATATTCTGGGGTGGGGGTAATAGGAGAGTCTGGGGAAATTTCTTTCTTCCCAGCAAGAAAGTGATCCTCTGTTTTCTCAGGAATCAGCCACAGCTGTCAGCAGGAGAGGGCCCTTTAATTTTTCCTTTCTCTCTCTCTCTCTCTCTCTCTCTCTCTCTCTCTCTCTCTCTCTCTCCCCTTCTTTCTTCCTCTTTCTTCCTTCCTCCCTCTCCCTCTCCCTCTCCCTCTCCCTCTCCCTCTCCCTCTCCCTCTCCATCTCCCTCTCCCTCTCTCTCTTTCATTTTTTGAGAGGGTTCTTGAACTCAAAGCCCAAAGGTGCTGTGTCCAAGGACCCAGCTGCACACCCCACACCTTCAGGGTGAAGAGGCAGCCCTGGAGGGGACTGCGAGGGGGTCCAGGACCTCCTCCTGGCTAGGCGCATCCTTCCTCTGTCCGCTTTTCTTGGAGCAAATCTGCCAATTTCTTTTCTTGGGGAAATAAAAATAAGTGGCAGCTTTTGTAATCCCATCCCCAGTCCCATCTGGAAAAACCAGGCTCACGCAGCTTGGCAGCCGGAGCTTGGAGGGCTGGGGCTGGCGGGCCCTGGAGTCATGGGCACTCGAACATCGAACATCGGAACAGGCTCGGCATTCCCCTTCCTGTTACAAGGTTCCCTGGAATGTGAGCAGCCCCGGGGGGTGGGGGGGGGGGCGGTAGCCGTGGGCAGTGGAATTTGGTGGAAAGAAGCCCTGGTCAGGCCAATGGCCAGCTCAGTTCTGACTTGCTGGGTGAGTAAGTCATTACTCTTTTCCTCTCTGGGCCTCAATCTTCCCATCTGCAAAGTGGGAGGAGCAGTGTTTCATGGGCTACATGCATCAGAATCCCTTAAGGGATGTGTTTTAAAATGCATATTTAAAAAAATATATATTATATTGATTTTTTTGCAGAAAGGAAGGGAAAGGGATAGAGAATTAGAAACATCGATGAGAGAGAAACATCAATCAGCTGCCTCCTGCACAATCCCTACTGGGGATGTGCCTGCAACCAAGGTACATGCCCTTGACCAGAATGGAACCTGGGACCTTTCAGTCCACAGGCCGATGCTCTATCCACTGAGCCAAACCAATCAGGGCTAAAATGCACATTTTTGATGCTTTCCCAAGATGTCTGAAAGTTTCTGAGCTTCCAAGTGGTTTTGGTGACTTAACTTTTGAGACCCACCACCCCAAGGACCCCGAATTTTCCCTCCACACCTCAGGTTGGAACACGCTACAGTTCTGCAGGGTCTCTCCCCCCCACCCCCCGAAAATCCACATAAGGGGCTCCCTTGAGGCGAGAGGCGAAATGCTATGGTGGTGGGTTGGGATTGAGCTTTGCTCCTGAAAATTATCTGCTCTGGAGCTCTTGGCAAGGTCCCCGAGGTCCTCAGTCCAAGTGAAGTCATTGTTAAAGCATTTTATTCCTGCCTAGGTGAAATTCTAGCTGCTAGTTACAGAGTTTGGTTTCAAAATCGTGCCATTTATTATTCTGGTTGGATTGGCTTGTAAACCCTTGTGTAGTCATCCATCATCTGTAAAGGCATTATTCCACAAGAACGCATTTTCCAGATGAGCCTCTTCCTTCTGTGGAAGACTAAGAAATGTTCCTTTCCTTTTATATGAAATGCGAGTCTTTCACAATGTGTTCCCTATTTATGTCATCCTAAGTGGAGTTCAGGGAACATGATTTCACTCATTCAAGAATGGGGCTGTCGCTAAGAGCTTCCACTGTTGTATGTGGGATGCTTTTAGGGACTCCCAAGCTGTATGGCCACTGTCCTGGTGTGTGCTTCTTCAAGCTTTGTTTGCTTTCATTTTTATATGAAATATTTCTCCTTCACAGCCTGTCAGCAGTTACTTCTTACCACTATTATGGCCGTGCCCCGTAGCGGAAAACCAAGAACCCAAGGGGGTTAGAGTTGTTCGTGTAACACGAGTTAACAGAGTGAATGGGAAGATTCCGCGACGAGTTAAGGACATGAGCGTCTCTCTTCCATTTTGGTAGCTGGCAGTGAGCAGAAGATAGTTCCTTTCTTTCTCATTTTAAGAAATGAGCTCAGTTCCAGATGCCTCTGGTAGCTTTCGGGAAAATGGGGGGATTCTACAGGTTAATTTCCCATCTCCATTTCCTCCTCACACACCCTGTTCTTGAAGCAGCAGCTCTGTGTGTAGCCCACGACACAGGACCCTGCTCTCTGGCTACCTGACCTCACTTGTTCAGAGCCGGAAAAGGTTACCTGTGGGGGCGCTCAGTCTGCAGGCCAGGAGGCTCAGGGGCTGAGACTAACGTGGGGCGCTGCCCTCATGGATCATAGGGATCATAGACAAGCCCGAAGCCAGGCTGGGGAGCCTCCCTGAGCAGAGATGCAGGGAGGGAGGGTGTGTGCGTGCGTGTGTGTGCGTGTGTGCGTGCGTGCGTGCGTGTGTGTGTGTGTGTGTGTGTGTGTAAGAGACAGAGAGAGAGACAGAGAGACAGAGAGAGAGAGAGAGAGAGAGAGAGAGAGAGAGAGAGAGAGAGTGGGGTCTGGGGAAGACACAGGGGTCCCAAGCTCACAGAAAATCAGGACAAGCAGAGCCGTGAAGGAGCCCAGAAGAGGAAACTGAGGCCCAGAGAAGTGAGGTTACTTGTCCCAGGTCACACAGCAAGTTAGGAGCGGGTCTCAAATCTGCTCCAGAGCCCAGGCTCCTTGCTCTAAAGAGCGCAGGTGCGAGTTCTGGAGCTAGGGACAGGCTGAGGGGTGGGCAGGTGCGAGTGGAATCATTCGGTGGGAAGAGACCTGGCCTGGCTCCACAGCCTCAGACTCCGTTCCGGGCCTCAGCTTCCTCACTCCGAAGGAGGGTTGGGTTGATGTTGTTGCAGCCTCAGAGAGCTCTGTGGGCCGAGAGTGCGGCCGGGGGCGGGGGCCTGAAGCGGGAGGGCCCCGTGCAGGAGCTGACTGTCCACCCAGGGCCCAGATTCCAAGTGACAGGACAGTACACGCATGGACTCTGGGGCTGGGCTGCGGGCTTCAAATTCTTCTGCTCCACCCACTACTCCATGAGGCTCAAGTAGGTTAAATGAATGACTCCAGCCTTGGTTTCCTCATCTATAAAATGGGGATAATAATAGTATCTGGCCCTGGCTTGTTTGGCTCAGTGGATAGAGCGTCGGCCTATGGACTGAGGGTCCCAGGTTCAATTCTGGTCAAGGACATGTGCCTTGGTTGCGGGCACATCCCCAGTGGGAGGTGTGCAGGAGGCAGCTGATTGATGTTTCTCTCTCATCGATGTTTCTGACTCTATCTCTCTCCCTTCCTCTCTGCAAAAAAAATCAATTATATATATATATTTTTTTAAAAGAACAGCATCTGCCCAGGCATAAGGATGTGATAAGTTAATGTGTATTACGTCAGAGCAGCGCCTGGATGATTAATGCTCGATGCATGTCCATGTTTGCCTCCACCGCCCAGACCTGTGGTGCCCCTCGAGGGTGAGGAGGGTTCAGCTTCCAGTCCTGCGGGCCCTCCCACAGGCGTGGCAGCCCTGCCCTCCAGCAGCTGGGCCCGTGGGCCTGCTTCCTGGGCAGAGTGAGTCCCTGAACACTCAGACGTGACACATGGCCCGGCCATCCGCACCTCGACCACAGGCCGCCAGTCCTGGGCTAAAAATACCGCTTTTATGAATGGAGCCAGGGAGGGCCGTTCCGGGACCCGCAATTAGTGTTTGTGTTAAAACCGAGTCTCTGGCTCTCCACGCCTTCACCCCTGCCCGTAAGCCCGCCCCTCTGTGCTGATGCTTGGGGGAGACTCACTCAGGGTTGGGGGAATTGTGTGCAGTGGGGGAGGCCCTGAGGGGGGCAGAATGCAGCATGGCTCCTCCAACAAAGAAGGAGCCAGCAGCCTGACTCCCAACTCCCCTACAAAGTTGAGAAGTAGGAATAACAGTCTCCCTTCATTTGGAGGAAGTGGAGGCTTCCAGAAGTTCACAGCCAGGGGGTATGTAGTCAAATTTGGGCTCTGGATAGGGGCCCCATGCCCAGCTCTCTTCTCCTGCCCCTGTTGCTGCCATGGGACCGCCCCCTGGGAAGCGACGCTGCCTGGCCTGGGGGGCCGGCTGGCCCAGGCTTTCTCCTCTCCCCAAGTCCCCGAGGTGTGGTCTCTCATGAGGATCAGGGTTGGAAGGGTCCAGCTCAGGGAGCAGCAGAACCAGACGGGAGGCTGAGCTGGAGATGCCCCAATGGGGCCCGAGGTGAAGGGGCGAGCCTGGAGCGGGCAGACAGAGCAGCAGGGCCAAGCCAGCGGAAGGCAAAGTAGGCCATAGTCTCGAGTGCCCACCAGCCTGCCGCTAATTGGGGCCTCCAAGCGTTTCTGTCCGCAGCAGGACCCAGGACTGTCATGGGAGGTCACCTGGGTGCAGCTGGCAGGCGGGGAGGAGGACAGGGGCAGGGCAGGAGCTCAGGCCTGCCAAAGGGGTCAAGCCTGGCCATGCCACCCCCAGGTAGCTCCTTTCCAGGACTCCTTACTGCCTGACTGTCTTTCCCCAGCTAGACCATGAGCCCTCTGAGGGCAGCGTGCTTTGGAATAACTGAGAGGGTGGGATTGCGGAGGGGGAGGGGAGGCAGAGCCCCAGACAACACTGTCCTCTCCTAGAGAAGGATTTGTAGCCCCGAGGGTCATGGAAAGGGGTGAGGTTCATAAACAGGTCTCATGCCCAGTCTCTGGGTGTCCGACATCTAATTCAATTCAATGGTGATGCGAACCCCCAGAGTTAGAAAGCAGAGCCCACCGATGTGGGCTCAGTCCCACACAACTGCCCCCACTTCAGGTGCCACCTGCAAGCCCCAGGATCACCCATACTTCCGACTGACTAGTTATGAATTTGGGGGTTCCCACAACCCCCTCCTCATTTTCTATAATTTTTAGAACAGTCACAAAACCCGGGAATAGGCTTTACTTACTATTACTGATTTATTGTAAAGGATACAACGCAGAAGCAACCCGATGGAAGAGGCGCACAGAACAAAACCTGGCAGGGGGTGGGTGGGATAGCACAGTGCCCAGGCTCTCTCTGGGCACCCCTCACCTCAAGCAGATCGATACAGTCACCAACCCAGAAGGTTCCAAACCCTGTGGGTTAGGGTTTTGATGGAAGTTTCATTATGTAGACATGGTAGATTTCATTCTTGCCCACTATGATTTCACCCCCCTGCCTCTTTCCCCTCCCAGGAGTCAGGGTGGAGACAACCAGTCCCCCTCCTGAACCTATCTGGCCTGTGCTCCGCCCCCACAGGTCATCTCATTAGCATGCAAAACACTAAATAAAGTCCAAGTCATTTAGGACCTCTGTACCTAGGAACCAGAGATAAAGAACAAATATTTGTGTGGTTTTTTTTTTTTGTGTGTGTGTGTGTGTGTGTTTATTATTACACCATACCACTTCTCAGGCCACTAGCCAACTTCCAGACTGGCTGCCCTTCGGTCAGAATCCCCCTTTGGTCAGGGCCCCCGGCCAGAGGGGAAGGATCAGGCCGTGCAGGGAGTGCTGGCCCTTGTGTAACTGCTCAGGTTGGCCACCGACATGGCAGGTGATGGAAGCGGCTGGGCAGCTGGTGGCCATGCAGGCTGGTTGGTACAAGGACAAAGGGGGCAAGAACCCATTTGTTTGTGCGCCATCTTCACGCATCCTCTCTCGCCGATTCCTTCATGCCCATCCTCTCTCCTTTGCTTTCTAAAAAGGACGTGTTGGGAAGAAAACAATTGTCTGCAGAGGTAGCCACCCTGACGCCAGCTGTCCATCAGCACAGTCCCCTCCTCCACTTCCAACCTCTCGTCTCACTCCCCTTCCCTCTCTCCTCGCATCCACGTAGTCACTCAGGTCTTCCGTTTGAAACAGGCAAAGCCCTTTCCCAGTTCCCAGGCTCCATGTCGCTGTTCCCTCCATCTGGAATGCTCTTCCCTGCCTCACTGCAGCCTGGCTGGCCTCCCTCCCAGCCTGGCCTCCCACTCTGGAGGACACATGTCTCTACAGGCACAGCCTGTGCTTTGCCTTAATCACACTCGCAGCTTTTCTGATGAGAGACTTTGATGACCGTTACCTGAGTCACTGGGCTGGCTGCCCTGGAAGGCAGCGATCGGCTTTCGGTCAGCACCGTGCCAGTGCACCTTGACTAGGCCTGGCCTAGGAGAGAGCTGTTGAACGAGTGAATAACTGAATGAATGGGGTTAAACCAGTGATGATTACACTGTGCAAAGGCTTATATGTATGCGTGAATTAGAAAAATCCAAACAACTTAAATATTCCATAACAGCCCATTGAAAAATACATTTCAGCTACCTATCATGGATTTTACACGGCCACTAAATTCACAATTTCAAAGCAGATTTCTGCCCAACATCATCAGTCACTAGGGGAATGCACATCAAAACCACAATGAGATACTACTTCACACTCACTGGGATGGCTATAATTTTTTTATTTTTTAAGAAAAGGAAAATAACCAGGGTTGACGAGGATGTGAAGAAACTGGGATCCCTGGACATTGCTGACGGGCATGTTAACTGGTGTGGGCATCATGGAAAACAGCCTGGCAGTCCCTCAAAAAGCAAAATGTAGAGATACGGTATGACCCAGCAATTCCACTCCAAGATATATATCCAAGAAAAATGAAAGCATTTGTCCACACGGGAATGTAAGGCTCATAGCACCACTATCCATGTTAGCCCCAAATGGAAATGACTCATATGTCAATCAGTTAGTGAATGGGTCATCAAAAGTGATATGTCCATACAATGGACTATTATTCATCCATAAAAAGGAAGTGTGTTGCATACTACACCATGCATGAACCTCAAAAACATGCTAAGTGAAAGCAGCCAGACATGATTCCATTTATATGACCTTGCCAGACAGAAAGTAGATTCGTCGTTGCCAGGAGAGGCGGGGCGGGAGAATCCGGACTGTGTAGGTACCACTTCCTTTTGGGGATAATGAAATGTCCTGGATTTAGTTAGTGGTGAAAGCTGTACAGCATAGTAAGCAAATATACTAAAACCCACGGAATTATGCACTTCAATTTTTAAATATATATATATATATATATATGTGTGTATATATATATATATATATTTAGAGAGGAAGGGAGAGGGAGAGATAGAAATAGCAATGATAAGAGAGAATCATTGATCGGCTGCCTCCTGAAACCCCTACTGGGGATCAAGCCCGCAATCCAGGCATGTGCCCTTGACTGGAATCAAACCCAGAACTTTCGGTCTGCAGGCCGACGCTCTATCCACTGAGCCAAACCAGCGAGGGCCAGAACTGTACACTTTTAAATGGTGAATTTTGTTGTGTTGATTATATCTCAAAAAACA
The DNA here is from genome assembly GCA_027563665.1 of Antrozous pallidus. Classification (NCBI taxonomy): domain Eukaryota; kingdom Metazoa; phylum Chordata; class Mammalia; order Chiroptera; family Vespertilionidae; genus Antrozous; species Antrozous pallidus. The sequence goes on along the minus strand of CM050522.1, from coordinate 75,738,268 downwards.
TTAACTAAAAGCATATTGAGTGATAGAAGAGAGTGCTTGTGATTTATTAACGGGAAAACACAGGGCACAAAATCAGGCTACAATATGTACTATAACCTACACATACCCTAATTTCTAAAAATTATTAGAGACAGTAGTTACAGATATCAGCCACAAACTCAGACATGTAAAAAATGTCATGTTTGTCTTGGTTTTTAAAATTACCTGAGCTCTGACTCAGAGCCTGGCCCATTGGACCATAGGGCGTTCGATCTCGGTCATTTGGGGGCTCCTTCCCTCTCCGGTTTGTCCACATCCGTCAGAGGTGGGGGGCCTTCACATGCCCTGAAATCTAGCCCCTCTGATGCTTTTGTGGTGCAGGTTGAAGGCTCAGCCCCCCTAACTGTCCTCACAGCCATGACCTCCAGACCCCGCCTCCATTCCCCGATTAAGACCCCCACCCCCTTCCTTCTTTCTGGTCTTAAAGCAGCAGCTCTCTGCCCGTCCCTGGACCCTTAGCACAAGCTCCTCTCTGAGCCCAGATTTTCACAAAAGATGGAGGCAGGGATTCTCCTTAGGGAGATGTGCTTCTGCCTGAAAAAGGTTCCTCACCCTCAACCGAGGAGGGGCCAGAGGCAATTCGGATGGAAAAGCAGTCACAAATTATCTTTATAAATGACTCTGCCATCCACGTGGACAGAAAACAAGACATTGATACAGCATTTTGTCTCTGGGGATGGAATTATGGGTAATTTTCATTATTTTTCTTTATTCTTGTTTGACTTATTGATTTAATATTTTGCCACTCACTCCTTACAAAAATGCTTTCCTCTCCACAAGGCCCGGTCCACCTCAGTCCTTCGCTCTTCCCTGGCCGGTTACCAGGCGGGGGGGGGGGGGGGGGGAGTTAAAATGTTACTCTTCACACCTGTTTGGAGCAGGTGGGCTTTGCTTGCTCATCGAATACGGACTTTACAAGAAAGCGGCAGAGAACGCTGCTATCCTTGAATAGACCACATGGAGGAAAGGCAAGGGAAAGAAGACTTGTGAGAATTCCTTTGAAAAAAGCTTTGGTTGTGAGGGTGGGGCATTAGCGGGGTGGGGGCACGAGAGGACTGCCACCTCTTTCACTTTAATGAGCCACACGAAGAGAGCTTGGCGTGTGTTCCCAGAAGCCGGGACACAGGGGCCTGGAGAAAGCTCAGGGGCCTCCATCAGGGAAGAGGGAGGGGAGGGCTGAGTGCGGGAGGATGGACCCTCCACGTAGAGGGTGTTTCCTGGGGCCCATGTGGGTCAAGAGAGCTGACCTGCATCCCTTCCAATACCTGCCCCACAGAACCTTCTGAAAGGGGGAGAAGTCTTTCTACTTTTCAAATAAGATTTTATGGATTTTTTTTAGAGAGAGAGAGCAAGGAACAGGCATAGAGAGATAGAAACATCGATGAGAGAGGAGCATCATCCATCGGCGGCCTCCTGCATGGCCCCCACTCGGGGTCGAGCCCACAATCCAGGCATGGGCCCTGCCTGGGAGGTGAACCTCTTGGTTCCTGGGTTGACTGTCAACCACTGAGCCACACCAGCTGGGCTGGGGAGAGGTGTTGTGTGAAGGGTGCTGTGTGTGAAGATGAAGAGCAGCTGACCCCCTGGGAGCCTCAGATCTCCCACAGAACTTCCCAAGAGAGGCAGCTGCAGGCTCGGAGAGCATCAGGCCGGCTCACCACAGCTCCGCCCAGGTAAGAACTTCAATCCCATCCCCTCTCTTCCTTGGCTATTGGGCAAACCCTGCAGCCGGAAGGACGAGGTCTGCAGTGGGGAGGGGGAAGATGACCACTGCTATTTCTGGAAGAGGAGGTTCTGCCTGAGTCTGGGCATTCCCATGATTGGTTCAGGACTGTCATTACCAAAGTCAAATGGCCAGAGTTGCCCGCTGAATCGAATGGTGTTTTTGATTAGATCCCAGTGCGGCTTGCTGAACCTGCTGGTTCCAATCTGTGGTCGGCAAACTGCGGCTCGCGAGTCACATGCGGCTCTTTGGCCCCTTGAGTGTGGCTCTTCCAGAAAATACCATGGCCTGGGAGAGTCTACTTTGAAGAAGTGGCATCAGAAGAAGTTTAAGTTTTAAAAATGTGGCTCTCAAAAGAAATTTCAATCATTGCACTGTTGATACTTGGCTCTGTTGACTAATGAGTTTGCCGACCACGGCAATAGCTGATGTTCAGAAGCCACTGTGAGCAGGCAGGGGGCTACTGCCACACGTGGAGCCCCATTTGGCCTCAGAACAATTTCCGATCGTCCAGAGGATCCTCCTGACGATGCAGCGGGAGACCCTGAACCCAGAGCCGGCCGAGTGCCCATCCTCAGTGCCACAGCTAGTGGCGGGGCTGTGGGCCTCTGTGAGGTACTGCCCTGCTGGGCAGGCCTGCCTCTCTGAATCTCAGGCTGGTCATCTGTCACATGGGAATGCAGTGGGTTACCTTGCAGGGTCATCATGAGGACTCAGAGAGGTGAGTGGAGGTGTGTCAAGGTCACACCCTTCTTTCCGGGCCTGTTCCTGCCCACCCCCCACCTCCTCCTCTCCCAGAACTGTGTCTCTGGTATGACTGGAGCTGTGTGTTTGGCCTGGCAGGTCCTCCCATCTGGGAAGCATGGCTTGCTGGCACATTGGGATTCTGGAAATCCCCGCTTCGGTCCCCCATCCTGCATCCCTGGCAGCTGACAGCAGGAATCCCATGGCCAAGCATGGAGAGTGGCCAGGGTGAGGCCTGGCTGGCTCAGCCTTTCTCCGGCAGTGCTCTGTGCTAACCTCACTTGACATTGATGTTTCTGGTTGGCTGGGAACCAGGCAGAATCTGTGAGTCCTCAGAATCTGAGAGGCGGAGGTTTTGTCTGCCGGTGTCTGCCTGGCATCCTGCTGGCCTGGGGGGCCCAGGGCATTGGGTTTGCAGAGGTCTGGATGGGGTGAAAAGAAGGCCCCTGTCCTGGGCCTCAGCCTCCACAGTGGGATTGTGGGGGGGGGTGAGGTTAGGGGGTGCAGCTCTCCTGGGCCAGGTGCTGCGGAGGCGGGACTCCTGCATTCAAGACACACCTGCTGGGATCCCAGCCAGGCACAGCCCGCTGCCTCTCTTGGTCTCATGAGCCCACATGTAGGAAGGGGAGGAAAATAGTTTTCCCTCCACCCTTCTGAGTTCTTAGCTGACACCCCTGTAATAAAGGGCAGATGAACACGGGAAAAACTTTGCATCGGAGTTTACTAACTTGTGTACCTCATGGATGCAAGGCAGTGGCCCAGGGAGAGTAAAGAGGTGGCTTTAGCGTTCAGGCTTACACACCATCTTCCTGGGGAGAAGGAAGGAGGTCCCGTGAAGATGAAATAACGCCATGCGCATAGTCAGACACGGAGCACAGCCATGCGTGGACGTCTTTGCAGATGCCGGCGGTCTTCATGACAACGGTCACTAGGCCCAGGGTCTCCAGGGGCAGGGGGCCTGCCGCGGACATTTGAGTTTCACATGTGTCGTGTTGTGTCATTCTCACATGGTTACCAAGGCAAATATTTCTTCCCCATCCAGGAGGAGAAATAGAGGCCCAGAGAGGTGAAGTGACTTCCCTGAGGCCACACAGCTAGCATGGCCTGGAGTCAGAGTGGGAACTCAGGGCTCTCGGGCCCCGTAGCCCTGTTTCTGCTGCTTCTCCAGGCAGCTTGTGGGGGTGTCGGCAGTGGGGTGAGATTGCCTTGCAGGTCATGAGCTCCCTGTCGCTGGGAAAACTGGAAAAGGCTCTCTGCCCTGGGCAGGGGCACAGATGGCTCCTGGCTCTAGGATTCAATTCTGTGATCGGGTTTCCGGCCTTGGGAAGGGCTGTGGGGATTGGCTGGGAGCTTCCAGTCCTGTGTCATGAGGTTCGAGGGCCAGGGGTTGCTAAGAAAGCCTACAGGCCCAAGAGGCACAGTGCTGCTCTTAACACATATGGAGGTGGGTGTGTGTGCATGTGTGTACCTGTGTGTGCATGCACGTGTGTGTGTGTGTGTGTGTGTGTGTGTGTGTGTGTGTGTAGTGCTTTCTTTTCTTCACCAAGAGCCCCAGCCCCCAGCCTGCCTGGTGAGGTTACCTCACAAGGAATAGTTTGCATTCAAGGTCTCCGGGGGTGACACAGGATATGGGCACAGCATTCCAGCAGGAAGCGGGCGGGAAATGGCTGGAGGCCTGGCGACCACTGTGTCCCTGACATTCTTTATGCAAAAAGCCTGACTCTTCTGTTCTCTGAGGCTAGCCTGAAGGTCCCGGCCTCCACCTCCAGGGACAGGTGGGGCAGTGGCCGGGGACTGGGGACAGGACGCCAGGAGCCTGCTGTGCCACCCCTCACGGCGTGACCTTTACCCCCTTCCATACAAGCAGGGGTCTGGGCTAGACTCCTGGGCAAGGCCTGGGGGTCCTGGACGTCTGACTTGAGTTCCTTGGAATTTCCCAAACTGGGAAGTTTCGGGAATATTCCCCTAAAAGGCCTGGTGGGTGAATGACTGGCCCAGAGAGGCATGATTACATCAAAGTGGAGGAAAGCAATCCGATGCAGACATTTCCGCGAGGGAAGGTGCCGTATTCCTGGGCTGGGGGCGGGGAGGGGGCGCTTTCTTCCTGCTTCGGGCACGGCCTCGCCGAGGAAAACGCACAGCTGTTTCCTTTGCCTCCGTCCGAGTGTGAGAAAGCGGCCTGGAATCGCACAGGGGGGACTGAGCTTAGGCACCCACAGGAAGCCATCGCTTGGGATCCCCTTACTCTCTGGGGGACTGGGCCTGAAGTTGTAAACAGGTTTAACGGGCTTAGCGAAATCCGCCAGAACGGAACAAACAGGGAGAAGAATGGGAAAGGTAAGGTTTCACATCAGCGACCAACAGCGTTGTTCTTGGAAGCGGCCCATTCCTGGTACGGAGCCGGGCACCTTGGCAATGTCTCCCGGTCCCCGGTCCCCAAAGCGTCAGCACAGAGCTGGAAGGGAGGCTCTGAAAAGCAGAAAACAGTCCAGAGGCAAGTTCCAATCCAGGCGCGTTATCTACCAAGCACCCGCAGGGGCCCTTTGTCTGCCGGGGCCACGGACCGCTCCCGGCCGGCCTGCGGAAACCCTGGCCGAGCCTCTGGCTGGTTCCCGGCCTCCCAGCCTCAGCGAACACTGCCCCTGCAGGCAGGGTGGCAGGATGGTTAGGGCGCTGGCTTTGGAATTGGGCAGATCTGGACTCCCACCCGCTCCAGCTCTGTGTGATTTTACACCAGTTACTTGTCCTCCCTGAGTTTCCCCAACCATCCAACAGAAACGATGCTTTCCTTGCAGGGATGAAGCACGGAGCCCAGTGCCTGGTGCATCCCCAGCTCCCCATACACGGGGGCTGCTCTTGTTGAGTTTATGTTTGGGCAAGACCCTTCTCTGCTTGCTCTCCGGTCTGTCTCCCCAGATAACAGGACGTCCTGAGAGCAGCTCGGCGAGGCCAGGCCGCCGTCAGTGCCTCCGGGCCGGGGCTGACAGGGCTTGGTCCCCACGGAGATCAAATTTCCAGCCCCTCCATGGAGCCAAGTAAACACAGGGGAGACAGTGCGGCTCCCTCCGCTGCCCACTAACAACCAGATTCCCGAAGCCGCGCAGCTGCGGCTGCTGCCTCTGATTGCGTCTGGCTCCACTGTCCCCGGGCCCTGGTGCTGCCGCGCTCAGGAGACCCGGGGTGTGGGGAGGGAGCGGGGAAGGGGCGGCAGCTGAGGGCAGGGTGGCGGCCGCTGCCAGGAGCAGATGGCTGGTCTCTTGGAGTTTCCCTTTTGGACTCTCTCCTTCCTCTGTCGGTGACTTCACCGGGGCCTCGAAAGTTGCTGACAGATGAGAAAGAGTCCAGGAGTTAAGGAAACTCCCTCTTCTTGCCCTAAACCTGCTGCACCCCAGTTTCTCTGAGGCCAAGATCAGGGCCCCTAGATTTACAGCCTCTACATTCTTCTTTTGTTCTTCGGTTGTCCACTTTCCGAGAGAAAACAGCGTGTGTTGTGTTGACTGAGAGCAACGCTGCACTCGGTACAAGCGAGCAGGGCACAGGATCCCAGCCCCTGAGCGTGTTACACTAACTCCTGCCCTACCTTCAAAGCCCAGTTCGGAAGTCCTGTCCCTCCTCTCCATGCTGCTCATCTCTGCCACTTGCTGGTGGGTTCTCTGCTTGCAGCCCTGGGAGCTTTTCAGCCGCTCCTTGAGGCCAAGTTCCCATTCTCCAAGGACCTTCACTGGGGACCTTCACTCCGCGCTCTCCCTGAGCAACCCAACACATTCTTCAGATCTCAGTGTCCCCGGACTTCACCCTTAAGGCCATTATTGCAGTCTGCAATTAAAAGCATGTTTATCTGAGTCCTGCCTGTCCCCGTCCCTGGAAGGTAAATTCCACAGGAACAGGGAGTGTGCACCTTTGATTACTCTTGTCATATCAGGGTTTGGTATGTGGAGGACTCTCAGTCCTCATCTGCTAAATGTACCCCCTCTTCCATGAAGTCTTCCCTGATTTCCTCAGTCACAGTTTCTCTTTCACCTAGATATCTCTCATCACTTTCATACTTACTTTCTTTGTAAATTTTTTAAAAAATATATTTTATTGATTTTTTACAGAGCAGAAGGGAGAGGGATAGAAAGTCAGAAACATCGATGAGAGAGAGACATCGATCAGCTGCCCCTTGCACGCCCCCCACCGGGGATGTGCCCGCAGCCAAGGTACATGCCCTTGCCGGAATCGAACCCGGGACCCTTCAGTCCGCAGTCCGACGCTCTATCCACTGAGCCAAACCGGTCTCGGCTCTTTGTAAATTTTTATTCCAGGATATCTTACACGTGTAGAAAAGTATGTAAAATATGTGTATAGCTTAACAAATAATTAACAACAAAAAAAAAAACATCCACTTGACTGTCACCCAGGTCAAGATAGAGGACATAGCCCTGACCAGTCTGGCTCAGGGGATAGAGCGTTGGCCTGCAGACTGAAGGGTCCCAGGTTCGATTCAGACAAAAGCATGTACCTTGGTTGTGAGTGCATCCCCAGGAGAGGGTATGCAGGAGGCAGCTGATCCATGTTTCTCTCTCTCATCGATGTTTATGACTCTCTCTCCTTCTCCCTTTGTCTCTGTAAAAAAACACCAATAAGATATATTTTTTAAAAAGGTAGAGGGCATAATCAGCAACTTAATCAGTGTGTCTTTCTCTCCCCGCCAGAGTTAGCCATGATCTTAGTTTTTTATTGTTTTCTTGCTTTATTTTATACTTTTGCTGTCTACACAGGCATTTTTAAGCCACAGAGTTTAATGGTGCCCATTTTGAGCTTCCCGTGCATGGAACCAGGCTGCACGTGTTTTTATGTGTGTTTGGCTTCTCTGGCTCAATGCCATGTTTGTGACGCTCACCCATGCTGGGGTGTGAAGCTGCAATTCATTCACTTTCTGGGCAGTATAGTATTCTACCACATGATGCCGTTTATTTATGCATTCTGCTGTGGACATGTTAACTGTGCTATAAATATGTGTGCGCAGCAACCAATGAGCCTGCGTTCTGCGTCCTGGGAGAAGGAGAATGAGGCTGTGCCTCTGGGCGGGCAGGCCCCTGCCCCAAGCTGTATCCTTCCAGAAAGCTGCTCCCATGCTCAGCCTGGACCCGAGACTGTCTCGCTGTTAGGACTGAGGTTCGGGAATCGGGCTGAAAGCTTGTGGGTCTGGCAGCCTTGCTCCCGCTGGCAGTCACACTGTCCTTGCTTAGAAGGTGGGGCCTTCTAAGAAGGTCCTTCCTGCCTTCTCCCTCTTCCCCACGCCAGAGGTTTCCCCTCCAATGTCCTTCATTTTTAAAATAGATTTTTAAATACTCCCTGTGGAGCGAGGACCTCTGGTTTCAGAACTGACAGTCAGAGCCCTCGGGGCCTGAGCCCTTGTGAGCAGAGGCGAGCGAGGCTGCTTGTGGGGTTGGCCTCTGCCCCCCAGGTCTGGCTCTCACCAAGTCTCCGGGGGGACTCCCAGCTCTGCCCTTCTGTGTGGTGTCTGTGGTTGACGTCCAGAAGCCGGCCAGCTCCCATTGGGGGCAATGTATTAGAAGGGTGTATCGCCCTGGGATGGTCTCCCTTCTCTCCGACATTGTCGGCGACGGGACTGGTAATCATAACGATGCTACGAACAGCAACAACAGTGTGCTCGGCACGTACGATGTGTGAGTCACTGTGCATGTCTGGGCTCATGGGAGCCTCACAAGGACCGTGTCACTTGGTGCCATGCCTGACCCACTTTCTAGATGAGGGACAGAGAGGCTGAGGCTGCAGAGGAGGAACTCTAACCCGGGTCTGTCCCACTGAAGCCCATGTTCTCGTCCACCTCCTGGCTCTGGCTGGCCAGCGCCCAGCGCCTGGGCCAGACTTCTGGGGGCTGCCCTCCCTCCCTGCTCCTTGGCCCCACAGCGCCTGCGTCTGAGTGAACCACTCGAGGCCTCTCTTAGCGCCTCCTTGCCCTTTGGGCTGCCCCTGGGTCACTCAGCGACGCCCCCGCTGGCCGCCTGGTCCTGACTGTTGGTGCAGGGGGAGGGCCAGCTGTGTGGGAGCTACATGCGCTGCCCTCGCTGGGACCTTTGTTTCTCTGGCCATGGGGACCAGCAGTCCCTCCAGGCCCCGGAGAGCCGGAGAGGCCATGGGCCAAGTCCTTGGCAGGGTGGCCGGCCGAGGATGCTGAGTGGAAGCAGATGTGGCCGGACTGCGTCTGACCCAGTGCCAGCGGCACCCTCAGGCCTGAGAGGATGCTGGGCTGAGAGGAAGAGGGTGCTGGACTCGGAATGAAGCTGCCTCGGAACCCCGTATTTTGATCTGTTAGGTTTAAGCAATAATCAAGTCTGCATTTTGGTTGTGTACACCAGAGCTGGGTACTGAGCCGAAGGTAATTGACCCCACCCTCTGGTGCATCTTGCAGATGGGGAAACTGAAGTTGGTGGCAGGGAACTGTGCAAGGCCCCCCACCCTTGGTGCAGTATTGTGGGAACCCCTTTCACATCCCGTGTGATTCAGGGTTCCAGTTCAGGATTCGGGTTCTGGAGAAGGCTGCACACAAATGAAGAGAGACTAGAAAAACATTAATTTGGGAAGTGGGGGCCAATTCTAGTGGAAGGACTATGCCTTGCTTTGGTCTTGCCATTCTTTTTATTTAGGTTTGGGATACACCCATTGCCTTTAGGCAGGGAATACGCAGATTATCTTATCAGTAAGGATTTATATGATTATCTGGTGGGGAAGTTGCTTCAGCTGCCCTTTTCTCCATTAGACAGGGAGTGGTTGGCTCTGACCTTTCAGAGCTTCAAGGTTGACCAGCCTTTCGGGCTCCTTGTCCACACCTTTCTATTAGTGAGGCAAAGAATCTTTTTCCAGCAGAGTGTGACATGCTGTCCAAATGAAGATGATGTTTAGGGGGGACCTGAGTGGCAAGGTGCTCATAGGCATTGTTTTTGGTCTGATGTGGACCTCAGAGCCGGGAGGTTTTCCAGAAGAGACACCCACCATTCCAGGCGGGGGAAGACGGCCAGTGTCCACCTGTCCGGTGAGGTGAACTCCTGCCCCAAGGCCACAACAGCCTCATCACCATCTACTGGCAAATGGGCGCGTCTCCGGGGGAGGAGGGAGCCTGTCTTTCCTCGGTGACCGTGCCGTGGGGTCTGAGAGAGAGTGCTCTGAGCTGGGGTTGGAGCCCTCTGTTCTGTCCTAGTCTGTCCTGACGGGCTGTGTGGCCCTGGGCGAGCTGCTTCTTCTCGCTGGGCCTCAGTTCTCTGTCTTTGGCATGACACTTCAAGACTGTGGCAATCTTGTCCCCCAACAACTTAGAAGTGGTAGCCGCCATCATCACCATCACCATCATCACCATCACTGTCACCATCACCATCACCATCATCATCATCACCATCACCATCATCACTGTCACCGTCACCATCATTACCATCACCATCATCATCATCACCGTCACCATCACCATCATCACTGTCACCATCACCATCACCACCATCACCATCATCACTGTCACCGTCATCATTACTGTCACCATCATCACCATCACCATCATTACTGTCACCATCACCATCATTGCCATCACCATCATTACCATTACCATCATCACTGTCACTGTCACCATCACTGTCACCATTATCACCACCATCATCACCGTCACCATCACCATGACCATCATCACCATCACCATCACTATCACTATCATTACCATTACCATCATCACTGTCACTGTCACTGTCACCATCACTGTCACCATCATCACCACCATCATCACCGTCACCATCACCATGACCATCATCACCATCACCATCACCATCATTACCATTACCATCATCACTGTCACTGTCACTGTCACCATCCCTGTCACCATCATCACCATCACCATCATCACCATCATCACCATCACCATCATCATCGTCACCATCACCATCATCACCATCATCACCATTACCATCATCACCATCACCATTACCATCATCACTGTCACTGTCACTGTCACCATCACTGTCACCATCACCATCATCACCATCATCACCATTACCATCATCACCATTATTACCATTACCATCATCACTGTCACTGTCACTGTCACCATCACTGTCACCATCATCACCTTCACCATCATCACCGTCACCATCACCCATCACCACCATCACCATCACCACCATGACCATCATCACCATCATCACTGTCACCATCACCATCACCATCACCATCACCATCACCATCACCATCACCACCATTACTTTCTTGAACAGGCACTTACTAGACTCTGCTTTTCTGAAAAACGCCGGACCTGTACAATAAGACTGTTTGACCCTGGTCTCACTTGGAAAGGCGGACGCTCAGAGAGGCTCAGGGTGTTCCTCAGGCCGGCCCTGCCAGACATTCCCAGGCGCACAGATCCCCTGGGGACCTCGCTGGAATGCAGATTCCCACTCAGAGCTCTGTGTTCCCAGTACGCTCCCAGGTGACTCGGCCCTGCTGGCCCTTGGGCCACCAGTGGACCCCACACCAGTTAGTGATGGAGCTGTGGCTGGTGCCAGCTGCAATGGCCTGCCCACCCTCCTTCTTCCAGCTGTCAGGGTGACCTGGAGAGCACTGGGCAGCCGGGGACCAGGCTTAGGTGATGCTGTATCCCAAAGAGCCAGGCCTACTCTGTCTGTCTAAAGAACTAGAGAAATTAGCATATTGTAGCCTCCAATGTAATTGGTGATTTAGGCAATAATCACCAACACATGCTAAGACCACAGGGTAAGAGTTGCTGGGGAACAAGGCCGTCACAGGCTGAGGTCTCACACCAAAGACCCCTTGTTAGTGCAGAGGGGAGGGAGCTGTGATGCTGGCAAGGCCTGGCACCACCTCCTTCACGGGACGTCAGCCTGAGCTTTGGCCATGGGAGATGGGCTGACGGCATGGGCTGCCCTGGCTGGAAACGCTTGGCCTGAGGCTAATGTAGGGGCCCCGGGGGACATTCTGAGGGACATCTGGCCTGTATTCTTCAAAGGACCTCTGAGACATCCCAGCCACATGCCGTAGATGATGCTCGGCTGCATCCAGGGCTGGGAAGAGGAAACAGCCACCAAGCACGTCTGCGAGGCCATGGGGGAGTGTGAGTGTAGACAGTGTTGGGTTGCCTAATGCAATGGTCGGCAAACTGTGGCTCGCGAGCCACATGTGGCCCTTTGGCCCCTTGAGTGTGGCTCTTCCACAAAATACCATGGCCTGGGCGAGTCTATTTTGAAGAAGTGGCATTAGAAGAAGTTTAAGTTTAAAAAATTTGGCTCTCAAAAGAAACTTCAATTATTGTCCTGTTGATAGTTGGCTCTGTTGATTAATGAGTTTGCCGACCACTGGAATGAATGCTGATTATCTTGGGTGCCGTGTGCATGCGGGACTATGCAACAGAATGTCCTTGTCCCTGGCGGAGGTGGCACACGGAATAAAATATCATGATGTCCCACTTTATTTTTAAGTGGTTTGGTAAAAGTAAAGTATACGTGTGTGTGTGTGTGTGTGTGTGTGTGTGTGTGTGTAGATGGAGAGAGAAGTATGTGTGGAGTGGGTGTGGCAAGATGTTAGTAGTTGGTGGATCTCTGTCAGGGGTATTTTTGGAACTATTCAATGTGTTAGAAATGTTTTAAAATAAAAAAATGCAGATAATTATAAAACAAACAAAAAAAGCAATAAATCTTTACTGAAATCAAAGGGATGTAGAGACAGGACTTACATAGACGCAGAAAAGCGTCTGAGATATCCTCTCCCCCTGCCCACCACTCCCTTATGTTGGAAACTGCTCCTCATACCCCCCCCCTCCTTTATAAGTCCCTCTTTCGAAGGTTACACGTAGGTGTGATGTCTTACTCTGGCATTTACATACTCACTAAAAGTTGCTTCAACTTTTCTGCCTCACTTTCCTCCTCTGTGACACGGGGGAGAATCCGGGTTACCCCCCCTCCCCCGCATCGTTGTTGGGGGATTAAAGACACAGTGCCCCACGGCAGGTTGTCCCGCCCCAGGCCCAGCCTTGTTGGGAAGCTGGCTCCCACTGAGGACTCCCAGGCAACTCCGTCCACCCCAAGCTGGGTAGCCGGACATGAGCGCCGCTCATACCAGATCCCCTCCTTCTCCGGCAGCCAACCATCCTGAGCGTGGGCATGGCCACACGCCTTGCTGTGACCACCAGGTGGAGGCATCTAATTGCAGATCCTCCCTTTGTCCTGTGCTCTGTTCCCAGCTGACATGCAGCGGCCGCGCTGAGCCAGCGTGAGGTCCATGGGCAAGCTGCTTCCTGCACCTGCGGGGACTGGATGAGTGAGAAATAGTTCTTTGAGGGTTTAAGCCTCTTGGATGTAGGAGATGTTTAGTTTGAGGTACAGCATCATCCAACTGATAAAGGGGCTGCCCCATCCCCGGCCTAGGCTCCCGGGGACGCTCATCGAGAGGAGGGTCGGTCTTAACCAGAACTTGCCCAGCATCTCTGACTCCCAGTCAATGCCCTCACCCTGTTAGGAGCCGCCGTGTTCCGCTCTGCCGGCCACGGGCTGTCCCCTCGCCCTGGCAGAGAGCCACTGACACAGCATCACAGAGGAGCCTCCTCATTTGCCCCAATCTAGGCTCTTATCAGCCCCATCTGCTCAGAACATTTGGTCACTGTCTTACTCGAGACATCGGAATTTAAATCTCTTATCTGCTCAGATACTGAGGAAGTTGGGTCAGTCAATGTCAGGGCCAAAATTCCCTGGCTTCCTGGGCAGCTGCTGCTGCTGCTCCGGGGAGGCGAAGCCTGTCGGAAGGAGAGCCCGGGTCGAGGGAAGGGCGCTGTGACCTCAGAGAGTCGCTTTCCTCGTCTTGACCAAAGGTGAAGCAGCCCGGGCTTTTCCCAGCGGCCTTGGTGCCAGCCATTGCCTTCCCCCGACACAGCTCACCATCTCCTTCTCCCTTCACCTGGTCAACCTGCTCAATTCACTCCCCCGCCTGCAGCACAGGGTCCCTGCGGCCCAATGCACCCTGCACGCTGCCCTCAGAGCACACACTTGTTTGCTTTAATTACTTGAATTAAAGTAACTTATTTCCTTGTTCAGAGACTGACTCCTGATGGCTCTGAGCTCTGTGAAGGCAACAATCTGCCTGCCTTCCTAAGGAATGAGTGCTGTATGTGAATGGGACCTGGGAGAGCTTCCCAGGGCATGGAGGGTGGCATTTAAAGGTGCCCAGTCTGGGAGCTGCCAGAGGATCCCCTCTTCCAGGTCCCCTTGGCAAGGGTTAAGTGAGGACCAGAGACTTGGTCTTGTGCTGCCCCCTGGTGTCCACTGGTGGGATCCCAGGCCCTGCCGCTCCATGGAGGAAACCGGGTGCTCTCCCTGAATTTTCTCCTTCGTTCCTGACAGCACCCCTGTGAGACAGGGACTATGATTGCTCGTTTTATGAATGGAGAAAGCCCATGTCTACTCATTTATTTGGAAAATATTGATCAAGTTACCTGTTATCTGCCAGGCACCTTGCGAGGGGTGCTGCTCCGGCGGTGAGTTTTCTGCCCTCACAGAGCTTATAGTCAGGTCTGTGGTGGGCAAGGAAGCGAACAAACAAATGAGCAGGCGTGTGTCTGTGTGTCTGTGTGTATATGTACATATGTATGTTATGTGGCCAGCACACTGGTGGCTCAGATGTCAACTGACTTGTCCAAGGTCACAGAGGGGCCACTAGGTTGGAAGCCAGTGGAACAGATCCCAGCTGGTAACTATGCACACTCTAAGCTGGTGCCAGGTGCCGAACTCTGAGTTCTTTCCACGTGTTTTATCCTCACAACAAACTATGGTTTTTCCATTTTGCAGATGGAGAAACAAAGCACTGGGAGGCTAGGGAGCTTGCCCGCGGTCACGTAGCTGCTAAATGGTGGAACCAGAACTTGAACCCAGGAGATCTGGACCCAGAAAAGCTTAACACTGCCCTACAGAAACGCCAGGAGATTTGACACCCAGGGCTTCGGTGACGGTGGTCACAAATCCAGGGCCACCCTCTCCTCCCACCCCAACTGACAAGGATCAGAAGGGTCCATCCTGGCTCATGACTCGGAGAAAGGGTGGTGGGGAGGAGGGGCTTCAGATGGCCCCTGCCTCGGGGAGCCTGGCCATAGGAGCGTGGCCGTGGGAGCAGAACCAACCCTGCTGGGCTATGAGGTGAGGGGCTCAGGTGCGCAGAGCTAGGGAAGGCTTCTCAGAGGAGGTGAGGGGTGACCTTGCCTTGGCCTAGAAAGCTGCATAGGACCCAGATGCATAACTCTGTGGGAGAGCAGAAGCAGAAGGAATGGGATGAGCGGAGGCTCAGAGGAAGGAAAAGTGAAGCTGCCTGCGGGCTCTGAGCTTCCGAGATTGCCTGCTGGGTCAAGAAGCCGGACTGCCTGTGGTCACAGGTCCCATTCACATACAGCACTCATTCCTTCGGAAGGCGGACAGGTTGTCGCCTTCACAGAGCTGAGAGCCAGCGGGAGCTTTTGTGGGATAGGATGTGGTCAGGTCACGGCTTTGGAAAAAGCCTCTGGCTGCAGTGGGGTGTGGACTGTGGGGCAGAGAGGCCGGAGAAAGGGAGATGAGGTGGGGGCTGTGGCAGGCATCCAGGCGAGAGGGACAGGAACAGTCCGGGGACAGAGATGAAGGACTCACAGAGGCTGAAGCCAGAGATGTGCTTGGGAATCACATGGCTGCCCTCTACAGCCTCTCTGACTTCGATTCCTCCCATTGCCCCCTCAGTCACTCCACTCGTTGTTCTTGCTTTGCTAACGGAATGTTATTCTGACACTTGTAAATGGTGAAGACTTGTTTAAGACTACCGCAATAGGGGCGAGAGACTGCACTCCCTTCTGAATACAGCAAAGAAGGCTGGGGTTTATAGGCAAGAAGAGTGGATAAAAATTACCAAGGCGTCAAGGGTAGGGAGGTGCTTGCTAAATGGGCCTAATAGTCAAGGATCTACATATCAGGGGTAGGGGATTCTTGCGAGACTAACTTAGCAGGATTCTTTGCTAAAACATAAGTTCACCTGTATGACCACCACACACACACACATATACACATAGATACACACACACTCACACACGTGTACACATGAGCACACAATACACACATCCATCTCCACACATGCACATATACATGCAATAGATATACTGCAGGCATTTGTACATAGACATGCGTACATGCATGTCCACAAACACATGCACACCTGACACCGGGACTCTGAGCCCCTCCTCCTGTCAGGACAGGGACTGTATTGCCCACAGTGTGGCACAGGTATGGCGATCACTAGAATGCCAGGGTTCCTGTGGACTCAGGGCCTGAATGAGTGACACCCGCTGATCCTCTGTTGCCACCTTGTGGTCACTTCTGAGATAGCAGCATGTAGAAGCCTCCAGGCCCAACCCACAGAGCTCCTGGGAAACTGTTAGCCACCAGGAACCGTGCCCACCCAGAGCACTTGGTTTTGCCAAATTCTGTGGGTGATTAATGGGGTCTGGAGCAGGGTGATGGCCCATCTCCCCCCATCGCACCTAATCTTTCCCATCCCCTCTCCCCTCCAGGCCTTCCCAAGGCTGTTTCCTCTGCTTGGAGGACTCCCTGTCCCCCATTACTCTGTGAGTCCATTGGGGCAGAGACATGGTGTACTCATACTCAGCTCAGTATCTGGAGACCTGCATGGCCTCTGGCACAGACAGCTGTTCCATGAGTGGAGGACAGAGGGAGAAGGAAGGAAGCAAGAGAGAGAGAGGGAGAGAGGGAGGGGTGGGTGGAGGGAAAGAGGGGCTGGTAAACTGTTACCAGGAGAGCTGTGGCCCTGCCCATCCCAAGGAATGACTTATCAAAGTTTAAACAAGAGCACAAGAGTTTCCCCACAATCTTTTTTATCTTGTGTAAGTTATTACTTGTTTACTAATATTTTTTATTACAAAACTAGAGGCCTGGTTCATGAGACTCATGCATTGGGGGTGGGAGGGTCCTCAGTCCAGCCTGCACCCTCTTGCAGTCCTGGAGCCCTCAGGGGATGTCCACCTGCCGAATTGGGAAGGGGGTGTCCCTTAGCCAAACCTGTACCCTCTCGCAGTCTGGTAGCCCCCAGGGTTATCTGCCTGCTGGCTTGGGAGTGGGCCTAAGCCCATGATGGCGAACCTATGACACGCGTGTCAGCACTGACACGCGTAGCCATTTTCGATGACACGTGGCCTCATGCGGTTGCATACAGAGAAGTATTGGGCTGCATGCTGAGAAGGACGTTTCATCCTCAGCTACTGTACGGCCAAGTGCAATAGCTGAGGATGAAACATTGCAGGTAAGTTAAATAGTTAGTTTTTGGTTTATTAAATACAGTTATATATTACAATTATACATTTTTGTTATTTAAACTATAAATATCGCAAAATTATGTGTGTGTTTTTTTTTCTCGGAGTGACACACCACCTGAGTTATGCTCGGTTTTTTGGCGAATTTTGACACACCAAGCTCAAAAGGTTGCCCATCACTGGCCTAAGCTGTCAGTCAGACATCCTTAGTGCTGCCGCTGCCTCTGCACTCACCGGCCTTGAGCTGGCTGCTGGCTGAGGGCGCTCCCTCTGTGGGAGCACACTGACCACCAGGGGGCAGCTCCTGTGTTGAGGCTCTGCCCCCTGGTGGGCAGAGCACATTATAGCGACTGGTCGTTCCACCGTTCGGTCAATTTGCATTTTACTCTCTTACTGTATAGGATAGAGGGAGGCCTCACCTCTAAATGCCCCCAAAAGGTAGAAGTTATGATTGGATGTGGCCTATGTCCATCATCTACATAAGAAGAGGCGGGTTCCTCTTCTCCTGAGGAAGTAGGTTCAGGGAGCAGGACCAGAGCTGAACCCCACTTCCTGAGCCCGCTAAGCTGTAGCAGGGAGTGGGGTGAAGCTTTTAAAGCAGTGAGCGAAATCTCTCCAGCGGGGGACTGAACACCTAGTGCTGACACGTGACGCCTCTTTGGCACTGTTTTGAGTCGATAATAGGAGGAACTTTGTGGAAAACCCCTTTCAGCTCATGTCTGTCTCTCAGAGTTCTGGGTCCTTCTCTCGCCGGCTTCCTGAGCGCACCCTACTCCCCACACGGGTCTTAGTCACTGTGAGCCTCCAAGCCCCAGTAGCAACTACCATCAGAAACCTGCGCTGGGCATCCATCGGGAGGCAGCCTCATGCCCATGTCCCCACGAAGCCCATGCCCAGTAGCTGGCGATGTGGGGTCGGAAGGGTGGTCAGAAGGGCCCGTAGGCTCCAGGCAGGCAGCCCCAGATGCCCAGGCCTTTGGACCAAGGCAGGCATATCCTGCGGCCCAGATCCTAAAGAACATTTTAGAATCCCTGAAAGCACTGGAGGGCAGAGGAAAGGGCAGGGCCTTCTGTTGGTGGAGGTGAGGGTGCGCAGCGGGTGGAGAGGAAGGCTTGGACTGAACCTTCAGAACCTGTGCTTAGAAAATGCAAGGGCAGAACTGGCCTCATGCGACCGGACAGTTATTAAACTATCCCTATTTATCTAACATTTGACAAAACCCCAGGTGGCCTTAAATGGCACTTGAAGTCTGAAAAGATCGATGCATCATCCATCTTTCCAAAGACAGAAACTCGATTCCCCTCTGCTCTTGGGAACAGAATGCAAAAATAACCACCGGCAGGAGGGTCCAAATGCCACCCCGATGGGGAGGAGGCGGGGTGAGGGCAGTGCCGGCCTCGCAAGGTAAGGTGGGCAGGCACGAGCGCCCCAAACTGCCCGCTGTGGAGCCGCCGCGGAACCGGGTTAAAAAAAGCTATTCCCAAGCAGGCTCCTCCGCCGGCCCGTGAGCTGATGCGCAAGCCGCCACGTGTGTGTATTTGTGGAGTTGGAAGTAGGTCAGATATTTCCGTCGCTAATTATTACGTGTGAAAAAAATATGTCGGGAGCTTGCCGCAGGGGGAGTATCGGGAGCGGCACTGATCTGCGGGAGTTCCGGCCAGATCTGTCTGTCCAGGGCCGGACCCCGAGGACTGTCCCAGAGAGAAAGTGTCCTAACCCTGGTGCACGCGGGGCAGCGGGAACTCCAGCGGGAGGTCGGGAAAGCTGGGCTCCTGTCCCTTGTTTTTATTTCCCTCTTTGGGCTTTGGTTTTCTCATTGATTGGGTTTTATATTCAGTCACTGTGGCCAGGGACATTTCCTGGGGGGGGGGGGGGGGGCAGGGACCTCCCTTCTGTTTTAGGAATATGTTTTCCTGTTCTGGGAGATAGAGGCACAGAATGAACTCAGAAGGCACACAGAAGTGGCACTAAATATCAGTGGGAAACTTTACAGCATCTGCATCAGGCCCATGTGCCTACGTATTTGCTGGGTATTGAATGTGTGCTGGGCATTGTGGCACGCGTGCTGGACACACGAACGCACATGGCCCTGCCACACTTAGGGTTGGTGGCCCCTATTATTGCACTCCAGAGGGTGAGACCTGATAGGTACCCTCCCCCAACTGGTGGGCGGAGTTATGATGTAATTGACAGAGACATTGAGCCACCAATCAATCACATACCAGAGTGCCCTGTGTCCCACCCCTTCCCATTCCGCCCTGGGCCCAACCCCTGCCTGTTCCGGCCCTTTAAATGATGTCTCAGTGTGCCACATGGCACCTTTTCTCCTGGACTGTTCTCCCAGGCAGTCCGGGAGGAGGTCCGGCTGGGTCCCCTCTTTTCCCCTTCCCCTGGCCCCAGTCACAGGTTGCGGCTTCCCTGACTTCATTCCCCCCCCCCCCCCACTCCCGAGCCTGTGAACCCACCCAGAGGCCCCCAATAAAGCCTGATTAATTCGCTCACTCATTCGAACTCCCTGCCTGTAGTTTCTCTCACGGCGGCGTAGAGCCTTACAAGACAGTTTGCCCAAAGTTAGACAGCCAGTAAGTAGCAGAGGTGGGATTAAAACCCGGCTCTTCACCTGGTATCCCAAACCAGCCCCTGCAGCAGTCCGGAGCGAGCAGTTCGGAGGACAAAGATGCCCCTCCCCTCCCTTCTCCTCGATGGGAAGTCTGGCTCCCAGGGCAAGATGATGCTCTAATTAGTCCTATTTTACAGGCTCCGAGGCTTGTCAGTGCTTTATGCAAAGTTATGCAGAATATGCAAATCGAGTGGCTCTGCTTGTGTTGTAACGGGCACAGCACCTGCGATTCTGTGATGTGGAAAGTGCTCCCTGTAGAACTTCCTGGTGGCATGGCAGTCGGAAGGGCCCTGGGCTGCCTTCTGCAATGTCCCACCTGCTTGCAGGTCTGCACTAAGAGTGTGTCCGGGTCCTGGAAAGCCAACGCCCCTGCCATCTGGACAGCGTTAGCCCCAGTGTCTGGGCGGGAATGAATTGAGTTGATCTGAAAGGTTTCCTCACCTTCACGGTGAGCGAGCTGGTTTCGATGGGCTTTGTGTTCCTGTGGTAACCCTGACGCTGGGCATCCCGTATGGAGGCTTCTGGGAGGACCAGTCTCTCCTTTTCTTCAGTCCTCTGCTTAGGAGGCCCCAGCTCCACCCCCACCATCCCCTGTCTGCATTTCCCCATCCCAGCAGACTCTTTGGCCCTCGGAGCCTGCCCTGCCTTTTCCTGCCTCCCATGCTTTGCACATGCCCTTTCTGTGCCCCGCAATGCCTTTCTTTCTCCCCTCTCTCGGTCTAGCTCTTCTTTCGCGGGCCAGCTTAGACATCACCTCCTCCTGCCCCCGACCTCAGGCAAGACCAGGCACCTTCGTCCCCAGCCCTTCTGATAGTTCTTACTCGCTGGTTACTTGTCCGCACCCCTTGGGGGGGTGGTAAGCCCGCTGGAGCCAGGGACCCCCACACAAGGCCATCAGAGTCGTTGTGAATCAGCATTTAAGGAATTAATAAGTCAAAGAATAAAAGAGCCACTTTAGCTTAGAATTGTCCGAAGAGATCAGTTGCAATGAACCGCCTCCCCCACTGCCCCCCAGCTTGTGACTTTAGGCTAAAAATAGGTAAAGGGACACCAGGCTCCTCCAACTCCCTAATATGAATTTTAATTTTTAATAACTTGAGAAATCAGTGAGCGATACCTATGGGAAAACGATGAGGAACTAGCCCCATGAATTAATGGAAAGTCTGTGTTCATATTATCTAACTATATTAAGTGTGAATAATAATTAATTATGGATCCTACATGGGGTCTTGTCTTAGAGACTTCAACGTGGAGGAATTTAAGAAGCCATTCATCACCCTCTGTGCTCCACCCCAGGCCATAACATACAACGCAATGGCCAAAGCATTTTCCATCATTTACGAAAATCATCATCGTAGGGGGAAATAACTCTCATTAGGAGCATAATAACTTGGGAGAAGAAGCTGTGCCCAAGCTTGATGCTGTGTGCACTGATGCTGTCACGATCATCCGACCCGCGCACCCCCCTTTCCCGTTCTCCCCTGCATCTATTCATTCTTCCTCTCACTCTGTGCTCTGTGGTGTGTGGAGAGCTGCTCTGGCCGGTGGATGTGAACATGAACTCTAGAGCCGGGTTGTTTGTGTTCAAAGCCAAACTCACCTACACTGCAGCTGTGTGGTCTTAGACAAGTCGCTTAACTTCTCTGTGCCCCAGTTGCCTGGTCTATAGAATATAGATAATGATAGTACCGACTGCATACAGTTGGGGTGTGTGTGTGTGTATGGGGGTGGTGGTAAAGAAACCAGTATATGTGAAGTGCTTAGCAAATGGCCTAAGCTCTCCATAAAGCTCACTCTCGTTGTGGCCTGGCCTGGTGCTGGGTGCCCCTCAAGACCAAGTTTCTGTCCTTGAAGAGATTGCTGACTGGTGAGGGAAACAGACTATAAATAAGCAAGCTCATTTTAATTGCAAATGGTGTGCGTTATATATGGAAGTGAGTATGGAACGATGATAGGGAATGGTGGGGGTGGTGGGCGAGGGGGAGCATGGCCACTCGCTAAGGAGGTGATGTGTCAGTCAAGATCCGAAGGGGAGGCAGGAGAGGGCGAGTGGGGAGCAGGGGCAGGAGGTTCGGGACATGGCTGTGTGCATACTCTGCCTGGGTTGCCCTTGTTAAAGCGCGGACCAGCTACGGAGACAAACTGTAGGGCCAGAAGGAGGAAAGCAGGGCAGGGAAGGGCACGGGAAGGTCATCGGGCAGTGGCTTCAATGTGATAACAGTTTATAGAAGAGTCACAGACAAGGGGAAAAAGGACAGAGGCCGGAGGCGGTGGAAAACTGGCCTGCAAGAGGGAGAAAATACAGCCGCAAATGCTAGACTCCAGAGAGATTGGAGATGCGAAGTGAAAACTCGGAGTAGAAGCAAATTGGGAATAAGAGGTTTCTGACTTGGGGTAAAAGACCTCCTAAGACCCCAAAGGCACAAAAAAACAGGCAAAACACTGTTAGATTTGACTTCATTGAAATGAAGGACTGTTCAGCAGAGTAGTGAACAGCTAGAAGCCGGGAGACGATGGCTTCCGTCTGCAGCAGAAAGGGATGACTGTCTCTGATACACCCAGGCCCCTTCCCGATCCACAGGGAGCCCAGTGCCTGCAGTGCAGATGCCACAGGACGTGACGGGGGAGCTCACCGGGGGAGAAGGCCCGAGGCCCACAGCTCATGGAGATCCGAACAGATGCCCTGAAATGCCGGGGAGGCAAAGAAAGCCACACCCAGAGCCTTTGGAACCTCAGGACGGTGACCCTTCGAAAGGCGGGCAGCACCAAGGATGGGGGTGGGGGAGCCCCTGCTGGCGCCCTGCAGTGGGAAACCCTTCACGCCTGGCAGCCGGGACAGGGGTTTGTGGGCAGCATCTGCCAGGAGGTGCCTCTGGCTGGCTTTCACGGAAGTATCGCTGGGCGATGGGACCCTGGCCTGGCGAACTGCCCTCAGGTAAGGATGGAAAGTCAAATGTTACCCACGGCCCAGCAAGACCCCTCCTGGCCGTCTGTCCCGGAGACATCTCCCAGGACAGAGGGACCCGTGAGGCTGCCACAGCAGCCGAGTTTGCAGGTCAGGAGCTTGGAGGCCCCCAGGGGTCTGTCACGGGGGAAGTGTACCAGGAAGACAGGCTGGTTCGCACCATGGAATGTTGTGCACAGTTAGGAGCAGCGTTACACACCACTGGATGCAGCCGGCTGGTGTGGCTCAGAGGCTGAGCATTGACCCACGAACCGGGAGGTCACCGGTTTGATTCCCAGCCAGGCCACATGCCGGGGTCCCAGGCTCTCCCCCCAGTGCAGGGCGTGCAGGAGGCAGCCCATCAATCATCATTTCTGTTTCTATCTCTTTCTTCCCTCTCCCTTCCTCAATCAATAAAAAATAGTATCTCTATTTTTAAAATATGAACAAATAATGAGGAAACAGATGCATTTGCATCTTTGGAGAGGAGGGCATGTTCTGTGTGATTCTGGGGCTTCACGTGGCGTTCTTGGAAGGAGTGGAGTCTCTCGGGGGAACGGAGAGGTGCCCTTTGACGCATTGGGTCCTATGGGTGCTGCCGTGAGGTCTGTGGTGTTCCAGAGTGGCTCTGAAAGCCCCAGCTTACCAGGACAGAGAGAAGCCCTGTAACGGGCCCCGGGGCGGGCCAGGGAATTCTGGAATCCATCCGAATGCCAAGAATTGTTAAGACACAAATATAAAGCCGGAGGGGCTATGATTACTGTTTACGACGCGGAGGGGCTGGGAGGGGAGATTATTTGTGGCAGCTCCCGCCTTTTCACGTACACAAACCCATCTCCATGGCAATTGCTTTCTCGGCAAGCTCCCTCGCAGCAGCCACTGGTGTCTGTCGATTTCCACACAAGGATGACCTTGTTAGGGCCTGTGAGATGGGAAGAAGGCGAACCGCCAACAACACAGGCTTGTCTGCCGGTTCCCTCTGGCTAATTACAAGGCGCCTGTGATGCCCCTCCAGATGGATTAAAGTGAGAGGCCTGATGGGTAATTTAAATAACAAACAGGGTCAGCTCAGCCTTCAGTGATGGCCACCACCCCTGGCTGTTCCCCTCCAGCAAAAAGGATCTGGTCCCTGGGCCCAGCTAGACCCAGGAGGGTCAGAGGCTGCTGGAGCCAGAACGCCTTAGTGAGGGCAGGGAGACAGGCCAGCAGTGTTTGGGTCCACACTGCACATCCAGCCACTTCCCCGCACCCCCCAGGGGGCAGGAAGAGATAGCCAGGCCCCCAACCAGCAGGATGGAAGCCTATGCCAGCACCATCTCCATCCGGGAACTGCCAATCCTATTGATCTCCTCAGCTCTGTCTCCACCACTGTCTCTGGACCGTCCACAGCTGCCCAGCTGGCCTCCTGGTAGGTAGAGTCTGGTCTCCCCACCCTCCTTCCCCATCACAGCAGCCCCAGCCTCTTTCTTGGGGAACGGCCCCTGCCTCACTTGATGTGGTTCAGGTGGGGCATCCCCAGATGTGAGGGTTGGATTGGTCTGGGGTGTGGCTTGAGCCCTGGGATTTTAAAAAATGCCCCGGTGATTCCAGAATGTAGCCAAGTTTGAAACCACTGCTTCCTTCCTCTGGCCCAGGGCTGAGCAGATGAACCACAATGGGCCAATCAGTCCTTTTCTGGGATTTTGCTGTCGATGGGAGATCTCTCTTTAAAGGCTATTGGCAGGAATTATGTCAGTCTGTCTGCCCCTCGGTCCCCCACCTGCCACCTGTGTGCCCCCTCCCCGACCCCCCTCCCCGACTTTCACAGCCCCCCTGGATCACACGTCGCTCTCAGAACCACTGGGCTGCTCCCTGGATGTGAAAGGCTGTTCCTCCCGAATCCCACGTCACCACCAAGAGCCCAGCAGACATGGCTCGTTCCGGGTCTGGGCCACGCCCTGGACTGCCACAGCCCTGTGTGCTCACCGAGACCTCATGGCTGGCCCTGCCCTGCCCACACCTTGTTCCCGCAGACGCTGGGCTCTCTGAGGCAGCCCTGTGTCCTGTTCCGGTCCAGCCCCCTATGCTTAGCTGGCAGCTGGGCACGGGTGGGTCTGAGGAATCTCTGTTTGCAGGTGAGTGAATTTAGCTCCCAGAGCACGGGGTGTGTGTGTATGTGTGTGTGTGGGGGGGATCAGACACAGGGCTGAGGCTTGTCCTCTTTCTCAGTGCTCCTGAGGTGGAGGGAGAGGAGTGTGTGCAGATACGGAAGTTGAGGTCATGAATTCAAGGTCACCCAGGCAGAGTTGGCACTGGAGCCGTGGCCTCCTGGCCCACTATATATGGCTGTGACACCCCTTCCTTCCTTCTTTTCTTCCCTCCTTCCTTCCCTCCTTCCTTCCTTCCTTCCTTCCTTCCTTCCTTCCTTCCTTCTTTCCTTCTTCCCTCCCTTCCTTCCTTCCTTCCTTCCTTCCTTCTTTTCTTCCTCCCTCCCTCCCTTCCTCTCTTTCCTCTCTCCTTTCCTCTCTTCCTCCCTCCCTCTCTCCCTTCCTCTTTCACTTCCTCCCTTCTTCCCTCCCCCTTCCCTTCCTCTCTTACCCCTTTCCACCCTCCCTCCTCCCTCCCTCCCTTCCTTCTTCCTTCCTTCCTTCCTTTTTCTCTCCCTCCTTCTCTCCCTCCTTTCCTCCCTCCCTTACCTTTCCTCCCTCCTTCCCTCCCTCCCTCCCTCCCTCCCTCCCTCCCTCCCTCCCTTCCTTCCTTCCTTCCTTCCTCCCTTCCTTCCTTCCTCCCTTTGTTCCTTCCTTCCTGTGCTGAACCTGGCCTCAGAGTGTCTAGGATTTAGGAGGAGGCTGCAGTGAACGCAGATGCTGGAGGTGGAGACAGCTGGGGGCTCCCATGGGCCACCTGGGCTGGGGTCTTGCAGAGATGTCATACCTCGGACCACACTGGTCATTCCATGACCTTTCCCCAAGCCTGGCCCCACTGGTGCGAGCCGCTGTGCCTGTCCCGTGGCGAAGAGGCAAGCTGGGCTGTGGGCAGATGCATGAGACTGCTGGGGAAAGGCCACTCTGTGAAAGGGTGGCCCGCACCAATGCTTGGAGGCATTGTTTGCTTCCCTGATTAGACCCACAGTGTCTCTCTCCTGTGCAGATGCCTTGGGTGCTCTGATGTCCCCCAGTGTGTTCCCTGAAAATTGGGGACCATGTTCATGCCCAGAGCTCGCAGTGACACTCCAGGACATATTCATGCCCTTTGCAGTGACCAGGCCAGCAGGCTAGAGGGAGCTCAGAGATGGAAACAGGTACACAAGCATGACACACCTGCAGGGTGTCAGCAGTTAGGGACATCACTCAGTGGAACTGGGACCTAAACCCAGGACTCCCTGCCCCTTCTGAACACCCATGCTCTTCACCAGCACGGATTCCAGCTCTGAAGACCTTAGATGGTCTGGGAGCAGCCAGTAAGATGCTATTTATTGGAGAATGTGGACAATAGAAATGTGAGGAGGGCTGACATTACATTTACATCTCTGGCTCTGTTCTAGGTGCTTCTCAAGCATTATTGCAATAATAAACATCACACTTTGCTACAAAGAACAGAGGCCCATGGGGGTAATACCTCTTGCCCAGGGTCACTTGCTAGGAATGGCAGAATCGGATAGATCAGTGGTCAGCAAACTCATTAGGCAACGGAGCCAAATATCAGCAGTACAACGATTGAAATTTCTTTTGAGAGCCAAATTTTTTAAACTTAAACTTCTTCTAACGCCACTTCTTCAACATAGACTTGCCCAGGCCGTGGTATTTTGTCGAAGAGCCACACTCAAGGGGCCAAAGAGCCGAATGTGGCTCTTGAGCCACAGTTTGCCAACCACGGGTAAGGAGCTCCAGCTGTCAGCAATTACTCTTCCTGGAAAGTCTACATAAACCAATCATTTGAGAATGTAGACTGCCCTGTCAACCCGAAGTGGGGTCTCCTGGCCTCCTTCCCTTTCTGGAATTTTCCACTTTTCCCTCTTCCACTTGCTTCGTGAAAACACCGAAAGTCTTGTAATGAAATAAAACAACCGATCTCACCACAAACAAACAGTCCCCCCCCCCCCCCCCCCGCCACTGGCTTCTTTCTTCTCCGCTTCTTTTCTTGAACAATTGTCACTTTGATTTCAAGACTTTTGAGCAACTCCCCTAAATGATCTTAACATTTCCCCTGAACCTGAAAAATAAGCAGTGAAACCCTCTGCTGGGAAGAAGAGGGAAATTGTATGTTCTCTAGTTTGCACAAGTGTACGGAAAATCGATACAGATCTCCACGCGGCCCTGGTGGTTTTCCATTGTGATACGGAAAGAAAAATGGGGAATCTGGAGTTTGCAACCTATCTCGAGGGATTTCCTTTCTATTCAAGTGGCCCCTGAAAGGCTTCTGCGCATGCAGCTGTTTTGGAAAGAAAAGGGGATACGCCGAAGGGTGGCCCCATTAGCAATAGTTCACCCACATGCTAACTTATTCTGATGTTTGCTGGGATTTATTTTTATTTAATCTGGTGTTTTGGATGCAATTGTTGGCATTTTGTTTTCGACCTTCAACCAGTATAATTAATCATGGGCGTGGGACTCCCAGTGGCCAAGAGGCAGCCTCTTTTCTTAAGTGACAACCCAGCCATGTTCATAGAAGATGGAGGTTCGTCTGGGGAGATCGGAAGGAGATTGGCACTTACCTCTCTCCTTGTAATTTAGCCCCATCAGCCGGGAAAAGGAGCGTGTTTCCTCTCCTCCAAGGCTTCCACAAGAGGCCTAGCAATTGAGCCAAGTCCTGACCCCTGAATTTCAGATGCCAGTTGTGCAGAATGAAGAATTGCTTCCCTAGAATTCTGAGCTACGTTCATTCTTTTTTTTTTTTTTAGAAAATATATTTTGTTGATTTTTTACAGAGAGGAAGGGAGAGGGATAGAGAATTAGAAACATCAATGAGAGAAAAACATTGACCAGCTGCCTCCTGCACACCCTCCTCCCCCCCCCCCCACTGGGGATGTGCCTGTAACCAAGGTACATGTCCTTAACTAGAATCGAACCTGGGACCCTTCAGTCTACAGGCCGACGCTTTATCCACTGAGCCAAACCAGTTTTGGCTGAGCTACGTACATTCTAAGATGAGTAGATTGAGTACCGGATTGGGAGTCTGTTAGCACAATTATCCCCTAAATTCCAGGAATAAGGTGATTGTTGTGCCCGTTTTACAGATGAGGATACTGAGACATGGAGCGTTGTTCAAGCTAGCATGTGAATAGTGGAGCCATGGGTTCAGCATAGGTTCCTTCCTGCAGAACTGGGAACTTAAGGACCAAGCGCAGTGCCTCTCCAGATCTGCTGTGTGACCTCAGGCCAACCCTCTTCCTTCTCTAGGCCCTTGTTGCCTCTTCTCTGAAATAAGGGGGCTTGGCTGGACGAGTTCTAGGACGCTTTGTAACCTTGACTACAGATTACATTTCGTGATCTTCCCCCAAAGCGCAGAAGACATTGAACCGGGCTTGTAGGTGAGTTTCCTCTCCGGAGTCTGAAGAAAGGGAACTCGGCATGCGTGGAGAGATGCGGCATTAGTAAGGGACTGCTCTGTGTGCTGTGTCTCACACATGCCCTTTGCTTCCATTCAGCCTGAACCGTCATTTAATAAGGTAGGTACTGTTACCTTCCTCATTTTACAGATGTGGGAACTAAGCTTCAGAGAGGGCATGTGGCTTGTCCGGAGTCACAGAGCTGGGAGCGGTGAAGCCAGGGTGAGCCTCGAGGTTCCCACTGTACCCTGCTCTACCCGATCAGAGAGCCTTGTCAGCGCCTGATGATCTAATTGTGTCCGGTCTAGACCATAAGTGCTGAGTGACAGGGACCGTGTTTTAGTCTTCTCTGTACTTCTAGGGGCCAGCACAGGGTCTGGCCCCAAATCAATGGTCAATAAACATTAGTGAATAAATAACTGAACCCAACACTCCAGGACATATTCATGCTCAGGAATCTCAGTTGGAAGCAAAACAGTGGGTGTTAGGGCAGGGGCTCAGAAAGAGTCTTCATGTTCGGGGTGAGCGGATGTGGCTCCCAAGCCCAGGTGCACACCCTCTTTCACAAGCTCAGAATTGAGCTGAACTTGACAAAGGGTTTTGCTGAAATGCTTCCATTCGTTCTCAATAAACACCCGGGGAACCAGGAGGACTGTCACCTCATTCCTTTCTCCTGCTGGCTGTGATATAATTAGAAAGCTTACTCTTGAGTTTTGCTCTCTTCTTTATGATTTTCAAAATGTTATAGAATGATCTTTTAAAAGCAAAATAAATGCGTAGATTTTTAAAGGTAGGACCAGTAATGAGATTGGATCTTCATATCCCCTCGCTTTGGAAGACAGCAGGTGGTGTTTGGGGCGTAGGATATTCAGGTGGCACTGAATTAAAGAGCACTGGACTTAAAAAAAAAAAAAAAGAAGAAGAAAAGTCAAAGAAAAGCAAGGTTCCACATCACAGGGGCAGAACAAGTTGGAAAACCTGTTGCTACGGATGATGCCCACAAGGGGGCGTCTCCGGGTCATCAGGAAGCAAAACTCAAGTCCAAGGTCCACCTGGGCAGCTGTAAGTGATCAAAGAGCAGGTTCTGGTATCAGCGATGACTCTGGCTCTCCAGCAGTTTACGTTGTGTTGGGCGCTTTCTCCTCCCCACGGGGTTCCACCTCCCAAGGCCAGTTCTCCGAGTGGCTGCTCTCTTTGCCCAGTGGAGCAGCACTGGCACAGCGTGTGTGTGTGTGTGTGTGTGTGTGTGCGCATGCGTGTATGCATGTATGTGTATGTGTATATGTGTGCATGTGTATGTGTTTGTGTGCGTGCGTGCGCGTCTGTGTATGCGCGTGTATGTGTGCGTATGTGTGTGCATGTGTGTGTCTGTGTGCGTGTGTGTATGTGTGTGTGTGTGCGTATGTGTATATGTGCGTGTGTGTGTGTGTGTGTGTGTGTGTGCGTGTGTGTGTGTGTGTGTCCATCCGTGGAAGCGCAGAGATGCCCACAGCCTGCTGCAAGCTGCTCATTTGGCCGTACATCTGGGAATTCATTCATGAGATGTGGCACGCCCACCACCTCACTCTCTTTTCAAAACTCGGGTCCACAACAACCGCATGAAAAACATTCTTCACCAGCCTGTCAAAGTCAACCTGGCTTTCCAGAGTGGAGGAGGGAAAGGCGATGAATGGGCCGTCTTGCAGTATTTCTTCTCAAAAGGAGGGTACAGGAGGAGGTGTGTGGGACGGCAGGGGGCGCACCTTGACCACACTGAGAAAGGGGAGATGGGGGCCAACTTGGCTGAAACCCATAGGGGCACTTGGCACATGCTGTCTCTTTTAGGGGCCACAATAATCCTAGGAGGGAGATCTCAGTGTCCCCATTTTACAGATGAGAAAACAGAGGCTCAGAGAAGTTGAGCCATCTGCCCAACACCATCCCTCCCTCCTCCCCTGCCCAACTCTCCAGGACACACAGAAACAAGGCTTTGACCTTAGAAGGGCCCAGGCCCCACCAGCCCCATCACTGCCTCGATGGAAGCAGAGACAGGCCTGCAGTGACTTTCCAGAGAAGGGGTGAAAAGCAGGGGTGAGAAGCAGGGGTTCCAGCTCCTGACTCAGGAGGCCAAACTGCCCACTCTGGGATACCAGCAGGCTGCGGGTGGCCCATCTCTAGATCCAGGGTTCTGTGAGCCAGAGCATGAAATCTGTTATGAGTTTCCTCATTAAGGCAATCTGTACTTACACTTCTTACTGTAATTATTCTGCAGTAATTAACAAGGGGAAATAACACATCTGGGCCTACACTGACATCCAAACAGACGCACAAGATGCAGAGGTGCTGGGAGGGCCTTTCGGGGATGTGACGTGTGTATTGAGCACCTACTAGGCGGCAGCCTGTTGGGGCGCTGGGGGTCCAGCCGAGAGCCCATTGGGCAAGGCACCAGGAGAGAGCGGGGGGGGGGGGGGGGGGGAGGGGAGGAGGAGGGGGAAGAGGATGTGAGCACATCAAAGTGAAGTCAATAAAGCAGCTGACATGTGGCCGGGAAGGTCTCTCCCCAGCGCTGACATTCGAGCTGAGGCCTGTGGAGATGTGAGGAGAAGCATGCTGAGCCGGGGAAGGGCACAGGCCAAGACCCCGTGGTGGGCACGAACCCATCACGTTTTGAGAGGGCCCAAAGTGGGTCCCGGGGGGGGGCGTGGCGTGGGAGAGGGTGCGGGGAGGGCCAGCATCAGGTTGGTTAGGAGAGAACAGGGGCTCTGACTCCATGGGGATCCCCTTAGCACAGAGCCAGATGGCGGATGGCCCCCCTGCAGCATGGCCAAACCTGCGCTGCCCAGCTGCCTCTGGGTCCTCAGACATCTTCAATGTGATCCCGGGGGAAGGCAGCAGAGGGCTCTGCGGGTGCGAATGCCGAGTCAGGAGAGAGCAGGGAGCTTCAGAGGCTGGAGCCCGGATGTGAGGGAAGCGGGAAAGTGAGGGAGGCAGGCTAGACCTTGCAGGCGCTATGGGGACCATGTCCTGAGGGGAGTGTGTGTGTGTGTGTGTGTGTGTGTGTGTGTGTGTGTGGGTGGGTGGTGTTTCTATTGCTGTTGTCGTTGCTGTTATTTTTATTCCCCTACACAGTGAGCCAAGTGAGAGTCCTCCAGGGAGGGCTTGCCTTTGCAGGGCTGAGCCTGGGGGCCAGGGCTGGGGCCTGGGAAACACACAGTCTCTGAGGGGAAGAGAGCCAGGCCGGCGGCTCAGGCTCCTTCATTCTCGCCCCTCCAGCCCCGGCAGAGACTGCCCACCAAGACTCCCCAGGCCAGCCCTGGGGACCAGGGCTGAACCAGGACTCCTCACCGGCAGAGCCGGGAGCCTCTGTAAAGCGGTGCAGGGGGCGGAGAGGGAAGGGAGGGAGGGGGGATGGGGAAGCCAGAGTAGGGAGGAGGAAAGGTGGGGCCTGGCCCTGCACCACCTTTTCCAGGAAGGGCTGACACCCTAGCCCAGTGGTCGGCAAACTGCGGCTTGCGAGCCACATGCGGCTCTTTGGCCCCTTGAGTGTGGCTCTTCCACAAAATACCACGGCCTGGGCGAGGTCTATTTTGAAGAAGTGGCGTTAGAAGAAGTTTAAGTTTAAAAAATTTGGCTCTCAAAAGAAATTTCAATCGTTGTCCTGCTGATATTTGGCTCTGTGGACTGATGAGTTTGCCGACCCCGGCCTCAGCCAGGCCAGAGGACGGGCTCTCTCCTTCCTGCCGCCCGGTTCTCCCCAGTGGGGCGGGTTAGGACCAGGAGACCTCTCCTCCCTCCCCCACTCCCAGTTTGGGGGGTTTCCTGTTCTGTGTGTGTTTGGGGAGCAGGGGAAGATAAGCAGGGTGAGACATGCCTCTTATCGACATGGGTGGGGTTTGGGGGATCGTTGCTGCTTTCTGGAGCCACCCCTCGATCACTGCACCTTCTTGGCTTCTGGTAGCCAAGTCTGTGCCTATCCTCCCTTTTCCCCGCTTCCCCGCCCCGCCTGCTCCTCTGGGCCCCTAGGGACCCTCTACAATGATCTCTCCTGCCCCCGGCTCCCTGGTACACTCTCCGGAGGTTCTCGCTCTCACTGCCGCAGGCGGAGGCCACTGGGGACCCCTGGAGCGGTCCCAGGCCCAAATGGAGGTTCGCAAACTGCCAAGTCAGCACAGCTTCCGGGCTGCAAGGGGGTGGGGTTGGGCTGGGGGTGGGGAAGGACTTGGAGTGGGGGTGAGTCTGGGGGTACCAGAAACAGAGCCAGGAGGGGCCAGCCCGCCGTCGCCCGCATCCCAGCCCCCTCTTCTGCTCCAAGCCTCCCCCGCACTCCGATCCCAGGGACCACCTCGCCCCCACCCCCCAGCAGAGTGTGGCTGGGGAACTGGCACACCTGTCTTGTCGACTTGGCCCCTCGGATCTGTTTTCTCTTTAGAAACCTCCGGAGGCCGTAACAGTGCTTCCCTGGGAACGAGTGAATGTTTGCCAAAACCACTCCGTAGGCAGGAGGGTGGATTTATGTGTCCAGGTGGGCGCTCACCTGGTAGCCTTTCTGTGCCCAAAAGTGGTTAGGTTGGCAGCCTGGGAATGAATGGGGCGTCCTGAGTTCTGATCCCCGTGCTGAACCGCCGAGGGCAAGTCCCTCCGTGTCTTCTGCACCTCCATCTCCTCTTCGGTGAGGTGGGGTGATGTTGGTAGCACCCAATGCAGTCAGTTTGAGAATCGGTGCTTCAGACACGTGAAGAGCTGAGAAGAGTGACTCTACACGAAGTGCCTGTTCAGCGCTAGCTATGGTATGATCACCCCGTTTTGCAGGTGGGTGGAGAGGCACAGGGTCTGGTGCCTCCCCTCGGGGCTCAGAGCTGATAACCTCCTCCCTGTGTGGCTCCTGCAGGGGCCAGCTCACGTGGGTTCTGCATTTTTGTTGGTTTCGGCTCCCAGCCCTCTCCCCCCTTTCCCCCAGGCTGTTCCGTTCCTCTGAGGCAGAGGTGTAGCCAACTGAGGCAGCTGAGATGCCCGAGGTGGGCTGCCCTGGGCTCTCGGGGGAGTATGAAGCAATGTACCAGGCAGAGTCCCTTGGTGCCCTCAGTGCCCTGCTCCACTAGCACTGTAGGCAGTCACTACCAATCAAGCAAAGTTGGCATGAACACTGTCACCCATTTTGCCTCCCCAGTTAGCAACTTGCTTAACAACAGAAATTCTTATTACATAGAAAGTGTCCAGGAGGAAGAGACGCATAGGCTCAGGGAGTGGTCT
Source organism: Antrozous pallidus (assembly GCA_027563665.1). Classification (NCBI taxonomy): domain Eukaryota; kingdom Metazoa; phylum Chordata; class Mammalia; order Chiroptera; family Vespertilionidae; genus Antrozous; species Antrozous pallidus. Next base: position 75,705,113 of record CM050522.1, on the reverse strand, counting down.
CCTGGCACGCCCGTCCAGTGATCTGCAGGCGGACCTCGGTTAGAAGGCTGCTTCAGGGAATGGTCCCTCATTGCTCCAGCCTAATGAGACAGCCTCCGACAGGTGCATGCACACACACTTCCTCCGTGCAGCCTTCCCCAACCCACCTCCCCCCCAATCACCAAGCAGTGTGGGCAAGCAGCCTTCCCTTAACCCCCTCCCCCTCCCAAATCACCAAGCAGTGTGGGCAAGCAGCCTTCCCTTAACCCCCTCCCCCTCCCAAATCACCAAGCAGTGTGGGCAAGCAGCCTTCCCTTAAACCCCCCCCTCCCCCAATCACCAAGCAGTGTGGGCAAGCAGCCTTCCCTTAAACCCCCCCTCTCCCCCAATCACCAAGCAGTGTGGGCAAGCAGACTTCCCTTAAACCCCACCTCCCCCCCCAATCACCAAGCAGTGTGGGCAAGCAGACTTCCCTTAAACCCCACCTCCCCCCCAATCACCAAGCAGTGTGGGCAAGCAGCCTTCCCTTAACCCCCACCCCCACCCCCATCACCAAGCAGTGTCGGCGAGGAGATAAGAGATAAGGCCAGTTGTGTTCTGGGGTCAGCCGTGACTGCAGCCAGGTACACAGGCTTCCCAAACCTCACAGTGGGCCAGGTACCTCGAGCGGACTGCCCTGTAATGAATTAATCACCGACAACAAAGACTCACATTTACTCTTATCTCTAAACAGGGAAATGCTGTTTTTGACTAGCAAATTGGAAATTTTCATTTTCATCGCGGTAGAAGCATGAATGTTCTCTTGATCTGTCATTTCCCAGACAGGAAATATTCCTCGCAGAGCCCAGGACCCAGCCGCAGGAAGCCCTGACTTCCCAGGTTCCCGCAGAGGAGAGTGGGGCGGGGCGGGGACACCTGGCCTTGTCATGTGACCTCCCTGAGCCTCAGGCTCTTCATCATCTCAGGAGGATGGAAGTGCCCTGGGGTCAGTTACCAGCTGGGTGACTTTGGGTAAAGGACTTCGCTCTTCTGGCCACAGTTGTCCTACTTAAAAAAAGGAAAACAATGACAATGTCATGGACAGGGTGTTGAGCCACGGCAGTGCCTGGGAAGCACAGAGCAGAGCGGAATCTCCGTCTTGTGAGCCCCTTCCCCTCATCGCACTGAATTCTTGTAAAACGAAAGAAGGTGGTTTCTGAGGAAACACTATTTGCACGAGTGCCGTCGTGGCATTAACTCCCCCATCGCCCCCCCTTCCCCCGAGATGATGGACAGGTCTCCTGCGTGCGCTGTCTCAGGCACTGGTCACCAGCCCCATGTGGCCGTGGAGCGCGGGAACGGCTGCTACTGTAGTGAAGTCCTTACCGTACTTGAAAGTGCATTGAATTTAATTCAGTTTCAATGTCATAAGCCACATGGGACTGGCGGCTGCTAGGGTGGAGTGGGCACACCTAAACATACAGCCCTGACCTCCATCAGGAAGTAAATCTCTGCTCCGTGCCCCACACCTTGGGACCAGCAGTCATTGGTCCCCAACGGTGCATGGGTTCGGAAGCTGGCTCAGAGAGCAGCTTAGAGACTGTGCAAGCCATGTGGGTCATTCCTTATAGAAAAACGGAGACCCTGAACGGGTGGTATGACTCGCCCAGCGGCCCCGGGGTCCTGATTCCTGGTGGAGTGCTGTCTCGCAGCAGGGAGTCTGCCCAGTCATGGCAGGCTCACTGGTGACCTTTGACCCAGACCACTCCACTGACTGTGAAAAGTCTGCAATGCTGATTCCCAGGGCAAGAGCCCCCTGTGGCAGACCGACAGTTAGATCTCTGTTCTTTCCCATCGCGAGGAGAGAAGATGTGTCCGGCTCAGGGATTTTCCTATGACCTGAGGGTCCAGATGCGGAAACTGTGAGTGACAGCCAGCCGGGCCCTCAGACAGGCAAAGCTCCGAGTTGTCCTGAGTTTTGTCTCCTCTTCTTAGCACGGCCCGGGGGCCCTGGGGATGGGTCTGGCCCAGCAACGTCCCAACAAAAACGCTTGGTGGGAGTTCGCGAAGACGAAGGGAGAGGATTCGGCCGAGAAATGGATTAACTGAGATATCATCTTATCAAAGCCGAAGGCAGAAATAGTCCCGTTAGAAACAGGGCCGTTCACATCCAGGGGATCGCCCAACAAGCTCATCGTGGGGATTATGTTATCTGAGAGGGCTTTGTGCTTAAGACCCTGCTCAGCTGCGATCGGAGCACTTTCTGCGGGTCTGTGCCAGCACAGAACACAAACCTTACTGTGCAGAAGATGCTCGGGTTCCTCCAAGCATGGCGGGGTTCGGGGGTTCAGGGGAGAGAAGTCAGGCCTGCCAGGGTCGGCAACAGGCTTGCTGAAAAACACGCTTCCCCTGTGCAGCCCCCACAGTCCTCGCTCAGGAGGAAGAGCTGGTGGCGGAAGACCCACTCCCTGCCCTTTTTCTCGGGATAAATTGGAGGCTGTGGGCGACACGGGCTCCGGGGTTCCCGGGCGGTGAAGCCTGAGTTTCTAACAGTGCAAAGGGGCTTGAGACCACTCTGGCCGCGGCTGCCTTCCTCTCCTCTCCTCTCCGCCTCACACTATCGCCTTCATCTCCCAAATGCACTGCTTGTGTGGATCCTGGCCTCAGGGTGTGCTTCTGGGGGAACCCGAACCAAGACAGATCCCGCCTCAGCCACCTGCACAGGGAGGACCCTCAGAGCCCTCTCTAATGGCAGTGCCATCCAAAGACATGGACAGCAATAGCCGCCAAACCACCAGTAAGGGCCCGACACACACCAAGACTTGGCACGCACCGACCTGGGCAATCCTCACAACAACCCCGTCACTCCCGAACAGGCGAGGAAGCGCTAAGCACCTCGCCTGAGGTCTTAGGGCTCCAACACAGTGCGGATAGAACGTTGTGGGGGTGACACCTGAGTTTGCGGGGATCAAACCTGGCGTGCGTGCAGGTTGGTTATGCATCTGCCTGCCAACGTTCCTTATGCCACTTCGCCCTTTGTGACCTTGGATCAGCGCCATCAAGTGGGACAAAAAGGCCCACCTTAGGCCCAGCACGTCCTGCTGTGTCCTTCCTGGCACTTGTCACAAGCTGTATTTACTTCTGTTTTGCTCTGTCTGTTATTCCTTCATAGTCTGTCTGCCGCGTGTGACAATAAGGCCCAGGAGAGCAGGGTCCCTGTGTGCCGTGATGTTGTGGGGCATCCTTGGCACCCATGGCAGGGTCTGGCCAATAGCAGCTGTGGAAAGATGCCTAGTCACGAGCGGATGACTCAGTGAGAGTCAGAGGGAGCAGAGCCTTCTCGGTTCTGTGAGGGTCCGGGCCGGAGCACCCTACCCGCAACCTGGTTCATCCTCCTAGAAAATGGCTCAGATTCAGTAACCACCTCGCCCAGGTCATGTGGAAATTAGAGGCGGCGGGCAGTCCCCACATGGGGGCTCTATGTCCAGACTTTGCTTTCTGGAAAGGGCCCCCCGATTTTAGCTTTGTCAGTCCAGAGGCCAGACTCCCAGGTTTTCAGTTGAAAAATAACAGCTGTGACTACGAAGGAGAGGTCAGCAGAATGTGTATAAATTTCAATAATAACAGGGCCGCTTTCATCAGACCTCTCAGTTATCACCCTCTCTGCCGCCAGGACACCTCTCAATGTCAGACACGTCTCGCAGACTCATTCTCTGGGATCCAGCCCACGCCGGTGGCCTCCCTCCACTCCAGCCCCTCTCCTCCCCGTCCCTGGCCTGAGGCTCCCTGCCCACCTGGGAGGGGCATCGGGTGTAGGCGGCCTTGCTCCGACTACCCACCTCTCAGCAAGATGAGTTCCGGGATGAGACATCGTGTCTCTGTTCATCTGGTGCTGCACCCCGGTCTCCCCTCTCCTCACTGGGCCTGCAGGGGCTCCCTTTTGCCTGGAGAAGGCAGCTCCTGCTCATCAGCCAGCTCGGTCTAGTTGTCAAAGCCCTGCCCACTCACTTTCCAGCCTTTCCAGGTGGGAGTCCCTGCCATGCCTCTCTCCCCTCTTCCGCCTCTGCTGCTCCTGCCACTCCCTGGTCCCCACTCACCCCCACCCTCACCTCCCCCCATCCCGCTCATAGCCCGAGCCTGGAAAATGCCCACCGCACAGTGGGTGCTCAGACATGCGCGCTGTGTCTCCCTGCTCAGAAGCCCGAGGAAGGCTTCAGGCGCAGGCGGCATCTCAGTTGCTTCATGGTGGCCAACATAGAGGATTGGGACAGGAAGACACTGTGAGGACGAGAGAAAAGGAAGACATTTCGGGTTGTGGGCATAGCAGACCAGAGTGACCGGCACGTAGGAGGGTGGAGTGAGGGTGGCAGTCAGGGAGGGGGAATCTCATGACCTGGCATTTGAGAACCCACCCCATTGACCCTCTCAGGCCCTCCTGGCCAGCTCTGAGGTTTCATAGAAACATTCACTGGTCATCTAGTCTGTGCCAGGCCCTCAGCCAGCACTGGAGATGGAACTTGAGACATATTTAAACAGTGAGCTTAGGAGACGGTGAGGGAACTGGGTAGTGAGAAATAGGGTGGGAACTGGTATTTGTTGGGCACCTGCTATGCTGAGCACTTTGTGTCTGCTCCTCTCTGGTTTGTTTCCAAAGATACTACAGCAACAGCCCACGCCCTGTGCTCCCGGGCAATGTGACTATACTGTGTACCCACCAAGAATCGATCGGTGTATATTTCTCCGCCCCTTGCATCCGGGTTGACCGTGTAACTTCTGAGACCAGGCACTAAGACTGTGGTCGGCAAACTGCGGCTCTCGAGCCACATGCGGCTCGTTGGCCCCTTGAGTGTGGCTCTTCCACAAAATACCACGGCTTGGGCGAGTCTATTTTGAACAAGTAGAATTAGAAGAAGTTTAAGTTTAAAAAAAATTTGGCTCTCAAAAGAAATTTCAATCGTTGTCCTGTTGGTATTTGGCTCTGTTGACTAATGAGTTTGCCGACCACTGCACTAAGAGACTTGGCAGCTTATTCACCTTCTTGCTTCGTACTCTTCCTGGTGGCCCTCTATGTCCAGCCACCAGAGACCAGGCTGTGAGGAAGCCCACGCCAGTGATGAGGGAGAAGCCACGGAGAGGGATCCCCACGTGTCAGTCACGTGAGGGAAGCTAGCTGTCTTGGAGCTAGTTCAGCCCAGCCACCAGCCAGAAGAATGAACCCAGGGGACACACAGCTCAGGGACTAGGACCACCCACACCTGAATTCCTAACTCCCAGAACCATGAGCAAATACATAGTTATTTACTTTTATCAGCTTCTAAGTGTTGGCATCATTGGCTGGGCTGCAATAGAAAACCAAAACACCCCCTGACCCTCCTTGACAACTCCAAGAAGCAGGTGTCATCATCTGCTCTCTACAGACAAGCAACCCGAGGGTAGGAGAGCTGAGATGACAATCCAAGGTCCTAGGGGAAGTGAGCGGCAGACACAGGATTCAATCCCAGGCCTGTGTGACCTACTGACTTAGCCAGTTCCCTCGGAGCGGAGGTTAAAGGCCTTTCCCTCTGGGGAGGGGAGCTGAGGGTGGCCAGGTGGGCAGAAAACTTTTCTCTCGACTCTTTTGTATCTTTAAAATTCTGCATAAAATTACTCCACACTGAACAAATAAAGGTAATATTTTTACTTAAAAGAAAAATAATAGTGGTATGTGTGCACGTTGGGAGCGGTGGGAGCAGATGAAATTAGAGGTCACCTCCCAGAACAGAAGCCTGGCTCAGAATGGAATGGCTCCCACCGCCGGCTGCACAGCGAGTCACCTCCGGAGTTTTAGAACTGGGATCCCAGGCCCCGCCCCCGGGGCTGCTGGGTTAATTGCTGGGGGCCTGGGATTGTTCAAAAGCTCTCTGGGTGGTGCCAATGCGCAGCCCCGGCTGAGAGGGAGGCCCAGGATTCAGCGAGGCAGTGAAAGGCTGGGGAGGGTCCGGGTGGGCTGTGCAGGACCAAAGTGGGTGATTTGTGTGGAAAACAAAAGCAAAAAAGCATTGCTTTGGGGGTGGAGACACTGGGACAAAATAAAAGGAAACAAAACAGAACAAAACAAAGCAGAGTGGCCCTGCTCTCTGCACCCCGGTGTGTATGAGATGGCTGAACAGTTCACAGAAATGCCCAACCTTCAAGGCCAGATGGATCAATCCCAGAGGGCAGGAATGTGAAGGATGGCAGCGATGAGCTTTAGTCATGGGGAGAAATGCTAAGCACACATCCATGGTGGCACCGGCTGCTGTTCTAGTTCCAGCTCAGCCAGGAGCCTCCCCCTGCCGCCAGCCGGGGAGGCACCGGAGGCCGCAGAAGGGCCTGGGGCTCCCTAGGAAGGAGGTACAGCAAGAGACCTTGCTTGAGCTTCGAGGGAAGGAGAGTCCCAGGCAGGCCATTCAGGCGGGGCCCCACCTCAAACCACCTGGGAACTTTGCAGACACACCCCATCCTGGGGTTCAGGGGCTTTTGGTTGCTGTCGGGTGATGGGGTTGCCTGTAGAACTGTGGTTCTCTGGAGGCCTCGAGCTGATTAGAGCAGTGGTTCCCAGACATCTCGTCGCAACCACCTGGAGGGATACCGGAGGCGACAGAGGCCCAGGCTCCTAGAAGGCGAGTAGGACCTGGGCCCCTGCAGGTGATCATTGCCCCACGAGATTCTGACGGACACCCCTGCATTACTGCTTATTCTCAAATGTAGGGCGTTAGAAACGACTGTTGCTTTGGTGACACTCCTAGAGATTCTGATTTAATTAATTGGGGGTGTGCCTAGGTATGAGACTTTTTAAAAGCTCCTCAGACGATTCCGACATGCAGTAAAGTTTGAGAACCCCCAGGTTCTGCAGTCTAGAAGCAGACTGAGGTAGAAGGGCGGGGGGTTGGATGTGATAGAAGTGAACATTTAAGATCAGTGAGGAAAGGGTGAATTTTCAGTAATTGGGCTTCGTCAACTGGCTCTACTTTGGGCATGAAAACGGATCTTTCCTCATGTCACAAACAATAATAAATTCCAGATGAATTACAGACAGAAATGTAAAGGACAGAGTAACAAAATTACCATACAGGGAAATGCTTTCCTAATTCCAGGGTGAGGAAGGCTTTTCAAAATGTGATAAAAATCTCAGAAGCTGCAAAGGAAAAGATTGACAGATAGGTTACCCCCTCCCCCCCAAATTTAAAACACTATTGGGAAAAAATGAACAATTAACAAAAATAAAAGATACATGACCTGTTAGGAGAAAATATGTGTAACCCATATAACAAACCAAAGATTAATATCTACAAGGTATTAACTATGCCTACAAATGAATAAAACAAGGACAATAACACAATAAAAATGGGTCAATGATATGAATAAGTCATTCTCAAAAGGAGGAATACAGATAAATATAGACTTATATGCCAATAAGTATATTAAAATGCTCTTCATTAATAATAAAATAAATATAAATTAAATAATAACAAGATTGATGTTTCCCTTATTGGGAAGGGTGGGAAAGAAAAATGGGAGATCTCAAATATTGTTGGTAAAAGTATAAATAGAACTTTTGGCAGGGGCAACTGGCATTAATTATCACAAATTTAATGTATCTACCCTTTGACTTAGTGATCCCACTTCTGGGGATCTGTCCTGCAGAAATACTACCAGCCGTGCACACGGATGCTCACGGCAGCGTCGTTTTTAACAGTGAAGATGGGAAAGCACCAAAGTGCCCCAAATACAAGGGAGGGAGTCGATAAGCTGCAATACAGCCAGGCAGTGCACGGGTGCGGCTGTGTGTGCCAACACGGAAACATGTCCACATGTGTTGGTAAAGTAATGAAAGCCATTGCAAGACAACACGGGTAATAAAGAGCTTTTTCCCCCACAGCATTTTGGGGCAGCAGTGGTTGGGAGGATTAGGCTTTGCTGGTTAACAGTTTCGGCCAAGATCCACTTTTGGCAACAATCAACCCGAGTTTCCAGAATGACTGAGGTAACTTCGGGGTGAGAACCACATAAAGTCTTTGAAGGGATCCTACTATGAGACCCTAATGCTTATGTTTTCAGGAGTTGAAATAATCATTGCAATGATAATAGTAACAGCCAGCGTGGTCACAGGACTATCTGTGTGCTTGGCACGGTTCTAAGTCCTTTATGTGTATTACTCTGGGCAGACTTGGGCCAAATCCCAGCTTTGCCACTCACTAGCTCTGTGAATCTTTGCCCTAAGGCAGTAGTCGGCAAACTCATTAGTCAAAAGAGCCAAATATCAACAGTACAACGATTGAAATTTCTTTTGAGAACCAATTTTTTTTTAAACTTAAACTTCTTCTAACTCGACTTCTTCAAAATAGACTCGCCCAGGTATTTTGTGGAAGAACCACACTCAAGGGGCCAAAGAGCTGCATGTGGCTCGAGAGCCGCAATTTGCCGACCACTGCCCCAGGGTCTCAGTGGTCCTGTTGGTAAATAAAGATGCTGTTTGCAATGAGGTGACTTTGGTGCAGGGCCTACTCCACACACATGATGACCCTCCAGCATCCACTGCCAACCCAAGGGTCACTTCCGCTCACTAACCCTCATAATGTGGGCTTAGAGTTTAAACGCAGCCTATTGACCTCCTTGCTTTATTCAAAGCTCTGCTCTCTGCTTCCCTAAGATTTATCAGGGTTTGGTCTCAGATTTTCTCTTCTCCACCTCGTAGGCAACTCTCTGAGTCTTAAAGTCATTTGGCGCCAATTTTATTATTTCCCACTATAAATTGTCTAGCCCTCCGTGACCCGCCGAGGCCTCTAGCTGTGTGTGACATTTTAAATACTAACATTAGGTTCTTGTCTTAAAGGAAGGAGAAATTAAGTTCACATGGTGGCTCTTTAGAAATACATAAAACATGAGCTGGGCTTTTAATGGAAAAGTCACCTTCTCATAACCTCTGCCAGGCACGGCTGGGACAGGCAGATTGAGTCCCCTCCCTTTTTCAAGATCCAGAGCAAATATTGGTTTACCCTTCACCAAGATGACCTCGGGCCCACTCGTGCTGCAGAAACACTGCAATAGATGATCAAATGAGAGGGAAGCCGAGGCTGAGCCTGTGATGTGGGGTCCTCTGAAGGAGGGCAAAGAACACTCTTCAATTAAAGGGCCCTTTTCTCAGGGAAGAGTTCTGTCGCCAAAGGAGGGAAACTGGTGTGACATCTCAGGCATCTGGGGAGTCCTTGAAGGCAGGGACCTCCTTCGATGTCTGTGTCTAGCATTGGGCTTGAAGCTGTCCCAGAGGCTTCCTATGCTATCTTCATATTTTTTCATTCTTTTTTCTTTTTGCTGTTCTGATTGTGTGTTTTTAGCTTTCTACCTTCCAAATCACCTATTTGATCCTCTGCTTCATCTTCTCTATTGTTGGTTCCCCATAATGTGCTCTTCATTTCATCTAGTGTATTCTTCATCTCTGACTGGTTTTGTATGACTTCTATTCCTTTTTTATGCTGTTGAAGTTCTAAGTTCCTTGAACGTCCTTATAGCCTTTTTTTTTTTTTTTTTTTTTGAGATTTCTCCAGTTCTTTCATTTGGGACCTGTTTCTTTGTCTTCTTATTTTGGCTGCCTCCCTGTGCTTGTTTCTGTATTTGGTAGAGCCTCTATGTCTCCTTCAGTTGGTAGAATGACCTTGTGTAGTAGGTATCCTGTAGGGCCCAATGGCAAAGCCTTCCCAGTCACCTGAGCTGGGCACTTTAGTTGCACCCCTTTGTGAGCTGTGAGCACAGTCTTGTTGTAGTCAAGACTTGATTGTTGCTGGTGTCACTGGGAGGAATTGACCTCCAGGCCAATTGGCTGTAGGGAGCAGCTGTGACTATAGTGGGAGAGCTGCTGTGTAGGAGACACCCCTATAGAACAGGACTTGCTTCAGTGGGGCTTTGGTGCTCACTGAGTCTGCTCCTTTAATGTGCTGCTTATGGATGTGTGGAGTTGTAATCTGGTATGGTCTGACACTGACAACTGGGTACACTGGCTCTTTGGTCTCCAGGGAGTTGCAAAGTCAGCCACTGCCTGGAGCCACCCAGCAAGCTACAGAGAGATCTGCATTCTTCCTCCTTGTATCAGGTTTGGAAGCGCAGACAAGGCCCAGCTATGAAGCAAGGCAGGTTGGTGTTGGTGCCGGGTCTTGGGCCTTTTATTGATAGGTTTGAGGCTCCCTGACCCAGCTGCAGCTTGTTTGAGAGATTTTAGCCTGAGCAAGGATAGGCCATTCATATGCAAAAGCTGCTGCACACAGCTTGGACAGGATTGTAGATTGGATGAGGCGGGGTCTTAGGGAATCAGCTGGATGGAACAAACAGAAATGGCTGTCAGTCAGCTCTGTGACCAGGGAGGCCCCAGCATAGGAACAATGATCCCTGTCAGCACCTCTGCCTGGGAGAAAGCCACCCTGAGTTCCTGCCCGGACTCCAGACAATCCAGTTCCTCCTGGTATGTGTCAGTGTTCCCAGAGCCTCGCCTTGGAGCTCAGAGGAAGCAGGACCTTGTAAGTTCAGTTTGTGGTGTTGGCCTTTTAAGAGGAACAGCTGGGTCTCCAGCAGCCTGTGTGTCACTGAGCCCCAATCCCCGCTGGTTTTTACAGCCCTAAGTTTTTACTGCCTGTAGGGACTCTGGGCTGGGGAGCTGGTTTGGAGCCAGGACCCCTGTCTCCTCTGAGTGGCCTCTGCAGAGGCGATCTCCCTCCTAATTAAAAAAGCAGCACACCTGGGTGCCAGCCCAGCCCATTCCGAGCCTCCTCCCAATCTCAGTGTGCTTTCTTCTCTACTTCTCTAGTTGTAGGCCTTCCATTCAGCCGGCTTTCTGGCAGTTCTGGATGATGGTTGTTCTGTGTTTTAGTTGGAATTTTGATGTGGCTATGGGAGGCGGCAGGTGCGGGCGTTTACCTATGCTGCCATCTTGGTTCCTCCTCTTGAGAGCTTTCAGTCAAGTCCAAAGCATGAGCCAAGACAGGCCGTCTGTATAAGAAAGCCACGGGACCAAACCAGTTTGGATGTGCCTGCAAATTGGGTGGGGTGGAGTCTTAGGACATCACCGAGGCAGGACCAACAGTGTTAGCCAGATTCATGGAGAGTTAGTTGCTCACCTGCTGGCTCTGTGGGGTGGGCTCGGCAAAGGAACAATGGCCTCTGCCAGGACTTCTGTCTGAAAGAAAGTTGTCTCTCCAGCCCTCGTCCTGAAGCTGGACAATCCAGTCCCCCCCTTGGATGTCCCCTGCACCTTTCAAGCTGCTGGCCCAGCGCTGGAGCTCCGAGCCAGTGAGTCAGAGTAAGTACACGTGGGCCCTTTAAGTCGAATGCCCTTCTCACTCTGCTGCAATCTCTGTTGGTTTTCACAGCCTGAAGTTATGGACACTTCTCTTCCCAGTACTCGAACCCTGGGCTCGGGGGCACAGTGTGGGGCTGGGACCCCCTGGTTCCTCAGGGTGAGGAGGCTCTGCAGCTGAGATATCTCTCTCGATTTTTATTTGCCACTTGTGGGTGTGGGACCGGCTGGTTCGGCACCTCTGCCCCTCCCAGCAGGCTTGGTATGGCTTCTTTATGCTCTTCATTGTAGGACTTCTGTGCTGCTAGATTCCAGGTGTTCTGAATGGTGCTTGTTCCGTAGTTAATCCGTAATTACGATGTAGTTGTGGGTGGTTCCGAGTCCCGCGTTTACCTGCGCCACCACCTTGACCCGGGCTTCTGAATGAGTATCTTTAAGAATGTGTCCAGCAGAGGGGAGGTGGAGAGAACCTCAGTGTTCGGGTCCCTGTGAACAGGGGAATGGACATTTCTGGCGTCCAGATACCCCTTTTGCCTTAACACACGGAACTCCCCGGCTCTCTTGCGGCCGCCGGGGCCATGGGATGTTTCTGGCTCGTGAAATGCAGCCCTCGCAGGCTGGGATGGGATAGAATTCAGTGCAGTTCCCAGGCTTCTCACCTCCTCGGCCACAGGGATCATGGAGGGGGCCCAGGCTGTGATGGAACCATGTGATCAATGCAGCCTGCATCTGGGCTCACTGTGCCGGGACCTCGGTGGATTTTCATGAGCAAGAAATGTGTTTGTAGTGTTAAGGCACTGAGGGTTGGGCATTGTTTGGCGCTGCATAACCCACCATCCTGACTAATACACACAGAGAGCAAAGGACTATGGGAGGGGCTGTCACTGCGACCTGCTCAGAACCCCAACTCTAGTTCTCCCCAGGGAATGAAAAAGGCTTGGCCACAGCTTGCTCCAGCCCCAGGGTCATACCCACCCTCCCCCTCAGCTTGTTCAGTGGTCACCTGGGACCCGCCAGCCCCTCCTCAGGAGCCAGAGCTTGGATGTATTTAGAGTCCCAGGATGCACCAGTGCTGGGCCAGCGGCGGCTTCCAGTGTGGGAGGTGTGACTCCATTGGCTTTCAAGAGGTCTGTTTATGCTGGGGGCCAGGGTCTGCAGGCTGCTTGCAACACGACAAACCTGTAAATATGTATTTGGCGTCACTCACTGCCCGGCCTTTGTATGAAATCTGCATTGCAAAGTCGGGTCCAGAGAACAGGGCTTTGTGATCAGGCCAGGGTGGCCTGCACCTGGCTGGCACTGCCCCTCCAGTAGCCTTCCTTCCTTGTTTGTGAAACGGAATGGTCATCTCCGCCTTGCTGACTCTTGGTCAGTGTTACAGGTTGAGAAGGGGAATAGACTTGAGGGTGCCCTGTCAACACGAGGGTTCTCAGAAATGAACAGAAAAGCATAGATCATGGCCTCTTGTGGTTAGAAAGCCAGTTAACAACAGAAATGACCCGCCACACGAGGTAGGGGAGTCAGCTGTGAAATGCAGAGGAAGAGAGACCATCAGCAAGGAGGTTAGGGAGGGCTTCCTGGAGGAGAGGTAGGTGTAATGGGTTCTGCCAAAGGGACTTCTTTTCCAGCTCTGGGATCCTGGACCAGGGGCTCTTGCAAGTAGAATGTCGACAGGAAACCTGGGAGCAGCGTAAGAGAGTGTGTGCACCTGACAGCACATTCCTGTGCGCAGGAGCAGCAAAGAGGTGGTGGTTGCCCCTCCCTCTGCTGCTGGGATCCTCGGTGGAAGTTCTGAGCAGAGGCCCTGGGCAGACCAAGCTGGGCTTCAGTTTTGGCCTCCTCACCTCTTGCTCTGTGACTTTGGGGAGTCACTTCACTGAACTCTGGCTTATTTACCTGTAAAGTTGGGCTGATATTACCTACCTTAAAGGATAAAACCATGCACAGTGGGTGAAGACCTTTGCACTGTGTCATGTGGTTTGCACCCCACAGAGGGTAGCTATCGACAGTGGCTTTGTCCAAGAGGCTAGACTGATACAGGAGAGGAGGAGCTGGCATATCCATCTGGTTGGCAGCAGCTTCTTTAGGGAGCTGGTAAAGCTCGTGTTGAGCCCTAGAAAGATCATGGGTTCTGGAATCAGAGGGCTCTTGGGTGGGTCTCAGCTCCGCCACTTCCTACTTGTGTGACTTTCTTCTGAAATCTCCGAGAGCCTGTGTTCTCTCACCTGTATGTGGAAGTGTGTTCGCATCTTGGTTGCAAGGACTGGGTACCCCTGATGCCATCTTGAGAAAAGATTTATTGTAAGGATAGGCATCGAGTGGGAGGTCATCAGGATTTGAAGAAACTCTAAAAATGAGCCCTTTGGGCCCCCCATGTTATAGGTGGCCAGCCTATAGGTGGGTCCTCGGTGGGCCAGTGTCTCCCTAGGTCAGTCAGTGGTGACCATAAGGGAACATCCTGCCCGGGTCTATTTTCCCAGCAGGGGTTGTGGGAGGAGCTTGGCTGTTGGGTAGGGCAGCCCCAGAGGATGTTAATTTCCCCCTCCCAAAGTGATCTCAAGGGTCCTGTGACCAGTGGATAGAAAGAGACCAGCCCAGAGGCTGGCCATGTAAAGGCTGGAAGGGTTTGGACACTTAAGCTCCAAGGACAAAGACCTGAACAGAGAGGCTCAGTGTGACCAGCAGAAGCAAGATCAGCACTCCTGGCAGAAGGTTACATGGGCCTGTCCGTGGAAGCAGAGCCTGGGCCTCCTGAGGGGGACATGGGAACAGGTGGCTGGAGGCGGTGTGGATCAGGGGTGCCACCAGTCCCAGTGTCGAGAGGCCCGATTTTAATCTCTGCTCTGCTAGAGACTTGCTGCATGGACTTACCTGGTGACTTAATCTCTTTGTACCTCACAGTCACCCCATTTGTAATGATACCCCCCTAACTTCCTCCCCTGACTGCCCCTCGGGACATGCAGTTAGCGTTTCTGTCACTGATGGGATGTAGCACGATGACCACAGCCCCTTTTGTATAGAGATGGAAACTCTGAGCTGGCCCTTTTAGCCACTGCAGGGAGCTGCAGCTGGTTCTGGGAGTGAATGAATGATCAGGCAATATTACAAAGTACCAGTAGAATGCTGGAAACACATGGGAGAGTGTGATTTCATACACATCTGTATACATTTCTATGTGATCATCTTCATATCCACGGGCAAAGGATGGGGTAGGGCTGAGACCAACTGTCTACTGGGGGAAAAAAAACTCAGCTTCTACCACACACCAAAATAAATCCAGATGGTTGTAAGATTTAAATGTGAACAAAGAAGTAATAAGAATGTATAATAATTTGATCTTCATTGTGTCAGATCTTTCTAAACATAGGTGCAAAGACACAACCATGAAAGTAAAAAAGATTGTTATATTTAACTGAATAAAACTTGATGAATTCTGCAAGGCAAAAATGCCTAAACAAATGTGAAAATCTAACAATAAAATGGTCAAGATAGCTGTAATATGTATCACAAAGAGCAAAAGCCATTGCAAATGAATAAGATTAAAGAAGAAAGGATGTCTTCGTTAATGTCTTAAAGGATGTCTTCTTTGGACTATCTTTTTATATCTTATATAAAAAGATAGTCCAAAAACAAACAAATAAACACCAAAAACAAACAAACCCACAAGTGGTCAACAAATGTATAAAAATATTCACCTTTTCTAATAATTAAATAAATCTGGATTAAAATAATCATTTATTCTCCCACCAGTAGTCCCAAATTAACAATACTCAAATTGGTGAGGGTAGCTGGAAATAGGAGTGTTTAGGCTGAGGGCAAATGCTGGTACAACTGTTCCAGGGGTAAACCAAAGAGGAGGCATCCAAAGTCTTAACGCCATACCTACCTCTTTCAGCCAGAAACCCTATTACTACAACCTTATCCAAGGAATTAATCATAGAGGTCTACAAATATTCAGCAATGAAAATATATATTGGAGTGTTTGTGTGTGTTTTATGATGATAAATGAAAACAACCTAAAAGTCTAATAAAAGGTATTTGGTAATGCAAATGATGGAATAGCACCAGAACAGAATAAATTCTTGACTGCCACTAAAAATGACAGTGTGGTCCAGCTGGCGTGGTTCAGTGGCTGAGCGGTGACCTATGAACCATGAGGTCACAGTTCGATTCCCTGTCAGGGTACATGCCCTGGTTGCAGGCTCGATCCCATGCAGGGGGCAGCCAATTAATGATTCTCTCTCATCATTGATGTTTCTAGCTCTCTCTCCTCTCCCTCCCTCTCTGAAATCAATAATAAAAAAAAAATGACAGTGTAAATCTAGTTTTAATAATAAGGAAATATGTTCTACTTTTATTACTTGGAGAAATAAAACATATTACAAAATGGTGTTAAGTGTGACCCCATTTTATAAAAATTTATATGTATAATTTTGTAAAGAAAAAAGTCTGGAAAATGTATATTGAAATCAGCATATCTCTCTAGGAAATGGGTTTTTTTGGTGACTTACCTTCTTTCTTTTTCCTCACTGTTACTTTTCCTCTGAAAGATCTCATTTTTCTATTAAAACATGCATGAACCAATAAAAAGTCATACACAGAAGCTTTTGCAGTATGCATTCACAACTTTAAAACAAGTTATCATCAAAAAGAGAGAAGCAACCAACTTTCTGTTCTAGAAAAGAGGCAAAAATAACCCAAAGGAATATGGTAAGAATAACATAATAATAAAGATGAAAGTTCAAGTAAATAAATTAGAGAGCAACAAAACCCCAGTGGAATCAGTAAACAAAACGAAGAGGTAGGTCTTTTAGAATATTAAAAAACATAGAGATTCTGCCAAATCTAATCAAAGGGAAAAAAAGACAAAATGAGAAAGGGCCATAACTGTTCATACAAACGGGATGAGCACCAATAGGACACGCCAGGCACGGCTTCATGGTCATCCATTAGCAACATCTTAATGAAAATGGCTCGTTGTCCGCAAAATACATGAACTACCCGGGGCCTCCAGAGACTTTCCTCGTTTACAGGACAAAATCCGACCACCAAGGAAGGCAGCAGAATGGACCCGCCTTCCTGTCCCGTTGTTCTGAGAGTCAGCCTTCCTCTCCTCCTGACAAAATAAAAATTAATCAAAGAAAGAAGTAGAAAGGGAAACTCCTGCCAGAAACTCGACTGAGCATGTCAAGATTGGCCTCCAAATACTCTAAAGCCTCGCTAGGGCTGCAGGGTGAGATGACATCATTGGACAGAGGCTGAGCCTTCTTCTCAGCCCCAAGCCAGCACAGCCATTTCCGAGGCCCTGGCTCCCAGGGCCTCTGGGTCCCCCTCACCTCTGGGTGAGGTTTAAGACATCGGCGCCTGCTTCTCGGCAAGGCTCCGGGGTCTAGGCACGCCTGTGTCCTGGCAAAGTGGCCGAGTTTGAAAGAAGACCTTTTCCTGGGAAGACCCTGCGTGGAGGACCAGGGACACAATCCTCTCCTTTGGTGTGCCAGCTTCATGCTTTAATGAGCTTGGACCTTCCCCACGAGAAACGCCGTGCCCTGGGGGTCCCAACACATTCGTGGATAAAAGTAAGAACCGCAGGGTGTGGGTGTTTCCTTGTACATTCTTTGCTCTGACATTTTCTAACTTAATCTGGGTCCTCTGTAAACATTAACAGATGTTCGTAATCATAACTACAGAGTAAGTCTTTTTTTTAAGTATATTTCTTTTTTATTGATTTCAGAGAGGAAAGGAGAACGAGCAAGAGAGAAACATCCATGATGAGAGAGAATCATTGATCAGCTGCCTCCTGCACACCCCGCACTGGGGACTGAGCCCACAACCCAGGCATGTGCCCTGACCAGGGCAATCTAACTGTGACCTCTCAGTTCATAGATCAATACTCATGCACGGAGCCATACTGGCTGGGCCAAAGTAAGTCTTATACATTTTTAATATCTCTACATGGGAAACTATTGTAGACATCCAAACCCAGTGATGGGGACCACATGTTACCTAAGCATGTAGACTGCTGCCCACCACACTGTACTCCTGGGAGAGAAGTATTAATTTGTCACAAACCATTGTCATTTAACAAAGACTAATTTGGAAATGCAATACCAAAAAGGAAATCAGAGGGAAAACTTAAGTTAGGGCCCCCCGATTTCAAGTCCTCCCCCAAGCTCATCTCATTCCTCAGAGCCTGAGTTACGAATATTGGATCTTACTCTGTCCTCCCATTTCAGCCCCACCAGGGGCACCCGCACAGATCCACAGGGCGTGGGAGCTGATGGAGGCTGGAAAGGTGGGTCTCCTCTTACAGGTGAGAAGACAGGGGTCCAGAGAAGTACAGGGAGCCCCTCCACTCCTCAGTGAATTCATATAAAGGCCAGCTGGGGACGGCTTCCCACAGGCATTTGCAGGTCTCAGGTGGGGTTCCTGGGTGTAATGGTTAGGGTTCTCCAACAGGGTGCTTGTGTGTGAAGGATACAGACAGAGCTACAGCTATAGATAGATTTTTTTTTTAAAGAATTGGTTTGTGAGATTGTGGAGGCTGCCACGTCCCAACTCCGCAGGGCAGGTTGGCAGGCTGGAGACCCATGGGAGAGTCCATGTTGCAGCTGGAGGCTGAAGACAGTCTGGAGACAGTTTCCTCTTCTTCCGGGGAATCTCAGTATGTTTTCTCAAGGCCTTCAGGAGGCCCACTCATTCCCGGCACCATGAACTCTGGGTGTTATTTAACCTCCCCGGGGGTCAGTTTGCTCATCTCTCACGTGGGGGGCTATAATACCACTTCCAGGGCCTCTTGTGAGCATTGGAGAGAATGCCCCTGGCCTGTGGGCAGTGCTTAACATGCAACCCTCTTTCAGGCCCCGTGGGGAATGCACGATGCACAGGACAGGCCCTGCCTTCGGGAGCTCAATGTTGGGTGCTGATGAGTGTGATTAAGTGAAGCCAGGCGACAAGAGAGAGAGGACCAGCTGATAAACGTGTCCCCAGTTTCCCAGGCTTGAGTAAGTAAGCAGGCTGGGCTGGGCCCAGGGCCTGCCTGCAAGCAGACCCAGGAGGGCTGCAAGCCTAGCTCTTCCTCAAGCCCGAGGGGGAAGGAGCCCTTCTCAGATTAGCTCTCCCCTGCGGCTGTCCAGTGACCCTCAGGAAAGGCAGCACAGGGCATTCAACATTGCCTTTCCTCACGGAACCCGCCCTGTTGGAGAGAGAAGCTCTGCTTCTGATGCACACACACACACATGTGCACACAATGACACACATATTCACATGCACACACACATAAACATAAATACACACATGCACAGATACATACCACAAATACAAATACACACATGCATACACCACACATATTCACACACACATATTAGAGAAAAGTTCAGGAAACGTGGACTTTCCAAATAGTAATGGCCACTGAGCACTTTCCATTTGCCAGGCAGTGGGCTAATACAGACATTGTTGCACTTAATCCCCTGAGGACTCTGTGGGTAGAAACTATTCACACAGGTTAACAGCTGAGAACACTGAGGCACAGAGAGCTTGGCCAATTTGCCTAAACTCTGACTGCTGTTAAGTGGTAAAGCCCGAGTTTAAACTCAGCTGGGCTGAGTCCAGACTCTGTCGTTTGACCTCGAAAGTCTACTGGCTGCTTCGGATGCAGGATGACAGGGGATCAGGGTCAGAGAGGTTGGGAGGAGCTGCAAGAGTCAGGGAAGGCTTCCTGGGGGAAGAGGCACTGAATCCAAGTAGAGGACGGGAGGAAGGCCTGAGCATCTGCTTGACTGAGGCTCCGAGGGTGGCGTAGGGGGATAGGCAGGGAGAGCTGGAGAAGGAAGGCATCATGGATGATCGTTGTGCTGCAGCAAAGGCAGGAGCGTTGAGTTGATGTGCACTGTGTACAGTGAGAAAAGTGAGCCGGGTGCTGGAGAAGGCACAGGGGGGCCCTGGCACATGTCCCAGCCCTTCCGTCGCTGCTCGCTCCTGAGCCCTGGGGTCAGGGACTCACTCCTTTCCCGGCTTTGGCGGCTGGCACACTGACCCACATCACAGGCAACTGCGCGCTCCGTTCTCGCTGTCTTGGCAGAGCCTGTTGGCTTCTTGGCTGCCGTCAGCGAGTCTTACACGTGGGCGGCCAGATAGGAAACCATCCCAGCCAGAGAGCCTCGTGCTCCACGATCCATTGAGGTTTGCTCCGACCCTGCCTCCTGCTCTGCCGCCCTGTGTCTAGGCCAAGGGAGAGGAGGATTGCTCTGGGTCCAGCTGCTGCCTGCAGAGAAAGCAGCCAGAGGCCTGTCACCCCCTCAGCTCCTGCCCTGGGGTCTGCAGGCCGGCCACCAAGGTGATGGCTGCTGGAGAAGGCGGCTTTTGGTGTGTCAGTTACAGTTGCCATTCAATATTCTTTTATATTATTTTCAGGTGTACAGCGTAGTGGTTAGACATTTATGTAATTTACAAAGTGATTCCCCCAGTAAGCCTAGTACCCGCCATCCATTTATTACAATATTATTGACTATACTCCCCATGCTGAACTTTACATCCTTGTGATTGCTTTGTAACTACCAATTTTCACTTCTTGATACCTTCATCTTTTTCACCCAGTTCCCCAAAACTCCCTTGAAGAGGGTGGCCCTTAATGGCTAGCCAAGCTTTAAATAGGTAAAGGGAAGAAATAAATAAAAAGAAGAGAACTAAGTAAGCTAGGTATCTACATGGGTCAGGCGTCAGTTGCTCATTCATTCAAGCAACAATCACTTCTTGAGTGTCTACGGAGGCCAGGCCATTTACAAGAACAAAAGCACTGTGACTTATCTGGAAGGGGTGGCAAAATAAGGCTGGAGCTGTCCTATGGGACCTCTCTCCCCTGGGTGTTTCCCAGGTCCCTCCACTTCTGCATGTCCCCAACTGATCTCATCATGCCTGTCTTCTCCGTGTCGACTCCCTGTCCCCATGAGCAACATCACCAGTCACCCAATCACTCAAGCTAAAAACGTGGGCGACATCCCTAACCTCACCCTCCCTCACTGTCCACCTGCAGTCCCTCGGCTGCTCCCATTGCGCTGTCCCTCTGAGCAGCTCTCAAATCTGTCCACTGTTCTTGGGTTTCCCGACACAACCGTGATCAAGGCCTGTCACTTCTGGCCCAGACCTCTAACCTCTTACAGCCCCCTCAACACTATGTCTATGCATCCCCCTCCCTCCTGCCCATTCCCTGCACCAAGACCCAAGGCATCAGCCAGAAGCATCGAATGGATCACAGGCTGAACATCCTTTGTTGCTGCTTCTCCCGTTGCCCTCAGGACTAAGCATCCCAAGCCCTGTGTGCTCTTTCTCCCTGCCTACTCCAGCCAGTTCATTTCTCTCCATTTCCCAGATGTCCTCGTATTTGCCTCTCCCTAGAGCTCCCCTGACCCCTGATCCCTTACAGGAGATTCCCTTTGCCTCCATGTCATCCTCTTCCCCCACTGTGGAGTGGGGCACCCTGCCAGTGTCCTCCTCCCCGGACTTCCACCTCTCAGCCTGTTGGGGGTCTCTGACGTTGGCTGAGGAAAATGTTCTGGAACTAGATAGAGCTGATGTTTGTACACTACCGTGAATGCACTAAATGCTACTGGACTATACACTTAGAGATGGTAGGTTTCCCCTCAATCAAACAAAAAAGCAGGGTGTGTCAGCCTGGGAGTCTGGCTGTCCCAGCTCCCATGCTGTCCCCCTGCCACCACCACCACCACAGGCCCACCCTGCCCAAACTTTGGTGTCTCCCATGGAGCAGCCAGTGGAGCCTTCAGCAGTGGAGCCACCATGACCTTCACCCCTTCTGTCCTTTCCTTTGACGGGGGAGGGGAGGCCTGGGGCAGGGGTTATCTCACGTTTTGGTTGTTTGTTTGTTTTATTTTTTTATTTCTTTATTGATTCAGGTATGACATATGTGTCCTCATCCCTCACAGTTTTGAACCCCACATCCCTCGGGGAGAATTTGGCCAGAACTGTTGCCCAGGTAACAGTCCCTCCTGCCAAAGGTGTGAGGACATTTACGACCGCTCGTGGGCTTTCTGTTCACTCTGTCGGCACGCTGTTTGCATTTGTGCTGATAATAAAAATTCAATTTATAATGGAAACAAGCGTTCTGTTGTAGACTTGGGTCTTAAGGATCCTGTAAAGGCTTTGCAGGGACTTATGTTAGTAAACGTCCTGCCCCCAGGGGAGACTTCAGAGCCTTCCAACAGTTCGTTTGGGAGGATTTGGTTATGGGAAAACCTTTATAGTCCCTTTAAATTAATGGGGGAAAACAACCAACTGAATGGCCTCGGAAAACAATGGGGTCCCCATACCGGAAGGTGTCGCCACCCTAAATGGGTGGGTGGTGCAGGAGCACAGGGTGGGAAGCCTTGGGTTCAAGGCTACTTCAATGCTCAGTAACTTTAGGCAAGTCCCTGCTCCTCGCTGGGCCTCACTCTTCTCTTTTAAACAATCTGAGGGTTGAAATTTTATGCAGTAAGAACTTTTGATCCCATTATCTTATTCTTAGGATTTTTTCCTGAGGGGGAAAAGAATTCAACAAAGACAGAAAGTTATCTGCCTAAAACGGTTCAAGCCAGTATTACCTATACAGGCCAAAAAAAAAAAAAAAAAAAATCTAACCCATGAATTGGAAATAGCTGATAGGATTATAGAACTTATGACAGAACAATAAACTGACATTAAGATAGTAATTGTCACATATATACCACCTGACCCAACACCTCCAAGACAAGGGATGATGCTCATTAAAAAGAAACAATGGTTATTACCAGATGATGGGATTCTGGTTGATTTTTGTCTTCTTCTTTATGCTTTTACATATTTTTCAAATTTTCTATAATGAACACATATTACTTTTATAATCAGGAACAACAAATGTCATTGAAATAGCAATTAATTTTTATAAAGAATACGTGACAAAGAAGAAAATGCTTTAGTTATCATGTGAAATGAACAGGAAATAGAACATGAAATGAATATTCAGATTACAACTAGGTTGAAATGGTAACAGACCAAATCCTTTAAAATCACTTTGCCTAATTATCGATTCATCTAATAACCAATTCTCCAAAGTTTTACCCCCTGCCTTTAGGTGTTTTTATATCTGTTCAATTATCATATTCTTTTTCATTGTATTATCTTTTGACAGATTGAGTTGGTTATTTAATTGTCTAAGGGCACTTCTGATAATTTTGTATTTCTAAGAGTTATTTTAAACATTGGCACCATCCCTTAATTATGGTATTGTTTTTATCCTTGCATGAGTAATTTACTTCTTTTAAATATACTTTTGAATAATTTAGGCATGTGTTAGGTTGTTTATTGAAATTCTTTTATTCAAAATTTAGTATTTCTAACACGCTTTTTAATGGTGCCCAAGACTCTAATTACAACCAATTGTAAACCTCCTTCTGTCTTGACCCATTATTAGACCCTTATCATCAAGGTTATAGATCAAGCAAGACATGGATGGATGTCCTAAAAGACAAAAATATCATTTATGAAATGCTGATGGTCGTATCAGTATAAAATACTCAAACAGGTGGCAAGAAAGATTAAGATACTCAGATAGAATGCAGGGCCAAATTGTAGGTGAATTCATCTTAGGGAACAATTGGCTGTAAGTGGATATATCTAAAACTCATGGACATTGAAGGAAAATAGAAAAAAAATAATACTGTGTTAAGGTGGTGGAATTAAGAAAAAAAATTAATGCATTTTTATTGAGTTCAGAGAGGAAAGAAGAGGAAGAGAAAGATAGAAACATAAATGATGAGAATCATTGATCGACTACCTCCTGCATGCCCCACACTGGGGATCGAGCCCCAAACCCAGGCATATGCCCTGACCAGGAATTGAACCTTGACCTCTGGTTCATAGGTTGACACCCAACCACTGAGCCACACGGGCCGGGCAGCAAGCTAATTTTTAAGTTGACAATGTTGTATGGCCCACGGATGATGCTATCAATAGCCAAGTGGCCCTTGGCAGAAAAAGGGTTCCCCACCCCTGCAGGCCTGTGTCTTCATAATTTTCTCTCTTTGTAGTTTATTTATTGTTGCTGTTTGTTTGGGGCAAGAGGGCTGTGGGATGTGGGGGTAGACAGGCCCCAATGAGCAATGTCATCTTGACTATACATTGCATAAGGTCTGCCATCACTTATCATTTTAAACTATTTTTCAACCTGATCTGTTGTCTCTCTCCCTGAGAGATGAGGAAATTAGCCTAAAATGATTGAAAGAGACACTGCATATCTATGGCATGCTCACACACTGTGGGCAGCACTCCTGAATCTGTTTTCCTGACAAAACTACTGCTGCTGCTTTCACATTTGTGTAACTACAGCCGGCATCTATCTTGATTTTGCTTTCTATGAAAACAAAGAAATAAGGCACCAATCACCATAACAAGGGATTTTTTCCTTTTCTTTTGTCAAGCATGTTTTATGACGATGAAAAAGTGGCTCTGTGGAGGATAGAAATAATTCCCAGAAAAACCATGATTCTATTCAGTTACAGGCTTTGTAGGCATATATACGAACCTGCATGGAAACTATAATGCCCATTGAGTAACAAAACAAAACAAAACACACATACACACCCACTAACTAGAAATTTAAGGAATAGATTGGCTTGATCCAATTTGACCAAGTTTTATTGAACTTCTACAGTTTTGAATCTAAGGCATTGAGGGGATTACAAAAGCGAGTACATACCAGGCAAGGGGAGAGGAATTAAAGAACTTGGTCCAGGCCGGCCTGGCAATCTACAGAGAAATTGCTTCTGAGTGCAGGCCTGAGGATCAGGTGCCTTTGACGGTACCTGAATGTTTAAGCACAAACCTCACCACATTACTGAAAGCCCAAGGATGAGGAAGCAATGAGTGTCTTTATTTGAAACTTTCCCCATTGGCTTTTTTTATTTTTATCCTCATGTGAGGATATTTTTTCCACTGATTTTTCTTTTTTTAAGAGAGTAAAAGGGAAGGAGCGGGGGCCAGAGGGAGACAGAACATTGATATGAGACACATTGATTGGCTGCCTCCTGCATGTACCCCCACTGGGCCCGGGGATCGAGCCTGCAACTGAGGAATGTGCTCTTGACCGGGAATTGAACCTGTGACCTTTCAGTCCACAGGTCAGAGCCCCACCGTTTTTTTATGGATCAACTCAGTGTTCCAGAAATGCAAATACTAATAATCAGTTGACTGGAGACATAGCTCTGAAGGGTATAGAAATTCAGTGATTTTAATGTTGAGATCTGGAATGGGGTGCAGACCTGCTTCCAGAGAAATCGCCTTCTAACAAATAGATGGTGGCAGAAGATTGTGGGACCACATCTGTCTAATTCCAAACTCCGGCTGTTAGTCACTAGCTCTAGTAGCTCCAAAGCTCTGGCGGGTCTTTACAATGAAATACCTCCCCATTCCCAGCAGCGCCGAACAAAGCATTTGCTGAAAGGCTCATGGTGCCCTGGCCGGGTTGCTCAGTTGGTTGGAGTGTCGTCCCATGTACTGAAAGGTCACCAGTTTGGTTCCCGGTCAGGGCACATGCCCAGGTTATGGGTTCGATTCCTGGTCGGGTACATGTGGGAGGCGACCGACTGATACTTCTTTCTCACACTGATGTTTCTCTCTCTCTCTCTCCCCCCCCCTTCCCCCTTCTCTCAAAAATCAATGAAAACATATTTAATAAAAGACGCATGCAGAGTGTGGTGGAAAGACATGGGGGCTCTTTGGGGGTCCTGGCTCCTGTTGGTGGCTTCTTTGTTCTTGTCTCCTGTTCAGCCAAATTTCTTTCTCAGCACAGGTCATCGGGGAGCAGGAACCAATGATGCTGCCCGTATTCTTTTGTTGAGTTTATTGTTTGAGGCACGTTGTCCTGTTTTTCAAACTCCATTTTCCCCCCTTGAGCCTCCTACCACCTGTGAGGAGGAAGGACATGGTGGGGAAGAGACTCGCAGAAGGGCAGAGGAGGATTACCGACTGTGCGTGGCCAGGGCTTCGTTGGTAACCCTGCAAACCTATGTCCTTCAATATGTGTCTAACATCTATTTCCAGGAGGCGAGGAATGACTGACTTTCTGTTAATAGATGTTGTACAGAAGAAGAAATCCACTTACCCATTTGCCTTCTTGGGCAGAAGTGGTATCAACATTCTAGAAAATACCTGCGCCCATCCCCCACTTTCCTGTGGTTCTTACATCATTCCGCCTCCTCTGGCAATTTGCTGGATTGTAGGTATAACTTCTTGGTGGGCATGTTAAAGGGCTTTATACTTAGTTAATGAAATAAGCTGCTTGTTCCCGGCAAACAGCCCACCTGTCCACTGAAGACAAGGCTGTGCTGAGGGGAATGCTTTACTTTTATTTTCCACTGGAGGGCGCTGTCTGCCTTGGTGGAAGTGGAAGCATGTTCCATTTCACCGATTATTCTAGTGATCTTTTCGCTTCCCTCATGGATTTGTGCCCTGGGCAGTTGTCCAGCTGTCCACTCCTTAAACTAGCTTTTTCCAAAGCCCCCCCCGGGTAGCAGTGTCGGAGTGTAGCTGACATCCTGTCAGTCTGAGTCCTACTGGGCTAGGCCTCTGTGCTCAGGTTTCTCCCCCAAACCCCCAATAAAAATGCCAGGGCTGATCCCAGCCTCAGCCCTTATGTGTGTGTCTATTATATGGCCCTCTACGGTCTGGTTCTTAATTTCCGTAATTTTGCCTCCTTTGTCTTTGAGAAAATATAAACTAGGCATCTCTCAAGTAGCACTGGCTTTCTGGGTCACAGTGTCTACCTTTGGATCTGCAGCATGATCCCCCAGGTTGCTGGCAATGAGCTTTGGGGTACGGCTCCTCCAGTTGTACTGAGCGAAGGAATCAGCTGGGCATCCTGTGAACATGTAGGTTCTGATTCGGTCGGCTGCAGGGGGGGGGGGGCGAGAGTTTGTCCTTCTAGAGAACCCTCACATGGGCTCACAACGGTGCTTTAATACCATGAGACGCAGCCATGCAGGCTGTGGAGCCTGCCTGCATGCATTCCGATTCTGCCTCTGCTGCTTTCTAGCTGGGTGGCCTTGGATGAGTTACTTCACCTCTCTGGGCCTTAGTTTCCTCATTTGCAAAATGTGGCTGGTGGTGCTTCTGGAGGTCCTCCTGAATATTAAGTGAGAGATGGTGTGTGAGGCACTTAGAATAAACATGACACATAATAGGCTCTGGATAACGATCAGCGATGTTGCTTAGTCCGGTGGGGAAGGTGAGGACTCCACGGTCCAGTGAGAATGACTTGCACTCAAGATCCCACAGCAAGAATGGTGGCACAGCCCTCGCTGGTTTGGTTCTGCGGATAGAGCCTTGACCTGAGGACTGAAGGATCCCAGGTTTATTTTTTTGGTCAAGGGCATATGCCCAGGTTGCGAGCTTGAACCTCAGTAGGGGGCGTGCAGGAGGCAGCCAATCAATGATTCATTGATGTTTCTCTCCCTCTCCCTTCCTTCTCTGAAATCAATAATAATCATAAAAAAAGAAGAATAGTGGCACAGCAGGGACCAGATCCAACTCCAGCCCCGGTGGCCCATACACTCTGACCACACCTCCAAATGCCAAGTTTTATTACTGTCAGCATTTCCCCAGCATCCTGCTGACCTGTTGTTCTCTCTTTCCTTCTAATTGGATAGTTCCAGCTGGGGTGATTCACGAATCTGGGACCACCTGGGTCCTATTAACTTCAAGAAAGTCATAAGGCAAAACCCACATCAATCAAGCCTCCAAATTACTCATCCATCTTTACAGGTGATGCGTGGATTAAGAACAGAATGAAGCGGGCATCACAGGAAAACTATTTAGATATATAAAAATTACATAAGAGTTTACACTAAGTCCCAGGCTGAAGCTCACTCTGTTTCACAGCAAGGTGAACGTCAGGAATAAGAGACAGGATGTCATAGTAGAATGACCTTGAAGCTTGAAGTCCCAGGAGCTGGGACACCCAGCTTCACCGCTTACTAACCTTGTGATCTTGAACCAGCCTTTTCACCACTTAGAATCTGTCCATCTTTGCAACAGGGCAAGGAGTTGGTTATTACCCCCATTTGACAGATGTGAAAACTGAGGCACAGAGAAGTTACGTGGCTTTATCCAAGGTGACAAAAGATAAAGCAGGCGTCTAAGCCTAGATTTGTGTCCAGAAACCAACGTGCTTATGTCTAGAAGCAGCAGACGCTGAGTAGGAGCTTAATAAACCTTTACTGAATCAGAATCGTGAGGACAAAGCTCTATCTTACTGATCTCTTATTCTCCACACACAGTACCTTTGAAAGTAGTAGGTTTTCAATGAATAAGAGTTGGGTTGCATTATTCCCCCCACTCCCCCCGGGAAATAGTTGTGTTTTTATTTAATGACTTGCTTAGATGCATTTTAATATGCAGACCACAATGCTTTTTGTGCAATATCTTCTGGACTGCGAGGCGCGGGCATTCATTGTTTTATGAGACGCATATGTCATGCACAGCATAAGCCCTTTTCTTAAACCAACACAACATGCAAATAGAAATTTCATGTAAAATCACATTCAGACAGTCTCAAAGTAGAAACAGATGTCTGAAAAAACATGAACGCCAGGCTTATTAAATATTTTATCATCAAATATTTCATACATTTCAAAAATGTCATCTGTGAAAACACAGAAATACCGCCTCAGGAGAACCAAAATATTTAATCACTTTCAAGAAATTCTTAAAAATAAGTCTTCACCTCCGAACTGTTCCAGGCAGAGAACAAATTTCCAGGTGCCGCAAGCTATATTTATTATATTTTCATCAAAATCAGTAACCTAGTTGAAGGAGCTACAGTAATCAGTAAGGTCATTATTAGGTAAGATAATGACTTCTGAATGAATTCTCTCATTAATCTCATTACAAAATGGTAATGGTACCTGACTAATCACGCCGGAGGGGAGAGCTGTGTTGAATCAGAGCAAAATTAAGGCTGTAATCACAGAGCTGCTCTCCCATTTCCTCAGGAAAGACCCGCTCTGGCCTTGGGGACTGGCTTGAGGCTCCTTGGACCCAGGGCCCTGTGGATCTGCAGGCGGGGAGGCCAGGGGCAGGTGAGGAGCCCGGGGCAGCAGCAAGCAGGAGAACCCACCTCTTCCTGCTCTGTCCCTGCTTCCTGTGTGACCTTGGACAGGTCATGCCTGTCACTGGGCCCCGTTTCTGGTTGTCCTGGCTAACTTTGCCCTTGATGAAAAAAAAAAAAGTAATTTTTCAATAGATTTCATAGAGAGGAAGGGGGAGGGAAAGAGAGGTAAAACATCAACAATGAGAGAGAATCATTGATCGGCTACCTCCTGCCCGCCCCACACTGGGGATCAAGCCCACAATCTGGGCCTGGGCCCTAACCTGGAATCGAACCGTGATCTCCTGGTTCAGAGGTCAATGCTTAACCACTGAGCCATGCCAGCCGGGCTACCTTTGCCCTTTAAACATGTAAAGCTGATCACATGGCTTCTGGAATGGTTGCCCATCTCACCCTATGTGTTGCCGCCATTGCCTTTCTGACCCTGTTCCCCATACCATGCTTCCCTCCAACCCCCACCTGCTTCACTTCAGCCATTCTGACCTCCTTGCTGTTCCCTTTGCCTGGATTGCACTCTCCCTAACTCCCTATGTTCACCGACTCACCCTCACCTCTTGCTCACCTTAGCTCCAGTATGACTTCTCAGCAATGCCCACCTGGACCGCCATACTGACCGCTGGCATCTCCATCTACACTCCCATCTGCACTTTCTCTGCCTCCTTACTGCTTTCTAACGCTGTGTGGTTTACTGAATTCCCTGTCTGTCTCCCCACCCGTACCCTACCCTGCTGTCCTGGCTGCAACATGGGCTCACCCAGGGCTAGGATCTGTGTACACTTGTGTGTATGCGTGGAACCCCGTGCATGTGCAATAGCTCTGATGACTGTGGACTTGCTCATGTGCTTGTGGGTTCCCAGCCTTACTGGACACCAAGGGCTCCCCCAGGGCATGGGATGAGGAGCAGGGTGATAAAGCATGCAGTCACTGCCATGCGGCCCCTCTGTGGTGGTGAGAAGGGGGGTTGCTTTGCCATCTAGTTAGAAATCCGAGATGCATCATGTCCTTTGTCTCCATGGACTGCCCTGAGCATGCCCATGCGGCCTGGCGGTGCCTTAGACTCAGAGAAACTCCACAGCCTGGAACAATGGGCCAAACTGAGGACGAGGGGATCCACAGAGACAGAGGGACACTGTGTTCGAGGTTCCAACCCCAGCGTCCAGGTACAGGGTCAGGTGACAGGACCCCGCAGCAGCAGCCATGCAAAGACCTCAGGGGATTGAGCAGTAGGAAATCAGGGATGTCTAACAGACTTGGCATGGCCATGTGGGACGGGTGGCAATCTCACACCAACCCCACTGGCCAGACCACACGGTGCAGGTCAGGCTGCAGGCTCCCTCTTCGTTCATCTCTGTTCACGCTGGTGCCAAGAGAAACTCAGGAACATGTGGGTGTTCGTTAAATGCTCTGCTTAGCACGATGCTCTCCAGCTCCATCCACGCTGTTGCAAATGGTAGGAGTTCCTTCCTTTTTTACCACAGCATAGTATTCCATTGTGTAGAAGTAGCACAGTTTTCTAATCTACTTATCTGCTGATGGGCATTTAGGCTGTTTCCAAATCTTAGCTGTGGTGAATTGTGCTGCTGTGAACATAGGGGTGCATATGTCCTTTCCGATTTGTGTTTCTGGTTTCTTGGGATATATTCTAGAAGAGGGATCACTGGGTCAAATGGGAGTCCCATTTTTAGTTTTTTGAGGAAACTCCATACTGTTCTCCTCAGTGGCTGCATCAGTCTACATTCCCACCAGTAGCACATGAGGGTTTCTTTTTCTCCATATCCTCACCAGCACTTGTCGTTTGTTGATGATTGACATTCTGACAAGTGTGAGGTGGTACTGCATTGTCGTTTTGATTTGCATCTCTCAGAAGATTAGTGACTTTGAGCATATTTTCATTTGTCTCTTGGCTTTCTGTATGTCCTCTTTCGAAAAGTGTCTATTTAGGTACTTTACCCATTTTTCAGTTGGGTTGTTTATCTTCCTTTTGTTAAGTGGTATGAGCTCTCTGTAAATATTGGAGATTAAACCCTTATCCTCTGATAACATTGGCAAATATGTCCTCCCATGCAGTGGGCTTTCTTGTTGTTTTGTTGATGGTTTATTTTGCTGTGCAGAAACTTTTTATTTTGATGTAGTCTCATTTGTTTATTTTATTCTTAGTTTGCATTGTCCTAGGAGCTGTATCAGTAAAGATATTGTTACGACATATGTCTGAGACTTTTGCTGTCTGTGGATTCCTCTAAGATTTTTATAGTTTTACATCTTACATTTAAGTCCTTTATCCATTTTGAGTTAATTTTTGTGTATGGTGTAAGTTGGTAGTCTAGTTTCATTTTTTTGCATGTATCTGTTTAATTTTCCCAACACCACTTATTGAAGAGACTGTCTTGACTCCATTGTATGCTCTTGCCTCCTTTGTCAAATATTAATTAAGCATAATGGCTTGGGTCAATTTCTGGGTTCTCTGTTCTGTTCCATTGGTCTGTATGTCTGTTCTTGTGCCAGTACCAGCAGTTTTGAGAACAGTGGCTTTGTAATACAGCTTTGTTCTTTCTTAACATTGCTACGGCTATTTGGGGTCTTTTATTATTCCATATTAATTTATGAAAGTTATTTTTCTATGAAATAACCACAATGCACAAAAAATATTTGTGTTCAAGGGTGTTTATATAATGCTATTTGTAATTTTTTTAAAAATTGGAAATAAATCAAATGTCCAATAAAAAGGGATTGGCTAAATTATGATTTTAAGTGATAGCATAGAAGAGCATTTATATAGCTAAAATTTTATAATATATTATTAGTTAAAGAAAGCTCATTATAAAATAGCATATTCGATATGATTACATTTGTAAAAAGTCTGTAACTGTCTACCTCTGGTTGGTAAAATCATGAGTGATTTTTATTTTCTTCTTTTTGCTTTCTTATCTTTTCCACATTACCAGTGAATTTGTGTTAGTTTTCTGGTCAGGAGGAAGGGAGCAATAAATGCTTTGCTTTGCTTTTTGGAGGGAAAAAATGCAGGTAATCTCTTCATAGATGATGAGGCTGTAAAGAGGGACCAGAGGGGGGATGCTGGGACTGTTTCAGTGGGAGTGACTGCTTCTGTGAGCTCCCCAGCTTTGGCCTCTGGCCCAGTGGTATGGGGAAAGGGTGGATGGGTCCTGCTCAGGCTTGGTGGGTCCCCAAGGCCTTGGACAATGGCCGGTGTTCCATCCAGCACAGAAAGTGCCCACTCCCCGTGAGGACTTCCCTGCATACAAACACTCCATTTGTTAGAGAACCACAGTGCCAGGAGAGCTTCTGTCTGCAGTCAGACCTTGAGTACCATGGAGCCTCAATCTTTTATGAAACAGCTTTTCATTTTTCCTCCTCTCTACTAAGGGCTATTACAAGCCATCGTTCTCTGGACATCAATTTTTAATCTTATTAAGGTTTTTTGTTGTTGTTTTTAACTTGACCAATGCTTAGTTCATGAATAAAACATCTAAAAGCTGCTCCAATTTCTTCTGTGGGCCTTGTTTGTTCACGTTTATTTTAGTGTGGCCTCCAATGGGGAGGAAGAAAGCGATGAATACATCACTGCCTGGCAATGTCCCTTGCCCGTGTACAAACCTTCCATGGCTCCCTACCGCCAACCAGGGGAAGCCAATTCTTCCCAGCAGGGCAAGCAGAGCCTCCTGGGACCTGGCCCAATGATCACTTCCAGCTTGGTTCCTCTCCTCTTTCTTCCAACACACTCCAAAGCCAGGGGCCACTGCTGCTCCAGAACGTACTCCACTTTCCAGTCTCCCTGCTCTGCTTAGCCCAGGGAACGGGGAACTGGGCAAAGATCGGAGTGACTGTAGTGTAACACGTTTCTGTATGGTCCTCTCTGAGTCGTGTTGAAGCTTCTGCCTCACTAACTTTGCCTGGTTCCTTTGTGGATAAGGCTGCAACTTAACATACTCGGGACATGAGGTTAGACAGATCTGGGTTTGAATTACACTTTGTGACACTAGTCAAGAATTGGCAGCTCCACTTATTTCTCCATAAAATGGAGAGAGTAATGCCTACCTAATAGGGCAGTTACCTATTATCTGCCTATCTTAATGGATTTATAGAACCATCTATCTTTTTTTTTCTCTTTTGCCTGATGCACTTGAAAGAAGAGGCAGACATAAGCAAAGGTCATTTTCAGTGTTTGTATTTGATTCTCTTTCTCTCTTGCTCTCTCTCAAGATTCACTCATGGATATTTAAATTAATGCATCCTATCTAATAAGATAGTATTATGCAAATTGACTATCACTTCAACATACAAGATGGCTCTTCCCATGTGGTCAAATATGGCTGCCACAAGATGGCCAGCAGGTGAGGGCAGTTGGGAGGGACCAGGCCTGCAAGAGAGGTCAGTTGGAGGAACCAGGCCTGCAAGGGAGGGCAGTAGGGGGTGATCAAGCCTGCAGGGGAGGGCAGTTAGGGGTGACCAGCTCAGCAGAGGAGGGAAGTTAGGGGCAACCGGGCCTGTGGTGAAGGGCATTGTGGGGGACCCAGGCCTGCAGGGGAGAGCAGTTGGGGGTGACCAGGTCTGCAGGGGAGGGAAGTTAGGGGTGACCAGACCTGCAGGGGAGGACAGTTAGGGGCAAAAAGCTGCAGGGGAGCAGTAAGGCCTCAATCAGGCTGGCAGGGGAGTGGTTAAGGGATGATCAGGCTAGCAGGCAGAAGCGGTTAAGGACAATGAGGAAGACAGGCAGGCAAGCAGTTGGGAGCCAGCAGTCCTGGATTGTAAGAGGGATGTTTGACTCCCCATCTGACTGCTTACTGGGATCGAGCCTAAATGGGCAGTCAAACATCCCTCAAGGGGTCCCAGACTGGAGAGGGTGCAGGCTGGGCTGAGGGACACCCTCACACCCCCATCCCCCCCCGCCACACGAATTTTGTGCACCAGGCCTCTAGTTTTGTTCTAACCCATTATTTTCATTATTGGTTTTGATGCTCTGATTGTCCTAATTTTACATCAAGTCAATTCCTAGCTTAAAAAAATTTTCCCCCAACATATTATTTTGAAAATTTTAAACATCAGGAAAATCTGAAAGACTTTTCCAGTGAACCTACATACATAACATGTAGATTCTACCACTCACATTTTACTATATATCTTTGCCACAGGTAGCTATTTTCCCATCCATTTCTCTATCCATTCATGAATTATCTAGGTAGATGTAAGAATTCAATTTTATGTTCACTAAGTGACTATCTAATTGTCCTGTGTCATTTACCTTAAATGTTCATCTTCATGAATTTGAGGTTTCTTCTTTAATACCATAAACTTTCTATGTGTAATTGGTCTATTTTTGGTCTTTTAATTCTGTTCTATTGATGTATCTGTCAAGTTATGTGTCAATAACCATATTATTTTAATTTTAGAGTCATTCTTAAATGTTTTAACATATGGGAGAATTAGTTCCCTTGCTATTGCTCTAAATTTTTGGCATTTTCCTGGATGTTTTGCTTATTTTCATAAGAACTTCAAAATTAAGTTGTTCATTCCAGAAAAAAAGTGTTAGTATTTTTACTGTAATTGGGCAAAATTTATATATTATCTTTGAAATAGTAAGTTGTATTACCTAAGAAAGCATCTATGGAGATGTTATTATTGTCCTTATTAGAATTATTAATATTTAGGATTATTCTTAATTTCCTAATATTGAACCATCCTTGAATTGTTGTCATAAAATTTGGCCATATGTGTCATTTTAAATGTGTTGTGGGAACTGTTGCTAAAATTCTGTTTAGGATTTTTGTATAATTATTATTAGGTGAGATTGGTTTGCTTTCTTGTACAATATTTATCAGGTTTAGTTAAGAACATTATTTTTACTTTATATAAAAATTTAAAAATTTGCAATTTTTATGTTATTTTGAACAGTTTAAATGGTATTGGGAATATCTTCATTTTTAAAGGAATGGGTAAAAAGCATTTGAAAGCATTTGGGCCTGATATTTATATGGAAGTTTGCTCTTTTGTAATTTTTTCTATTTATTATAAAGATTGATCTATATAAGCTATCTCTCTTTGTGTCAATTTCAGTAAATAAAGTTTATCCTAGAAAGTTATCTTTTTCATCTAGGCTTTAAAATTTTTATGCATACAACTCTGCAAAGATATCTAAAAAATTTCATCATTTCTCGGCCTTTTGGCTAAGATCAAATGGAGAGCTTAAAAATTTCTTTGGTTTTAATGTTTATTTCTTCCTTGGCATTCCCTATTTTGTATATTTATTCTTTCTGCTTATATTTTAGTTAGATATCTCTTTAATCTGTATTTTTTATATGTCACTTACTAAGATCTCCATATGTACTGTTAGTTTCTGTGAACATTTCTTTCATGTGATCTTGAAAGGTGTGTTCTCTATTGTCGATCAGGGTCTATATTTTGATAGACATACATAAGATGTACCTCATTGTGATGTCGCTCAGGAGTTCTATCCATATTAGTTCTTTCCGTGTTATATTTTGTCTACTTCTTCTTTCTTAGAGTTAAAATTGTGTATTAAATCTTCCTTCATTAGTGATTTCTCTACATTTTGCTTTGCATCCACTATAGTTTCTGCTTTCCAGAGATTACTGTGTGCTATGTGGTGCATTGATATTCATAACTGTCACGTATTTTTGTGAATTGTAGCGTGTAACATCATTAAGTGTTCTGTTTGTCTCGTTTCATATTTTTGAGTTTTACTTTGTTTTAAATCAAGGTATCAGCTTTCTTTTTATCTACCATACTTTGGCCCAATCCTTTATGTTTAGCCTTCCTAAATCGCCTAGGTTCAGTGGAAGCCAATCTGAACATCTTTCTTTTTCTAGTAGGTAAGTGCTCTCGATGGAATGTTTATATTCCCCTCAAGCTCATTGGTTGAAATCTAATCTCCAATGGAATGGTTTTGGGAGGTGGGGCCTCTGGGAGGAGATTAGGTGGAGAGGGTGGGGCCCTCAAGAATGGGATTAGTGCTTTTATAAAAGAGACTCCAGGGAGCTCCCTCCCCCATTTACCATGTGAGGGCCCAGTGAGAAAAGAGAGCTCTGTAAAGCAGGAAGCAGGCCTCACCGGACACCGAATCGGCAGGCATATTGACCTTCTATTTCTCAATGGTGGTTGCCTCAGGACCAAGGCACCTGCCATTGCCCGTCTTCCTGAAACATCCCATCACCGGCTTTTTTGTATCCTTCAGACCTCAGTATCAGTTCTTCCTATCCAAGTAGGTTTCTTCCACATTTACCCCCATTATTCTCTCCCACTATACATTACTCAGTTCCTTTGTAGCTCTGATTACAATTTATATTTATTTATTTGGTGGTTTGCTGTTCCTCCATTAGATTGTACATTCTGTGAGGGCAGGGATTGCGTCTATGTTCAATCGCCTCTCTCTGAAAGTGCTAGGAATGCAGTAAATATTTGCCAAATAAATGGTGCCCAGAGCGAGCAGGCATTCAGTCCCCAGTCGCACAGCGGGTAAACAGGGGATCCCCAGTTAGAATCCCGGTCTCTCCAAGCTAAGTGCTCTGTTCATTAGCGATTCTGCTTCTACAGAGAGGATGTCATCCCCTCACTGGGAAAACACAACAGATGTCTGGTTTTGCCTCAATTAACCTTCTAAAAAATCTCCATACTCATAGGATGAAAATGGGGAAATTAGGTAAAAATTTTAAAAAAAAGTTTCAACTCCAGGCCCCAGTGTTCAAAAATCAGCCATGAAACCAAATCCCCGTGCTCAGCCGGGCAGCCTCGGGCCTGACCGGAGGAAGGGGGAAGGAGGCGGCTGTGGTTCAGGGGCTGCAGGAGCCAGGCAGGGTACTGGGCTCTGGGGACTCACAGATGGCCAGGCAGGCCTTCGCTGTCCCCCAGTTGCCCCCAGGGCTGTGAGTCACAATCACAGTGCAGTGATGTGTTATAAAGTGGGAAAGACAAGAGGAGACACCTAATCCACTCTCAGGGCTTTAAGGAAGAGGGATTCCAGGAGGAAGGGGCTTGGAGGGTGAGCGGGAGTGAGCCAGGTGAAAGACAAAGTGATAGATCCTCCTTTGGCACCAAATGAAAGGATGAGAGAGAGGCTGCAAAGCCAGGACTACAGGCTTTATTAGAGGAGAAGGACCCGGCTGTGCTGTCTCGCAAGGGGAGAATAGCAACACGTGCAGAGGGGAACATGCCTTTTGAGGGGAGAAATGGGAAGGGATAGGGCTTAGGTACTCAGCACGCGCTGATTGGTGGTTTCATATAAGGCACATGATTAGGCACTTACGTACTTTGGGATCAAGAGCTTAGGGTATTTGGCAGGTGCTGATTGGGGGGTTCAATGTATAGTCCATATAAGGTGTCTGGTGAGGTGCTTGAGAACGTCCAGGCCGCAGATGCAGGTTATGTCATATCCATCCATCAGTTGGGGGAAGGGAGGATCTATCACCAAGTAAGTACGTGCAATAGATAGAGGGCTAAGGACCACACGCAAGAGGGAGCAGAGCACTTGACGACAGCAGGGGCCTCGAGATGGACCCTGGAGAGCTGGCAGTGTGGTGCAATGGTAAGAGATGAGATGGGGAGCGGGGCAGGCCACAGAGGGCCCAGGGGGCTGCGGCAGCAGCACACTGAGCAGCTGTGGAAGAGCCTTCCGCAGAGGTATGACATGGGCCGACTCTGACTCTCAGCGTCTGAAAGCAGAAGGGACTTCAGCAGGGGTCCAGTGCAACCCCGACTCTGCACAGGAAGCCCTGCTGGAGGGTGCACCCCTCTGGTGACGGGGAGCTCATCTCTCCTGGACAGCCTGCATTGCTGAGTCCTCTGACCAGGAGAGAATGCTTCCTTATAACGAGCTGAAAGCTGCCTTCACTCCAAAGGACTCTGCCTTTTCTTCTCACCGTATCCCCCTCTGGGCGAATGCTCCCCCATCCCCTTGACCATGACGACGCTGGGAGAGGTCTGTGATGCTGGGAGGTGCCCCGGCCCTGCCACACGTCTTGGGGACAGAAAACCACTGCCTGGAGCCGCTCCACACGCCCAAGAATTCCAGTGATAGGCCGCAGCAGCTCGCTCTCCATCAAGGTCTCCGACAGATAAGCGTGGATGCTTCTAAATGCTCCTTGGCCGCTGCCGCTCGAACACAGGGATGGCACCAGCGGCAGCTGTGCCTGTGTGGGTCCCGCTCCGGAACTCTGCTCATCTGTGTCCTCCTGGCCTCCTGTGACTCAGTTTGTGAGCTTGGCACCCAATAGACCCCCTCCAGGTTTCCCCAGTTCCCGGGTCTTGGCTGGTATGGAGACCCCAGTGTCTACTCCTACTTTGGTCCAGACCTGTTGCCTGCACCCTCTCCCTGTCCTGGCCCCTGGTCCTCATTTCATTTGACAGACCTGTAAGCGAATCCCACCAATGGAAGTCTCTGCCTCCACACACATTTCACAAGGGCAGAGGGAATTCTCATCCGCCAAAGGCACGCTTACTTCAATGGGGCCTGTCACTCACTGACATGCACACGAGTTAAGAGAGTCCCGAGAAAATCGACGGCATTTGCATTACAATCCACCTCCGTGCCCAAAATATCCCGCTGAGCAAGCAGAACCCCATGGCAAAGAGTGTGTTTTGCTCATGTGCAGGAAAGAGATGCATGTTTAGGAGAGAGTGGAGCTGAGGTTTAAATTCTCAGATGCAGAGGAAAGAATTTGGTAAACGTTGACTGGGGAATCCCCTTTGGCCCTGCAGGTTTGTTTGGAGCTGGTCTGGCAGCGGTGGCCAAGGAGCCACACGTGCAGAGGGACAGTCATGCACTTGGATGGACTGGGAGGGTTTGAAGCTGGGGGGTCTTGACCTCTCTGTGCTTCGGGGGTCAATGTCTTTACAATGGAGGTGATCAGAAGGATTTTAGCTGTGCTCTGCAAACCTGTCTCCCAAATCGCCCCAGTGGTAGAGAAAAGTGAACAAGAACTTGACCCACACAGCTGCCTCTTCCCAGTTCCCTTACAACCTCCCCCACTCCCGAACCCCAGCCCCCAGCTGGGGGAGAGGCAATGTCCACAGCTGGCTATCACAAAGCAAAAATCCCTTTGAAGTTTTGCTCTTGAGGCTAAAATTAATGTGATTTGTATCCTATGCCCTAATAATCTGTGTTTATAATATAAAAGTACTTAAAATGAGTCCCAACTGGGGGAAAACAAAAACCGACCTCAAAGACCCCACCTGGCTCGTAGGTTAATGGGGGAGCTGCTCTCGATGACAATAAGAAATGGTATTTACTGGTCAAGTCCTCTATGCCAAGGAGCATGCCAAGAGCTTGCCAAATATCCTCTTATTGAAAGAGATTAAGAAACTTGCTCAGAATCACGTAGCTAGAAAATGGCAATGCAGGACTCGGAGTCAAGCCTGTCAACCCCAAGCTTGGAAACAGTAGGACGAGGGGCTAATGGGAGGTATGATGATGCCGGTCAGGTTCAATTCCAGGCCAGCTTTCTCTCGGTCTTAGCGTCATAATAT
The DNA here is from genome assembly GCA_027563665.1 of Antrozous pallidus. Classification (NCBI taxonomy): domain Eukaryota; kingdom Metazoa; phylum Chordata; class Mammalia; order Chiroptera; family Vespertilionidae; genus Antrozous; species Antrozous pallidus. The sequence goes on along the minus strand of CM050522.1, from coordinate 75,666,222 downwards.
TTTAAGAATCCAGACCTATGTGAATAGGTGGACTCAAGGATTCTTCCCTTAAATGATTGTTTTATGAGCCACACCAGTGATCTGCAAGGGGTGAGGACCAGAAAGTGGCTAAAGAGGTGACGTAGGGACAGTGTTCTCAGGGTGACGTTGGAAAGTTCTAGATGGGGGCCTGTCCTGTTGAGAGGCCAGGTCCCTTGCCTCCTGACCCCAGGGTCACCCTTTTCTGCTATCCCAGTGGAGGAGTCAGGTGAAGAAGTCTGCCCGGTGCTGAGGGTGTTTCTATTTTTCCTGTTCATGCTATGATTTCCACTGCCTGCTATCCTTCCCCACCGCCAGTTTTCTTCATCTAGCTCTCAGACTTGTTTGGGGCAGTAGATAATCCAGTTTGCCTTGTAATTGTTGTCTGAGAGTCACCAGCTTGAAAACAAAATCTGCTAAATGTTTTTAGAAATTAAATATCTGTGAACACATTTCCCATGGTTCCAGCCCTTCTTTTGTTCTCAAGTCCACCCAGAGAGAAAATGAAGGCCTCCCCACGGTAGGGGGCAGCTTTTCCTTAGGTTTACCTTCCAGCACCTGAAGCCCTTCCAATGTGTAACCGGAATTTGGAGTGCTGTGTCTCTGTAGGGCTACAGATGCGAAGCAGTTTTATTTCCCCCTATTTCTATCCCGGTAGCAGGTTTCTTGCTGACATCTCAGAAAGACTCTTTGGCTTTGGGGGTCCTCGTGGCTGTTGGAAGTCAGTCTGGGTCCAAGCCCACTTCTGAGTGAGGGCTTTCTCCCACCTCATAGCAGGCAGACCTGGGTGGGCCCTTACCTAGCGTGGTCTGCTTTCTCCTCCTCGTGCTCCAGCATCAGACTGTGGGGAAGGAGGGTCAAGGTCCACCCTGGGACACTTCCTCCTACTTTCCTTTTGGACCAGATGCCCCTGGTGTGAGGAAGCAGGAGAGGGGACAATCCCCTCTTTCCTTCCTTATCTTGGCTGTGATCCTTCCTTTGTTGGCTCTTGTAGCTTCTCCGTCTAGGTCTGATGAAGGTCAATGTCCTCTGGGCAGCTCTCTCTTCTCTTCATCCTGCTCAAATAGGATCAAAGGGAGGACCAGCAGGTCTTTGGCCTAATTAATACCCACTGGGAACATAAGGTACCCATCTCTCTTTGCAGGCACCTCAATATCTATGACTGAATTTCTTGGTGCCCTTTCCCATCATTTGTCTTTGGGATGGAAGAGTAGCAGGTGAACAGAGTGGAGAAAGCTGTCCTTCCTACTAGGCCAAAAACACATATTTCAACAATTTCCTTTCTCTCCACCTTCCAAGACTGCTTGTATGGTTGAGGAGTCTTGCCCCAAGACTTCCTGGCTCTTTAGCATTCAACGTGCTTTATGCTAGCTCTGCATGCTCTGCTCAGGCCCGAATCTCACTCTACCTGCCCCTATATATGGTTGGAGAGTCTACTTCTCACTATAAGAAGAGGAGTGGCAGAAACTCACTTTCCCAGGTTCTCTTGCAGCTAGGGTATAGGTATGTTACTCAGCTTTTGATAGTCAGATGACACCAGATTTTGAATTAGAAACTAGGAAGAGGAAGTATTAGAGAATCTGCAGAAATCCCATACAACTGCGGGTGGCAGCAGCCACAGTTGCTGCCCCCAGTTTCTAGGGACACAGTGACATCAACTGAGTGTCCAGTGTCAGTGGGCTCAGTGGTGTATGTTGGTGTGTCTTCATGGACCCCTTTGGCAGCCTGACTTGGAGCATGGCTCTGGTCTAGAAGCACTCAGCCTTATTCTCAGGCCTCCTGAGATTCCGTGGGCTTACTTAATATTCTTTTCTTTTTTAATATATATGTTTTATTGATTTTTTTATAGAGAGGAAGGGAGAGGGATAGAAAGTCAGAAACATCGATGAGAGACATCAATCAGTTGCCTCCTACACACTCCCTACTGGGGATGTGCCCACAACCAAGGTACATGCCCTAGACTGGAATCAAACCTGGGACCTTTCAGTCCGCAGGCTGATGCTCTATCCACTGAGCCAAACCAGTTTCGGCATGACTTAATATTCTTTTAGTAAATTTCTTTTCTTAATCCTAACACCCTCCCCTGCTATAGCTAAAACAAATATATATCAGTACAGTTAAGATGGCTTGAGAATCATTTCCTGTTTCATTACATATTTGTCTAAATGGATGATGAATCAAATTATGCTATTTTGGGGAAAAGTTGCTTTAAAATAAAAAATAAAAGCCTCACCAACATATTGAAAGCATTGAGTGGAAAACACTTCTAGGCAAAATACCATTAGTGACTAATGCAGGGACTGCTGCCCTCCTATTTTGCAGTGGCTTTGATAACAGCCCTCTCACTTAAGCTATATAATTGATCCCATTTTATAAATATTCTTGATTTTTTTCTAGTTGATATTGTCTTTAATTAGAAAATAAACTCAGGAGGAACCAAGATGGCGGCATAGGTAAATACCGATCTTGCTGCCCACACAACAATTTCAAAACTACAACTTAACGACAGAACGACTATCATTCAGAATCACCGGAAAGCTGGCTGAGTGGAAATTCCACAAATAAAAGTAAAGATAGGACACTGTGACTCAGAGGAGCGATGGACGGCAGAGTTGAGGATATGCAGAGTCAGAGGTTGAGAGCCCTGCACGTGTGCGAGCAGATAGACCAGGTGGCTGCAAACCCGGCTGGTTTTCTTGAACGGGGAGGGAGACAAAGGCATCTCACTGCACTAATTCCCCAGTTCAGGGCAAGGTCCAGGGAACCCACACTCATACGGGGTGAAACTGGACAGTAAGGAGGAAGCACACTGAATCCCGGGTGCTGCAGAGGTCTGCGAGCTTGTGGAGAGGGTGTGTAAACGTGGGATCTGCAGAGGGGTGCAGAGAGGACCCGTGATTTGCTCTCTCGTTTGGGAGAAAAAGAAAGAAAGAAGGGAAACTACCTGATTGCATTGTTTTACAACCCTGGGTGAGACTTTGGGTGTGCAGACTCATTTGGGGAGAGGCTGAATTGTCCAGCAGCTGGTAGAGCTCAGTGGCAGCTTTCTCTCAGAGGTGCGTGCAGCCATTACCACCAGGCACAGAGACCCAGGTGCCGCATAGGGCGGAGCTGACGGGAAATCACGGCTGCCTGCTCAGCCCAGAGACTCTGCCCATCCAACCTGAGCACAGCTGAGCTTCACAGCCAATTGGCCTGGAGGGCAAACCCTCCTAGTGCTAACAACAATAACCTAGGCTTAACTTCAACAAGACTGTGCAACCCATAAAGGGCTGCAGCAAGAGTATCTACCTCAGGTAACTGGGGAGGCTGAGCCACTGTTCCTTAGAGGACATCTACCACACAAAGCTAATTGACCAACTCAGGGAAGCAGCCAAAATGCAGAGATATGGAAAGAAATCACATGTGAAAGAAATGGAAGGAAAAAAACAACTGGACATAGAGTTCAAAACCACAGTTATAAGGTTTTTCAAGAGGCTCCAAGAAAAGGCTGATGAACTTAATGAGACCTTTGAGGATATGAACAAGACCTTTGAGGATGTGAACAAGACCCTCGAGGATATGAACGAGACCCTCAAGGATATGAACGAGACCCTCAAGGATATGAAAAAGGACCAACTAGAAATTAAGCATACACTGACTGAAATAAAAAATATTATACAAAGACCTAAAAGCAGTCTAGAGGACCGCAAGAATCAAGTCAAAGTTTTGAAAGACAAAGAAGCAAAATCCACTCAGCTGGAAAAGCAAAAAGCAAAAAGTCTCCAAAAAAATTGAAGATAGTATAAGGAGCCTCTGGGACAACCTCAAACATACCAATATCTGAATTATAGGGGTGCCAGAAAAAGAGAGAGAGCAAGATAATGAAAACCTATTTGAAGAAATAGTGACCAAAAACTTCCCCCACCTGGTAAACGAAATTGACTTAAAAGTCCAAGAAGCCAACAGAACCCCAAACTATAGGAATCGAAAGAGGACCACACCAAGACATATCATAATTAAAATGCCAAGAGTGAAAAACAAAGAAAGAATATTAAAAGCAGCAAGAGAAAAGCAGTTAGTTACCTATAAGGGAGCACCCATATGATTGTCAGCGGATTTCTCAACAGAAACTATGTAGGCCAAATGGGAGTGGCAAGAAATATTCAAAGTGATGAATAACAAGAATCTACAACCAAGATTACTCTACCCAGCAAAGCTATCATACAGAATTGAAGGTCAGATAAAGTGCTTAGCAGATAAGAATAAGCTAAAGGAGTTCATCACTGCCAAACCAATATTATATGAAATGCTGAAAGATATTCTTTAAGAAGAGGAAAGAGAAAAAGGTAAAAATAAAAACTATGAACAACAAATACACATCTATCAACAAATGAATCTAAAAATCAAGTGAATTAAAAATCTGATGAACAGGGTAAATTGGTGAATATAACAGAATCATGGACATAGAGAGGGAATGGACTGACAATTCTTGGGGAGAGAAGGGGTGTGGGAGGTGCAGCAAGAGACTGGACAAAAATCATATACCTATGGAAGAGGACAGTATCGGGGAGGTAAGGACAGAGGATGGGATGGGTACCGGGTGAAGGGGAGTTATGGGGGGAAAAAGGGAAACAATGTAATTAATAAACTGACCAATAAAGATTAAAATATAAAAAAAGAAAATAAACTCAGGCCCCACCAGTGTGGCTCAGTGGTTGAACATCGACCCATGAATCAGGAAATGACAGTTTTGATTCCTGGTCGGGGCACATGTCCAGGCTCAATCCCTTGTAGGGGGTATGCAGGAGGCAGCTGATCAATGATTCTCTCTCATCATTGATGCTTCTATCCCTCTCTCCCTCTCCCTTCCTTTTTCTGAAATCAATAAAAATATATTTGAAACAAAACTTTAGATTAGTGGGCACTGCCAGGAAGGAGGCATGGGATGATCCCAGAAGAGTGTTTACAAAGGGGGTTTCATAGCATTGGCAAGGTTCAGTTTCTTCAGTTGGATGGTAGGTATATGAATATACATTATATTATTTTTGAACCTTTTTGTAGGTCTTGGATAATACATATACATTTTAAAATTCTATATAATAAAAGCCTAATAAGTTAAGTGTCTGGTTGGCCATTCAACCAATCAAAGCGTAATATGCTAATGATGTGCTAAGGCCACTCAATCACTTGCTGTGATATTCACTGACCATCAGGGGACAGACGCTCCAACCAGTAGGTTAGCTAGCTGCTGGGGTCTGGTCAACTGGGACTGAGCGAGACTGGCTGGACACACTCTGAAGCTCTCCTACAGTTCCTCCCCGACTGGCCAACCTCCCACATCTCTCCCTGGCCCCAATCATGCACTGGTGGGGTCAATCTGGGACCCCTCTGGGCATGTCAGAGAGCTTGTTTTGGCCCGATCCCACAGGCCAGGCCGAGGGACCCCACTGGTGCACGAAACTGTGTACTGGGCCTCTAGTTTTAATAATAGAGGGGGGGAACCCTAAAGTTTAGTAATGAAGAAAAGAAACTCTTTATACGACAGATAGAATAAAAGAAGAGAAATACATTTAGAACCATGCATACAAATAATTGGCTAGCATTTATATATGCATATGTATGCATAATTATCTCTGGGAAGGTACATGAAACTAGTAGTAGTGGTCTTTTGGCAAATGGGCCATCTATTATCTATTTTTTAAATAGAAATGTTTGAAAATGGCTTGCCGAGAAATCATATAGCTAACTACACCAGCAGATCAGAGGTTAAAACTGGTAAATAGTCACAATCAAAGACCACATGACCCTCAAAGCTTAAAGTATTTCCTTTAGGGAAAAGTTTGATGATTCTTGATTTAGAAGGATTTGGACAAAAGAGATGAGTGTGAAGGAAATATCAAGTAAGATGTCCAGGTTTTGAGCTTGAGTTTTGGATGGAAACAGTTGGGCGTTGTAATCATTGACCTTGAGCACAGAAAAGGAACAATCGTGGTAGAGGAGGTACATTGAGCAGGGAGACAGTTGTAGAAGATTCTGGATAAAGTAGATCCCTTATCCACTGGGGATATGGATGCCTGACACAGCGGATAGTACCAAACCCTATATATTATACCTTGTAGTTTCCTATACATACATAGCTACAGTAAAAATTAATTTATAAATTAGCACAATGATAGATTATCAATAATAGCTAATCATAAAATAGAACAATTATAACAATGTGCTGTAATAAGAATTGTGTGACTCAGCAAAAAAGGGGGCCAATGAAAATGAGCCACATTTAGGAAAGGGGGAAGAGAAAGAAGTCCCTAGAATTCCAAGTCTTAGTAATTTTTACTGTATTCTGTAGACATTAGGGAACTGACGCGGGACATTGAGTAGCAGAATTAATTAAGAGAAGGTAAATATTTTTTTTAAAGAAGATTGAATGTATAGCAACTCTTTGGGAATACTAAGATTCAGCCAGATTTCTTTGAAAGTTAGTGTCTCGAGACTTAGGACCCAGTGCTTCTGTATCAGTCCTTGTTAAGACCGAACAGGGCAAGAATTCATTTCATGTGATTACACAGAACCAAGCCATTTCCTGGTGCACCTACACTTGAGACCTGGGGAAATGGGATGTGGAAGAGATGGGTACTAGTAATTCTGATGAGGATTTAATTAAGAACTCAATTTTCCCAGACTTCCAGTACTTGACTGCCTGATGTTTCTTTAATAGGAACTGTTGATATGTTCTAATTATGGTGGGTTATTTATGGGAGCAGGTCTCATCTCTCTGCTCAATTATGTTTTGTTTGGGAGACTTGCGTTCCTTTATGACTCTGGTTCTTAATTGAGTCTATTGTCTTCCCCAAAGATGCACTTAGCTTGGGGACTCATTCGTTTGTGGCTTTTCCTCTCCCAGAGTTCCCACCACCCCTTGCCTTTCTCTCGTTTTCACTGATAAACTCCGAAGCCATAGGGAAGGCGACTCCCTCTCCCTCATCCTCAGCTCCACCTGTGGCTGTGCTCCTGGCCCAAGACTTCAGCCTGCAAACTAAGCTTCCTTTAAATCCTGGAGACAAGATTCTTTCAAACTGTGCCTCAGTATCCGATGTCTTTGCAATTCTGAGAAAACGGCAAATTTCAGGTGCTTGGGGTCAAGAAACACATTTGATATTCTGAATGGAAATGTCTTTGTAGATGTTTCTTTATGGAGAAAAAGACTTCTGGCTCATACCTTGGAAATATTCTCAGCTGTGGGTAAATTATAGTCGGGTCCTAGAACACTGTGATATAGTCATATTATATCATATTATTTGGATTATATCATAGTATTTGTAGCCTGGCTTCCTTCCAGCATTGCAGGATGATGGTGTTTCCGTAACCATAATGTGGATCTGCGTGATGTTGAATGACCCCAGAAACAGTCTGTGCTACAGATACATGATCATTTGTGTAACCGGTTTTCCGTTGGTGTGTACCCAGGGGGTTTTCCAGCTGGACATGCGTCATTACGCACATCCATAGTTATTTCTGAAGGGTCAGTTCCTGGAAGGCAAATGGCAGAGTCCACAGACTTTGAAAAAATCTCTGGGCTGTCAAACTCCAACAGGTCAGATTTCAACTGGAGCTGAAGGCATGCGTGGTAGGAACACGTGTCTGAGAACAGGAACGGCATGCATGAGAGTGTGGAAGTGAGGGCGTGGAGTGGGGGTTCCCTCCCTGTAACCCACTTTGAAGATACACTGTCGCGATGAGGTCAGTGACGGAACTGTCTTCCGTTCGGGCACAAAATCACAGCTCCACCCGATTCAGTAAATGCTCTTACCCCGCTCCCTTCTTCCTTGCATAGCACACCGCACACAACTGGGTCAATGTGTGGTCAGTGTGTGTGTTGGACTGACCCTTTCAGCCTAGAATTGTAGGATAAAAGGTAACAATGTGGAAATTGACAGAGGGGCTGGATTTGTCACAAGTTTGTGATGGCAAAGGAAGAATTTCGTTCTACAAACATCCCCTATTCCTCATCATTTACATCCCCGGTTTTGATTCCGTAGCCTTCCAGACACGCAGGAGCTATGCAACGGGATGAACATGAGAAACACGGGCACAGCCGTTTATCGAGTTCGCCCAGGAGGGTACCGATCCCTGGGATGCTCGCGAGCCTGGGGTGCGTCCAGCGTGGGAAGCTCGCTCCCCGCCACTTGCCCCTCTGGCTGCTCAGTAGGGTTGTCTCAAGCTCCTAGATGCTCCCCTGGGCACTATCAGGTGCTCTCTGGGGGCTGGGAGAAAGTACCCCACCTTCCTTGGAGGGAGCTCCCCCTCCTGTTTCACCTCCAACTCTGACTGATGCTTCCAGGTCTGACTCCTGAGCCACACCCTCCGTTCAGCCACATCCACCGCCGTCCTGGTCTGAGCCCACTTCCCTGCACGACGTGCCTCCGGAGACCGCGGGTGGCCTTTATTCTCGCTCTGGTCACAAACCGCAGCACCAGATCTGTATTCGTCTTCTAGTGCTGCCATCACACATCACCACTGAGTTCGCTGCCTGAAAGACCGCCCATGGTTTACCTCAGTTACCTGGGTCCTTTGCTGCCAAACTCACTGGCGGGGGCAGGCTGGGCTCTTCCCTGGCAGCTCCGGGGCAGAGCCTGCCTCCAGGTAGGGTCTTATTCCTCTGTTTGTGGCCTGAGCCCCCACTTCCTTGCTGGCCGTCAGCGGGGCCAGGTCTTTGCCGCCAGAATCTGCCTGCACTCCTCTTCCTTACTTCCTTTAGGGTCCCCTCCAGCGGTGGGGGTTCGAGCTTCTCTCCTGCCCCCAGGAGCTCCTTCTTCTTTCATTGCTTCTCTCCAGACCCAGCCGGGAAAGTTCTGTGCTTTGAAAGGCTCCTGTGATGAGCCTGGACCCCCTAAATAATCCAGGATAACCTCCCTGTTTTAGAAGTCCCTGTGTTTGACATTCACGGGTGTTGGGGATTAGTGTGACATCTTCAGGGAGCAGGCGCTGTCTGCCCTCACTCTGGATGGGCCAGTGTCCCCTCGGCACTGGTCTCGGCCTTCCTCGCTCTGGGGAGGTGTCTGTGATTTATGTTGCCCAGACGCCCAGCACCTCTTCTTGGTATAGAGCGCTTTACCATTGCTGGAGCAAGGTGGGTGCAAAAACCGAAGCTAAAGAGGGCGATTCACACAGAGAATGAGAGCATGGGGTCAGGGCACGGGGTCACACTTAAAGGGCCAGCAGTAGAATGCAGGTCCCCAGACTGTCAGGCCAGCACTCTTTCCAAAGCTGGAAGATTCCCTGCAACCGGAAGCCAAACAGTTAAGGGACAGATCTCCCAGATTTCCATGAGAATCGCAAGGGAGCAGCTGGCAGGCCAGTTGGAAGTCAGGCAGGCTGTCACGGGTTCGCGCGGTGAAGAACCGGCGATGGCAGAGCTGCCCCCAGTGAATGGCCCTCTGGCCGTTGGCACAGCCTAAGTGGAGGCACCGACGTGGATGAAGCTTCCCTGCCTTTTCCGAGCCGACATGGGGCTCTGACCTGGCCGTGGTTCATCTCCAGGTAACAGTTTGGAAAACAGGAGGAAAGTCAGAGAATCACAGAGTAGAGCTGGGAGACAGTGGAGCGATCACCTGATTTTAAAGATGGGGCCCACAGGGGTGGGGAGATTGCTGGAGTGAGCAGGAGACTCGTGACTGAGATCCAGCCATTCTGCTTTCCCAGCCCACGACATCGCCATCCTTTCTCCTCGGTCATCACGTGGCCTCCCTCACAGCCCACTGACACAATATGCATGCACACATGTGTTTGTCTGTATTCACCTGCCCACATACACCAGCGACTTTAGTAGGATTAATGGGACATGGCTCTGATGCCAGGTTATCTGGGTTCAAATCCCTAAATGCTAACTTAAGCTCTCAGTGCCTCAGTTTCCTCATTTGCAAATGAGAATAATAACAGTAGCATGTTCATCGGGTTGTTCTGAGGATCCCCTGAAATACGACGGGTAAAGGGCTTAAAACGGTGTCTGGCAGACAGTAAGTGCTGGGAAATTGCTTGCTATTATTATTTCCAGAAAGTTTACTGCCATGCCGGCCTATTATTCTCTTGGTTGGGAAATAATGATCTAATAAAAATAATAATGCCATACAACAACACTCACAAACTGAAATGCCTAGAGGGGCTGGGGATGGAAGTGAGTTGGGTATAAGAAAAATTGTGTGATCACTCCCATCCCCTGGTTCTATTTACTTTTCCATTTTGAAAGAGAAATGGGCACAGAAAAAATATTTCTTATAGTAAAAACGACAGTGAAGCGAGCACAGCGACAAATGGTGACTGTGCCTTGGCCTCAGTGTTAGGGACAATAGGGAGTGGTGGGGCCTGCGGCGAAATGGAGCAAGAGGACGCATGCCCTGTGTAAGGGGCAGTTGCTTCTTGGTTTCAGCTGATTGCTGCCATGTGGGAATTCAGGCATCATCAGATCTCTCTCTCCTTTTTTTTTTTTTTCAAGAGAAGCCAGAAATCTGCATTTTTAATGTAAAATCTTTCAATTATTAAATATTGGCTCAACTCTTTGAAAACATTTGATGAGCCAAACAAAACATCTGCGGACCAGATTCAGCCACAGCTGCCAGTGCTGTTTCTGCCTTACATTTGAGAGCTGCAGTCATCCGCTGACTTAATCCCGTGGTGTCCATGTGAGTATCACTGGTGGCTCTCAGCAGCCCCATCTGGGGATCAGATACAGAAACTCAGAGGGCAGCAGCTCACTGCAGGTAACTCAGCTGGCTACAGGGGGAAATCTGAGCCTCCAAACTGGTTTTCCAAGGAAGCCTGCATCCTGTTTGTAAGACAGGCCCTTTCCTTCCCTGTGCCCCAGTGTCCCCATTAGCAAAACAGACAGAGGAAACGGGGTTTCTCCCAGTGCTTACTGAGTACTATCATCTCTTCAGGCTACTCCTTATCACACATACTACCTGCAGGGTTCTAGTCATGTAGACATCTGCTGTTTTTGTCTCTTTGCTTCCCTCCCGTTGGGGACCATTCCTTCTCTCCCTGTGTTTCTGGTGGAGCCAGTGATTATAGTATACTAGAGGCCCAGTGCACCAAGTTTGTGCACTGGTAGGGTTCCTAGCAGCTGCCGGCTGCTGACTGGGGCCTCCTTCCCTTCCCTTGGCCAGCCCCACCCCCTGGTCAAACTCCTGGACAACCTCCAGGTCAAAGGGACAATTTGCATACTATGCTTTTATTCTATAGGATAGTAAGCACCAGCCATTGGCCACAGGATACAATCCTGGCCGATCCTGCTTCTCCATCTTTCAGGCAACAGTGATGGATTAGTTCAGGAGGTGGAAAGGTGACTCCCGCAGGGTCTAGGGAACTGGTCTGGGATTGGCCTGTAGATGCCGATAGAAAAAAAAAAAAAAGCCCTTCTCCTTTGGGGTAGCTGAGCTAGGGCTGCTGGTGGCCATGTCCCCACTGTACTAGAAGGCTTTCTCTGCACCGGGAGGGATAGGCCCAACCTGTGGAAAGGCAGAGACAGGACGGGGAAGCAGAGGGAGAGTTGTGATGGCCCAGAATTCGGTCTTCAGTGCTAGATGCCAAGACCCTGGGCCCCACAGCAATTTCTCAGCTTTAATGGGCTCCCTCATTATGCACGGAATCCTAAGAACCAATCAGTTCCTTAATCAATTCCTTAAGCAAGTCAGGTTTCTATTAATTGCAAACAAAAAAGTCAGACCATTGCCAAAAAACATTTTTACAACCAAGCAATTCAGACAACGACATCTGAATGTCAAGTCCAGTAAGGACATCGCTGGGTGAGCCCAGGGCCACATCCCTCTTCCCAGCTGTGTCCCCCCCCCCCCCCGCCGCCCCCCCTCCCCCGGGGACTGCACCCAGTACCTGACCTCTGGCAGGTTCTCAGGAAATAGTTTATAAATAGGTAAATAATACATGAGTATTGCCTAATGTTACTCTTGCACAAACCCTAATGGGGAGACATTATCGTCCAGAGTGCTGAATGGCAAGGTAGGGGCCAAGACCACCTGCTAGAAAGTGGCAGCAGCCAGGTGTGGACGTTGCTCTTGAACCTGGACCTCCCAGCCTGACAGCCCCCTCTAGCTTGTGTCCTTGGCTCTGTGCATACGGGGAATCAGAGTGATCTTTCGAAGACATGGACTTAATTCAGTTGCCCCACCCCTGCCACTTACAACCCTTTACTGGTGCCTACCCATCTGCCAGTTGCAGAGGCTGAGGTCCCTCACAGGACCATTCCGCCCCGCGTCCATGCCACCCCCATGGCCCCCGCTGCTTCGCCCTGCCCTTCGGCAGCGCCCAGCGCCCAGACCGAGCTTTCCTGCCTGCTGGTTTCTGTCCCTCCCAGCCCTGTGAATCTGTTCCAAGTTCCTGGTGAGTTATTGGATCCTCAGTTTTAAATCTTTTTCATATGCAAGTAGTTTATTCTCATTAAGAGAAACCCTATCTTCTGCTTGTTTAACTCTGTCAGTTAAATCCGTTAAGTTTATTTGTGTTTGCCCAGTGGTAATTTCTATGGAGAGAACATTGGAAGCCATCTGCAGGGTGGAAGCTGAAGGAGGTGGGGGGCCCAGCTCGGTGACCGGTATCCCTGACTTCTCTTCTCCCCTCCCTCCCCGAACAGCCCCTTCCATCCGGGGAGGCGGACCGACCATAGGGCTGGGTCCTTTTGCGTTTGAGTTTGTACGGGAACAGCCTCGACTTTCAGGATTTCTCATTGTGTCCGCTCCTGTTGGAGGGAGTTCCAGGCAAGAGCTGCGTTTCTTGACTTCTGATTTGGTGTGTTAAGGAGCACTGTGCTGCCTTCAAAGGAAGGGAAAGGACCCAGATTCATCCCTAGGGGTGTGATTCCTCCAGCCCCTGAGTTCCTGCTGCAATTTGTACCTTCGACAGGCCTGACCTTTGCCCCTCAGGTCAGATTCATCTTCCTTCTTCCCCTTCTAGACTCTGAAAGCCTTGAGTAAGGGCTTGGATAATTGGATACACCCCCTAGTTGATCTAACAGAGCAGTGGTTGACAAACTGTGGCTCTCGAGCCACATGCAGCTCGTGTGTCGCGGTTTGCCACTCTGTTGACTCATGAGTTTGCCGACCACTGTACTAGAGCATCTTGAATATAGTAAACTCTTTTCATGTTTGATGATGAAGGAATGAATGAATCTATGAACATCAGCTGCACACACACTTACTCAAGGCTTCCCAGAAGAGATGCCCCCAGGGACCACCTCAGTGAATGGTCCTAGGAGTTCGAGGGGGCCATTGCTCCTGTTTTATAAGGCTTTTAAACATTTATTTTCTTATCTTCATTTTCTTCGAGGAAAAAAAAATATCCTCACCTACTTAATCAAAAGTTTCCAGTGTTGGTTCTTCCCATGCAAATGGCAATTTCCAAATGACGCAGAACGAAGATAAACCACAATTACAAAACCAGGCAGCTCGAAAAAAGAAACTGGAGATTGCAGAGCAGAAAAGATAACTTGAACAGACGTTTGCCGTCGACTACCCTCCTTCCCACCCAGGCTTTTTAGCATCTCATTTTGACTTAAAGAGAAGTTTGTAATAGAGGAGCTTTGAGCTGTGAATTAGGTTGTCAAGATAGATAGTGAGCTCCCCATCCCTGGAGGTAGGCAAGCGGAGGTTGAGTGACTAACACTGGGGAAAACAGAACAGAAAGCACCTGATTAGAATATAGGGAAGGGTCCATTATTGTGCTCTAAGAATCCCAAAACGACAGATTCAACAGCACAGCAGGTAGACAGAAAGGAGTAGTGGAAAACAGCTTAAGGTTTAGGTACAGACAGTTCTGAGACTGACTCTTGGCTCCAGTGATGAATAGCTGTGTGGCTTACAGGAAATTACATAGCTTCTCTGATTAAATGAGATTATAAATCTAAGGAACGAAGCTGGCACAGAGTACATTAAAATATGCTAGTTTTATTTCTTTGTTCTTTTAAGAGGAGGAGGAGTATGGTAGATTGCAAAAATTTATCCCGTTTATGTAAGCATATCCATCTGCAAAGTGACATTATCTCTAGAGTCTCTCTCTCTCTCTCTCTCTCTCTCTCTCTCTCTCTCTCTCTCTCATCTGGCTGTGGTTATGTGATTTGCTTTGGGGCATTAGCCAATTTGGCACAAGCAAAAGCTTGCAAAGTATAGCTGGGAAACCCTGAATCTTACGGTTGTGTAAGTGAGCCTGGTCTAGCCTACTGGATGGACAGAGCACATAGCTAGTTTCCCCCACTCACTCTAGCCAGTATGTGAGTGAGGTCATTCCAGACCCTTCAGTCCCCAGCCAGCCCACCAGCTAACTCTAGAACTGCCCATTGGACCCCTAGATTCCACGATCAATACTAAAATGCTTCTCATCGTAAGCCATGGGGTTTGGGGGTGGCTTGTTACACGGCAAATGCTAACTCTTACAAGTAGATTGCAAGAGTTACCTGCAGAGATCAACGAGGACATGGGATTTGCTTTTCAGAAACTCTGTTGATGGGTGATGTTGCCATAAGGCAAACACCATCCCCTGATGCCAGGGTCATCGGTGTGAGCTGAGCTGTCAAAGCATAGCTGAGCTGTTTGCCTGTCAGGCCTTCAGCCAATCTGCTCTACAGGAATGTTTGGGAGGCCAAGAGCAGCGAATATTAATGCTTGGGCTGCTAAATACAAAAGGATATTTGAGCCTCGCTTACAACAAGGGCTGTGTTCCCCGAAAACCCCCAGGTCCTCCTGGAGAGGAGCTGGCTTGGGGCCTGCCTGGTGCTCTCCCTCCAGGATAGACTGCCTGTGATCCCCAGGTTCAGCGGAGAAATAGTCTAACATTATTTAGAGCTCACTTTAATATCACCTAAAAAGCGCCATTCGCGGGCTTTGATGTCTGAGCTCGCTAGAAATAACACTTCCCTCATCAAAAAAGTTGTTTGATCCCTGAATTCCATTTTCTTCTTTCACATATTAACTCAGAGCGTGTCAGTCTCCCCTGAGGATAGAGCAAAGAAAGTGGGCAGTCAATTTAGTGAATATAGTTATTTAACATCATTATTATTGCAGCCCTGAATGGGGGCTCTTTCCTGTTGATAATCTCGTGGTTCCTGCCCTGCCCTCACCCCCTTCCCAGAGTCTGCCCCTTCCCCCAGAGTCCCTAGCTGTTCTCACCTCATCTCACACGTGAAGATGGCAGCTCTCCTCCTGCTTTCGGCACTGTACCTTTAAGACTCTGGGTACACACACCCCTGGAGTGAACTTTGAAAAATACCACGCTTCTGTGATTCCCTGGCTCAGACATCTACAACGGCTCCCAACTGCCCAGAGACTCATCTCCTTTCCCTGTTGTATTAGTTTCCCAGAGTTGCGTTACAAAGTGCCACACTGCGCAGCTTCAACTACAGAAATGTGGTGTCTCGCAGTCCCGAAGACCAGAAGCCCAGAAGCCCAAGATCAAGGTGCTGGCCGAGTTGGTTTCTCTTGAGGGCTGTGAGCGAAGATCCGTTCTGCTCCTCTCTCCCAACGCCCAGCAGCCTCAGACCATCCTCGGCCTGTAGAGGGCAACGTTCCTGTGTCTTCAACTCGCCCTCTCTGCGCCTCTGTCTCTGCCTCTACACGCCCCGCCTTCTTAGGAAGGCACCAGTCATACTGAATTAGGACTCACCTTCGTGACTTCATCTTAACTTCATTCTCTTCAAAGACCCCATTTGGCCCTAACTGGTTTGGCTCAGTGGATAGAGCATCGACCTGCGGACTGAAGGGTCCCAGGTTCGATTCCTGTCAAGGGCATGTACCTTGGTTTGGGGCACATCCCCAGTAGGGGGTGTGCAGGAGACAGCTGATCGATGTTTCTGACTCTCTGTCCCTCTCCCTTCCTCTCTGTAAAAAAAGCTCAATAATATATGTATTTTTTAAAAGACCCTTTTTCTAAGTCACATTCACAAGTCGTGGAGGTGGGATGGGGTCAGGACCTCACATCTTTGTGGTGAACGTTTCAGCCTGTGGAACCTGTTTTTAAGGCCCTCCAGCGGCAGGGCCGCATCCCTGTCCTGGGTGTTCCCTGAGGGTCCTTGTGTCTTCACAGTTCTGACTACAGTGCCACCCATCGTGCCTAAGGTCCAGCTTCTGTTTGATTGACAGCAGAACAGAATTTCTGTGCCTCCATTTCTTTACCTTTAAAATAGGCATAATAATAGGCCCTCACCTTCGGGCCTTTGCTGTGAGATTTCAATGAATTGATAAAAATAGACCCTTTGAGTAGTGCCTGGCTCCTAAGGAGCATTCAGTGAATGTTAATTACAATTATTTTTATGTTTTCAAAGGCTTTCCTTGTTTCTTTCCTCCTGGGAGGCTCACCCTTTCACTGGCCCCAAATAGGAGGTTGTGGTGGCATCCCAAGGGCACACTGCAAGGCCCCAGGATTGAGACCCAGCCCTCCCCCCCTTCCCCCCTGAAACCAGGGCTGCTACATGCTCTTGTTGCTCCCTGCCTCCCTGGCCCCCGCTTACACGCTTCTCACCCTCTTCTGGTGCCTTTCTGTGATCCCAACGTGTCCCAAGGGGGAGCCACGAAAACCATTCTCTAAAAAACCAAGCTTCCAGTCTGAACGGAACGTGCCCTACGTGTCAGCAGCCATTGTTCTGTGCCGTGTTAATTTGTCACTGGGGGGATCGGACGGGCCAGGCGACGCACTGAGCCCTGGGTAATGGGTCTCTCCGGAGTTGGCTCCCGGGTCTCCATCAGCATCCTAATTATTCCGCACCTTTTTAATAGAGGAAGCATTAGCATTCCTAAACTGCGTGGGGGTCTGATTGAAATAATGTCTCCTGAATTATCTTTTCATAAACCGAAAAATAAATAAATAAGTGGGAAGCGCCACACACACACACAGCCTCCCGCAGGGCCGCTGCCTGGCCATGGTCAAGAGGGACCGAACAGCCAAAACTGGTTTGGCACCAGTGGATAGAGCGACGGCCTGCGGACCGAAGGGTCACAGGTTTGAATCCCATCAAGGGCATGTACCTTGGTTTCCGGCACATCCCCAGTAGGGGGTGTACAGGAGGCGCTGATTGATGTTTCTCATCGATGTTTCTAGCTTTCTGTCCCTCTCCTCTCCTCTTTGTAAAAAAAACAAAACAAAACAATAAAATATATTTTAAAAACACACAAAAAAACAGGGACTGAACAGGCTATGACTGCATTTGACCCGTTGGGGGCAAGAGACGTTGTTGCCAGGTCCCTTTGCTCCTCCTCCCCATCCTCCCTCTCTGCGCTCATTCCCCGGGGTCCAGTCCATGCGGCGACTCCTCCGGGAAGCCTCCTCTGACTTCCTCTCCTGGTTACATGCAGAGTGTGGACCACCAGACGGGGCTGGGCTGTTTAATTCTCTCAAACACCTCCTCCGCTGTTCTCTGTGTGTGGCCCCTGCCAGTTTGGAGTTCGCATTTCTCAAAAAGAAAGCCCTGTTGGCATCTCCTCTTGTCGATATATAATTATTGATTGCATTCCCCAAAAGAAAGACAATCAGCATCAGCGTATCCTGGTCCCTCCAACTGCCCCCACGCCAGCTGCCTCTCCAGATGTGCCCACTCCAGAGGACAGCAGCAATGAAATGCAGAGTGGAGCTTAATGAGCCACACAGGTCTTCCCAGCAGCCAGTGGTCTGAGCAGGGAATGCAATGGCTCCCAAAGTCCAGAGTTCACCATCTCAAGGAGCATGAGAACCGCAGATTGGAGACCCTTCGTGGCTCAAAGGCTCTGAGGTTCCATGACTGCCATGTCCCAAAGCTCTGGGGTTCTGTGACCTTCAGATTCCATCCTATGTTTTGTGTCATTCATCGCAAAGGAAAGACCAGCTCGCTTTAGTAGCTCCCAGGCCGTGTGCTGCGAAGGAAATCTGTAGACGTCGCCCGCCACATTGCTTAAATTGGCACAAACAGAACATCTCACATTTGGAGCTGTCACTCCACTGAGAGTCATTCACGTAAACAACGAGGTCCTCGTGGGTTTGATGGCAACACAAACACCACTTGTGACTCAATTAAGGCAGCGGTAATTAAAAAGGGGAAACAGTATGCAGTCTCTCTCAACAGATCTTCCCACGGGGCCTGGCCGGCTGACTAGAAGGATCCAGGGCAACTCGGGACCTTCTCTGAGGCCTGTGCTTCAGCCCCCGGTGGAGCTGTCCAGGGTGTGGAAGGAGGAGGAGAGGGCCCTCAACCTCAGCGAGTGACCAGCCAGTGATGTAACAGTAAAACTGATTGTGAATTAACAAAGTATGTCTAAGGGGTGGCAGTTATTGACCCCCCCAAGATTACTCACAATCATAACCAATATGTATTTCTTATTTTGACTGTGTTGTAAGAATTTTTCAAGTCTTAATCATAATAATCTCCTGTGATAGCTGCTGGTATTGACTCCATTTTCTAGATGAGGAAACTGAGGCACAGGCCCCAAGTCATTCAACTAGGAAGAGGCAAGACTAGCTAGAATTTAAACTTTGGGAAGGTCTACTCTCTTCATCACTATCCCCACCACCTCTCACCTTTACAAAATGCTCTTTCCTAGGCCTGGGTCTTCCGAATAATGCTTGACTTTATTATATACCTAATCTGTCCCATGCACTTGACGTGGAAGATCTCGTTTTATGAAGTAGGGTATTGTGATTATCCCCATTTTACAGATGGAGAAATGAAGGCTCTTAAAGATTAAATGCTGTCCCTCACCCAGCTGAGTGACAGAGCCTAGAATTAAATCCATACTTATCTGACTCCAAATAATTTCATCCTGCATTTCTACTCTTATCTGGGATAGGATTGGTGAAGGCCAAGTAGTAGACGAAGAGATATTTTTAGTTTGTAAAGCTAAAAATAGGCTAAGAGAGTGGGAGGAGAGGACCCAATAAGAGGCTCCTGTCCTTGGGGGTTGCTAACGATTTGAGCCGTGTTCCCCAAAAATTTACATGAGGAAGCCCTAACCCGCAGTGTGACTATATTTGCAGACAGAGATTTTCGGGGGCAATTAAAATTAAATGAGGTCACGAGGGTGACATCCTACCCTGATCAGATGGTTGATCTTCTAAGAAGATGAAGAGAAAATGATATCTCTCTAAGCACATGTCCCAGGGAAAGGCCACGTGAACACACAGGAAAAGAGAAGCGGAACCCAACCATGCTGGTATCCTGATCTCAGATTTCCAGCTCCCAGAAGTGTGAGAAAATAAATGTCTGTGGTTTAAGCCAGTGAGACCATGATATGCTATTGCAGCCCATCCTGACTAACACAAGGGTCTTATAATCTTTTTGAAGCATTAAGACATTAAGGCCTTGTGGCAAGCAGGAACTGTGGCTGACCCAACACCCATCTATGGAAGGATGGATAGGTGGATGGATGGATAGATAAGTTAATGAGTCAATGGATGGATAAATTGAATGGATGGAGGGATGGATGGATAATTTGAATGGATGGATGGATGGATGAATGGATGGAAAGCTGGGTACACATGTTATTCATCCAGAGTGAGGGACAATGCTCACGATGGGTGCTATTCTAATGACTGTTCTATATCCATCTTGGTAGCTTTTCCATTATTTCCTCTCAACTTTCATGGGTAACTGAGATCACAGGTAGCAAATAATCAGGATGCTTCTCAGTGAGCTTTGATCGAATGATCAGTGGAGTAACATTCAGTCCTGACCCATGAGGCAACTCTCTGAGGTATTTGTGACTAAACAAATACACGGTGGGACTACAACCTGAGATTACTCTGATGTATGCCTTCAATTCTATAAATCACATCTATATTTGGGCAGGATGATTGGAAAGATTCACAGTTTTTAGAATCCTTCGGGGTCACTGGACCCAGGTTTAGCTTGGGACTAGGAAAAAATTTCTGCATGCCTACTGTGTGCCAGGCCCAGCAAAGGATGCTGGGGACACAGAAATGAAAAGGGCCTCTTGCCAGCTTTCAAGGAGCTCCAAGTCTGGAGAGTTTTACAAAACCTCCACCCTCCATCCTCAGAAGCTGGGCAGGCTCACTGAGTGTCTCTGTTGACCTCCACCCACTCCCCCCCCCCCCCCCCCCCCCGCCACTACCCTGGGGGAAAAAAAAAAGAAACAGATCACTAAACAAAGAGGAATGGAAGGCAGTGTCCCTGGGGACAACAGGCTCCAAACCCAAGAACAGTCTCCAGGAATATGTCCAAAAGGTGGAATAAATAGAAATAAAGGGCCCACATTGGGGAAAACTAGAACAACTTTTACGTTGGGGGAGTGAAGTGGGGCAGGGATGAGGAATTAAACAGGAGGAAGGGCCAGAGAAGCAAGTCCGCAGAGGGAAGGAGCTGCCTTTAAGGCAGCACATACTCAGGGTGGGCAGGAGGACAGTTCGGCTGGCGGTCAGTAGCAGCCACTGCTTGCTGCGTTCCATACCCTGGGCACATCGGGGCACTCCTCATGCCTAAGATCAAGTCTGAAAACGACTGTGACATAGGTGGTATTTTCCCTGTTGTTGTTTTTTGTTTGTTTGTTTGTTTTTGTTTTTCACTGAAGACAAAGTAAAGGTCAGAGGGCTAAAGCTTCAAGCTGCTCACTGCTCCTGCCAGATACTGGCCAGCACCGTGATTCCAGCCCAGGCTCAGATGGACTCTGAAACTGGCAGAAACTCCGCCAAACCTCTCTGGGCTGACTTCTTTTTCCTCTTCTGGAAAATGGGTTGTTTGGGGATCGAGGATGAGATGCACTCATGTGACAAAGAAGCATTTGTCAAGTTGGGTGCATTATCCAAGTTGGTGGGCGTGGCTGCTAGTGAGACGCAGTGCGGGGAGAACAACGGTGGCAAACATCGCTGCAGCCCTCCGTCTGTGCCAGGCACTGCTCTGAGCACCATTCATGATGTGATCCCATTCGATCCTCACCCCAACCCCAGGAGGTAGGAAGGGGGATCTTCCTTTCAGAGGCACAGGGCATTGGGGAGCGTTCAGAGCATCACACAGCCGCACACTGGGCCCAAGCTCTTCCCTGCGCCAGTCTACATGGCAGAGCAGAGAGTGCAGGCCCGGTGCCCGGAGAGGCGGTGAGAAGCCTGGCTCTGCCTGATGGTTCTGTGCCCTTTGGCAACACTCAGAACCTCTCTGGGACTATTTATCTCTTAAATGGAGATTTAAATGCAAGTGCTCAGCTCACTGGGGCTGTTGGGAGAGTTTCAAGACATGATGTTCATAAAACACTCAGCCCCATGCTTGGCACGTGTAAGTGGCTAGATGAATGGCAGCCACATGATGGAGAGAAGCAGGAAAGGAGAGGAAGGGAAGGAAGGAGGGAAGGAAAAGAGGAAAGAGAGGAAGAGAAGGAAGTAGAAAAAGAAAGAGGAAGAATAGGAAGGGGAGGGGAAGCGAATGAGGATACCCATTACCTGCTCTGACTTGCCTCTGTTTCTGGATCCCCATGTGGCTCAGGTGAGCCAGTCTGCCATGGCAGCCCTGGGCAGGATGGGCATAGTTACTCCCAGTCACTTCCCTCCTGTCTCCCTGGCAGCCCCTTCCTTGATCCCAACAGTCCCAGAGTCCCAAGTGCAAGGAGCTCCATCAACACATCTGTTTCAGGAAAGGCCACCCTTTGGGCCTGTAAATCAATAGGCTTTCTCTGTGGCCATTTGCAGAATTAAAGGCATAGTCAGCTCCAGATCATGCATCAGGCCTGAGAGGCCAGGGGGTAGAGCTGTCATCTCAGTCTGCCAGGAGCAACATCTGTGTCTCTTCCTGGGCCCCAATGCTGGTATCAATGAGGGCTGCCCACTCGGTCCCCTGCAGGAGCTTACATGGGGCAAATGGCGAGGGGAAAATGGCACCGGGCAAGTGACAGTAGCTGCTGCTGTTGCTACTATGTGTGCATGAATTTAGTTAGAGAAATTTATTGGGTGTTTTGTGTGTGTGTGTGTGTGTGTTTTCCAAGAGGCCATCAGCATTCAGGCAGCATACTGAGAAATTCATCAAATTATTTAACCTTTGCTAGAATAAATAATACATGTGCTTTCTCAGGATTTATTCTGATTAAGCCATTCTGGAGTGGTGCCAGGCCTGAGCCCGCCCCAGGAAAGGCAGGAGGGTGCTGGTGGCACAGGATGGGAAATCAGGAGGCCAGCGGAGGGTTTGGGTGGGAGGGGGCCGATGAGGCCGGAGATGGACCCCGTGGGCCCTCCAGGATGGTCGGATGTAGAGGAAGAAGATGGATTTTGCCAGCCTCCTTTTCTTCACTTGCAGACCGTCTGCCTCCCTCTTAGCCTAAGGAGGGAGGTGCAGTGCAGGGAAAGCTGGACTCGGAGTGACTGCCAGCTGATTATTGCCTGTGTGACCAGGAGGTTGAGAACCAGGCGGCCTGGGTTTGAATCCCTGCTGTGCTCTCTGCCCCGTCCTGCCATCCCCATCCATATGCGCCTCCCCAGGGCAGTGGCTCCTCTCTATTGAGTGCTCAGTAGATATGAAGTGACACACAGGTGACGGCTGAGACACGACCAGGCCCTTTAACCTGCAAAAAGACCGCTTTGTACGGTTCAGCCACTATGTGGTGAGGAAGACCATGATGCTAACACTCCTTCTCCAGTTGATACGCCTTCAACAAATCACCTGGTTTAACTTCAGTCCCAGGAGGTCTGCACAGTGCTCATCACCCCCATTTTGCAGATGGGGACACTGAGGCCCAGAGATGTTGGGAAACCCACTGAAGGTTACCTCACTGACCAGGAGGCTGAGCTGGGATTTGAACCCAGTATAGCCCCAGAGCTCCTCTCAGTGATACATTATGATGTCGCTTGTACTTTGCCTTCCCTGGGAGGATGCTGCCACTGTGCATGGGCGTGGGAAAGGCAGAGAGAGAAGGCTCTAGATTTCCAGATTTAGTTGCCTGCGTGGAGGGTAAGTAGGCAACGAAGGTGATAAACTAAAATACCTGACCCCATCAGTGACATGAAATTTGCAAGGACTGGATTTTAGTGAGAATCTCTAGATAAATGGCAGAGACATTTAAAGAGGAACATTGTCATGCTTGGGACTTTTGCACACTTGGCAGTGTCAGAGGGCCCGGGAAGGTTCTAGAAATCACCCAGGAGCAGCCACGGCAGACTCATCTCTCAGAAAAACCTGTGGGTTCCAATAAAAGTAGCCTCTCCTCTGGGCCATGTGGAGCTCCCAACATTTCAGCCAGCAAGTTTTAGAGGCTGTCAGCTCTGGCATGTAGAGTGCCACTGACTGGGGGAATTCATCAGCAGAAAGTTATTTTCTTGTCCTTGTGGAGGCTGGAAGTCCAAAGTCAAGGTGCCCGCAGAGTTGGCTTCTGGTGAGGCCTTGCTTCCTGGCTCGAAGATGGCCTTGCTGCTGTGTCCTCACATGGCCTTTTCTCTGTACTGGGGTATGCTTGGTGTCTCCTCCTCTTCCTATAAGGACGCCAGTCCTACTGGATTAGGGCCTCACCCATATGACCTCATTTAACCTTCATTACTTTCCTAAAGGCCCTCTCTCCAAGTGAGTCACATTGGGATTTCACATTTGAATTTTGGTTGAATAAAATTCCGTTTAGAGAAGTCAGCGCAGACGAAGGCTGGGCAGACCTGACCTGACCCCAGAGTGAGGGGAGGGCCCAGGAAGCAGGCCACCCAGCCTACCCCAGACTGGAGGCTTTGTGGCTCTAGACAAGTCCTTTCCCTTTCCGGGCCCCCGGTTTCCCTCACTGCTGAGTGGGGTGGTCGCCTTTCCACAGTCCCTCTGCTATAACGCTCTGTAATTCTCGAGGTGTCTGCATGGCAAGGGCGAACAGGCAGGGGCTCTGGAGGTACTGGGCCTGGGTTCAAATCCAGCTTCATCACTGAGCACTGTCTGACCTTGGACAGGTGACCTCACCCCCTGGAGCTCATGTCTTTCTTTTTTTCTTTTAATTTTTTATTGATTTCAGAGAGGAAGGGAGAGAGAGAGAGAGAAATATCAACAATGAGAGAGAACCATTGATTGGCTGCCTCCTGCACGCCCCCTACTGGGGACCAAACCTGCAACCTTGGTTCATGTGCCTTTGACTAGAATCAACCTGGGACCCTTCAGGCCACAGGCCGACACTCTAGCCACTGAGCCAAACCCGCCAGGGCTGCTGGAACTCATTTCTTAAATTATGATGTTTTTAAAATTTATTTTTAACATATTTCCATTGATTTCAGAGAGGAAGGGAGAGGGGGAGAGAGAGAAATACAACAATGAGAGAGAATCACCGGTTGGCTGCCTCCTGCACATCCCCCACTGGGGGAGGGATCAAGCCCACAACCCAGGAATGTGCCCCTTGCCTGTATCGAACCCGGACCCCCCAGTCCGCAGGCCGACGCTCCATCCACTGAGCCAAACCAGCCAGGGCAATATGGTGTTTTTTAAAAAAAGATTGATTTCAAAGCAAAGAAGGCAGTTGGGGAGAGGGGGGGGGGGGCGAATAGAAACATCAACAATGAGATAGAAACATTGACTGGCTGCCTCCTGCATGGCCCTCCTGGGGGTCAAGCCCACAACCCGGGCATGTGCCTGATCTGCGGGGAGCCCCACTGTGACCTCCACGCTCAACCACTCAGCCCCACTGGCTGGGCCGGAGCTCACTCTTTAAGTGTCAGGATGGGCAGTGCCATTCCCTACCCATAGGCTGGGAGGTTTGGTGAAGCACAGGTTTCTGTGGCTCACCTGGCTGGCAGTGGGGCCGTGGGGGTTCCGGAAGCAGCAGCTGGTGATCAGAAAGCCAGGGATGGTAGAAAGTTGGTCTCAGACTCAGAGGGAGCGGAGGAGAGCGTGAGCCCCAGGAGGCCAGAGGAGTGTCCCAGGGGAGGAGACCCCAAACCCACCAGGATTCAAATCTCAAAGCTCCATTGGCCAAAGCCCCCCCAAACCCTCAGTATTCCCACCGCTTCCCAGTCGGCTCCAGTCTCCTTCTAAGAAAGATTCACACTCGCCCAACGATAAACCCAAATCATCTTTCTTGAGACCACATATCATTTTCCTCTTAAAGAAACGAAAGCTCTAATTAGAGTTTTCTCTGAACGTTTTCTCTTTGAAAAAAAAATTAAAAATGTATAAGCCTTCCTGTACCGTATATGTATATTTCATTGCCGCATAATTGGGATCTTTGTCAGGAACCGGGGTAGCGGGTGGCAGCCTTTTAACCGGCTACAGATGCTAAAGCAGAGAGAGACATTTTCCTCCTCTTTGCTCAACGGTTCCAGCCGGAGACGAGAGTCCTCCCTAATAAGTATTTATGTCAGAATCCCTTTTGGGGAGTGGGGAAAAGGAGCAGCTGTAGCCCAGTTGAAAGACGGGGCTCTGATTACAGTACGCCGGCAAAGGGAGGGGGGATCATTTTTTTAGAGCGAAACAGTGTTAATCAAGTTAATCACAAAACCCGCGCTATAATTGCTTCTGCTCTCAGACAAAATTTTACTTTTATCTAAATTACTAAAGTGAGGAGAGTGCAATCCACTCTAATTTAGCTTTTGAGCTAAGGAGAAAGTGTGTGTGGAAGGCTGGAGAGGTTTTTAAACATCAGGAGAACTCAAGGAATTCAACTCTTCCTGTCCCTCCCTCCCTCCCTTCCTTCCTCCCTTGCCTTCCTTCCCTCCCTCCCTTCCTCCCTTGTCTTCCTTCCCTTCCTCCTTCCTTCCTCTCTTCAAGGCAGCTTAGCCCAGGAGATGGCAGCTCAGAGTCCTGGACCTACCGCTTAAGGCTGGGTGAATGAGTTACTTACCTTTTCAAAGGCCCCAGTTTCTTCATCGGTGAAATGGGGTTGATGATGGCACCTGCCTCAGGATTGTGGGGCAGCAAATGAAGTAACAAGGATGCAGTGCTTGGAACAGGACCTGGTGGATAGACACACACACAGGCTCATACATACACCACTCAAGAGGCTGGAAGTCCAAGGTCAAGGTGCCCGCAGAGTTGGCTTCTGGTGAGGCCAGAAGTGTTAGTTGCTCTTCTTATCTCTCAATTTTCCCTCTCCTCCTCCTCCTCCTCCTCCTCCTCCTCCTCCTCCTCCTCCTCTTCCTCCTCCTCCTCCTCCTTCTTCTTTCTCTCCTCAAGCCCACCTCTGTTATGAAGCACTCTCTGTAAGAAGCATGACCTGTCTTCAGGGAGCTTATAGTCTGGTTCTTGATTGGTTTAAATATAAGGGAAACGTGAACATGGACTCAAGAGACTACAAAGAACTATTGAGGTTTGGACTGGAGGAGACCTCTTCTTCCAGTGGGGCAATCAAGAAGGGCTTCATGGAAAAGGAGGCACTGTAGCTGGGCACTGAATGACACTAGAGTTGTGGCATTAGGTGGGCGCGGGAGGGAGGATGGGGCCCACACTGCAGACGGAAGCCCCAGCGTCCGCAGAGGCCTGGAGGGGGATGTGCAGGAGCAGCCAGCGCAGGAACTCTGCAGACCTGGCGGCTGGCAGGTGGGACTCCGCTGAGTGTGGCCCCGAGGACAGGCCAAAACAATCACCTGGCCCTGTGCAGCCTCGACTTCCACCCAGGTCATCCTCCCTTCCCCCACTTCCAGTCCATTGGAACACAGCAGCCCTAGTGTCACTGGCTGCCAGAGCATCCTGCCCCCCACCAGCTCCCCCTCTCCTCTCTGGCCCTTCCCAATGCATGCTTAGCCCAGCGAGGGGCTGATGTCACCCAACTTGCCCGGAAACACAGATTAGAGAAAACACACACAGTCAATTTAACTGGCAATTAAACAGGCTCCCCTATGCAATTAGCGTCAAGACAACTCACAATTACTACGGGGTGCGCCTTGGCGGCCCAAGCTCTGCGTCTATATATGGCGACAATTACTGGGCCCCTAATATCTTCGCGGGAAGCAGAAGAAAGTTGGGAAACCATTTCAAGGAGGCAGGCGGGCCTGTCCCTCTGCACCGCAAATAACTCTTCTGTAAATACAACGCCAAAATTAAAGAGCGGAAGCTTGAGATGATGCCGGAGGAAGGAAAATACTCCGTCGAGAGTGACTGATTTCGGGACACGAACCAGGACCACGTTAGCAATAGCAAACACCACTGAGGGAGGCCCTCCCCTGGGCCAGGCCCATTCAGACTTCATTGCACCAGGTTTCACAATGGCTCTCTCACAGAGACCGGGAGCTGAGCCGGGGGGGGGGGGGGGGGGGGTTTGAAGCAGCTTGCTCAAGGTCACGAAGCTCATGAGGATGCAAACTTGGGTCTGACTCCAAAACCTTTAGGCAAAACCACCTCCGATGCAGCTGCTGTGCTGCCGAGCAGAGCTCACATCCAGTCCCAAACACCCACTAGCGCAGGGGGAGGTGGAGGCTCAGTGGGGAAGGACTGGCCCAAGGCCAGCAGCAGGAACTCTGGGTCCTGGATCTTCTGCCTCTTACTGTCTGGTCCTTTCCACTGTGTCTCCTGGTGTGCATGGAAAAAGCAAGCCTGGACAAGTCACCCACCAAAGAGTGCCCCACTGGTAACACCATGCCCCCTAGGACTGCCTCGGGGTCTGAGGTCCTCATTCCCAGGGTGGAGGAGGCCTCAGATGGGCTCAGGGTCATCAGATTCTATGTAACTGAACCCAAATGGAGAGCATCTAGAAGCTCTGAGGCACTGCCCAGGGCACACAGTAAGCATTCTCCTTCCTCTTCTCTTCTTCTAACCCTTCAGAACCAGCCCTGGGAGGGATAGCAGCCAGGAATCCCCTACGTCAAGGAGCCCAGCAAGTAGGAACACTTGGCCAGGCTTACTACATGTGCTCAGCTCAGCAAAGGACTTCAGCCATACAAACCTTGGTCACCTTAACTGTCTCCATCACCACTCTAACATGCACTCATCTGCACGTGTCCGTCAAGCAGGGGTAGACTGTCTCCTTCAACCCTTACAACCACCCTACTCAGCGAGAAGCTGCCATTTGCTGCTGCTGCTGCACATGAGGCTCAGGCAGCATTAGGGAATATGAAGAATAAAAGATGAATTTTTTAAGTGGACTCTTCTTAGAGGCTAACCATCTAAACCAGAGGTCGGCAAACTGCAGCTTGCAAGCCACATGCGGCTCTTTGGCCCCTTGAGTGTGGCTCTTCCAGAAAATACCACATACGGGTGTGCCCATACAGTGCAACTGAAACTTCGTGGCTCTATTGACTAATATTTGGCTCTGTTGACTAATGAGTTTGCCAATCACTGATCTAAACTAATAAAAGAGAAACATGCAAATTGACCATCACTCTGTTACTCCCACCAGCCAATCAGGAGGGAATATGCAAATTAGAAGGCCAAACGTGGGGCCTGACAAGCTGCTCCAGGTGCAAAGTGGCTGGGCGGGGCAGGATGCCTGCTATGAGAGGGAGGGCGGGAGGAGGGGGCGAAGGGATCTACAGGAGCAGCACTCCAGCTGCAGTGAAGACTGCAGACTCTGGTCTGAGCCTGCAGCAAAGATGGCAGAGTCTGTAGCGAAGATGAAAGTGTCAGACTCTGGCCGGAGCCTGCAGCAAAGATGGCAGACTCTAGCCAGAGCAAAGCCTGGGTCCCAGGTGCCGGAGGAAAATTGGTGCTGGAAGCCAAGGGAAGGAAGGCCTATTGCACGAATCTCCTCCTGCAACAGGCCTCTAGTCTAATTAAGAAGATAAAAAAGAAAAGAAAAGAAAAGAAAACGAAACAAACACACACACACAGAGTAGCAATTGCGACACAAGAAAGTTGGCAAATCCAACTTTCCCGAGGATGGCCAGGATGCAATTTCTCAAAATTAACATTCATGTCCCTTTATAGCCTCTCTATCTTGTTAGTCAAGGTTAACAGTCTGGCTTTGGAAATTCAAGGAAAATTATGTCTGACAAAGGTTTCCCTAACATAAGGAATTTGACTTAGTTCTCCCATGGGGGGTCTTTTTCTGAATATATTTGTTTACAAATTGGAAAACCTTTGGATCAACTAAGGGCTGGTGAGGCTGGTGGGCCAGTTGGCTCCCTGAAATCATGGGAAAGCAGAAGAATCTGTATTCGGGGTGCTCTG
This sequence comes from Antrozous pallidus, assembly GCA_027563665.1. NCBI lineage: Eukaryota > Metazoa > Chordata > Mammalia > Chiroptera > Vespertilionidae > Antrozous > Antrozous pallidus. The sequence goes on along the minus strand of CM050522.1, from coordinate 75,637,205 downwards.
GGTAATATCAGCACTCCCCTGTGTACGTAGAAATAAATATAAATCACATCGATCAGTCCCGATCATTCATCTTTCTCCTTGCAGCTGGGCCCTTTAATGTTACGTTTTCATTGTTTTAAAAAGTCATGGGTAAAGCAGGACATTACCGGGAATACAAAAGCAAATGGAGTGTTACCCGAGAAAGCCACCTTTGTCCTCAGCTCTGATGTTTTCTGGAAGCATCAAGTTCAGAAAGGATACTCAGGTGTCTTGGGTGTACGGTGGTTTCTGAGATGAGCTTCCCAGTCCGATGCCTCATGACCTCTCTTGTGGAAACAGGAGGGTGTTTTTGTTTTGTTTTGTTTTTTGTTTTTGCCAGATGTCAATTCACCTTCCTCTTAGTTAAGGTAAGTGCTTTCTTCCTGCTCCTCCTCACCAGAACTCTGGCTCATTCTCAGAGTCTCCAGGTTCATTCATTCATTCACCAAAGTTTTACCAAAGAGATAAACAGACCAGCTTTGGACAGGTAAAGCTGGACATATGCCTTAACAATGGCCAGGCAACGTCAGTTTGGGGAGACCCCAAAAGGGGGCCGTACAGTATGTGACCAGGGCAAGGGAGATGGGGGTGACAGTCAAGAAAGGCTTCTCAGAGGAGGTGGTATTTTGGCTGAACCCAGCACATCACAGCATCTTCTTCCTAAGAGAACTAGTCTAGATGTTTCCGGGACAATATTTTGTAAATAAGATGAATGTTGAAATCTGCCAACTTTGAGTAAAGCAGATTACTCTCCATGGTGCAGGCGGGTCGCATTCAATCAGTTGACAGTCGCAATAGGACAAGACTGATGTCTCTGGAAGAAGAGGTAATTCTGCCAGCAGACTGCCTTCAGGCTTGAGCAGCATCATCAGCTCATTCTCAGTCTTTTAGGCCACCAGCTACCCTACAGATTTGGGGCTTGCCTTCACAATTCCTTAAAATCTCTCTCTTTCCCTATCTCTCTATCTCTTTCAATATATTTATATGCATACACATACACACATACACACCCTATTATCCTATTGATTCTGTTTCTCTGGAGAACCTTCCCTAATACTCCTCTGCTCTCAGCAGCTTCCCACCCTCGTCTGAAAGGTGGGGATCCCTGCAGGGTGGACCCCTTCCTTCCCTGGTTCTCCCGATAGCCTGTGAATATATGTGAAACCCAGGCTGGAATTAGAAAGCCAAATTCAGTCAGGGCCGCGTTTGGGTTTCAGGAACTCCACGGACCATCTGCAATAGGGATAACGTGCTCATTGGTTCACCCAACAAATTGTCATCGCTTGTCTCCTCTGGACCAGCAGAGTGCCTGATGCTGGGGATGCGGAGGGAGTGCTTCAGAATGGGCTGGCAAAGGAACGAGACAGGCAAGAACAAGCGAATAAAGAATGACCATTTGTGCCAAGTGTCAGGTGGGGAAAAGACCGGAGCCCACAGGAGGGTCCTCATCTCTAGGGAAACCTCCCAGCTGAGGCCTGACAAAAGAGGAGAATTAGCCAGCCCAGGAGTGAGAGGAAGGGTGTGGGGGGGAACAGCGTGTGTGAGGGTCCTGAGTCAGGGGGAGTTAGACAGAAAAGAGGGGCAGGAAGGGAAGCGTGGGGCAGCGAGGAGGCTGTACAGCCAGTTTGGGTCCCAACCACCTGAATCTGTGAGTCTGTCAGAACTTGGGATCTTATCCCAAGGGCATCGTGAGCCGTTGAACGGTTTCAAACTGGGGACAACACAGTCTATTTGAGAGTTCTTCCTTGTCTCCATGGGATCTGGGTATCCCTGGGGGTGCAGGAGTGGATGTCCATGCAGAATGGTCCCTGGGAGCCTGCCTTACTTTTAGGCAACTCGCCCACATACACTGGATTGGGGAGACGGAGGCACCCCGAGGGATGTGGCAGCTGAACAGATGGAAGGGTGTTCAGGTGGGGTGGTTGATCTGGAGAACCTAGAGCCCCCAGGCTACCCACTGCTTCCTCCCCCGCCCCACCCCCCTCCTTCTCCGCTGTTACTTGCTGGGCCCAGGAATGGAGCTGTGGCGTCGGGCGGCACGTGGTGAGCGGCTGTAATTAAGGGTCTGTCGATGTTTCCGCTGGAAACGCAATTTTCTGAGGGCATCTGGGTTTTCTCCTCTCTTTCCCTGGCATAAAGGAGTCCGGGCAGAGCGCGCCGATTGTGCATGCGAGACTGGTCCTAAGGTCGTTATGTGAGTGTTAATGTTCCGTTACAATATACAGTAATGAATTGGGACTTTCAGAACAATAGCGGTTTGTGCTATTGGCCAAAATGAGTGTATTCATCTTAATTTTTTAGCATCTATTGCCTCGGAGAAGCTGCTGTAATTAAATGTTTGGTTGCACCAGCAAATAGATAGAGAGGGCTTTCCTAGCTTCAGCCAGCAGAATCCTGGCCCCACTGCCTCCCCCACAGACACACGGGGGTCAGATTTCAGCCCATCACAAAGAGGAACAGAGCAGACTTCTTTCTGAGGTGGTAAGTGCCCCACGGCTGGTGGTGTTCACGCATAGCATGGCAACTGCTGAGCTGCGGAGGGGAGTCCAACATTAGAGAGAGGATCAGTGTTGTCAAGGTACAGGGTTTGTGGGCGGGACATGCACAGGGGCATCTTGTAGCACGAGCTGCAAGGAAGGTTCTGTGGAGGACTGATCACCAGCCTCCAGGATTGTAGTGGTGCCTGCCGGCTCCCGGAGTGTGCTCCTCCTGGGTGGTGCATGCACCCTGCCCTCTTCCAGTCATTCCTTCCTGCAAGCGGCGCTGCGATGGGGGTGTCTGTGTCTTTGCAGATACGTCAGGGTAACTTACCCCCAAACTCTCGACTCATTGCTCTTCTGAGTGGCCCTCCCTAGGAAACCCATCAGGAGAGCTCAGCAGAACTCAGCGGAGGGAGTCCCTTCTGGGTTTCCTACAAGGGGTGACCTCGACACGGGATCGGCCTCCCGACCTCCTCCTGTAGCTGGGGAATCAGAGTCCAGCGGGTGTCCGTGTGTTTTAGAATTCCGAGGGCTCCTCTTAGAAAGCGGAGGGCTCTCTATGGCTCCCTGGGGCATGAGGATGCTGAAGGGGAACGCTGGGCTCATTTGGGGGAAAATCTCCATGACCCTGTGCTGACCTTTGTTGAAGGAGTCCCAGGCCATGGTGTCCCTCCTCCAGGATGTCCCCACAGCAGGCCACTGAGAGTGTCCTATGGGCTTTCCTGTCTGCCTCCCACTGGACTGTGACTTCTTCACGCTGTGCCCAACGCTGCCAGCTTAGTGCCTGGCACATGGTAAGTGTCCACGGACGTTTGTGGGATGAACGAATGAATGCCAACAGAGGTCAGAGCTGTTTTCTTCTCCGCTCCCTCTTCCTCTTTTAAGAGAATCTAATTGTTCCCAGACCATAATGTCAGGTGTGTGTGCCACACTTCCTAGCTGACCACACCCTTTCATAGCCATCACCGCATCTGACCTGCCTGTCTGAAGGCGAGGAAACTGAGGCACAGATCTCCGGAGCAGGAGATGACCGAGAGAGGACCCCAACCCTGATCCTCGGATTCCAAGTCCTAGGCCCTAGTGACGATACATCCAACAAGTCTTGCCATATCCAGGACCACATCCTCAGAAGAGAGCAGATCCCTGGAGGGGGGGGGCACCCCTCGTTTCACTCGCCTCACGCAGGCCACGCACGCGACGCTCCCCGCCTTCCCTGCTGCTGTCCCCCTAACGGCTGCAGGACTCGTTTGTAAGGGCTTTTCCTCGGTAGGCAATTACCTGAGTTCATGTGGTTAATTGAAATATTCCTTTTCCCAGAGTTTTAATTCATCCAGTATCGTTTCAGGAGCCACAGATAATAAGACCTAATTTATAATTAGGGCTTATCAAGAATCAGCTAATTTCTAGACCCCTGGTTCCCAGGGAGGGAGCGTGCAGGGTGGGAGCGCCTCTTCCCTTTCCAGGGAGTTGCTGCCCGAAAGCTCCAAGAGGCACCAGGGGAGGAGGAGAACTAATTGGGAGCTGGCCCTCCATCCTGGACACGCTATTAATTGGATTATGGGAAATCTCGGGCCCCAGGCATATCCCAAGGAGGCAGCACCGTGAGACTATTAGGTGCAAACACACAGGACCTGAGTTCTGCTTAGTCTTTCCGGAGCTGGGAACGTTTACATAAGTCACTGAGCACTGCCCAGCCTCAGTTTCCCCACCTATTCAATGGCCTGGGCCACCCTGGCCTCTCAGCGCTCGTGGGAATTTCATGCAAAGATGGGCAGGTGCATTTCAGGAGCTATCACGAGTCCTTCCGGGGCCTTTGTGCTGGGCCTGGGCCTGGGCCTGAACAAAAACCAGAAAAGGGTGTCCCGTCCCAGGAAACTGCCTCAGAGAGGTTGAGACTGGCCAAGACCCACAGGCAGGAAGTGTTGGGGGTCTGCCTTTGACCGCAGCTTCCTTCTGCCTGGTTGACTGAGCCTTAATTGTGTCTTCGGCTTCCAGAGGTCTTGAACTCTAGTCCCTCTGTTGCTTACCTACTGCAAGCTCCACTCGTCCCTGGAAGCCACTCAAACACCCACCGGCCCAGACTGAGTGTCAGGAAGGGGTAATGCAGGGACAGCAGGGTGAGCCCAGCGCTGGAATCATACAGGCCTGGTTTCAAACCCCTACTCTGCCCTTTGCTGACTGAATGTCAGGATTTTTTTTTTTAAACCAAAAGAATGTGACATGTGACAGAAATCGAATTCGAATGATCTCCAGCTAAAATAAATATTAGCTAATGTTTCTAAAAATGCTACAGGCACCGGCTTTAGGTAGGGCTGGATCCAGGTACTCAGCGATGGGGACAGAGATTTTTCTCTCTCCCCAACTCTTAGCTATGGATTTCTCTGTATGGATTTCCTTCCTCATCAAGGTTTCACCAGTGGTGGGAGGATGGCCTTGGCCCATCCCTGGCGAGGGAGAGCAGGTGGAATGAGCCCACTGTATAGACAGAGCGGGATTTCCATGCAGCAGGGAAGAGTGGTTCTACAAAGACAGGGACATTGGGAACCCGAAAAGCCAATCACTCTCTCTGGCCGTCGCTTTTCTCGCCTATGTAATGGTATCAATAGCAATGTTGCAGGATTAACATACAAAAATCAATTGTATTTCTACACACTAGCAGTGAACAATCCAAAAAGAAAATTAGGAAAAACAATTCCGTTTATAATAGCTTCAAAACAAAACAAAACAAAATATTTAGGAATAAATTAAACAAAAGACTGTTAAGACTTGCACACTAAAAACTGTAAAACATTGCTGAAAGAACTGAAAGAAGGCCTACATAAATGTAGAAGTCCAGCATTCATGGAAGGCCTAATATCGACAAGTTGTAATACTCGTCATCTTGATCTGTCTGCTCAGTGCAATTTCTGCCAAATCCCAATGGCCTTTTCTTCAGATACGGACACGCCGATCCCCAAATTCACGTGGACACACAAGGAGCCAAGAATAGACAAAACAATCTTGAAAAGGGAAAGTAAAACTGGAGAGCTCACAACTTCAACCTTAACTTGCCGGTTTCAAAACGTTCTCCAAAGTTACAGTGGTCAAGACACAAGGATACACACGTAGATCAATGGCATAGAACCCAGAGCGCAGAAATCAGTCCATGGCCCTGCTTTACAAAAGGGTATCAAGACAATGATGTGAGGAAAGAATCGTCTTTGCAATAAATGGTGTTGGTACAACTGGCTATGGACATGCAAAAGAACGAAGTTAGACCCCTATCTCACACATTATTCAATGGGTCATAGACCTCAATCTAAGACCTAAGCCACAAAACTCTGAGAAGAACACATAGGAGTCTATCATATGACCTTGGAATAAGCAATAATTCTTAGGTAAGGGGCCCAAAATGTGGGACAAGAAGAAAATAAATTAGACTTAAAAATTAAAAACTCTTGTGCTTCGAAGGGTCATATCCAGAAAGTTACAGAGAACAGAGACAATATTTGCAAGTCATACATCTGATAAGGGAATTGTATACAGACTATACAAAGAAATCTTCCAATTCAATAATAAAGATAAATAACCCAAAAGATATGAATATATATTTCTGAAATATGTATCTTCAATAAGCACATAAGAAGATATTCAACAGTCCTGGCTGGTTTGGCTCAGTGGATAGAGTGTCGGCCTGCAGACTAAAGGGTCTCAGGTTCAGTTCTGGTCAACGGCACATGCTCAAGTTGTGGGCTCAATCCCCAGTGGGGGGCATGCAGGAGGCAGCCAATCGATAACTTTCTCTCATCATTTCAATCCCTCTCTCCATTCCTCTCTGAAATCAATAAAAACATTTTTTAAAAAGATGCTCAAAGCATTAGTCATTAGGAAAGTGCAAGTCAAAAAGCACTGAAAGTTACCATTTCGCATCCACTAGGATGGCCATAAACAAAAAGATGGGCAATTGGAAACACTGTCAAAGATGTGAAGAAACAGGAAATTTATTGTTTTTTTAAGAATATGTTTTTATTGATTGAAGAGAGAGAACAAGAGAGAGAGAAACATCCATGATGAGAGAAAATAATTGATGGGCTGCCTCCTGCACACCCCTCCTGGGGATCGAGCCTGCAACCCAGGCATGTGTCCTTGACTGGAATCGAACTGGGACCCTTCAGTCTTCAGGCCAGTGCTGTATCCACTGAGCCACACCTGCCAGGGCAGGAAGAAATCCCTTCCTGTGATGCTGGCGGGAAAAATGGTGCAGCTGCCTCAGAAAACAGCATGGCCATTCTTCAGAACATTAAATGTAGACCCAGGAATTACCATTTGACCCAGCAATTCCACTCTCAGCAAATCTACTCCCAATTTCAAGAGAGCCCAAAACGTATGTCTACACAAAAACGTGTGTTCGAATGTTCACAACTTTCATTATTCATAACAAGCAAAAAGTGGAAACTGCCCAATGTCCATCAACTGAACATTGATTAAACAAGATGTGCTATATCCATATGATGGAATATTACTCAGCCATAAAAAGTCATAAGCCGCTAATACATGCTACTACATGAAGGAACTTGGAAAACATACAAAGTCAAAGAAATCAGTCACTCAAGGCCACACATTCTATGACTGCAGGTATGTGAAATGCCTAGATTAGACCAATCCATACAGATAGCAAGTAGATTAGTGGCATCCAGGGTCTGGGGGAAGGGAGTAAAGGGGAGTGAGTATTAATGGGTGGGGGGTCTCTTTGTGGGAAGAGGAAATGCTCTGAGATTAGATAATGGTTGGTGGCATGACTTGGTAAATAGTCTAAAGCCACTGACCTGTATATTTTTAAAAAGTGAATTGATGGCCGAAACTGGTTTGGCTCAGTGGATAGAGCATCGGCCTGCAGACTGAGAGGTCCCAGGTTGGATTCTGGTCAAGGGCATGTACCTTGGTTGCGAGCACATCCCCAGTAGGGGGTGTGTAAGAGGAGGCTGATAGATGTTTCTTTCTCATCGATGTTTCTGTCTATCCCTCTCCCTTCCTCTCTGTAAAAAATCAACAAAACATATTTAAAAAAAAAAAAAAGTGAATTGATGGTGTAATGGTTAATTTTATGTGCCAGCTTACTGGGACATGAGATATTTGGTTACACACTATTATGGGTGTATCTGTGAGGCTGTCCTGGAAGGAGATGAGCATTCGCGTTGGTGGCTGATTGCCCTCTGCGATAGAGGATGGGCATCATGCAAGACACCGAGGGCCCGAATTCTCTCTCTCTGCCCGACTGCATGAGTGACCCATCCATCTCCTCTTGCCCTGAATCGGGGCTCACACCATGGGTAAGGCTCTCGGCCTTTGGTCTCAGAGAGGGACTCCCCCACTGGCTTTCCTGGGCCTCCAGTTTACAAATGGCAGATTGGGGGGGGGGGGGCTTCTTAGCTTCCATGGTCATGGGAACCAATTCCCGATAATAACTCTCTTTTTAAATATTTTTCTTAGAAATGTTATGTTATGTCATCTCTATATCTATATCTATCTGCTATTGGTTCTATTTCTCTGGAGAATTCTGAGTAATACAGATAGTGTGTGATTTATATACCAATAAAGCTGTTTTTTTAGAAGCTGGTATCAAACATTCACCACACAGGGTAATAGTGGAGAAGAAACAAATTGTTGAACCTAAAGCTCCTAGCAGAGTTCTAGGCACACAGTAAGTGCTAAGCATTAATTTTCTTTGCTTTCCAAATAAATACTTTTCCCCACCCCACCCCTCTTTAAGCCATTCCACCTAGTTTATAAGGTAGAACCTTGAGGCATTCCACAAAGAAGGCTATGTTACGCTCGGCTACTCACAGAGCGGCCAGGGTCATGATTAAGATGGCTGGGCTGGTCTTCCCTGATGTTACTGAATAAGATATTCATTTCGCTAGGAATGCATCAACCTCTCTAGCAATCCTGGGAACATAGGGGGAGACAGATGCAGCTCTATTAATCCGAACAGGCTTCACATCCACTTTGATTCAAGGGTCTCATTCCGGTCTCTTTCCATGAGGAGGATGGTTTATTAGTTGGCGATGACAGGCTAAGTGAACTCAGGTACTGGGTGTTTGGCTAAGGATGACGACGAGGCTATTTTTAAGTCACTGGAGTTCAAGGGTATCTGCCTCAGCGCTTTTGTTTAAATTGATTTGTAGTCCTGCTCACTTGACCTTGCTGCATAAAATAGTTCCAAAGGGGAAAAATAAAACAGCTCGATTCTAGCCTAGGGAGCAGATGTGTCCCAGCCCGCCCGCCCCTCCCTCACACCGGCAGCTGACCTTGAACGTGGGCTTCAGCTGTGACGCGGTCACCACTCAGTGGTCACGGGAGTTTGGGGAAAGGTCCAACGAGGATTGCCCAAGGTCACAAAATGAGTCCGTGACAAAGTTAGAATTTTAACCCAGGTTGGTGAAGCTCAAATTCCTTTCAATTCTTTTGAAACTACTAGAGGCCTGATGCATGAAAATTCGTGCAAGAGTAGTCCTTCCTTCCCTCGGCTGCCCTCGGGCCGCAGGCAGGCAGGCAGGCACCCGGGACCCGGGCTGGCTCCCCTCCAGCCCTGGTTTTGTCAAGAAGGACATCTGGAATGACGTCCGGAAGATGCCCGGTCTAATTATCATATTATCCTTTTATTATTATAGATGCAATAAGTGCCTACCACATTCCAGGTGCTCTCTGATGCTCTATATACATAAGCCCCCTTAAATCATGTGACAGCCAATGGGAACATGTACTATTGGTAACCCCATCTTATCGGTGAAGAAACTGAGAATGCTTATTTTATATGGAACTTGAGTAATTTACCCAAAGGAGGCAGAGATGGGATTTGAACTCAGGGAGTGTGACATTAGAACCAGCCTCTCAGCCATTACACCAAGCATGTCAAACTAGCAGCCCACGGGCCATGTTGGTCTGCAACAAGCATGTCAAACTCGGAGGCTAACACGGGCCAAATAAATGAGAATGTGGCCCTCGGGCCATGAGTTTGACATGTTGCATTACACTATGCCACTTCTTCTTGTTTATTGCATTGTGAATGAAAATGACATCAGGTTCCGGCAGGGCCTAAGGTGGACCGTTCGGCTGCTGCACGAACCAAATTAACCTGGTAATTGTTGCGTCTCCAAACCACCTCCTGCAGAATGGAGCCGGATGGCGTCTCTCTTTGGATTGACCCCTCTGTCTAGGTTTCCGGAGTGCCCAAAGCAGGACTGGCTGATGGTGTGAAATGTGCTGCTCCTGACTGTCTCCTGGAGCTGCCCCGATAAGCTGCTCCTTCCCCTCCTCCCTCTGAGCAGTCAGAGATCTGCACCCTGTGCCTCTCTTTCTGCCTTTCACTAACCAGCCTGCTGGGGGAGCACTGGATTGGGAGTCAGGGCATTCGTGTGAAAATCCTGAGTCACTTACCCTCTCTGGCCCACAAATTCCTCACGTGTGAGATGGGCATAAGGATATCTGCCTTCCTCACAGGACTGTTCTGAGGATTCAGAGAACTTGCATGACGTGGGTTTTGAACCGAGGGAAAGGACCAAGCACTGAAGGAGTTGTTAACACCAAGAGAGAGCCACCTGTAAGTGATGGAGTGTAATGAGAGGGAGTAGCCAGTAGGTGGCAGTGCTCCAAAGCAGCCAGTGGGATACCTGAAGGAACTTGCTATTAACCCTGCCTCTTTAGGTATATTGCCTGCAACCTCCCATTGCCTGTACTTGCTGGAACCAGGACTTCCCTAGCCTCAGCTGGACCCCAGGCGGGAAGAGGTGATGGATGGGAGGCCAGGAGATCTGTTCTAGCCCCAGTATCACCTCCAGCTTGCTGTATAACCTTGGCCAAAGCCTTCATTAATAGGTCATGAAATCAGTTTAGTGGGTGTTTAATTGTAGAAGAATTTTTAAAAGACTCATGCATATCTGCCATAGTATAGCTAAACATTTAAAAAAAACTGTTCCACTTTTATATAGGCATGCATGAAAATCCTGTGTGTCCGTGGTGTGTGTGTGTCCGTGGTGTGTGTGTGTGGTGTGTGTGGTGTGTGTGTGTGTGTGTGTGTGTGTGTGTGTGTAGTGGATCCCGGTATAAAGGGCAGTTCGCCTTGTACATCAGTCTCCCGTTTCTGAGAATCCCACCTGAGGGCCATTCTAACTTTGTCCTTCAATCCAATGACTCCTGCCTTTCACTATCTTCACATCTCCGAGATGACCCTCAGCCTGCCCAGTACCTGGTACATTTCTACTTTCATCCTCAGCAGAGGAAAGGTCTAGTAAGCTCACATCATCCATATTTAATACACCGATAATGGGCACAATATCATTGTATCCGCATGGCAATCAGTCCCACGTGGGAGATATTCCCATCTACAGACGAAAGGACTGATGCTGAGAGCGGTAATGTGACTCGCCCAGGGCCTCACAGCTAGCAAGGGCTGGAGGCAGGACTTGAACCCGGGTCCGCCTCACCCTCAGAGGTTGTGACTCCACTGCCTCATGCACAGAGGGGCCTCAGGGGGCCTTCTCCTAGGGAAAGCAGCAACCTCTCTTACCAGCACTCCCATTTCTCTTACTCCATGTCACTTTTATTTTCTCTCTCTCTCTCAAGTTTGATTGGATTTACACTTAATGAATCCAACTTTGTCATTTAGGGGATGTTGGAGCAATAACACTTGACAAGGCCTGAGTGATGATGCAATCAGCTGCGCTGGGAGCGCTGGCAGGCAGCAGCTCGGGGCCTGGAGCCATCCCTGCTCTCTCCCTGGAGCCTTGGGGCACAGCTCAGGCTCTGGGGGAGCAGCCTGATGCCCTGCACGGAGCACGGCTGGGTGTGGGGCCACGCACTTTTATGTGGGCCTGGTCAGAACGGGCAGGCATTTAGGTTAGGATGGGTAAGCAGAGATGTGGAAGGGGGGAGTCGGCGAGATGGGAGAGTGAGTGCCAGTTCTGCCACTGACCTGCTTGCTCCGTGCTCTTGGGAAAGTCACAGCAATTCTCTGGCCCTCAGTCCCTCCATCTGTAAAACGGGGCAATGCTCTAAGTTTGGGGCTGTTTTGTAAATGGCAGGGGGGAGCTCATGCTCCTGTTGGCATTTTAAAGGTTGTTTGATGGCACATGAAACTGCCATTTGCTGATAATAAAGGGCAGCGCCACTGTTCAAGCCCTGCCTCCCCCCCCACCCTCTTCCCTGGCAAAGCCTGTTTGTGCAAGGCTGGTGGGAGGGCCATACTAGATCACTGGGCATTTTTGGAAACGATTTCTCCTTTTACAAATACATGAACACATGCAAAGATTCAGACACCTGTGGAGCCCAAGGTGGGGAGGGGGGCAGGCAGGGTAGGATGGGGACAGGAAAAGTCTTGTGGCATAAAAGACCCCCTGCAATTAAATGTTTGGGTCAGATACCTCCCCCCACCCCCCATGGCCTCTCTGACACAACAGCCCAGAAGTGCATACCACATTACGCACTGGACCACGGAACTGTGGGTCTAAAACAGGGCTTTTTAAGACCACAAGAAATAACTCAGTACACAGAGGTAAATTCTGCTTTAGGTGCTTTATAAAATCAAGACACACACACACACACACACATACATACACACACACATACACACAACACACACATACATATGCACACCCATACACATGCATACACACATATACACACACACACACACACACACACACACACACACACTGAACACCAACACACACACACTGAACACCAATGACCTAAGCTTGCTGCTTTAGGTCTCAGATAACAGATTTCCCTTCCCCACCCCACCACACACACATCCTAAGAAAAATAGTAGGCAGGAAAGAAAGAAAGATAATAACAGGAATAAACAAATTAGGAAGCACAAAAACATTGAAGTCGATAAATAAAACCAAGAGCTGATTCTTTGAGAGAGCTAATAAAAAAGACCAACCTCTAACAAATATAATCAAGAAAAAAGGTCCAAATGAAATCAGGAATGAGAAAGTGATTACAATGATGCATCAAAAAGATTAAAAATATTGAGGGGGACATTGCACATAATTCTTTAGCAAATTTGTTTGAAATTATCAATTAAACAGACTATAGTCTACAAAACTATAAAATAATCTAATTCATTCAATAAGCAGTGTAGGTTAGATCAGCCAATGAGAAAGACTCTGAGGGAATGAGAAATTTATTAAAGAACGACCCTCCCTGTCCCCCTCCCCCCACCCCAAAAGGCGGTCTGTGCCCACTGAGTCTCTGGAGAAATCTATTCAAATGTTGCAGAACAATGCATTTCCATGTTACATAAATTACTCCTTAACATAGGAAAAATGCTTTAAAAAAAAAACAACCACTGCTCATTCATTTTGCAAGGCAAATGCAGTCCTGAGTTTAAGCCTTGATAACAGAATTGTTTAAAGGAAACAGGATGCAACATCATCTGAAAATACAGTCCCAGCAACCAGGGCCTGGCAGACGGCATCACCACGGCCACAAAGGCCTCTCCAGTGAGGCAAGGAGAGTTCAGCACATGGCACACACCAGGGCAACAGGTTAAATGATGGGAATCATATGATCTTCCTCAGGGCTGCCAAAGCATGCCTTTCAATAGATGTCAAACCATTTGTTTATTTATTTTTAAAAATAGATCTTATTGGTTTTTTACAGAGAGGAAGGGAGAGAGATAGAGAGCCAGAAACATCGATGGGAGAGAAACATCAATCAGCTGCCTCCTGCACACCCCCTACTTGGGATGTGCTCGCGACCAAGGTACATGCCCTTGACCGGAATCAAACCTGGGACCTTTCAGCCCGCAGACCAACGCTCTATCCACTGAGCCAAACCGGTTAGGGCAGATGTCAAACCATTTAAAGAAAATAAGAATTGAATAATATTTTCTTAACATAAAGAAGATCTATTAAAAACCAAGCGAGCATCCTTTTAATGGGAAAACCTTAGGGATTTTCCTATTGGAAAAGGGAACATAATACATAATTTCTCTGTCAGCATTATTAGTTAATATTATATTGATATATTTTGCTGATAGAATAAGACATGAAAAGGAAACCATCGGAATAGTTACTAGAAAGACAAGAAACTTCATTAGCAGATGACATGATTATATCCTTTAAAAATCTTATTCTCTCAGTTAAGACACCATTAGCAGCAATACAAAAAGTTCAATAACTGGCTAGATATGAATACATAATAAATATTTTTTAAAAATCAATCACTTCCTTAAGTCAATGCAATTAGAAGACAGGAAACAAAAATTAAAATGAAATCTAATTCATTATCAAATATAATTAATTATATATTAAGACTTTACCATGGGATACCAAAAATTTTCAAATTTTATTAGAAGATGTAAAAGAAAATTTGAGTAATAGAAAAATATAAGTCTAAATACTTTAATTTTCTGACTTCATGATTCAAGATAATCTCAGAATAATACAAAAGAATTTCTTACAGAATTTGACAACATGTATCTTTGAAAAGACAGACAGAACAGCAAAGAACATCCTTAAAAAAAAAGAGCAGTGATAATAGACAATATTTAAATACGTCATTGAAGAACAATGACTGAAATGGTGTGGTGGACTTGAAGTGGAGCAAATTGGGTCAATAGCTTGATGAAATCAAAGGTCCCCAAACAGGCATGACGATATAAGAGAATTTAACACCTATAAAAATGGTGTCACTAAATGATAGGGAAAAGAAACACCATGTTGGTAGGTAGGCAGAGAAATTAGTTTAGGACTAGAGATAAAAATAAATTCCTGATTTAGAAAGGATGATTTTTTTTAATTATAGGAAGATAAAATGGTGTACTTGTCCTACCTAAGAAATAACTATCATAGGCCAAGGGTGGAAGAAATTACAAAGAGGAGAAGGACACAGAGTAAGCTCTCTGAAACTGCTAACTGTATGCATGCACCCACTCAAAGAAAACTAACACACTGGGGAAAAGATTTGTATCCCATGGGTTCTTAACTATTTTAAAAAATTGGACATTTTTGAGAATCTAAAGCAAGTTAGGACTCTTCCATCTGTACACACAGACATTCATATATACACAGACACAGGAACACATGTATATTCACATTGACATATTACAGACACACACACACACACACACACACACACACACACACACACACACATAAATGGTAGGTACACTTGTATAGGGCCAATGGACTCCCGAAGCCTCTGCCTGGTGCCAAAGTTAAGAGCAGCACATCTCAACAGAACAGAATATATTAAAATACATAAGAACACCCCAAAGCCAAACAGACAAATGAGCAAAAGGTATGACCAAACAATTTACTGAAAAGGAAATAGAAATAGTAAACGCAAAGACAAATGATCAATAGGCATGAAATATGCTGCAAATTTTGTCTACTGAATTATCAAGTCGGTATGAGACTGATTTTAAAAAGCAAACTAATGCTGATGAGGTTTCAGGAAAAATGCCACATTGCTGGTCCCTTTTGAAAAGTAACTTAAAATACTTAGCAAGAGCCCCAGAACATCAATACTTTTTGACCTAATTGTCCTTTTTCTGGGAATTCATACTCATGAAATAAATCTGAGGAACAAACCTCCTCAAAGGCCTTCATCACACCGTCTATGAATTGTGTCGGTGCAAAGCAGGACCCTCTAAATATCAAAAGAAAGGTCAGGGGGACAGGCAAACAGTTCTGGGAATCAGCACAATGGAATAATGTGCAGCCATTGAAATGAAAGATGAAAATAAAATGATCTGATGTGCTAAGTAAAAAGTACAATAGGATTGTATAGTTTATATTATAAAATGGTGGTGAGTGATGCATTTATAATTGCCCTTAATGAGCACAAACTTTAAGAGTTATATTTTAAGGTAAGCATGGAGAGGACCCCATATTATAATACCTGAGACCCTGAGAAAAGGGAGGATCTTTGAGAGCTTGTGGGCTGGGACTCACGTCCGAGACTCTGACTCAATCTAATTGTGCACAGGAGCTGCCTGAGACAGGAGCGCCCTGGGAACTTCTCCGATGCACTCCGAGTCCCCTTTCCTTCCTTTCTTCTGTCTCGTTTTCTTTTTCTTTCTTCAGAGGGGTAGGTGGTTCTTATACTTCATGACCATTATTCAAGATTCCTGCCTCCCCCAATCCCATCAAACGCACAAAGCATTCAAAATAGCCCGGTCAGTGTTGGACTGCAGGGGTCTTTTAAAGAGATGTGGGATAGCCCTGGCTGGTTTGGCTCAGTGGATAGAGTGTCGGTTTGGGGACGGAAGGATCCCGGGTTTGATTCTGGTCAAGGGCACATGCCTGGATTGCGGGCTCAGTCCCAGTGCTCTCATCATTGATGTTTCAATCTCTGTCTTCCTCTTCCTTCCTCTATGAAATTAATAAAGACATATCTAAAATAAATAAATAAAGTGATGTGGCATAAACAAGCTCAGAATAAGGGAGATAAAAGTCCTCACCCCTTGTAATGCAACCCTCCTCTAGAATACAAGCTCCACCTCTGTCTTCTTCCATCATTGAATCTCTGGCATCCAGAACAATACTTGGCACATAATAACTGCTTAATAAATATCAGATGGATGGATGGGACAAAGGACCCACCTAAGAAGCAAAGAGAAGCAAACCTTAAAACCCCAAAACTCTGGGCAGATAATGGCTATAAAGGTAGATGTGGTGGGCAAATCAAAAGATATTAGAACGCGCTACACTCAGATATTGGGGACGGCCCCACCCCCAGAGCACCTGGCAGCAGCTTTGCCCCATCTTTGTCTGAGGTGCACTGAAGGTTGGTGCACCAAGTTGAGATGGATAGCCAGACTGGTTAGAGAAGAGGCATGTGTCCCCTGCTAACTCCAATAACAAAAGCAAGGCTTTTTGCAATTCCCACTGGCATCTGGACTTTAAACCTCCTGCAGATGCCCAGACTCAGGGGCTAGCATTAAAGGTGAGCCAAGAGGCAATAAGAAGTGCGCTGATCTCAAGCCCACAAGTGACTCGGGGAACTGCTTGTCATGCTTACCCTGGGCGGGGATGAAAGGCCATATTCTATAAAGAAGTGAACTTCTGTGCTAAATGATTGCCTTACCAGTAGTTATAAACGACACCACAAGAATAACCTGAGTGCCCTCACTAGACAACCATGGCTGGTTTGGCTCAGTGGGCAGAGCATTGACCTGCGGATCGAAGGGTCTCAGGTTCAATTCCAGTCAAGGGCATGCACCTTGGTTGCAGGCTCCTCCCTGGCCTGGGCCATGGTCGGGGCTCATGCAGGAGGCAACCCGTTGATGTCTTTCTCTCACATGGATGTTTCTCTCTCTTTCCCTCTCTTTTCCACTCTCCCTAAAAATCAATGGGAAAATATCCTCAGGTGAGGATTAACAAAACATAAAAAACAAAAGAAAAATTTCTTCTTCTCCACATCTGAGTTGAAAAGAATTGAACTTGTTTCTCCTCTGACAGACTTCATTTCCAAATTCAAACCTGCCTCTAAAGAGTAGGGAAAATAAGAATAATCATCAAATTGTTATGTTAGCCAATACAAAAGAAGGAATTAATTCAGATACATAATCTGAACAAATGTTCCCTAATGACATAGCCTTACTTCAAGAAACAGAAAGAAAAATTTTAATATTAAATTTATATTTTCCATGAGATTAGAGAATATACTGCATTTATGAAAAGATAATTATCTGAGGTAAGATGATATTACTTTAAGATGAAAACCATGATTACAGAATTTTTAAATGTAGTAGGGGCAGTGAAGGGCATATTAAACATTGAAGAAAACTGCATTAATAATTTAAATTGTCTGTTGAGAAAAAAATCTCCTAGAATTCAGAGAGAAGCATAGTGAGATGAAAGAAGATGAGCAAAAACATCACAGTAAATCTAAAAGCAGCAGTAACAGTTTGAGAGAAAAAGCACTCACCAAAAGCAGGTAAAATTAATTAAAAGAGTTCACATCTAGACACATCCTGATGAAATTTCCAAATGTCAAACATATAGGAAGGGAGTCAAGAATTAATAGGGCTTGAATAATTTTAAAAATAGGATCAACCAAAATAAAAATAAGAGAGTACACCTAACTTCTGAAAGAATGGGGGTCGGGGAGGGGAAGCAAAGTATAAAATGTGAAAAATAGAACCAAAGACCGGGAAAGAAAGCAAGAAACAGCATAAAACGCAGTGACAGAATTTAGAAAAAAGATATTAGTCATCACAATAAATATAAACAGATCAAAAGACAAAGATTATCATCTGAAGTCTAAAAGCAAACTCCACTTAAGCCAAAATAATGACGTTTAAACTAAAGGAATGGGTCACAAAAAATCCATCAGGCAATTGTTAGCCCGCAAGAGGAATACAGGAACAATACTAACATAAAAAGTTGAATTCAAATCAAAATTTTAAACGGGATCGGGCTAAATTATTTATGACGTCATGAACTTTAGGCACTAACTAACATGGCATTACAACACACAAAGCGAGCACTCGTGCTGAGAGGTTTTACAAACACTGCTCTGCCCACCCTTTCAGTTCTGACGGGGCAGTTGGAGTCAAAGTGGCCCCTGTCGCCGACATCTGGAAAACTGAGCAGAGCGTATGAAACAACCAACAGTGAGAAACATCAATGGGCGATAAACTGTTCACAAAACGCAGAGACATCGAAACTCCACATACTGCTGAAAGTAATGTGTAATTTGTACAGCTATTATGAAAAATAGTCTGGCAGTTCCTCAAAAGGTTAAACACAGAGATACCATATGGTCCATCAACTCCAACTCTACTTGTACATGAACGTCCATTATTCACAATCACCAGAAAGTGGAAACAACCAGATGCCCATTGAGGGTGGCTGGGTAGGAAAAAGCCATGTAGTGGAATATTATTTGGTCACGAAAAGGAATGAAAGGCTGGTATATTCTAAAATGCAGGTAAATTTTGAAAACATTATGCTAAATGAAAAAGGATAGCCACAAAGGCCACATACTCTATGATCCCATTTGCATGAAATGCCCCAGATAGGCAAATCCATAGAGACAAAGTTTATTAGTGGCTGCCAGGGATTGCAGGGGGGGGGGGGGAGCAATGGGCAGTGACAGCTTAATTGATGCCAGACTTCTTTTTGGAGTGATAAGAATGTTCTGGAATTAGATAGTCGTTATGGTTGTAAAACTTGTGAATATACTAAAAACAGGTTCATGATTCACTTTAAAAAGGTGAGTTTTATGGTATTTGAATTATCTCTCAATAAGAACATCTATAGTCTTAAGCACTTTTAACTGAAAGTAGAGAAAAAAATTATTTTTAAGTGTATATTACACAGAAATTACAAAATACAATGTTCCAAATATTGAAAATTTGAATGAACTAGATTATTTTGTAAGAATATACCTCCCCAAAATAAACTCAAGAAGAAATCTAAAAGCTGCATAGACAAAAAACCCTTGCTGAATTTGAGATAGTTGTCAAAGAGTTGTACCAAGAAGGTACTAAATCAATATTGTTTCATCAGTAGACATTTCAAACTCAAGTTTGATAACACACACTTACACAGAAAAGAAACTAATAACCCGTCATGGTTTGGGTTATGGATATAAAATCCCTTTTAAAAAATAAAAGAATGATTGAATCCAGATGTACATTAAAAAATAATACAAAAAGGGCTCATTATGAGAATACAAGGTCAATTCAATATTTAAAATCCATGATTATAGCTAATCATATTAATATGTCAAAGATGGGAAACCATATTAAACTGTGTACTTACTAGAGGCCCAGGGCATGAAATTTGTGCTTGGGGGAGAGGGTATCTCTCAGCCCAGCCTGCACACTCTTCAATCTGGGACCCCTCAGGGGATGTCTCGGGGATGTCCTTAGGGATCGGGCCTAAACCGGTAGTTGGATATCCCTCTCACAATCCAGGACTGCTGGCTCCTAACCACTCGCCTGCCTGCCTGCCTGATTGCCCCTAACCACTCTGCCTACCAGCCTGATAGCCCCCTAACTGCTCCCCTGCTGGCCTGATCAGCCCCAACTGCCTTCCCATGTGGGGCTGAGGGGACTGGGGACTGAGGCTGGATGAGGTGGGGCTGAGGGGACTGGGTATCGCCATCTTGTGGCTGTGGGTGCTGCTATCTTATGAAGGTGTGGCAGCCAATTAGCATATCCCCTCTTTATTGGCTGGGGGGCCGCCATCTTGTGAAGGTGTGAAGAGTCAATTCCCTCTTTATTAGATAGGAGGAGAAAATACTTATGCAATTTGTTTTTTAAAACTTATATCAAATCAAATGCCAGCTTTATGTTTAACGACAAAACTCTAGAAACATTGTAATTAAAATCAGAAAGACAACAAGGCCCTCAATTATTGTTATTACTTAACTTCATTCTGTAAGTGCCCACTGAGGCAATTAGATGATAAAGTGTAACAAAAGCATGGTTAATATTAAAATATTTAACAATGATATATAAACTAACAGTAATAATATATTTAACAGTAATATAAACTAATGTGTTCATTAAAAATGTTAACATTTAATCTCTTTTACGCTAAAGAAACTAAACTCTAAATATCATAACATTTCCTGCCAATTAATAGCAAGTATCATTTTTTCATCAAATCATTCTAATAATTTCCAAACCATTTGTTGATTTTTAGAAATTGCTGGTGCAATTTTTAAAACTACATCTAACACTAAATTAAATGATGCATTCTCTGAGCTGTAATCTGACACATAAGCCACACCAAATTCTTTCAACAACTTAGCCATTAACGGGTAGTCAGTAAGTGACCCTGTAAATTAATATCTGTTAAGGCTCAAACTATTGCTCATAGTTTGAATTCATTTCTTAGTTTCTACTGAACTTACAGCAATGATCTAGAATTTTTCTAGCCTTTAATATATATGGCTTTCTATGTATTTCATTTCTATTATCAGATAACTCACAAAATTGACCCTAGCCAGTTTGGCTTAGTGGGTAGAAAGTCGGCCTGTGTACTGAAGGTTCCCAGGTTCAATTCAGGTCAAGGGCACGTGTCCTGGTTGTGGGCTCAATCCCCCAGTAGGGGGCGTGCAGGAGGCAGTCAATCAATGATTCTCATCATTGATGTTTCTATCTCTCTCCTTTCCTCTCTGAAATTGATAAAAATATATTAATTTTAAAAAGTCACAAAATTGTTTACTCTAATACTGCATATAATTAAAAAATTATTTATCAATATTCATTTACGTTTAGAACTTCATAAACATTATTTGACAAAAAAATAGCCAAAGCAACATAAGTAATTTAATAAATTAAGGAACACAATTTATTGAAGAAAAATAAGTTGAAAGAAAATGAAAAATGATTATTTTAACTTTTGTCATCAAATGACAATGCATTTTTGATAATTTATCAATTTAATATATTTTCTTTTTGAATTAGAACTTTATCATATTTAAAATGGTATATTTCTTTACTTCTATAAAATCTCCATTTTCCCTTAGCTTTATACATTCAAACTTTTTTTTTATTTGGGGGCAATAAGCTGTCCACTATAATCAAGAAAACTTTCTTATAAAGATATTTTTGATATTTTATTTAATAAATTAACTTAAAGTGAAATCTCTTTTTTAAAAGGGAACTTTTTCAATTGTTTTCTCCTTTTATACAGTTTTTGTTCAATTGATAGACTTGACATAATTCTCACAGTGCTTTTCTAATTCTAGCAACATGGCCCAAGCATTATAATTTTCATTGTCTCAATTCCCAAATCTTCAGATACAAATTTTTCCTGACATTATATGATGATAAGTTAAGAAAACATTTACAATTACTTCTTGGCTTTATGCATTTAATTGCATCATCCAGGATAATTGAATTCAGTGACTTGGACAGTGCCAAATTAAAACATCCAAAAACATTTCCTAAATTCTGGCTGAAAATGTAGGCTCTCTTCCTAGCTATTCACAGGCACTGTTACTATAAAACCCAATAAGGTTTTCCTGGGAATATTTCTCAGAGACCATTTTTCTCATGTGCCAACAATAAATTTTGATAAATTATATCAGATGTTGCTCTTTCCTGCTTCATGAGATCAACAAAAACCATTAAATTATCTTCAAAGTCTTGAAATTCACATTTTAAATAAATTATTAAAACTATTTTATATGAAACAGTTGAGACTTCATCATAATGACTGAAATTTTACTGCCTTGATTTATACGTTTTCCAAAAAGTTATTTTCTCATATCAGTAGATAAATATTTTGCAATAAGCAAGTCCATAAATTTAGATTGCTATAAGTCTATATTGATATCACTCTTTTTTGAAGATCTATTAAATATTTTATGTTTGACAATGTTCAATTATTTTTAAGCATACAGATGGTATTTTCTAGGTTTTCATTTGCTTTACCAATACTTTGATATTTTTTCAGAAATCTTTATTATTACTAATTTTTATATATGAAACTTATTTTAATATTTTTAGAACTTTCCTTATCTATGAGAGAATTTTTTAAAATTTAAACCATGAGTTTTAACAGAACATGTTACCTTTCTGGGGAAAAGTGGAATCATAGCACTTTCAACTTTCAATTCTACAATTTTTTTAAAAAATATTTTTTTATTGATTTTTTTACAGAGATGAAGAGAGAGGGATAGAAACCCAGAAACATTGATGAGAAAGAAACGTCGATCAGCTGCCTCCTGCACACCCCCTACTGGGGAGGTGCCCACAACCAAGGTACATGCCCTTGACCAGAATTGAACCAGGGACCCTTCAGTCCGCAGGCCGACGCTCTCTCCACTGAGCCAAACCAGTTTCAGCTCAATTCTACAACCTTTAAGCACTCTTTGATAATCTGAGCCACAGGTATACACTAACAATATAAAGTCACCCATACTATTTGTATTAAAATAACCAAGTTGTCTTTATTCTGCTTATACAAATTATTTTGCATTCTTTTGTACACAGCACTAAAATATATCCCGGGTTCTGGTTCCCACATAAAGTCAGAAGCTATTCTTGGTGTAGTTCATTGTTAATATCATTTCTTCTTTGCTCTCCCACAGTCAGAAGAGTCATAGGTATAATATTTAAAAAGAACATTAGGAAACTTATCCAGACTCCTCAGAATCTTCACTCCAGGTTTTATTTTTACTACTTAATTATAAAGCCTTAAATTTGGAAACATCAGAACTCTGCACAATCACTACTTACACAGTGAAATGAGAGCACCCTGAAAAGAACACGCCAGTCAAAACTCAACTGTTTGGAAGCAGGGGCAATGGCAACATTTGGGCAATAATAGACTGGGGGTTCTAATGCAGTGGACCAAACTTTTTGGTCTCAGAACCCTTTTACGGTTTTAAAAGTTGTTTAGGACAGCCTTCGATCTTTGTTTATGTGAGTTATATGCATTGATGTGATATTAGAAATTCAGACTGGGAACTTTCCATTTTTTTGTATTTATTCCATTAAATATCTATAATAATCTATAACAATAAAAGCATAACATGCTAATTAGACCAGATGTCCTTCTGGACGACCTTCCAGACAAAGCCCGGGGTGCGGAGGCCCCGGACGCCAGAGGGAAGCCGGTGCCGGCCGCTGGGGGAAGGAAAGCCTATTCTTGCATGAATTTCGTGCATCGAGCCTCTAGTCACAATAATAAACCTATAAGCTAATAGAAACAAAATGTTTATGAAAATGACTATATTTTCCAAAATTTTTTAAAAAATGGAGAAAGTATCATTGTTTTACATTTTTGCAGGTCTCTTCAATGTGGGGCCTACTAGAATTCAGCTGGCTTCTGAGGTCTTCTTCTGCATTCAGTCCCCATATATCACGTAGCCTCTGAAAGAGGCTTAACTCATATGAGAGTGAGAGTGAAAAAGGCAGATGATGCCTTACTATTATTATTATCAAACGTTTTGTCCTCATAGCCTCGTGACAGGGGCTCGGAGACCCCCAGAGGCCACCTACCCACAGGTTGAGAGCCACTGTCCTAAAACATAGAGTACCTCCTAAACTGTGCGCCACAAAGCCATTCTGCATCCTGTAAAGGGGGCCAAACTGGCAGGGAATGCTTTGTAAATTGCTCATATGTCACTGGGTGCGAGTCCCATGTATTGGCAGTGGTCACATGTTACAGCCACTATCTTGAACTAATGGATTTACATTAGAATCTATGTCATGAACTGATTTTGCCCTACCTTGCTGTTACTGCTACTCTATTTGCCAAAATTTAAAGGCTAGTAAGCCATACTGGTAAGTACCACAGAATATCAGAGTTATAAATTGTTAAATGGAAAGTCATTCTTTGTCGATGATGTATTGACATATGAAAGACAAGATTTTTAAAAAATTCAAAGGGCATCTAATAAGAAAATCTGTTGCAAAGTGAAAATGCTTATGTATGTTTGTGTGTGTATCAACATCTATATCTAATATACCCATATCTAGCTTTCTTATATAGCAAGGACAATTCAAACTTAATAAAAATATGGAGAACATTGATGAAGAATAGAACCTGATTGGACACATAACAGAAGATATATTATTATCCTAAATGAGACAGTTCAATATTATATCTCTCCCTAAGTTAATTTATATATTCAACACTATCAAAATAATACTATTATTTTTAACTTGGTAAAATTATTTTTAAGGTTTCTTGTTTGGGATTAATTTGATAAAAATAAAGATGTAAGAAAAGCAAAATAAAATCTGGACAAAAAGAATGAGGTGGGAAGTATTGGTCCTATTATATTAAATATTAATATTTATTAAAAATTTGCAGTATGAAAGTAATATAGCTTTGAGACCAGAATAAGTAGGCACTTTAATTGAAACCGAACAGGAAGTCTCTAAAAGACCCAAGGTATATACCAATTTAGACATAAGAAGGGGAGCATCTCAAATTCAAAGGAAAGAGAATTATTCAGTAAATGGTGGCATAACTGATTAGCCATTTTGAAAGGGGAAAAAAAGTTAGATGCCTCGCTCACATCATACACCAAAATAAATCTTAGTGGCCATTACAGATTTAAATATCAGTGAGATATTAAGAGCAATTCGACAAAAATCTAGAGAAATATTTATGTAATCTTGAAATAGAACAGGCTCCTCTAAGCATACAAAAAAATGTTGGCCACATAATTTAAAAATGACATAAAAACAATGAATAAAGTAAAAGTGAAGAACAAAATCGTAAGAAAAAGCTGATCATTCGAGCAGAAAAGTCGATAGCAGCATATTCATGTATACACATGTGACCAGTAAGCATAAGAAAAGATGCTTAACTCAGTTGCAGGTTAAGAACAAATGCCAGCTTTCACCTATCACCTTAGGAAACAGTGTAAGTGAAGTTCACGGGCTCGGGCTCAGTAGACGCAGACGGAGTGGTTGCTGTTATTCTCCTGGTGGCTATATCTATCAGCTGCGTCAACTCTGAGGCTGAAGCTGCCGGAGACCCACCACTTACGGCCATTCCCGCGGGCGCGGCTCATGGTGAGACCTGAGAACTCCCAGGAGCCAGGCGAGGCCAGTGGGGCCCAGATTTTGACTTGCCCAAATCACCCAGGGAGCTGGCTGTGGCCCTCCAGACAGACAGATCTTCCCCCTCTCAGGTAGTACCTTCCACCGAGCCACGTGTTCTCTCTGGGGAAGAGTTGAACCCCTCCACCTCCACCTTTTCTTAAAATTTAAGTTCCAAGAGGAGTAGGATTCCCCATTCTCTTGCATCAACTTGGTTTCCCTGGCACAGCTGCCTTTGGGGGGTGGGGAAGCCGGGCTGGTGCTGTGGCCCCTCGCAGATGTGACATGCATCTGCCGCTCAAAACTTGGTTTGGGTGTGGTCTCTGATGATGCCACACCTGCACCCATGGGGCAGGAAAAGATTCATTCCTGACGTAACGGAGCGTTCTGGAGAGACGGGAAGCCTCCCAGCTGGTCGGGAAAAATGTCTTGAGAGAACAAGGAAAGGGACTCACCTGGGGCTTATGATTGCCTGGAGGTGGGTAGGCATTCCCAAGTGCACAGGTTGGGTTTTGTGTGGTATTGAATTCGCCAACTGTTCGTGAATTACGGTTTTTCCTTTCAGTTCTATCATTTTTTTCATATATTTTAAGGTTGTGCTACAGATACATGTATAAAAGTACTGTATTTTCCTGATTATTTATCCTTATATTATTATGAAAAGTCCCTCTTGGTCTCCACTAATTATTTTTAAAGTCACTTTTTAATCTAAGGCGTGTCTCCTATAGAGAGAGCGTGTAGTTGGATTATGCTTTTTTTTTTTTAAATCCAGTCAGACAATCTCTTCCTTTTAATTAAGCGATTAGATCATTTACATTTTGATAGGCTGATTTACAATTTGCCATTTTTAAAAACAGTGTACTTTTTTATTGATTTCAGAGAGGAAGGGAGAGATAGAAACATCAATGATGCGAGAGAATCATGGACTGGCTGCCTCCTGCACACCCCCTACTGGGAATTGAGCCTGCAACCGGAACATTTGCCCTTGAATGGAATCGAACCCAGGACTTTCCAGTCCACAGTCCAGTGCTCTAGCCACCAAGCCAAACCAGGTAAGGCTACATTTGGCATTTTAAAATTTGCTTTCTATAGATTTCTTATCACTTTCTGTTTCTCTGCTCTTCTGTACTTCCTTATTTCACATCAAATAAATATTTTTGGCCCTGGCTGGTGTTGCTCAGTGTTAGAGCGTTGACCCAAGCAGTGAAATGTCATGGGTTCGATTCGTCGTCAAGGGCATGTACCAGGTGGTCTCCATTATGTTGGGGTAGCACCTGACAGTTTTTGTTTCACAAGTATTAACTTTATTTGGTGCCCAGGAAAATCCTGTAAAAAGTTTTCATTATTCTAGTTTTTGTGTGTGTGCTTTTTTCATTGATTTCAGAGAGGAGGGGAGAGGGAGAGAAATATTAAAACATCAATGATAAGAGAGAATCATTGATCGGCTGCCTCTTGCACATTCCCTACTGGGGATCGAACCCACAACCAGGACATGTGCCCCTGACCAGAATAGAACCTGAGACCCTTCAGTCCACAGGCCGACACTCTATTCACTGAGCCAAACCAGCTTGGATATTATTCTCGTTTTAAAACTAAGGCAAGTGAGGTGTAAGAGATACTAAAGATGTATATTTACAAGTGAGAAAATTTGGAATTTAAGAGAAGGATGTTCATTGGCCAAGGATATACAATGAATTAATGACTGTCAGCACTAGAACCAGGCTCTCCCATTTCCCAGCTGGGTGAGGATGGGGGTTAAGTGTACCTGACTTCATCCCCCCCACCCTTCCCCATCCAACCTCTTCCCTATCCTGGCCTGCCTTGTGTGAAGAACAATCACAGGTCAAAGGGCACTAGGTAATTGGAGCTTCCTGCCCCTAGAGGGCGCTGCTCATTCTGGATCAAGAGCACAGGTTGCCTAGAACAGTGGTTGGCAAACTCATTACTCAACAGAGCCAAATATCAACAGTACAATGATTGAAATTTCTTTTGAGAGCCGAAAACCAACCTCTGCACATGGGCCACGAAGTTTCAATCGCACTGTACTTGCGCGCCTGCACGTGGTATTTTGTGGAAGAGACACACTCAAGGGGCCAAAGAGCCGAATGTGGCTCGCGAGCCATAGTTTGCTGATCACTGGAGGTGACT
Organism: Antrozous pallidus; assembly: GCA_027563665.1. NCBI lineage: Eukaryota > Metazoa > Chordata > Mammalia > Chiroptera > Vespertilionidae > Antrozous > Antrozous pallidus. The sequence goes on along the minus strand of CM050522.1, from coordinate 75,610,046 downwards.
TGAATGTTAAAGCATTTTGGATTAGGGCAATTGCATGCATTCTTTAGATCTAATTATAGCAGGATTAATATGCCTTTAATAGGTGGCTATTAATAATTTACATTGTTATCTTTACTAATATAATTCTGCATAAAGCGTCCACTTTTATCACTTTTCTCAGGGACTTCCCCTCAACTTGTGGGTTTTATAGTTGGAGTTGGTAGCAGTTTATGAAAGCATTCATGAGTGGGAATTTAACAAGGCAATTTTTAGAGAAATAAATATCTATTTCCAATGAAAGGAGATGCAAAAAAAACCCTATAGTATTAAAACAAGTAGATATCACACTGGCCGGTGTTGCTCAGTAGTTGGAGTGTCGGCCTGCACACCAGAGGGTTGTGGGTTCGATTATAGGTGAAGAGCACGTACCTGGGTTTTAAGTTTCATCCCTGACCCTGGTCAGGACTCATGTAGGAGGCAGACAATTGATCGATGTGTCTCTCTCACATTGGTGTTTCTCTCTCTCTCTATCTCTCTCTCTCTCTCTCCCTCCCTCCCTCCCTTCCACTCTCTCTAAAAAATCAATGGAAAAAATTCCCTCGGGTGAGGATTAACAAAACAAAACCAAGCAGATATCTGTGTATCATGATTAAGAATGAAAAATAAAAAGCCAACTAACCATCTCTGAAATTCCTCCTGCCTCGTAAACTTAGGCTTTGAGGTTCTTCTGGGGATAGATCTCTTCATTTTGCCGTGGCTTACCTTGACTAAGAAGCCTAATCCTTTGTTTAAATAACAATTTCAAGTTCAAAATGGGAAGCATGCGGAACACTTTCTGGTTGGCTGTCAAGATCTCCCCTTTTCTACTTTGCTCAGTGCCCAGGAGGCTGACCCCTCAGGACTAGATGGATTAGCTCCCTTGCCCTCTGCCCTCTGGCTTCTAGTGGATCCCACCAATGGGAAGAACCAGCAGGAAGAGTGACAGGTGATATTTACTCCCCCAGCTCGCTCCCTGCTGCTGAGGATTGGCGGTGATCGGTGATCACCTTCCTCTCCTTAAGACCTGGTCTTCCTGTTGGTGGCCTTCTCTATTTTTTTTAAATATTTTATTAATTTTTACAGAGAGGAAGGGAGAAGGATAGAGAGTTAGAAACATCAATGAGAGAGAAACATCAATCAGCTGCCTCCTGCACACCCCCTACTGGGGATGTGCCCACAACCAAGGTATATGCCCTTGACCGGAATTGAACCTAGGACCCTTCAGTCTGCAGGCCGATGCTCTCTCCACTGAGCCAAACCAGTTAGGGCCGGTGGCCTTCTCTGTAGCTGCAGGGCTCCCGGGCTCAGGTGAGGGCTGTTCCTGGTGCCCGTGGCCCAGGGGAGGAAATGGCTTTGCTAGTCTCTGGTACTTTGCCAGCCCCTGCAGCTTTGCCTTCACCCTGCCCTCACCTCTGTAAATAGACACGTAATTGACTTCCCTGCCTTTCATTCCTTTTCAGTGCTGAATCCTGCTGGGACTCTGCTGGTAGAGAAACCCAGCATGGATAAGGAAAAGAAGCTCAGTTGTTCTTGGTCCTTCCTCAGGGACCATGACAGGTGATCCTGGGTAAACTCTTTTTACTCTGCGGTTTGCAAATGTTTCCTCTGTAAAAAGACCAGTTGGACAAAATCAGAGGACTTTCCATTTATTTGTTTGTTTGTTTGTTTATATTTTTCGCTCATGTACCTGCAAAAGAATTCTCATGATCACATACTTTAAAAGTTTGCCATCATGGTTTTAAGCAGTTGTAAAGGTTGTGATGTCCTGCATACTGTAAATATTAGTGTTTAAAAAATAAAACTGTTATATCACCTTTTAAAATATACCCAATGGAATTTTTTAAAATGTATTTTTGTTGCTTCCAGATAGGAAGGGAGAGGTAGAAACATCAATGATGAGAATCATTGATCAGCTGCCTCCTGCACGCCCCCTACTGGGGATTGAGACTGCAACCAGGCATGTGCCCTTAACTGAAATCGAACCTGGGACCCTTTAGTCCACAGGCCTGCGCTCTATCCAGTGAGCAAAACTGGCCAGGCCTCAATGGAATTTAAATATCATACTGATTTTATACCTACTGGCATCCATTTTGAAAAAAAAATACACGAACAAACTCTTAACAGCTAGAAATTTTATAATGTTCCTCTTTCTCCTTTAAATCATTTTTTCCATTTCACTTCCCCCACAGAATTTTATAGGAATGTAATATATTTTTCTGCTTGAAAGTTTCATATGGATCATTTTGGCATAGTCTCTAAATCAAAAATGCTCCTAGATGGAAATTTTAGAATGCTTATATTTCCTGTGATCATAATGTGCTAAGGGTTAAGCATTTTTCTGAATTGAGTCATCAACACAATTAATTTTAAGGCAAGTTGACCAAAATGTTGATAATTGTTAAGCATAAAAAAGTAAAATTAAAGGAAAAGTTGTCTTTTCACGGGATGGACAGAAGAGGCATTGTGGTGTCTTTAAAAAAATATATATATATATTTTATTGATTTTTTTTTACAGAGATGAAGGGAGAGGGATAGAAAGTCAGAAACATTGATGAGAGAGAAACATCGATCAGCTGCCTCTTGCACACCCTCCCCTGGAGACCTGCCTACAGCCAAGGCACATGCCCCTGACCGGAATGGAACCTGGGACCCTTCAGTCCACAGGCCGACGCTCTATCCACTGAGCCAAACCGGTTTTGACCATGGTGGTATCTTGATCAAAGGAATGTCTGCTCTCCAATATTTGGAATGAGCTCTAGGTTTGGTGCTCGAACCCCCACCCCCTACTCCTGACTCAGCCTTTTTCACTTTGGAAATGCGCCCCCAGTAAGACTTGGAGGGGTAAGGGATACACCTGTATTTTGTCAGGTGGGAGAAGGGCAGCTGAGAGGGAGCAGGGGGAGAGGAGAGCCAGGTTCATGTGTTCACATCCGAGTTCCTAGGCTGGTTAGCTGTAGGAAATCATCCATATGGCAGCTGAGAATCTAGAAATGGATTCCTTAAAACTCTCTGTGTCCACTACTCCTTGGAAATTATATCTCCAGGAGATGTGCCTCTGAATCCGAAGGCCCATGGGGGTGTCTGCAGGGCGCCCCTAGAGTCCCACCTAAGGGGGCCCTCGCTGCAGTCAGATTGCTTCACCACATAGGCACTGTACACCTGGACAGCTCCCTTTGCTGCTGCTTCCTGTGTCCATTTCCGTCTGCAAATTGGGGATGCCCACACTCTATCCCACGGGGCATCTTTCAGCCTCACTCTGCATGATATGTGCACAGCACCCAGTACGTGGCAAACAGTATAGCCAGAAAGTATCACAGGTTTGTGGAGGTGTCTCCCAGTTCTGACACACCTGTTGAGCTGTTTTGAGGGGTAAGTTTTACTGTTTATAGAGTCTTTTCAATATTCCACAAAATAAATGTCAGTCACTATCCACAGATGGTGACCTCTGCCCCCTCGGGGAGGCTGATCATCCCCGTGCCCTCTCATGGTAGAAGCTGGGGGGCCGTGGAGCTGTAGGCTGGAGACCCGGGCGGCTGTCTTCATCAAGCTCCCCACTTTGTCAGAGTGAAAGAATTATACTCGGGGCTACACGCAGGGTGCGTGCGCCTGACAGTCTCTGCTTTCCAGGAACGGGAATAAAGTGCTTATTCACTGATACCCTCCTGCAGAAACTGGGGTTGCCTCGGGGTCACTTCTGAATCGGGCAAGCCAATAGTTGCGCTTTCTGCCAGAGAAGCAAAATGTAGCATTGATATGCTAAGAAGTTGCCAACAGCCAGTGTTGCCGCTGGCCGGCTCTGATGTGACTTTTGTGCTAACATCACTGCTCAGACACCAGGCCGAACAACGCCGCGTGGCCCTGTCCGCAGACTGAGCTCTGCGTTCTGGATTTTCAGTTTCACTTCCGATTGATACAGAGGAATGCCGCTTCTTTCCTTTATAAAGACGCCCTGGTGCATCCTGCCCCAGGTTTGGTTTCAACCTCTTCGCCATCCCTCAGAGCGCAACGTTAATGGATGAAATCCTGGACAGCTTTATCTAAAGGATGTTTTACTTTGAAATTTAATTTTCTTCTGAGTTTTTTTCTTTTGAGAAGGGAGAAGTTGGTGATACATGTGGCAGATTGATTATATCATGGCCCCGATTCTTTATCCCTCCCGGTACCAGGCCCTGAGCCCTGTAACACGACGCAGGATTCCGACTCTGGGCCCAGCTGTATGACTTCTTTGGGTCAATGGGATGCTCATAGATATGACTTACACAGGGGCTTGAAAAGCGCATACACCGTTGGGCTTGTCTGCTTTGCTCTTCTGCCGTTGCCAAGTGAAAGTGCTCGGGCTAGCCTGCTGGGGAAGGGGGAATGTGTGGACCAGACCCATGTGGCCCGAGTGGATCCAGCCACAGCCACCATAGATCAGCTAAGAGCCCGCTAACTCCGGGGCGTGGGAACTAGCCCAGCCAAGACCAGAAGATCTTGCAACACCAACAGGCTTGTAAACTAAATGCATGCTTGTTATGTGAAGCCGCCGAGTCTCCTGCCTACTTGTTAGGTAGCACTGCAGTATCCAAAGAAACACCAAGACTATGGGCAGCTCCTCCCAAAGACTCAGCAAATGGTGAGAGAGGAAGGAAGGCCCAAGTGCTTGCACCTTGCAGGTGGGAAATCCATGTCTGAGATTCAGGATAGCAAAGTAAATATGAGTTCAGGCCCTGTAGTCAGTCTCCCGGGTCCAAAGCCCAGATGTGCTTAGGAATTCCGTGTTCGTGGGCAAGTTTATTTGACCTCTTTGCGCCTTGCTTTCCTTATTTGTAAAACAGGGGAGATAATAAATAGAACCTACTTCATCAAGTGTTTACAAAGCCCCAATATATTTTTTATTGATTTCAGAGAGGAAAGGAAAGGGAGAGAGGGATAGAAACATCAATGAGGAGAGAGAATCATTGATTGGCTGCCGCCTGCATGCCCCTTACTGGGGATTGAGCCCGCAATCCAGGCATGTGCCCTTGACCAGAATCGAACCTGGGACCCTTTGGTCCATAGGCTGTGTTGCTCTATCCACTGAGCCAAACCAGCTAGGGCAAACGTAATGGTTTGAATGCATGTAGAATAGCTCACTGTAGCCCCTAGGAAGATATTTGCTAAATAAATAAATAAATATGACTCATTTACACCCACAGGCTAGTAAGGCCTGGGGAACTTCTGTATTACCTTTGTCTATTGCTAGAGAGATACATGTGGATCATGGAAAGCCCGTTTCTCATTTCATAGAGTCAAATATTGACTTCTGAAGAATCCAATGCATACTCAAGACCTCTCAAACATCTGGGGAAAAGTTTTCCTTTGAAAAATTCGCTCTACTGTGTGCAAGTCCTGGGCTCAGTGCATTCACCTGGCCAAGTTCTTGGGCAGAGCTCCACAGGAGAATTCAAGAAGAGCACCCGGAATGATGTTATCCATTGTTTAGGAGGCTGGGAAGGATGTCCACTTCAGATTATTGTGATAAAAATTTTGGTGCACCAAGAGGTAATCCTCAATTACTTAAAAGACTCAGCTGAGAATATTTCTTTCCCTGAAGACTATTGCATTATTATCATTATTACTAGAGACCTGGCCTGCAGGAATTGGGCCAAAACCCGCTCCCGGACATCCCCCGAGGGACCTTGGATTGTGAGAGAGTGGTTCTCGGATGATGCACCCCAGAATCAGGGTCCCTCCTCTCTGGTTCCAGGTGTGTCACCTGAGAACCATTGCTGCAGCTTGGCAGCTCCTGCATGCAGTGTCTGCCCCCTGGTGTCCATTGTGTGTTATAGCTACCAGTTGGACGGTGGGATGGTTGGACGATTGCTTAGGCTTTTACATATATAGATTTTGCAGAGAGACATCAACTTTTAATTTTGCCATAACATTAATGTCATCAATACTCATTTTGTAAAAGGACTTATTAACAGCAAAAAAAAAAAAAAAGTAACATATCTCAGGTAGTCTCAGAGAAAAGGAAACAGCTGGCAACTTTATTTATTTATTATTTTTAAAAATGTATTTTATTGATTTTTTACAGAGAGGAAGGGAGAGGGATAGAGAGTCAGAAACATGGATGAGAAAAAAACATCAATCAGCTGCTTCCTGCACACCTCCTACTGGGGATGTGCTCTCAATCAAGAGACATGCCTTTGACCAGAATTGAACCTGGGACCCTTGAGTCTGCAGGCGGACGCTCTGTCCACTGAGCCAAACCAATCAGGGCACGGCTGGCAACTTTATAGCCACATACAGATTAGAGAATGAAACCTTGCTTACTTATTGTTCGCTGCGATGAAAGTCCTTTAAGGTTGGCTGACCCCTAGCCTCATGGCACCCTTTCTGCTCAGATCTTTGCATAGCTGGCTCCTTCTTGTTCAAGCCTCAGCTACAATGCCATCTGTTCAAAAGCACCTTCCCTGGTCCCCAGTTTAGGTTCCCAGTGGGTGGGAGAGAAGCAGAAAGGGATTGCTGTGATTCCCGAAAGAGACGGCCGAGAAGGACCCATAGGCCTTTCCGAGCCAGAGGACCCTGGGAGCAGGCTGCAGGCCATTGCAGGTTGGTGTCACTGGCCCTTTGGAGAAAATGGTGAAAGCCAGGGGTTTTCTTCCCCCGAATGTCCACAGAGACATAAGTGTGCTGACCACATAATATTGCTTAGTTCATGGGTCTCACACTTGTGCGAGGTCTCTATGGAAGAAACGGATCCATCTGATTAGGATTGAGGTCTCGAGAGGTCGGTGCTTCCAGCCAGCCTTCCAGCAGGATGTTATTCTTCCTGGAATCTTCGCTGACCCCAGAGGCTGAGGGGGGCCCTTCCTCTTTCTCCCGCTGTGTAGAGACTCAGGGAGCCCCGGTCTCCCTGGCGGGGCTGTCACAAGAGAGCACTTCCCTCCGGGTTTAGGCGTCAAAAAGAAACCCAGCCTGAGGAAGGAGACACCACGTTTGTAGAGTCCCTGCCTTGTTCTGTTTCACACCCTTCAGAAAATATCGTTTCACTCTAACGGCATCTTCTCCACCAAGATGTACCCACAAGATCTTAGCCACGCCCCAAGTTTTCTTTGGGACCCAAAGGCCACCACTGAGGCAGCTCGTGTCTCCCTGTTCCCCTCACTGCCTGTGACACGGGCTTGACATCTTATCACCGTCATTCAATAAGATCTCACGATCCTCAGTTCCTGGCTACCCCATGTCTCCAGACTCCAACGGAAGGAAACACACCTTTTGAGTGTGTTGGTGCACCAAGCCCTAAGCCTGGCACCTTTACACCCCTGAGCTCAGCAAATCCTCACAGTCCTCTATGAGGTTCAACATTTGAGGGGGCTGCCCAGCCCAGCATAGCTCCTTCTGTGGGGCGGCTCTCAGAAGCCTCTGTGTATTATATGACCCTGCTCCCCTGGGTCAGCACTGGTTGGCTCCTGTGGTACCCGGGTCAGGCGTGGTCACTCACATTCCCTGTCCTGAGAATCTGGATTGGAATACGGAGGCACTGGTCAGCACCTGCTGGCACTGAAGGACGGAGGGGTGGCCAGGTGGCCATTTGGAAGGCGAGCCTAGAGAAGCAGAGTGCCCACCTGAGAGAGGCAGGGAGGCAGGGAGGATGAGAGACAGAGACAGAGAATGAATTGGGGCGGAGACGCTAAGAGAGCGGTGGCCCAGAGTGGAGGCGAGAGCAAGCCCAGTTCCTGATGATTTTCTAGTTCCGGCTCCAAATCCTCCTAAGTGTTTGTTTCGTTTCCTCCCCTTGGGTGCCATGATTTACCTCCTAGTTTAATAATTCTCTTCCTCCTCCTCCTCCTCCTCCTCCTCCCCCTCCTCCTTCTCCTCCTCCTCTTTCTTCCCCTCCTCCTCTTCTTTCCTCTCCTCCTCCTCCCCCTCCCCCTCCTCCCCCTTCTCCTATCCCTCCTCCTCCTCCCCTCCTCCTCCTCCTCCCCTCCTCCCCCTCCTCCTCTTTCTCCCCCTCCTCCTCTTCTTCCCTCTCCCCCTCCTCCTCCCCTTCCTCCTCCTTCCCTCCTCCTCGCCCTCCTCTTCTCTTCCTCCTCCTCCCCTTCTCATCTCTCTCCTCCTCCTATTCTTTCTCCTTTTTCTCCTCCCCCTCCTTCCCCTCCTTCCTCCCCTTCTTCCTCCTCTTCCTCCTCCTCCTCCTCCTCCTCCTCCTCCTCCTCCTCCTCCTCCTCCTCCTCCTCCTCCACCTCCTCCCAGTTCAGCATCATTTTGTTACTACTGGTTACAACTACAAGATGTTGATAAATCTGATAGGTTGTAGGATCCCCATTTTACAGAGACTGAAACGAGGCTCCGAGATTAAGTCACAAGCCCAGAGTCACACCTCAGTCAGTGTCCGAGGTGGGACACAAGTGTCTCTGTGATTCCAGTTGCTGACATGTGTGGAATACGTTCTTCATGCCAGGTACTTTCTAAAAGCTTTACATGTGCAGCCCTAGCCGGTTTGGCTCCGGTGATAGTGTCGGCCTGCAGACTGACGGGCTCCGTATTCCATTCCGGTCAAGGGCTGCTAGCTGGGCCGCAGCCTCCAGCACCGGGCCTGGTTGGGGTGCGTGTGGGCCGCCGCCAATCGTCACCTCTGGCTCACATCGATGTTTCTCTCTCTCCGTCTCTCCCTCCTCCTCCCGCTCTCTCTAAAAATCAATGGAAAAACACCCTCGGGTGAGGATTAACAAAATAAACAAATATACAAAAGCTTGACACGTGTTATCTCGTGTCATCCTCAGAGCAACCCCCGGGGGGAGATACTGCTGTCAGCAGCAGTTGAAAGATGAGGCGACGGAGGCAAGGGGAGGTTGAATAGTCTGCTCAAAGGGCATGTGGACAGATGTCGGAACCCAGCAGTGGACAGGTTCTTAAAACGTAAGCGCTTATAGGTATTCCTGCGGCCGTGGTGGTTCTGGGCGCAGTGGACTGGGCGTGGCAGGGATCAGAAGCTCCCAGAATTTGACAAGGGTAGGCATGTCACCTTGAACCTTGGACGGTTGGAGAATGGGTAAGCCCTCGGAGGTCCCTGCTGGACCACGATTCCACCTACATGAGTGTCTGTTCTTGGCAGCTCTAACCGGTGGTCACGCCGCCCCTGCCGTACGGTGCCTCTCGTCCATCATTGAGCACGTCTGGTCTAGCCCCCTGGGCGCTCACTAAATACTTGGCTCCTCCTCTGCCCTCCCCGCTCATTAAGCCTCAGTTTACCTCCTTCCTGGCCAGGGATACATCACAGCTCTGGGTGACTGCAGAGTTTCCAGTGGTTTGGGAAACGCACGAATTTAGAAACGGGATCTTATCAGGAACACAAGTCAGCCCTCGTCCCCTCAGCGTGCCCTTGGTGGCCCAGAGTGCAGAAGGGACAGACCCTCCAGGGCCGGCACCCCTGCGGAGCACAGGCCTGTCGGTGGTGGTGGTGGGGAGGGCACTCTGGGCTCCCAGCAGGGGTGTGCTGACCGTTTCTGTGGCCTGTGGGTGGGAGAGAAGCAGAAAGGGATTGCTCTGATTCCAGAAAGGGACGGCCGAGAAGGACCCATAGGCCTTTCCGGGCCAGAGGACCCTGGACGCAGGCTGCAGGCTGCTGGTTGCAGGTTGGTGTCACTGGCCCTTTGGAGAAAATGGTGAAAGCCAGGAATTCTTCACCCCAAATGTCCACAGAGACCTAAGTTTGCTGACGACCCAAGAGCGCTTAGTTCATGGGTCCCCACACCTGTCCAAGGTCTCTCTGGAAGAATCGGATCCAGAGAGCCCCTGCCATCTAATGAGGATGAGGGTCCTGAGAGGACAGTGCTTCCAGCCAGCCTTCCAGCAGAATGTTGGGGTCTTCGCTGACCCAGAGGCTGAGGGGGGCCCTCCCTCTTTCTCCCGCACCTGTCCGTTTCACAGTACTGCCACGGTCTTTAAAACATGGGGTCCTTAGGCCAGCAGCTCTAGCATCACCCAGGACCTTGTTAGAAATGCAAATGCCGGGAGGGGCCCCCCAGACAGTCTTTGCACAGGCCCTCCCTGTGATTCTGAGGATTGCTCAAGTGTGAGAAGGGCCGCTGCAAGCAGTCCTCTGCTCTGTGCCATGCCTGCCCTGCTCCCCATAAAGGGCTGGGCACATAGTAAATGCTCAGTGAATATTAGTTGCCCCATGTTCCCCTGATTCTCAGAGCAGCTTCCCTGCCTTGGTGCCCTATGGCCCTGAGTCTGGTTGCTGCGATGCAATGTCATTAGGGCCCAGTTTCTTTTTATTCCAGGACCTAGGTCAGGCTTAGCTCCTCTAGGTCTTGAGGAAGGTGCCCCAAAACCACCACACAGGGATGGAACCAGAGTCATCGAAGCTGGCAGCATCTGTCCAGTATACAAGGCCTCAGCCACTCAGTGGATGAGGGGCAGGCAGGCAGGGGGCTGACCGGCCAGCAAGTATGCCCAGGGCTCATGGGAGCCAACTCTGCAGGCTGCCCTGATCCTGTTGGTGCCTGCCTTACACCAGCTTTGGCAAAGTCTGCTGAACCTATGCCAGGGTGACAGGTTGGCAGGGAGGGGAAATGGACACTTTATTTTTAATGACTCTTCAGTTTTGGGGGGAATGGTTAGAAGATCCCTCTTCTTAACTCTGTGTGCGCGCGCGCGTGTGTGTGTGTGTGTGTGTGTGTGTGTGTGTGTGGTCCCTGGTGAGAGTGTGTCTCTTAATTCTATGCCTCCTATGGAGAGCTACATTCCCACATTTCATTCCTCGGGGAAGATGTGTCTTCTGTACTGTCCCTCAGTTTCCTGACATTTATTTTTTAAACTATATTTCTATTGATTTCAGAGAGAAAGGGAGGGGGGGAGAGAGAAACATCAATGATGAGAATCATTGATCGGTTGCCTCCTGCACGCCCCCTGCTGGGGATCGAGCCTGCAATGGCAACCTGGGCATGTGCCCGGACAGCAATCAAACCCCACATCTGTCTGGGTCCATAGGGTGATGCCCAACCACTTAGCCATGCCAGCAGGCAGTTTCCTGGCATTTAAAAAATATTAACTTTTCTGAGAAGTGCACAGAAAAATAATCTGCAATTCTTTTTGTTTCCTATCGATCCAGCTCTTAAATTTTTTTTGTGTGATTTTTTTAAAGGTGGGGCAGTGCAAAGATTCCTGTGTATCCTTAATTTCTAATGGTTTTATTTTTAAAAAGTAACCTCATAGTTTGCTCTTGGGGAAGGGCAAAGAAAGATTTCTCTCACCTCATAGATAAGCAGTTCTTTAAGTTTTTATTCTAAAAATCTATCAATTGTGGGAGATGGAGGATGGACACAGCAATTCCTGTCTCTTTAAGGAAGCAGGTCCTTCACACTTAATTTTTTTTAAAGAATTGATTCTTGGGGCAGGTGAGGAGGAGAACTGGGGGAAAAAAAAAATCCCCTTTAAAATTTCCCAAATTATAAGAATTCAGTTCCTCAAAAAAAAAAAAAAAAGTGATTATTTAGGATGTTGGATAGAAATATTCTTGTTCACCACTTATTTCCCATAGAAACAGTTTCTCAAGTTTTTCTTCTGAAAATGAACCCGATTGGGGGATAGGGGAGGGGGCTAATCCCCCTTTAACCTTTATTAACCCTCTTGTCTAACACAGGCCCCTTCAAAACTTATTAAAATGAAAGTTCTTTACACATTTCTTTTTGTCTAGGGTAAATAGACATACTCTGTTCACCCCACATTTCATATAATTATAAAGCAGCTCCTCAAATATTTATTTTAAAAATCAACCTGATTGAGGGGCTGGAAACCCCCGCCCCCCCCCCCCCCCCCCCCCCCCCCCCCCCGCTCATGTCAGACCCGGGGCCAGCCCCTCACACTTGCACATGCCATGGCAATTTCTGGAGGGGGGCGGGGGCCACGGGACCCCTCACCGCGCCTTCCATCGGGCCAGCTCTTCAAACTTTATTAAAAAAAAACACCAATCTGATTTTTTTGGGGGGGCTGGAGGGGCAGCAGAAGAGTTCCCATTAACCCCTTGTGTCCCGCGGAGAGGCAGCTCCCCAAACTTTTTTCCCAACGTGAACATGACCTTTCGGAGGGGCTGGCGAGCGGGGGCCGGGCAGGAGGCCGCCGGGGGCGGGCGCGGGGGTTGCGGGGAGGGCCGGGCCCGGCGCGGGGAAAGTTTGGGGGGGCGGGTGCGCCGCGGTCCCGGGGCTGGCGGGAGGGCGTGCGGGAGCGGGGCGCCCCGGGCCCGGCCGGCTTTGTGTGCGGAGCAGAGGCCGAGGCCGAGGCCCGGAGCTCGCGGGGCCGGAGGGGCGGGCAGGGCGGCGGGGGGCGGCGGCGGCCCCGCGAGGGGCGGCTCGGCGGCGGCGGCGGCCGGGGCGGGCGGGCGGGAGGTGGGGGCGAGGGCCGGGAGCCCCCCCCGCGCGCCCCCGCCCCCCCGGCCTGAGCGGGGCGGGCGGAGGAGGGAGCGGCGGCGGCGGCGGCGGCATTGTGCGCGCACCAGCAGCCCGGCCCGCCCGGGAGGAGCAGGACGCGCCGGGGCCGCCTCCTCCCGCACGGACCCATGAACCAGCCGGGCGGCGCGGCGGCTCCGCAGGTACGAGGGGGCCGGGGGCGAGCACCGCGCGGGGGGCCCGGGGGGCCGCGGCCCGGGGCGCTGCGCCACTTCATCGCAAGGTTTTGCAAAAATGCAAAGTGCCTGGGCACGGTTGCGGGGCTTTTTGTGGGCGCAAAACGGGAGGGTCGGGGTCTGGATCGCCCCCCTCCCCCGGGCGCCGCGGGGTGCGAGGAGGGTGGGAGACGCGGCGGGGTCTTCCCGGACCCCCCACTCGGCGCCCTCTCCGGCCCCGGGCTCGGACCGGAGCCCAGAAAACAAAGCGGCGAGAGAACAGAGCAGCCATTTCAGTTTGGACAATTCACATTTTGCAAAAATGCAACCCCTGCCAGCTGTCCCCCCTCCCCTCCAAATTTGCAAATTTCCCCCTGACCCTCTCCGAGCTCCCGGCTCCCGATGACCCCCGGGAGGTCTTTCCTCCCTGGCCCCCCATCTTTGCAACAATCTTTTTTTCTTTTTTTTTTTTTTTAGGCCATATTTCCCTTTCTCATTTTTTTTTTCTAATTTTTCTTCAAACGGTAGTTTTTTCCCATTAAAACGACGCCACCTAGAGGATACTATTCTGTAAATAAGAAAAAAAAAGAAATTAAAATTGAAAAGAAATAATTTTTATTTCTTATTTTTTCAAAAGTTTGCACTATAAATCAGTGGAGGGGAAAGGGATTCTTCTTTTTTCTTGTGGGGAGTGGAAATTTTCTCTTTGATCTCTCCAGCAGCACGAAGACAGTTTTTATTTCTGAAGCCAAATCCAGATAATATGTAAATGAAAATTAAGCTGGAATTTGAATGAATTCAGTTTTTGAAGGGATGAAAGCAAAAAGCCTCCTAAAACCAGTCACTTTGGCTGCCTAATTCATTTTAGTTTGAGAAAAAAACTAATTGGCATGAGGGAAAGAGGGAAATTGTTGAGTTTGGAGAAAACTGGGAGAAATTGGCTTTATGAAGCAATTAGAAATTGCACTTCATTGTAATTTGGAACTTGTTTAGCTCCGCGGGCAAAAAGGACTAATTTCACAATTTGGCAATATTTAAGTTCTATTTCCAAGAAGGAAGGGTTTAAAAGAGAAAACAGACCCTAAAATGTTGGCTTTGGACACACCCAGAAATTGTAGGTTTTTTTTTTTTTCTTCTTCAATTTTGCATTTACATTTTACTGCATTTAAATCCCAAGGTTCTAAAGAAAAACAGAAACTGGAAAAGTTAAAGTGAAAATCCTCTCTTTTTTCCCCTGCGATTGTTGGGTTTTGTGTTATTCTGTTTGGTTTTGATGAAATAATTAAGATTGTTTTCTGATTTTGTTTTCTGAAAGGTCTAGGCATTTCTTTTCTGTTGTTGTTTTAATCAGAAAATGTCAGAAGTCTTTTTTGAGCAATATTCAGTGGAAGAAATGTAAATTTATTACATTATACAAATTGAGTAGCCCACAGATTTGTAGGAGAGACCGCCATTAAAATAAGATATGCATAATTAACATTATTATGAAAAAACTAACAGTGGATTCATAGAAGCTCATTTTTTATGACATGCAATTGAATCAGTTGATAAAGACAAGGGTTGAAGAATTCTTGGAGGAAGAAAATTTTCCCTTCTCTGTGCTTGCTCACTCTTCCAATTTGAAAAATTTATTATTTAAAAAATATATAGATTGATCTGAGGCCTCTTTGATTGTGATGTGGGCTCGGTAGTTTATTAACATTCAGTATTTTTTTCACAAATTTGACCATTTTCAAAGGGGAAGAAAAATCCATTAGCCTTCATCATTTTGGGATGTTTGTGATTTTTTTTTTTTTTTTTAAAGCACAAATTTTACTGACTTAACAAGAAGGAAAGATAAAATGGGAAGGACAGAGAGAAGATGAAAATTCCAATTCTCATCCACTTCTCTAGTGGAATACTTACCTTGCTGAAAAAATGGGGTAAAACACCAATTCAGCTGATTCTAGGATCAAATTTTAATTTAATTTTTGAAGGAAAAAAAAAATCAAAATACAAACAAAAGCCAAACCCAAAGCTACTTGATGAAAGCATATGAGCTAACAGCATTTGATATTTTTTTTACTTTAAAATGAATCAAATGAAGGTGAAACAAAAAAAAAATTTTTTTTTTTAGAGGACAAATATTGACTGATTTAAAATTTAATAGATGAAAATAAGGTACCCACCCGAAGTTGAAGGGTTATTTGTAATGAATTACTATCTGATTGAAGTTGCTGGGGATTTTGAACCAAAAACAAAAAACCCAAAATGTTCTAATTTTTCTGTCCCAAAGGGGGGAATATTGTCAGCATTTGCAGGGTGATCTTGAGGGGGGCGGGGGGACGGATGGTGGGGCACACAGGGTTCCCTGTGCCTCTTGCACCAGCCACCAGCTGCTCTCCGAAGAAATGGTAGCCCCGGTCCATGGATTCCCAACCCTGTTTTGTAGAAATTCAGATTTCTAAGGAGATTCGAATTCTGTGAAATATATTTGACAGTGGTAGAGGTTTGACATTTCCCATCATGGCCATTGCGTTTGGGAGATTTTATTTTTTTAGTAACAAAATCCTTCAGGGCTGACTGGCCACATTCTGACATATTTGGAATGAGCTTTTTTTTTTTTTTTTTTAAGTAGCATAATTAAAAATTTTTTTTTTCTGTTGAATTATTTAGGCCGACGCCTAGGACGGTCAAAGAATTTATAATTTCCTAGGGCTCTGGTGGCCTCGTGAGACAGTAGGCCTGGGCTTAGCAAGAGATGGAGGAGAGCTGTGCCCTGGGCTGGGCAGGGGCAGGTGGGCATCCCGGCCAGGCGTCAGGGGGAAGGCAGGGCTGTAGACAGCAGGTTCTTCCTGGTGCAAGGAATAAAAATAACTGCAGCAGGCCCCTTTGTGTGTCCGGCTCTCCCTCACCCAACTCAGATCCCCTCATTCCGTTCTGCTGACATTTTGTTGTGTTTGTCCACATTGCCTAGAAATGGAAAATGATGTCTGTTTTGTAGGCCTGTTTTTCTCTTAAAAAAAAAAATTGTTGATTCTGATCATGTTTGTTGTAGAGGAAATCGAGGTGCATGATGGTCCTGTTGGAGGCGGGGTCAGTTTTCTTTTGTTTCTATTGGCGTCTCTCAGGATGGAGATCTGACCTGGGCC
Organism: Antrozous pallidus; assembly: GCA_027563665.1. Lineage (NCBI taxonomy): Eukaryota > Metazoa > Chordata > Mammalia > Chiroptera > Vespertilionidae > Antrozous > Antrozous pallidus. The sequence continues at coordinate 75,594,326 of CM050522.1, read as the reverse complement.
TGGCCTCGCTGACCTCCTGTTTCAGGTGCAGGTGTGACCAGAAATGGACGTACGAGCTGATGTTCAGTAGCCCACGCCTGCTTACCACACTCGCTTAGAATAGTGGGCAAAAAAATCTGGCAAATTGGATTGGAGGGGTGGTAATTTGATGATGGGCTGCGTTATTTTGGTGAAAGATTATTTATGCTCCCTTTCACAGTGGAGACTCTTATTACTTAATGTGTTGCTTTTCAGCCTAAGGAGTTGTGATTTTTTTTTTTTTTCTAATAAGGTTTGAAATTTCAAGGGCCTGCTTTATAGCTTGACTTTGGACCAAGCAAGGAAACAGGGTTTGCTTATACTTCAGCGCCCTGCACAGTGGTGACCGGGAACAAGGCCTCTTGCTTTTGCTGAAGGGAAGCAACAAAGATGGCTGGTCAGTGGAAGGCCGGCCTCTTCCCCGGTCCTAGAAAATAAACAGCCAATGGTTTGTTTCGTTGGAGGAACAGAGTTTAAAAACTCCTCCCTTGTCAGATACAATTTCCCCCCCCCACCTCGGACTCTGCTCTTGGCCTGCTGCGTCCTCTGACTTCAGAACCCCCGTCTTCTTGGTGGGGAGATGAGAGCTTCCTTGCTGTGTTCCACTGGCTGCATAAGGGGCTTTTCATGGTCACGATGAAATTTGAATTTTTCCACGTCCTTATAAAGTGTTGTGTCCGAGGTGTCTCCTACCTGCCGATGCACAGCGAAGTGGATTTGTGGGTTCATGGGAGTTCTCGCTTTCCCACAGTCTTGCTGTATATGACCTTGGACAAGTCACTTTTTCCTTCTGCACCCCAGTTTTTGCATTTGTCGAATGAGAGCTTGGGATCCGAACGACAATGATAAATAAGTTCCATCTCTTAATTCTGACTCCAAGGGATTGGCTGCGAGTTGCCTAGACCAGTGGCCGGCAAACTCTTGAGTCAACAGAGCCAAATATCAACAGTACAACGATTGGACTTTCTTTTGAGAGCCAAAATTTTTAAAACTTAAACATCTTCTAAGGCCACTTCTTCAAAATAGACTCGCCCAGGCCGTGGTATTTTGTGGGAGAACAACACTCAAGGGGCCAAAGAGCCGCCTGTGGCTCGCGGCGAGCCACGGTTTGCCGACCACTGGCTTAGACCACTGTGTTGAGAAGGATTCAGAGCTCACGTCCGTATTCTGGAGAGCGGGGTGCAGTGTCTCTCCCATAGTGGGGCGGGCGCCTCTGAGTGGCCGTGCCCAGCCCCGGCGGTGCCTCGACCCCTTGGTGGATTGTCAAGTCGGTTTAGTGGATCACAGTCAGCATTAAAACATAGAATGTAGCCCTGCCGAAACCGGTTTGGCTCAGTGGTAGAGCGTCAGCCTTTGGACTGAAAGGTCCCGGGTTCGATTCCGGTCAAGGGCATGTACCTTGGCTGCGGGCACATCTCCAGTAGGGGGTGTGCAAGAGGCAGCTGATTGACGTTTCTCTCATCGATGTTTCTGACTTTCTATCCCTCTCTCTTCCTCTTTGTGAAAAATCAATAAAATATATTAAAAGAAAATAGAATGTAGCCCTCGCTGGTTTGGCTCAGGGCATAGAGCCTTGGCCTCCGGACTGACGGGTCTCAGGTTCAGTTCCAGCCAATGGCACGTGCCTGGGTGGCGGGCTTGATCCCCCGGGGGCGGGCATGCAGAAGGCAGCCAGCCCATCGATGATTGTCTCTCATCATTGATGTTTCTATCGCTCTCTCCTTCCTTCCTCTCTAAAATCAAGAACATATATTTAAAAAATAGAATCTAATACAGGGGGACAACATGAAATGGCAGGGGCCCAGCACAGACCGAAGGCAACTGCTGTCTCAGGAGGCGTTGGTTTTATTGACGTTCGCCGCCGGACGCCGCCTGATGAGAAATGGAGTTGCTCCTGTGAGTCATGGCGGGACAGTTTGAAAGGTGCTGGACTCTGATCCCCCCCCCCCCCCCGCTGCGCCGCCGTTCCTTTACTGCTCAGACTTTATTCTCTCATGGATTCTCCTGGCCCAGAGACGGGCACCTGTGGGTCGCTGTCCTGTGCCACAGGAGCGCCCCCTGGCGGAGCCTGCGGGACGGGCCCGAGTGAAGCGGGCTCAGCCGCCCGGCCTCGGGCCCGCACCCCAGTTGGTTGGCCTTGGATGAGGCCTGAAGGACAGGGCCCGGCGTGAAGGCCGCATCTTTGCCAGGTGTTCTGGCTGGAAAGGGAGGTTTTGAGTCCTTTGGAACCCCCGTCTCGGTGGGAGGGAGAGCTGTCACGACGACTTTTCTCCCTCACTTTTACTTCCCGTTGCCAGAGGAGTTTTTCTGGAGCGAGAGAGTCCGTGGTTGTGTCGTATTTACGTTCTAATCAGACGCTGTCTGTGTGTATCTGTGCGTGTGCGTGTGCGTGTGTGTGTGTGTGTGTCTGTATTTTTGTGGCCCTGAACTTCATAAACACGCCAGAATTGCTGTGGGAGTCCCCTCGTCTTTGGAATGTGTCAGACCCGGGCTGTCCGTTAGAAATGTGATTCAAGACACAAATGTGAGCCAAGCAGTAATTAAACATTTTTGAGTGATCCTTTAAAAAGGGAAACGAGGAGCAGGAAGTTAATTTTAATAATGCAGTTTACTGAACACAATATATCCACAACACTATTTCGGTAGGTCGGGAACATAAAATGATGAATGCAGTGTTTTACATTCTTTTCTTTGGGGGGTGCTGAGTCTCTTCGATTAGCCCCATTTCACGCTCCGCCGCAGCGGGTGGTAGTGACTTCTGTGTTGGGCAGCCCTCGGTCAGACCAGAGTTCCGCCTACTTGCTATGGGTGGCCTCAGGGAGTTAGCGACACATCTCTCAAAGCTCTTGGCTTTCTTGATGGGACTTTCTTCCTGAGTCCTGCCTGCTCAGGGGCCTGTCAGCGGATAGGGGTGACGTTCCCATCCACGGAGCCTCTTCCGGCTGAGGCGGTCCACACCTCCCTTTTATCCGTCCCAAAGCAGTCTTCTGCCAGGGCTACGCCAGAATGCTGTGCTTGCAGATGACAGATGACGGCTGGGAACTCCAGCACGCGTGCCGTCGAAGTTGAAAAGTGCAAGAGACGGTTGTGGGAGGTGGGTTTTAAATGAAGTATGGCCCGAAAGGATGAGGATAGAAGAAGACAGCGGGTGAGTAAGGCCAGAGCTGGGGTTCGAGGGGAAGAGGGAGGTGGAACAGTCGGTGCAATTCACTTCTGAATTGAATGCGGAACTACCAGGAAATACCCCCAGGTTGGCCCTTAGGTCAGAAGCCCAGACATTTTCTGACGTCCACCCAGTTGGTGCAGTGGAGAGCCGCATTAGAGGCTACCCAGACTTGAGTTTGACCTCCAACCTTATTGTATGGTTAGCTTTGTATTGCTTTGGGAAAGGCACTTCTGGTTTGGGAACCACAGCTACTGCCTCTGGAAGAAGGCGGGGGGGCTGGAGGTGGTGGTGGTAGTGGTGGTGGTGGTGATGGTGGTAATAATCTTGACCTTGAATGGTGGTTTTATGGTTAGATGAAGCAGCACTTAATGGAGACACCCAGCTCATCCTTAGAAACTGGTCCCTGGAAGGTGGTCAACACTTGTTAGTTATCTCTTGACCCGGCGGCCAGTGGACCTCCATCTGGGCAGCGCGAGTCCCAGTAACGAGTCCCCAAATAAAACACGGTAGCTTATCTTCAAGGGGCGGAGCGAGGTGATAGCTGAAAAGGCCCGCTGTTTTGGTTGGTGTTTTCAGACAGACCAAGATGAGGATCTCGTGGGCCTCATCCGTCTTTCTCATCCAAGGCGTTCTCAATACTTTAATTCTACGGAGGCTCAAGCTCCTCCGAAGAGATCGGATTGGTTTCCGAGCCCGTGGCACAGTGTTTGAAAGCCAGAAATCTTACTATAGGAGTGCTGTGCACTTTGAGCTTCTGCTCACACCAAGCCTCCTGTCTCTAGTGGCCTTCCCCTCATTCATCTCCGCTCCATGAGGAGCCAGACCCCCTCGAGACCACTGGCATGTGCTCTTCTGTGGAGCCCTCCCCCCGGGCAGAGTTCATCTCGCCTCACTCCGAGGTGCCTCCCACATGCTCTGCACCCACTGATGGGAACTGGCTGGTTTCATTTCTGTCTCTCCCGCCAGCTCGTGAGTTCCTTGAGGGCAGAGATCGTGGGTTATTCACTTTAGGGCCGGGCACAGAGCGGCAGCTCCATAAATATTTGATGACTTAATCGGATTTTTGGGGACAGCTCAGATCGGTAGGATTTGAGTCCCATGTGGAGTAGGGGACCACTTTGGGTTTGGCCCTTTGGTCCAAACCAGTGTTAAATTAAGGAGCCATAGCTCCTTTCCTTGGAGCTGGCTCTAAAGCCATGGGCCCCTTGGAATGAGGAAGCAGAGGAGGCTTGTTGGGTGGGAATAATGCTATCTTGACTTACACGTCTGGGGAATATTTTTTTTAAGTTCTCACCCCCTTCACTCTGTTGTGTTGAACCGTTTCTTTAAAGTGGCTTGGGGGCCTTCGAGGCTTATCATCCGATGGCGGGTTTGCAGGTGTGATGAATGGAACTCCAGTTTCTAAGGATGTGGAAAAGGGGAAGCCTTGAGGTGGCAGGGGCTCAACAGCACCGGTATTTGCTCTAGGAGGTGGTCTCCTTGGCCACGGGCCCAGGAAGTGGACATTAGGGGGCTGCTTGCAGAACCCCCGTCCACACAGCCCCTTAAATGTGAAGTAGTGTAATTTGATGTTCAACCAGAGCCCTCTTGGGTTGGTTTCCGGTTTGCAGATGCCCAAGATTCAGGAAAGTTTATGGGAGAAA